>BPLT01000026.1:0-2400000 GCA_019656295.1 Rhododendron mucronatum var. ripense
CCCCCCCCCCCCCCCCCCCCCCCCCCCCCCCCCCCCCCCCCCCCCCCCCCCCCCCCCCCCCCCCCCCCCCCCCCCCCCCCCCGAAATTTTGGTTATGGTTTTTTTTTGGGAATCATTTATTTCTTGTAATTTTCTTAGTTTTTTGGCCTAATTTTTTGCATTAATTATTTGGCTCGACGAGAGGAATCAGAATGGTGTAAAAATGTAAACGGAGGTTGAAATGGAATCAGAAGAGTATAAAAATGTAAACGGAGGTTGAAAAAAATATACCGAATGATACCAAATACAAAAAAAGAAGCAATTGTTTGGTATGTTTTTTCATCATGGTGATTTAGTTTTAACAACATTGTTAGTTTTTGAACTCTCCTAGTCGAGACAAATGGCCAACCCAGGAAATTTAATATAAATCTAACAAAAATTGAGGAGAAGGCTTAATTAATACGAAAGCAAAAGTTTAGGAGGAACAGTGCCAAAATTCCCTTGGTTTCACATATTTGGAGGACTGGTTTAGATTTGTTAATACTTGCTTCATACGTAATATTGGTCACCTGTAGGTAAGAAACTATTAGTACAATTTTTAACTATTAATTCTGATAAGAAATTAAAAATAGCAAAAAAATCAGAACTGTTTAATCAAGTTCAAAATAACAACCAGAGCCACGTTGTACGAGAATCCCCTAGTAAAATTATTAATGTAATGAAGACCAAAGAGTTTATGCTTTGTTTGGTTGAGAGTTTAGTTTAGTTTAGTTTTAATAGTGGGTGGAGAGAGAAATAAGGTAATGATTGAAAATAAGAGTAAGAGAGATGCTAGATGAAAAAGTAATAATTGGAAAAATAGGGTAATGATTGGAAAAAAGAAGTAGGGTAATGATTGAAAAACAAAACAAAAACTAAACTAAACATCCAAACGAACATAGCCTTAATAAAAAAAATTTCCGCCGGCGATGGAAAATGAGTTTTTCGCCATTGCCATTATGGATTTCATTGTGCGTTTATTGCATTAATGTAAATCGTTCGTCTTGTAAGACTTGTAGAGCAGTGTATGCACGCCAAAAAAAATCAAAACTTGAATTTTTGTTTATGAACTCCCAAACCAAAATAAAGGGTAAACTTGGAAAAGAAATGGAATGAGGGGTGTATACAGTTGAGATGGCATCACCTCACCCTTCACCAATAAATCCGGTGACGAAAGTTACAGGTGTTGCCAAAACGCGAAGGTCGGCAGGCGGAGAGGGAGAGAAAACCAAGAATTGAGAGTTATTACGATTCCCAGAAAGTCCACTGTCATCGCACCAAAATGCGGTGGACACCGTGTGAGGTCCACTTCGGACCTCAGACAAATAATCTGAGTCGTTCAATAATTTTTTTAAGAAAATCGAGTGCGCACCATGAAAAATCAGCTCGATCCGATATATGTAGGTGCTCGGATCAATCTTTTCATTTTTGGAAAATCGGGATCGGTTTTCTGATTATGTAAAAAAAAAAGATTGGATCCGAGTACTTATACATATCGGATCGAGCTGATTTTTCATGATGCCCATCGATTTTCTTAAAAAAATTTATTAAACGACTCAAATCATCTATCTGAGGTCCGAAGTGAGCCCCACATGGTGTCCACTGCATTTTGGTGCGATGACGGTAGCATTGTTGGTACAATTCCACTTCTTGGTGTCCATTTGGGTTTTTTCAAAGTCCTATGCGACGAATTTTTGGGTGTCCAGCGGTAACAGGTGGCGGTACGCGATCCTAGCCATTCAAACATATTTTAGACGGTTCAGATTTATTCCATCTCTCTTCCCTCATCCGACCACTCTTTTTCCTTTTTTTCTTTCTCTAAAATTTGGACCGTTCAGAACACGTTTGGACGGCTAGAATCATTGACGGGATACCACGTGTGTGGTACTGCATCCAAAAACTTTATCTTCTCTAGTGGCGACGACGAAGGCGTCAAGACGCAGACTTGTGTAGATCCAGTGGTGGGACTAGATCCAGTGGCGATTCTCCACCCACCTCCACGAGCGGAGTGTTGAGTCTACCATCGGAGCTGATCGGCTTTTCCTTTAGTTTTTTTTTGTTCTTGTTGTTTCTGTGTTTTTTTTTGTATTTGTCTCTTTTTTTTTTCGGCCTATAAGCTGCGCAATTTTGTATCTGATTTGTATCAATATAACCTGCGTTTTCTTTTCTGGTCAACAAAGTGACTAGATCATTGTAGTACTTCGAATTATTTTGGCACAATTTTCTGTTGAGATCATTTCATTGAACCCATGCAATTTAGGATGCAGATCAGTTTGGTTTAGGTGGTGTGACAAATTTTGGCGAGGCAAGGCAAAGCCGATGTCAAATTTGTCCCCGTTGGTCTAGTTCATCCGATCTTTGTAACAAGCCCTTCTCGAAAAGCACATAAAAGAACTTCTTTTGTCAGAACAGAAAAAGAAGCTGTCAAAGATGTGACGTAAAATGTGCTGCTACTAGGAAGAGTAGTCCCACTATCAACTACAACAACCTATATGGGCTTTTATGGTTGTGTCATTTTCAAATGTTTACTGCCATTTGATTCATTTAATGTGGTTTGCTATTGAGATAGTTAGCGGCATGTGATTAGCGGGCGGGTTGGGTGTCGATTGTCATGCATTTCATTCATTCTGTTGCTTTGTATTTTATATCGTTTTAACCATTGTAATTTTACTATGATTAAATTAATTTTTCTTTCTTTCTTTTCCTGTCAAAAAAGAAATAGTTTCATAGCCAGACTCTTGGACTTGCTCTAAACTCGTACAAAACAAATAAAAATGCTAAAGCCACAAACAACTTTACACCAACAAATACACGCACATTCACAAGGGCGCGTGCCCCTTCTGAATGTGAGCGCGTGTGCATTTGTTTGCGTAAAATTGTGTGTGACCGTAACATTCTTGAACAATAAATGATATGCAACGACCCCCCAAAGAGGTGATTCCATATCAACGCCTATTACAATTAATGAGTGACATAGGAAGATGGGCAGAGGTGGCTAGGCAGGCATGTGTTACATAGGAGTGTACATATTTTGAAAATAACTTTTGGTTTTCTTCCAAGAAAATGGGTAGTTCAAATTAGGGGTGTGCACGGGTCGGACGGGTTGGGTTTGACCCCAAACCCGACCCCAATCCGACATGTTGGGTAACATTTGTTTTAGACCAGCAAATTGAACCGAATAGGGGTAGGAACCGTCCGCGAAACCGATTCGTCGGGCTGGGTCGGGTCCGACCAAAAACCAAATTGATCTTCATGAATTGGGCGGTTTTTGGTCGGGTCGGGTAAGAAACACAGCACCCCGAACGGAAATTTGATTTTTAACAGAAATTGAACCCGTACCCGTCTGAACCACATGTTCGGCCCCGCCCAAAACCCTTCGGGTCTGGTCGGGTCCGTGGGTGATCGGGTTTTTTGCACAGGTCTAGTTCAAATTATCTGTTTGGGAGTTTTCTTCCCTCTAAGAAATGGATTCTAATTAGTTCGCCAAAAGCAAGTTTCGAATACATTTTGCTGTGGTACACACCATGTGCCACCAGATAGCTTTCTACCAAACGCAAGTTTCAAATGTAGTGACTTGAGACACCCCCCAAAGTTATTGCCTTGTCCCAAAGTCTACATCTTGTTGACATTAATAAGTGCCCTACGTTTGCCCAACAATTTGTTAGTCGGTGGTTGATATTTGTTGATTTTAACGCACACTCTAGGGTCTAGATTTGGTCATCAAATCTGAACCCAACCAATATTTCAGGGTTGGCAATTAATACAAAACCAACTTGTAGCTAGGAAGAAGAAAAGAGAAAGAATGTGAAACCAAGAGGACCTAGGTCACATATTCTTATGTCGGGAATTATCTCTCCCGCTCTCAATTCTCACTCTAAATCTATGCCATAAATTCTCACTATCGCAAATTTTAGTAGTCTAAACGTTTTTGAATGGCATTTTCACACTCTCGTTCTTGCTTTTGCTTACATGATGATGAACATAAAGCAAGCAATCTCACCACAAAACTAATGTACCATCTAGAGGTGGCAAATGGGCGGGTCTAGGCGGGTTGAAACGGATTGTGGGTCAAATATGCGTCAAATAATAAACGGGTTAAGTCAAATATGGGTCAAATCAAACCCAACCCTGACCCCTTTTCTTCTTCCCCACCCCCCCCCTCCCCCCCCCCCCCCCCTTTTTTCATTTCTGCTGGGAAATTGTTGAAATTAGAAGACAATTTAGGTCGAAAAAATTAGTACCCGCCAGACTTAAAAAAATGCAATGAAAACTGCTAAAAGGGAATAGGTGCTGCATTTATAGCATTTACTAATACATTCACAAATTATTTTCCAATTTTTAGAGGAAATGGATTTTTTAGAACTTGGGAACATCTCCTTCGGAAAAAAAATGCAAAAATCACGTTTCAATATCCGTCTAAAATTGCAATCTTGTCATTTCATTGAAGAATACGATCGCACTGAAAATCATTCAGATTTCAAATTACATTCGAATGAAGAAATATAGGGAGACAAAGAATACGTTCTGGACGAAGAGGTAGTTGGCAACGACAAGGGAGATGGAGAGGATCACACCTGCTGCGAAGCACTTGATCTACTGGTCTAGACTCTAAACTCAAGTTGATCTTGGTTGATTCACTGTTGTATTCAAGCTAAGTTCCGCTACGGCTTTTTTGGGCTATTTGGATTTTTCTGTTTGTCCTTATTCAAAACAATTTACATTTGTTCGTTTTGCGACAAACTTTTTACTCCTATTGATTCGTCTTGACGAGAAGAATCGAAAAAGTAATTTTTTAAAAAACTTTTGCCCTTCCTAAAATATTTGGGTATAAGTCATAATTTTTTACTTTTTTGATTTATTTCGTCAAGACGAATCAACAGTGGTGAAACCAAGAGGGCCTAGGTCACATATTCTTATGGCGGGAATTTCTGCTCCCGCTCTCAATTCTCGCTCTACGCCCATGCAATCAATTCTCACTATCGCAAATTTTAGTAGTCTAAACGTTTTTGAAAGACATTTTCACACTCTCGTTCTTGTTTTCGCTTATGTGATAATGAACACAAAGCAAGCAATCTCACCACAAAACTAATGTACCATCCATGAAGATGATGGGAAGAAAATCAATACCCTATTTGCTAATCCATAAGCCTAAAATAATGGACCAAAAACCTGCCTGGAATTGCAGGCTATACCTACGCAATATCTGTACAATTCCATGTGACCATTTTACATTGCAACCAACCTCAGATTGATCTATAGTACTTCTTGTAGCAGAAAAAGAATATTCCTAAGTTTTTACAGAAGGAATGTACCTCTATACCGCGATGTTTCGCCATTAACCGACATTGTTCCCCATCTCAAGAATTTCAGTGGCCTTTCTTCTGGCCCTTTGAGTCCCCATAAGTGCCACTCTCGATATCGTACTCTTCACAGCTTCTTCTTGCTTCACCTCTCTGAGTTCATCCTTATCGTACGAGCAAATATCGAACAAAATCACAGAGCAACTCTCTACGGCGTTGCTGTCTTTATTACCCCTCTTCCGCATGATCTTGAGCAAGCAAGCCACAGCACCCATCTTTCCCATTTCCTCGGCAGCACTGGGAAGTCTAGAAAGCGTTGCCAAAACGGGTAACAACAAGTCAAGGAAAGCGCCGTCCATGACCTTCCTCAAAACCACCCTCACTGCGCCGTCGCTGACAGCTTTTTCGCCATACGTATCGGTGATTGGACCGTGGCAAAGCATGTACATTGCTGCGCAACCATTGGCCATGGTTTCCGGGTTCCCTTCTCATACCAGACGAATCAAAGGCCCAAGAGCACCGGATTCAACGATGAGGGTCCTGTTCGAATCGAGCTGTGATAACTTGGAAAGTGCTGCAGCAGCATTCCTCTTCGTCATAGTGGTAC
This sequence comes from Rhododendron mucronatum var. ripense, assembly GCA_019656295.1. NCBI lineage: Eukaryota > Viridiplantae > Streptophyta > Magnoliopsida > Ericales > Ericaceae > Rhododendron > Rhododendron mucronatum. Next base: position 5,926 of record BPLT01000026.1, read on the forward strand.
CGGTTCTCAAGGCATCGATAAGTGAGGGGATCACATGCGGATTTTCTGCCACCATTTTCTTGGTCCCATCGGGCAGCGAGATGTGTAAAACCGTGGTGATTATATCTCCTTGGAGATGGAGATCGAGGCAAGCGTTACCGGGAACAGCAAGTGGCTCGAGCAGTTTGAAAACAGCCTCGTTGTTGCCGAGAAGGTCCCGATACGGGGGGTACTCGTCTGTGAGCCACCGGAGGGTCTCGGCAGAACTCTTCTGATCCGAAAGCGAAGAGGACGACATGTTGTCGAGGAGCGAATCGAGATAGCCTCGGTCCGGGGAAGCGATTGTTGCGGCATCGATGAAACCTTTGATGCCGTTGGCGATCTTTAATAACCAATTGAACCAAGAATATGATTCCTGAAAATTTTATTCGCCAGGAGTGAAATAAAGCACACACGAGACTAGTCAAAATCCTAATGGCAGCACAAACATGATTGAATTCAGCTCTGAATGAATTTCAAAACCCTAAATCACAATAGAAACGGATGGGAAACTCAAGAGACCAATAAGGAGAAATATACTCCAATTTGGAAGTGGAACTTGCAAACCCCGAAGAAAATGTATGGTGGAAAAGAGTGTGTGAGGGCACCGCACGAAGCCCTCAAGAACGCGGAATAAATCTGACATTGACTAAATAGTACCCATAATCCGAACCCATTACAAAAGAAACTCATAACCCAGATCATAACGCAAACAGAAGGGAATTAAACTCTATAACCCAAATATCGAGAGAGAGAGAGAGAGAGAGAGAGAGAGAGAACCCACCATTCGAAGGATACGTTCAACAACACGGAAAAAGGTGCAATTTCCATAAACCCTAAACGAAAGAATTAAAAATCTTGCATACAAAAATAAAGGAAACTTGGATTCATGAACCCACAAAAAACCCGAATAGTAATGCGAGTAAAAACCAATGGCATTCAACACTGACTGAATTAATTCAGGAAAGAAAGCGAAATAAAGAAAAAAATAACCAAGATTTTGATAGAAAAAATAAAGAATGCAGTTGAACCATGTGTCTAACCTGCCCGGAGGCCACCACAACCGGGTCACCCATAATCTCTGCCGACATTGTACACTTGAATTCCTTCGGAGCTGATTCCTTGATTTTCAATTCTCTCGGAGAAGAAACGATCCTTATCGCCTCGTCAGTGGTTTCAATCTCCCGTTCTTTCTTTTACTCCGCGGGGGTTTCAGCGTTGCGGGAGCCGGGGTTGCTCTCCTCCGGGTTCGCCATTAAACCACGTCCTCCGGGTTCGCCATTAAAGCAATTCCTTGATTAGAGAGCGAGAGAGAGTGAAGGACAACCAAAGGAGAGAGAAAACGAGTTGGGTTTGTGATTTAGAGTGAGAGAATTGAATGAAAAATCGAGTTCTTGAAATTCGGGTGTAGATTTGTGATGTAGTATATGAGTTGGGACTCTGTTTTTGTGCGCCTCTCTGTTCTGTTACTCTCTCTCTCTAGTCGCAGAGAGAGAGAGAGGAGGTTTGGGCGCGGATTTACCAAACTATTTTTAGAAAAGTTAGAGGGTGTTCCACTTTGCATTCTTTTTGAAAAAGTACTTTTTTTTTCAAATTTCAAACTCAAATATAATAAAAATGAAAAATAATTTTTCAATTTTTTTTGCACGGTATAAAAGATCTCAATGAGATCTATCAAACAAGATCCATATTGGTAGGAAAATTATTTGTGTAAACGCATGTTTTTTGAGCTTGAAATTACATTCTTTTTCTAAAAGTTCCTTTTCCGAGAAACCGGAACTCCATAAGTGGTCTTCGAATCAAATTTTAAATTTTAAATAATTAGAAAGATGTTTCTCGGTTTTTCAAATTAAACACTACCTCCCGGTCCCAAATTATTGTGCATGTTTACTTTTTGAGACCTCTCATAAAATTGTTTATATATTTTAATTGAGAATATTTTTCTATTGAATATGGATATCTGTTTGACAAATCTCAATTAATTTTGTTAAACAAACATTCAAAATCATAGAAAAACATATTGTGAAATATAAACAATATTTTGAGAGGTCCCAAAAAGAAAATAGGCATAACAATTTGAGACAGAGGAAGTATGATCTTTGTTACAATGTACTTGTAATTTCACAATTACAAAAAAAAAAATTATTTACTTTTACTAAGGAAATTGATTTTCACGTTCTACTTTTTACTGATGTCGCTTCAATTTTAACGTGAAGTTACTAGTAACTTCATGAACAAAGTGGAGCGCCATCAATAAAAGGTGGAGCGCGAATATCAATTTCCTTTACTAATCACTGCAATTCATAATTTAAAATTCATTTTCGGCAAACATCCTTAAGGTCCATCCCGGAAAAATTATTCAGTGCTCTTCTCGGTAATTTTGTACCCATTTGTGTGGTCTATTAAAAAGTAAGTAGTGAAAAAAATGTATTAAAAAAACGAATAATTTACCATTCTAATTTCTACGGGCAGTTGGACTAATAATTCTAATATAATTTTCTGTCATTCTGAACAATAAAAATTGTGATTTCAACTTTTACGAAAATATTCTTGTCGATGAGTTGAATTGCAGGAAGAATATTGCGTATGTTTTTAACATAACAGAGAAAATATTTCATGGGTCAAAATAATTCGATTTCACTTCAAAAAAAAAACAAAAATCCTGAAATCAAATAATAAGACCAAGAGTTTTCAATTAGTAACATTATTATAGACACCTGATGATCAAAACGAATATAGACAGATCAACACTGATCATAGAGACAGAGACAACCCAAGGGTTTGATAAGGTTAGCATAAGAAAACAAATACTCCATTTCGCATTCATAATGTCGCATGTTCAAATTTCACGAAGTTCAAGCGTTCCAAACTACTGGAGGACTTGCTCGGTCGTTAACTTTAAAACCCCGAAATTAGTCAAAATGCTCACAAACTGATCGGACATCCGATTATCATATAAAAATCAATTCTATGGCGGGAATCTCCACTCCCACTCTCAATTCTCACTATAACAAATTTTAGTAGTCTAAACGTTTTTCAAAGGCATTCTCACGCTCTCGTTCTTGCTTTCGCTTATGTGATGATGGACACAAAGCAATCTCACCACAAAACTAATGTACCATCCATGAAGATGATGGGAAAAAAATCAATACCCTTTTCGGTAATCCATAAGCTTAACATGATGGACCAAAAACCTGCCTGGAATTGCAGGCTATACCTATGCAATATCTGTACAATTCCATGTGACCATTTTACAATTGTAACCAACCTCAGATTGATCTATAGTACTACTTCTTGTACCAGAAAAAGAATACTCCAAGGTTTTTACAGAAGGAATGTACCTCAATATATTTTCCCATTAATTGACATTGTTCCCCATGTCAAGAATTCCATGGAGCCCTTTGAGTCCCCCTCAGTGCCACAGTCGATGTCGTACCATTCGCAACTTCTTCTTGCTTTACCTCCTTGACTTCATCCTTATCGTACGAGCAAATATCGAACAAAATCGCAGCACAACTCTCTACGGCGTTGCTGTCTTTATTACCACTGTCCCTCATGATCTTGAGCAAGCAAGCCATAGCATGCATCCATCCCTTCCATTTCCTCGGCAGCACTCGGAAGGCTAGAAAACGTTGCCAAAACGGGTAACAACAAATCAAGGAAAGCGCCGTTCTTGACCTCCCTCAAAATCACCTTCACTGCACAGTCGCTGACAGTTTTTTCTCATTTCCAAAAAAGATTGGTTATATTTTCTAATTTATAATGATTTTTATAGGAGTATCAAATATGGATATTGTTTGATAGATCTCAATGAGTTCTTTTATACAAAACGTTTTTTTTTTTTATCAGCAAAAGAAAATTGTATGAATTTCTGCCAGATTACAAAGATTAAAAGGACAAAGACAAATAGAAAAATTACTTAAATTCTAAGACTATCCGAGACCCAAGCGTTGGTCCGAGTCAAACAAACCCTAAACACCCAAAAGACAAAAAAAAATCCCATGCACAAACTGCCACCCTACCGGCGAAAACTACTGAACCACTGTCAGAACCCGGAGAACCCAAGACTTCGCTACCTCCTAAAACCAAAACGCCACCAAATAATCCACCACTGAACCAAACCCCTCCATCGTGAAAACCCGAAACCACCGCCCCTAAAACCAAGCTATCGCCAGAAACCACCGCAGAACCAAGCTCCCATCATCTAAAAAAATTTTAAAATCACCTAAAAGATTATAAATTTTAAGATATAATCAATTGAAAATGACACGCACTCCCAAAAAAGACCAAGATTTTGGGACAGATGGAGTATTAGTTTAATCACTGTGAGTTGACTCTCCCTCTTTCTCTAAAATAATTGTCCTAACTTCTTTTTTTAGTACCTTTTTTTTTTTGTAATGCATGGTGTCCAGGCCGATTGTTTGCACCTCGAACTAATTCCTACAACTCATTCCATAGCTTTTTCGCATGCTTACGCATAAAGTAAAGTTGCCCGGGAGTTGCTGGCAATGAGAATTGAACCTTGAACTTGAGACCTTACAAACAAGGAAACCCTAAAGTCCGAGGCAAAAACCACTGAGAGATGCTACGGATACTGACCAAAAGGGACCTCGACTGGTTACCGACAGCGCACCGGGCCCACTCCGGCCACAGGACGGCTGATCTGAGCCGTCCAAAAATTCTAAAAGAAAATCGAGTGGGCCTACGCAAGAATCAATGGCATCCGATGTGTGTAGGTGCTCGATCTAAACACCTCATGGTCGGTAGCCTTAGTTTTATTGAAAACCACTAGGCCAATGCTTGGGTTCTCTTAACTTCTTTTATTGAGCTTATTTTCCTTTTTCAGTGAATTTTTTTTTGCCTGAGGCTCCGTTTGTTTCGATGTAAAATGTTTTTCATGTAAAATATTTTTTCAAAAAACAAACTTCAAACTATTATTTTCCGGTGTTTGGTTAGCACTTGAAAATATTTTCAGAAAACAACAAAATAGTGTAGAGAGGGAGATGAGGAGTTTAAACGGTGGAGAGATATGAGAGGACTGACGATTAAAGAAACTGAGCAGTGAGAATTGCAATAGAAGGCATCGGGTTCATTTCAGAAAATAACTTACAGAAGATTTAAGGGTAAGCCTTTTTCATCCAATTGATGAAAAATGTTTTATATTCAAAATATTTTCCTTATTTTTTACACAACTAAACACCAGAAAATAGACAAAATATTTTACGTCCAAACAAACGGAGTCTTGGAGTAGCCCTTTTTTTTTTTTTTTTGAAACTTTCCGCAGCTATGGCCTAATATTGAGAAAATTCAGAAAATGACAAATGAAAAAAAACGTTTTTTTGGGTTTTAAATCACTTTTGAAACCCAAAGTAATATTAGGCCAAGAAAATACGTTTTTGGCTTAGTTTCATCTTTAGCGTACTTTTTGAGATTTTGATCATTTTTTTTAGACCCAACACGAAATAGATATTCAGAAAAATACAATATAAGCTCTGTTTTGTTTTTGTTAGATAGCATAAACCACAAGAAATGTACCCATGTACTGTATTTGGGATCATTAAAGATTATGTGAGAATTTTTTTATTAATTGAAATTTTTATGCGATCCGACGGTCAAAAATTCGTCGGTACAACAACACCCAATGCGGAATTTTATCATCTCAATGACCTGCTCTTTCCTTTTTGAAATCATTAAAATCTAGGATCCTTGTAATGACATATACAAATTGAATCCAAGTTTAATCTTTTTAACTACATGTGATAGTCCAAGTCAACTAAGTACAGAACGCAAAAGGTCTCCAATTTTCTACCTAAAATTCTAGACATATCTTCTTTTAGATTATTAGAAATATTCGTTAGAATTTCTGTAAATATAAATAAATGAAGACAACCATGAAAACAATAAGACGTTGAAATGATGTTTTAGGTAGAGATATAGAAGAATAGAGATAACTTATGTGAATCAAGACACGTATTTAGCATTGTTCTTAGAGAAGATATGTCTCCACTTGCACCGAATTGTGTGATATTCCATTCCCAAAATAAAACGATCTCTAGGAAGCTATGTGTCTAGCTAAAGCTTTTCTCCTGAACCAAGAACAGCCTGTGTGCTCAAAATACTAAGAGTATATGCAGGTTATTTTCAGAATATGTACCATATTTATATTTGATCAAAATATCTCTTCAAATCAGAACATCATCTCATGCACTATAACAGTACCTTTTTATAGTAAACCAACCACAAATGCATTTTTATCATTGCATATAATAAGAACTCAAATGCATAATATAATGACTGGGAGTTACAAATATTTATTCCTCATAATCGACAATTTAATTAGTAATTAAAGGTACGTAATTAACATAATAAATCGTACGTTTTAAAGAAGTTCTTTGAAGTTTTTTCTAACATATTACAGGGTAGGCAACTAATACAAAACCAATTAGGGAGGAAGAAAAGTATGAAACCAAGAGGACCTAGGTCACACAATCCAGTGGCTTTTATCTCGGCCCTTTTGAGTCCACCTCCGGCCTCAGTGCCACACTGGATATGGTACCATTCGCAGCTTCTTCTTGCTTATAGAACGAGTAAATATCGAACAAAATCGCAGCACAACTCTTTACGGCGTTGCTGTCTTTATCACCACTCTCCATCATGATCTTGAACAAGCAAGCCACATCACCCATCTTTCCCATTTCCTCTGCAGCACTCGGAAGGCTAGAAAGCGTTGCCAAAACGGGTAACAACAAATCAAGGAAATCGCCGTCCTTGACCATCCTCAAAATCACCCTCACTGCGCCGTCGCTGACAGCTTTTTCTCTATGTGCATCGGTGTTTGCACCGTCGCAGCAGAGCATGTAAATTGCTGCGCAGACGTCGGTCATGGTTTCCGAGTTCCCCTCTCCTACCAGACGAATCAAAGGCCCAAGAGCACCGGATTCATGGATGAGGGTCTTGTTCGAATCGAGCTCTGATAGCTTGAAAAGTGCAGCAGCAGCATTGCTCTTCGTCTTACTAGTACCGGTTCTCAAGGCATTTATAAGTAAGGGGATCACACGCAGATTTTTCTGCCACCACTTTCTTGTTCCCTTGGGGCAGCGAGATGTTAAAAACCGTGGTGATTATATCTAGTTGGAGATCGAGATCGAGGCAAGCGTTACCGGGAACATCAAGTGGCTTGAGCAATTTGGAAACAGCCTCGTTGCCGAAAAGATCCCGAAATGGGGGGTACTGCTTGGTGAGCTGCCGAAGGGTCTTGGCAGAACTCTTCTGATCCGACAGCGAAGAGGACATCATTTTGTCGAGGAGCGAATCGATAATGTTTTTGAGCAAGTTGTTAGGGGTGAGGAGAGAATTGGTGAGTTCTTGTTTGGTTTTCGGGCGTGTCTTGTGGACTTGGCGAAAGCATTCCTCAATGGAGGGACAATTGTAGGTCTGCAATTAAAACACACACCTCAAAATGATGAATTATAGAGTGGTTATAAACATAAGGAACTACAATACTCTGGAAGTATATATCACTAATTCATTACACCGGTTTTAGCTCAAAGGAAAACACGGATTGTTGAAACCTACCCGAATTGATTGAGACTTAAGTCTCGATTTTGGTTATTCATTACACCGGTTTTGCCTTATGATGCTAATACTTGGAATGCGGAAGAATGAAGCATTGCAACAACACAGCACACTGATGTTTCGAACATCGAATGAGTATTGCGGATCGGGGCTCCCATCATTAAAAAACCACCTCTTCCGACACTTCCATATCCTCCATAAAATCAATGGTATCAGTGTTAACATGATACCGCCCTCCTCTGTTCCCTTCCAGCGATCAATCACGTTATCGAACCAAGCAAGAATGGACGACTGCTCATTCATGTTCAGGACACACCCAAGCGGCGATATCCTCCACATAATCTGAGCAAATCGGCACTCCAAAAATAAGTGGGGAAAAGTTTCTCAATCGTTGCTACACATTGGGCAAAGCAAGTCCTGAGTCACCTTTCTCCTAAACAAGTTTTCCTTGATCGAAATGATTCATTGATGCATTTTAACATGAAATGCTTAATTTTCTTAGGAATCAGGAGAGCCCATACCTTCTTCCTGACCCTTCTGTCCACATTCCTCGTGCTCGGCTCCCCCTTGTTCCATTAGCTTTCCACTTCCGTGTTGCCCAATTGATAGAGTCGATTAATCATAATACGGGAGCGGGATGGAGTGGACCACACTCACATCCTCTTCCTTTAAAACCCGACTGTAAAAGATCAAGCTTCCAAAGGTGCGGCACCCGAAATCTTGAATTCAAAAACCCACCAAAAACCCAAATAGGAATGCAAGTAAAACCAATGGAATTCAACTCTGACTGAATTCGAAATGTAACAAAATTAAAGCATAAACAGAAGAAACCACAAAACTCAGGAGTCAGGAATGAAGAAAAATGAAGAAGCATTGCAATAACACAGCACACTGATGTCTCGAACAATGAAACTTCCCCAACCATAGAATGAGTAACAAAGATGAAACCTTTGATACCATTGGGGATCTTTAACTAATTGAAGTAAGACATATGTACTTGATTGCATTTTGTCTCTCTTTCCCTATAATATGATAGCACTAGTACATGGCACGGCTCAAAATCTGTATTCAACAAATAATTAATACAATTCGTTTACAGAATTTGCAGAAGAGTACATGGTCATGGTTCAAATTAAGAGAGAGAGAGAGAGAGAGAGAGAGAGAGAGAGAGAATTAATCATACCACTTGAATGGCAATTTCTCTTCCCTTGCTCGTGGATGTCACCTTCTCTTTTCCCTTGCACTTTCCTCCAAGTTTTTCTTTTTCCTTTTAGGAAGATAAAAATGTATAAGGAGTATAGGAATAAAGTTACTCGGTGAGGTGAAAATAGATGTAAGAAGAATAGGAATAGAGTAGTTCGGAGAGTATACCTCTGCCACGCGAATGTCATTTGATTGTCCCTCACGGATAACAATACCCTCGTTCCGTGCTTGACTTAACTGAAACTTAATTAATATCAACACAGAGATATTTTGTGAGTACAAAAGATCGATGCAGGAAAATCTGAAAAAAAAAAAAAAAAAACATGCAGAAAATAGGAGAATAAAGGATTTTTTTTGTAGTTTGGCCCAAGATATCACAGACCACCCCATTTCAAAGAAAAGTAATCTATGCGTAGGGAGCGCATGCATGGGTTAAAGCTAATATATTAAGATCTCTATCTAAAAGATTGAAAAAGGGACTTATATGTACAGAATTCTTAATGTCATCCATGGCAGAGAGATTTCTTCAAATTAGCAAGTCTGAAATAAAAGACATGAAAGTATAACCAACCAAAAGGTTATAACGCATATATCTGATGATGGTATTGGATTCCATCAAGTCGAAATATACCCTTAAAGAATGGGTTCTTATATGTTTACGCTAAGTTCATGACTGAATTAGTTAAGATTAGTTAGGTTTTTATTACAGAAATTATGACATCCAAAGAAAGAAGTACTCATTATACGTTTTTGAATCAAAATCTCATCTGAAAAAATAGAGCAAAACAAAATAGGAATGAGAAAGGTAACGATTATAAAAGCCAATTTGAGCCGTCAAAAAAAAAGAAAAGTAACGTATCACTAACCGAATTATGAATAAGGGCCTGAGAATTGTACGCTAAGCATAGCACCGTTAACAAACAAATACACTACCCAAGCAAATAAAAGCCAAAAATGTTAGAAACTGCGACCTAACCATAGAGCTAAGAGGAAGGAATACAATACGCTTGCAGCCTCGGTGAATGAATTAGGGAAATTGACGTCTGGGTTCCCAAATCATTAATTGGGAAAAAAATCGGAAAAAAAAATCTGATAAAATTCCTCCAGGTATGCAATTCTGGATCAACCGGACGTGGCAGGACAAACTTTACCTGCCCATGTTCACTACAGCTCGAAAAAAATAACCGATTGCATTTTGTCTCTCTTTCCCTATAATATGATACTAGCATTCATGAACTCATGATACCTGTGAAATTTATTTCCTAAATTTCTTGACTACAACAAAGCTGACATATGGGGGAAGGAGTGAAATAAATAAAGCACACGTTATAAAATCCTAATGGTAGCACCAGCAGAAACATACTACAATTTTGCAGTGCAACAAGCAAATCCACAAGAAATGACGCAGACTGACTAAATAGAAGTCTTATTTTCCAGAGAAGCATTGCTGGGGACCTCAAAAAAGTTCCCGAAAGAGAAATCAGTTATTCAAATTCACTCAGATGTTTGGGTGCCACACATTAAATTGAATCTCGATCTCTAATTTCACTTTCGGGGTCATTTTGAGAAAAAATTTCAGAGTCCCTAGTGTTATTGTTTTCTAGAGTGCGTTATTGTTTTCGAGAGTGCAAATATCAATTCATATACAGTACCACTAGTCCGCTACAACCCAGATCATAATGCAAACACAAGGGAATTAAACTAACTCTGTGATCCTAGGAGAGGACGGGAAATGAAGTAGTAAAAAAAACCGCCATACAAAAGAAAGTTCAAAGAACGACTCAGATTATTCATTTCTGATCGACAAGAAAGCGGAGGAGCAAAACCCAAGTGCTGATATAAACAAAATGAAAATATTCAAAGCTTTAACTTCCTGAAGTCCTAAGTAAAGGAAATTTTGAATACAGAAATGCTAACCACACGGACAGTCTGTGCAACCGTGCATGAGTCCAACCTACCTGGCCGGAGGCCACCACAACAGGGTCACCCATGATCTCTCTGGACATTGGACGCTTGAATTCCTTCGGAACCGATTCCTTGATTTTCTGTTCTCTCAAAGAAGAAACAACCCTTATGGCCTCGTCAGTTGTTTCATTTCCTCTGGCATTCTTTTCTTTCAGCGAAGACAAAATGCATAAGGCCTTATTGAGTTCCTGCACCGCGTAATCGTCTTCGTTGAGAATCAGCTTTATCAGTTTCTCCAATTCTTTCTCTAACTCCGTGGGCGTGGGCTTTTTGGCATTGCGGGAATCGGGGCCGGTGTCCTCTGGGTTTGCCATGAAAGGAATAATTCTTGATTCTGGGTTTGCGATGAAAGGAATTCTTGATTACAGAGACACTATGAAAAACTAGGAACGGGGAGAGAAAATGGAATTGAGTCTGAGTTAGAGTGGGAGACTGAAAGGAGTTAGAGTGGAATTGGACGGAGTTGTAGTGTGATGAAGTTGGAGGGAGTTGTAGTGTGATGAAGTTGGAGGGAGTTGTAGACTACTTGTAGTGTGATGAAGTTGGAGGGAGAGAGTTGTAGTGTGATGAAGTTGGATGGAGTTGCAGGGTGATGAAGTTGGACGGAGTTGTAGTGTGATGAAGTTGGATGGAGTTGCAGGGTGATGAAGTTGGACGGAGTTGTAGTGTGATGAAGTTGGATGGAAGTGTGATGAAGTTGGATGGAGTTGCAGGGTGATGAAGTTGGACGGAGTTGCAGGGTGATGAAGTTGGACGTTGGACGGAGTTGCAGGGTGATGAAGTTGGACGGAGTTGCAGTGTGATGAAGTTGGATGGAAGTGTGATGAAGTTGGATGGAGTTGCAGGGTGATGAAGTTGGATGGAAGTGTGATGAAGTTGGATGGAGTTGCAGGGTGATGAAGTTGGACGGAGTTGTAGTGTGATGAAGTTGGATGGAAGTGTGATGAAGTTGGATGGAGTTGTAGGGTCATGAAGTTGGACAAAGTTGTAGTGTGATGAAATTGGATGGAAGTGTGATGAAGTTGGACGGAGTTGTAGTGTGATGAAGTTGGATGGAAGTGTGATGAAGTGGGATGGAGTTGTAGGGTCATGAAGTTGGACAAAGTTGTAGTGTGATGAAGTTGGATGGAGATATAGGGTCATGAAGTTGGACGGAGTTGTAGGGTCATGAAGTTGAATGGAGTTGTAGAAGGGAGTTGAAAATGTGGGAGGATACTGCCAAAATTGGAGTTGATTTAGCCGTGTGGTTATATATATATTAGTCAAAAGTGCTACTTGGGAAGATATTTTTTGTATATTAATTCAAGCTTTTAACTGCCTTGTTAATTCCAAGTCCTAATTGGAAGATATCTTGAATTCATAAACCACCAAAAACCCTAATAGTAATGCAAGAAGAATTGAATTCAACTCTCGCTGAATTGAAATGTAACAAAAATAAGTAATGAATTCTTTTTACAACGCATGCAATTCAAATTTTTTATTTGCACAAAAGAACTACAGATCTTGTCAATTTCTTCTTTCTTGTTTACGATCACCACAATCAGGTACATTCATCTCTCTATATGCAAAAAGTTGTCATCTTAACTTATTTTTTGTCTTTTTCAAAAAAAAAAAACTGAGTTTCAATAAAAAAAAAAAATTATACTATAAGTCATAAAAATTTGATGCAAAACTAAAAAATACAAAAAAAATTGAATAAAAACCCAGAAAAAGACCACTTGCTACTTTTTAATCCAAACCCACTTGATATTTCTCCTTTTTATTGCAGTAATTTATTGATTATTTCCTTATCTTTTAAGTATTGTGAAAGTTGATATGAATACACTATTATGTATATTTTCATATGTCAAAAAGTAGCCAAAAAAATCAGACTAACATTTTTTTTAATCAAACAATGCCATTATGATATAATAATAAATTACAATCAATACGTTAATGTAAATTAGTCTCCATAATAATGAGTTAACAATATAAACCGTTTGATTTTATTAAGACGGTTAAATAATCACTATGCTTACATTGTACTATATGGAAAACTTATTTAAATCTCTGCTTGGTTTCTCGAGCCATCAAGAAAGCTACAGGCTTTCAAGCACCTCTTCAATATCAACAAAACTAGTCCTGACTTTTTGGGAGCTTAAAGCGAAAATAAAAATAGGGTCTCTTTTATTAGACTATAATAAGGGATAACAAAGTAGGAGGGACCCTTATAATTCATAATTTTTTTAGAGGTCTAAAGCGATCGCAATATTTATTTTAACTCAGGGTTGGCTCTGAATATCAAAGTACTGCTTTTTATATTTGGAAGCCATAGTCAATTAGTCATGGACTATTTTGCTTAGGAATTAGATTAGGTAACAAACTTGAATTCTTCCCGACAGCCACTTTTTTGCTTAGGGATTATAGGGGTAACAACTTAATAACCACGACAGCCACTACTTTTAAACGACGCCCTTTTCACATTCGGTCGATGTAAGAAATTAATAACCATTACGGAATAAACATGCCCGTACACTATACAGCCTGGCACCAAACCATAGTTGTCAACAATGTCAAGGGTGAAACCTGCACCAAGGCGCAAAGCTTTGTTGTGTCTAGGGTGAGAGGCGCGGACTGAGGGACCGTGCTGCGCAGCGTGCTGTGCGGGGTGATTCGCCGCCTCTCCGGTCTCAGTTTGATGATCGGAAACGTTCATTTCGTAGAGCTCGTCGAGTAGAACAAGTATATCAAAAATCAGCTCATTCGGATATCATTTAGTGTCTTATCCGAACATTATTATCTTGAAATTATTAATTGTACCCAAAAAAGTGGATTTTAATCTAGTGTTTCGGATCCATTTGTTTCAAGATAATAATGTTTGGATGAGGCACTTAATGATGTCCGATCAAGCTGATTTTTGGATACACTTATTCTACTCAGCGAGCTCTACGAAGTGAACGTTTCCGATCATCAAACCGAGACCGGAGCGGCGGCGAATCGCCCCGCACAGCACGCTGCGCAGCACGGGGCTGCGCAGCACGGTCCCTCCATCCGAGAGGCGCAAGACGAGGCGTATGTCTTTTTTGAAGAGAGGCGCACTTATGCGAAAAAATAATTATTTTTAAAAATAATTAGTTTAAAAATAATTGTGTTATGTAAGCTTTTTTGAAAAAAAAAAAAACTCACTTTTTTGTGAGCTTTTTTGATTGATTTGAAATAAGCTCCATTTTTTGCGTTTTTTCTTGCTTTTTTCAAGTCGCTTCGCCTGGGATCAGCAAGGCGCTAGGGGTGTATCTCACCTCACCTTAGACCTAGGCGTGCCTTTGACAAGTGTTAGACTTTGTCCCGCATCACTCATCTAAACCACCCAAATTTAGTTAATATAATATAGAGATTACTCCACATATTACCAATTAATTTTAGGTTGGAATTCTGAAAAATCTAACAAGAAACATGCACCTAACAGAATCAAATCCTTTTGTCCTATAAAATACTAGTATTGAGTCATTTTCAATGTACAAGAAGCACCCAACAGAAACTAATCCTTTTGTCCTATAAAATATAGTATTGAGTCATTTTCAACGTTAGTGGGTGGAGACTCCTGAACTCGATAGATGTCCTTTCTCATCTCCATTTTTAATTCGAAACTCAATGGAGATTAAGAAAGGGTAATTAATTTCATTAAGAAAGGGTAATTAATTTCCTGGAATTGTAAAAGTTCATGTCATGAATTGATTCATTGACTTATCCGTACGAATTTTGTGACAACAAATAGGGGTAGGACCATCCAAAATTTGGTGGATTTGACTAGATCACTTTATGTTACTAACGTAAAGTGCGATGCCGACGTCGGGTTGGCAAGAAGAGTTGGAGGAATGTGTTCTTAATTTATAGGATTTGGGAAACAATACGCAATATCAAATCGAACAATATAATGATATACCTATACTACAGTGATGGCGTGTAAGGATTTTGTGGAGGTATAACCATAGCAGGCCTTATAAGGTGGAGTGAATTATTAACAAAAGAACTCCGTCGATACCATAAAATGTTGTACATCACAAGTCATCAAATTCGCATGGAAAGTATCATGCTCGCTGTGAAGTTACAATAATTCAGGCACTAAGTGCCCTTCAATGAAAGTATATATCATTACCATGGATAGATCTGTTCAACGTTGTTGGAATCAAAGATAAGAACATTACCATTCATGTTGAAAATGAACACAATGATTTTGCCAACGTCCAACGAGTGAGCATTTAGGAATTGAAGCCAATTTGGTCCTTCTAGTGTTCCTCTTTTGCAATTAACATGCTATGTCCTTGTTCCAGAAGTAAGTTCTTCAACACCATATTCTACTAGATACTCATTTAAATCGTATGGAAGGTACTACAAACATATGCAATGAGGTGAGATGTTGATTGATAATATACAGTTGGATTAGAATGTTGATAGTTGTTTTTATAGTTTTTAACTAACCAGTTTGTGGAAATTAAATGTTGCCAATTGCCTGTAGAATCGGAGGTCAAGATCAAGTTTTCTTACGGTCATTGGGTTAATCAATGTACAAATTATATCTGTGTTGTAAAGGGTTGTGCTGAAATTAATGTGATATAAAATCATTTGGTGACGGAAAAAAAATTCGTCATCAAATGGAACCAATTGAAAAAGGACATCAACCTCTCTCCTTTTTCTCTCTCTTGCTTATCTAGCTAGCTTTCTTGAAGCATACGTACATGGTATGTACAAATTCATATGTACCCATAGTTTTATTGCAGATAGCTTGTGTATATCTTTGGAAGGGAAATCACAAGGAAATTAATAAAAAGAGAGAGATAGGATTAGGGATGGTGATCATCACGACCATATCCAGTTGAATTCCTTTGCTGAGTCGATTCTCATCTAAATTGGATGATAATAATTCAAATGATCGATGGGTATAGTTTTAATTAGTACTTAGGTTTTTGACGAGGAAAAATGGGGTTCGATCGAACCTAATTAATTTATGAGTAAATTACAGTAAACCCCCCTCAACTAACCCAAATTTTTACTTAACCCCCTCGGACTACAAAACCTAACAGTGTGCACCCTCTAACTATCCAGAATTGACACTTAACCCCCTTTTGTTAGGTCTCCGTAGGAAAAATGCACCGACGGCCGTCTCCGGCCACCGGGCGGCCGATCCGAGCCGTCCAAAAATTTAAAAAAAAAAAAACCGAGTGGGATTACGCGGGAATCAACGGCATCCGACGTGCATAGGTGCTCGATCCAAACATCCCAAGAATTTAAATGGGGTGTTTAGATCGAGCACCTACGCACGTCGGATGACGTTGATTCTAGCGTTAGCCCACTCGGTTTTTTTTTTAAAAAATTTTTGGACGGCTCGGATCGGCCGCCCGGTGGCCGGAGACGGTCATCGGTGCATTTTTCCTACGGAGACCTAACAAAAGGGGGTTAAGTGTCAATTCTGGATAGTTAGAGGGTGCACACTGTTGGATTTTGTAGTTGGAGGGGGTTAAGTGAAAATCTGGGTTAGTTGAGGGGGGTTTACTGTAATTTACTCATAATTTTATAGTCTAACCTTCTTTGTCAACTTTAGCTTTGGAACGTTGGTTTTATATGGAAAAAATGTAGAATAATAATTAAGTTGGCATGATAATCATTCGGGGAGTACAAGTCTTCTTGTATATATACGCAGTTTAATTAATTTGCAAGGTATGCGTTGCACACATCATTTAATTAATGAAGTCATTTTCTTAATTGCTTACCTCATTTTAAGTACAACTCATGCAGACAACAAAAAAAATACTCAAAGTGCCCTTATTCTAAGCAAAATTATTTGGTGATCTTCGGGTGCCGCACGCATTGTCACCATATATTTTTGTAGGGTCCAATGTAACATTCAACGAAAATGTATGATGGATAAAAATGTTGGGGCACTATTTAGTTGTCGAATGGACCAACAAACGTTCCCAGTTGCTTTTTGAATTACTATAAAAAGAACGAATTGTCGAATGGACCAACAAACGTTCCCAGTTGCTTTTTGAATTACTATAAAAAGAACGAATTATAGAGACACACATCCAGGGTCCCACATCCAGTTGTGTGTTATGTTGGTCAACACGGTTTGACTCTCTCAACATAACTCTGTCATACGAGCATCACATGTACACAAATGATACGCAAAATATCGCGTGAAAAAGGTATCTCCTTAAAGTGTGAACTCATTTGGCACTTGGATGGCTGAAAGCATTCATTTGTAAAACTCGTCGAGAAGACTCTGTGCAAATAGGATAGTACAGTCCATGAACAAGCTAGATTAGTGGATTCTACCTGTATACAGTATCATTTAGAATTTAAATGTGATTAAGGCTCCGTTTATTTGGGGTAAAATATTTTTCGGTAAAATATTTTATCTATTTTTCAGTGTTTAATTGTGTAAAAAGTGAGGAAAATATTTTATATGTAAAACATTTTTCATTAATTAGATGAAAATAACTTACTCTTAAATCTTTCGTAAGTTATTTTCTGAAATGAACCCGTTAACTTCTCTGCAATTTTCACTGCTCAGTTTCCTCGATCGTGAATCTTAACCCATGTTTAACTCCAATATTCTCATATCTCTCCACCGTTTAAGCCTCCTCCCTCTCCCTCTACACTATTTTGTCTCTTTTCTAAAAGTATTTTTCAAGTGTCAACCAAACACTGAAAAATAAAAATTTGAAGTTGTTTTCTGAAAAAATATTTTACATGGAAAACATTTTAAATCGAAACAAACGGAGCCTAAAGGTTTTTTCTTTTCAGCTTCTGTTAGGATAATTCAATGTTTCCAACCTAATTGTGGAAGTGATTTTGAATAGAGAAAAACAGTTTACGGAGACTAGATCGCGGGCGTCTAAAGTGAATTGGATGGTCCGCATTTTAATGAAACTTTTCAAAACTTTTCTTCGGAAAAGTTCCATTAAAATCCGGATCATTAATTGCCGAAATGGATGGATATGATTTGGCATCTAGGCAAATGACTTGTTCACGCCGTGAACAAGTCTATCTCTTTTGTATATGGTTGCAGATTTTGTTTACGGTATTTTCATCTCTGCTACATCTGAAATTTTCTCTACACAGTCTGGTCATTGATCTACAGGTAACTTACTAACGTAATCCATACAATCTACAACTTATTCGTCTCCGCAAGTCAGAACTCAAGGCAAACAATAACATCAGGGTAGGCAATTAATACAAAACCAACTAGGAAGAAGAAAAGAGAAAAAGTATGTGAAACCAAGAGGACCTAGGTTACATCATCCTATTTCGGGAATCTTCGCTCCCACTCAATCCTCACTATCACAAAATTTAGTAGTCTAAACGTTTTTGAAAGGCATTTCCACAATCTCGTTCTTGCTTTCGCTTACGTGATGATGAACAGAAAGCAAGCAATCTCACCAAGTTGATGGGAAGAAAATCAATATCCCTTTTGCTAATCCATAACCTAACATGATGGACCAAAAACCTGCCTGGAATTGCAGGCTATACCTATGCAATATCTGTACATGTGACCATTTTACATTGTAAACCAACCTCAGATTGATCTATAGTACTTCTTGTAGCAGAAAAAGAATACTCCTAAGTTTTTACAGAAGGAATGTACCTCTATGCCGTGATGTTTTCCCATTAACCAACATTGTTCCCCTTCTCAAGAATTCCAGTGGCCTTTCTTCTGGCCCTTTGAGTCCCCCTCAGTGCCACACTCGATATCGTACCGTTCGCAGCTTCTTCTTGCTTCACCTCCTTGAGTTCATCCTTATCGTTCGAGCAAATATTGAACAAAATTGCAGCGCAACTCTCTACGGCGTTGCTGTCTTTATTATCCCTCTTCCGCATGATCTTGAGCAAGCAAGCCACAGCACCCATCCTTGCCATTTCCCCGGCAGCGCTCGGAAGTCTAGAAAGCGTCGCCAAAACAGTTAACAACAAATCAAGGAAAGCGCCGTCCATTACCTTTCTCAAAACCACCCTCACTGCGCCGTCGCTGACAGCTTTTTCTCCATACGTATCGGTGATTGGACCGCGGCAAAGCATGCACGTTGCTGCGCAACCATTGGCCATGGTTTCCGGGTTCCCTTCTCCTACCAGACGAATCAAAGGCCCGAGAGCACCGGATTCAACGATGAGGGTCCTATTCGAATCGAGCTCTGACAACTTGGAAAGTGCTGCAGCAGCATTCCTCTTCGTCATAGTGGTACCGGTTCTCAAGGCATCGAGAAGCAAGGGGATCACACGCGGATTTTCTGCCACCGCTTTCTTGTTCCCTTCGGGCAGCGAGATGTTTAAAACCGTGGCGATTATATCTCCTTGGAGATGGAGATCGAGGCAAGCGTTACGGGGAACAGCAAGTGGCTCGAGCAATTTGGAAACAGCCTCGTTGTTGCCGAGAAGGTCCCGATACGGGGGGTACTCGTCTGTGAGCCACCGGAGGGTCTTGGCAGAACTCTTCTGATCCGAAAGCGAACAGGACATGTTGTCGAGGAGCGAATCGAGACGGCTTCGGTCCGGGGAAGCCAGCACTGCGGCGTCGATGAAACCTTTGATGCCATTGAGGATCTTCAATAACCAATTGAAGCAAGAATATGATTCCTGTAAAAGAAACACATAACCCAGATCATAATGCAAACAGAGCGAATTAAACTCTATAACCCAGAGAGAGAGAGAGAGAGAGAGAGAGAGAGAGAGAGAGAGAGAGAGAGAACCCAAGTGCTGATCGTAAAGGAAATCTTGTACTCATGAACCCGCGAAAAACCCGAATAGTAATGCAAGTAAAACCAATGGAATTCAACACTGACTGAATTAATTTCGCGAAAGAAAAACGAAATCAAAAAAAAAAAAAACAAACAAACAAACCAAGATTTCGATAGAGAAAATCAAGAATGCAGTTGAACCGTGAGTCTAACCTGCCCCAGAGGCCACCACGACAGGGTCACCCATAATCTCTCCCGACATCGGACACTTGGATTCATTCGGAATCGATTCCTTTGTCTACAATTCTCTCAATGAAGAAACGATCCTTATGGCCTCGTCAGTGGTTTCAATTCCTCTGGCTTGTTTTAAAGAAGGGACAAGATGCTTATGGCCTTGTCGAGTTCCTGCACCGCGTAATCGTCTTCGTCGAGAACCAGCTTCATCACTTTCTCCGGTTCTTTCTTTACCCCTGAACAAATTTGGGCCTTGGATGCAAAAAATTGACCAAACTGGTCTGGGCGGACGGAACAGGATCCGGACCGGAGATTTGGGCACGGGTTTACGAAACTTTTAAAATCTTTTAAAATTATTTTTGGTGATTTTTTTAGTGTTTTAAAAACAATAATCAGTATAGATTTTTTGAATTTTCTACCAACAGAGAACTTAAAGATATTTAAAAATTAAAAAAAAAAACTGATACAAAAATCCTCAAATTTTCTAGAGCTCCTCGAATCAGTAAGTATTAAATAATGTGAAACTTATTTCTCATTTCTTCATGATAAATATTGGAGAATCATATTTTGTTATTAGATTAATCATAATTTCACAAGTTCGGTAGCTATGTCAAATTGAAACAACATTGTATGAGAATTTGCTATCCATATTCGGTGACAAAGGTAAAAATTATACATTTTACTAATCAGTGTAATTCATAGTCTAAAATAAAATAAAAAAATTCTTTCTATAACTATCACAAACATTGCATGCCCACCCAAAAATATTATTCCATGCCAAAGTCGAGGTACACTTTTTTTTTTCTTCATATTTGTGTGGCTTATTAAAGAGTACGTAGTGGAAAAATGTATTGAAACAACGGATAATTTCTACAGAAAAAATGGACTAATAATTCTATAAATTCATTTCTGTGCATTGAAAATTGTGATTTCAACTTTTACAAAAATATTCTTGTCTATGAGTTGGACGTAGATTTTTTTTAACACTTCAAACTAATTTGCAGGCCTGATTTAGCTTTAAAAAAATAAATCCTGAAAAATCAAATAATAGGACCAAGAGTTTTCAATTAGTAGTAACATTATTATAATCACCTGATGATTAGAAAGAATTATAGACAGATCAACACTAATCATACAGACAGAGACAACCCAGGGTTTGATCAAGTTAGTATAAAAAACAAATTTGCCTTTTCGAATTTCACCGAGTCCAAGCGTTCCAAATCTCGAGGCCACCGAAAGACTTGTTCGGTCGTCAACTTTAAAGTCCCGAAATTAATCAAAGTACGCACAAACTAACCGGACATCCGGTTATAAAAACAAATCAGGGAGACAGACACACATTCTTTCCTTTTATATTCTAATCGCAACCTTAATGATACTCCTAAACATAGCTCTTTAACTTTCTAATCAGAAAAACAAAACCCCCCTCAACATCCAGTTAATTCCAATCATGTCCCTCGACCCAGACTCCTCGCCGCCGTCGACGAGCAGAGACTGGCTCTTCCAGTCGCCACCGCTTACTCAATCCGCTCACCACCACCGCCACTCCTCCACCAGAACCTTCTCCACAAACAACCCCCGTAGGACTCGAAGGACCTTCGTTTCCGACCCCAAACCGTCGTCGTTTCAGACCTCACCATCCCTATCGGTTTCGGCTCCGATGCGGGACTCTAGGTCGTTTGAAGGATTACGGCGTCGTATCGAATTCGACAGCGGGAGGTCGAGCCGGAGGTATGGAGGAAAAAGGAATTCGAGACGAGAGGTGGAGGTGTCAAGCGACTCTGGTGGGAATACGGAGGAATACGGTGGCGTTTTGGGGGAGAAAGTGGCTTATGGGAAGAAATTTGACGGGTTTGGCGGTGGCCGGCTGAAGGTTCGGTGGCAGTTGGGTTGTTTAATCGCCGTGAGTTGACTCTCCCTCCCTCTCTCTCTCTCTCCTTCTCTCTCTCAACATAACTGTCCTAACTTCCTTTTTTTTTAGTACTTTTCTTCTTGTAATGCATGGTGTCCAAGCTAGATTGCCTGCACATCGTACTAAGTCTTACAGGTCCTTTCGTAATTTTTTCAAAAAGCGTTAGGTACGCATGGGACGGAGTGGCCCAAGACCAGTTAGAGAATTGAACTTGAAACGGTGGAAACGAGCAAACTCCAAAGTCCACTAAACCAACCCTTGGGTTGTCTTAACTTTTTTTATTGAGCTTAATTGTCCTTTTTCAGTGAATTTTTTTGGTAACTGAGGGTAGTTTTTTTTTTAACTTTCCACATCTATGGCCTAATATTGGGAAAATTCAGAAAATGACAAATGGAAAAACTTTTTTTTGGGTTTTCAATCATTGTGGTTCTCCAAAGTAATATCAAGAAATACTTTTTTGGCTTAGTTTCATCTTTAGCGTAGTTTTTGAGATAGATAGCACGAAATAGATAGTCAGAAAAAAGACAAAATAAGCTCTCTTTTCTTTTTCTTTTTCTTTTTTTTTGTTAGAAAGCATAAACCACACGAAATATACCCATGTGTTTGGGGTCATTAGATTGTGTGAGAATTTTTTTTATTTTTTGAAATTTTTATGCGATCAAATGGTCGGAAATTGCTCGTTACATAGGTACAAGTGGAATTTCCGAGGAATTTCGGTACAGAGGATCAGTGACAGTTACTATCCATAATTCAGTTGCACAGTATTTCCCCCTCAAAGCGTGGGCTCATTTGGCGCTAAGGTGATTGAAAGCGTTCATTTTGTTAAGACTAGTCGAGAAGACTCAATTTGTTAGACTCGTCAAGATGTATAAAGAAAGTAATCACGCGTGTAATATTGTGTCTTTTTTTAAGACAAAAGTGTACTCTTGATCATATCATAAGTTATTGCTATAATCTGAATTTTATGCACAGATTATTTCTCAACAATTTTGTAATATAACCGACGTGAGCCCCAAGCCGGATTCTACTTGTATATCATCCAGAATTTAAATGTGATGAAAGGTTTTTTCTTTTCCACTTCTGTTAGGATAATTCAATGTTTCCAATCTAATTATTGGAAGTGATTTTGGATATGGTTGCAGATTTTGTTCACGTTGTCGTCTCTGCTACATAAGAACTTTTCTCTCCACAATCAGGTCATTGATCTACAGGTAACATACTAACGTAATGCATACAATCTAGAAAGGTCCAAATTTCTTGAACTCTTGTTGGGAAAATTGAGCTCAATTTTACATTTGGCACTGTGTCTCAGGTATGGAAATTAACCAACTTTGTTGAGATTTTACACCATGCTCTGATAAGTCGATTCTCCTTAGTTACATATAACTTCTTTGTCTCTGCAAGTCAGAACTCAAGGCAAACAATAACATCAGGTGTTTTCTGTAGCGAATTTCTGGGCCTTTCGAGCCATGTACACTTGTAGAACTTACAAATAAGCATACCCATTTCTCTACCCAGGTTCTGGTAGAAATTTTGTTTAGAACAACCAAGCGGTCGATTCAATCAGATGATGGAAATCATTTCTGTATGGTTTATAATCAGGTCGGTGGACTAGCATCAGATGTCCCAGGTTCAGATAGGTTTGTAAGTGCCCATTTTACTTCTTAAGTCGTAAAATTTAAGGCACTATTCCATAAGTTCATTCACCGTTTAAAATCTCTCTATCCAGTTTTGCACCTTAGCCGCTTCCCATGGTTTGTGGTTTGTATTTTCCTGGAGAAAAGAGAGACATGAGTAATACTAAGGAAAACCCTTAAGGTTGTGTATTAATTTGATATATAAGTAATCTTTTAGTTAAGCGATATACGTTTCTATTGTGCTGGATGTTACCCCTGTTATAATATCCTGGCTCCGCCGTTGGAGAGGTCTGCAAGCATCGATGAGCTCTTTAATTGTTAAATCTTACTGGATTTACCAGGTGGTTTTTCTTGCAGGATCACATTTCCAAGCTCAACGTGAGATTACGGGCATGCAATTTGTCAGATCCTGTGGATATTATCAATTCCATACCACACAATAGTGTTTATCTACCCAACAAAAGCTTGAAAATTTCCGCTCTCATTGTGTTGCTTACAATTCTGTCCCTCCCTTTTCTTTTCTTCAAATACTTTCACCTTGTCTTAAAATCAAGAAGATTGCCAGACAACAATGCGGAAGAAGTGTCGTTAAACAAGCAAATAGCATATAGGGTAGATGTGTTTTTATCAGTCCATCCATATGCTAAGCCTATGTCATTATTAGTTGCAACCCTACTACTAATTTGCCTTGGAGGCCTAGCACTCTTTGGTGTGACAGAAGATAGCTTAACGGACTGCCTTTGGTTATCTTGGACGTATGTAGCGGACTCGGGCAATCATACTAATTCCGAAGGCATTGGTCCAAGACTAGTTTCAGTATCCATTAGCTTTGGTGGGATGCTTATATTTGCAATGATGCTTGGACTCGTTTCTGATGCGATTTCGGAGAAGTTGGACTCCTTGAGGAAAGGAAGAAGTGAGGTTGTTGAACAGAATCACACTTTAATTCTCGGGTGGAGTGACAAATTGGTGAGGGTCTGATTCACAACATAATCGTTGTAAATTTTGCATGAAAGTGAGACAACACGTGATTTTGTTGAACAATGTTGTATGCTAATGCTATGGTAGTACTATTGTCAAATCAGGGATCGCTATTAAATCAACTTCCATAGCCAATGAAAATTTGGGTGGAGGCATCGTTGTGGTGATGGCTGAGAGAGACAAAGAAGAGATGGAACTTGACATTGCTAAAATGGAGTTTGATTTCAGAGGAACATCCGTCATATGCAGAAGTGGAAGCCCTCTGATTTTAGCTGACCTAAAAAAGGTGTGCATACTTACATGTTATTCTAGTGAATATAGAGTTTTTTATGATTCCAATTTCCCCTTGTATGCTTGATTTTTAAGTAAGGAACTAAACCTTATGATCCAAATACCACACAGGTTTAAAGAGAAAATCTCCCACAGGGACGGTTGAATACCATTTTGGTCAACTGACTCTTTGTTTATACGGTTCAATTTAATTCCTACTCATTTTCTTTTTCTAATAGTTCATTGTATTGGAGTCAAAGATGGAACTAACTTCTGCCAGCCAGAGAATCATTGGCCTCTCTCTAAAAGAGAACTACAATCTTGCCAATTGCTGCTTTCCACTGACTTACCATACTTTGGAACAGCTTCGAGCCTTTTCAACACTTTTCCTCTTTCCTTCCTTCTTCTTCTTCTTTCTTTTTTGGTGGCATGAATCTGATTGTTCACTTTGCTGTCGAGGAAATTTAGATTCCAAATGTTTCTAAATTCAGAATTTAGCGTGCTCAACTTGGTTAAGTTTTTGTGCTGTGTGTTTCTGAGCAGTTGTTACCATGCACTTTTGTTTTCCTCTTGTTGTAGTAGTTGTCATAATCTACTATGATTATTGTTCAGACAGTATTCTGCTCTATTCAATTTGTTAACGTCATGGTATTGTTTAGGTATCTGTCTCGAAAGCCCGTGCTATAATTGTCCTTGCTGATGATGGAAATGCTGACCAGGTTATGTTAATGCCTGATATTGGAAAGTGGTTGATATTATTATTTTTTTGACCAGCAAATTGGACAGTGTTTAATGACTTCCTTTTTTGTTGCAGAGCGATGCTCGTGCACTGAGGACTGTCTTAAGCTTGACTGGGGTGAAAGAAGGACTGCGGGGACACATTGTGGTGGAACTAGGTGATCTTGACAATGAGGTCCTTGTTAAACTTGTTGGTGGAGATCTTGTTGCAACGGTCGTAGCACATGATGTCATTGGTCGCCTGATGATTCAATGTGCTCGGCAGCCAGGCCTTGCGCAGGTCACATTAATAATTCCTATTCCAGCTGCAAAAAGTGTATCAAGTGAATGTTCTTACATACTCCCTTGAGTTCTCCAGTTTATTATCAGAGCAAATATTTTTTGCTAAAATTTGTCGCCAGTCTTTGTTTGGTGTGAATAAGTGGAGATCTCATATCCTTCATGACAATTTCCATCGTATCACTAAAGGATTCTTCCCTATTGACTTCACCATGGCAGATCTGGGCAGATATCCTTGGTTTTGAAAATTGTGAGTTCTACATCAAAAGATGGCCACAATTGGATGGCATGCAATTCGAGGATGTATTGATCAGCTTCCCTGATGCTATTCCTTGCGGAGTCAAGGTTGCATCATATGGTGGAAAAATTATTCTCAATCCTGATGAGTCCTATGTTCTACAAGAAGGCGATGAAATTCTTGTCATCGCAGAAGATGATGATACCTATTCCCCGTCAACATTCCCCACGGTGCGTTTCCTTGTCCTGCAACTTTAGTTTTCTTGTAGATTGCTTCTCTTTTTCACATTTTTCCCATTAGTGCAATGTAAAAGGGATAATTGCCTTGGCATTTGAACATGCCAGATGTGGGATGCATAGTAACTGCAAAACTGGAAGCATGCAAAAAAATGCACTAGATGAATGTACAACTCTTGACTTAGTCTGGTACATTAGATTTCGACTTCGATCAAGATATAACAGTAATCTGCATCTTCTTCATTTGAAGCCACGGATTTGTGCCTTGTGCTGTTCGTTAGGATTTTTTGTGCGTTTTGTTTCTTCCACTCTCTTTTTTCGTAAAGAAAAGGCAGGTCCTAAAATGTTATAGACAACTTGTTCTGATTAATGTCCAAACTTGCAAAAGAAAAGAGAAACTGCTTGACATCGGTAGCCTGGCCACTCTACAAGGAAAAATGATCGTCTTCTTTGTGCACGTTGGTATGATTCCTACAATGGAATTTACGTGTGCGGGGCATACCAGAAATAAACTTACAAAAGTACAATCAATTTGTCATTCAGGTCAAAGAAGCACCATTCATAGATATTACCCGACCAGCAAGAAAGCCACAGAAGATTCTACTTTGTGGATGGAGACGGGACATTGATGATATGATTGCAGTAAGTTCTATCTATCAGAGCCCCTAATTCTTTCTTGTCTTCACCTGAATGCTGCAGGTTTGGAGAGGACATCTGCCCAAGGACTTCATTGTTCCAAAATCTTCAGAAAGGATTCTTTTTTGTGGTTGGCGGCGAGATATGGAGGATATGATTATGGTAATGTTATAAGGATCCACTGTATGCTCCCAATTCTCCTTCCGGACCAGTTCTCAGTATCACCACAATCCACTTGGGTCTTTCCATCATGTTTCCTGTTTTTCCAAAACTTCTCGCTTCCTAAATCTGCGTTGGTGTAGCAATAGAAGAATAATGGATTACTCCATCCCAACTTGTATTTCAATATCTCTTCTATTTTGTTTTAGGTACTGGATGCATTTTTAGCACCTGGTTCTGAGTTGTGGATGTTCAATGAAGTTCTTGAAAATGAGAGGGAAAAGAAGCTTATTGATGGTGGCCTTGACATCACCCGGTTGGTGAATATATCAATTGTTAACCGTGAAGGAAATGCTGTTATCAGGCGACATCTTGAAAGCCTTCCCTTAGAATCTTTTGATTCAGTAAGTATCATTACATTTTAATCTGAGAAACACAACCTGGAGTGACACAAAAGTTATGGCAATAAAAAATTTCACAATTTTCCATGGAAAGATTGGCACCACGAAATTGGTCTTCCAAGGGAAAGAGCAAAGATGGTAAATAATTTGGCATAGAACAATTGTCCTTAGAAAACATCATTTTAAACATCTAAAAGCCAAAGGAATGACGTTTGTGATTATGGATCCTATTTTGATATCTTGACGTGAAAGATCTTTGCTGTTTTTTAACGGTTCAGCAAGGGTATCCATCTCATTGAGTCATTTCTAAATTACAAGTAGTTGATATGTTTCCCGGCTTTGTACAGATATTAATTTTGGCTGATGAATCAGTGGAAGATTCCGCCATGCAAGCTGATTCTAGATCTCTTGCAACATTGCTACTGATTCGAGATATTCAGGTACTTCCTCTGAAGGGAGAACGTCAATTCTTATGTGTGCAACTTGGTTTTCAATTTATGATTAACTTTACATTGATTTCCTGTCCAGCTCTCTCAAAATATGTTTTAGCTTTCCTTTTTCCTTGGAAGTGCACATACCGTTGTTCATGGTATGGGTTGTTTACAAGCATGTCAGGACTGGAAATTGGATCAGTTGTCTGAGGACAATAATGAACGTTATAGTTTTGAAACCTGACACCGAAACCATGAAAATTGCTAGTAAATTGTAGCTACCATCGAGCTTGTTTTTGGAGCTGGTTTTGCTAGTTTAACTACTATGCTGGAAGATTCCACCAGTTCTCAAGTCCAGTATTTGAGTGTTTTTGTGAAAGTTATTCAGAAGAGGTGACTCTTGTAGACTCTCCACATTGTAACACCTCAAGTTTCAGACGATAACTCTTCAAATTTGGCAGGCTAAGCGTCTCCCGTTCAGAGAAGCCAGGGTTTCCCAAGGACACAGAGGTAGCTCCTCACCAGGCTCTTGGATAGGGGATATGCAGCAGGCTTCCGACAAGTCGGTTATTATAAGTGAAATTCTAGACCCAAGGACTAAAAATTTGTTATCCATGTCAAAGATCAGCGATTATGTTCTATCAAATGAGTTGGTCAGCATGGCATTGGCAATGGTTGCTGAAGACCGCCAAATTAATGATGTACTGGAAGAGCTTTTTGCTGAAGAGGTAATTATTTTCTGGTTAATTAGATGTGATTGATTTCATGGTACAGTATCATTTAATTATGGAATTATTTTGTACCAAATTCAGTTCGTACCAGACTGACTCATTTCAGCACCATTTACTTCCACAGCGAACTGCAAATTTCAACCTTTCATCAGCATGAGTATTTGAAGCATAAATATTGGGGTGGTAAAGGTTTTTGTGAGTGTGCCTGACCAATAGTAGTCCCTTAGGCCCTAATTGTTCGTACTTTCCAATTTTGGGATATCCATAATGTAAAAGTTCTTTTTCAAAACTCAAAGCATGAACCCCTTTAGTTTTCCAAAACCATCCCTTACAAGCGGCTATGAATGTGTCTAAAAGTGGGAACTAAAGGGTTTTTTTTTGAAATCTCTAGTTCTGAATTTTCATAGACGACCAACACATTTCAAGAAGTTAAATAATACAAGAGAAAGAAGTTTTTTTTACCTGTCTTGGAGTTGTGGGATTTGTTGGAAAGGACCAAGGTCTTTGGAGTTGTGTGTTTGGTCTGGGTAATTGGGTTCCAAAGAAATGCATATCGTGTTGTTGGTAAGATACAGGATGAAATTCCTTTCTGAGCTTTGGTTTGGTGTCGTCTTCTTTTTAGGGAATCCCTTGATTTTTATTAACAAGCACTGGAAAGCTGCAGTCTGCGATATCTAACCGTACTTCTTTTCCTTTTTCTTGGCGGACTCATTGTTGACTTCTCTCTCCTGTATTTTTGTTGTTGCGAGAGAGAGAGAAAGAGCTATAGAGGCTGCTGAAACAGTAAGAATATGTTAAAGTTCGCGTGCAATAATTGAAGTTCTTCGCTAGGGAGGAGACTCGCAAATTAACTAGATCATTAAAACGGTGGAAAAAACTAACGTGTTAGGGGAAAAAAATATGGAGAAACAGATTCAGTGGTTCACTCGTAGACTGCTTCAGTTTGATGCCTAAATAGGTTGATTTACCATATTTGCACTGTCCTATTGATTGCTCATGAACTTCCATTTCAGATTATAAGCTTCATTTCGTAATATTCTTTAGGCCCCTCCACAAAATGTTGTTTTTTGACTTTGCCAGGGTAATGAGATGCATATAAGGCAAGCAGATCTCTATATCCAGGACGGCGAGGAACTCAGTTTTTACGAAGTGCTCTTACGCGCTCGACAACGGAGAGAGATTGTGATAGGGTACCGACTAGCCAATGCAGAGAAAGCCGTTATCAATCCCCCAGCCAAAAATGAGCAACGAAGGTGGTCAGTGAAGGACGTTTTTGTAGTTATTGCTGAGAAGGAATGACGGCTTTTCAATGTTCTCATCCGGTCACTCTACTGGAGGATTATTAAAATGTGGGGGTTTTCACTGTATAGGTCCTTTCCCTCGAATAGATATGTACTAGTAATTGCCCGTGCTTAAAGAGACAGCGCAATGCTTCTAAATATAGTCTAAATGAAGTATCAAACACCACTTTTTCGAAGATTTTTGTGTGTGGATACAACTGTTCTTTTTAACGTCATCTCACATGAGGTAAGTTTCGGATATGCGTATGGTCTCATCTCATGCGAGAGGAGCATTAAAAATAACTGTGAATTGGAAAAAATTTCATTCTCCCAATCAAATCTACTTCTCGAAAATTTTCATTTTAAGAATAAGTTCAAAATGGTCCATCTTACCAAGTTCATAAAATAGTCTAACATAGCAAATGTACCAAATCTGTTTAATTCTGTTAGTTGCATTCAGAGATAGCATCAGAGATATTAAGAATTAAGAATGTATAATCATACGGGATTTTAACTCGAATTCAATTTTTTGAAAGTCTACTCACTCAAAAGTGACACTCCTATCGCACTTGTTTCATTTACTGACCTAAAAAAATAGAAAAGCAAAATAGTTCTAAAATTACATATAACCAAGTAAGAAGTAGAGTTTGCAACTTTGTCTATCCAAAAGTCTCCAACAAAAATTTTTTAATTTTTAATCCCAGATAGATCATGAAACTCTAATCATCTAAATCCAACACCCCAAGTTGTATTGAACAACAAATTTGTTCTCTTACCTATTATAGTTAAAAGAAAAATAATCTAATGTGAAGAATTACTATTGGCCGCAAAAAATTACTCCTAACCGCAAAGAATTATTCATGGCCGCATCAAATTACTTCTGGCCGTAAAGAATTACTCATACCGCGAAGAATTACCCATGGCCGCGTTGAATTACACTTGGCCACACATATTTGCACTTGGCCGCAAAGAATTGCGAGACCATAAAGTAATTCGACGCGGCCAAGTGTAATTAGATGCGGCCAAGAGCAATTCGATGCGGCCACGTGCAATTCGTAGCGGCTAAGAGTAATTTGATGCGGCCAAGTGCAATTAGATGTGGTCAAGTGCAATTCAATGTGGCCAAGAGTAATTCTTCACGGCCAAGAGGGATTCTTCGCAGCTAAGAGCAATTCAAAGTGGCTAAGTGCAATTCGATGCCGCCAAGATCAATTCAACTTGCCAAATGAGCCAGCCTTCAGCTGTTTTATTGTACATTTTGCATGAAGAACATGATCTGGGAAATCGGTTACCGGATACATATGGTTCTGCAGTTGTTGTCATGTATATTTTGTCCGTTGTGACTTCCGAATGCGTGTAATGTAGAAATAACGGTATTTGTGCAAAATCAATAGAGCTTTCTTCTCTTTTTTTTTTCTCGTATGAATGACAAGATTGGCTAGTGCAATCTGTGTTTAATAGATCTGTATTGTTCCCTTTTGTGAGCTCTTGTTTATAAGCCCGAACCGAACAAATAATTGAAAGCTAGCTTTTCAATTTCCGGTTTTTGTGATTTTAACTAGTGAGTTATCATAGCCAATGTATAACCAATAGCCACAAGAATATACTAGCATTCATCCTGAGCCGGCTTTGTTCCATTTTAGTAGCGCTATTGAAGTTCGAAAATTTTCACTTCGTTTTTCATGGAAGGCAAAAATTTTCACTTTGTCGCACAAAACCCACGCACCAGATTACATTTCTTTGTCAATGTCGCAGACCAAAATTTCTTCTACCCTCACAGAATATCTCAAACTTTCGTCTTACCTTAACCTAATTTCTACTGCTTAAGCTATACTACTACATGTTACTGCTGCTCTGCATATGTGGAATGTTCATATATGGTGCTAATGATTCAATTATTTGTTTCTATAGCTCCCTAATATTTTTAGTTTACTCCTATAATCCATGACCCCTTCTTCTGTGCTGATAAGTTCTGAATTTTATGATGCTTCAGTTGGTCAAACTAGAACATTCTTGTTACAGTTCGGATTATCTCCGGTAGAACATTCTTGTTACAGTTCGGATTATCTCCGGTCCATGTTTTGAACTAGACAGAACAGTCCAAATCTAATCAACAATTCAAATGGGAGAGTATCCAATTCCTTCAGGTTACTATATCATCCAAGTGAGACCCATTTCAAATATCCAGCAGTTTGTAACACCTCAATAAGAGTTTGTAAAAGTTGTTTGTTTGTATAGCACCTTCCTCGTTCGAATCACAAATTCCAACTCTAAACCAGCAAATTTACATGATTCTTGTGAAAACCAAAACAGACACAACACATGTATCCATGATACTGGCATACAGAGCTATATTTAGGAACTCAAACTTGTTCAATCACAACCCAAGACCAATTTCTCAAAACAGTCACAGAGATACAAAATAGATAATAAGAAAAAACACTACCCAAAAAGGTAAAATTTTCGCTAGAGCAGTATTTGCTAGGTAACAATTATTCAACAAAAGTAGTTCCCCAACCAATTCATTTATACTCCTTCATCAAGTCCCACATTACTCCTGATCCTCAGAACTCTCTTCCGCGTATATGCAATTGCCGACTGGTTTCTCCCTCTCTGGCCTAGGTGAGGAAGACCAGAACAAACAGAACAATGAAAAGCACAACCAAGAATAATATCATCATCATCTGTCCCTTGACCCCAGCCTTCTTCATCACCATACCCACCTTTTTCTGCAGCCAAAATTGCTTTTTCATAAACGGGGAAAAGGAAACGGGAAAACACAAAAACTGCATTTCACGATTTTAAGGTCAGGACCAGGTTACTAGTAAAGCCATTTCACTGAAAACAATTATTGGCTTAAGTAATTTCTGGCAGCCTGAAAAGCAATCCAAGGCTTAACTTCAACTCCCAGCTTGGGCAAGACATATTGCGGTTTTCTAAGAAAAACTTATTTGATCCAAAATCTGCGTGGAGACAATCACCTGAACGAAATCGAGACGGTTTGATGTACTTTCCATTTCCGTACCAAGTTCATCTATAATCTTCTCCTGTGGCACCATAAAATACCCATGTCAGTGTCAATAATCCGCAAATGATTTTACGCATAATTGTTAGAGTGTGTTCAAAGGCTACAATGCACTTTCAAAGGGTTAGCCAGCCAAAGGGTTGGCCCATGGCTGCAAAGAGCCTTATCAATTTATCAAGATAATATCCCCTGCGCTATGCCAAGCCAAAGTCTAACACAAAAGTATCGAATAACTTCGAGTGCAATTTTGTTCACCCTCTTTAAAAGAGGGTAAACGTTACCTTCCTTCTTATTGGTTGAAATTGTGTGGATCCCATCACAAAGTGATGTCATGCTTACCACGCAATACAATTTTTGATAAGCATGATATCATTTTATGATGGGATCCACACCATTTCAACCAATAAAGAGCAAGGTAATCTTCACCCTCTTAAGTGGAGGGTGAACAAAACTCAACTCAATAACTTCTGCTGATCACCGGTAGATGTGGGATGAGTATAATTCCACTACGTTTAAGTCCAAAGAACCAAACCAAACAATAGAGTTGGATTGAGTTCCATTCTCTGTTTAGTTGGTTACACCTCCTATTTACCTGTTTCCTTTTTTTCCTGATAAGTACGGCCCCTACTTACCTGTGCAAGGAGTTCTTCATGTATAGTAAGTCCTACGCCTCCAATTCTTTCCACACTTGCACTGAGCTCATCCAGCTCCTCATCCTGTTGCCTGCAAGCATCAATCCAATTAACAAGAATCAAAATGAAAATAGTACTCTTTGGCAATTCAGGTGTCTAGAATAGCATGCACACGCCTCTGTGTCACCTTCAGTTTTTCCAGGATACTTCACAATGCCTAAATCAAAGTATCAAACTAGTTTGAAACACTATTAATCATATCCCTAATCCTCCATTAACTCGGATAACTGTTTATTAAGAATATTACCAGATATCAAGATTGGACAATATTAACACAAGATTCGTAAGTTGCAATAACAGAAGTAGGCGTATAATATTCTGATGCATAACGGATCAAAACATAAGATTTCAAGCCTACCATATACGAGCACTACAAGAAACTTCCGAAGAGCTGAAGAGGCTTCTGAAACTTGCTCAAATAAAGGTATACGCACCAGATAATCTAATAATTTCCTACCTAATTCGCAATGAACAGCTCAAATAGTTACTGAAGCTAGGAAACACACTCGGAGAAGTAACAGAAAGCATGAGGAGATATGATGGCAATGTTTTACAAGAAATGAGAGAGAGAGAGAGAGAGAGAGAGTACTACTTTATGAGAAGCAGCTGTCTGTCCGATTCCGATGATACAATATCATCATTGTTCGGAGCAGCATACTGATTGGATCTTCCACCCTGATGAGAATTTGGCATCCTCATTAGTTCACGTCGCATACCATTTACATTAGAACTGCTTGTACCATCCAACATTCTTCCTGCTATGACTGTCTTCTTCACATTGCCCACCTAATTACATTGCGGAATTTTTAGGAGATCAGAAACTAATTTGACAATGAAATGCCTGATATCCATTATACGATCAATGGTACCTGAGTACGTGCAGTGCTTGTCCATCTCCTCCTTTTGTCAAGTTCAGCTTGATCAATCCCATAATAAGAAGGATCTCTAGCTGCTACAGCAATTGCTTTGTCCAATTCATCCACCTTCCTATCAAAAAAGTATGTTTTCAGCAATGGCAAATAGCAGTTGCCCAACATGAAAGCCAAAATCACCAGAAACGCTGGTGTAATAGAAAGTTTGGAACTTCATAATCTCTGAAGAATAACAGGAGAAAGCTATGTTACATGGACTCTTCAAAATATATGAAATACTGTGTGTCGAACAATCAATTCTTGACTCAAGAAATGCTCTTCAACATTTAGATGGACATTCACATTGGAAGCATATTTAATATTCAAATCAACTGCAGAACTGTCTGTGCATAAAACTCACATAATATGCAAGAAGTAAATTATTGCGCCTTGTAAACACAACTTACTGTAGAAAATAAATATATATCTTGAAAGTAAAAACATTTGGCAGTGTGGCTCGTGTACTTGCTATGAGAATTTGATGAGTTTGACAGCCATGTACCCATACTCAAGTCCATGTAACATAGCAAAAAAGAACATCATGCCAGGGAATATATAACCATTCGAGCCAAAGTTTACCAGATGTTGATCTTTTGACATTAGGTAAATAAGTCCGGCAAAATCCTGATAAACTTGCAAAATCCTGATAAACTAGTGGGAGACTAGCAAGCATACCTGCCACTCAATGCTCTCACAGCTCAGGTTCAGGTCCTTAGTCAGATTTTGTTGCTCTTGACTTCCCGCAGGGATACGCTCCCATTGGTGAAAAGAAGACAGCACCTTATCAATCTAAGAAGCAGATAACCAAATGGTTAAAATAGAAGATCGACCAAATATCCATAAGTAAATGAAATCAAGGAGCCAAATGCAATTCCAAATAATGTTTACTGTCTAAATATGCTATTGGTTGTAAGATCTAAAGAGTGGGTTGGTGCATGTTGGTCTGTATGTGAGAACAGAATCAAGCTGTGTAGGATTTGGACCTACGACTTTGTGGTGTGTGTAAGACAAAGAAATGCATATGGGTAAGATAAAGACAGAGTCACATCTTTTGGCATAACACACACATAGGCAGAGATAGACCCGTTAGCGTTATAAAAATCACAAGTATTGCAGTTGGAAGAGCCTTATTTCACACACATACAAAAATTGCGGTCCAGAGGACCTTCCTCTCAACAATTATTATTTTGCTATTCATTTAATATAATTCCATCTCGATGACAGCAGTTTTTCAATTCGGCATAAGGACCTAGCTTCTTCTTTTGCGGCTTTACTTTTGGATAATTTGTGTTGAAAAATGATATTCCACAAATACCATCCACCAAACACCAAAACAAAGGCAGCACCAAAAACATCAATTTCAGCCAGTGTGCCAGTTACATTCACCAATCTGCTCAAATAAGCCAGAAATGGCAGCTGCAAATGGTTTAGAGGTTTAAGAAAAAAATTCTACAAATCACCTACATGAGAGAAGATAATTTGAAGTCTCACTTCAGGGTTCTATAAAATCTACCGCGTTGACGTAGTTATATGATCTTCCCAAATGTAAGAGGAACCACAGGAGTAAAGATTCGGGCAATAGCTTCTCCACTCTCCAAGAACCTTATAAAAGTTTCTGAAAAAATTATTCATGAATGCAGCGCGATAGTTATTGTCATCCAAAAATATTTTCTAGGGTTCTCCTAAGATGGTCCCATGATTGCACTATGAGTATAATGGCAGGGTTCCCCCAACTTGTTATTTTAGCGAGTGTTCTTCCCAATACATAAGTTTCATCATAGCATGTCGCATCCTTGAGTAATAGCAATTTTTTAGATCTGTAAGTGCATATATCAAATTTGAAAAGCAAACATATAGCAAATGTATAAATAGTCAATTCTTCTGAAGTAAAACAGTCAAGTTGCGCCAAAAACCCACATATCCAACAAATTAGTTGTTTTTCTTTTCAAGAAATTGTGGCTCAATCATCTAGCTTTCCCAATACATCATCAGGAGATCTAATTCACAGTGGCTACGGTTAACAGTAACAGAATACCATCCTTTACTCGTCATAGCAGACACAACTTCCTTTGGATGGTGAGAAATGATGAGATAAGAAAGGGCAAGGGCCAATCAAAAATTTTCTTTCTTTGTACTTCTCTCACCAAAATACTCAATCCAAATAAGTGATTTGGCAAGAAACCATAACGCTTTCTTTTCTCAATCCAAATGCATACGGATGCTTTGGACTATCAATGAAGGAAACATGGTAACGTGCACATAAATTGATTTGGGTCTCTAGGCCTTCGCTCTCTGATGTCATTTGGCTTTGATTTGGGGGCATGGTTCTCCAACAAAATGTCCATTTAACTCCTCGGTTCTTGGAGGTTTAGGGGGGCCAGTGTTGCATTGGTATTCTGAGAGCAACCACTTTGTGCATATATTGCCAAAGGTTAGGTTTGTCTCCAATCAACCCCCCCCCCCCATACCCTCAATAATTGGGGACTAGATGGGTTATGTTATGTTGTTGTTGTTGTATGAAATCCCTCCATCCAAAGGGGCAGTGGACTTCTTGCGACCTCGCCGGCAGCAAACCGCCCACATCGCCACGATGTGAACACTTCACTGGACCATTCAATCGGTAGGAGTGAAAATTCGGAGGACCGAGTGCCTTTCATGCCAGGTTGTACAAATAACCTCATCAGGTCTCCAAGGCATGACCCAGCCAATTATGGCCAGGAGTGCATCGTCGACAGAAGAGACAAGACGACAATGCACACAAAGGCGGACCGATAGAACTACACCCTAACCTAGAACCCACAAAGGGTGTTGGTTGATAAAGGGTGTTGGTCAATTAAGACATCAGGACGGTGGTCATGAAAGTAGAAATCCGCTAAGGAGTGTGTAGGCACTGGATCTAGAACCAATGAAAGGGATACATTAAGCATGGAACTAAAAACAGGGCTAGGAAAACATTAATTCCGCAAACTCATAATTTTTCTCTAAAATGCCCCCTATTCAATAAACTGCTAATAACTGGATGTTCAGAGCCGAGAGGCAAAAGCCCGAAGGCAGTACAACGACTCCATCACAACATAAATGAAAGAAACAAAACTACCAAAATCTAGACACGAGCACATGTTTGATCAGGAACTCATCCAGAAAAAACGGAATAAAAGACTTACGGATTCTTGAATCTCTTCCTTGACAATGTAAAACGGGTCCTGAGCGGAAGACATGTCGTGATCCGGTCACATAACCCACTCAGATCCTGAGCTGATTTGGAATTCCTTCGCGCTGGGGCTGGCGATTGTGGAGTAATGTTTGGAATTTAGGGCTTTTGGGACTCCGATCTAAGCGGATAGGGGACTGAATCTCGAACTGGAATTTCCTTAGCGCGGTCTGGACAATTCTTCGATCGCTCCCGATTGGATGGAGAAAGACGATGTTTGGATTGCGTGAGTATGTGGGGTGAATCGCAGTAACGCTCCTTGAATTGTTTCGAAATCACTGTCAACCCCCGTCGTTGAAAATTGCACTGGCCGTCCCTGGGTCAGCTATAACCCAGTCAAATGTGTGATGAATGATACCAATCGCAATCTTTCTTCTCACCTAAGTAGTATTAGCAGCAGTATAATAGTTTTCTCCGGATAGGATCCTTTGTGTCGAAAATATTTTGTGCTCTGTGTCAAATTGTTTTCCGGCTAATGGATTTGGAAAAAAAAAAAATCACTCAATCCAACGGCCGAAAAACCTATCGGCACAGAGGTTTTCGGAACAAAGGAGATCAGACCCCAGTTTTTTTCGATTTTGCCAACCTCTCGCCGCCCACTGGGCGGAGGGTAATATGCAACTAATTCTAAACGAGTTCGGATATCAATGTATATCTCACGGATGTTAATACATTTTCACAAATATGAACACATTTTTTTCGGATATCAATGCACTTGTTACCTATTATTTCACGCACTTACGGAAAAGGTTAGCATTTTCCTAGGTTTTTTGAAAATATATATACTAATTGGATGTTCGGACTAGCTTGCGGGCACCGCGATTAATTTTGAAAACCTAAAGTTAACACCCTTCAAAAAACCTCAAAAAAGTAAGCTTTCGAGCTTTTTCTTAGATATTTTTAAACATACTTGTATAAAAGTCATAATTTTTAACTTTTTCGATCACACTTGTCAAAACTAACCAATAAATAAAAATTGACGCAAAAACTAGCAAACGCGAATTTCTTTTAAATAAGAACAAAATAAAAAAATATTGTAATTCACAAATTTTAGGTCAGTGAAAACACCCAAAACTATAAGTGAAATTGAGTGTTCTTAGCATTATTAAAAACAAAGAGTATATTGGTTGAAAATGAAGAAGGTCTAGGACTACAATAACATATATGTAACGCCCCGAATTTTGGGTACGTTAAATAAAATCTTTTATTATAAAAACAAAGCGAGTCCAGCTCGTTATTACATTATAAACCTTACAAAAGTACTCTCATTTACAAAACAGAGGGATCTAGGGTTCCTAACTACAGTTCTTCTTGCTTCTCCATCCTAGCCCGCTCTTCAGCTCCGAACGCCTCCAAAGTGG
The DNA here is from genome assembly GCA_019656295.1 of Rhododendron mucronatum var. ripense. Lineage (NCBI taxonomy): Eukaryota > Viridiplantae > Streptophyta > Magnoliopsida > Ericales > Ericaceae > Rhododendron > Rhododendron mucronatum. Next base: position 44,761 of record BPLT01000026.1, read on the forward strand.
ATAGTTCGTCCTGTTCGTCTATCAAATCTGACATATTATACCGGCGTCGCCACCCATATAATATGCCAGGGTCACCACAAGGCAACACCATGAGCTACGAAGGCTCAGTAGTATAATCCTAATACTAGCATTGATTTCCACATGGTAAGTACATAAGCAGAACATAAAGCCATATCATATCCACATTCATTTCATAATTATCGTTAGTGTCCAAAATCCTCGAAGTTCTTCGTACGTAACCCATTGTAGACCGTGTTGTTTTTACTACCTTTCTTTTCCAAAGTCTCCTTTTTAACTCACCCAATCTCGGTTCCGCCGCGCCGGGTTCCCGTTGGCACACAAAACTTGCATTGGCTCCTTTCCACGGATAACCAAGCCATATTACTAACAAGGCTACCACGTCCGGCCTTATTGGCAATCTTCACAAAGGGCTACCAAGTCCGGCCACTTTGTGGTTTTCATAATCCACACGATGGGCTACCAAGTCCGGCCACATCGCGGTTTCAAAACACATTTCTCTTGTTAAACACACCCTAGGTGCCATGTTTCTAACTTCCTCGATTTTCGTGTCACGTTCTCATGCAAGACTTCCGCGTGTGGGACTTTACATACAAACATGTATTCAATCAAGCCTTGAAATTAACACAACAAGATCTTCCAACTCTAGGTACAAAGCATGCTTGAACATCTTGTAAGTAAAACATGCATTTTCAATACCAAAAGATAACCTTATCTTACTTTAGTAGAACGATCAAAGTTACTTCCAAAACGTCATACAACTTATACAATACATAGAGTTGAAATGTTAAAATTACTTTATACTTGAAAAATAGGTAAGGATAACTACCTTAATCCGAAACTAGTCGGGGCCGAATAAGCTAGGTGGAATTTCTCTCGAATCTGGACCAAACTTCGGACGGCAGTAGCTCGGTCAATCTTTGGCCGAATACGATCGTTCTTGGGTCCAGATCGAAGATCAAGAAACCCTCTACAACTTCCGTGAAGAAAGTTAATCCTAGAAACTACTCTAAGTAGGAGAAAAATGGTGAGGAAGGAGGTGACAGTAAGCTGTCCAGAAATTGGGAATCCGAGATTTTACTGAACTTCGGATGCCAATATCTTGGTCATTTCTTGACCGATTGAGGTGGTTCTTGAGCCTAACTTGAAGCTCTCGAAGTCCTCTACAACTTTCCCGAAAGAAGTTGGTTCTAAAAACTAACTTAAGCAAGAGAAAACGGGGAATTTTCAAAGGGACAGTAGGCTGCCCAGAAATGGTTTCTAGAGAGAAGGAAGAGCAAAGCTTTGAAGGTGTGAGTTTTGAAGCTTGGAATGGCTTCTATTTATAGGCAAAACATTGGCTCCCTCTCCTCTTCTCCATGGCTGGCCCCCCTCTCTCTCTCTCCCTCTCTTTGACACTTGTCAAGCCAACTAGGAAGATCAAGGCAAATCCAATGGCTAGGATTGTTTCTTGGGAGACTTGGTGGGCAAGAAGAATATTGGTACAAGATATTGTATTAAACAATTGGTAGATGTACAAGGGAGTACAATGGAGGTAGTTTCTTAGCTAGGAAGAAAGTATTACCAAGGATTTGAAGTACAAAGAAAATCAAGGAAGTACAACCCAATCTTTCTTCTTTCCTCCTTCCTTCCTTCCTCTCTCTCTCTCTCCCTCTCTCCTAGCCGAATTCTCTCTCCTCTCTCTCTCCCATTCGGCTCTCTCTCTCTTCCTCTCTCCTCTCTTGCTTTCAAAGTACAATATATATATACATATGTTCATAAAATGGAAGCAAACAAATAAAATAGGGGTACTTTTTGTACTAAGTATCAAAAGTAGACTTAAGGGCTAGGATTCTCTTTTTAAACCAACTAATAAGCACATGTGAACACAAGGCATTAGTCTAGTCTCCCATGTACTTAAATAATATAAACATGGTACCTTTGTACAATAGGAAGTTCAAAACCCCATTAGAAAATAATTAGAAGGTACTTAGAGAATCCTAGGGTTAAAAAGGTTCAAGAGGTCAAAGAGGGGCAAAACGGTCCATTCACGGTGACTAGATGGCTTCCTAGTTTAGTTGCTTCAACTGGATGGTTAGAAGCTAACTAGGCTTGCTAAATAGGACCAAAGTGCAAGAAATGAAAGTTTAAGGGCAAAAACGTAATTATGACAAACTTTGGAAATTAATAGCAATTAAAAAAAAATTCAAATATTTAACGAAATTTTTAACGACTGAAAATCAGGGTCGTTACAATATACAATATTTTGCACAACATGCTTACGTAACAGTGTCTAGTTGCCGATCCATCCATTTGCAAATGAAATACTATCACAGAGGTTTTCAGAACAAAGAAGATCAAACCCCAGTTTTTTCAATTTTGCCAACCTCTCACCGCTCACTGGACGGAGGGTAATATGCAAATAATTCTAAACGAGTTTGGATATCAATACATATCTTACGGATGTTAATACATTTTCACAATTATAAACACATTTTTTTTTGGATATCAATGCACCTTTTACCTATTATCTCACGCACTTATGGCAAATGTTAGCATTTTTCTACTTTTTTTTGAAAAAATATATACTAATTGGATGTCCGGATTAGCTTACAGACACTGTGACTAATTTTGGAAACCTAAAGTTAGCACTCTTTAGAAAGCCCCCAAAAAGTTAACTTTCAAGTTTTTTCTTAGATATTTTTAAACATATTTGCATAAAAGTCATAATTTTTAACTTTTTCAATCACTCTTATCGAAACTAATCAATAAAAAAAATTTGATGCAAAAACTAACACGAATTTCTTTTAAATAAGGACAAAATAAAAAATTTTGTAATTCACAAATTTTAGGTCAATGAAAACACCCCAAACTATAAGTGAAATTGAGTGTTCTTAAAATTATTAAAAACAAAGTGTATATTGGTTGAAAATGAAGAAGGTCTAGGAAGGTCTAGGACCACAATAACACATACCACATTTTGCACAACATACTTACGTAACAGTGTCTCGTTGCGAATCCATCCATTTGCAAATGAGACACTATCACATAGGGCATATTTCTCAAAATATCGTTCATGTTGTGTTCGTAGACTTTCTCATTAGCATTTGATTTACGGTTCAACAGTTTATTTCACCCCTATTAATTCATTGACAATTTTAACCCCACGTCTGGGCAATTCAGGGATACACTCGCGTGGGCATTCTTGTCATTTGAGGATAAAAACAATACCTAGGGTTTATCTATATATTCGTTTGGTATCCCCTTCGTGCTTTACCTTTGCGCAGAAGGCGCGTCGTCTACAGCATCTCGCTGCAACAATGGTGAGAGTCCATCAGAACTCTTTTATGGCTTGTTCTTTTTGGAATTTAAAAAGAATTTTTCAAAAAATTCACTCTAGATTCCTTCTAGATCGTCCCTACTTTTAACATTTCTCTCTCTATCTATCTCTACTCATTACGCCTAATATTTTTCAAAATTTTTTTAAAACTTCAATCCAAACAAAGCATAATCACATCTTCTTCCATTTATGTATTTGCTCGCTACTTTATATGATCATTTTTGTAGCTCAATTTTTTCTGGGTATTGACCCAGTTTGTCTGCCGTTCGGTAGCTCAGAAAATGTGGTGAAACGATTAGATAGCTATCTGGGTATTGAACCAGTTTGTAATTTGTGATATAATCTTCCTGAGAGTGATCGGTTCTGTTTTGTCTGTAATTTTTCCCTTATAGTTTGTGTCTTCGGAAGATCGCCATGTGGTTTATCTGTTCATTTTATTTTTCCAAATCTTGTCTCTTTTTTTTTGGTCTCTAACTTGATATTTTTTCAATAACATGTCACGTTTACTGTTTCAGATACCCTCATTTATTCTCAGTGAGCTTTGTTTTTGTTTTTTGCTTTAAATTTTATAATTTGGAACTCTTCTGTTGTTTGTGTCTTTGGTTAAATTTTTTTTATTCTTAAATGTGTGTGTTTCCGTACCGAAAACAAGTTGTTTCCTTGCCGTTTGAGGGTGAGTTCACCCACTATTCAAGACGACTAAATGGACTAAATTGTATTTTTGGGAGAAGCAAGTGGTATTGTGGCATATATTTTTTTTGGTAAGTGTGGAATTGTGGCATTATTCTGAAGACGAAAAATATAGCATGAACTCACCCCGAGTCATTTTCCTTCTGTTAGTGCGTGGCGTTGGTATGATTAATCTTGCTTCAATGACATAAAATTGTAGATTTCAACATACATTTTAGTTCTGTTTTATGCTCATGGCATTCTTCTAATAATCCGCTGGCTGTTGTTATGTTCGCTGTATGATATTCATAACTATTATTGGAAATGTTGGCTAATATAGTTCCCCTGATTTTTGCAGGTATTTGTCAAATCTCAAAAGAGCAATGCCTACTCCAAGCGGTTTCAGGTCAAGTTCAAGAGAAGGAGAGGTATATGGTGTTTGCGTTTCACGATTAATTGAGATTGAGTTTGGTTATCTTGTTTTCTTTCTGACGGTATTTACTTTAACTAAATTGCAGAGGGGAAGACAGATTATCGGGCTAGAATTCGCCTAATAAATCAGGACAAAAACAAGTACAATACCCCAAAGTATCGGTTCGTTGTTCGCTTTGTATCCTTCAGTTGCGCTATGTTGCTGCGTACTCTCTTTTCAAAATAGGCTTTCTTCATTTTGTTAATCATAGGTTGTTATTTTCATGGGAATTGTTATCTGGTAATGAAATAAGTTGTTTTCCTTTCCTTCATGTATTTATCTGTTGTTGAATCAGAACAGATAAATGATAAGCACTGAACTTTTTTGTGGTGGGTGACCGTATGGTACTTGATTATATTTGGATGTTTCAACCTTGATGTTGTTAATAGACGAACAAGGACATCATTGCACAAATAACATCTGCTAGCATTGCTGGTGATATCGTCCTTGCTGCTGCATATGCCCATGAGTTGCCTCGCTACGGGCTTGAAGTGGGTCTCACAAATTATGCTGCAGGTATCATACCTTTTCTTCTCTCCTTCCTTCCCATTCATTTGTCTGGACATCTGTGTACTGTGTGTAGACGGATCTACGCTTATCTAAACGTCTTGGTGCCTACTGACGTGTTTGACGTCTGTAACTCTCGTGTTCAGCTTACTGTACTGGCCTTCTATTGGCGCGCCGCGTATTGAAAATGCTAGAAATGGATGCTGACTATGAGGGAAATGTGGAGGTATACTTGATGCATGCTCACTTTCAATGCCACCTTTTATCCCCTTTGCAGCTGCCTTGTGTTCTTTGAGTGACTATGCATATGAACTTTTGTACTGTTAGGCAACTGGAGAGGATTTTTCAGTTGAACCAGCAGAGAGCAGAAGGCCATTCCGAGCCCTCCTTGATGTTGGCCTTGTTAAAAACAACCACCGGGAACCGCGTCTTTGGTGCTCTGAAGGTATTGCCATGCCCACATTTTTATAGCTACCTTTCTAGTTGATATTTTTTTATTGGCTTTCTAGTTGAAGTACTTGAACTTGTCACTTGAAAAGATGTTCAGTATGTTTTATTTCCTGTGTCTAATTCTATAAGTTGCATAGATTTTGGGATAGTTAATTTGTTTCATTTCCCTTTTTCCTCTTATAACAAAGGGTGCCAAGGGGGAACCCTGAGAACTCAAGCAGGACAGCCCAATCACTAGTTGTGGGTGTGGCACTCCCCAAGAACTCAAGCAGGATGATCTGATTACTAATTGTGTTTTGGTTTGTCATAGTGCTATAGTTTAAGCATGATATCAAGGTTGGGTAATTTTTTTTCTTTATTTTGTTTGTCATGCTGCACCCCTTGTGCAAAGAAGATATTGTTTCTTATATTTCAATGACTTTTGGTTTGGTTCTTTCTTCCATTTTAGTCACATGTTATGATCAACTCTCTTACCAATGCAATTAGGCTAGGAAAGTAATGTTGGATAAACTTATCTTACCATACTTTCCCGCGATAACTTTTGCACGTTGATTGCGTGAGTGTCCAACCACAGGGAGCTTTGGATGGTGGGTTGGATATCCCTCACAGTGAGAAAAGATTTGCGGGTTTTGCGAAGGATTCTAAGCAGCTTGATGCTGATCTCCATCGAAAGTATCTTTATGGCGGGCATGTTGCTGCATATATGAGGGTAAGTGTTGAGAATGATAGGTGACGTGATGCCTCTGCACAATTGGGGGCAAGGGAGAGCGTAAGGCTTTATTTTCAGCCGTGAACTTGTCTTTACTGTTTGTTATGTAGACTCTGATGGAAGATGAGCCAGAGAAGTATCAGACCCATTTCAGTGAGTATGTCAAGAGAGGAATTGAGCCAGATGGCATTGAGGAGATGTACAAGAAAGTTCATGCTGCCATCCGTGCAGACCCCACTCAGAAGAAGTCAGAGAAACAGCCGCCTAAGGAACACAAGAGGTAAGTGCAAAATTTAGTTTATGGCTGTGTGGTAATTAGTGTTTGTTCAAGGAAGTTGGACTAGTATATAGCTGTTTGGTATCCTATTACTCTTTGCAGAAAGAGTATGGTGCTAGTTTATTTAGCCTCAATGGGTTACACTAGGTTAAGGTTGCCTCCACCTGATTTAGGTCTCTGGTTTGACTCCTGTTGTCCCTAACATGATTTTTTCAATTGACTTGTTGACTTCGACGGTGTGGTTTTTTGTTTTAATTTGTTCCAGATGTTTGTGACCATAGATGGAATCATGGTAAATGCATTTTCTAGCAATCAGGAATTCTCTTTTTCACAACTATGGTTATGGGTTGAGAATTGGGAGCTGAGCTCTTCAATTTATGTTTTTAGGGGAGTGTGAACACTGAACAACAAGAACTGCCGTGAATCAAACAAAAAGATTAAGGTTAAAAGGTTGTAGTGACTACTGATTAAAGAAATACCTGAAATACATATTCACCAGAAATTATACAGAACGTAATACAATTTTACCATAGCCTTGTTATAATCTTGAATCTGCAGTTGTCTGACACAACCACTTGTTTTGACAAAGCTATGAACAAATCCACACATGTACCTTTGTGTTAGACATCAATGGCTGAATTACATGTTAATCGGTACAGCTGTGTTTTTGTTGTTTGTGAAATAAGTTGTACTGGTTGACTGTAATTGGATTTAGAGCAGTGGTCTGATGGGTTCCTTCTTGTCTTTGTGCTAAGTGGTTTAGGTGATTCTGTTGCTTCTCTGGGTACTTCAACAATGTTTCTCTACCGTATATTACAGGTACAACTTGAAGAAGCTGACATACGAGGAAAGGAAAGCTAGTTTGATTCAACGGCTCAATGCCCTCAACTCTGCAGCTGGTGCTGATGATGATGATGATGATGATGCGGATGAAGATGAGGATTGAATGTTCGAAGTAGTGGTAGGATCTGAGAGCCAAATTGTGATGTTTTCAGTGCAGATGCTGCTGATCTTCAGTTCAGTATGGAACCTGATAATATTTGCATCTTTTGGACAATTTTGCAGCTTGGAGTTTTTCTTGTTTCTGTGGTAGATGGTAACAGAACATTCTGAGTGTTGGGATGTTATGTTGTGAAATGCTTTGCAAGCTTGCTCTGTCATGCCAGTAGTGGTTTCGTCACTTTCGCATTGATATATGCTGTTCTTTCCACCCGAAAGACTTGGAAAAGCTCACTATTTTTTTATTTTTTTTTGGTACATAGAAAAATCTTGGATGTCCTCAATGGTGTAGATGATGTCAATCCATTATTTCAAAAAACAGAACGCTTTCTTGATGACCACACCTAGTTTTTTTTTGGTCTAACTTTTCTCCCATTCTAATTCTGGAGCCCACTGAGATGATCGAATATCAATTAATTTTTTTTTATCCGCAATATCAATTAATATGATTGCAATGCATTTAGCAGTTTAAATGTCGTCCCTATTCATTTTTCTTTTTCAAGATATCTAATTGCATATTATTCTGTTTCTGTACGCGGTTGGTTCTATCAGGAAAAAATTGCCTCCAAGATGATCTTTTCTTTTCAGGATATACATTTACAGTACCGGTAAATGGTTATCCAAGCATTGGTTGAGTGAGAGTATAACAGTAATTAACTTTTACTTTTGCAAGTCTGCATCTTCAATTCTTATTCCTATTTGCAAGTTTGCATATTCGATTCTTATTCCTAGCAAAAAAAAAAAACTCGAACCTAGAAAACATTTGTTCGGTAGTTATTTTAAGGGTTCTAAAATGTCTGAGATATGCATAAGGACACAGATACCTCTGTAAATAAAAATAATCCAACTCTAAACCCTTGAACTTTACCTGAGTTTTGTAACCTTTACAGAATTTTTTGACACGGCTGTGTATTTCATAAAGTGGATGCCAGTATCTATTGAAATGGATTCTGTGGAGCAAGAGCATATTCTCTTGCCTCCAATTACTGGCTGGAGAAAACGAGTGCAATTTTGTTCACCCGGGGTGAACATTATCTTCCATCTTATTGGTTGAAATGATATAGGCCTTGCAATACACATTTTGATAAGCATTAGATCGTTTTGTCGTGGGATTCACACAATTTTGATCAATAAAAAAGAAGGTAATTTTCACCCTCTTAAGTGGAGGGTGAACAAAACTCAACTCGGAAAAAACATTAGGTATGTGCCCAAACCAGTTGGAACAGAAGCAATCCTTGGGGTCCCACAAACATCAAAACCTCATCTCAAACTGGCCAATGAACATCCATTTCCACTTTCATCCCAACACTATCCACTCACACCAAACCTGTTTTCTGCACCCAAGATTTGAGCTTCAAAAATGTCGAATTCATTTTTTGGAACTGAAAAAAAAAAACCCACATAGGCTATAGCTCTACACAGTCATGGCCCAGACATTAACCCAATTAACTGCTCCCAATGTACCACCCATCTCAACAACATCCAGGAAGAAGACCCATTTTACATCCTTAGGGTTTCAGAGAATTTGGGCTTGTCATCATCAATGTCCTGATCAAGCCATAGACCATAGAATTGTCGACCGCAGGTTTGTATATGCGTACATGCACTTTCTTTTCAGTTCTTTTTTTTTTTTTTTTTTTGCGTGGTAAAAGTGCATTGCATTTTGACATTAATCGCACTCGGGTGCAGCGAATTCATGATATGTGGGAGCATTGCTGTTTAGGCGGAAGACTTGACCAAACCCGATGCATGTGGTTAGCCGTGATGGCCGCTCTACAACCTCAGAAGGCTGAAATGGCCAACCATGTGGGTCGGTTTGGGCCTAGTTTTTCCGCTAGCTTCTCTAAAAATCCTGTCGCGTGTATCAGCTCATCTCCTAAATGTGACATTTTTTCAACTAAAGAACAATCACTTTATAAGATCATGCAACCAGGAGAGCATTTCGAACAGTTCTCAGGACAACGCAATCCCATCCGAAATCAAGATACTTCATTCAAGAGCATATATCTTTCTTTAGTTTGGATTTGCAAGTAAATGTCACATATAATTCAACGAAATTGCGGGATCGATAAAACATAATAATGACGAAATTGTGTATATATAACTATGTATATATATTGTGGGATTGATGATACAGGACTATTGCCTTGGGCTTGGCTGGTGCAGTGCTCGGCTTGACGATTAACAACAAGAACGCAAATGCTGCCGCCAGAAGGCCGCCTCCGCCTCCTCCTCCGACGGAGAAAAAGGACCCGAATGTGAGCGGAGTTCAGGCCAAAGTTTTGGCTAGCAAGAAGAGGAAGGAAGCCATGAAGGACGCCACGGCGAAGCTAAGAGAGAAGGGAAAGCCCATTGGTGGCCCTTCTGAATAGTTCTTGCAAATTATACCAAGTATCTGGTTCCAATGGAAAGAGGATTAGTTCTCTGGTGGTGAAAATATGCTGTGGACAACGTTTCTTGTTCATTTGGACAAGTGATTTTTTTCTGTGAAAGTAGTGGATATTTGTAAGGCCTCATTTGGTCTTTTTATTTTAGGTTTTTATGATCGTTTATATGACTGTTTTTATTCTTGATTATCAAGACAAACAACAAAATCTGACACTAAATTTGAAATTCAAACTCGGTTTCCACTCGATCAAAATTTGTTTGAACGACTCGTTACATAAAAAAATCGAGTTCGGACCTCGGGTGAAACTCGTCGAGATTTTTAAACCAAATTTGAGCAAGTAATTACACGTATCAGAAACGTCCTCCTAGAGTGAGTTGTCAATAAGTTAAGAAAAAGACAAAGGAACAACACGCTCCGATACACTTTTTACACTTTTCAATACACTTTCACACGCTTTTATAATATAATATTTTATACATTTCAACGCACTTTTGGAACCTTATAACATCCCTGTGGGAGGTTTGAAGCGTTTTCCAATAGTAATAGTCATAGGAGGCAATCTCAAGATTCTGAATGGCGCAGGGTAGCCTAAACTTTTTTCTTCTTAATTATTAAGAGTAAAAAAGAGACATGTAGTTGGAAGAGCATCTCTAACCCTTAATTTTTTTTTCTCAAAGAGTTTAACTCCCTCAAACTCACTCCACTCTTTTTACTCAAATCTATACGGAATTAAGTTTTACTCGACTTTTTATACTAAAATCAAGAGAGACTCCAACTTTTGGTCAAATTTTGCATGGTTATTTTTTCCGTCTCAAATTTACAATTATGTCATTGATGAATACTCAAATTTCTGCTTAGATTTGGATATACTCGTTGGATTTCCTCAAATTTTTACTCAAATTTCGAACTTGTGAAAAGTGAGGAAAGAAAATGAAAGAAAAATAATGAAGAAGAAATGTGTGAGAATATTGTGAGACAGTTTTACTATTCCTAGGACTTTGGAAATTGACTTCTACACTCCCATTTTTATCATATACATTCCTTTTTTTTGTCCTTATTCATGTGAATTTACCTTTTTATCCTTTCATAAGTTCACTTTTTCACACATTAAGGGGCAATAGAGTAAATTCACACCAAATAAAGACAAAAAAAAGGAGTGTATGTGATAAAAAGGGGAGTGTAGAAGTCAATTTCCTACTCTATTTGGTCATTTTCTCTTCTTTTTCCTCTCAAATCAACCGAGTAAGAGGAAAATTTTAAATTTGCAAGTAGAGTGTTAACAAAGTGGTAGGCAGCTCTATCCTCTCAATAAAAAAAAAAGATTCATTAACTCATAACACAAATACAAGCTAATAGGAGTTTGGGTGTACCGACCTGACCATCCAAAACCCTCCTCTTCTCTTCTTCTGACCACATGAAGGTACTGATTACCTGGCATTACTCTTTTCCTTGTCATTTACTTTCACTTGACATTTAAGAGCTACCTTAGCATTGCTTTTCTCTTTGTCACTTTGGCTTACATACCGAAAAACATTAAATAGTACTCTGTACATTTTCGAGTTAATTTTTCGGTTACCTAGTCTTGCTCTCGTCCTTGTCACTTTGGCTTGCATACTGAAAAGCATTAAATAATACTCCGTCCCAATTTATTTCAAGAAAAATTCAAAAAAAATTAACAATTTACAGTACTTCTAATTTATGATGATTTTGCCGAACAAATATTTTGGGAAAAACAAATACTCCGAACTATTTTGGGATGGAGGTATCAAATATGGAAATTCTTGAAGATCAAACGAATTCTGGGCAGATAAATGCACCTGGGATTTTATGGAAGATATTTCCCGTGTAGGCCTCATGCATGGGATTGTTAAATCTTCTCTCTCTCCTCCACAGTCCACATTCCAGCAAGCAATTCATAGTTCCCTCTCTCTCTATCGAAGAAATCCCTCATCAGAGATGACGTCCAGATGCTCGATTTCGTCGTCAAAGGAGGTCCCGTTGTTCCAGACGCTAAAGGGGATTCAACAGCTTGCTGAAACTCGTCGTTTCAAGGTAACAACCATCCCAATCTCTGTCTAAATACTCTAATAACCCTGTATATAGTTTGTATGCATATATACTCCCTCTATCTCGTATTGACTATTAAATGTCCGAAATTGTTTGCCCATTTTGAAAACACAAGAATAAATTCCGCCCGAGACTAATAACTAGGCTGTGTTCTTGTAAACTTCGGTATTTTTTATTTTTTGTAACTTTTTGTTTAACTATCAGAAAAGTATAAAAACACAGACTGATATTGGAAAAATTCAAATAAGACGGCACTTTAGATAAGGACAGTTGTTTGATTCTTTTTTGTCGATGTTGAACTTTGTTTTGCTTTCGGTCATAATTTTGTACTTTTTAGGCTATCTCATCGAGATGGATGATTAATCCAAAAAATATCACGCAAATCTATCTAACAAAAATTTAGAAAATATGAACAAAACACACAAAACGAATTAGAAAAATAAGTTCACAAGAATTGAGCCCTAGTACTACTGACTTCACTAGCGATTAGATAGTTAGATAGTTTGCTCTGATCAAACTCTCTCTCGCTAAGTCCAGTCAACTGGCAGTTCCCATCACTCCATTAAATGATCAAATGATCATTCAATTGAGAATAGACAAACACCCCATATGGGCCAAGCTCAGTAGAGCTTGACAATAGCTCTCTATCCTTTGAATACTCCAAACTTTCTTTATCCTCATCTCTTGAATTGGAGTGACAAGTGGAATTTGAATTCAAGGGAATGTTTGGAAAGTTCAAGTTTTCAAATTGTAATGATTGTGCGTCCTTAATAAGTTGAATTCCCCAAATGAGGCAAAGAAATTGTGACCAAGGGAGTATACATATATGTGTATACACACACACACACACACATAATACATATGCACACCTCTACGTCTGAGGTAATATATACTAGACTCCTAGGCGCATGTGATGCATGTGCAAATTGTGTTATGCAAAAGATGGAAAGAGGAAAATCTTAATTGAGATTCATGTGTAAAGAAATCTGGGATGTAAAAGTGGGAAAGAAGTGAAAGTTTTTTTTTAGGGTGGCAGTTTCTTTTTCTTCTTGACAGTTTCTTTATGGAGTTGAACTTAAAAGGGTAGTTTGAGATAAAAAGTGTGAGCCTGCCTAAAAAATGATGTTCACATCAAAAGGGTTGTTCCCTTTATAACAGTAACCCTTCATAACAGTAACGATAATAATAATATTCTTCTTCGTGATACAATAACACACTGACCTCTCTGTTGGTTTCATGGGTTTGTTTTGGTTTTCTGTCTCATTCAAGTCTTACACTAACCTAGATCACATGCCCTCTTGTGCTGTATAATGGGGGACTAGATTATTGACATTGATGGCTGATGAAATGCCGATTCGGTATTTGCCATGAAATTCAAGTCCAAATTAGCGTTCCATTGTTTTAATTTAACTGTAATTGACAGAGTGCATAATTACTTTGTGTCAAAACTGTTCCTTTTGTTTTCTTTGATTCTGTCTAATATGTAATGAGTTTAACCAACCTTGATGTTGTAGTGGATTCTTGTGCTTGGATTTTTTTTTTTTTCAGTGTTTGATTTTTTCTTTCAAAGTTGTCTGTTTTGTTAAGCTGATTCTTTATGATATCAAAGCACAAATAGCACACAATTCAGAATACAATTCAATCCTAGTAATAGTTAGGCAATGAGTAAACTGGGAAGCCTCTTTTGCTGTCCCATACTATAATATTAGTTGTTTTTCAGAAACTTGGGGTTGCGGTAGCCCCTATGCCCCCTTGGATCCATCATTGTTCGGTGTATGTCCAATTGTTTATGTGCATGTTGTAGTTACTGAGGTTGTCTTCACAGAAATTTCATCTTCCCAATGTTGATGGCTTGCAGGCGTGGTTCTTAGATCAGTTTGGGGTTCTTCATGATGGAAAACAACCTTACCCGGGTGCAATTTCCACATGTAGGTTCTCATCTGTTAGCTTTGGCATTTTGGTAAGATTGTTTCAGTTGGGTTGTGTCAATTGTTTGCTTTGCCAATGGACGTTCGGTAACTTGTGCTCGGTTTTAAGTTCTATTTCCTCACAGTGGAAAGGCTAGCTACCAGCGGTGCAAAGATGGTGGTAATTAGTAATTCCTCAAGACGTGCATCAATAACCATGGAAAAATTGAAGACCCTCGGATTTGATCCCTCCCTCTTTTTAGGAGCCATCACAAGTGGAGAACTTACTCATCAATACCTGCAAAGGTTGACTGATCACCATATAATTATCAACTTATATTGTTTTGCTATCATCAAGCATTATCACTTATTTTAGTCCTTACCCTTCAATCTGATGAGTTTTATACAAAGGAAAGATTTAGCTTACATTGTCAAGTTGTAAGCAGCTGTGAAACTGCTTTGGCTGTAGACGTTACTTGTAAGATGAGTCCTCTCTAGATTAGGCTCTGCATTTGCCACCACTAAAACCACTGTTGACAAGTATCACAGTCTCTTATGATTCCTACCGAAATGTGGTTGAGCAGTAAACAAAAGGTGAATGTGATGCGCATATTTCCTAGCAATTATATAAGCGGATAGTCGAAGAAACCTCCGCTCTAGGTTTTTGACAATCTCATGGACGTCCCTTTTGGGTTATGAAATTGCAGTGATCTCCTCAGGTCTGCAGGGTCAGTGGGCTTTTTACACAGATAACTGAGTTATGGTTGGATTAATATAGGCTAGGCCCGGTCAGTTAGTAACTCACTAATTGTTTGTCGTGATGGGTTGCCTGTAGCGGCTGGTATGTGTTTTGAGCTTTTTTAAGATTGTTCTTTTTGGGTCTCTGTCATAATCTTATGTCGCTGAAACAAATAAGTTATTGTAGACTGATGCCATAGCTGTAGAGTTTCATACCCAATTGTCAATTCCTTTCCTACTTGTACAGTTGCATGCCCACTCTGTTTTCATGGCATTGACTTTGAACAGGAGAAATGATGCCTGGTTTGCAGCACTTGGAAGGTCCTGCATTCATATGACCTGGAATGACCGGGGTGCGATATCTCTTGAGGTAGCATTTAGATTTTGTCCTCCTCCTAAATTCCTGTTGCAAAGTTTAACTCAAACTAAGTATGTTTCCTTCTGTCCTCACTGTTCTTAAGATCTACTTAACGTCATTCTTCCTTTTTTTAAGTAAAAGTTCATCTAGAGAGGGCATCGTAGTGGGCCGAACCTTGAGCCTCATTGGGCATAGCGAATCAGCAGCCCAAGAGGCTACGTGCTTGGACCAAACGGACATCTAGGGCCAGCACGAGAGTGTGGCCTGTCAGGCATAAAGCCCAAGTGCCTCGATCAACAGAGCTGGGTTGTACCGGACCAGGTTGAAGAGGGCCTAACCCGAATCTAGACGAAGAATCTGGGTTTTAATTGGAGATGGTTCGGTCACATGGCCGTAACACTCATGCGTCAGGCATGACGTCAATCAGAGCTATGTACTTCCTCTCTTTGAGTTGAGACTGACTTGACCATTGGCGTGCCTTCCCGATTGTCCCTGGCCAGTCAGGCACTAATGGTGGTTCTTGTCTTGTAGATCCATGTGAGGAAGGAGGAGCTCTGTTCCAGATTGGAACCCGAGATCCATTGGGGAGTACCAGATAAACAGCACCCCACATGCATTAAGGGTTTGCCACCTGTGTACAAAAAAAAACATCAAAACAATGCACTCCAGGAGGATGGAAAAGATCTATCCTTTTCAAGATATTAGTCCAGGGAAGGATTAGATTCCTTCAACTCCCATCTATACAGGCAACTGACAATAAGGCTCTTAAGTCTGTACAACAGACACTCCAAGGCGTCAAAGTGACGATGATTCCTCTCCCAACATCTAAGGCACATCAACATAGTGGTATCATTTCCCAAAATTTTCTTCTCCCCTTCCTCAATCTAGTCCCTAACCAACAATGAAGAAGTTCTACCAAGCCAAACATGAATTATCCATGAGTCTCTGGCTTTCGCTTGCACATGCGATGCAAATGAACCATGATTCTCTACCTTAGAATCATGTTGTCAATGGTAACAATATTATCTAGGGCTGCACCACACAAAAATGCAACTCTGGGTGGGGCTTTCGTGATCCAAACTGTTTTCCGGGGGAAGGTAGATTTGTGACTTCAGCATATTGCTTTATAAAATATCCTCACCATGAAGGACCACTGACAAAGCAAGATTCCACCGCAACGATTCCTTCCCGGATCACATGCATCATCTATATTCTATCCATGAGATTCACAAATCCATCCACCTCTATCCGGCACCTCTCAATTCTTTTCATTTTTATTCATGGACTCATCCTACATGATGTGGATTTCTAGAATCTTTGTACTTGCAAGTGCTGCAGAGGCAGTAACAATGCCTTTTGAGAAGGTTTTTAAAAATATAGGTTGAGATTTACATTTCTTTACAGAAGAAACTTAGCTGATTCTGCAGAGTTCTTGTAAGGACCAAAGAACCGGAGTTCACTTTTTGGAAGCGATTGGGACCTAAAAAATTGCCATGAAGTCCGTCTTGACTATAAGCTTGTAAAACAGTGAGGCCCCATGGGCACAATCAGTCCCACATCATTGGGTAGATTGTATATGAATCAGTACATAAGATAATGCCAATCAGCTACTAAACCTGAGGTTAACCTTTTGATGCACGTGATTAGGCCAAGGGTTAACAGGTCAATTGGGACGGGTCATTATAAAAACACTGAAGGAAAGCAGCTGTTTAGTATTGTTATTTGCATAATAGAAGAACTGGTGAGCAATGAAAACACCGTGATAATCATAATATCAACTGAATGAGCAATCTATGTAACTAGCTTCATTTTTGGAGGTGACTGAGTTTATTAATTTACAGTTTTTTCGTATAAATTCGTTCTGCAGGGTCTTGGTTTACAAGTGGTGGATAAAGTTGATGAAGCTGAGTTTATTCTGGCCCATGGCACTGAAGCCTTGGGGCTACCTTCTGGTACTTCACTTCCTTTGACACTCGAAGATCTAGAGGAAATACTGAAGCAGTGTGCAGTTAAAAATATCCCAATGGTCGTTGCAAATCCAGACTTTGTAACAGTTGAGGCCAGGGCTCTGCGTGTCATGCCCGGTAAAGATGTTTATGCGTGAATGATTGTTTAGTTTTTATTGAGACTTGAACGCTGTGCTCAGTAATAAACAACAAGGAACGGATGATCCATGATGGAATCCCTAATTAGCTGTTTTAGCTATCGAAAAGTGTCATCTTTATTGGTCTCTATTTCACTCAGAAGTATATATGTTTGTTTGTTTTTTTCCTTTGGGGGGTTTCTCTTTTGTTCCTCTTTCTCCTCTCTCATCCCCCTTCTTTTACATTGAATTGATGCCAATTAGGTAGATGTACCATCACTGCCGTAAACTTTCTGCCTTCTTTGAAGTTGGTTTTCTATACACTACAAAGTGGTAAGTAGAGCATTATTTAAGCAGCTAAGGCAGGGAAGTATATTTACTCAAATCATGATGTCTTCTTTCATGCAATTACTAATTGGAATGTTACCAAATTCATGGAGGAAATTTTTGCCAAATGCATGTTAATAGGATGCAAATTTTTTTTTATTTGATTCAGATTATCTTCTTCTACAGAACTGTGTGGCATCGTATAGCAGTAGTTATGTTGTGCATCTGAATCATCTCTCTCTCTCTCTGATATATGAATTTGTGAAGTTAGCAGTTCAGAATTTCTTTACCTTAAACACAAGTAAAGCACATCAATAGATGCTATCATGTTGACAAGCGACTGGGCGTCCTTATCTCGTTTTGCCTCTTGCATGTTGTTGTATATGTCCAGATGTGTACACATATATCCTTTGTTAATTGAAGATTTCATTCAGATAGAAATTTTGAGGATCTCATATTTGCCTTTTATTGAGTCCTGAAAGAAGAATTGTCAATATGTTTAGGTACGTTGGCATCCAAGTATGAAAAACTTGGCGGTGAAGTAAAATGGATGGGAAAGCCTGATGAGGTGAGACAAGAGCATTAGTATCATTTACCCCACCAATGGACACACCCTTTTTCATGCAAGAATCCGTGGAGTTACTCTAAACGGCATACATTTGCATTCACTCCATATTATCGGGTGACACCACAAATGTTTTGTGTCCAATATCATTATTTGAAACCATGATTGCAATATCCCCTTTTCATGTTTATATCTTCACTACTGTTTGCAATTCATCTTTGAGAGGTGATTTTCACTCTACTGTAAATACAATAGATTTTGACCTTGCGCTGATAAAAAAATAGATTTCGACCTTCCTCTGTAAAGTTATGAACAACCCTCGCCGTATGTATACAGGTGTATCAGGAATTACTATTGTGTAATGAAATGTTTTTACGTAATCAGGTGTATCAGGAGTGTATTTGTACAAAAGTGGAGTGCAAGAACCATTCCACTTTTTTCCCTGCTCAAAAGTTGCACCAATGACTATAAGTGTAAATAAATTTGGCAGTGGCCCTTCTTCTGCAATATTAGCTGTCCAAAAATGTCATTGATGCTCAACAATGCTAAGTGCTCACAAACTTCTATTACTGAACTGAGGAACACATATAGTTCTATTCCATTGGAATGACTAGCTAGCTAGCTATCTGTTCAATTGTAGGCAAACAGTGTTTTATCGGGTATATGAACTGAACATGAACCCTTGCATTCGTGGCTGTTCCAATTTCTTACTAGATGTTACGAGTTCCATGATTAACTTTGTCTGTCCTCAGTTAAACTGATTCAATGGTAAAGTCACTCCATAATGATACATCAATGGCTACAAAGCCATTTTCCTTCAAGTAGAATATCTGGTGTCTGGCATTATAATTTTCTTCTGTTAGTTTTGGTCTTTGATATTATATCTGTTTGCCGGTCTTTCAGAAAATTTATAAATCGGCTATGGCCATGGCTGGTGTGGATGCCGTCGATTGTATTGCTGTTGGTGATTCTCTCCACCATGACATAAAGGGTGCTAATATAGCTGGGATACAATCGGCATTTATAACTTGTGGGATCCATGCAACTGAACTTGGACTTGGTAAATTTGGAGATGCAGCAGACTCATCTTCTGTGCAAGCTCTTGCATTGACGCATGATGCTCATCCGTCTTACGTTCTACCTGCATTCATGTGGTAGTCTCTTACCTTGGTAAGTGTTGGAAAATATTATAGGATATAATATTTTATTTTAAGTATGAATGAAAATTGATTTATTTTGGAGTTGCCTCTTTTCATTGGCACTTGTTCACCGTGGACGGACGCGTCCTTCATGAACAGATGTGCCTCTTTCCTTGGTGACTTTTCGTAGAGTTAACATGTTGGCCTATAAATATTATTTCCCTCATTCATTTTTAAAAAAGGTTGATTTTTCTTTTATTCAAGTCCATTCATATGAGAGAGTTACAAACACAAGATGGTTCGTCAGGCCCTCCAATTGAAATGCTGCCTTGGGGGGATTCTAATCAAGTAGTGCTGGGAGACAGTCGTCCAATGCAAACGGTGAGCACCGTAATGGGGGCGAAATTTGTCTTAAGTACATAGTGTCACACACAGACACTCGCCTTGATCACCAATTTGTTTCTATCAATTTCCAGGTTTTGAGTTTTGATTTTATTGAACTCATATTATTGGTTTTGTCACAAATAGTAAGCATATTTTTCCAACAATAAGTACTGTAATACTCACCCCGTTTGCCCCAACTAACTCTCAGAACAGAAAATAGGGGTGGAATAGGACCCCATAACTCTCACAGTTATAGGAGTGTTATTTTGTTCACTCACCTAAAATATTGATGGGCATTACCCACTTTGTATGTGTCGCACCCTGGGTCTTATTTAGATATGATTAGAGCTGTCATTTTGTAGGGCTAGATTTTTAACCTTTCCTTCAAAAATCAGCTCATTCCATAACGAAAAGTGCTTCATCAAATAGTACCCGTCTTGTTTCATAATATTGGTCCTGAATTTTTCAAAAATTGAATATACTTTTTGATATATCCAATTGAGCTAATTTTTCATATAGAAGATTAAAAATCAATATTTACAAGTGAACGGCTTTGATCATCAAGACTCATCAAGATAAAGTCCAATTGTTTTGGCAAAATGGCCTTAGCCATGCCCAAAAAATAACCATGAATAGTGTCATTTGGCCAAAAAATGACAATGATGGTGCATGGCTATTTTTCTGTCTTTTCAATAATTCCATTCGTACCCTATTTTCAATTAATTGTGTACTTGTGTGGGTCCAATTGAGAAAAAGAAGGATTTGGTGGTGGCTTTGGTGATGTGGGAGAAATGGCAAATGGCCAACCATTGAGTTATGGTTTTTAGCAGATTTGGCCAAAAAATGGGAATGGCTTGAGCCATTTCTACACCATTGGACTTGCTCGTAGGTGATCAAAATAGCACTCGTAGTAGGAAGGTTTCATCGCTTTTAGGAACACCAAACAGAATGATGAATGGGGGACAGAAACATGGAATAAATTAGCGCACGCAAATTCTAACACTATGGAACCGGGCTTTAAGTAAAAAATGATTACTGAATAATGCTGATAGAACTTCGTAAATTCAACTTTTACATATCTTTGCTGTGTGTGGTCATGATTGCTGCATAACCAGGATGCATTTGGTTTCTAAATGCAGCTTTTTCTGGCCAAGACCTGGAAATATCACACAACATGCTCGAGCCACGGTTGTGAACACGGCAATTAGGTGGTTGTTTCAATACTTCCGTCGGGTTTCTTTCTCTTTGTATTTCCTTTATGCTCTGATGAGAAGTGGTTGAAGTTAAATCTTTCCAGTTTTTGTCTTCAGAAAATTCTTGCCATTGCTTTCTCATTCAGGTGTCCACTTTGGAAACTTGAATCCAATTCTTGGAATCTCGGATCCGTTGGGTCTTTTGGGTTTTGTTTGTACCGTTTGTATTGTTGGGTGGTTTGTATGCACACGTTTGTACTATCTTATTTGATACTCTCTCCTTGCCCACAATGCTTGTTCGGTTTGCAAAACAGTGACATAAAAATAATACAATTTTTACCAGCAAAGTTTCAAAAAAAATCAACAATTTACTAGATCTCGATGAGTTCTTTTAACTTATGAAAAAAGTTTGAATTTTTTCCTTGAAAATGCGTTATTTTTGAGTTTTTGTTTTGGGAATTGGACAAATATTATGGAACATAGGGAGTACCATCAATGAAGTTTCTCATTTCTCAAAAAAAAAAAACAAAAATCTAATGAACCACTTGTTTGTTGATAGGCTTAGGGTCCTAAGCTATTCTTGGGCTCATTTAGATGATCCAAATGTCTGTATTCTAGAGTTTGTCGAGAGCATTTGTCATGACATAAATCAGATCGATCAAATATCATTTGGTATGATTTCGGAATGTGTTTGTTTTAGAACATAATGAGAATGCAACATCTAATCTGAACCCATTTAACTCTTAACTTTATCTCAAGACAAATGCATCCCGACATTGTATCAAACAGTGGTGTTCCAACAATTTCATTTTTGACGTGGTTGATATTATTGACAAGTTCTAAATTGTAAATGACTTCGATAATCAAAATGGACCAGAAAAAGCCCACAAACAGGCCAATCCGACGATCCAGTACATGAGCCGAAGAGGATTCTTCTCCCAAAGAATAAACCAATGCCTACTTTAAAAAGCAAAAAGTCTTGAACCACAAACTTTTAAACTCATAAGTATCCACACAAACTTGCAAAGATGTGGGCCCCACGCACTGAAAATGTGCTTTTGTTTGTGTTTGTAAAGTTTTTATTTTGAAGAAGGACAATAAGGTAATTCTACGTATCAACTCACCTAGTTTTTTTGGGTTTAAAAAAAGAAGAGCTGCCCGGAAGTTTTCCATAGACAAACTGGTTGGTCGTCAGCCCAATTGCTATCATTTCTTTTGACCAGAGAAGTACTTCCCCCTAACCAAAGCAGGTAGTAAAATAGTAGTAATGATTTTTTTTAAAAACAGGTTAAAAACAAATTAACCACAAAATTGGAAGGGCATTGATTTTCACTCTCTTATTAATAATCACATTTTTTTTTTCTTTTTGTGATATGTATTTATTCCCTATGTTCTAATTTATTTGTCTTTTTGAAAATTCGTGTCACTTTCAATTAATTGTACTTCTTTGTTGTAACATACAACCTTTTTGAAAATATTATTTAACAAAATTAGTTTTTTTTTATCCACAACAAAATTAGTTGAGATATCCATATTGCACATAAGTATTAACAAATAAAAAATAGAACCAATTTTCCATTTCGTTAGGATACACAACGATAGAGAATTTGGAATGGACGGAGTATAATGTTGTCTTTCTACGTATGAAAGAGTATACAAATGGAATGTTCACTTTGTAAATTCACATCACAGAAAAGCAGAAAAAGAGTGTGGTTGTAGAAGAGAGTGAAAGTTAATGAATTATCAATCGGAATGCTACTCTTTTCGTCCTGAAATGTTTGTTCGGTTCATAAAACGATAGTTTAATAATAAAAATTTTAACTTGTTTACAAATTAAAAGAACAAATTAAAAGAACTCATTGATACTTAATAAGGCATTGAATAATTTTGAAATTTTCTTGCAAAAAAATTGTACTTAAATTTAGGATCCGTTTTTGCGGATCCAACAAATATTCTGGGACGGACAGTATAACAGAAAAAGAAAACGAAATCGTGTGTTTTGCTCTCATTTCCGCAGAAATTTGAGATCTGTGTTGACCGGAAAAGGCCAAACAGAGCCGGACACCACCTCCACCCGAGAGAGAGAAAAAAGGGGAGGAGAGAGAGAAAGAGAAAAGGGGAGAGAGAGAGAGAGAGAGAGAGGGAGTTAGTTCCACAATCCAAGGGGAACGGCATCAATCAGCAAACATCATCAACAGGAGGAAGAGGAATGGACGTTTCAGCTGAGCCCTCCTCCGACGCCGTGATGTCAGACGCAGCATCAGAACCAGCATCGGCGCCGGCGCAGGCCGGAATCGAGAACATCCCGTCGACGCTGAGCCACGGCGGGAGGTTCATTCAGTACAACATATTCGGGAACATCTTCGAGGTCACCTCCAAGTACAAGCCCCCCATCATGCCCATCGGCAAAGGCGCTTACGGCATCGTCTGGTCTCTCTCTCTCTCTCTCATCATGCCCATAGGCAAAGGCGCTTTAGGGCTTAATTTGCGTTTTTCTTTATTTATGCGATGTGTTGCGAAAATTGTGTGTGTGTGTGTGTGTGTGTGTGTTTAGCTCGGCTTCTCTCTCTCTCTCTCTCTCTCTCTCTCTCTCTCTCCCTATGTAATATACATATGTATTTATGTATGTATACATATATGTTTGCGGATAAAGTTTGTGGCTTTAAGGTTTGATTTTCGTGTTGTATTTTGTGTGTGTGTGTGTGTGTTCAGCTAAATTAGCTCGGCTTCGTCTGGTCTCTCCTCTCTCTCTCTCTCTCTCCATGTATATGTACATGTATCTTTGTGGATAAAGGTTGTGGCTTTAGGGTTTGATTTGCGTTTTTGTTTGTGTTGTGAAATTTGTGTGTGTGTAGCTCGGCTTCGTCTGGTCCCTCCTCTCTCTCTCTCTCTCTCTCTCTCGCTTTATATATATGTTACTGTTCATATTTATGT
This sequence comes from Rhododendron mucronatum var. ripense, assembly GCA_019656295.1. Classification (NCBI taxonomy): domain Eukaryota; kingdom Viridiplantae; phylum Streptophyta; class Magnoliopsida; order Ericales; family Ericaceae; genus Rhododendron; species Rhododendron mucronatum. The sequence continues at coordinate 68,265 of BPLT01000026.1, forward strand.
CTTTGCAGATAAAGGTTGTGGCTTTAGGGTTTGATTTGCGTTTTTCTTTACGGACGCGTTTGTGGAATTTTGTGTGTGTGTGTTTAGCTCGGCTTTGAATTCGGAGACAAATGAGCAAGTGGCGATAAAGAAGATTGCGAATGCTTTCGATAATAGGATTGATGCCAAGAGGACTCTTAGGGAGATCAAGCTTCTTCGCCACATGGATCATGAAAACGTCAGTGAGTAATTTGATAATTATTATCTATTTAACTTGCCTTAATCTTGTTTGCTTTTAAGGAATTGTATTTTGTTCAGTCTTATTCGATGTATTCGACCAAGTTGTTCGTAATCAATCATTTTATAAACATTAGCAAAATATATATTCCTTCCGTTCCATGTTACTTGTTGCTTGTCCAGAATTCTATTTTGGGATGTCCCAAAATGCTTGTCCTCTTTGACAAAACAACGTAAATAGTTTGTAAATTTCCGCAAACTAACCCTTACAAGTTATTAAAAAAAAGTAGTTTCGAGGAAGAGAGTAAGGGGTAGTATTGGAAATCGAATTAAACTTTCTGACAAAACATGCATTAATTGCATGTCCCTCTAAAAATTTGAGTCCTCCATACAAGACAAGCAATATGGGATGGATGGAGTATCTAGCTTACAGGAATTGGGAGAGAGAGGTCAGATGCTTTATGTTTGCCTGCTACATGATTGATTTTGACGCATTGTAGACTCGTAGGAACTACCTCAACTTACCACGCGGAAGAATAAAGTGAAATGTAAATTGCCTTTTTGAGGATTTGTCAGATAAATCAGTTTTGATGCCCCTAGTGTCCACTTTTGTGTTGAAAATGTGAAATGGATGGGTATGGCACTTGGTTTACATTTACTACTGTTGTTGTCTGCTTTGATAGATATGGATTCAGTCTCTAATTGTTTCATCTGCCATTGTCCTTTCTATTAATGCTGCACGCCATTGCCATGCAGGTTGTTGCAATTAGAGATATAATACCACCCCCCCAAAGGGAGTCATTTAACGATGTTTACATTGCATACGAACTTATGGACACTGATCTCCATCAAATTATTCGTTCCAATCAATCATTGTCAGAGGAGCATTGTCAGGTTCTATTTCCTCATTGAGTTCTTAAAAGTCCTGTAACCTATTTAATATGTACACCATTGTCACTTGTTCTTTGCCTTGCTAAAGACCTGAAGGGATTAGATTTCCTTGTCTAACAAACTACTTAACGGAGGTTAATCATAAGCATTAATGTTTTTCCATACAAGTGTTGTTTTTATATTGTGCTCTATCCAAGGCCATTTTCCTGATAAATGAGAGGCATCATGTCTTGCCTTAATGGTATCAGTATCCCTGGACAGAGTATCCTTTAACTCCTTTCGATTTCTGTGGCAACTCTAGTTTAAACGATATTAAGTAAAAAAGGCATATTTATTCTTCTTTCTTTCCACATGACCTCTAACTAGGTACACGAAAGCAGCTTCGTCTTACGGATCTTACTACTTTTTGGCTATTCTGTTTAGAAATCCTCCTTCAAAATGCTGTAATACTTAGTTACTGTAGGGAACCATTCTTTAACTTTGCCCCTGACTAGTAATGGAAGATGTGAAATTGAAAGGTCATTGTCTTGCCCTGAAAATGGCCTATTGGGTCTCTAGAGACCATCATCAGTGGCATAGCCAAGAATTCGTATTAGTGGGGGCACTATTTAAACAAAGTTCACGAAAAAATTGTTTGAAATGCTAGAATTATAATAATAGATTTACAAATAATAAAAGAGCTACCATATTTATTACGAATTCACCTACACAGATTATGAAAAGGAACCAATTGTTTGAATTGTCGTGGGATATCAAGTCTAAGGGCAATTTAACAAAATAATAAATTAATGTCAATTCTTAGCAATCTTTCTCAATTAGAAAGTTTTTACAAATTTTATTTCCATCTCAAATTCAAATCAGGTTGTGGTTTATATCGATAGAGAGGAAGAAACAAGACTATTTCAAAATTGCAAATAATAGTTAAGAGTATAATGCATGTAGGTCTAGCCACTTTTGGGTTGTCAGTATATGCAGTAGAGAGTTTCAATAGTAATTGGTGATTTTTTTTGGAATTAGACATTTCATTTTGTCAGTGCAATTGAATTATTCTAATATATTGGAAATAACAAGTTCAAGAGTTAAATAATTTATAAAATGTATTAGAAATGCTAAAAAGAGAATAATTTAGGAAGGATAATTCATTAGGAAAAATACGAAATTTATATTTTAAAAAATTCAGTGGGCCCACTCTATCTCCACCACGGACCACCATGTTCTTTTTACGGAACTATCTTTTAAAATTTCCTTTTTGGACCTTCAGTTCTTGTCATGGACATATTTTTGAACCAGTGCGCTCATTCGTTTATATTGCGCCTGACAAGCAATTGGAGATGTGAAACTGAAAGGGCATTGGATTGTCTTGCCATTAAAAACTTCCTGTAGTTCTTTCACAACTTCTCAAATGCTGAAATTTTTGATGGGTTCAACTGCTGCATTTGAAGGTAGAGGGAAAAATTGGACTCCCTTGGCATTCATCACTTGAACAATTAGAGAAGCCATTGCAACCTCAAAATTGGACTGCCTTGACATATATCGTTGACTATTAAAGGAGCTATTGCAGCCTCAGTAGCTAGACACATTCACAGTTCATATTATGGACTAGTTTTCATGATTACCGCTTACAAGTATAGTTTTAGCTGTCCAGCATCATTTCCTGGAAACTTTTAGAAATGTTGCTTTGTGATTACCTTAGAGACTTCAAACACATTGGTGTTTCATCTTTTTGCAAATGAGTTGATTCAGATCTTGTGTTGCCGTATTGCTCTGATTTATGTCATTTTTTTGTATAGTTGGGATAGTATGTCCTCTGTGTGTGTGTGAGATAATTTTTGTTTCAATATTTGCCTCCTTTGGGGAGATAAATTTGGAGAAGAATAAAAGAATGGAACTTTGTTATCTTACATTTTGAGAGGAAGAGTTTGACACCTGGCTAGAGACACTTATGTCTTTTTGTGGGCTTTGCCTTTCCTGTTCTGTTGGGTGTCATCACCCTGGTGAAATTGTAACTAATGGAATCATCCTTGTGTACGGAGGAAGTGTGCTTTGTACAATTAACCTTAGATGATTGAAAGCAGATTTTTTAGTAGGAACTCAAGGCTGGGGGAATGACCTTACTGACCAGGGAGTAGAACTTTTAGCGGTCTTTTCTGCCTCTTGCTTGTCTTTTGAGCAAGGGGAGAGCTGCTGTTGGTGATTGTCCTACAGTACTCAAGTTTGTTGGGTGTTGCCTTCCTAAAGAGCCGGATGATTGGAAGGTGGAGGATTTGGTGGGTTTCTTGGTGTCCTTTATGCCGTTCAATGTATTAGACAGGGAGAGGATGTTTTCTGCTGGATGAGAGAGAACTCCACAAGTGGTTAGGTGAAGCCTTTTACAAAAGCACTGCTGGGTTGTAGACGACCCTTTTTCGTGGAGAGGGGTGTGTAGATCAAACAACCCTTTTGTGATGATTTCAATGCAAGTCGCAACAGGATTTTCACCACTGTTAATTTGATCAGGAAGAGGCAAAATAATGAAAAATGTTGTGTAATCAAGATAAAGAACCAGTTCATTATCTTCTCTGCCATCTTATTGTGGTGAGATTTGACTGGTCTTTGATTCTTGGCATGCCTGCTTCATGTGGGTTTTTCCTGGGAATGTTGTGATATTCAAATCTTCTTGGGGACTAGAATGGGAAAAGAAGGAAAAAGCCTTGGTTTTTAGTGGCTTTGGCTTTGATGTGTATCATTTAGGGATGGTGCAACATAAGGACTTCTGATTCGAGATTTTCACCCACTGATTGGAGACTTTTCACCTATAATTTAATGGTCAGGATCTTATCTTTTTTGAAATGTTTTGATTATTGAGTAGTGTGGATCCGTCCTCCATCTGCTGTTTGGAGTTTGGTAAAGCCTTTTAAGCCCTTGTCAAGGATCCACATTAATCTATATGACATTCTGATACATAATTTTCACTAAGCACATCCAGAATGAGTTTCCAGGTACGTGCCCCTTGATTATATGGATTTAACTGACGAAAGAGGCGGAGTAAATGTTAAGTTGGAGTTGCGGAGGGCTCTGTACAATTGAGACAGTTAAGTAAAGGACTATCGACTATGGCTGAATATGTGGGATTCAACTTCGATAAACTTTAAGCACAAATGAGATAGTAGCAAAGGCATGATAACTTGTGGTTAAATAAACTGAGCCTTGGGTAATCTGGACTGTGAAAGTAGGCAAATCCAAATAGCTGGGCCAAAAACTTTGTTGAGCTGCAGGTTCTAAAACTATAAAAAAATCTACCTATTTATTTCATTCTCCAAAATGCTTCTTACAATCTTATTTGGAAACATACGTACAATTTGGAGATTTCATTATCCAAAATTTTGCTATTCAACTGGAAATTTTCCTTTGTTTTTGTGGTAGACCCTTGTAAGACCACATAAACATCTAATCACCATCTCTATATTTTTATGCAGTATTTCTTATACCAGATACTCCGAGGTTTGAAATACATACATTCGGCAAATGTTCTACACAGGGACTTAAAGCCTAGCAATCTCCTCTTGAATGCAAACTGTGATTTGAAAATATGTGATTTTGGACTAGCTCGTGTCACCTCCGAAACTGATTTCATGACTGAGTACGTTGTTACAAGATGGTACAGGGCACCAGAATTGTTGTTAAACTCTTCTGATTATACTGCAGCTATCGATGTATGGTCAGTGGGTTGCGTATTCATGGAATTAATGGATCGAAAGCCTTTGTTTCCTGGTAGGGATCATGTGCACCAGCTGCGTTTGCTTATGGAGGTAATTTCCCCTCGGTTGGATAGTAGTAGTCTCATCACTCATCAGAAGTTTGAAATTATAAGCCTTTTTGATTGTCTATATTTGTCAGCATTTTGGTTCTACTGAAGGTAGTGCACTTCTGTCAAGTGACTTAGAGATATGTCATGTGTTGTATTCCCAATTAGAACTGGATCTGTAACGTATGTTGCTGACAGTTGAAGGCATTGAACTTGATTCTGCATGTTGTCGATACGAAGCTATTTTTCTTTCTTGATGGAACATCTTCACATTTTAACATGACAAAGATGCATGTTTTCCCCCTTCTGTTCTCCCACTGTATATGCAGTCATTTACTTTTGGATTTAGTCTCCTTTGCAAGGAAAATAAAAAAGAACAAGCTTTACTCTAACCAACTCTTGTTTTGCCTACTAGTCTGATAAGGAAGTAAGATGGATTGGGACTGCAAGATTCCTTGGGATTCCCCCAGACATTCCTTGGGATTCCCCCAGACATTCCTTGGGATTCCCCCAGACAATGATAATATGCTTTTATGTACATTTGTTCTTTTAGTCTAACAAACATATTTTAAATGGATTAATATGCAGGGTGATCCATGTCTTGATATGATTAGAAAGTTCCAACTTTGCTTCTAGTTGGCACCTTTAAATTCCATTTATTAAATTTTGACCACCATATGTTAGTAGCATTGATGTATGGTCACCAATATGGAAGAATGGTTAACAACTGTCATACCTTGCAGCTGATTGGCACCCCATCAGAGACTGAAGTGGAGTTTTTAAATGAAAATGCAAAGAGATACCTTAGGCAACTTCAGCCTTACCGTCGGCAGTCATTTACTGAAAAGTTTCCACAAGTCAACCCTGCAGCTATTGATCTGATCGAGAAGATGTTAACATTTGATCCTAGACAGAGAATTACAGGTGAGAAATTTTTAGCCTCCAGGCTCTCTGCTTAACTTTTCCAGTCTTCTTCTGAACGTCATTGTCGCTATTGCATTGCATTGCATTGTAACTGTTCTTCATATCAACAAAGTTATTGCTTGGCTGTCAGGCATGAGAAGTAAGGTTTGAGTATGGGGTACTCACTTTTGTGCATGTACGGTGGCAAGTGACTAGTTAGTTTGACTGTTTTGGTCTCAGAATGGAGATATTCTGTAACCTACGTGGCATTTTGATGCAGGAAGTGTATGAAAACAAGAACAAACATGAGAACAAAACTCACATACTCACAAGGAAGTGAAAGCTTACAATGTTGCTACTAAGACCAAGCCAACTAGGAAACAAATAACCAAAAGGCAATACTTGCTAATCAAGAAAAAGATCTAATTACCGAAAATAAACAATATGACTTGTAACAATAATTCCTTGAGAATTCTTGAAAGATGCCAAAACAAACGGCATTGCAAAAGAAGTTTCCTATTAAAAGACATACTCAAATAAAAAATTTTCCTACTAGAAAATAAAGTCAAATCTTTCCCTATCTGTGAAAGATGTGGAGGACTTCTAGAATATTGTGGTTCTTGAACAGTCTACCAAATCGTGTAATTTGGGCCTCGATTATGGGTCACTCCTCCACTAATACTTCCTTGGACCGTTTCACTCAAACCGGCCCTTATAACCAAGTGCAATCACCTCTACTTTACATTTGTCCACATTTGATTATTAGAGGTATACTTTTGTTTTTGTTTTGTTTTTTTCTTGTGGACACTTATTTCAAAAGATGAAATTTTGTAACACAAGCGGAAGGCCAGTGGTGGTGATTCTGGTGAACATTCGGCACGAAAGAGCAAAAGATGAAATCAATTTAAGGAAGAGCGAAGGCTAGATCGTAATAGCCTTTGTTGATTTACGGTTATTTATGTATCCTCTGGTAATTTTTATTTTGTTTAATTATTTCATAGGTTGACGATATTTAAACAATTCAATGATCTGGACATGAGCTGTAGGGGCCGGTTGGGTCACACCATATAACTGGTGTTTGTTTTTTAGTAACTTGTGTGACTTTTTATTGAACGCATGTTACTTTTCCTCTTTTGTTATTAGTCTCCCCGACTTGCCATTTTGAGAAGTTGATCTATGCACTATCGTTGTCCTTTCGTGTTGACGTATCATTTCTGAACCTGTTCATTACCAAGTTTCTTTTCCATAACCATGAAATGCCTTAGAATTCATACATTGTCATGTTTGGGTTTCAGTTGAGGACGCCCTAGCACATCCCTACTTGACTTCGCTCCATGACATAAGTGATGAGCCTATCTGCATGACTCCTTTCAACTTCGATTTTGAGCAGCATGCCTTGTCCGAGGAGCAGATGAGAGAGCTGATTTACAGAGAGGCAGTTGCATTTAACCCCGACTACCTACACATGTGAACTAAGCCTCACATTTGAGTCTTGACGCTGTGGTTTTTCATCAAAAGGGTGGTATCTGTGTTTATGTGATTCCATGATTTATTTCTTCATGTATATATGGTCCATCTAAAACACGGAGAGCTCTGAAATTGAGATAATCTAGATTATTGGGATACTGTCTGAGGGACGAACATCTGAAATGTTGTTTGTATGCCGCAATGTTATTTCCGCATCTATTTATTTGTGCTGAACTCCTCTCTCTCTCTCTCTCTCTCTCTCTCTCTCTCCCTTTTTGTGTGCGCGCACACCCGCACGCCTGTGGATATGTTGTCTGACTCAGACAAGTAGGAGGTCATTTTTGTATCCCTATCAGAATATGAAGACCCGTTTGATTATTTTGCTTGCATGTTTTAGCTAATTACACTTCTAATCCCTTCACTGCAACGTAACTCTCACCTTGCACTTGACTTTCAATTGCAGTGATCTAACCCTCACAGCTGATTGTAAATGTGTCCCGTTTGTCGAAAGTTTGTCAGCCTCATGGAATCCGTTGACGATTGCCTAAACTGGTTTTTCAGTTTTCTTGCGGGCAGTGTGCATTAGTTTGAGCCTGAAATGCACGAAAACACCCAAGGGAAAAAAATAGGAAAAAAAAAAAAAACCCCTAATGGGCAAAAAAACCCAATAAAAGAATTTGGGGCCCTACCGTGTCAAGTGGAGTTACCATACCAAGAATTCCCTACTGGATAGAATGCAATTTTGTTCACCCTCCTAACCAAAATGTACACACTTTCCCAATTGCATCCATATTTTCCTATTTATCTCTTAGCCACATCCCATGCTAATATGAACTTGTAGCATGAAGTATGCTACGAGTTAGAACCATCAAAGTTTCAACTCTTCACAGTTAGGACACACACACACACATACATACATGTGCGCGCGCACACGGAGAGAGAGAGAGAGAGAGAGAGAGAGAGAGAGAGAGAGAGAGAGAGAGAGAGAGAGAGAGAGAGCCATCCCACTCATAAAGAATTCGTTTGAGCTTCTACAATTTTCCTGAAGTACTAGAATGCGACACGAAAAGGGAATTCTATTTTCTTGAAAGCAATAATAAACTGTAACATCACAGAGTTTATCAAACTCAGAAGGAATAAACCATGAAACCGATTGAGAGAAGGAATTAGGAAGAATCCACCTCGTCTACATATTAGGAAGAAGGAAAAACACATCGTCCTCGAGAAAAGATTGTCAGCTCTTCAAGTTGCCGAAGAATCTTGAAAGTGGCAAAGGTCCTCCACCAGTCTCATCATCATCACTCCCAGAGTGCTTGGATCTTGACCTGTGTTTCCTTTCCTTCTTCCTTTTCTTGGACCTTGATTTCGATTTTCTTGATTCTCTCTCCTCATCCTCACTGCTTGAGGATTCGTCGGAGGAACTAGCAGAGCTAGAGTCAGATGATCGCCTCGAACGCTGCAAACAGAAAATGTCAGTTCATGTTACATTTTTGCACATTACTTTTTCCATTTGCTAAGTGATCCAAAAGGACCGCCATGTGAAAAAAAAAAAAAAAAAAAAAGAACTTTTAATTACTGAGGAAAAATGAGTTACAAACACAAAAATGCTCATTCAGAACTACGGCTGTAAATGAGCCGAGCGGCTCATGACTCTAGGCTCGATATGAGCTCATTTGAGCTCGGTTCTGAATCTTCTAATAAGCACACTATGGCACCAATCTGGCCCTCTCGGACACCTTCGGGACAAAGAAAGCAAATTTAAATAGCACAAGGATTAGAGGGCACCTTTTTCTTTTTGCTGCTGCGTTTTTTCATATCCTTCTCCTTATCTGCAAGAAAACATTCTACTAAGATAAGAGAAGCAAAATACAACGTAATGAAGGGGAGAGAAACAAAGAAAGGAAGAGGGAAACAATCTCAAACTTTGTCCAACAGGAATACTCTATAAATACCCTTTTTGCGACTAGATTTACTGCTTGAGTGATTCCGTCCTTTGGAAAGCTTGATAGCCCTTTCAGCATCTAGCTGAGCCCTGTACTCCCTCATCATTTTATCTTTATCTGCTTCTAACTCCCCTTTCCTCATTTCATCCTCCTAACAAATAAAATTGTGGATAAAAAGAACAAATAAAATTCATCACATAGATATCTAATGAATGAAGCCCAATTCAAGATAAACAGTGAAACTGAACCAGAAAACTAGCATGTACCCATCCATGGGCAGCGTATTGAAATGACAATATTAAGGAAGCAAGAATAAGGTAAAATATGATCATGGCTATACTGCCACACAACCCTGATGGTGGTTTGATCTCATTTATAAGCATGGCAGACCCATGAATTTGGTGAAGGGAGGCCAAGGGACAAATACTTTTGGATTTTGGAGGGACTAAGAAAATAATATTCGGGTTTCGGAACAGCCAAAATCTAAATTGACTTCTTCTATGATTAAATCTAAATAGAAGTATCTCACATTGTCTCTCCAAGCCCCTCGAGCTTGATCCATATAGTCTAGAGTCCTATGAGATTGTTAACCACCAACTCATCTAAAAGCATAAGCTATTAGAGAGGGGGCTAACTTTGTTATTTATGTTCTCAACACGCAGCCAAGCTCTCTTGCATAAGCGGGCTAGACATGTGCAAATATTTTAACTAGGTAGGCAATGAGGGTCAAACGCATGATTTATTGCATGCTCTTTTACCACATTAGATTGTCAACCACAAACTCATCTAAAAGCTTAAGCTATTAGAGAGAGGGGAAACTTTATTATTTATATTCTCAACAAGTCCTAAATAGGTTACGGTGCATGACTCCAAAATTCTAGCAGTACAATGTGGGAGAAATGAAAGTCCTATTTTCTTGCATAAGGTCATTGCAGATATAATTGGCATCAAAAGGAGTGCTATCAGAGAACAAATCAAGTCCAACAAACAAAGCCTCCACAAGAAATAATCTACAAAATCCAGATAACACTCAACCGATGTGCTAATTATCCCGATTCCCCAGAAGCTAACTATACAAATATAAAAACTAAATGCAAATGAAGATCCCCAGTTGCTCACCCATCAAATGCAACCAACGAGCAAAAGGGAGCAATTCTCCACTTCTCCTTTCCTATTTCCAATCACAAACTCTTCCCTAACTTGTAATTGTCTCTAGACTCAAGCACGTATGCCACGAAATGTGTTCAAATAAAAGGGCCGTGCGTACTGCCATCCAATGATAAATGAAAATTTAAACTCTAACTTCGGCCTTCATCTTGCACATGCAAAATCATCTGCATAATCATTTGCCTTAATCAAGTTATGATCACTTTTTCCAGCCATACGTAGAAAGCAAGAACGCTACCTTCAAAGGACCATGGTATCCCATATATTTCAAACAATACTCTTCCAAACCACCAAAAAAAAAAACCCTCCTTGAGCAATCATTGGAACACAATACAGAGACTTTACCCAAAAACTCCCAAGTATGGGACCCCAATAAGGAGGCTACAGAAAACTGCTAAATTAGCTGGCTTGCTTAATCATGCATTGTCCTCCTAAAGCATCCCACCTCCCTCATGCTGAGAAACTTTGAGACATTTTGCCTTCTAAATCCCCTTCTGTGAACAGATCTCACTAAAGCTGTGAACTCAATAGTATGAATGCTGAAGTCAACCCTTACATGTCCATATCTACAAGTAACGACTTTATCATAAGAACTTCCCGAGCTTTACTTGATTGAATCGACGCTTCTAATCCCATTCCTCTCCACAAGAAAGCAAAAAGAAACATTTCCAACCTCCTTGGAATAATGTCAATTCCAACCTTCAAATTTCTCTCAATCCGCTCTAGTCCCCCAAACTGAGCCTCAAGACAGCTTTGGCTTCGAAAAACAAACCCATAAATGATCCTGAGCATGAGCAGGATAGAAGTCACAGAACCCTCTCCGCAACCCACAATGACAGTCAAAGAAAATTGTCAATCACCAACCAAAGAAGTACCGGATTTTCCCTTCGTTAGTACACATGTCAAAACCTGATCTAGTTCACATATGCCCTAAAGATATGATGTAGCACCAGCAACTTCTAGAGAAAGAGAATAGAGAAAATGCGAGGACTAACAAGTAGAGAATCTGGAGAAAAAGAGAACATGAAAGAGAGAGAAACGGGGAACTAATCCCAAATCCGTATCTCAATAAATCAGTTTTCAAGTCAGTCTCTAAAACCTACTAGATGTTGCCTATTCAAAGGCACCGAAAGACATAATGACATGTAAACTAACACATCCAAAGCAAATTCAACTTCCAACTGCAACTACTGAAAACCAAAGGTTTTAACTCTTAAAAACTTTTATATATCCCTCATCCAGCGCCTTCAAGATAATTGCACACCCTGCATTTAACAGGAAAAAGGTAACTGTATGACAGCCCTCATTTAGCACATCAGAAAATTCTCCCTTGGTCCCTCCAAGTCTTTGCTGACATCCCTAGAATAGCAAGGCAAGAAGGGTCCCCATGCCTCAGACCTCCCCAAGAAAGTGGGAAAATCTGCTGGAGGACTACTAAAAGGAACACAATAAGCATCATCCACTGCTGTTCATGCAAATTATTACTCCCCAGGACTTTACCACATGGCCAACCCATTTCAAAAGAACATGGCCTTGCACATGATGTTCAACTTCCAAAACAAGTGTAGAAACGGCTTTCTTTATTTTTTAAAGTGTTCTAAATGGCGGCCTAGGCGCTCGGCGGCAGGTCACTGCCACGCCTTCAACCTCGGTGGTTCATTTGGCGGCCAGAGAGGCTTTGGCGGAGCTTGGCGGGCCTTGGTGGCTAGGGCTAAACTGTTGTGGTATTATAAATTGAACGGCCTTCAGTTTAATTTTACCAAGTATATACGATATACTCAGCTGCTCACCCTCGTTACCTCCAACCAATCGACATGAGGAGTTCAAAGCCCTAACCCTGTCACTCCAGAGTCTAGACGAGAATCCAGTCCGATCGTCGTTGCTGGTAACGGTGGTAAGTCTCTCGTCTCTCTCTTCTCTCTCCAGTTTCACGTCTCTCTCTCCTCTCTCCAGTCTCGCATCTCTCTCTCCTCTCTCGTCTCTATCCCTTGTCTCTCTCGCAAACGTCTCTCTCTCTCGTCTCTCTTTACTCTCAGTTTTCTGTCTAAAGTTGGTTAGTTAACTGTGTAAGCTTTCTTTATATTTAAAAAAAAATGCCAAACGGCTTGGCGGCGCCTAGGCGGGCTTGGCGTTTGGTGGTGATGACTAGCGCCAAGTGCCATTTAGAACACTGATTTTTTAAGGTCCATTTTGCAATTGAAAGGACACTTAGACTACTCAAGTGCATCACGTAAGGCAGCTAAAATGAATGTTAAGATTCCCTTCCATTCCTTTATTAAATAATTTTAGAAGATTAGCAGTATAGTCCAAAGAGCCAGCCGCCAAGATACTCCCAAGTTGCAAAGTAAGATATAATATTCATTCTGAATTGCCATGGCGGCAAGCTTGCTAGAAAGGAGTTTCAGAAAACATACACAATTTCAAATATGGAAAGTGCAACATTTGATGAGCGGTTATGAGTTTATAAAAGTGTTTATTCTGAAAATAAGAGTAGGGTTCTGTCCACACAAATCAGGAACTGAGTCCAACAGATTACCTTTTGTTTCTTTTTGTACTCCTCCCAGGTAACTGTGTGAGAAGTGTTGAGGCTGGCCAAACGAGCAGCATGCCACTCTGGTGAATGAAAAGAACCATCCACCTGTGACAGTCCTCATCAGAAAAAGTACAGCAACAAAGCATATAACCCATGATATGTTGGTTATCCAACTAATCTACCCTATCCATCCGAGTAGCAACGGAGGCTAGAAATTAGAGAGGATGAGAAATAAAATTGGTGTGTCAAACATAATAAAATGTTAGACAAGACAGGTATTAAACTAAAATGATAAACAGCACAATTAAGGTGACAAAAGTATAAAAAGGTTAGAAAAGACAAGAATTATGCTAAAACAGTATAAACAGCACCTTCTAGGAACACAAGTACAGGAACAGAGTATTAAATGCAGACAAAACTTGCTCCAACTAAAGCAGGAAAATATAGCAAAAAATACTTAACCAAAAAGAAACAGAAGTCACAGTTAATGTATACAAAAACCGAAAAATTAAAACAACAAAGAATGAGGTCAGTGATACTATCCAGATTTTTTATGGGATTTAAAAAAGTAACCACGCAGCTTAAAGCAGTTGATTAATTGTAGCTCTCGTATACCACCACCGCAAAAGTGATGGACTAATGGTTTATGGAATCTTTACCTAATTATTTGTGTGTCAAAACCATTTGGAAGTAGACTTACTGGGAATGATCATTGTAAGAACATATCTTCACTTAGTTGGATTAAAGGAATGTGTTCCTTGCTAGTAAGAAAATGAAGTGTCACTTTCTTGACGTTCTGAGCCAGGCTCCTCGTGTCCTTATCATTTTTAGTTTCAACTCACAAGGTGTCAATAGTCACGTCTGAATTAAAAACGCCAAGAACTATCAAAATGTAGACGATCCTAACAGACAATTTCTAGAATCTCACTCACTTTCACTAATGTGGTACTGATGTAAAAAAATATGCAAATGGAAACGATTTTGATTGGATGCCAGTGTCCATGTCTGTATTTTCCAGACTTTCCATGTCTCTGTATATATCCGTGTCCGTATATGTGTCTGCGCACGTGTCCATTTCCGTTCTACTAAGCATAAGAAACATCAATAAGAGGACTGTCAAATAATCCAACTCAAACCAATGACAAGGAGTGCAGAGAGTGCCCTAGCTCACATACTAGTTTTGGATATTATAATTGTTGGAATACTAGTATACTTGTCTACTAGTATATTGTGTTTAGTCCCACATTGCTTAATCATATTGTGTAACGAACTATCTTCTTATATAAATAAATGATTATGTGTGAAGGTTAATTAACACCTTACACACCTTTTCCTCTCCAAACAACATGGTATCAGAGCGGGTTCTTAAACCGCCCTTGAAACCCTAAACCCTCACCTCTGACAGCCACCAACATAGCCGCCTCCCACCCTAGCCACCCATTCTCGGCAACCAACAAAAAAAACCCTAAAACGACCTACCCAAACCGTTTAGAATCCTAAAACAACTTACCCACACTCATCAAAACCCTAAAACACCACTGTTCACGCGACTGTACATCGGTACTGTTCACGCACTGTTCATCGGGTACTGTTCACGCAACTGTTCATCGGTACTGTTCACGCAACTGTTCATCTGTACTGTTCACGCGCACTGTTCATCATACTGTTCACGCGATTGTTGGCGTCGATCTTACCATTTTCGATCAGAAACCCCTATTTAATTTGCTTGTCTCTTGGCGATGTGATTTAAGGTGATTTTCTAAGATACAATCTGTTCATTCTTCGTCCTTGATTGTGCCAAGTTGTTCTCGATGGGGATTGGTGTTCATCGATGATCTGTGGTGAAATATTTTTTGTACCTCTGATATGTCACTTATGTTTCTACAATCAGCTTTTGATGTCACCTCTGTTTGCTGATGGTATTCTAAGCTGTTCTCGATTGTGGGTTATTTGTTTGCTGCTGATTGGCTACTTCGGGTTCATGATTCCCTCTTGGTCTTGGTCTTTTACTGTTGTTGTTCGCTGGTAATTGTGACTTGTTGATGCTCGTGGCTGCCTCTGTGTTCTTGGCCTAGTTTCTTGTTGCCTGCTTCAATTTCTTGTTTGGTTACTTGATATATTTGACATGGGCTCCGGCACCGAATCTGTTTCTAGTTCTCTATCTACAGGTAGTACTGTGACTTCCGCTGTTAGTCGTTCTTCTCGGTCTCGTGAGAGGTTATCTATTACCTCCACGTTGTTGAATGGTCGAAATTATGCTGTTTGGGCTAAGGCTGTTGAGGTCTATTATGTGGGAGAATCAGAATACCATTACCTTACTGATGACCCTCCCGCGGCGACTGCCGCATCATATGGTGCTTGGGTTCCTGCAGATGCTAAGATTCGTGTTGAGCTTTGGAATAGTATGGAGGAAAATATTAAGAATACTCTGGTTTTCTTATCTACTGCAAAAAAGGTATGGATGAAGGTTAAGGAGATGTTTTCTGGGGCTGATAATCTCCGTCGGACTTATGCTCTTCATCAACAGTTCTTTTCTCTGGAACTGGGCAGCTTATCCTTAGAGGAGTATTATGCCAAGTTCTGCGGTGTTTGTGAGGAGCTCAACACTTGTGAGCCCATTTCTTCCGATATTCAGGTTATGGAGCGTCAGCGTGAGCGCTTGCAGGTGGCTCGTTTTCTGTTTGGGTTACCTTCGCCGGCCTATGATTCTATCCGGTCTAATCTTTTGGGTGATAGAGATTTACCTTCTCTCAGTGAGGTGTTCAGTCGCGTCCGCCAGGCCTCTGTTCCTGACCCCAGTGCTGTTGATTTGACCCCTGCTGCCCGCTCGGCTTTGGTTACCACGGTTCCTCGTGGTGGTACTTCCTATCGGGGTTTTGACCGTGGCGGTCGAGGTTTCGGGAGCGGCAGTCGTGGCCCTCCTGGCCGTGGCTTTGGTCGTGATTCTGGTAGCAGTGGTCCGGTGCGGTCTGTTGGTAGCCGTGATTCTGGTAGTAATAATAGTCGTGCCCGTGGTCGTGGGTCTCGTTCCTGCACCTATTGCCACGGTACTAATCATACAGTTGATTTTTGTTGGATTCTTCATGGCCGCCCATCTGCTCATCAGGTTACCGTTTCTGAGGATGATGGCTCTGTGTCTGTGTCTAGCCCCGTCCCACGTGTTGTTACTATTCTCGAGGATGAGTATCATCGCCTGATTTCCCAGCCACTTTCTCATGTGCCATCCTCCTCCACTGCTACGTTCGCTCAGAAAGGCTCCACCTTTGCTGGCCTAGCCTCTAATTCTCCGTGGGTTATTGATTCTGGTGCTACCGATCATATGACAGGCCACTCCATCCACCTCTCTGGTTCTCGTCCTCTTGTGAAGCCCTCTCGTGTCGCCTTGGCTGATGGTTCCTCTTCTGACATTGCTGGTTTGGGTTCTGTTATTTTACATTCTTCTCTTACCTTAGACTCTGTTTTACATGTTCCTCATTTTCCCCATAGTCTTATGTCTGTTAGTAAACTTACCCAATCCTTAAATTGTTCGGTTACATTCTTTCCTGGTCATTGTGTATTTCAGGATCTCCAAACGGGGAAGAAGATTGGTGGCGGTGTTGAGCGTGGTGGTCTGTACTATTTTGACACTGGCGAACCTCCTGCCTCTGTTGCTCTTCAGGCTTCCGTATCTCCCTATGAACATCACTGCCGTCTTGGTCATCCCTCCCTTCAGACTCTCAAACAGTTAGTTCCGTCGTGTCGTAGTCTTCAGTCTTTGCCATGTGAAGTCTGTGAATTCAGTAAACACCATCGTGTTTCTTTTCCACCTAGAGTAGAGAGTCGTGTGTCTCGTCCTTTTCATTTAGTTCACTCCGATATTTGGGGTCCTGTGCGTGTTTCATCACGTGGTGGTTTTCAGTATTTTGTTATTTTTGTGGATGACTATTCTAGGCTTACTTATGTTTATCTCATGAAGAATCGGTCAGACTTGTACTCCATTTTCAAATCTTTTTATATGGAAATAAAGACTCAATTTGATGTTTCTCTTCGTATCTTTCGTTCTGATAATGCTGGTGAATATTTCTATAATGCTTTGTCTGCTTTTTTTGATGAGCATGGTATTCTTCATCAATCTTCGTGTTCTCGCACTCCCCAACAGAATGGGGTTGCCGAACGCAAGATTCGTCATTTGACTGAGGTTGCCCGAGCCCTTTTAATCCAGCGGGCGGTTCCCAAATCCTTTTGGGGCGACGCTGTCCTTACTGCCGGCTATCTCGTGAATCGTATGCCCTCTCGCGTTCTTGGGGGCCAGATTCCCTATAGTATTTTGCACCCTGATTGTCCTTTATATTCTTTACCTCTTAAAATTTTTGGGTGCACGTGTTATGTTCATGCCCTAGATCCCGGCCGCGATAAACTTGATCCACGCTCTATCAAGTGTGTCTTCCTGGGATACTCTCGAACTCAAAAAGGTTATAGGTGTTATTCTCCAACTCTGCATCGCGAGTTTGTCTGTGCTGATGTTACGTTTCATGAGTCGTTACCCTATTTTCCGACTTTACCTCATGCAGATCAGTCTGAGTATATGCATATTTTGGTGCCTTCTGGGCAACCTCAAAAGCAGCACCCCCCGATGCAGGTATATGTTCGCCGTGCCAAAGCTGCACCACTGCCACCTCCGCCTGCTGCTGCGCCTTCTCCTCCGTTGAGAGATCCGAGTCCACCTCCTTTGGCCCCCACTGCTCCACCTTCTCCTCCCATTGCTCTTCGTAAAGGTATTCGCACGTGTACTATCTCTCATCCTATTGCTAAATTTGTATCTTATGATCATCTGTCCCCCACCCTTCGTGCTTTTACTGCCTCTGTTTCCTCTATCTTTGTTCCTAAAACTGTTCAGGAGGCCTTGTCTATTTCTGAGTGGCGGACAGCTATGGAGGAGGAAATCTCTGCACTCCATGATAATGGGACTTGGGAGTTGGTTTCTCTGCCCTTTGGAAAATCCACTGTGGGGTGCCGCTGGGTATTCACTGTGAAATATCATCCTGATGGGTCTGTTGAGCGTTACAAAGCTCGCCTTGTTGCTAAAGGCTACACCCAGACTTATGGTGTTGACTATGCTGAGACCTTTTCCCCAGTTGCGAAGCTTGGTTCCGTCCGTCTTCTTATTTCCCTTGCAGCCAATCTTGGTTGGCCCTTATTTCAATTGGATGTCAAGAATGCTTTCTTACATGGTGACCTTCTTGAGGAAGTTTATATGGAGCAACCACCTGGGTTTGTTGCTCAGGGGGAGCGTTCTCAGGTATGTCGTCTTCGTAAAGCTCTTTACGGGCTTAAACAGTCTCCCAGGGCCTGGTTTGGCAAGTTCAGTGATGCAGTTTTGAAATTTGGTATGAATCGATGTCAGTCTGATCATTCTGTTTTCTCTCTCACATCTACTCGAGGCAAAGTGTTATTGATTGTGTATGTCGATGATATTATTATTACGGGTGACGACCAAAAAGGTATTGATGCGTTGAAGGTCTTTCTGCAGAGTCAATTTCATACTAAAGACTTGGGTAGATTGCGATACTTTTTAGGTATCGAGGTAGCACGATCTAAAGATGGTATTAGTTTATCGCAGAGGAAATATGTGCTGGATATCTTAGATGAGACTGGTTTGTTGGGGGCGAAACCTGTCGATACCCCTATGGATCCCAATGTCAAATTATGCATTGATCAGGGGGAGGCACTGTCTAGTCCTGATCAATATCGTCGTTTGGTTGGTAAACTGAATTATCTAACTATTACACGTCCTGATATTTCATTTGCAGTGAGTATTGTGAGTCAGTTTATGTCTGCTCCTCGTCTGCCACATTGGGAGGCCGTTCTTAGAATTGTCAAGTATTTCAAGTCTCATCCTGGACGTGGTCTATTTTATAGAGCTAATGGTCATTTGCGTATTGAGGCCTTCACTGATTCTGATTGGGCAGGAGGCCCATCTGACAGAAGGTCAACTACTGGATATTGTGTTTTTCTTGGTGGCAATCTTGTTAATTGGAAGAGTAAGAAACAGACCGTAGTTGCACGGTCTAGTGCAGAGGCAGAATATAGAGCTATGGCTCACACCACATGTGAGATTGTGTGGGTGCGATCTTTTCTTGAGGAGATAGGATTCAATGTGCAATTGCCTATGAATTTGTATTGTGATAACCAAGCAGCAATTCACATTGCATCCAACCCTGTATTTCATGAGCGGACTAAGCATATCGAAGTTGATTGTCATCTGGTGCGAGAGAAGTTGACTGATGGTGTTATAGCAACTCCCTTCGTGTCTACAAGTGTTCAATTGGCTGACATATTCACCCAGTCATTGTTTAAGCCCCGGTTGGAGATGTTATGTGACAAGCTGGGTTTGTGTGATATCTATTTCCCAGCTTGAGGGGGAGTGTTGGAATACTAGTATACTTGTCTACTAGTATATTGTGTTTAGTCCCACATTGCTTAATCATATTGTGTAACGAACTATCTTCTTATATAAATAAATGATTATGTGTGAAGGTTAATTAACACCTTACACACCTTTTCCTCTCCAAACAACAATAATTAACTGATGTGGGACGAACTCTAACTCTCCCCTATGACCTGCATGGAGAAGTGAATAGAGGATTCACAATAGTGGGATACCTGCTATACTAAGTACACTTTAAGAACAAACAATTGTGAAATCAATCAAGAGAGTTTTTCCCAAATTCCAAGCTCAGATATCACGTTAAAGCAACAAATTGGCAGTGAGCAGAAAGCCCGTCCAGGCTCATAGTAGTAGTTGTGATGGTTATAACTAATCGACATGGGACAAACTGTAAAGAACACGCGCACAAATAGACACCTATTATAGGCAAGACATATAGGACTAGCAAAATATATCTCTAGAGGCATTAACCAGTGTTAAACACCCACCCCCCAAAAAAAAAAATAATAATAATCAATGGTGTTGACTGATTAAGACTGGATATAGATAATAGACCTTACCTTTACACTAATTCACAAACGGCTGCTCCAAAACTAGATCCGCATTCTCGCACTAGTTATCTCAAGTTTAACCATTACATCAAGCAATGACATTGCCTCTAATAGGAACATATCTCTTATAGACAAAATACAGCTTGACGGGTTTGAGTTTAGGCTACCAAAACCTATCATAATCTGACGGATCCATAGTAAATGCAAGACTCTCCCCAAAAAACAGGGGTATAAGAGCATCCGCAATGTAATAATCAAAAGTGAATAATCAAAACTTGTCACGTCAGCTTTTGATTATTCATTTAGAGGGTTGTTAAAGTTAGCAATGTGAAGTCCCACATTGTTACTTTTGATTATTCAAATGCCCAAATTTGATTATTAGTTAGGAGGTTGCTAACTTTAGCAATCTTTTGATTTTGATTATTACATTGTGGATGCTCTAAGGGCCCTTTGCAGATAACTAAGCATCATGGGTTCTTGGTTAGGAGCAGAGCTGGCGACTCCTAGAAGAGGAAGTTTTACAGCAACATAATACAAACAGTTTAAGGTATCATTAAGGCGTGGCTACAAAATTGCAAATCTCATGAACCAAAGTACCAAACTCTAAAGTAGATTCTCTTTAGCATCTATTCTACTCATTCAAAGGCAACAAAGTCAAGGCACAAAGTTGGCTTGGAGTTCACGAGCTGAGAGTAGCAGCAACCCCCTCCCACTTCAAAAATCCTAGAGCATCGTGTAGAATTGCAGATCATAAATTAGCACCCCACTATTCCACTTAACTCATTAAGTTCCTAATACATGATGTCAATGCATTTCTTCATCCATCTAATGTTTTCTCAATATGAAGAGTACGGGTCCTGTTTAGCATGGTCTACTAGTTTCAACTTCCACCAACAATTAACGCATTAACTATCTATATGCACACATAAACTGACTACCAAAAAACGTTGACTACAACTATAACAACTTATTCCTCCATTCAATTCGAAACTCACAAACAACTCACGATACTTGAGCCAACGTACTTCTCCAAAATCTAAATGGAGGTAACTTCCTCCCTTCAGCCTCACAATCAAGATATGCTGGATTTTGGCTCCATTCTTTAAGATTCATAAGTACCCATTTTCTCGTCATGCGACAGCCAAGTTCAAAAACATTCCTAAATGATTACTAACAATACGTTAGTGTAGACTCTGGAGCATTGATTGGATCATGAAGGGGTTCTAACTTCAACCATCCCACTATGAACTCGTGTGCAGACATACACAAACTAAACAAAGGTACTATACCAAAAAGGTCACCAATCATTAAAGTTAAGCTAGGTCATTAACTCTCCAGTTTCCCTGCACCACAGATTAGAAAACCGAAAAAGATGTAACAAACACAAATGAATACAACAGATAGGGTTTAGCACATAACAAAACCTACAATCAAACTAGTTTTCTTGCGGATAAAAAAAACTAGTTTTCTTTTTCCCTCAGGTTTCCAGGCCAGCTTAAACGCACTGATTAATTCCACCGTCCATTAGCGGGGACCAATCAAAACCGGAGCAAAGCCCCATATGGACGGGCCCCAAACCACACATAGGATTTAGCACACAATTTAACCTAAAATCAAAATAGTTTTTTCCCCTCATAAGGAGGGGCACCTAAACTTCGGCACCTGGGTCAGCTTACACGCACCAACTAATTCCACTGTCCACTAGTGGGGACCAATTAAAGTCGGGTCTGGACTGCCCCAAACCACAGATAAGATTTAGCACAAAATAAAACCTAAAATCAAACTAGTTTTTTTTTTCTTTTTTTTCTTTTTTTCCTCATAACTCATGTATCCGGTCAACTTACGCGCACATCAAGTTATCTTGGTATCAATCCCACCATTCAGCTACAAGGCCCAATTAAAGTCGGAGCAAAGCCCCGTATGGGCTGGCCCCAAACCACAGGTAGGATTTAGCACACACTAAAACCTAAAATCAAACTAGCTTTTCTTTTCTTTTTGGATAACTCATGTATCCAAACCAGCTTACGTGCACCTCGAGCTATCTTGGTACCAATTCCACCGTTCACTACAACGGTGCCCAATTAAAGCCCCATGTGCACTGCCCCCAGTTGATGTTCAGATCAAGAAAATCGAGAATTTAAACGGGGAAGCAGAGAGGTACAAGTAGTATGAAAGGGTACAAACCATGCCGTCCTCAACGTCATCGTGGCCGGTTGAGCTGGCACCCAACCGTGCTCTCTGCATAGCTTTGTATTGTTGATTTTTCCCCATTATTTGATTTTGTGGATTGGAAGTGAAAAACCTAAAAATGAGAAAATAGGCGAGAAAATTTGAAAGCGGAGTGAAAATGGGAGGAGACTATTTGAAATTGGGGGTATCAGGTAAGGGGGGAAGAACCATAGAACGGCGGGGAGAGAGAGAGAATTTATAGGTTGGGAATTGGGAACGATGAACAGATGAGAGAGAGAGAGAGAGAGAGACGAGGTGGGAATGGTTAAGACTAAAGTTGCATCCACTTTGACATCTGTATGGTTGCTGGTGGGACCGTATTGTAATTTGAGGAAAGATCCTACGAGCGAACTGAGATGCTCGCGACAGGCTCGGCTCGTTCAGGCGACGTTCGTCTCAACTCGATTTGAATAGTAAATAAACCGAGCTTGAGTTTGAATATTAGGCTCGTTAAGTAAACGAGACAAGTTTAACACGCAAAAGCTCGATTCGACTTGAAAAAATAGGCTTGGTTTGTTTACAAAAGCTCCTTTAGTAAATTCATCCATCTTGGCTCATTTATAGCCGAATTTGAATTTTCACCTCGTTTACTAAACGAGTTGAGGTCAACCATAATGAAGCTCGGCTTGGCTCATTTACTGCCATATAAATGAAAATCTAGAAATACAATATTTTGCACAATATACTATGTAATAAAGTTCACTAAGATGGATTGCTAGTTTAAACCAGATGAGTTCATCTTCATACCTCAACCCTCCGTGGTCACAATTTTCATCCACATCTCAGGGTCAAAACTATGATTCGAATTGTTCATCTTGAAAAAAAAGCAAATAACTATAAAATCTATCAAAACACTAGTATGATTGAAGATTTAGAGACACGTGAAAAAATGATGCAAATTGTTATGCAAAATGAATGAAATGTATTCTACATTTTAACCTTACAATCTTTAGAACGAAAGGTGACTTATTCACATATCTATCGGTATTCAATATACTGAGATTTTGTAGATTATATTTCTTTACTTTTTCGACAAGATGAATGGTTCCCATCATAATTTTAGATTCGAGATGTGAAAGAAAATTGAGAGCATGGAGGGGTACAGAGGAGTGGGGTATGGAGATGTGTTGATCCCGTTTTAATAAGCCATAAATGAAACACTGCCCTGTTTTGGAAAATTTATCAGATACCAATACTAAACATGTATTTTTCCCACATAAATTCACAAAATTTATAAAACTTATCTTAAGGTCTTAATTTTGTTAAGTTCCTATTTAGTTTCCTAGCGAATCAAAACATATATATTCATATACATATTACGAATAAAAAATTATAGCTAGTTTAGAGATTTTATTGTTTAACCAATCCCAATAATCTCAAACAAAAAATATTTTAGACCTTTGATGATAAAAAAAAATATAATTGGGGCTTTTTTGCTAAACTAAATGGACTAACTGAACTAAAACACATGTTTTTACAAATTTATGGTCCCGTCCCGCTAAAAAAACAAATACTTATTTGAATATTTAATTTTTGAATTAAAAGTAATGTAATATGAGAGAATTACCTATATCATAACGAGAGAAATATATACTTAAAAAATAAGAACTGCAACAGAACATGGCCTATAAGCAGGTCATTCTCCTTATATACATTAACTAAAATTTTGTTTAGCAAAAATAAATTGGCTAATTATTATTTTCATTAACGTATAATTCAATAATCAGAAAGTCTGTCAACACAGATTGTGCACAGATTTTTTTTTGTGAGGTCTACCACGGGTCCCACTCAAACGATCCGAGCTGTTCATTAAATGCAAGACATTTTTCAAGGATCCCTGTAAAAATAAGATTAATCCAATACTTAAAAGTGCTCGATCCAATCATTTAACTTTTCATTATCTTGAAACCTCAATGAAAAGTTAGATGATTGGACCGAGAACTTATAGGTATCGGATTGAGCTGAATTTTCTAGGGGAACTTTGAAAAAGTGTTTTACATTTAATAAACGATTTAGATTATTTGTGTGAGACCTGTGATGGACCCCATACAAAAATCTGTGTACAATCTATACACTTTTGTTTGTGTGAGTAGCAGCTTTCTTTAATAATATAGCAGAAACGCACTTGATAAGGAGAAACTTTTAGGTATCCCGGGGATACCAAGCCCCATGGTATCCCCTCCGGTTCGTTTCTCATTTTTTGGCTATTTTCCGATCACATATAGATGATCAATTTCGTTCATTTTGTAGAGTTCGGCGAGAATCTTAATCATGCCAAAAATTGTGTTCATCGGACTTTATTTTATACATGATCGACACACGTGAAAATTAAAGAAAATCAAAACTAAGTCCAAAAATACACTGAATCAAAACCCAATTTTGTTTTTTTTTGCAATTTTCACATGTGCCGATGATGTATCAAATAAAGTCCAATGGACACAATTTTTGGCATGATTAAGGTTCTCGTCGAACTTTACAAAATGAACGAAATCAATCATTCAAATGTGATCGAAAAATGAGAAATGGACTGGAGAGGATACTATGGGCTTGGTATCCACGTATACTTAGGTGGTGTTCCAACTATCCAAAAAGAAGGTTTTGGAAAAAAGAAAATAATTTTAAGGTAAAAAATTATGTGTTTACGTATATAATTTTTTTATCAATATGGATCTTATTTGATAGATCTCATTAAAATCTTTTAAACGGTGCAAAAAAATTAAAGAATTATTTTTTAATTTTGTTATATTTAAGTTTGAAATTATCTTCTTTTTTCAAAAACCCTATTTTTTTTTTTTTTATAGTTGGGACACCACCTTAAAAGTTTCTCCTTGACAAGATGGGTGCGCTTATCACTATTCCGACCTCAGGGGAAAAAAACCCCTTCCCTTTCGAAAACTTCGGTCGAACTGGGTCCAGCTCCGGTTTGAGGCAGTAATACACAGCGCAGAGCTAGGGCACAAAAACATCTGCTTTCCCATTGTTCGACGTTCTCTATCCCTCTACCCTCACCGCGCTCGACTTGTTCGACGACTATTCCTTCCCCAGGTTCTCTCTCTCTCTCTCTCTCTCTCTCTCTCTCTCTCTCCATACATGTATATCTACGCAGAGGTTGCGTGAATTTGTGTTTTCCATATGTACGGTTTCCCTAATCCTATGGGTATTCTTTTAAACGGATTTCTTACAAATCATGTTGCGCAATTTTTTTTTTTGTTTCCTTGTGCTGATTTTGGGTTAGTTGCTATGATGTTATGCTAAATGTTTGTTCAAAATTTTTCCATGTAATAATTTGCAAAATAAAAAGAGAGGATAAAGTTGTGGAATTGGGACAGGAGAGATGAGCGGAACGGCGGAGAAAGGGTCCACTGGAGCCACAAAAACCCCGGCTGACTTTCTCAAATCGATTCGTGGGCGGCCTGTTGTCGTCAAGCTGAATTCCGGTGTCGATTATCGAGGTTAGCCACTCACTCCAATCTCCATTACCGCCCACTTATTTCCGGTTCCTCTGTTTGATTTTCTTGGTTCTTGTTATAAAGATCGCCTTTTTTATGACTGTCATATGATGCTCTTCTTAGAATACTTCTAAAGTATAGTTTTAGGTTAGAGCAGCTGAATAAGTATGTATGATTTATCCCTTCTTGACTTGCAACTGAGAGGTTGTTAAGAAACATTTTTGTTTTGTGTTCTGCCTTTGCTCGTGGTTTTTTCGAAAAACCTAGCGGCCAGTGGTCTTAGTTGTATGCCCCCGATGGAGAGACTCAAGTTACCTATCCGTAACAGTTGAAATTTGTTCGGATGTTAGTAATCGGGTAGACTAAAGAACATAGTTGTCAAAAACGCGCCTAGGCCCTAGGCGAGGCGCACCCTAGCGCCTTGGTGCCCCCAAGCGAGGCAACTTGGAAAAGGTGAGCAAAAAGTGCAAAAAAACACACTTCTTTCAAATCAATCAAAAAAGCGTGCTTTCTTTCAAAAAAGCGCGCATTTTTCAAGAAAACGCACAAAAAATTAAGGCAAATAACACAATTATTGTCAAATAATTATTGTTTTTGCATTGGTGCGCTTCTCTTCAAAAAGGCGCGCGCCTCTTGCCTCAAGCCCAACAGAACTTTGTGCCTCGGTGCGCCTTTTGCCCTTGACAACTATGTTGAAGAAGTTAAACAGTGGTACTAGGATACATAACAGTATTTGTGATAGGGCCATGTCATGGTCGATATAAATATTAGACAATATCTACGGCAATGTATAGGCTGATGTCTGACCAACCGTGTTGGCCAATACATTTGGAAATAAAGGTATTAGAGGTCCAAATCCCGTTGCGGATTGGCCAATCAGATACGTTGCAGGTTATATTTAGAAGTTAGAACTAAGAACCCTAATGGCCTTATCTATATGGTATGTTTTGGCATGGTTTTAAATAGGTTAGGGGAGAGCTAATTAAATTATGTTAGGTTGAGATTGGAAATCATTTTAGGGGACCGGGTCCAGTTGCCTTTCTTGTGGTGTTTGGCATGTGCATTAAAAATTAATAAACATCCTTTCTATCTAAAATACATAAGCCTCATTTGGACGTGAAGGATTTATCTGCAGTGTGTCACTTCTCTCTTTCTAGCATAGTTGTTGCATCTTGGCACCTTGCATTATCTCTCACTTACATTCTCTCTTTTTCCGAAGGCACACCCCGTGGGAATCCGCGTACTTGGACTTTTCTTATAGAAAAGAAAAGATAGGCCACGCTCTCTGTATTTACTGGATGTCATTAGTGACTAAATTAGCGCTTGATTGCTGTTGATGGTGGAATCTTCTTTCTGTAATGAGATTTTCATTTGTTCTCTTTCATTTTTACATCCTAGCATGACCCTACGTCGTCTACGGGTCGTGAGCCATTTCAGGGAGAAGATGTAACCACCTGGTCTTTGTTTGATTCGTTTCATTGTTTGCCAGATATATGGATTTTTTCGTCGGCACCATTGGTCATCCATATTTAGAGTAGATTTGCTAGCAAGCAACACGACCATCCCCTTTTCACTCATTCTATCTCCTTCAGCAAATTCCTTTATCTATGTTCTTCTCAACACATTCAGAATCAGGTGTTTGCATTCCCATCATCAGATACCTTTTCACTTGAAATTTTTATGATTTTACCAAGAACTGTGAAATTTTGGTGTCTTTGGATACCCTTTTGAAATCTTATACCTACATGTCTGCTTTCGGCTATATACTGAAATAAACCAGATGTATGCCACGTAACGCCTCCGTGTTAATTTTGTTTAGTGGACATCATAATGTGGTTACTCTTTGGAGAGGTATGAAGTCAATATCAAGCTGAGAAACATGAAACTGATGCTGTACAGTTATGGGCTTGTTTCTTTTTTCTCAGTAAGGTCTGGGTTACTATCGTCTTCTAAAAATTCATGACATAGGTGGCTCTCTTCCTGGTCACTTCCATATAAGGTAGCATTGAGGCATAGGTTACTGACCTTAACTCAGTTAATCTTCTTTGGCAGGTATTCTAGCCTGTCTGGATGGATATATGAACATAGCTATGGAGCAAACAGAAGAATATGTCAATGGGCAGCTGAAAAACAAATACGGTGATGCCTTTATTCGGGGAAATAATGGTAAGCGATATTCGACACAGTTATATCCTTATTTTTGTTTTCTTGTTAGCTGTGTCGGTGACACTTCATTTTCTCTTGATTCTCTTGATTCAGTGCTCTACATAAGTACAGCAAAGAGGACGTTGGGTGACGGAGCTTAGCTTTCAAGACGTTTCTTTGAAGCCCGTGTAATCTTAGTCGTGTTCTTCATCATGAGAATATGTGTAGATTATGCGCGTTTGGGGAATGACAATGAGTCAGAATTACTTGTCTGGAAAAGCCCCAAACCTAGATGTATGTTTAATGTTTTGTTCTTTCTGTTTGATGTTAGACAACCTCAAATATGCCTCACGTCTAGTTTTGATGGAGTGAGCATTACCTAGTCTTGTTTTTAAGATCCCCCTGAAGGGAAAGTGATTCTTATGCTATTGTTTCCTTCTTGCAATGAGGACTTGATAGGTCTGGGTTCTTTTAACCATCTCCTCTGGCCTTGGCCAATTGGCTGGATGAGTTCTATTATGCAAGTTTGTGGTTAATACTGTGTTTGGATCTAGAATTTGTTCAGAGGAAAATATAACGAGAGAAAAATCACGTAATTAACATGTGTACTTTTTTGTGCTCATTTTCTTAGCTTCACCTGTAGGAAAAAAAAAGAGAGGGGACAAGCTTGACTTGGACACCCTGTGGTTTAGTCGACGATGTACGGGTTGCTCTTCAGGTCCTCATTTATCAACACATAAATCCATGTCCTTTGTGTGCATAATTAATTTTTTTGTAACCTAAGCAAATGCCGTTATCCCCTCTCAACACATGATTGGTCAAGAGCTATTCGGATATGCAATCACTTTCGGATCCGCAATTTCAGTTTTGAAAATCTTATTGTTTTCTCAATGCCTAGAGACTCTTCCATTGAAATGACTGAAAAGGAAGCAAGAGATATTCCCAGTGTGCGACGTTTTCAAATTTTGAACCATCGAATTAGATACCGAATTTGCATGAACTAGTTCTGCTTGGATCATGCATATGAAATAAAAAGCTCCAATGATAATTTTTGTTGCATCGGATACGAAGGACGCAAAGCAAGGGACACTCGGGTGGGAATAGTATCTCACACTACTCTTCAAAGCCTAATCTGTGACCTTTCATTGACATTTTAGCCACCGTTGCTTCCCATTCCAGAGCCTGCTTAAAAGTATTGATATTGTCTCTTTAAGCATTCTTGGTGAAGGACAGGATTTTCATTTCGGATTCCTGCCCGTACCTTTGCTTTAC
Source organism: Rhododendron mucronatum var. ripense (assembly GCA_019656295.1). Taxonomy (NCBI): domain Eukaryota; kingdom Viridiplantae; phylum Streptophyta; class Magnoliopsida; order Ericales; family Ericaceae; genus Rhododendron; species Rhododendron mucronatum. Next base: position 97,242 of record BPLT01000026.1, read on the forward strand.
TATGGATGAACATTCAACAGTTCTTTGGCATTGACATAACAGAATACGCGCATCATCTGCAAACGTCAAATATGTAGGAGGGGACGATTTCAAGCTGTTTCAGTTCTATGAGTAGTTTCAGTCTTCCAAATAAGTGATAAATCCAGATAGAACTTCGCCACACAGAAAAACAATGAAGTTAAGATCCTTCTTTTATATATCATCCAAAAGAAAAAGAAGTGCCATCACAATCCTTCTGATGCTAGCTTGGCCAAAAGTTGAAGATCAACATTGTGATTAAACATCATAACTCAATTTGTCCTTTGTATTGCCATTTTTACATTGTGATGTAGAAGTAAATAAATTATGAAAAAATTCAAACATAGGCAAGATGTTCCTAAGACGTTTACTTTACATTTATTTAATCTGTCACAATCTTTACTTAATCGGGAACAAGGCAAGCTAAATATTTGCCTGAATTATTTGTCGACATAACCACATACTTCTTAAGGTCATGAAAAACTTGACTGTCTGGATGAGAATGGCATAACCGCATTCTTTGCAGCCAACACCTTGCTAACCAACATTTTCCATTTTGCCTCGTCCTTCTTGCTCTGCTGCTGCATTTTCTCTTTGAAATGCCTATCAGCAATACAGGAAAAACAATGTCACAAATTGATCACATGCCAAAGTCCATCAAATCTGTAAAACATTACTAGTCGCTTTCCTGTTGTAGACATCATATAGAGGTAAGTCAGAAATTCTAACAAAAGGAGACTCCATTGAAGAAGGATAGAAACTAACAATATCTGGTTTTCTAGAGTCAGAATACATGATATAAAGTGGACTGCCTGGTTTGCAGCAGACAGCCAGATGTATATAACTGGCTTGCTGTGAACAAACTTTATCCTAGTTAGTTACTATGTGAACCCGTGACCTTGATGAGCCTCAAGGCACTGTCCACCAATTGAGCTAAATGCACTGCTTGAGCATGATCTTGTTTACTGTGGGCTTTTGGCTGGTCACCTCAACTTGTACACCATTTCAATGGTTTTATAACTTTGTGATTCCATCCTTGAGATGGATTCTGTTACCATGAATTGTCCAAATGTATTGTGTCTTTCAGTTTTTCCCTCATCCAAAATGCAGTTGATTCTCACATGTCCATTCGTAGGGTTTTGTGCGCTGCATGTTCCAGTCTGTAAGTTAATCTTTTTGTCCCCATTTTCTATGTAATCGAAAGGGGAAAAAAAGTTCGATGGATAAGATACGGCCTATTTATCTCAACGTTGTGGGTTCAAACACAACAACAATCACTTAGCGACGTACATAATTCCAAAGGTTAAGTCTGTACCTAATCCCCAACCCCTCCAGAACCCCACTAATGGGAACTAAACTGAGTATAAAAAAACTCATGTAAATAAAAGTTGCATTTTTACCTACAAAGAGGAACCTTGCAATAATCAGGGTCATTGCACATGCGAGAATGCAGTTCCAGAAGCTGCCAAATGCGCTTGCAGTGCACACACCCACCAGGAACCCGGATCTTACACCTGGAGAAATGACGAACTAGAGATTCGATCCCCTTGCAAGCTGGGAAATCGCAAGCAACCTGACTTCCCTTCAGCATCTTGTCTCGAGGTCCAATTGTCCCACATCCATCCCTGCATATGTGAAGCAAGGCTTCCATCGCCTCATCCAGTTGCAAATAAACCTTCTTCTCTTCAAGTTTCTTCAGCTTTTCATTTTCCCTCTGAGAATAAAATTTGATATCTATACGCTAAAAAATATTGAACTAAATGATGCTACATCACTGAGTTGGCCTTAATGCCAATATTTGTAGGTTATGGGCACTGCACAAGAATACTACTGTCCATGTTTGTCATTACAGGCATGCTGGTGTGTGTCAACAAAACTTATCGTCCAAAATAACAACACTTATTGCACATGCTAGGAAGCAGAGATGCAAACTGAGCCGCACACATGTCAAACACGGGACATGGCGGCATTTAAAAGATCGGATACAAACAAGCCATAGATAGGACAAATATGTAGTTTGTATAAAATTTCATTTGGTAGTAAATGGAATGTACAAAAGAACTTAGAATAACACTAATACAACACAAGATCCACCTTTGGATGTATAATTCATAGATAATTTGAGCATACTAGAGTAACTGACTAAATTAGCAATACAACAGAGAAGAATGACAAACTCAACAACAAACTTCTACAACTTGGTTTAGAACTCAATTTTCATCTTTACATACACAAGCAATTATGTCACAACTCACAAGACATCCCTTCATGAGCTGTGCCCAAATTTACTAATGTATAATCAGAGAGGGCATGTGGCATGTCCACCTTGTATCCTGGGGTGTTTGGGGCCTGTCGTTTTCAGCCACGTATCAGAGACTTCTACGACAATTACAATGCATTGTTCTTGCTTCACAGTGTACAATCTTGTTCTGAAATATTTATGCATCCAAAACTTAGTTTGGTGACTAAAAGGAAAAGAAATGTGCCAAAGACAGTAAACTATGGCATTATTCATTTTCATGAATTACTTCCATGAACAAAGGTATCGAGAAGAAATCACAAGTTCCTTGGCCAAAATGAACTATTCGAACTTATATAAGTAACAAGTTAAAACGACAAAAAGAAGAAGACAGCAATGTCCATGACAAATTCAAAGAAGCGGAAAAGAAACGGAAATTCTTGAGGTCAAGTTCATTTAGAAATATCAAATAAGTATGCAAATGATACAGGTAAACAAAACTGCTAACGTATGGAGGAAACCGGCTTAAATAGGCAAGAACAAAATATAGTCATCAACATGCTGCTCTTTAATAGAGGACAGTAACCCACTTTCTCAACAGATTGGAGTCAAGCATCACATTAAAATCACATACTGGGCAGTCACTCCAAATAAACACAGTATAACTTACAGAATCTGCTTCCACAACCGACTCCAGAAGCTCTTGTTCAAGTGCAGGATTAGCACGCTTCATAACTTTCCATCCTCCAGTGGAAGATATTGTTTTGAAGTCCCTCACAATCATCTGAACACAAATTAAGGAAAGGCGAGGCGTATCACAATTCCTCGCTAACTGAAGCACATCTATCACATTTTCTGTGGTCAGCCAAGCGTGCTCCAAAAACTGTACACAAACTCTTTTAAGAGATGGAAGTGAGTAGGAGTGTGACAAAACCAATAAATGGAGGACAAAATTCTTCATATCTTCCTCTTCATAACTGCGTTAGGACATCAATGGAAACATAAGTGACCAGACAGAACAGCGAGGATGCAGCAAAAACAGAGTTCAATTGTGAGAAGCAGAATTCACATGCATTAAACTGATTAGGAAGAGTAAATCCATCTTTCCTCTTTTCATACGTGCAAAAGCATTTTGTAAGTCTTTAGCATCTTTTTTCAGCCACATTTCAGGTTCATCTTATATGTTGTCCGCAAACTAATCTTCCTTGTAAATTATTACTCCATCTTAGAGGACTTGCCAAAAGCTCTTTTGTTATTAGAAGCTAAGCTAATCATAGCATAACAGCCTGTCATGCGACTCATACATATTCTATCTAAGCTAGTAATAAATGAAACACAGGAGCATGTAATAATAATCTATCTGACACTCAGAGCATACTTAGGTAATTGAAGAATTTAGGACTTTGCGGAATATTTAGTTCCCAACGTACCAGGATGAGTAAAGAAAACGTATGAACATGCAGACAGCTTGACGAGGTACCCCAGGAATCTTTATGAACCTGATGCCACTCTCAATTTCTGCCTGACAAAGATAATTCGCCAGTATTGGTGATGCAATAGTCTGCAAAAGGGAAATCAAGAGTTGGTTCTCTCTCTCTCTCAAAAATATCATGCATAAGAGTTGGTATATCTTTTGTTACTTCCCTGAGAAACATTTCCATTACGTCATACTTTTATACGAGAGTGAGAAACTTCCTTAGAAGCAGGGAGCTTCTAAAATGGTGCCGCTCCCACCTTAGGAGCGCGCTCCCACCTTAGGAGCGCGCTCCCAACTAAGGAGCTTGATGGGAGCTCGCTCCTTACGAAGATGAGAGCTTTTGTACAATCCTTGCGTAGAAAAACAGGGATTTACCAATTGGCTTGTAAATTGGTCTTCAATTTAACTCATGTATAGCCCACGTCATGATATCTTGAAAAGAAAACCATATATTGTAACACCAGCCCATTTCCTAAACTTACGGTGGACTTGAACCATGTTTTTACTCCTTAAAATGATTGTACTTTTAAAGTGCATATTCTATGCTTCATAATTTCCGTGATATATGTACACGTTCCTTTCACGCTCCCAACCTTGGGAGCTTCTATATTAGCCCTCTCCCACGCTTCCGTTCCCGCTTCGTGCAACCAAGTAAACTTCCCAACGATTTCTATATGCAATGTAATAATTTCGTACTCCATGCCCTGACTGTAACCAACTTTTCAAAATGATAAATACATGCCTAAGAGATTCAAACTGTACCCAGAAGTTTTATCAAATTCTCGAAGGAAGACCACTGACACCACATGCAAAACATGATTTAAAAGAAGGCAAATTCAGGAAAGTGATGAAAATTAAATTTACTGACCAGAACACTGGAATGAGCAGGAATGATTTCCTTCTCCTCGGTAATTACATAGACATCTGCTCCATACCCTTCTCTGAAAAGCTTGTCCCACATATCTTTCGTTTCCTTTGGAACAAAATTCCACTCCCCAATCCTTCTGTGTAAACTGGTTCTCCTACTGATTTTGCAAGGCGGTGGAGGTGGTTCTGGGATACGACTGCCATAGAATGCAGAAGACGAGGGAACTTCTAAAAAAGCTGAACTCTCTGAATCGTCTATGCATATGTTGAAAGACCCATCAAAGGACTCAATAGTTGGAGATGACCAAGGGGAATCAATATCTGGTGAAGCCATAAACTGGTTGTGTACTTGATAAAACCACGTACAACGTTTCTACAAATTCTGTAGAGAAAGTAAAATAAGATCGTAAAACCAGCTGTCGAACATCCAAAATCACATGCGAATTTGGTAGGCACTATGTTAATCAATCCGGATGTGTCAGACTCTAATCTATTACGCTGCACATACAATCCATCGAACTGATATAATAATATTAGAAGCTGCTCCTACAAAGAATTTTCACTGGTAGTAACTAAAAATGATTTGGATTGGGAAAGAACCAGCAACAGAGACACCCCGCTCACTGACTGATTTCACAATTGCTCTATAATCTCTTACTATGCGGTCAGAAGCTTCTTTCACGTCCATCGAAATAAGTCTAGGAAATCTTTAATGAAACATAAAAGATGCACACCCATAAGCCCCAAATTCTTTTACCATCATTTGTTAAAGAGTAACTAATCACAGTCTCTAGTACTCTACAGATATGAAATACCAGATTCCAGAACCAGCAGGCAGAGGTCTAAACTTGACTTAAGTCTTAAGCCATAATAATTTATACCTTACCTTAAAAGGCCATAAATCCAGAAGCAAAAGGAAAGGTAGATATGGACACTGTGCGACCCACATACCATAAATCCAGAAGCAAAAGCTAGATATAGACACTGTCGGACCCACATACCACACTCTAAAATGTAGTATGACCATAAAAATTGGAGGAGAACAAACTTCAGGTTCTATGTACTTCACACCTTCCAGCCATTTAATTGATGTTAATAAAGTGCAAGAAAATAAAATTTGCCAACATAGAATAGCGACTGCTAGTGGTATTGCATACCCAAGCCAATGGCAGAGAAATTTAAGCAAATTTTTTAGAACGCTGGAAGTCAAGTCTTGCTAGAAAATTAGATTAGAACCTAGAAAGAGGAGTTAACTCCTGACCTCCTCTCTCCGGATCCTGGGACCCAGTAGTGCAAGAGTGCACTACATCATAGTCGTCCAAAAGTGTGTTCGATGGTCCGGATTTAAAAAAGACTTACAGGGAAGAGACTACTAAATCCAGACCATTAATTGCTGAGATGGAAGGTCGGGATGGAGCACTACAGGTCCCCCGGATCCTCTTTCTCCTGGTACTTCCGGTGCCATCGAGCCAAAGGCCTCTAGGCAAAAATTTAGCAATCTATACCTCCGTCGATGCAGAGAAATCATGCATATATACAAATTCAGAATACAATTTAGCTCCATTACTTGCACCTCGAACTACTCATTCTGGAGTAGAAAGATAGCTTGACCCAACTTTGAAGAAAGAAAAGCATACCTTGGGATGAACAGCCTGCAAATCTCCTTCCTTAAAAATTGAGATTTGTGCGATCACCAGAGAGTTGTATAAAATTGATATAAACTGCCTCTATAGCCTATATACCTCTATTATCTGAAACAAAATTTCAAAGAATAAAAAAAAAAATTTGATTAGTACTTCCAAAGCACAACAGTTCACAAGCACTTAAACTATCAAAACAGATGTTATGTAATCAACCAAACTGAGAAATTAAATCAAACCCAGAAGCGCAGTCCAACTAAAACACCAAAAGGAGTTAAACCCATAAATAACTGGACTACTAAAAAGAAGAAAAGACAAGAAATCATACAATTTTATGAAGAAACTGAGAAATAATTGGTTGGACATGAAAAAGCATGAATCTTTTTCGAAAACCCAAACAGGAAATAGTTCGCAAACACAAACGGGGCACAAAAACCAGTGAAATTCGTAAGAGCAAACTCTGGTTTTGAGAGAGCAAGTTGAAAAGTACCTCAATTGTTCATCATTGACATGCACACGAATTTGTATCCCCATATACAGAGATAAGACTTCGATGATAAATTGGGTGGAGAGGGAACAAGAAAACAGTACAGTATGATCAAGTCTAAGGCCCTGTTCGGAACTTGCAGAAGAGAAGGAAACAAATGAGAAAATAATTGAAAAGGAAAGTGACAAAAAAATGAGGAGAAAATATCAAAATTTTATTGATATTTCCTCTTCAACTTCCTCCCAGACAAAACAATAGAGGAATTTTTTAAATTTTTTTCTTTATCTTCTCTTTTTTAATGGATTTGTCTTCAAAGCAATAAGGTGGTCAAACATTTTTTTTTTATAACCAAGTATTCGATTAGTTTATGTGCACGTCGACTAATTTTCTAGAATCATAAACCCACTATCCACTAAGTGGTCAAACATCATCCCTATTTAAAACTCTTCCTTAAATACAGTTTTTATGTATTAAATGTACATTATTTTAAATATTTATCAACAACAGAGATTATGAAAATCACTTTACACTTATCCTTGTTTACCTTTAGACACATGCATTGATTACATAGGAAAACACCTGAACATGAAGTGCAGGAATAGAGGACTTTTTTTTTGCGCCTCAAATGAGGGCATGTCTTGCTAGTTAGTATTGTATTATTGTTCTGTTACATCACAACGCATAAAATTATTATTTTTTAAAGAGAAACTCACCACATCAATTTTGAGACCGAAGTTAAAGTTTCATAATGCGTGTGTGGGTGATGTGAAGAATATATTTAAGGACTTGTTTACTAACGTGGCTTATTACTTAATTAGGGTAACTAATTAAATAATCAAAATACAAAGTAAGAGACTATTGCTTAGCTATCACTAGCTTTCCTGGTATTTGTTTACTATTATTGTGAGTCAAGTATATTATTTTGCCAAACTATTTTATTTTTCTTTTATAATTAATAACAATTTAGCGAATACTCAAAGACAAGTTGGCATTTTGACATGAGAAACTTCACATGCTTCAAAATTTCGAGACCTATTTAACTGAATAATCTTACTATATCCTAAAAAACAAAAAAAAGAAAGAAAAAGCTTAAGGTGTTATCAAACTAAATTATTTTCCCTTCATTAAGCTGAGAGTCGTATTTTTATAAGGCGAAAGGAATTTAAAAAGAGAAATTAGAACTAAAATCTTAAAAAAAAAGTAACTAGGAAAACAATTCGACAATATAGTTTTCGAGTCATAATTTTTTTTTTGGTCATTTTAAAACCTTTTCCACTTTGATTTAAATTTAATACTACTTTTTTGATTTTTTTGGCCAAACCCACACATGACAAGGTGTGGTTGCCCCTGGCTCTGCCATATCAACGAATCAGATCGATCAATGTGTGGCAATATCACTTTTGCACCGAACAACTTTAGGAAGGTTGAGATTATCAGGAAACTAGCTTGGCAGTCAGGTGGATAGTGAATTACATTTGGCAGGAAAGTGTCTGTGTTACTAAGTGACCACTAATTCCAGTTCCAAGTAATATGGGACTATATTTTTCTTAACCTCTCCTTCACGTGCAGCCGCGTTTGAGATTTATGTGGCACCGCATGAAGGCATGTGTCAAACAGAATATGTGACTATTTTGTTTGCGTGAAAGGATGTTGACCCAGGAGGTCCAATTAATTAAATTCTTTTTTTATGAACATCTGGTATTCATTAAGATGTTAGAATTGTTTAGTAGGGGTGCACACAGTCCGATTTTCTAGAAAATTAATAACCAGATCATTCCAAATAGTTCTGGAAAATTAGGAAACAAAACCTAATTATATGTGTGGAACTTAACTAGAACCAAACCCCAAGATCGATCCAATTTTAGTTCAGTTCCGGTTCTATCCAATTAACATCTAAATTAACACTTAGGGGGTTAGGGTAATTATGTAAGAATTATATGAAGGTATTTTGTTGGAATAGAAAAGGAACGAAGAAAATAATCAAAAGAATATAAATTAGGGGTTTGGTAGGGTAAAGTAAAGAGAATTAATTTCTACACTCTATTTTTTGGCATTCACACTCCCTCTTTTGTCTTTTAACAAAAAAAATACATAAACTTTCAACACTAAAATCCAAAAAAAAAAAAATGGTTATCAAAACAAGGAGTACAAAAATCAATTCCCTAAAGTAAATTGTGATCTGGAAAATGGATAAGTATTCGAGTAAGAAAAAGTAAAATTGGGTACACTCAATACTCTTAAGAATTCTTAATGGTTTGGGTTCCTATAAATATGCCACTAGTATATTAAAAACTTTTCTAACAAATAAAATTTCTTCTCTTAATAAATTAACTTTAGCAAGAACAAGATTAACTTACCAAATAAAATACATATTATTTTATATATTAGTTCTAAACGGTCCGGTTCGGTTCCAACCACAGATGTTTAATTGAAAATCAGTAACCAAATCAAAATAAACGATTTTTATTTTCTTTGATCAATGAATCACAAAACCAGACCAAATAGGTCGGTTTTGTCCGGTTTTGCGGTTCGGACAATTTTTTTTAGCATTCCTATTGTTTAGTTGTTTGAAAGACATTATAGTTTAGGGAGACGTTTAAAATTTTCCGAAGTAGGTAGCCTAGTGAAATCTTCGGAAAGTATGCTATGTTTCGATGTGGAGACAATTTTCGGTATTGATTGCATGTACGCAGCCTCTCCTCCGTGAATTAGTTATTCACGAAGCCTCCGCGAATACGGGTTCACAATTCATATCCGTTTGTTTTCAATAATCAATGGTTGAGATATGTTCTTAAACTTTGACCGGTAATAAATATTTCTGACCGATAATAATTTATTTTTAATCCGGACAGTCCAAAACACTTTTGAACGCGTGAAATTGAGCATTGTAAACATTTATTTACGGAGACTCCGTAAATAAGTTATTTTCATTTTTGTATTGCCCACTTTACTTTCCCAAGAATAATTTGTTCTTGATTTTCGAGTTTCACCATTTGCTCCAGTGATTTTTTAGGCTATCAACAAGGAAAACATTCCTCTCTCCTTTTTTTTAGCGCATGCATTCAAGGATGAAGTCAGAGGGGGACAAGTGGTGACAGTCGTCACCACAACAATTTTTAAAAATGACATTACTCTATTAGAAATTCTTTTTTACCCTTAATTTTAATAGGGTTACCACCACTAGATTTTTTTTTTCATGATTTATTTTGTTATATAATAATTCTTTAGTCCTTAAGCATTTTTTGTTAAGATAAGATGTCGAAAAAAATTAGTGATCCAAAATCAAATTTAATGGATAGATTGAGTTAAGTTACTCTACTATTTACTTACTTTTTTGGTACGCTACCTGTATGTAAGAAACATTGCCCAATATTATTATTGTTTTAGTTTGCAATTTTGATTTTATTTAAGTCGATAAGAAATCATATAATAGTCCATCTTTGCCGAGGACAGACCGAGGGGTGGATGAGCCCGGGCTACTGCCCTACCCAATTTTCATAATTTCTCCATAATCATAGTAGTTTTTCTTCTTTCTTAAAAATGTTAAAACTATATAAATCTGTCCACCCAACGTTTTTTGAAAAGTTTAATAAGTGTCATCCTAATCTTGTATGCATCTATAAAAATAAAATTAGGAACCTAGCATCTATTTTATTAAAATTGTGTGGAGAATTCTAAAATATTGTGGAGATATGGAGAATGAAAGACATTTTCGAAGAGTATTCTCAAAGGAGAATATTGGCCGTTCGATGAAAATGATCATAGTGGTTTATTGAGGAGGTGAAGGCCTATAAAAGGCAAGAATGTGCTCTTTGCGAGTGTTGTGTAAACTATTGTACAAGTGATTTTTGGAGAAATAAAAGAATAATTTCTTTCTTGTGTCCAAACTCCATAACCTTACTACGTCCATTTTAGTTTTAGGCTTCGTTTGTTTTGATGTAAAATATTTTCCATGTAAAATATTTTTTTAAAACACAAACTTTTAACTTTTATTTTTCAGTGTTTGGTTGGTACTTGAAAATATTTTCAGAAATCAACAAAATAGTGTAGAGAGAGGGGGAGGTGCCTTAAACAGTAGAAAGATTTGAGAATATTGGAGTTGAACGTGAGTCGGGACTAACGATCGAGGAAATTGAGCAGCGATGATTGCAATAGCAGGCAGAGGGTTTATTTCAGAAAATAACTTACGAAAGATTTAAGGATAAGTTATTTTTATCCAATTAATAAAAAATATTTTACATGTAAAATGTTTTTCTCATTTTTTACATAGCCAAACACCGGAAAATAGGTGAAACATTTTACCGAAAAATATTTTACACCCAAACAAACGGAGCCTTAGTTCACATATTCACCACCACCAGCCTAAATCATTCCTCCATCCCTGCTTGCATTGTTGAAGTGCATGAAGCTGCCAGAATGACATTCCTGTTGATAGCCCTTCATAATTCTGTAAGTTAGGTACTTATTTTTGGCGTGAATTATATATGTGTGAAGAAATATTTTTTAGGCATAATCCGGATCTTCAATTTCTAAACTAGTTGCAAATGAAAGTAATACCTCCAAAGTTTAGCAGAAATATACGCGTGTGCTACTTAATGCATAATTTGATATTTGTAAATTGCGAGTGGGTATTGCTTGACCGTTTGGCTAAATAAGCCAAGTGGCTTAATTTTTTTGTCATTATTCAATTTTTTTTCGTATTTGTTAGTTTTTCATCAATTTTTTTGGGATTATTGCATTGTTATGACAATAGGAATCTAAAAAGTAAAAAATTAAGATAGAAACTCAATTTTTTTGAATAAAGACAAAAATAAGCTAATAAACCAATTTTTTCGTCGTTATTAAAAAAATTAATTTTTTATCATAATTTTTTACTTAGGATGTTGACAATGCTAAAATCATTTTTTTTCCTATCAATTTTTTGTTTTGTTTTGTTCAAAACTTAAGGTGTACCTTTCATTGCATTGCATGATCACTTGATTACCCTCTACTATACCACTTGTTTTATGATAAAATGGGCCCATGGGATTCGAAAGGGCATTTTTGTAAAGCAAGCGGTATAGTGGAGAGCAATTAAGTCATGCAATGAAAGACACACCTTGAATTTTGGCAGAAACAAAAAGGATTTTGGCATTATCAATTGCCATTGCTTGATTAAATTGTCTTATTTATTTGTCTCTTTTTTGTAAACAGACATAGATCAGTTCAATTGGTTGGATATGGAGCATTGGTATAGGATAAGAGTATGTATCCTCTCACTTCTTTTACATTTTCGTGTCTTTCAAAAATATATTTATACCTTATTTTATAATGTTTTTTTATAATTTTAAAGATTTTATATAATAAAACTAATTGAGAAGTATCAAATAAAATTCATATTGAATATTAAAAATATTATGAATTGAAAATTATAGATAAGTTTTTTAGAGGTTAAATGCTCTTAAAAAGTCAAAAAAGGGACAAACAAATTGGGACGAAGGGAGTACCTTATTTTTATATTAATTTATTTGTCAAAATATTTTGTTGTTAGGAAATGACCGATGCTCATTATTGGGATTGGAGGCTTTTGAGACCCGAAATTTTTCTTTCGATCCCACGCCAAGGAAATGTTGGTACGTATAATCGCTAACTCAACTTTTGATAAAATATTTTGTATAATATTTTGTTTAGATATTTTGTATGCTCCTATTGTATGATATTTTGTTGTTGGGTACTTGGGTGCTTGTACGTATATTTTGCTGAAATTAGTTGTTTGAGGTATGCTTATAGGGCATTATCTGGTAGTTTGACTGGCTTTATCTAGTAGTTTGACTAAATAAAATATTTAGACTTAACTAAATGAAAAATTTAGAAGTTTTAGTATTTAAATAAATTAAATACTTAAATATTTAATATATCTAGTACTTATTTAAATAAAATATTTGGCTTTATCTAGTAGTTTTATGCTTACGGGACTTTATCTAGTAGTTTGGACCAGGAGAACATTTTTCCCTTCTCTTTTTTTCTTAAGTACGCTCATCTCTCTCTCTCTCTCACGGCTCCCTTACTCCCCAATTTGATACAATTGGTGATACGAATTGAAATGGAAAAGGATAGAAATGGAGGTACATTGATTAACTGGACAGAAATGGGAGCTTTCGTCCCAAGACTTCTCTTACTTTTTAACTGTTTACCTCAATCCTCACCCTTCTCCCCTTTTATACAGCTCACAGGGATGGAAAAACAGAAAAACAAATTAAAAATAGAAATAACAAAACATAATTGTGACCTTGGCTGAGCTCAGCAACCACATGTTATCCGACCCATACTTCCAATCGAAATTATCATCTAAGAACTACTTCCAAGCGAAATTATCATCTACGAACTACTTGCAAGTGAATATCAAGTTTGGCTTCGATCTTAGGGTTTTGCTCAACACCCTTGAGGTAGGGATCTCTCTCTTACTATGTGTAATGTGTTAGACTTGTGGCAAATTTTAGTGTTTGATCATCCATAGTTGCATGTGTTGAAAAAATGTCAAACCTGTAAATCGCGGCTCAAATCTGTGCATGTATGGATACCCAAGTAAGAGGGGTATTGATACCCTTTGAATATGGACAACAACCTGTGCCTGTATCGATACCCATGATAGGGGTATCGATACCACAGTTATGATATTGTGGAATAGTGAACCGTGAACTTGAGTCGATATATTGGATTGTTTGCAATGTCAGTACATGCCTACTCTTCCTTCTTATGGACTTGCGAATAATGTGGTTTGTTATTTTGATATCAGCTTAGTAATCTATTTGGCTTGAAGACACGTTGGCATGTGGCATTAGCTTAAAAATTGTGACAAAAGGGGGATACGGGAAGGATACGATAGACTTAACTTGAATTTTGGAACAAGATAAACTAGGTAGATGCGTGAGCCCTTTAAACTTGAAAAAAAAGAAAGAAAAAGAGCGGACTTGGTTAGATGTGTGACTTATATGTGGTTTATGTGAATTAGGTGTTTATGTGTGCACTTCAAATAAACTTTCATACATCTGTTTCAAACCTTAAATGATGTATGTGCTTTCCTTTTTTGCAGGATCTTGTGGCATGATGGCGCCAAATGAGTGCTTGTCTTCTGTTATTTCTTTGAAATTTGGAATTCCACCAGAACGTTTATCTATGCAAATTCTCATGAATGAGATCCCAAAGAAGTATCCTCGATCCATAGGGTGCGCAGGACACGGTTGTGTTCATAGTACTTATTCAAGCACTTCTTTCGCTTACATAATGAACTACGGTGTCTGTTCTGATGCCATCCTACCATATCAAGGACGGCGGACAACTGCTAAGATGGCATACAAAGCAAGTATACTCAAGTTATGAATTGTATTGCAAGAACAAGTTTGAATATTTTGTTTTATCTTTTTTTTTTTTCTGGTTTTTTTATAGACTACAGTTGTAAAAATCGAAGCCTATGAATTAATTGAAAATGCGGAGGTACAACAACAGAAAATTTTAAAAGTGATACAGACACCGTGCCCCGAACACAATTAAAACGAGATAGTGCAAAAGGCGTTCATCGTACCCCGAACACAATTAAAACGAGGATTCAATGCAGAAGTTAGCTTTTGACAGGCTCGGAAGCATCCATACTCCTTCGTGCCCCGGTTTTCTGAAGCCCAGCTCACAAACTGACGGAACCCTTTCGTGCCTCATTCGTGCCTTGGTTTTCTTAAACCAAATCCACGAATCAACAGAGCCTTTCCGTGACTCCTTCGTGCCTCAGTTTCCCGAAGCCGGGCTCATGAACCGACGGAACCCTTCTGTGCCTCATTCGTGCCTTGGTTTCCCGAAATCGAGCTCACGAACCGACGGAACCATTCCGTGCCTTATTCGTGCCTTGGTTTCCTTAAACCAAATCCACAAATCAAGGGAGCCTTTCCGTGCCACCTTCGTGCTTCGGTTTTCTGAAGCCAAGCTCATGAACCAATAGAACCTTTCTGTGCCTCCTTCGTGCCTTGATTTCTCGAAGCCGAGCTCACGAACCAACGGAACCCTTCCATGCCTTATTCATGCCTCGGTTTCCCGAAGCCGAGCTCACGAACTGACAGAATCCTTCCGTGCCTAATTTGTGCCTTGGTTTCCCTAAACCAAACTCACGAATCAACGGAGCCTTTCCATGCCTCCTTGTGCCTCGGTTTCTTGAAGCTGAACCCACGAATCTACGGAACCTTTTCGTGCCTCATTAGTGCCTTGGTTTCGCGAAGCCGAACCCACGAACCAATAGAACCTTTCCATGCCTCCTCCGTGCCTCGGTTTTCCGAAGCCGAGCTCATGAACCAATGGAACCCTTCCGTGCCTTATTCGTGCCTCAGTTTCCCGAAACCGAGCTCATGAACCGACGGAACCCTTCCGTGCCTCATTCGTGCCTTGGTTTCCTTAAACAAAACCAATGAATCAACGGAGCCTTTCCGTGCCTCCTTCGTGCCTTAGTTTCCCGAAGCCGAACCCACGAATCTACAGAACCCTTCCGTGCCTCCTTCGTGCCTCGATTTTCCAAAGCCGAGCTCACGAATCAACAGAGCCTTTCCTTGCCTCCTCCTGTGCCTCGGTTTCCTGAAGCCAAGCTCACGAACCAACGGAACCCTTCCTTGCCTCATTTGTGCTTCGGTTTCACGAAGTCGAGCTCACGAACCGACGGAACCCTTCTGTGCCTCCTTCGTGCCTTGGTTTTCCGAAGCCGAACCCACGAATCTACGGAACCCTTCTGTGCTTCCTTCGTGTCTCGATTTCCCAAAGTCGAGCTCACGAATCGACGGAACCCTTCCGTGTCTCATTCGTGCCTCGGTTTCCCAAAACCGCTCTCATGAACCGACGGAATCCTTCCAAGCCTCATTTGTGCCTTGGTTTCCTTAAACCAAATTCACGAATTAACGGAGCCTTTCCGTGCCTCCTTCGTTCTTCGGTTTCCCGAAGCTGAACCCACGAATCGACAGAACCCTTCCGTGCCTCAGATTAGGGAGGACATCGTTTCTCCACGAAATCCTCGGGTTAGGGAGGACGTCGTTTCTCCCTAACCCGAGGCCTATCTTCTTCTTCCTAGATCTAACTTGATCGTTGGAGAGTCATTAAGCTACCACTAGCCCTAGTAACTTGTTACAGGTTGAACGGAGGATGCACAGAGCTGTAAGGAAGGAGCCAGGAGCGGAGCCCGAACCGGCTAATCCAAATCCGAATCCCGACAATTGACGACTGATCCAAATCCAAACTTATCGTAAAAGTTTGACTTAATGTTTGATGTTTATAGCAGCAACCAAGGCTAGGTCTACGGAAGCCAAGGCAAGCAACATTCTACGCCAAACTGCGCGTAAGGATTCCAATATTCAAGGATTCCAATATTCCACCTTTCCAATCTTCACTTGCCTTCTTTTTTCAGAAGGGTCTGCAATGCTTCTTTTTTGTTGCACCACTTGCCCACTGATAACAAATTTTACCAACTCCAGCTATGGTCACAACGGTCGTGAAAAGTTCACCCAGAGTTTTCAACCAAAGACCCTGCCTGATGAAGATAATCCTTATAGCATAATAGATAAGACGTTATTGTTTGGCATTTACATGAAAAAGAGAGACATGAAATTTACTTTCAAAAGCGTTTGCCGCCAAGCTGCGAGTAAGGGGGCAAACGCATTTAAAGGTAAACTTCATGTCTATTTTTCATGAAAATGTCAAACAATAACGTCTTATCTATTATGCTGCAGGGATTATCTTCAGCAGGCAAGGTCTGTGGTTGAAAACTCTGGGCGAATTGTTCGTGACCGTTGTGACCATGACTGGAGTTGGTATAGTCTGTTATCAGTGGGCAAGTGATGCAACAGAAAAAGATGCCATGCAGATCCTTCTGAAAAAAAGGCAGGTGAGGATTGGAAAGGTGGAATATTGGAATCCCTGCAAAAGATAGCTGGAGAGGCCAAGAGGAAGAATGATGCCCTTGGCTACCCAAACCAAGGTTCAGTCTTTGCTGTTCCAAAGGCGGAGGGATCAGAGGTTCCCATGGCAAAGCTTTCAACAGAGGGATCAGAGGCTCCCAAGAACGTCATAGTTCCCAAGGCAAAGCCTTCTGAGAATGTTGCGGTTCCCACACTTCTCAGATGGCTGGAAGTGAGTTGGGTCTTTAATGAATTATTGACCCATTTAGAACCCATTACATATGAGTCCAATTACCCATACCCAATCCATTTATTTAAGATCAAACCCGACCTGTCCATTTACCCAATTACATACATATTGAAATTTTAAAATGACTTCTAGCAATTTTTTTAAAATGACTAAAATTCCCATGTTTACTGAAATGACCATATTACCTCTACACATTTAAATGACTAAAATAACCATGTACATTAAAATTACCATATGATCCCTACATACTAAAATGACCAAATTAAATGTTTCTTTTCCCACTCTTAACAAGTTTTAGATCTAAACACAAGCCGTTGAAACGAGTGCTTATTGAGAGCTCCTATGCTCCAGGATCAAATAATAATATATTTTTCCGAACAGTGGCAGTAGGGAATACATTATTTGTCTTGGGTTGAACTCAAAATTTAACTTATGTCTGTCTTCTTGGGAGGAAAAAAAATAATGGAGTATTAATCATGCAAACAGAATGTTTATACAGAAACCTATAGAAAAATTGTAATTAAAGACGTGTATGCAAATTTAAAAGCATATAGAAAAGATATAAGAAATGATAAGATTAAGTTGTGTGCCGTCTCATCAAATGATACGTCCACGATTTTCAACATAATAAAAATAGCATTTCTAATTGAAAACCCATTGCCATTATATGTGTCATCATAACCCAAAAGTTTTCTCATAATCCATCTAAGAGTAAGATCAAGTTTAAAGTTTACAATAATGGCATTCCTGCCCCAATACTTAGAGATTAGTCAAAAGAGAGTAGTTTAGAGATTACATAATTTCTAAGTCAAATGATCATATCGAAAATTATAATTACATCTCCCAAAAGAGTTTTTACAAAGATGTCAAAGTAATTCTTCTATGTAACTTTCAAAATGGTGAAGTCAAATGCACAACAAGCACTCCATATCAATGCCCTTGGGGTGTACCAGAAAATAATGATATGTTGACCTACACTAGCCAATAGAGAATTTTATGCACAAGCTATGTATCAATAAATGATTAATACATCGCAAGGAACATAGATAATAACAGAGTTTCACAAATGAACAAGAGCTAGATCATAAGACTTGAAAATCCATACCGTTCATATTCACGTTTCATAACAACCTCTAAGATTCCTCATTTTCATTATATCACGTGTTTCAGTTTCTTTTCCGAGCATTATGGACTCCGTGCGTCCCTTACTCATTCCGGCATCACACCTTAAGTGGATCCGTGGCTTTCTTATGCACTTCTGAGCATTCGGGACCCCGTGCATCCCATTTCTGGCATCACACCTCACAGTGGGTCTATGGCTTTCTTCGTCTATATCGTTCTATCATTCTAAATCATTTTATCCATTTCACATTCCTTAATAACCTCATACTCCACAAGTTCATGCCACTCAATATAACATACCATAATGTCCACATAATCATTTAAATTCAAAGACAAGGAATGGATACCACACACATTAGATTAGACACGTTTTCTCCATACAACGAGAGCCAAAAGAGATAGAGCAATCAATGAATTATTCGAGGCACGAACAACTAAGTTTAGAAGTGGTTTGAAAGTGTTTGAAGGATGTTAGAAGTGATTGAAAATCAAAACAATTGAAGTGGGATCAGCAGAAGCAAAATTGTCACTAAGCTCTTGGTATTTATAACTTTAGTGTTGTATCGATACAATACTCTTTGTCTCCGAACTTGACTTTGTAGTATCGATACAACACTTAATATTGTATCGATACCACAACATTACGAGCTGCGATTCTGCAGAAAATCAAAGGCAAACACAACAACGAAACCCAACGATCCAAGGCACGATTAAGCAACAAATTCACTCATAAACATATAGAATGAGCAAGAAATCCATACCTCAAGATTAGAAGCTTTAAACACAAGATCAATGAGCAAGCCCTAAGCCCCTAGCCATCCAAGTTTTGAAATCCTCCAAGAAAGAAGCCAAACTCAAATCCACGCGATCCAAGGCTCAAATTACACGTAGGAGATGGATTGAAGGTCGAAGTATGAAGATTTTGAGGTCGATTGGTGGGTTTTAGGCTCCAAGGAGCAACAGTGAGAGAGAGAGCCGAAGAGGGAGAGAGAGAGAAAGACGTGGGAGATGAGAGAGAGAATTTGGGGATTTTTGATCCTCTACACACTCACACACACATAAATACTAGCACCCATCCAAATTACACTCACACTCTCACAACTTACAATTCTATCACATTGACCCCAAATCAAATAAATCTCATAATTCCCTAATTTATTCCATATTCTAGCACTAATTGAACCTTTAAACAATTTCCGAAAATACGGTTCTCCACATCAACAATATCCATCACGATATCTTTTAAGTACAAGAATTATGTCTCTTTGACTTAATAATGCTCAAGCATTATTTTTGTGGTTTGCCACATTCATAATCATTCGCATACATTCTCAAGGTGTACACCAAAAATGGGACGAATAGAAGTGCATTATTTTTTAGTCCTCGTTTTGCAAACCGGACAAATATTTTGGGATGGAGGTAGTACTTTCCCCCACAAAGTTCCCTCAGCGTATATGTTAGTTATCATATTTAACATTTCAACTCTAACTTGACTACATCTTTGAAACTTTCTCGCATTTCCCTTTTTTTTTTTTTTTTTTTTCACTAGTGCACCCGGTCAGGTGACCAAAACAGATAGTCAGGCAACCAGTTGTGCTTTCTGCATATGGAAAACACACATACTAAGTCACCAGGTTGAGTGAAGTTGAACTCATCTTGACAGCGAAGAAGTCAACCAAAAACACATGCTAGTTTGTAAATTAAGGTACGGTCCAAATGAGACCCCTCATCGTGTATTATATATGGAAGGGTCCCGAGGTACTGCCACCAAGGTGCGACACATTTAGGTTTGATTCGGGTAAAATCCTGCGTATGCCCATGGCAGTATACGAATGCTCACGGAGAAAGATCAAACCGTAAACTTCCAGCAGGAAATATAGAGAGATTCAAGAAAACTCTGTAACGGCAGCTAATTTGGTGGTAATACCTTGGAGAATGGTAGTGGCAGAGAAGTCTACTACCGATACAATGGCAGGGTCTCCTTGCTTTGAAATATCAGCTTCTTCATCCCATGAACATTTTTCCTTCTCAAAAGATGAGGCTTTATTGACTAAAGTTTCAATTTTTTTTTTTAACAATTTCCTTCTTGTCAATGGATGAGTAATTTCACAACCCTAGTCCATTAATAACGAAAATGGAGACCAATCAAGACGCTGCTTGGGACGGCCTGTGCAATATTGACCCTCAGGAATCTTTTTTTTTTTCTCTGCAAAAGTCAATACTGTTGTAGTTAGTGAGGTTTGAATCCCAGTCAATTGCATGGGAGCACATGGGTGCCCTGCTTTAGTGGGATTGACTTTGGGAAATTGGCATTTTGAACGCAATGTTTATGTGTTTTTTTTTTTTGAAAAAAATTTACACCAATTTTTTCTTCTCGATGAGAGATCTTTAAATTGGTGTCAAAAAATTTCCTTACAAATTCATGTTAATACATTCATTTTTTGCAGGCAAAATGTACGTTTTTTCAAAAAAAGGACGAACAATTTGGGACGGAGGGAGTATATTAAAGTTTTAATTGTTTAGCAAATGGCTCTATCGATCAAAAACTAGTACTGATGTACAATTATTTTCCTTGGTTTAATTTCCTGAAATCAAACTCTATAAATAATACAAAGCTCCCATACATTGGTTAGTCTATTTTCCTTAAATTAAACTCCATATAAACACACGAAGCTCCATCGTCGCTCTCTCCTCAATCTATATATCTTGTTTGTATCTTGCTAGCCGTCACTCTCGAGAAATTTTTGAATACCGATCGAGCGGGCACCGCATGATGCCCAAGCAGCACTTTGGCCGGGTCCATACCTGCCACCCAAAAATTTCTCCTCACTCTCTGTACCGCATCATTAACAAGTACTTTTATAATTAGATCCAAGATTCCATGAGTTGTAGTATTAATTTCCTCCTTGTATCTAAGGTTTAATTTTCAGTTTATCTGAAGTACTTTGATTGAGAAATCCTGTAGGGCAAGGCCCTATAAGGTATCTTGTAGGACGTACACGGGCCATCGATCTTGAGAATGAATGGTTGGATATAATCCAAATTTCTACAAATCCTACCCGTTTATTGTTTAGATGAAAATTCGAGCCATCTATTATCGAGATGGACGGCCGAATTGTCGCACTACACGTGTAGTGCGGGAGGTGCACTACAGCACGGTCAGCACCCCAGGTCCGGGATTTAATTTGTGCAAAATTAGGGTAAATGAAGACTCGTTATGATTGGAAACATACATTTACATATCCATATTCAGGTTATTAATGAAACGCTTGAATTTGGTTACTAGCTAGAAGGCAAAAGAAAATGTAATTGAGCCGAACCGCACGCATCAGACCAGCACCCACGGGTTGCTCCCTTATCGCGCCACCCGGGTGTGTGGTCCGAAGCTAATCGCCTCGGGTTAAGACTGACTCGAACCACGGTTAATGATTCCACGGTAGCGAGATCTATTCGGAAGAGGAAGATCCACCTTAATTGAAGCCAAAATAAAATAAAAATAAAAAACCGTCGTGGAAGTGACGTATCGCTGCCTTTATCGAAGGACGAAGGGAGGATTTTTTATACTGGCGTTTGAACATTTTGAAGCAGAAGATGAGGATTACTTGCGAAAAGAAAAAAATCTGAAGGTAAGGATTACCTTGAATCTAATATGATAACAAAAGTTTAAACGGCAAAGGAAATCCCTAAAATCAAGCAACCAAAATCAATTAATAAGGGCATAATAGGTCATTCAACTAATTTCAGGATACCAAATGCTCTGAGTTCCCTGATGGTGGCGCCTTAGTGGTGCTCCCCGGGTTAGGAGTTCGAGTCACGGTACCTCTCTTTCTCTCTCTCCTCAAAAAAAAGAAAAAAAAAAAAACTAATTTCAGGATAAGAACATAATTATTTAAATTCATTAAGATGTTGTCATAAATAAGTTTTTCAAATAAGATGACAATTTAATTTTGCCTTTATTTTTTTGCCGTTTTTTTTTTTTATAACAAAAGTGAGAGGTGCATTGATAAAGCTCAAAGACACTTACACAACAAAATTCATTACTGATAACTTGGACAAAGCGAAACTAATCATCTAACTAATACATAACGAGAAAGAACGAGACGATTGATGTCTTTCATACCCAACCCAGGCATCACCTGACGCACCTTCCGCTAAGCGCAAGTTTTATATATCCTATAGCAGTCTCAAAAAGAGATACATTTCTAGCCAAGAAATTAAAAAGAGTCAAAAGACAATAAGAACCCAGATGATCAGATGAGTTTTGACCAAAAATGAACACACTAATGAATTTCTAATAAACCACCAATAGATGCATATTAATCTTCTCGAGCCCAAATAGTAAACAAATTGCCTAAATGTGAACTTTATTACTCTCACAAGAAGAGACAAAATTCCCCCAGATGTTGCTCTAAATCCAGCCGCCCAAAAACCTCCGAACGGATCGCAACCCTTACTGCCTCCACCGCTACTGCCACAAAGGCTTTGGTGACGGATTACATGCGGACAAATGACTCTAGTGATGGTGGAGCCCACCGAACAAAGAGGGTTAGATTTGAGGGAGGAGAAAATGAAGAGAAAAAAATCATAGGGAAAAGAGGGAAGAAAGAGGAGAGCGGATGGCGGAGGAGGAGGAGGAGGAGGAGGAGGAGGAGCCTGGGGGAGGAGGGAGAGGGGCGCCCCCCCCCCCCCCCCCCCCCCCGGGCAGAAAAGTAATGCGGCTGTGGCTTCTCAAAATCGCCTTAGAGCTCTCAAAACCCTAGAAGAAAAAAGTCACCGTAGGTATTTTATTTTGCCATTAAACTAATTCTATAGGTGCATTTTAGAGATATATGCAAGTCTCTATATTTATATATTATGCTAATTTATATAAAATATATTTTTAAAAATTTAACTTCAAGTGGGACACGTGTTTGAGTGAGGGCACATACCTCCTCCTTGCCTGGCAGCATCAACCAATGATTAATATTATAATAGTGAGATAAAATCGCGTTAAAAATATACCATATCTTTGTTTAGGAAAATGACTTTGCGCGTGGAAGAAGATTTTTAATGGAGCTCATTAATCTTTTAATTTGAATTTGTGGTGTTTAGACAATGTGGTTGAGATTTATGTGGGAAATATGCTCTATTAAAATAATTCATGTGTGGCAGGTTTGATTAAATTAAAATTTAGCTGTGAGTGCTCGTTGTTGCGTTCGCCAACACTTCAAGGCCCAAAAAAACGATGATCACGATTAGTACGCCGTGTTCCAGAACTGCCTTAAGTTCTTAGTTTTTGTTGAATAAGAATGTTTGTTCCAAAAAAAAAAGTTGCTTAAGTACTTATTTTGTAGGTAAAGATATAGGTACCGACAGTCCCCGTAGGGAAATCGTACCTCCGGTTGTGCCGGACCGTCTTCGGCCACCGAACGGCTGATCCGAGCCGTCCAAAAATTCTTAAAAAAAAATAAAATCAAGGGGGCTTATGCGGGAATCAACGGCATCCGAAGTATGTAGAGTGCTTGATCCGAGCACCCCTTTTTCATGTATATATGTGTACACTAAAAAGAGGTGCTCGGATCAAACGCCCTACACACCTTGGATACCATTGATTCCCGCTTAAGCCCCCTCGGTTTTTTTTAATAGAATTTTTGGACGGCTCGGATTGGCTTTCCGGTGGCCGGAGACAGCCTGGTTCGGCCGTTGGTACGATTTCCCTACTCGGCGCCCATTACTCATAGTACAACTCCTTATTTGTTAAGAAGACAATTTCAAGCTAAAAAATATGTGCTTACGCTAATAATTTTCTTATCAATATGGATCTTGTTTGATAGATCTCATTGAGATCTTTAATACGGTGCAAAAAAAATTGATTTTTTTTTTTGACATTATTTTTGAGTTTGAAAATGTGAAATAAACTTTTTATTTGAATTTTGTGGAATGACGCTTCTTATTTTGAGTTTCAAAATAAATACTTATTTTTTAAGAAGGTTTCTGGAACGGGGAGATTTATAGTAGTTCATAATCCAGGGAATCCAGCCCCATGATGCGGATGCACCCTTTTGATAGCTTCTAAAAGTCCACTCTCGTGTTCTAGTAAGACAAACAAACATTAATTAAAAATTAGGGCTGTTCAAGAAAAATTGAGAATCGTAAAATTAGTCCTGACCGAATCAATCTGTGTATTTTGGATTTTATCTGTGGATTAATGGTCCGGACACGAATTCAAAAATTAAAAAACAGTGAGATACGGATTAAGATTGGATTTTCATTTCAAAACCGTGGATTAACCGAACCGGATCACGAGATATTTTAAAAAATATGCGGATAAGACAAGCTTGGAAGCAAAGGCCCAATTCCCTTCGTCATCTCTTTAATACTTCTAGATTACTTGGGGACACTTGCTTGCTCCTAAAAAGAGACTGGGACCCTGCAACAATTTTTTTTAGAGAAAAACTTAGGCTCCGTTCCAGAAACCTTCTTAAAAAATAAGTACTTATTTTGCCACTTCTCAAAGAAAAATAAGAAGGTTTGTTCCACAAAATTCAAATAAGCAGCTTATTTCACATTTTCAAACTCAAAAATAACGTAAATGAGAAAGAATTTTTCAATTTTTTTTACACCGTATTAAAGATCTCAATTAGATCTATCAAACAAGATCCATATTGATAGGAAAATTATTTGCGTAAGCACATGATTTTTGAGCTTGAAATTGTTTTCTCAAAAAATAAGTAATTGTTCAATCTTTTCAGAAACAAGCATTCTTATTACACAAAAAATAAGTTCTTGTTTCGTTTCTGGAACGGGGCCTTATTCACTTTGAAATCGTGAAGAAATTTTATGAAACTCAATATCGCGCGTTCAAAAGTATTTTGAACTGTTCAGATTAAAAATAAATTATTAGCTGTCAAAGTTTAAAAACATATCATAACAATTGATTGTTAAAACGGACGGCTATGATTATGTGGTTCCGTGAATAAGTTATTCTCAATTTTTTTTATTAGTATTATGTTTGACTAAGGAAAATGACGGATAAATCTGTAAATCAGCAGTACGTCCACCCGCTCTGTTTCAATACTCAACATCTCATTGTCCACCTCGGCAATCAAAGATCTGATTTTTAAAAAAATTCATTGATCGCAGATTCGCAATGGTGAAGGCTTCGATATACTTTGACTACCGACTGCCGAGAAGTTTTTGGGTTAAGGGGTCCCACACACGTGGTACTCTATCGGTGATCTCAGTCGTTTAAATATGTTTTGAGCTATTCAGATTTTGAGAGGGGAAAAGAGAGAGAGAGAAGGGAGGAGAATAAATTTGAGGGTGGTGTCTCAATTGGTCGAGCACCATTTGCCCCATTCGTTTGGCGTGGGTTTAATTCAATATGATTTGAGCTATCCAGATTTTGAGAGAGAGAGAGAGAGAGAGGAGAATAAATTTGAGAGTGGTGTCTCAGTTGGGGCTTGTTTGATAACCTAAATTCAGCACTTAATACTGAGTCAATTAAGTAATAAATGATTCAGTAGGTTTGATAACCACATTTTACATTACTTAACAAATTAAGTACCACTTAAAATATAGGCCAAAAAGTTGAAAAAAATTAAGTAGCTTTGAGCTACTTAATGTTGTTGAATTTTTGTATATTTACATTCAACCATCATACCACCACCACAACTACTCCCACCCACACCGCCACCACTCCACCACCACCACCACCTTCACCACGATCACCACCACCACTCCACCACCACCTCCACCACTCCACCACCACCACCATCTCCACTACCACCACTCCTCCACCACAACATCACCACCACTCCACCACCACCACCACCACCACCATCACCACGATCACCACCACCATTCCACCACCACCACCTCCTCCTCTACCACCACTCCACCACCACCTCCACCACTCCACCACCACCATCTCCACTACCACCACTCCTCCACCACAACATCACCACCACTCCACCACCACCACCACCACCACCGCTACCACCACAACCACCAGCTCTCCACCACCACCACCTCCACTACCACCACTTCTCCTCCTCCACCACATCACCACCACCAGCTCCACCATCGCTCCACCACCACCACCACCACCGCTCCTACCACCACCTCCACCATCATCACAATCATCAGTCATCACCACCACCGCCACTCCACCACCACCACCAGCACTACAACACCACCACCACTCCACCACCATTACCAAAAGTATATTGCGACCGTTAGAAATTAAGAGAGAATTGGAACAAAATTAATTCATCATTTTTTTAAATTCAGTACTTAATATATTTATCAAACAGCTTTTCAACTTAAAAATTTCAGCATTCAGTTTTCAGTACTTAATTTTTCAGCTTTCAGTTTCAATTTTCAGTTTTATCAAACAGCCCCTTGGTCGAGCACCATTTGCCCTATTCGTTTGTCCTGGGTTTAATTCCACGCCTACCTCACTCATGTGGTGGTCTCCTCTTCCGCGTGACGACTAACACACTAACCCATCGTTTTGACAAAAAACAAATTACTTTATGGAATCGTTGATTATACTGGTGAAAGATTCGATATGCCTGGACTAACTTATAACCTCACCCATGGCCCACCAGCCCCACCCACTCCATCCCCAGTTACTTCTAAAAATAAACCTAATTCATCACAATTCTGCAGGCCTTAAAAAAGAAGACCATTAAAATTTGTTGATCAAGGCCATTAAATAGGAGAGGAAGGCAATAGGGAAGGGTGAGAGAGTGAGAGAAGATGGAGAAGGGAAAGAGGTCATCTGCAGTTCATGTCTTGGCCATTCCTTATCCAAGCCAAGGCCACCTTAACCCTATGCTCCAATTCTGCAGGCGCCTTGTTTCCAAAGGCCTCAAGGCCACTCTTGCCATCACAACTTTCATTAGCAATACCACGCAACCTAAGTCTGACTTTGCCGTACAACTCGATACGATATCTGACGGCTATGATGAAGGTGGCTTCAAGCAGGCCGGTGACCCCCAAGCTTACGTCGCCGGCTTAGAAGCCGCCGGATCAAAAACCCTCGCCGAGCTCATCAAGAGGCACGAAATCTCTGGCCACCCCGTTGATTGTGTCATTTATGATGCATTCATGCCTTGGGCTCTGGATGTAGCCAAACAACATGGCATAGCTGGGGCTGCTTTCTTCACGCAGCCCTGTGCCGTTAATTACATTTATCATCACGCTCATCACGGACTACTGACGTTGCCTGTGTCGTCGTTGCCGGTCTTGATCCCTGGGCTGCCGTTGCTTGAGCTTGAGGACATGCCATCATTCATTTATGTGCATGGTTCTTATCCAGCTTATTTTGAGATGGTTCTAAGCCAGTTCTCAAATGTGGAGAAAGCTGATTATGTCGTTGTGAACACATTCTACAAGTTGGAGGAAAAGGTCAGTTTACCAATTCCACCTAGTTTCTCTTATTTGCCAAGTTTTAATTTCAAGCTCATGAAATTGTGGCTGTTTGAGCACATAACTGTTTTAGCATACTGTAGTACTGGAGTTTCCCCTCTTCTCTTGATTAGTTCAACAATTCAACACACGAATCGTTATACAAGTTGAAAACTAAAATTCATCCAATCTTTCCAATTTTGTCCGATTTTTCAAAAATGAAAAGATTGGATCGAGTATTTACACATATCGGATGGAACTGATTTCTAGCGGGCACATGGTGTTTTTTATTTAAAAATTATTGAACTGCTCGGATCATCCGTGCGGGGTCCAGAGTGGGCCCAGCGTAACTGTCGGTACACTTGGTCGGTGGCTAGCTTTGGTCTCTTTAGACTTTTCGTAAATATAAATACAACACCGATTTTTTTCCAAAAATTTCTAAGTCCAAGTACCTGCTAAATAGTCCATTTTGGCTGCCAATAGAGAAGAGCAGGGCTGCTCAAAAGATTCGATGAACTGTGAAACCGGTCCGGATCGAGCCAATCTGTGCTATTTGGATTTTGTCTGTGGATTAATGGTCCGGACACAGATTGAAAAATTTGAAAACCGTGACTTACGGTTCGGTCCATGGATTTTCATTGCGAAATCGTGGATTAACCGAATTGGACTGTGAGATATTTATTTATAAAAATAAATAAATAATATAAATATATTTAAATAAATAAATATATGTGTGTGTGTGTGTGTATTTATATAAATAATTGTTAGTAATGTTAAAACTTTTTTCAACCAATTTTAGTATTTTATTTTAATACTAAAATTGGGTTGGAATCGGACCGTATGACTTTTGGCCTGGACACGGATTTCATTTTGTAGAAACCGTGACTAGCAGTTTAGTCCTTGAATTTCTAAGAATCCAAATTCGAACCAAACCAAACTGCGTACAGCCCTAGAGAAGAGTATACAATACGAAGGGAATAAAAGGCTCAAATCTCAATAAACGATAATCACGAGTCTCATGTTCTAGTAAGAAAAAGAAACACTAAAAGTTCTTTTGTTTTTTTGGTGAGACACAGAGGCGGCTACACATTGGTTGTTCCATGGTCACATGAACACCCAATAATTTTTTTTCTTCTCATAAGACATGTAAAAATTAAGGGTTAATCTTTCTTTGAACACCCAACTCTAATATTCTTGAACATCTAATCCAAAAACAATTCAACACCTAACTCAATCAATTGAACACTTTATTACAACCCAATTACAACCCATCAATCCAGGTAATTCATATTTGAACACCTAACGCATTACATTAAATAAAGCTCACAATCCTAATTGGAAAAAATTGAAAAAAAAAAGAGAAAGAAGAATCTATTGGTTTAAATATCATGCACTGCATTCTCTCTCCATCTATATTATCGATGCTCTAAATGTGTTATTTTCACATCCCTATTATACTAATATATGAGGTTTTGCACATATATTATTGATTATTAATATATACTTCATTTAGTAGAGTTAAGATTATTTCTGAACACCCTAATTCAAATTCCTAGAGCCGCCACTGGTGAGACAAACACTAATGAACTAAAGACTTGGGACAAACCACATCCTCCAAGCCCAAGCCCTCTTTTTCTGGACCAGCATCTTCTCCACTTGAATGGCTCAAGGACCTTTTCGGGGATTGGGAGATGCTGCCAAGTGGGAGTGCTTGACAGCGGTGCTGAGCGGTTGATCTGACTGTTCCCCTCGACAATTGACGATTCGGATATTGATCGAGCATTGAACGGTTCAGATTTGTAAGCTTGCTCAAAAGAGATTGGAACCCTGCAATAATTTTTTATTATTATATTTGACTAAGGAAAATGACGCATAAATCATGTAGGAGTATAATATTTTTAGTATACCTCCAAAGATGTAACGACAATACTTTATGAAATAATTGATTGCAATGGCTCCACCCATTCCATTCCCAATATCATTGCAATAGGAGAGAAAGATAATAGGAAGGGTGAGAACCATGGTAGGCCTCAGAATAAAAATTGTGCGCGATTGTCTATTATGTGGTTAGCAGCATCGTTAAAATTTGTTGATCAAGACCTTTAAATAGGAGAGAGAAAGATAATAGGAAGGGTGAGAGATAGGAGAGAGAAAGATAATAGGAAGGGTGAGAGAGTGGGAGAATTAAGATGGAGAAGGGAAGGAGGTCATCTACAGTTCATGTCTTGGCCCTTCCTTATCCAACCCAAGGCCACCTTAACCCTATGCTCCAATTCTGCAAGCGCCTTGTTTCCAAAGGCCTCAAAGCCACTCTTGCCATCACAACTTTCATTAGCAATACCATGCAACCTAAGTTTGACTTTGTACAACTCGACACGATATCTGATGGCTATGATGAAGGCCGCTTCAAGCAAGCCGGTGACGTCCAAACTTACCTCGCTCGCTTAGAAGCCGTTGGCTCAAAAACCCTAGCCGAGCTCATCAAGAGGCACAGAATCGCCGGCCACCCCGTTGATTGTGTCATTTATGACGCATTCCTACCTTGGGCTCTGGATGTAGCCAAAAAGCATGGCATAGTCGGGGCTGCTTTCTTCACGCAGCCTTGTGCCGTTAATTACATATATTATCACGCTCATCATAGACTATTGACGTTGCCCGTGCTGTCATTGCCGGTCTCGATTACTGGGCTGCCGTTGCTTGAGCTTGAGGACATGCCATCATTCATTTATGTGCATGGTTCTTATCCAGCTTACTTTGAGACGGTTCTTAGCTAGTTCTCAAATATGGAGAAAGCTGATTATGTTGTTGTGAACACATTCTACAAGTTGGAGGAAAAGGTCAGTTTACCGATGTTTACCAATTCCACCTAGTTTCTCTTATTTGCCAAGTTTTAATTTCAATTTAGCTGCTTTTGAGTCCAAGCAACTACGAGCCAATCGCTGCTTGGACTCACAAGCTTTGCTTATGACATTGCGGTGCTTATACATAACTGTCTTGAGTTAAAGAATTTGTTTGATTTTTGTGGTTTTATTTTTATTACACGTGAATGTAATCAGGTTGCACATAATTGCTTAGAGAGCAATTTCTTATGGTTTGTCCGGTTTGTGAACATCTATTTTACCCCAACGGGATTCCCTCCTATCTGATGTTTAGGCTCAAGCCGTCCAGATGAATATTTTTATTTGTTGTCTTTTGATTGGGGTAATTATTGTCTGCGTTTGAGTTAGGTGGTGGACGCAATGTCAAAAGTCAGCCCAATGTTGACAATTGGCCCAACAATTCCATCTTTCTACTTGGACAAAAGAGTCCAAAATGACAAAGATTATGGCCTCAATCTTTTCAAATTGGACCCCTCAGTTTGCCTTGAATGGCTAAGCAACAAGCCCAAAAGGTCCGTTGTCTATGTCTCATTTGGTAGCTTGTCCAACGTAAGTCCAGAGCAAACCGAGGAATTAGCACGGGGCCTCAAGGGAAGCAATTTATACTTCTTGTGGGTAGTTAGGGATTCCGAGGAGGCCAAGCTGCCGGAACATTTCGTCGAGGAGACATCCGACAAGGGCTTGGTAGTCGGATGGAGCCCGCAACTGGAAGTGCTAGCGAGCGAGGCTGTCGGTTGTTTCTTTTCGCATTGCGGGTGGAATTCGACTATTGAGGCGCTGAGCCTAGGTGTTCCTATGGTTGTAATGCCGCAGTGGACTGACCAGACGACGAACGCCAAGTTTGTCCAAGATGTTTGGAAGGTGGGTATTAGGGTTAAGATGGATGAGAAGGGGGTTGTTAGGAGAAAAGAAGTTGAGAATTGTGTAAGGGAAGTGATGGAAGGGGAGAAGGGGAAAGAAATGAAGGAGAATTGCATCAAATGGAAGGGTTTGGCTAGAGAGGCTGTTTGTGAAGGTGGGACTTCTGATAAGGACATTGATGAATTTGTATCTAAATTAACTCAATCATTGTGCTAATCTTGTACTCAAATCATGTCATATAATAGTGGAAACTTTTGCCTTTTACTTTGGCAAGCTCTAAAAAGTTCCCACTTATTCATTTCAGAGGTAAAATTGGAAGCTTGGCATATTTTGACGGTTATTTTTAGAAAGTGAACATTTATTTTGGGACATCTCAAAATAGAAACCTGGACAATTTATTTTTTGTGTGCTTTTCCATAACTTAAAAGGGAAATGTAATGGAGCTACATTGGATTCATCAAGCAGGATTTGGTAATTGATGTCGATTGAGGCTATATTAGGTTCGCCCATGTTTGAACTCATGCCTTCAAGCACGGGTATTCACTAGTTGTATAATAAAGAGAATGAACTAACAAATTACTTTATGACGCTAGGGAATAGGGCTGCAAAAGAACCGAGCTGCTTGCGAGGACATCGAGTAGGGCTGCAAACAAACCAAGCTGTTTGCGAGCACCTTGAGCTCTAGTTTTGGACTTATTTAGTAAACGAGCCGAGCTTAACATTCCAAAGCTCGGCTCGGCTTGAAAAAGTATGATCAGTTCGTTTGCTTGGCTTGTCAAGGGCTCAACTCGTCTACACTTGACTACCTGAGCTGAGCTCGAAAACAACAAAGTTCGGCTCGGCTCATTTGCAACTATACTAGGAAGACACTACAATGGCCTTCCAGGTTCAAAATCAGACTAACTGGAAAAAAGAAAAATCAGAATAAACCCAGTAAATCAGAACCTAGAATTAAAGTAAATCAAAACAAAAGGGATTTCCGGTGGCACAGCAATGAACTTGTACTGTTCTAATATCAACCTAGAAAACACGAGTCTTCAGCTACACAAATTGAAATACTGTTCTAATATCCATTAGTCCAATGTTCTAATATCGACCTAGAAAACACGAGTCTTCAGCCACACAAATTGAAGTACTGTTCTAATATCCATTAGTCCAATCAGAAGCGTCAATCCACAACACATTAGTCATCCATGGTTCCTTTCCCCTTTCCCTGGAAGGACATTAAACAAAGGAAAACAATCAAAATCGGTTTTACATCTCATTAAACAAAGGAACACTGGTTCTAGAGAAGAGCGTGTGGATTGTAACGCTTGTGAAAGAGAAAATGGGAGGGGAGCAAGCAGTACACAAATGTGAGAGGATAAAAAGGTAAGGGCAATAAACGTCGAGAATTGCCGACAGAGTGATAATTTCACTTCAGTCTAAACACAAAAAGGCATACGCATTCAGTATCGGTCGAACTATGAGGTGAAGTGTTTTCAGTTGGTAATACTTAAAAACACATACTCTTCGCACAATCTTGGTTTCCAATAAACCTTTTTTTGAGCAATCCTTGAGAGATGAAGGAAACCTCAACTGATCCATGGCAACCTATCTGATTTCCAACTGTCACTGCACAATTGAGTTTTGACACCACTGAAATGCTAAGTGGGGGATGTAGAAAGAACTGGGTCTCCCCTTTGGGGATAAACCCATGCCTACATGCTCTTAGAAGGCTACAGGATGAAGGAGTAATGGGACAATAAATCACCATGCTGTTAATCGTTATTCTTCCTATGATAGTATAGTTTCCTTCAGAATGGCCCACCCCGTGCGTCTTCAAAGTTCAAAGAACCTCTAATTTCAGTTCGAAGGCTCTCAAGGATTCTTCTGTTCTTATACCCCTCAGTAAACCAATTAAACAAAGTCTCCACTGATTTAAAAATCATGCGTTATGAGATAAAGGGTTAACAAGCAGATTAAATGATATTAAAAAAAAACTGCTGACCTTTTCCTCCCCTTCTGTCACTGTTCTCACTTTTCCAATTCTCTCTTCAGATATGATACTTTCCTCTCCAAGTATGCCTCTGTGTTTCTGAGTATGGAAGAGCAATAAATGGATGAAGTAGGATAAAAAGGAAGAGCAATAAATGTTGGAGAACTGTTGACAGAGTGATAATTGCACTTCAGTATAAACACGAAAGGGGGTATGCATCCAGTGTCGAACTAAGAAAAAGGCTGAAACGGGTATGATGGAGGCTTTGAAAGTATATAATGAAAAAAGTTAGACGGTAAAACCAATCGGGTACGCCATGATGAAGTCAAGAGCAACAGAAATAGGTCAAGTGAGGCGGAAATAACCAACACTGGTACTGATATTTATCAGGTGAGGAGGAAGGAATGGAAAACTATTTCAGCAAAGCAAAAATAATTGGATAACAACTGCAGAAGATCAATGATTATGATAGACTTCAAGATAGGTTGGCATGAGCAGAGCACAAGTCATCAAAACATCAATGAGTGTGTGCGGGAGAGGGAAAACAACATACACTGCTCAGGGTGAGGTCAGAGACCAGTTCTTCGCCTTTCCTCAGACCTTTTTCCTTTCCTTTTCTGAGCTTCCCCAGATCTGCTTCGGCATCTTTCAGCAATTTCCTCAGAATCGATGCCTTAGTCTCATGATATTTTTTCACGCCCCTGTGTACGAGACATGAATAAAAGTGCAGAACAATCTACCTCAATTAGAAGGATAATAATAACTTATTTAAGGAACGAAAAAAAGAACCAATAAACTCAATTAGCTCAGTGAAATTGCGTTATGTTTTTCTAACAGGGTGATCAAGAAAACACGAACCAAAAGGAATCTAATCTAGGGCCCACATGATTACGAACCAACGTATGGGAAACAAAGTGGTCAAGACACCATGAACCAAAAAGGCATCTCGTCTATGCTCTTTTTTCTCAAGGGTTTGTCAGGAACTATGGCCATGAATCCCTCTCCCCCCTTGTG
The DNA here is from genome assembly GCA_019656295.1 of Rhododendron mucronatum var. ripense. Taxonomy (NCBI): domain Eukaryota; kingdom Viridiplantae; phylum Streptophyta; class Magnoliopsida; order Ericales; family Ericaceae; genus Rhododendron; species Rhododendron mucronatum. The sequence continues at coordinate 131,369 of BPLT01000026.1, forward strand.
GATTTCAGTCTGTCTCTCAGTCTGCTATACAATGTGCCAAAATATAATACGTAGGATTTCCCTCAATGGGACATGTCTACTGCAATTACGTTTTTACTTTCTGTCAATTTTTTCCAAGTAAAATTGGAGGGTATTCGTTGAACTAATAAAGTTCAGACTGGGAGAAAACAAACAAACACTTACACAACGGCAATAGAGATCCCCAGGGGAACGCTCAACAAAGGAATGAAAGCGATCAATGAACGCTCTTTCTCAACAGCTGCAACAGAGAGAGATCAAATAATCCGAAATAAAAAGTCATGATGGAGAAGGGCCACTCTATCATCACTAATACTACAAAACATTCAATGAGATGAGAAAAAGAAAGAAAGAAAGATCAATCAATCCATTGCTAAATAATACTACAAACACACATGCAGTTACCGAGTTTTGGTACAACTTTGCGGAACATCTTCAACTTCGGCCGCAACCAAGCAAACGCATTGTGCGTTTAGGGAAATAACGGAGCAAAAACATACTCTTAATAAATAGAGAAGAGGAAGGAACTCTAATTCTACGAAATATGAGAAACGAAACGAAACGATTTGAATTTACAGATATATATGCGCTATAAACAGATACTATACTACTGTACATGATAAGCAAACGAAACGAAATGCAGCAAACGATTTAAATTTGCAAGACCTCCTCGAACAGCACAATCGCTAGGGTTTCCGCGGACGCACCTAAGAACCAGATGGAAATTGAGTTTTTTATCGAAGTAATCCCTTTTTTAGAACTATTGGCCGGAATAATCTCATTTTCAAACTATTTTTAAAACTACTCGGTAGAGCCACTTGAAAAAGCGCTACCTAAGTAGCGCCATTACAATTGACGTTATTTGCCATGTGGCATTCTGCCATGTGCTACGTTGGCTCGTTGGTGCTACGTTGGCTGTATGACGTGGACTAGACTAGCGCCACTTGAAGTAGCTCTACCTAAATAGGTAGCGCTACTTGAAGTGGCTCTACTTGAGTAGCGCCACTTGAAGTGGCTCTACTTAGGTAGCGCCATGTCAACTGGCTCTATCTTATAAAATAACATTTTGTGAGAAACTAAAACAACTAAAATCGTTTAAAAAAATTGCGAACCACGTTTGTAGTGAAAAATCGTTTAATTTGGCTGTTACAACGTGAAACTACTTTTTGCTTAAAATTGAAAAAAAAAATGATTGTCCAAAATATATAATGCCGGTTTTATTTAACTTAACTGAAATAAATTATATTTATAATTCATACACCATTTTCAGCTTTATTAAATTTGTTCATGCTTTTTTTTACCTTTACTCTATTATTTCAGCTTGTTTCAGCCTTATTCAATTACTGCAGCCTTTTTCACCCTTATTCAATTTCTTCAGCTTTTTTAGCCCTGTTCAATGTTCAACCTTAATCAATTCATACAGTTGTTTTTAGCATTATTCAAATCGTTGAGCTTTTTTCAGTCTCATTCAATGGGTGTAGTCTTTTCAATTGCAAACTTTTCGATTCTCTCAGTTTTTTCAGCCATCATTCATACAACCTTTTTCAGCCTTAAAAAATTCGTATAGACTTTTTTAACCATCTTTGTTTTATTCGTCATTTTATACAACTTTATCCATGTAAACTGTATTGAGCTTTTATACAGCCTTATTAATATACAGCTTTTTGTGGTCCCCTACTAGCTCTTGTCTTATTGGATCCCATTAAGAGTATGAGCTATGTATTCGGCCAAAACATTTGTCTATAAATTATCTTTCAACTTCTACATTTCTGTGTAATAATCCTTAGTCGTGAGATAGTTCTATCATATGGCAAACAGAGGAGCAAGTTCCAGGGTATGGATACTTCCCAAGTTCAAGGATCCATATTGGAAAGAAAAAAGAACCAGCCTAAAAGATTACTATGTTGGTCTTCGACAAGAATGGAAATTTAGGGTTGAAGAGCAGGAGGGATTGGTTAATGATTTGCATAACATGGGAGTCAGAATTCCACATCGTCAATCTCTAGAGATGCCAACAATAAATAAGCGTGAATATGAAGCAGCTGTGTCCCGAATCAAAGAGGAGAATAATAGAATGCTGATGCGCAGGAGTAGATATTTCATGCTTCAGTTAGCAATAGAGATGGCTCAGGCAAATTAGCAAGAACTAACGGAAAATGAATGTAACAACGCTTTGAATAATGAGAAATATCTATCTGACTATGCTATGTCTGATGAGGACATGTAGATCTCCCATTATTGGTTCTGTGTTAGGTATTTGAAGTTATGTATTGGATATATATTAAGTATGTTAAGTGATTTGTCTTTTCTATGTTAAGTTTTGATGCATTAGTTTGTGTCTAGTATGTTAATGTTGTTGTAATTCCAACAATGCAGATAATAAATATCACTTAAATTTAGTTATTTTGTATCGTCATGGATAAATATAATTTATAACTAATCACTCTCAATGGCTTGATAAGAAAAAACATGAATTGAAAAGTAGTTGCAATAGTTACATCAAGATGATACTGCAACAAAATAAAAACTCAAACAATGACACAAAGATACAATACGAAATGGATGACAGAATTAAAGAAACCTAGAGTTCCAATGGTTGTTGATCTTCCAATGATCTCACATTCATGGTTCTTGATCTTCGTCTGACATCTCGATGTCGGATTGAACATCTTCGTTCATACTAGCCTCCATATAAAAACGAGCTTCACCCATTAATCCTTCATCTCTTCGTTCATTTGCTAAGAATCGATACTGATGTCGTTGCAAACGCATTTGCATGCGGTTCACTTCTTCACGAAAACGATGCAAGGCTCTTTGCAACAACTGAGGAGTATCAATTGGCATGTCAACTGCTCGGCAACGTGGAATTGGAATGTTGAAACTCTGGCAGTCGAATTTTAGAACTTCATATTGTTCAAGTCGGCATTGATACTCACGTTGCATTTCTCTAAAGACGTTGGGTGTGTATCGCATATTTGGGTTCAAAGGGTATTCAAAATCGTCATCAAGGTGCCAATGACGACCCGCTGCTTGAAATATATCACGCACTGTGTACCTCATAGCTAGCTATATGCCATATAATGAAAATATGAAGTTGCAAGACTGGTTCTTGTGTCTCCTTTTTATACACATAAAATTGAAATAAATTATTTGTCCATATTCGTTGGGAAATTATTGGAATCCAATACTCCTGCAATAGATGCGAAGATGTAGACCACACAATGACATTAATTTCTGACCAGTAAATGCAAACCCGTGACTGACTTTACATTTCTGCAATACACTGTTCAATGGTCTATTTTCACAGTTGAAATGCATTATTTCAATTACACAGTTTATTGTCCTTTTGTCACATTTGAAATGTATTGTTCAAAATATTAACCTTTCATTCCACATTGACATAATTTTGCTATGCATCGTGTATATTTGTTTTGCTACTGAGAAATTCAAATTATCACTTGGTAAATATATTTGTTTTGCCGCTCTAATTTATTTCGAAAACCTCATTACAATGTTAACTTCCTTCAATTATGTGGTACTGATTTTGTTATTTGAAACGGCAATTTAACAATTGAACACTCAAGCGGTACAAAAACTAATAACCATCATAATTTTGCATTACTTGGGTCTATGAACAATACTTATCCTCTAATTTCCATGAAAGAAAATAAAAACTGAACATTACAAGTTACAGATCCATTTTAGCAATTGAAAAGTCAAACAGATGCATAGTTTTAAACATTACAAGTTACATATTTGGTATTGAAGATGACGCTTCTCCCCTCTTTGAACATTTTCGCTTGTTATGCACATGTCCACCACACAAGGTACAAGATTGTTTGTGTGATGGATGCGCCTCAAGCCAGTCGTCCATCATATCCATCTCATTTCAAAATCGATTTACTTGTGGACGTCCTCGACCCCTAAGACGTTCTTCATCAAGATGAATTATTGGCCCATCGTAGGAAGGCCAATATGGTTTGTCATGCAGTGGTACAAACGTTTCAGAGCTATATATGGCTATGTTTGAGTCAAGCCTCCAAACATTGCCTATGAATCGTGTAGGGTCCATGGCCATTCTATTACACACTGCAATCACATGCGAACACGACATCCTCCATTGTTGCATCTTGTTGCAAGTACATGTCTGCGCATTGAAGTTTACTGTGTGCCTGTGATTTCCTTTATATGGGCTAGTTGGATTCATTGGAGTTCGCACCTCGTAGATTCCCGTCTCTCTGTCAAACTCAATCACTTGGTGCCTTCTTGCTCTCATCCTCCATTCATCGTACATTTCCGTTGTGAATTTGCTAAAGATTTTACCTGATTCGATCTCGTCCCTTGCTTTGATGGCATAAAATGTTGACATCCGAACCTACGTAGGGCGCGTCCCCCATATCGTTGCGGAGCCATCTTCGCAACGGTACAAACAGTGCGCCTTACGAAGGCCCGGAGACCATTATTCCATGTCTTCAAAAATTATATAAAAGACGTTATAGCATAATATTCACATAGCACGGTGGGGTAACAAAATCTCAACATGGCCTATCAAAAAACAAAAGGGAAAAAAAATTCTCAATAGGAAAACACTAAGAAGTAGGAGTATCTAACAATAAATAAAAGATACTCCTAACTTTATTCATATTAAACAAAAAAATCTACACCATAATATGCACATATATATGTTACACCCTATCCCAAAAACACCACATTTAATTATTTTTCAAATGGAATGGACTCACGCCCTCTGGCTCTGTTCAAATAGTAAATGAAATACACCCGACATGTAGAACCCATGAAAGCTTAACTTGCATACATATGGAAAAATCTGTCATAGAAGACGTGCCCATAGGTTTTTATTATAACATAAATAAGCTCCAAAAATATGTACATAACATGTTTATTTTTCTTTTTCCCCTAACCGGAGAGAAAGGAAATAAGAAAATGGAAAAAGTTAATACGTTTTAACAACAGAAGTTTTTACACCACAAATGAGTTTATTTTTGTTGATTATATCTTACAATATATAATCTTTTAGGTGATTTTAAAAACTCTGTATAAAAGAGCTCATTGAAATATATCAAACAAGATGCATATTTGATGTAGAAAACATTATAGATTAAGAGATATAGCCAATTTTTTAAACTTCCAAAAAAAAAAGGACCAAGAATTTGGGATAGAGGAAGTAACATTCATTGAGCTAGCACATTACAAAAAAATCAACCAACCTTTTCCCAGCAAACGGGAAAGACGGGAGAAAGGTAAAGCCAAGCTTATCACGAACACAAGACTTCAAGCTAAAAAGTGGTTATTTCTCAAAATACTTGGGTAAAAGTGCCAAAATTTTACTTTTTCAATTCCTCTTGTCGAGACGAATTAATACCCCAAAAAAGTTTGGCGTAAAACTAACAAATGCGAAAAAAATTCAAATAAGGATAAAATTTTTAGATTTAAATTAAGTCTCCAGCCTTAATCAAGTAGCGTCATTCCAAGTGACTCTATTTAATTGAGTAGAGCTATTTCAAATGGCTCTACTTGATTGAGTAGAGTTCTTTGAAAAAGCGCTAGTTACACGTCATACAGTTGCATGGCACAAGCGTTCGCGCCACTTATCGTGTAGAGCCAATCCAAATGGCTCTACTCGGGTAGAGCCATTTGAAGTGGTTCTACCGAGTAGTTTTAAAAATAGTTTGAAAACTAAAGTATTCCTGCCAATTGTTTTAAAAATGAGATTACTTTGATAAAAAACTCATGGAAATTTAGCCCTAGATCGATAGATTCACCGCACGTCTCTCTCTCACTCTCTTCTCGCAAGGTCGTAAGTAAAAATCAAAGGGAACGGCTATTCGCAACCCGTTATTTTCTCCCTTAATCCACCATATTTCAGTAAGTGGTTGTTGAAAATCAAAAATAACATTTCGGTAGATAGCTGTTGAAAATAAGATTATATTTCGGTAACTACATCTCGAAAATATGTTAAACTTTTGGTAAGCAACTGCCAAACATGCATTTTCGGTAAATAGTTGTTGAAAAAAATATCATATTTCGGTAACTGGATGCTGAAAATGTATCTCAATTTCGGTAACTAACTCTCGAGTATAATTGAAAATTTTTAACGGACTATAGGAGAAAATCAAGAGCTGCATATTTTGGCACCAGATCGCCGATCCGAGACGTCTAAAAATTCTAAAAAAAAGATCGAGTGGGCTCGTGCGAGAATCAACAGCATCCGATGTGTGTAGGTGCTCGATCCAAACACTCCATGTTTTTGTATATAGTGTTTGGATCAAGCACCTATACGTATCGGATGCCGTTGATTCTAGCAAGGGCCCACTCGGTTTTTTTTTATAGAATTTTTAGATGGCTCTGATCGGCGATCCGGTGGCTGAAATGTGCCTGGCGGGGCGTCGGGATCCCGTTCGGGAACCCTTTTGGTCGGAAACTGTAGCACCACTCATAATAAAATTAGGAGAAGTGAGTGAATAGTGGCTAGTTTAATTAAACTAGTGATTGTATCAAAGTTACAGATTTTTCATAATAAATAGCCAAGAGCTGAGTCTATGCAGCCCTATTTATGGTGTTTTGCTCGTTATTATTATAGTTTGAAAGGTGGAGTAGCAATCCTGATGCAGATGCTCTAGCTTACTTGAACATGCCAAAACGGCACCGTTTGGTTGTACTACGAGTTGTAGTGGCCACTGCAGCATCCCTAATCCGTACGGATGTAAGGATAAAATCCTTCTCAGAAAAAATACCATAGCACAAGCCATTCGGTCTCGGTGAGAAGTATCGTCAATTGCAGAACTACTGTGACAGCTAGACGTCGGCAAATTGCATGTGAGGCTCTGGCATCTGACAATCTGATCAATTTATCGCTAAACTCGAATCTTTCATTTGATTTGGATGTGCTAGTTGTGTACATATAATAGTTCGATGTAACAGTTGTATTAGTGGAACATGATAACTTGTACTCTTCATATTAATAAATTTCTTGCTGATTTCTCAAAAAGAAAAAAAGTCATCCTGTGTCATTTTTTGCTCTCCCTCCGTATCACGTTATCAAATAGTTCTCCGTTTAAAGGGAATTCAAACGTCAATTCTCTTGATTTTAAAGAAAATCAAGATCAAGAGGTAGCTTTTTTGATATGGGAAATTATTGGTACACACCGTATTTGCATAATTCTAACCACACCCCTCTCATATACATCCGAGCCCCCACACGTATGTGAGATGGGCGTGGTTGGATCTCCAACAGTACTGTACATGCACAATGGTTTACACGTAACGTTGATGCGGAAGTATCTTAATCGTTATTACGAGTTAACAATCCATCCAATTGCCAAATAGATATTGCCATTTGAGGTTATAGACGTCCTTGCTGTCAATCAATGAGAGCGGCCTTTGTTTTTTATAACCGGATGTCCGAACTAGCATACGTACACTTTAACTAAAATCGGACCTTGAAATTAATGGCCGGACGAAGCTCAAGTGGCCCGTAGATTCACAGTGCTTTTTATGCAAAGCTGCTGTAGGGACCCATGAACATTTGTTCTTCCGGTGCTCATTTTCCTCTATAATCTGGCAACATGATTCTTGTTTTCATGTTGTCTGTGATAGAAAAAATAATTGTCATAATCACATGCTTTCAAAATTAATGTATATTGTTACATTATGTTTTCTGTGATGATGAATGATTATTTTAAAGCATTAAATTGGGAAAGTTTTCTATTACTGTGTTACTGTATATGTGAGAGTTATGGTTATATTAAAAGTCATTGAACGGATAATCAATCACATAAAAGAATACTTAATTGTATATTTTATTTTTCAGTAGTAGTGATTGAATAAAAGAATGACATCTGCATAACTCAAATAAAAGAATAGAGTATATCATTGGTTAGTTGGATAATCATAGGGATTACTAACTTGGTAGTCACCAAAGTGACCTAGGTTAGTGAAACTTATGAATATTAAACTACATTAAAGTTTTGTTAAAAGGGTAACAATTAAGTCAATGCATATTCTCGATTGCAGTAATAATTATAAGAATGAGACTAGGCCCAAAGGAGAGTCACATTTAAATAATTATGAACTGGATAGGGTGAGTAATTTATGCAACTTAGCGGGTTAGGATAGGATATCCAAAGATAACATGACTAACTTGACAAGCTGTATAAATTATTTAGACGTACTTAGGTGATTATGTTACTCCTAATTAATGAGTGAACAATAGGTGTGCTTAGGTTTCGCCCAAAGGAGGACCTAAGTGATGTCAATAGTTCATCATTATAAATTATGTAGACCTATTTAGGTGATTATGTTGTTCCTAATTAATGAGTGAACAATAGGCGTGCTTAGGTTTCGCCCAAAGGAGGACCTAGGTGATGTCAATAGTTCATCATTATAAATGTTTATAATTCTCAAAGTTTTAATTAAGCATGGTCCTATTTTGTTTCCTGTTACAGTTCCTTATTTCACTGCACTAGAATACCTAAAGGCTGGGGAAGATTGCTTTAAAAAAATGCTGATAAGTCACTTGTAGGTACGATTATGGCTGAGTTAACCACCATGAAATATGATGGTAGTTCAAGAGCACATCTTGAACATGTATGTTAAAGCTGCAATGCTTGCAACCTTGGGAATTCAAGTGGATGAGTCTTTCCTTATTCAGGCTATACTTAACTCACTTCTAGCACAGTTTGGCCCATTCAAAATTAACTGTAATGCCCACAAGGAAGAGTGGAGTTTGAATGAGCTAACAAGCTTGTGTGTTCATGAGGAAGTGAGATTGAGAAAGGAAAGGCGTCACACTGCATTGGCTGTGACTCAAGTTGCTATGAAGAAAAAGGGTAAAGCGAGAAAATATTCACCAATGAAAGTCAGTGAACCTGAGAAAAGTAGTCAGGCTCATAATGATTTCACTGTCAAGGTCACTTTTGTGGCAGTAAAGGACATGTGAAGGAGGACTGCAATAAGCGTAAGACTTGATTCGAAAAGAACGGTAATAATCTTTCTTTTGTATGTTACGAATCAAATTTTGCTGAAGTTCCTTCTAATACTTGGTGGATTGATTCTGGAGCTACGACTCACATTACGAATTCCTTGCAGGGATACCTTTCAACCCGGAAACCGAAGGAAAGTGAAAGATTTGTCTTTATGGGGAACCGTCTCAAGGCTGAAGTGGTAGCTGTTGGTACCTATCGCTTGGTTTTAGAGACGGGTCATCAGATAGATCTTGAAGACACTTTTATGTTCCCTCCATTTCTAGGAATTTGGTTTCTTTATCTAGATTAGATTGTTCTGGATATTCAGTTTCATTTGGTTGTCGAAAACTCAAATTGATGTTTAATTCAATAATGGTTGGTTCTGGTGATTTATATGATGGTTGATATAAAATTGCCTTGAATCATGAGTTTGCACAATCATTAATGACCTTGCATTCGGATGTTGGTTTAAAACGTGGTCGAATTGATGAAAAATCATTTATCCTGTGGCATAGACGATTGGGGCATATATATCTCTAAGGATAGAATTGATAGATTGGTGAAAAATGGGATTTTAGAAGACCTAAAGTTCATTGATTTTGAAATTTGTGTGGATTGCATTAAGGGAAAGCAAACCAAACACACAAAGAAAGGTGCCACTAAAAGCAATGCACTTCTTGAGATAGTCCACACTGATATTTGCGAAAGTCCTCTTCCATGTTTTACTGGACAAAAATACTTTATCACCTTTATCGATGACTTCTCACGTTATAGTTACGTATATCTAATTCATGAAAAGTCGCAAGCCGTTGACATTCTTGAGGTGTACATTACTGAGGTTGAAAGACAATTAGATAGAAATGTCAAAATAGTGAGGTTGGATAGAGGTGGTGAGTTTTATGGAAAATATGATGAATCAGGCCAAAATCCTGGCCCATTTGCCAAACTATTAGAAAAGTAAGGCATTCGTGCTCAATACACAATGCCTGGTACTCCACAGCAGAACGGTGTTGCTAAGAGGCGTAATTGTATATGGACATGGTTAGAAGTATGATGAGTTCTTCAAATGTACCTATTTCCTTGTGGAGTGAAGCATTAAAGACCACTATGTATCTCTTAAATAGGGTTCCTAGTAAGATGGTTCCAACAACTTCTTTTGAGTTGTTGACTGGTAGAAAACCAAGTTTAAGACATTTACATATTTGGGATTGTCCAGTGGAAGCTAGAATATATAATCCACAAGAGAAAAAGTTAGATTCTCGAACAATTTCTTGATATTTTATTGGTTATCCAGAAAAATCTAAGGGATACAAATTTTACTGTCCTAACCATAGTACGAGAATAGTTGAAACCGGAAATGTGAAATTCCTAGAGAATGGCGAAAATAGTGGGAGTGAGAAATCAAGAAAGGTTAATTTCAATGAAGAAAGAGTTGATATCCCAACAATTGTTTCTCGTCGAGAAGTTGTTATTCCTCAACCAGTTGAGGAGAATGCACAACATGTAGGTAATGATTCTCTACTTCATGAGGATACCGCCATTGAAAATATTGTAGAACTACCACAACCGCCAGTTCTGAGAAGATCTCAGAGGGAAAGAAAGTCTGCCATTCCAGATGATTATGTGGTATATCTACAAGAATCGGATTTCGCATTGGGATTAAGAATGACCTGGTTTCGTTTTCACAAGCCATGAATAGTGATGATTCTAATAAATGGTTTGACGCTATGAATGATGAGTTGAAATCAATGGACCAGAATAAAGTTTGGGATCTCATTGAATTGCCTGCTAATTGTAAGAAAGTCGGCTGTAAGTGGATCTTTAAGACCAAGCGTGATGTAAAAGGCAATATCGAATGATTTAAGGCCAGACTTGTGGCCAAGGGTTTCACTCAGAAAGAAGGCGTTGACTATAAGGAGACCTTCTCACCTGTGTCAAACAAGGACTCACTTAGAATCATCTTGGCCCTAGTAGCCCATTATGACTTGGACCTACATCAGATGGATGTGAAAACCGCTTTTTTGAATGGTAGTTTGGATGAGGATATTTACATGGAGCAACATGAAGGATTCGCAATAAAAGGGAAAGAGCATTTGGCATGCAAATTAAAAAGATCCATATATGGTCTTAAATAAGCTTCCAGGCAATGGTACTTAAGGTTTGATGATACCATTACCTCCTTCGGATTCAAAGAAAATGTTGTTGATCAGTGTATATATTTGAAGGTCGGTGGGAGTAAGTTTATCATTTTGTTTTTATATGTGGATGATATTTTGTTAGCCAGTAATGACCTTAGTTTAGTACATGAAACGAAGGGATATCTCTCGAAGAACTTTAAAATGGTTGATATGGGTGAGGCAGCTTATGTTATTGGCATAGAGATCTTTAGAGATCGATCTCGAGGACTGCTAGGACTGTCTCAGAAGGGATATATTAACCGAGCTCTAGAGAGATTCAATATGCTTCTTTGCTCAGTAAGTGATGCGCCATTGTTAAGGGTGACAAATTTAATAAAAGCCTGTGCCCAAAGAATGGCTTGGAAAGAAAGCAAATGGATGAAATTCCATATGCATCAGCATTAGGGAGTTTGATGTATGCCCTGACTTGCACTAGAAAGGATATTAGTTTTGCAGTGGGATGTTGGGCAGATATCAAAGTAATCCAAGAATAGAATATTGGAAAGCAGTGAATAAGGTAATGAGGAACCAAGGACTATATGCTTACTTATAGAAAATCGGATCATTTGACTTGATTGGATACTCAAATTTAAATTTTATTGGTTGTCTCGTTAGCAGAAAGTAAATATTATCGTTTATTGTTCTTTCTGTTAGATGCTGGAGCAATCTCATGAAATGTGTGAAGTATTCTATAGCTTACTGCTTCATACAAAATGGAAACCGAGTTTGTGGCATGCTTTGAGGCCACATATCATGTTTATAGTTGGGGAACTTCATTTTTGGTCTTGGTGTTGTCGACTCGCTTGTCAGACCGAATGAAGACTTATTGTGATAATTCCGCTACATTTTTATTCTCTAAGAATGTCAAGTATTTAAGTGATTCCAAGCACATGGAAGTAAAGTACTTGGTTGTTAGAGAACGAGTCCAGAAACAACAAGTGTCAATTGAAAATTGACTGACTACCACTCTTATGATTGTTGATATGTTAATGAAGGATTGTCACCAAAGACTTATAACATGTTGTCAGGATAAGTCTTTTAACAACCCTTGCTTGAGTGGTTATTGTGCATGACACTATTTAGCGCAAATAAAAGTTTGTTTCTGATTTTTCTACTTCCAATTATGCGTGTACATATTATTTTGGATTATGTTCAGCAGGAAATGTCTTGACAAGACAAATTACAGGGGCTTTAGGCATTACAGCCTAAATAATGATATTTTTCCTATTATGGACTTGGTTAGTGACGGTTATCAATGGTGTGGTGCATAGAAGGGAATGTGGCATGGTGCTATACAACCACTATGACTCACATTGGTGGTCTGAATGAATCACAGTATTAAAGTTTCTAATTAGTTTGAACCTATTGGCTGTTTTAAATCCGTGATCACGTGTCAAAGTTTTTAGTGTAGAGCTCACTCGAGTCGTTTTAAACAAAATGCATATTTTGAAGAAATACACTTTGCATCACAATCGGCTTGATGGGCCAAGTGGGAGAAATACACTAGCCTTTACGTTTTGTGCATGTGGGACTCTTCTATCAGATAAGTCAATGAAGTGATGTGGTTCATTACGATGACTAATTAGAATTATAGATGAAGGAAAACTCTTGATAATAAAAGAGACCTTGATGGACTAGGTGTCTTTTAATAATTATCTCTAAGGCCCTCTTCTCTCCTCTATAAATGGAAGAATACTCACCCCTTATTCCTACGGTTTTTCCATCAATTAAAGTACTGGGGTATTCTAGAAAAGTAGAGACAGAGAGAAGAAGGTGAGCCAAGAATTAAGGTGTTTCTAATTAAGGGGTTTGTTCTTTCTAATCTCGATGGCCGATAAAGGTACGTCATTTATTGTTCTTGAGATGTGTTGAATTCAAGATCCTGTTATATCTGTTTTTCGCATAATAGTTTTAATACAGATATGGATTTACATAATCAGCCAATTTTTCAGGAAAGGCATGATTGTTTAATCAGCCAATATTGTATAATCCTAATCCTAATGCTATATTCCGGAAATTAAATCAATCATGCCTTTCTTTTATTGACTAATCTTAATCCTAATCCTAATCCTAATCTCAACTCTTTCTTTTATTGACAAATAATATTCCCGAAATTAGTGACTAATCCTAATGCTATAATCAGCCAAAATTTGAAATAAAAATAATGAAATCTATATAATATGACAAGGAAGTTTTTGAATCCCTAAATTCCCTCCTATATTTTCTTGGGATAAATTGAACTTCTACCAAATCTTGATATCCTGATTTGTTGTGAGGGTTAAAAAAAAAAAAAACTTAATTTATCCCTCGGTTAAATTAAGACTTGTCGTTGATTGATTTAAAAATCCGATTGCCGTTGATTGACTTAAAGATCCGATTGCCTATTGTTATGATTTTCGATTGTAATGACTTACTTTTTTTTCTAGGGAAAGTCTACAATACACACCCCTTAAAAGGGTATACCATATGCACCTATTTTATAGTTCATTCATAACATTTTAGCATGTTTCGTAACTTTTGTTCTAGAATTCATAAATTTTCGGTAGTACGATTCGTAACATTTTCATTATGATTCATAACATTTTAGTGTATATCGTAACCTTTATACGATTCGTAACTTTTTAGCAATACGATTCGTAACATTTTCTCTATAATTCATAACATTTTGGGGGTGCATATGATACACACCCAAATAAGGGGCGTGTATTGTAGTCTTTCCCTTTTTTCTATCCAATTTACCTATTGTCGATTGTAATGATTTTCAAAATTTCCGAAATTGCCGATTGTAGTTGATTGTAATGATTTCCGAAATTGCCGATTGTAGTTGATTTGGGTGGAATTAAAGACTTGATTGTAAAGACTTGCCGTTGATTAGGTGAGTATTTCTGAAATACAAATGGGTGATTTATGAATTTGTTGTTGATTGGGTGAGTGCTATAATGGAAATATAAATCGGGTAAGGCAAATTTGCCATTGATTGAACAATACAAATTGGGTGAAACAAATTTATCTTCCTCTCTCTCCTTAATCGTTTTTCTTTCTCTCTCTCTCCCTAAACGTTTCTCCCTGACTCTCGCCCTCTCTCCAATTCTCTCACCACAGGTATGGCTCTTTACTTCGTTTTTTTTCCAGTTCTTCATTTTATTTTTTATCTCCCTCTCTCTCCCTAATCGTTTCTCTTTCTCTCTCTCTTCCTAAACGTTTTCTTTCCAGTTCTCTTTTTCGTCTCCCCGACTCTCGCCCTCTCTCCAATTCTCTCACCACAGGTATAGCTCTTTACTTCGTTTTTTTCCAGTTCTTCATGTTTTTTTTTTCCGATTCTATTTGTTAAGTTCAACTCCAAAAAATTTCGATTACACTCGGTTCAAATTGGAGTGACGGGTGTACTGAGTATAATGTTTGGATCTTTTTTTTTTTAAGAACATACAAGGAGGGAGAGGGTTTCAATTCGAGCAATCCAAAAGTGCATTGGTAATGAAGAAGTTCATTCTATAGGATTGAATGAAGAAGTTTTTTTTTTTTTTTTTTTACCCGCACAATAAATCAGGATTTGGTAAAAGTTTGATCATGATTGCCCTCACATAATGATTTTACTTTTTTTCTATCCATTTGGTTATGAAATTCTACGACTTTCAAGTTATTTGCCGCCATCAAAATCGTGCATAGCACGGGTCTTATGAGATTCCCAAATGGGATAATCAGTAACACAATTGAACAAAAATGTCTATTCATACATTACTCAAACTACTGGTATTCACAAATTGTATCAATAATACATTACTCAAACTACTGGTACATCAGTGTTTTTTGAATTGATCAAGATTTATGCATTCGAGTTTGTTCTATGCTTGGTCTCATTCAAGAAACGTAATTTTGTGATTGATCTCATAATCTCCATATATATATATAGGTATCCACTGATCAAAAAATTGTTTAACGGATAGGCTCACTTATAAGAAACTTTTAAAAAAAGAAGATTTACAGCTAATCATTTCATTCTTAATTTATGAAATTTCTAATAGAGAGATGGTTAGTTTGTTCTTAGAGGCATTCAACGGGGAGATCAATGTGCTTTCGTGAGTGGGCGATTGATTTCAGACAATACTATTTTGGCTCAAGAGGCGTTTTTGAAAAATTGTCGTTATGGCAATAATCGGTCTGTGGCATTGAAACTGGATATGAGTAAGGCAGTTGATAGAGTGGAATGGGGTTTTGTGGAGGCTATTATGAGGAAGATGGGGTTTGCTGATTTGCGGATCAAATGGATTATGGGATGCATTTTGACTGTATCTTATTCTTTGTTATTGAATGGGGATCCCACTAGCTACATTGTTCCTTCTCGTGGATTACGGCAGGGGGAGCCACTTTCACCCTATCTTTTTCTACTTTGCGTGGAAGGGTTGTCAGAGATGCTTCGGAAGGCTGAAATGAGGAACGCGATTCATGGGCTCAGAATTTGTAGGGTTTGTCCTCCTATCAGTCATCTACTCTTTGCGGATGATACTTTGGTATTCTGTAAAGCTAAGCGGAGTGAGCTTCAATCAATTGCAACAATTTTGGATGAGTATCGACGTGCATCTGGCCAAGTTATTAATTTTCAAAAATCCTCGATGTTTTTCAGTAAGAACACTGGGGTGGGCTTGAAGCAGGAATTGAGTGTGTTGGTGTCTATTCCAGTTCGTTCAGATTTGGGAAAGTATTTGGGGGTGCCGGCATAGGTAGGAAAGTCTAAAACAGCCCTGTTCAGTTATATTAAGGACAGGGTTCTTCAGAAATTAGCCGGGTGGAAAGAGAAAAGTCTCAACCAGGCTGGGAAAGAGGTGTTGCTTAAATCTGTAGCTTTGGCCCTTCCAGTATATGCTATGTCCTGTTTTAAGTTACTGGAAGGGTTGTGTCACCAAATTGAAGCGGCTATGGCTAGGTTTTGGTAGGGTAAAAAACGTGATGAACCAAAAATTCACTGGATGAAATGGAGTCGGCTATGCAATCCTAAATTCAAGGGAGGTCTGGGGTTCCGAGATCTTACATCTTGTAATTTGGCACTCTTAGCAAAGCAAGGATGGAGGATTATGATGTCTCCAGGATGCTTATTGGCTTGGGTTCTTAAAAGCAGATATTTTAAGGATAGTTCTTTTATGGAAGCTGAGTTGGGTTCTAATCTGTCATGGGTTTGGCGAAGCATTTGGGAAAGCAAGAAGGTTTTAGCCACTGGAGTTCGGTGGTCAATTGGGAATGGCGAGCAAGTGCGCATTGATATGGATCCTTGGGTGCCAATGGATGGGGCTTTCCATCCGCTAAGGCTGATGGACGATGGGGGATTTGTGTTGGTCAACCAACTTATTAATCCTTCCTCGGCTACATGGAAGGAAGATATTATTTCTCGGCTTTTCGTTCCAGATCATGCACGGTGCATTCTCAGCATTCCTTTATCGTGGACGAACAGGGTTGATAAGTTGGTTTGGTATCTGTGAAACCCCACTTAAATATATTTGAAAGGTTAAAATTATTTAAGTATGTAACGTTGTGAAAGAAACAAATTATGGGGCTTAAGGTGATACGTGGAAGGTGGGGTACTGTGCACTTGTAAGCAATTTGGGTACTTGTGTTCATACATAAACAAAAAGGAAAGATATTTGTGGTAATAAGGACAAGTAAAGCCAAGGGTAATTTTAAAAGATGACATTTGGAGGACATGTGTCAAGTACTAGAATCCCATGAGTACTACTCATCAGGTTCTATAAAACAAGGAAAGGAAGACTCCTCCTGCGGGGTTGCCTCTACGGATGACCTCCCAAAAAAAGGGTTTTGTAAAAAAAGAAGGAAGGGAATCGGACTTGAGAGGAGAGAGTGGGGCGGTGCACAAGTTGAGTTGGGTTTGTGCTACAAAAGCACCGTGTGAAAATTTTTATTGCTTCCACTTGTTTCTTTAGTGAAAGATCGCATGCGAAAAGTAAGTAATTGTCTAAGGAACTGGTTTGGCGATTCTTATTTGTTGGTTTGGGTGGGTGGCATATAACGGTTAATTAATTATTTTGTGGTAGTGGTGGATCCGGGTTGTTACAGTATCAGTCACATGCGGATACTTATAATGTCAGCTCTGGATTTGAAGAATCGAAGGTCTATGGAAAATGGAGAGGACGGGGGGACTGTTTTGATGGCTGGGAATGAGGCGCTTTGGAAATCTATTTGGGGGCTCAACATCCCCAATAAAATTAAACATTTTTTGTGGAGGTGTTGTCATGAAATTCTCCCAACTAGGAAAGCTCTGCAGTGGAGGAGGGTTATTGACGATCCTAGTTGTCCGGTTTGTGGTTCTAACCAAGAATCTGTTGTCCATATACTTTGTAATTGCCCTTTAGCTGTTCAAGCGTGGCGTTTGTCGCCTTTGCAAGTAAGTATGGAGGTAGTTCAAGTTTCTTCTTTTTCTTCTTTTTGGGGCTCTATGGAACTGTGGTGGCAGGATCAGAGCAATAAGGAATGGCGTATGTCGGTTGCTGCGGTCCTTATGTGGTATATCTGGAAATCTCAAAATCTCGAAATGGGGCTCTGTTTGACCATAAGCTTGCTCTTCCTGGTGTGGTGTGCAAGTGGGCAATGGAATATTTGCAAGAGTTTTTGTCCACAAACTCTTTGAACCCTCTGAAAATTGTTTCGTCCGGGGAGGGCGGTGCAAATTCGTGGATTAGGCCTTCAGATGGGATATTTAAGATCAATGTGGACGGTTCATGGAAGAAAGACATGGGGAAAAGAGGCTATGGTATTATGGTTAGAGATTCTACAGGTCTTTTTGTTGCTGCCTCTATGGGTTTTTCACAGTGGTGTGCAAGTTCATCAGTTGCTGAAGCTCTGGCAATTCGACAAGGTGTTCATCTTGGCTTCCATCTTGGTTTGGGGCCTATTTTCGTGGAAAGTGATGCTCAATTGTTGGTGAAGATGCTCAATGGCCAGGTTGCAACCAATCATGAGGTGGAAGTGGTCATTCATGATATTCAAGCTTTGAGCAAAAATTTTCAGTGCTGTGACTTTTCTTTTGTTTGTAGGACTGGTAATTCTGTTGCTCATGTGTTGGCAAATAAGGGTTTGAGTGGTTCGGGGTATAGTCTTTGGACTGAATCCCCACCGTTGTGATTACTTGGTCCCTTTTCGAGGGACGGGTCTTCCGTTTGAGGTATTGTTCCTGACGTATTAATAACAACTGTTATCATTGTGGCAAAAAAAAAAAAAAAAAGGGGGGGAGATCATGTGCAACCAAAGTGAGTGTGATTTACATAATTTTTCTATGATTTTACTTTCTTACGTATCCAAAAAATTTCATGGATTCCTGTGGTTTTAGACGTCGTTTATAGATTTGCTAAGGTTCTTCTGAGCACACCAAACATCAACCAAGGTAATGGCATGAATTTAATCTATTGTAATGTTTGCTCACGCGATGTGTGATTTTTCCGTAATCTTAATTTGATTTTTGCCTAATCTTAATTTGGTACAAGCTTTTGTTAACTGGGAACAGGCTTTCTCTATTATCTATTGACAGATATCAATGTTTGGATTGCCCTATTCATAATCGCTTTTTGAGGACACATCGTAGGCAAGAAAAATGGTATACAACCATATATTTTTGTCATTTTATTATTATTGATTTTTTTACCTACCCAAAATAAATATAGATTTTTTGTTTGCATTGATGTTTGGATGGTGTTTTTTATTTTATCAAAGTTTTATGCATTTGAGTTTGTGCATACAGAAGTTAGAAATTGAAAAATTATTTGCTCTTCACTTACTGATTCAAGTTAAACAGGTCAATAAATTTGTTTGGGTTATTATTTTCTGCAAAGTTGAATTCATTGGGTAGGGGTTGATATATTTGGTTGAATGTCCAGTATTTGTTTGAATCATTCAAGCCGTGTCTTTAGACACGGGCATCCACTAGTAGTGAGATAAAATCGCGTTAAAAATATACCATATCTTTGTTTAGGAAAATGGCTTTGCGCGTGGAAGAAGATTTTTAATGGAGCTCATTAATCTTTTAATTTGAATTTGTGGTGTTAGACAACGTGGTTGAGATTTATGTGAAAAATATGCTCTATTACAATAATTCATGTGTGGCAGGTTTGATTAAATTAAAATTTAGCTGTGAGTGCTCATTCTTGAGTTCGCCAACACTTCAAGGCCCAAAAAACGATGATCACGATTAGTAATAACTTAAAGGGAAATGACGATCAAGTGCGTGTTTTTGATAATTAATACCCGCTAAAAATATTTTGTTCATTAACAAATGTTCTTTGTATGTCCTTAAAAAGTATTAATTATCAAAACACGACTTGGGCCGTCATTTTTCCTATCCTAGAAAACTATTCATAATCCAGGGAATCCAGCACGATGCGGATTTGATAGCTTAAAAGTCCACTTTTGTGTTCCAGTAAAGACAAACAAACATTAAAAGGTAGGGCTGTCCAAGAAAAATTGAGAACTGTGAAATTGGTTCGAACCGAATCGATCTGTGTATTTTGAATTTTTTCTGTGGTTTAATGGTCCGGACACGAATTCAAAAAAAAAATCGTGAGATACGGATTATGATTGGATTTTCATTTCAAAACCGTAGATTAACCGAACCGGATTGCGAGATATTTTAAAAAATATACATGTGTATGTGTAATATGTATAAATAATGGAATATAACTTTACTAATTGTTATGAATTTTTTTAACAATTTTACATTAATGTGACGATATACAAAATTTAAGGGATAATAAGTGTAACGTTATGGAATGTCATAATTAATAAGTGTTTGCACTTTGCATTTTTAGTTGGTTGTAGCATCATTTTATTTTTATAGAAGGAAATCCGTGGATATAACCGGGACCGAACGTGAGATTTTTGGATTAGGATTGGATTGCATTTTTTAAAAACTGTGAGATACAGATTAGGATTGGATTCAAAAGAATCTGATCCAATCCGGACCGGGGCTATTAAAAAGTTTTTTTTTTTTGGTGAGACAAACATAAAAATAAATAAACTGATGAGACAAGCTTGGAAGCAAAGGCCCAATTCCCTTCGTCATCTCTTTAATACTTCTAAATTACTTGGGGACACTTGCTTGCTCCTCAAAAGAGACTGGGACCCTGCAACAATTTTTTTTAGAGAAAAACTTATTCACTTTGGAATCGTGAAGTAATTTGATGGAACTCAATATCGCGCGTTCAAAAGTATTTTGAATTGTCCAGATTAAAAACAAACTATTACTGGTCAAAGTTTAAAAACATGTCATGACAATTGATTGCTGAAATGGACGCCTGTGATTACTTAACTCCGTGAATAAGTTATTCTCAATTTTTTTATTAGTATTATGTTTGACTAAGGAAAATGACGGATAAATCTGTAAATCAGCAGTGTTACGTCCACCGTTCTGTTTCACCGCTCAACATCTCACTGTTCACCTCGACAATCAATGATCTGATTTTTAAAAAAATTCTTCCAATTGAAAACGGTGGAAAGAGCGGTAAATATTGAATGGTGGACATAGACATTTGTAAATCATCTAGGATTATACTATTTTTATACCTCGAAAGATGTAAGGATAATACTCTATGAAATCATTGATCGCAATGGTGAAGGCTTCGAATTTCGATATACTTTGACTACCGACTGCCGAGAAGTTTTTGGGTTAAGGGTGGGTCCCACACACGTGGTACTCCATCGGCGATCTCAGTCGCCTAAACGTGTTTCAGACATTTCAAATTTTTAAAGGAAAAAAGAGAAGAGAGTGGTGGGATTTTTTTTTTCCCTTCTTTAGGAACACAAACATATATTCATAACCAAACAAAATCATGTGCAATTTTTCATTATACTGGGAATGATGGGATAGTATTTAATTATTTTATGAATGAGGGTGGTGTCTCAGTTGGTTGAGCACCCTTTGCTCCATTCGTTTGACCTGGGTTCAATTCCCATGCATGCCTCACTCATGTGGTGGCCTCTCCTTCCCCTAATAACTAACTCACTAACCCATCGCTTTGACCAAAAACAAATTATTTTATGGAGTCATTGATTGCAGTGGTGAAGGAATTCGATATGCTTGGACTAACTTACAACCTCACCCATCCCTCACCTGCCCCGCACCCCATCTTGGACTAACTAATAACCTCACCTATGCCCCACCCACTCCATCCCCAGTTCCTTCTAAAAATAAACCTAATTCATCACAATTCTGCAGGCCTTGAAAAAAAAAAAGACCACTTAAATTTGTTGATCAAGGCCTTTAAATAGGAGAGGAAGGCAATAGGGATGAGTGAGAGAGTGAGAGAGTGAGAGAAGATGGAGAAGGGAAGGAGGTCATCTGCAGTTCATGTCTTGGCCATTCCTTATCCAAGCCAAGGCCACCTTAACCCTATGCTCCAATTCTGCAGGCGCCTTGTTTCCAAAGGCCTCAAAGCCACTCTTGTCATCACAACTTTCATTAGCAATACCATGCAACCTAAGTCTGACTCTGCAGTACAACTCGACACGATATCTGACGGCTATGACGAAGGCGGCTTCAAGCAGGCTGGTGACACCCAAGCTTACGTAGCTGGCTTAGAAGCCGCTGGATCAAAAACCCTAGCTGAGCTCATCAAGAGGCATGAAATCTCCGGCCACCCCGTTGATTGTGTCATTTATGACGCATTCCTAACTTGGGCTCTGGATGTAGCCAAACAGCATGGCATAGCCGGGGCTGCTTTCTTCACGCAGCCCTGTGCCGTTAATTACATATATCATCACGCTCATCACGGACTACTGGCGTTGCCCGTGCCGTCGTTCCCGGTCTCGATCCCTGGGCTGCCATTGCTTGAGCTTGACGACATGCCATCATACATTTATGTGCATGGTTCTTATCCAGCTTATTTTGAGATGGTTCTAAGCCAGTTCTCAAATGTGGAGAAAGCTGATTTTGTCGTTGTGAACACATTCTACAAGTTGGAGGAAAAGGTCAGTTTACCAATTCCACCTAGTTTCTCTTATTTGCCAAGTTTTAATTTCAAGCTCATGAAATTGTGGCTGTTTGAGCACATAACAGTTTTAGCATACCGTAGTACTGTATTTTCCCCTCTTCTCTTGATTAGTTCAACAATTCAACACACGAATTTCATAAAAGTTGAAAACTAATTTCATCCAATCTTTCCAATTTTGTTTGATTTTTAAAAAATGGAAAGATTGGATCGAGTACCTACACATATCAGATGGAACAAATTTCTAGCGGGAACACGGTTTTTTTATTTAAAAATTATTGAACTGCTCGGATCATCCGTGCGTGGTCTAGAGTGGGCCGAGCATGACCGTCGGTACACCTGATCGGTGGCCTGTGTCGATTTCTTTAGACTTTTCGTAAAATATAAATACAACACCGATTTTTTCCAAAAATTTCGAAGTCCAAGTACCTGCTAAATAGTCCATTTTGGCCGCCAATAGAGAAGAGCAGGGCTACTCAAAAAATTCGGTGAACCGTGAAATCGGTCCGGACCGAGCCGATCTGTACTTTTTAGATTTTGTCTGTGGATTAATGGTTCGGACATGGATTGAAAAATTAGAAAACCGTGACTCGCGGTTCGGTCCATGGATTTTTATTGCAAAACCATGGATTAACTAAACCGGACAGTGAGATATTTATTTATAAAAATAAATAATCAATATATATATATATATATATATATAGAGAGAGAGAGAGAGAGAGAGAGAGAGAGAGAGAGAGAGAGAGAGAGAGAGAGTCCCCTTTAGATAAGGGCGCCCTTACCGTATTAAGTTGCGGACCTCTCATTTTCTCCTATTTTTCAATCGAATTTCAATGATCCGAGCCGCTCAATGTGTTCAGAATGTGATTTCAAGAATACACACAAGAAATCAGCCAAAAAAAAGACCGGGAAGGGCTTTATTCGAGCAGTTTTTATTTGAACTGTTCGATAAAAAACAAACAAAAACTGCTCGGATGAAGCTCTTTCCGATCATTTTTTTTGCTGATTTCTAGCGAGTACCTTTAAAATCACGTTCTAAAGACATTGAGCGGCTCGGATCATCGAAATTCGATAGGAAAATGGGGGTCCTTACCTTAACAAAGTAAGGGCGCCCTTACCTGAAGTTTTGTGTGTGTGTATTTATATAAATAATTGTTAGTAATTAATGTTAAAACTTTTTTCTACCAATCTTAGTATTTTATCTTAATACTAAAATTGGATTGGAACTAGACCGTATGACTTTTAGTTTGGACACGAATTTCATTTTGTAAAAACCGTGACTAGCAATTCGGTCCTAAAATTTTTAAGAACCCGAATTTGAACCAAAACCGGACCGTGGGCAGCCCTAGAGAAGAGTATACAATACGAAGGGAATAAAAGGCTCAAATCTCAATAAACGATAATCACGAGTCTCGTGTTTTGGCAAGACAAAGAAACACTAAAAGTTCTTTTGTTTTTTGGGTGTGACAAACACTAATGAACTGATAACCACATCCTCCAAGCCCAAGCCCAAGCCCAAGCCCAAGCCCAAGCCCTCTTTTTCTGGACCAGCATCTTCGCCACTTGAATGGCACAAGGACCCTTTCGGAGATTGGGAGATGCTGCCAAGCAGCAGTGCTTGCCAGTGGTGCTGAGCGGTCAATCTGGTAGTTCATTTTGGCAATTGACGTTTTGAATATTGATCGAGCAATGGACAGTTCAGATCTGTACGCTTGCTTAAAAGAGATTGGGGCTCTGCAATAATTTTTTATTATTATGTTTGACTAAGGAAAATGACGCATAAATCATGTAGGAGTATAATATTTTTAGTATACCTCCAAAGATGTAACGACAATACTTTATGAAATAATTGATTGCAATGGCTCCACCCACTCGATCCCCAATCACTTCCAACAATAACATACTAATTGATTGCAATAGGAGAGAAAGATAATAGGAAGGGGGAGACTTGTGGTACGCCTTAGAATAAAATTTGTACATAATTTGTGCGCGATTGTCTGTGTGGTTAGCAGCGTTGTTAAAATTTGTTGATCAAGGTCTTTAAATAGGAGAGAGAAAGATAATAGGAAGGGTGAGAGAGTGGCAGAATTAAGATGGAGAAGGGAAGGAGGTCATCTACAGTTCATGTCTTGGCCCTTCCTTATCCAACCCAAGGCCACCTTAACCCTATGCTCCAATTCTGCAAGCGCCTTGTTTCCAAAGGCCTCAAAGCCACTCTTGCCATCACAACTTTCATTAGCAATACCATGCAACCTAAGTCTGACTCTGTACAACTCGACACGATATCTGACGGCTATGATGAAGGCCGCTTCAAGCAAGCAAGTGACGTCCAAGTTTACCTCACCCGCTTAGAAGCCGGTGGCTCAAAAACCCTAGCCGAGCTCATCAAGAGGCACAGAATCGCCGGCCACCCGTTAATTGTGTCATTTATGACGCATTCCTACCTTGGGCTCTAGATGTAGCCAAAAAGCATGGCATAGTCGGGGCTGCTTTCTTCACGCAGCCTTGTGCCGTTAATTACATATATTATCATGCTCATCACAGACTATTGGCGTTGCTTGTGCTGTCATTGCCGGTCTCGATTCCTGGGCCATCGTTGCTTGAGCTTGAGGAGATGCCATCATTCATTTATGTGCAAGGTTCTTATCCAGCTTACTTTGAGATGGTTCTAAGCCAGTTCTCAAATATGGAGAAAGCTGATTGTGTCGTTGTGAACACATTCTACAAGTTGGAGGAAAAGGTCAGTTTACTGATGTTTACCAATTCCACCTAGTTTATCTTATTCGCCAAGTTTTAATTTCAATTTAGCTGCTTGTGAGTCCAAGCAGCTACAAGCCAATCGCTGCTTGGACTCACAAGCTTTGCTTCTGATATTGCGGTGCTTATACATGACTGTCTTGAGTTCAAGAATTTGTTTGATTTTTGTGGTTTTATTTTCATTACACGTAAATGTAATCGGGTTACACATAATTGCTTAGAGAGCCATTTCTAATGGTTTGTCTGGTTTGTAAACATCTATTTTACCCCAATGGGATTCCCTCCTATCTGATGTTTAGGCTCCAGCCTTCCAGATGAATATTTTTATTTATTGTCTTTTGATTGGGGTAATTATTGTCTGCGTTTGAGTTAGGTGGTGGACGCAATGTCAAAAGTCAGCCCAATGTTGACTATTGGCCCAACAATTCCATCTTTCTACTTGGACAAAAGAGTCCAAAATGACAAGGATTATGGCCTCAATCTCTTCAAATTGGACCCCTCCGTTTGCCTTGAATGGCTAAGCAACAAGCCCAAAAGGTCCGTTGTCTATGTCTCATTTGGTAGCTTGTCCAACATAAGTCCAGAGCAAACGGAGGAATTAGCACGGGGCCTCAGGGGAAGCAATTTATACTTCTTGTGGGTAGTAAGGGATTCCGAGGAGGCCAAGCTGCCAGAACATTTCGTCGAGGAGACGTCCGACAAGGGCCTGGTAGTCGGATGGAGCCCGCAACTAGAAGTGCTAGCGAGCGAGGCTGTCGGTTGTTTCTTTTCGCATTGCGGGTGGAATTCAACTATTGAGGCGCTGAGCCTAGGTGTTCCGATGGTGGTAATGCCGCAGTGGGCTGACCAGACGACGAACGCCAAGTTTGTCCAAGATGTTTGGAAGGTGGGTATAAGGGTTAAGATGGATGAGAAGGGGGTTGTTAGGAGAAAAGAAGTTGAGAATTGTATAAGGGAAGTGATGGAAGGGGAGAAGGGGAAAGAAATGAAGGAGAATTGCATCAAATGGAAGGGTTTGGCTAGAGAGGCTGTTTGTGAACGTGGGACTTCTGACAAGGACATTAATGAATTTGTATCTAAATTAACTAAATCTTTGTGCTAATCTTGTAATCAAATCATGTGATATAATAATGGAAACTTTTGCCTTTTACTTGGCAAGTGCTAAAAAGTTCCCACTTATTCATTTCAGAGGTAAAATTGAAAGTTTGGCATATTTTGATGGTTATTTTTAGAAAATGAACATTTATTTTGGGACATCCCAAAATAGAAACATGAACAATTTATTTTATGTGTGCTTTTCCATAACTTCAAAGTGAAATGTAATGGAGCTACATTGGATTCATCAAGCAGGATTTGGTAATTGATGTTGATTGAGGCTATAATAGGTTCGCCCATGTTTGATCTCATGCTTTCAGGCACGGGTATTCACTAGTTGTATAATAAAGAGAATGAACTAAAAAATTACTTTATGACGCTGGGAAATAGTGCTGCAAACAAATCGAGCCGCTTGCTAGCACCTTGAGTAGGGCTGCAAACAAACCAAGCTGTTTGTGAGCACCTTGAGCTCCAGTTTTGGACTTATTTGATTAGTAAACGAGCCGAGCTTAACATTCCAAAGCTCGGCTCAGCTTGAAAAAGTATGATCGGTTCGTTTGCTTGGCTCGCCAAGGGCTCGACTCGTCTACACTTGACTATCTGAGCTGAGCTCGAACACAACAAAGTTCGGCTCGGCTCATTTGCAACTATACTACTATACTAGGAAGTCACTACAATGGCCTTCCAGGTTCAAAATCAGACTACCTGGAAAAAAGAAATATCAGAATAAACCCAGTAAATCAGAACCTAGAATTAAAGTAAATCAAAACAAAAGGGATTGATTTCCCGTGACACAGCAATGAACTTGTACTGTTCTAATATCAACCTAGAAAACACGAGTCTTCAGCTACACAAATTGAAATACTGTTCTAATATCCATTAGTCCAATCAGAAGCGTCAATCCACGACACATTAGCCATCCATGGTTCCTTTCCCCTTTCCCTGGAAGGACATTAAACAAAGGAAAACAATCAAAATCGGTTTTACATCTCATTAAACAAAGGAACACAGGTCCTAGAGAAGAGCGTGTGGATTGTGACGTTTGTGAAAGAGAAAATGGTAGGGGAGCAAGCAGTACACAAATGTGAGAGGAAAAAAGGTAAGGGCAATAAACGTCGAGAATTGCCGACAGAGTGATAATTTCACTTCAGTCCAAACACAAAAAGGCATACGCATTCAGTGTCGGTCGAACTATGAGGTGAAGTGTTTTCAGTTGGTAATACTTAAAACATACTCTTCGCACAAACTTGGTTCCTATAAACCTTTTGTTTGAGCAATCCTTGAGAGACGAAGGAAACCTCAATGGATCCATGGCAACCTATCTGATGTCCAACTGTCACTGCACAATTGAGTTTTGACACCACTGAAATGGCTAAGTGGGGGATGTAGAAAGAACTGGGTTTCCTTTTGGGGATAAACCCATGCCTACATATGCTCTTAGAAGCTACAGGATGAAGGAGTAATGGATAACAACTGCAGAAGATCAATGATTATGATAGACTTCAAGATGGGTTGGCATGAGCAGAGCACAAGTCATCAAAACATCAACGAGTGTGTGCAGGAGAGGAAAAACAACATACACTGCCCAGAGTGAGGTCAGAGACCTGTTCTTCGCCTTTCCTTAGACCTTTTTCCTTTCCTTTTCTGAGCTTCCCCAAATCTGCTTCGGCATCTTTCAGCAATTTCTTCAGAATCGATGCCTCAGTTTCATGATATTTTTTCACGCCCCTATGTACGAGACACGAATAAAAGTGCAGAACAATCTACTCAATTAGAAGGATAATAATAACTTATTTAAGGAACGAAAAAAAGAAGAAAAAGAACCAATAAACTCAATTAGCTCAGCGAAATTGCGTTATGTTTCCTAACAGAGTGATCAAGAAAACACGAACCAAAAGGAATCCAATCTAGAGCCCACGAAAACACGAACCAAAAGGAATCTAATCTAGAGCCCACGTGATTACGAACCAACGTATGGAAAACAAAGTGGTCAAGACACCATGAACCAAAAGGCATCTAGTCTATGCTCTTTTTCCTCACGGGTTTGTCAGGAGCTATGGCCATGTATCCCTCTGTCTCTCAGTGAAATTTTCTACCCTCCCCCTTGTGGATTTCAGTCTGTCTCTCAGTCTGCTATACAATGTGCCAAAATATAATACGTAGGATTTCCCTCAATGGGACATGTCTACTGCAATTACGTTTTTACTTTCTGTCAATTTTTTCCAAGTTAAATTGCAGGGTATTCGTTGAACTAATAAAATTCAGACTGGGAGAAAACAAACAAACACTTACACAACGGCAATAGAGATCCCCAGGGGAACACTCAACGAAGGAATGAAAGCGATCAATGAACGCTCTTTCTCAACAGCTGCAACAGAGAGATATCAAATAATTCGAAATAAAAAGTCATGATGGAGAAGGGCCAATCTATCATCACTAATACTACAAAACATTCAATACTGTTGGAAATTTAGTATTTTAATATCAAATTTCTGTACATCTTCTGGTGTTAGAGTTTTACAAATCACGTGTATATCTGTGTGGAAGGCTCTTATCTTAGCGGGTGTTTAACTATGTAAGAGCAATCTAGAAGGATCAAGCATATCTTTCATGTTTATCCATATAAATCTAGATCATATCTACTTTGATTTGGTCATTAATGATAAGATATGGTTTAGATTCATATCTATCCTAATAAGATTTAGTTATTAATGAAAAGATATGGTTTAGATTCATATCTATCCTAATAAGATTTAGTCATTAATGTGAGAGATTTATCTTGATCTTGCTCTTGTCTAATGCCTATATAAGGCTTGCTTGGGAGGCTTTGCATACACAAGAGAGGCAATCCTAGCCATAGAGCCATAAGCCAACTTCTCCTAAGTATTATCCTCCATCTTTGTCCATCTTTATTCTCTAAACAAAATAGCTTGTAAATTTAATATGAGAGTGAGAGTCTTGGGCAAAGTGTAAGGGTGTTTTATTGTGGAGCTTTGGGTTCTCCTACTTGTGCAGAGTAGGTCCGAACCATACGATAAATTATCGGGCTGTTATATCTTGGAGGAGACAAGTCAGAGATTTTCTACTGCACCGGTTTGTTACCGTAGAGGGCTTGAATCTCCTTAAAGAGAGCGAGATTTCCGCGACTCAACCTTCTAATTTGTCCATTATAATTTTGTTCTTTGGTGTAAATTATTGTATCACCAACAAATACCAAACCAAACCAAACCGAGCCTTAAATCCCAATCACTTGGGGTCGGTTACAGGAATCCTTTTCCTCCATTGAGCTCTATCAAGGGCAACTTGTTCACACAAACCTACTATACTCATATCGTTGCGCACCACAAGATCTAATGTCAATTTAGGTCTACCCCTCCCCGTGGCATTGCTACCCAAAGCTATCCTATCCGCTCTCTTAACTACTGCATCTGCTACAAAACATTCAATGAGATGAGAAAAAGAAAGAAAGAAAGATCAATCAATCCATTGCTAAATAATACTACAAACAAACATGCAGTTACCGAGTTTTGGTACAACTTTGCGGAACGTCTTCAACTTCGGCTGCAACCAACCAAACGTATTGTGCGTTTAGGGAAATAACGGAGCAAAAACATACTCTAAATAAATAGAGAAGAGGAAGGAACCCTAATTCTACGAAATATGTGAAACGAAACGAAACGATTTGAATTTACAGATATATGCGCTATAAACAGATACTATACTAGTGTACATGATAAGCAAACGAAACGAAATGCAACAAACGATTTAAATTTGCAAGACCTCCTCGAACAGCACAATCGCTAGGGTTTCCGCGGACGCACCTAAGAACCAGATGGAATTTTAGCCCTAGATCGAGAGATCCTCCGCAGGTCTCTCTCTCTCTACTCGCAAAGTTAATTAAACTAGTGACTATAGCAAAGTTACAAATTTTTCATATTAAATAAAGAGTTAAGAGCTGAGCCTGATGCAGCCCTATTTATGATGTTTTGATCGTTATTACAGTTTAAAGGGAGGAGTAGCAATCCTGATGCAGATGCTCTTGCATGAACAAATGCCAAAACGGCACCGTCATGTCAGAAAAAATACCATAACACAAGCCATATGGATGTAAGGATAAAATCCTTCTCAGAAAAAATACGATAACACAAGCCATTCGGTCTTTGTGAGAAGTGTTGTCAATTATAGAACTACCGTGACAGCTGGACATCAGCAAATTGCATGCGAGGCTCTAGCATCTGACAATCTGATCAATTTATCGATGAACTCGAATCTTTCATATGATTTGGATGTGCTAGTTGTGTACATATAATAGTTCAATGTAACAGTTATATTAGTGGAACATGATAGCTTGTACTCTTCATATTAATGAATTTCTTGCTGATTTCTCAAAAAAAAAAAAAAAGTCATCCTGTGTCATTTTTTGCTCTCCCTCCGTATCACGTTATCGAATAGTTCTCCATTTAAAGGGAATTCAAACATCAATTCTCTTGAATTTTAAAGAAAATCAAGATCAAGAGGTAGCTTTTTTTGATATGGGAAATTATTGGTACACACCATATTTGCATAGTTCTAACCACACCTCTCTTATATACATGCGAGCCCCCACACGTATGTGAGATGGGTGAGGTTGGATCTCCAACAATGTACATGCACAATAGTTTACGCCTAACGATGATGCGGAAGTATCTTAATCGTAATTACAAGTTAACAATCCATCCAATTGCCAAATAGATATTGCCATTTGAGGTTATAGACATGCTTGCTGTCGATACAATGACAGCGGCCTTTGTTTTTTTTATAACCGGATGTCCGAGCCAGCTTACGTATACCTTAACTAAAATCGGACCCTGAAATTAATGGCCGGGCAAACCTCAGGTGGCCCGTAGATTCACAGTGCTTTTTATGCAAAGCTGCTGTAGGGACCCATGAACCCTTGTTCTTCCAGTGCTCATTTTCCTCTATAATCTGGCAAAATGTTCTGCAAAAAACAGGTCCCTTTGCCCTGTTCAAGAGTTGATCCCTGTCATTGATTGATTAATTCGGCATAGCCTTAAATCTCAATTTGAATGCCTGGTTTTTAAGCTTTCTGTAGTTGCAGTTTTGTACCACGTCTCGAGTGAAAGAAATAGCAGAATTTTCCGCCACCAATTGAGCAGTGAGCTGCAAGTGGAAACCAAAGTCATCACGGATATCAGAGCTTGTGTCAGTTTTTGGAGGGGAGAGCAGAGTCGGCTCTGACCTAAAGTAAGTGTTGCCGCCGCTTTAGGCCTCCAAAAAAATTCTGAATTGTAAAGGTCCCTACTACTTTTTTATCCCTTATTGTAGTCCAACAAAAGAGGCCTTATTTTTAATTTTTGCTTTAAGCCTCCGAAAAGTCAGGACCGGCTCCGAGGGGAGTTAAAAAATCTGTTTGGAATATGGCCCTAGCTTGCAGAATTTTCGATAAGCCTTGATTGCTTGTATGGTTGTCCATGTGCCTCTTTGATTTCCATTTCTGATTGGCTCTAGGTAGATACCTGAGCTAATTCGAAATGTTTGCTTGTACTCTGTTTGAGTTGATTGTATTGTTCTTGGGGAATGCCCCTGTGCTTGTGTGTTGGTTTTTGTCGATAAAATTTTAACTTACCCCCCAAAAAAAAAAAAAATTCGGGTGGCCCCAACGTTTAGAACGTTTAACTTCTTTAGAATTCAAACTGACGACCCCTTAAGAGGCAAGCTCTTAGAATTCATGCTGTCTCATGTCCCCTTGGCCATGGCCAAACCCCTTGGGATGGGAGCGCTGTCCCTTAAACTCTTTTTGTGTGTGTGTGTGTGTGTGTGTTTTGTGATTCTGTTGCACCAAAGAAAAGACATGGATTTGATAAGTTTTATTGGATGTTTCCAAACAAGCCACGAGGCAGCGAATAATAGATCCGGAAAAAAAAAATCAAAAAAGTTTAGGAACATAATTTCTAGACACGATTCCGGGTACAATTGCGTTCAATGCCGTTTAATGTGTGCGGATTCAAATACATTGATCGACATGATGCTGTTGTGTTTTAAAGTTGTGTTTGATCCCACCATTGTTCAAAAAATAACTGGTGGTCAAATGCCAATGTGGAAGGAAAGTCGGCGATACGGATAAGAGAAATGTATGGGTGGTTTGGCTTAAATTAAACAAGTGTATTTTTGTTAGTCTTTCGGAATTTTGGTTAGGGTCTCCTGCTAAGTTATTTCTTTGGTGATAAAATATGACGTCCATTAAACCCCAACGTGAGGGTCCGGTGATCAAGATCTGGGACTTAAGCATTTGTTTTCTTGTAAGGTCTCAGGTTTGAAACTTCGTAGATTCTATCAAATCCTTTGATGCCTTTCCGTATGGGTATTGCTCTGACTTTTGTTGAACTCCCATTAGTGGATGGTTGGATTAATCTCCCGAAATCAATTGAGATACACGCTTCGAGAGTTATAGAAAACATCCAATGCATAAAAAATCTGGTGCTCTAATAGGACACTCGTTGTTAAACTTATAAAGACTAGGGGTTAAGCTTCTCCAAGCACTCAGCTTCTTGGATGCATTAGGCAATTTTCAAGCCAAAGGTCAAATTGCCCGCTGCAACTATATGCTTTTTGTCTTCTAAAAGATCTAGACGCCCAATACAAATCCGTATTTGGGTGTGTATGATATGCACCCTTTTAAAATAAAATAAAAAAATTAACGCCTCAAATTTTGGAAAAAACGAGTTTACTATTTGTGATGAAACCAATTATATGAGCGCAATAAAATCGGAACTCAAAACTTGAAAATTGATGGAAACAAATTGGTGATCAAGGTGAGTGTTTATGTGTGACAATCTGTACTTAAGACAGATTTCGCCCCAGCTACGGTACTCATGATTTGCATTGGACGACTGTCTCTTGAAATCAAGAAAAAATTAACCTCAAAAAATGAATGAGGGAAATAATATTTATAGGTCAACTCGTAACTCTACGAACAGTCACCAAGGAAAGAGGCACATCTGTTCGTGAAGGACGCGTCCGTCCACGGCGAACAAGTGCCAATGAAAAGATGCAACTCCAAAATAAATCAATTTTCATTCTGTTCCCCACTTTTCCGCCGGGTAGGCGTGAGCGAAAAATCCAATGGCGCGTGTGTTGTATGAGCGCGGGTGCTTCGAATCTTCTGAGATAGAAGAATAATATCCCAAGCGTAGGGCTTAATATGTCATATGAAGCATAATAATCCGGAAGACCGGGATCGTACCCACGGGAATAATTATACGGCTTAGCTCGGATTTGTAGGTGTAAGCAAGGATTTCGGCTGTTAGGTAGCCAACCGAGTTTTACTTTGAAACGGTGGTAAAGAAAGGCTAAATTAAAGCGAATAAACTAGGAAAAAGATAGGCTAGGTCTAGGAATCACTAGCACTCATGACTCGGACTAAATCACATTTTCACCAATTTATGCGGTTCAAGATACGCAATTAAGGTTCCTAAACCCGACAATAGAGATGGTTTGAAAATCAAGCTAGCTCTAGAATTCTCTTGGTAAACACCTCATGCGACAGAGCTCTAAGCATCACGTGTGGTGGATAGTTGATGCTCCCACCTACACGTGATCAAAGAGGTTAACACTTCGGTAAATTACCAAACGAATCCGAACCCCACATCAATTTTCAAAGCCAAAGATTAAAACTTTATTGGTGAAAAATGCAATTTTTGCCCAAGTCATGGGATGCTAATCATCTCATGACCTAACCCTTGAAACTACTCACACATATCTATGAAGATAAAAGCAAGCAAAAATATACTTAGCACAATTGAAAGACAACACTAGAAGAAAATTGACTTAAAAGATAGATCGGAAGAAGAGTAACAACTTTAATTAAGGCAACAATATCAAAAACTAACAATTAAAGACAGAAATTGAAATATTCAAAGCTGGAAATTTAAGAACACTCAAGAACAATTTGAATCTAACCCTAGATCTACAAAAGTACTCTCAAATCTATTCCTACTCTTCTCTTGGATCTCATTATATCACTCTATTTATTCCACGCCTGGAATATTCCCCAGATGCTCTGCTAATGCCCTCGGTACCGATTGCCAAGCCTTACATTACTGAGTTAAAGGCTCGATACCGATTGAACATATAACCTTCAATCGATCGCGAGCCAGTTAGGAGGGGGCCGGTGCTAAGCATCTCGGTACCGATTGGACATATTACATTCAATCGATCGCGAGCTCTTATCAATTCTGAACCTTGTCTTCTTTCCGCCTTGGCCATGCCTTGCCTTGCTTTGGCCACAGCTTGGCCCCGGCTTGGCCATTCCCTTGTCTTGCCTTGGCCATGACTGATTCTGCCCGAGCTGCTCCTCTTAGTTTGGCTCTGCCTTGGCTGCCGCCTTGGCCATGCCTTTGCCATCGGGCCATTCTCAAGCCATGACACGTTTTGGGCCTTTAAAGCTTCTTATTAGGCGATTCACCTACAAAACAGCACCAACACATTCTACGAGCACAAATCATTAAAAATAACTAAATAGCAACTAAATTAATACTAAACCTAGATACTAGCGCACCCTATATTCCATTTCCGGGAATTTCTTAAGCCACCGACTCCGCATCAGATCATCACCACATGTCACCACCTCATCCTTCCTCCTCGTCATCATCCAATTCCTCTTCCTCCCCAAAATCATCAGTCACTTCTGGCACAATTTCTTGTTCTAGTACGAACTTCTCCCCATGTTGACGTTCAAGAATCGTAGTTTGCCAAGCCACCTCCTTCTTGAGTTGTGCTTGCTCCCTCAGAATTTTTCTCCTTTCCATTTTCTCCTTCCTCAAACTCTTGATAATAGAAATGTTCTGGCAACAGAGTAGCCTAATCCATGTGCTCTGTTTGGATTTCTTTGAAGGCAAAGTAGTCAAATAGCTGCCAGAATCCAAGATTTTAGCTTCGGCTGCACGAGCTTGCGAAATACTCTTCATATCAAAAGTTTCTGTCATTGGTCCCGGCTCAAGATCCTCCAACTTTTCATATTCCTTACCCCTTGTTCCTTGCACAGAGCCGTGATCATACATGGAAATGGCAAACGGGCTGTAGATAAGGTATCATTTTTGAAATCTACCAACTGAGTAAAAATAAAGAACACCCAATCCACTACCACATCTTTTGCAGCAAATGCATACAACAACTCCCCACTCTTCCTAGTTGGCTTATGCTCAGCCCCTCTCGGATAAATATTATAGTGGATCAAATTGTTCAAAAACCGGTATGACCCTTTAAACTTCCCGGGCACATGGGGGAGTTCATCCTCAGACATATCCAGATACAACTCTTTATTTATGACCCCCAAATCAATTTGCATGCCTTTAATCGGATAAGTAACAGATTCAGGAGTTGGACGAGTGATTTTAAAGTAACGGGCTATGTCATTGGGCGTAATCACAATATCTATGTTCGCAACCCTAGAAGTAATAACAGCATTGGGATCATTCTCCCACTCACCAACAGGCACTTTCAACTTCTTATAAAATTCAACAACTAAATTTTTATTGTAACTCTCTAATTTCTCAGTCCAGAAAGTAAAACCTTTTCGCATGACAATGCGGAGACCGAGATGCTCCTTCCCCAAAGCTTCAGCAGCCACCTGCCTCTCATTCTTGAATTTCCTTTTGTCCATGCTTGCTTCCCAACTCCTCTGTTTATCCGCTGCCATTTCCTGTGGAGTTCGTCTCATTTTCCGAGTTCGAACACCCGACATTCCCCCTGCCTGATTTCCCTCCTCATCATCTGAATCAGCCATGAAATCATCATCCTCCTCCTCAATTTCGGGTTGAGAAGAGGTTGCCCGATGTGCGGTGTTTTTGATTCTCGGCATTGCAAACAAAAGATTGAAAGCAAAAAGGGTTTGGGTTTATGGGATTTGGTATTTTCGGATTTTTGGTTAGGCTTTATGGGATTTTTGGGTTTTTGAGTGAAATGGGTGAATGTAGGGTTAAAATATGGTGGAGGTTGGAAATATAAGGGGATAATAGGAAGAAAAACAAAAATTTGTGTGGAAAATATAGAAATTTTCGGATTAAGAGAGAAGGAGTGTGGGTTTACCTCTTTTTGCTTGGAAAACTCGAAATTGATGGAGAAAGATTGAAGATTCTTGAAGATGTTGAAGGATTTGGTGGTTTTGTGGAAGAATATGGGGTTTTTGGATGGAGATTGAATGGTTGGGGTTAGGGCTTGGAGGTTTAATGGAGGAAAAGGGGAAGAAGCAGTCGGTTCAGAAGTTGGGATGGGGTTTGGAAATCTCAGTCGTGCCTGATCTGACTCTTCAGTACTGATAAGGGACCGGTACCGATTGGAAAGAAAAGCTTCAATCGATCGCGAACCAGCTAGCTGTCCCAGCTGTTAACGATCTCGGTACCGATTGAACCAATTTTAGTTGATTGATAGTGAACAGTTAGCATTCGGACCCCTGATAATCATCTCGGTACCGATTGAAATAAATTACTCCCATCGATGCCGAGGTCGTTAACTCAGAAATTCTGCTTTCCTTCAATTTGATCCCCAGAACTTCCAAAAACTTCAGATAACACCCCCAAAACACCTTTTAATCGATGAACACACAACCCATCATCCCTCCAAACAACCGGTCACTTAGGTTAAAGCAAAGAGCAGGAAAATAACAGGATGCAAAATAGGACAAGGTGACTCATTTGTGGTATGATCATGCAAAGAATGCCTTGTATCCTTTCCTAAGTGCGCTTTGGATTCCAAAATGGTTGAAAATCGACATTTAAACACAACTAGGTATGGACATGCGATTATTGACTTAACTACAAGCATTTTATTGGAAAGGTGGGGATATGGGTCAAAGCTTGCTCAACAACTTGCTTAAAACTTAACCCGTTTAATTGTCAACTAAGCATACAAATCAAGAAGCACAAAATTTCTTAGGATTGCCATGAACTCTTGCCAACTAACAATTATTGGGCATGCAACAAGTCATGAACCAAACTCAAAACCATGACAAAAGGAAAGATTTGCAAGTAAAAACCTTTATTTATTTTTGAAATATTTGAATTTTCTCATTTTTTTGGATTTTTCAAAATTTTCTATTGTTTTTGAATTTTAAATTTAAATTTAACACAACACACAAAAATCAAACAAATAGCACATAAGCTAACCCCTCCCCCCAACTTAAAGCGATGCTATGCCCTCATAGCATTAGGAACAAGAGCGAAGAAAGGAAGAGTGCGCTAATGTACCGTCCAAGGGGAATGTCAACCCCTAAATACCTCGACCAAGTTAGAGGATTTTATGTCAATGTCTTGCTCCAGCCAGATTAGATGCTTCCAGGGCTCACTCCTTCGGTTCTACCAAATCAGAACCATAGCTAGTCACACAGGGCCATATCCAAAGCTTTATCGGACTAACAACCGCGGCGCTTAGCCGCACCCATGCTTAGGGCTCCTGAACGCCTCACTCACTCCGGCTTTAGACCTAAACCACCAAGGCTGGTGTGGTAGCACATAAACCCTGCAGAAGACTTAAGAGAACGACCTTCCACAAAACAATTGACATTAGAACCACCGGCCCGTGTTAGCCGGCTTCAAACCAAACAAAAACTAAAAGACTAAACATAAAGAAAATGCACAGAACAAATAAAAACACACAAAACAAATAAAAACACACAAAACAAATAACAACATGCAAAACAGAATGAAATGCACCACCCGATCATCACGCGATCACACGAGTCATACTTTTCTTCCCATTCCCTACCGGTGGGGTAAGCAATGGGTGGCTATACTAGACCGTTGAAAATGTGCTATGCTAGCGCCCGTAATAAAATCTATCGCTTGACCTCGCCAAACACTTAAGTTCAGCGTCCCCTAGGATAAAAAACAAGCAAGGAAAATATACAACCTAGCGTGCACTCCAGGCAATATCACACCTCACTCCTAGACCTAAGTTGCCTCCAATTAGGGGCAATCGCGGAGTGCATGGATCATTAACGATAGACTATTACAAAGAAGAACTAATGAAAGCCCTTGTTACACTAACACATTGGTGATATCTTTTCATGTGATTTATCTCCTAGATTTTATTAAAAACAAAACAAACATACATAACCAAACAAAACAAAACATGCATCACTAAACAAAAGAGAACAAAGAAAGAAAGAAAGAAAGAACGACACAGAATATGCATAACTAAACAAAAGTGAACAAAGTAAGAAAGAAAAACAACTATGCGACCGTGTAAACTGGATCGCTTAATTCCTCATCCGGTTCACCCACCTCAACAAGTCCAAGGAATGGTTTAAGCTTTTGCCCATTTACTTTAAAAGATTTACCATTAACAGGATTCAACACATTTACAGCACCATGGGGGTAAACATGCTCATCAACATACGGGCCCGCCCAACGAGAACGTAATTTACCAGGAAACAAATGAAGCTTAGAATTGTATAAGAGTACCTTCTGCCCAACCTCAAAATTTTTCCGGTGAATTTGGTTGTCGTGGAAGGCCTTGACTTTGGCTTTGTATATGGCGGTGTTGTCATAAGCATCCCTCTAAATCTTTTCAAGCTCGTTGAGTTGGAGCCTTCGATGTGCTCCAGCGGCCGGCAACCGATAATTCAGGGCCCGAATTGCCCAATAAGCTTTGTGTTCTAGCTCGACCGGGAGATGACATGCTTTCCCAAAAACCAAACGATACGGCGAAGCTCCCAAAATAGTCTTGTATGCCGTGCGATAAGCCCATAGTGCATCATTCAAACGAAGACTCCAATCTTTATGGTTCGGATTTACGGTCTTTTCCAAGATATGCTTGATCTCCCTATTTGCCAATTCTGCCTGCCCATTCGTTTGCGGATGATAAGCGGTGGAGACCTTGTGAGTTATGCCATACTTCTTCATCAAAGCTTCAAAGATTCGATTGCAAAAATGAGTCCCTTGGTCACTTATGATTGCCCTTGGCATCCCAAAACGTGAAAGAATGTTGTCCTTGAGAAACTCCACAACTACCTTGGCATCATTGGTACGCGTGGCAATGGTTTCAACCCATTTTGATACATAATCAACTGCCAATAGAATGTACAGGTTTCCAAAAGAAACAGGGAATGGTCCCATGAAGTCAATGCCCCAACAATCAAAGATTTCAACCACTAGTATGTTTGTTAGTGGCATTTCGTCCTTCCGAGTCACACTTCCAAGTTTTTGACAACGTTCACAAGCAACGCAAAAGTGATAAGCATCCTTGTGCAATGTTGGCCAATAAAACCCGCATTGGAGCACCTTGGCAGAAGTCTTCTTAGAAGAGAAATGGCCTCCACACGCTTCTGAATGGCAGAACTCGAGAATTCTCCGTTGATCCGAATCGGGAACACAACGGCGCACTATTTGATCTTGGCAGTACTTGAAGAGATAAGGGTCATCATAAGAGAACATCCGTACTTCATGAAGGAAACGACGACGTTCTTGAGGAGACCAATGCGGTGGTAAGAGACCCGTAGCCAAATAATTCACAATGTCAGCAAACCATGGGGTACTCGAAATAGCTAGCAATTGTTCATCTGGGAACGTGTCCACTATAGGAAGACTCGGAGTAGGATCCTCAAACTGTAGCCTCGATAAGTGGTCAGCTACCACATTTTCAACCCCCTTCTTGTCTTTGATGGTCAAATTGAACTCTTAGAGAAGGAGAATCCATCGTATCATCGAGCTTTGGCATCTTGCTTTGTGAGGAGATACTTGAGAGCGGAATGATCCGTGTACACAATGATAGGAGCACCACCGATTAGATAAGACCGGAATTTATCAAGAGCAAACACCACCGCAAGTAATTCTTTCTCTGTGGTCGTATAATTCACTTGAGCATCATTGAAGGTTCTGCTCGCATAATGAATCACATAGGGATGCTTGTCTTTCCTTTGCCCCAGAACAGCTCCCACAGATAGTCGCTTGCATCACACATAAGCTCGAAAGGTAAGCTCCAATCCAGTGGTTGCACAATAGGAGGAATGGTAAGACTAGCCTTCAGCTTAACAAAAGCTTGCTCGCATGCGGGAGACTACTCAAAAGGTACTTCTTTGGCCAGAAGTTGGCATAGGGGACGAGAAATAGTACTGAAGTCCTTGATGAATCGGCGATAGAATCCGGCATGCCCCAAGAAAGAACGAATGTCCTTCACACATTTCAGAGTAGGGAGGTTCCCAATCAAGTCAATCTTGGCCTTATCCACCTCGATACCCTTAGAAGAAACAATGTGACCGAGAACGATGCCTTGGGTTACCATAAAGTGACATTTCTCCCAATTCAAAACCAACTTCTTTTCTTCACATCGTGTTAACACTTTGTCCAAATTCTCCAAACAAGATTCGAAGGAATCACCAAAGACAGAAAAATCATTCATGAAGACTTCTACGATCTTCTCTATCATGTCACTAAAAATCCCCATCATGCATCTTGAGAAAGTTCCCGGAGCATTGCATAAACCAAATGGCATCCGACGATAAGCAAAGGTTCCGAAGGGGCAAGTGAAGTTGTCTTCTCTTGGTCTTCTAGAGCAACTTCGATCTGATTGTACCCCGAGTATCCATCCAAGAAACAATAAAAGGCATGCCCAGCTATCCTTTCCAAGATCTGGTCGATAAATGGCAAGGGAAAGTGGTCTTTTCTGGTGCTTGCATTGAGCTTTCGATAATCGATACATACTCTCCATCCCGTCTGAACACGTGTTGGCACAAGCTCATTCTCCTCATTACGCACCACGGTGACCCCAGATTTCTTCGGTACCACTTGAACTGGGCTAACCCATTTACTATCAGCTATGGGATAAATGATACCCACATCCAAAAGCTTTAAAACCTCAGCACGGACTACATCTTTCATAATCGGATTCAAACGACGTTGAGGTTGTCGAGATGGTTTGACGTTATCCTCCAAAGCAATATGATGAGAACAAAGAGTAGCATCGATCCCTTGAATATCCGCAATAGTCCACCCGATACCTTTCTTATGCCCCTTTAACGTCTTGAGCAACTTCTCCTCTCGGAGATTCCCAAGAGAAGAAGATATAACCACAGGATAAGTCCCGTTATTTCCAAGGAAAGCATATTTCAACGTGTCAGGCAAGGGTTTCAATTCCAATTTTGGTGGCGCAACGCTAGATGGTAGAACTTTCTTCTCAAGTGGGGGAAGCTCTTCAAATTCGTCGAACTTTGTAACCCAAGAATTCATAGCACACACTTCCATCCTCCTCATTGAGTAGCGACAATAAATAATTCACTTCAGAAGACTCAAGAAATTCGACCTCTTCGGCTGTAAGAGCAACTTCTAAAGGATCGCTATAAAGCAACTCATCCACGTGTTCCTCCACAAAAGTATCAATGAGGCTCACTTCATTCACGCTCTCATCATCCCCAATTTGACTGCCCACATTAAAAACATTGACCTCCATCTTCATGTTACCGAAGGTCATATTAAAAAGTCCATTGCGACAATTGATAATTGCATCCGCCGTGGCTAAGAAGGGTCTCCCAAGAATAACCGGAGTGGAAGTAGCCAAAGAGTCATTTGGATTCGTGTCAAGAATTACAAAATCCACCGGATAGACAAATTGTCCAACTTGAACTAACACGTCTTCTACTACTCCCCTCGGTGTACGAACACTCCGATCGGCCAATTGTAGCGTAACACGAGTAGGTCTCATCTCCCCCAACCCAAGTTCTTGATAAACAGAAAACGGAAGCAGATTGACACTAGCACCAAGATCTAGTAAAGCTTGCTCGATACTCTTCCCTCCAATGGTGACCGCAATAGTAGGGCTCCCCGGATCCTTGTACTTCGGAGTGATATTCATCTGAATGATAGAACTCACTTGCTCCGTAAGAAATATCTTCTTTTGAACGTTAAGCTTGAGCTTCCGAGTGCATAGATCTTTAAGAAACTTGGCATATGACGAAATTTGCTTAATCGCATCCATTAGAGGGATGCTGATCTTCACTTGATTGAATAACTCATGTAACTCCGCATTCAAATTTGGTTTCGCCAAAGCTCTCAAACGGTTAGGAAATGGAGCCGGTGTTGAAATAACTCGAGGATCTTTATCCGGTGCACTTTGTTCCTTCGCCTTACCCTTACCATTTTCCTTTGAAACCTCTTCGCTTGCCTCCTTGGGAGATTCCCCAAGAGTTGATGTAGGAATTGAACGATCGATAAGAGGGGGCAAATAAGTTGGTTCCGGAGGCATCTCCACTTGGTTATCAACCACCTTCCCACTTCGAAGAGAAATAATTGCCTTTGCTTGCTCAGGGAAAGTCACCGAAGAGCTAGCAAAGTGAAGACCTTGAGAATTAGGCGGAGTGGATGTCGTTTGCGGATTAGGTTGAGGTTGTGTTGGAAACTTCCCCTTTTCTTGTTGAAGCATACTCACGGTAGTCGTCAACTTCCCTAACTGATTTCTGATATCATTCATCATCTGAGTTTGTTGCTCATTGATCGCAGTTTGACTTTGCAAGAGAGCACTAAATTGATCTTCCCAAGAACGCTTTGGTGGTTGTTGAAACTGAGTAGGTGGTTGCTGAAATTGATTAGCATGTGGGAATGAACTGGATTGAGCAAAACTGGGCGGACCTTGAGCTTGAGGGAAACGGAAAGCATTTTGAGGTTGCTTCCAAGGCATTTGAGGAGCGGGAGGAGCTTGAGAAGAACCCCATTCATTAGATTGATTCCAACGGAAAGCTGGATGTTGACGTGTCCCTGGATTAAAATAATTGGGGATAAGGATCAAAACGTTGCACGGCTTGAACTTCCTCCGGAGCAATCCCATTAATCACATTTTTCAAAGCCGGAATGTTCGGACAAGCCTCGGTAGAATGGCCCACCATCTCACAAATAACACAAACGTCCTCCACTTGGCGTACCACTTTCACTTCTTGAGATTGAGCACTTTTAAGCTCCAACTTGTCAAGCTTCCGAGCAATTTCCTCCAAGCGAGTTTCAAAAGCACTTTGTTCCAAGATAGAAAATTTCCCCGTACCAGTGGGACCTTGATTGAACATTGCTCTTTCCCCCGGATCTGTAAACTGCCATGCTTGTGTTTTCTCGGCCAAAGACTCATAATAATCCCAAGCATCCTCCGGTGTCTTTCCCATAAAGTCACCTCCACCCAAAGTGTCGAGGAGCTTTTTACTTTCTTGAGAACACCCCATGTAGAAATAATTGACTTGAAGATACAACGGAAAATTGTGATGAGGAACCGCCATGAGTAAGTCCTTGTACCGTTCCCAATACTTGTGAAAAGTCTCGTCCTCCCTTTGCTTGAAATTCTGAATTTGATCCATAAGCAATTTCGTCCGACTGGCAGGAAAGAACTTTGTAGTGAAAGCATCTTGAACCTCCCTCCAAGTACGTAATGAATGAGGCTTCAAAGAATTGAACCATTGTTTCGCCTTATCCTTCAAAGTGAACGGGAATAGCTTAAGGCGAGCTTGATCAAGTTGATTTTGAGCAGGGACCAAGGAATGCAAAACAGACTCAAACTCCCGGATATAAGTATACAGATCCTCCAACTCTCGACCCCGAAATTCTGGAATTACCCGAAGATACTCAGCTTTGAATTCAAAGACATTCCCAGCAGCTGGAGTCGGAATAACGATAGGCTATATTTGAGGACCCCTTTCTGGATTGAGATATTCGCGAAGAGTACGAGCAGCAGCTTCTTCGGCCATTGGGCCTTTGCGAATAAGTTTGCGATTTAATTTGCGAGGCGGAGAATGCGCCGGATAAGCCCGAGTGATACTCTGGATTTTAGGCGGAGAAGAAGAACGATGAAGACGATTGGAAGTCGGGCTTCGGAACACAGGCATACAAAAAAAAAACAAGTACTACTACCTAACTAACAACAAGCTACCAGACTAGAGGGGCTAGGCCGCCACCTCATCTCAACAAACAGAATATGCGAGGGGTTATGCCACCACCTCGGCTAAGCAATGCAATCAAATTAAGCTAAGTAAACTAACAAAGTAAACTAAACTAACTAAGCACACACTCGATATTTAGTTTGGTTTCGTTACACCTCAAGTTTGACAACAAGGTCAGGTTAGGGGTATCCACCAAACTAAATACTAGCAACTAACACATAAACTACTAAACTACTACTACTACTACGAGACGAAAGCGGGATACTTACAGTGGTTTGTCAAACCTCCAAGAAAGCCATAATAAGAAATCTCCGGCAACGGCGTCAAAAATGCTTCGAATCTTCTGAGATAGAAGAATAATACCCCAAGCGTAGGGCTTAATACGTCATATGAAGCATAATAATCCGGAAGACCGGGATCGTACCCACGGGAATAATTATACGGCTTAGCTCGGATTTGGAGGTGTAAGCAAGGATTTCGGCTGTTAGGTAGCCAACCGAGTTTTACTTTGAAACGGTGGTAAAGAAAGGCTAAATTAAAGCGAATAAACTAGGAAAAAGATAGGCTAGGTCTAGAAATCACTAGC
This sequence comes from Rhododendron mucronatum var. ripense, assembly GCA_019656295.1. Taxonomy (NCBI): domain Eukaryota; kingdom Viridiplantae; phylum Streptophyta; class Magnoliopsida; order Ericales; family Ericaceae; genus Rhododendron; species Rhododendron mucronatum. The sequence continues at coordinate 175,873 of BPLT01000026.1, forward strand.
ACTCATGACTCGGGCTAAATCACATTTTCACCAATTCACGCGGTTCAAGATACGCAATTAAGGTTCCTAAACCCGACAATAGAGATGGTTTGAAAATCAAGCTAGCTCTAGAATTCTCTTGGTAAACACCTCATGCGACAGAGCTCTAAGCATCACGTGTGGTGGGTAGTCGATGCTCCCACCTACACGTGATCAAAGAGGTTAACACCTCGGTAATTTACCAAACGAATCCGAACCCCACATCAATTTTCAAAGCCAAAGATTAAAACTTTATTGGTGAAAAATGCAATTTTTGCCCAAGCCATGGGATGCTAATCATCCCATGACCTAACCCTTGAAACTACTCACACATATCTATGAAGATAAAAGCAAGCAAATGCCCTCGGTACCGATTGCCAAGCCTTACATTACTGAGTTAAAGGTTCGGTACCGATTGAACATATAACCTTCAATCGATCGCGAGCCAGTTAGGAGGGGGCCGGTGCTAAGCATCTCGGTACCGATTGGACATATTACATTCAATCGATCGCGAGCTCTTATCAGTTCTGAACCTTGTCTTCTTTCCGCCTTGGCCACGCCTTGCCTTGCTTTGGCCACAGCTTGGCCCCGGCTTGGCCATTCCCTTGTCTTGCCTTGGCCATGACTGATTCTGCCCGAGCTGCTCCTCTTAGTTTGGCTCTGCCTTGGCTGTCGCCTTGGCCATGCCTTGGCCATCGGGCCATTCTCGAGCCATGACATGTTTTGGGCCTTTAAAGCTTCTTATTAGGCGATTCACCTACAAAATAGCACCAACACATTCTACGAGCACAAATCATTAAAAATAACTAAATAGCAACTAAATTAATACTAAACCTAGATACTAGCGCACCCTATATTCCATTTCCGGGTGCTTATCAGCGGGCGTGCTAGGACTTGTCGTTGTCCAACGTATGGAAGGCGTGAGTGCGCCTCGATCTAACTTCGTATGTAATGCGGCTGCGTGTGACCCAAAGGGTGAGGCCACAAAGAGGTTCGTGGTTTTGCCACAACGATAGTGGACTTATAATTTCCCAACCGTGTGAGAAAAAGTAGAGAACATCGTAGAATAATTTTATTATATCGTAATAATAAAATTGGGGATTCAAGAGAGATATGAATAACTTTATTATGTCGTAATAATAAAGTTGGGGTACAAGAGAGATAGAAATGAGGGAGAAATGAGATAGTTGCTTCGCTGGGAAGGCTTTTGTTTTAAGCGTTGAGCTTGATTGGTGTGTGGACCCTTTTTTCGTCTTGAGTTCCTCTATTTATAGGCAAGAGGCTTCATGGCTTTTGCATGCAGATGAATTCCCGCCTTCTTGCTGTGTCGCCATGTGTCCACTAACCGGATTGTTGTCGGTTTTTGTGAGCTTCAGGAGGTTATTTGATAATCGTGGGTTAATTATCAACTACCCATGTTCTCCACTTCCTTTTTTCTCATAAATCATGGGGTAATGGGACCCCATTACTTGTTTTCCTTCTCCTGCACGTGTAAACTAAGCATAATAGAGCCATTTTGACAAAATCAAATGGCTTTCCACTTTGATTCTAGAAGAATTCCATAACTGCTTCAATTAGGATTTCCTCCAGTGACCGAAAAATAAAACATGGGCCAAGTTTCAAGACTAAAATTAATTGGGTCTTGCTCCAAATCACAAAATTAATGTAATCCATTAATTTTTTAGCCCGAGCAACTCTTGAATATCGGCCCAATTTAATCAAATTTCAATTAAATGGCCCTCCAGTGCTAGCCCAAGATTTGGTGCCAAAAACGGGTGTAAACACATTCACACTTAAAATAAAATATTATATCCTATAATATTTTCCAACAATCCCCCACATGAATGAAATTGACTCGATAACCAATGCAAAACAATGCAAACGACAGAGAGAGTACAAGTGGAAATTTCCTGCATAGGATAGGTAGCATTTGGCTTTGAACATTCCCTTGTGAAAGACTATCGGATTTACTTGCTAATCAGTGGACACGATGCCTTGAACTGTTCAGCGTTTTGTATAAATCAAGACAACAGAATTCACACAGAATCTTTCCGAACACAGTTGGTTCTTACGGTTGTGCCCATTTTGGCCCTAGAACACCAACTGATTTCAAAGAATGCTTTAGAGAATTCAACTTTAGAAAATTCTCACAGAAGCGGCCCTTTCACACCCACATAGATGATCTCTTGTTAAGAGTATCCTTCTAATACCCCACTTAGATTTACCAAGGTATAAGAATCATTAAAAGTTAAACTTAACCTAAAATGATGCAAGCATCACTGTTTCACCATAGGAATGAGTTGGAGAAATATCTCCTTAGTGTTACTCCTAAGTCTCATACAACTCGGTTGTCCCTTTAAACCTAGATCTTGGGATCTCCAGTTAGCTAGGTTGGGTTGCCGTTATAGAGGCTTTTAAATAATAGGCTTTAATCTCATTCCCCTTGATGATAAATTGTTCTCTAGTCAAAACTCAACTTGATGGATTCGTTAAAAATTCTTTGATGTTTCATTCTCAAGTGAGAACAAATGTTTAACGTTAACTTGTCTACAACAAACATGGCTGGACTTACCGTTTTAAATGGTCCTCTATGCCTTTCAACTATTGATGACCATCATACGATAACTCCGGACATAGAATTGGACCCCGTTGGAATATCCTCTAAGAGATGACACAACCATCTGCTTACTAGCTTGCCGTTTGTCTAATGCAATGAGTTGATCAGACTTCATTGTAAACCTTGCTATACATGTGCAGACTTCATCGTAGACCTTGCTATACATGTGCGAGGATTTCAAACTCACTATTGCACTCCAGTTGTAAAAGTAAATCCACCAATGGATTCTAAAATTTTAAATTGGATATTCGAATCACAACACTATTGTGTTAAGAATATAATTGGACATCTCCAATCGTGCAACAAATAATTTAACTTTATGAAAATTATGTGAAAATTATAAATATTGTTTCCCCCACAATTTTGAAATTAATTCAGAATTCAATCACAAAATAATTTCCGTAGTTTATGACATGACACAAACAATGTCTAAACTTCTCTTCATCTCCCGAGTTCTAAGACACAGGAGCAAGAAACAACCCTCACATTGAGTACCTCACCCAATATCAAGTAACTCTATACTCAAATTGAAATGGTTATATGCTAACTGCACCATGCATTCTAAGTATCTTTGTTGTTCCAATAAATACTCTATATAGCATATAAACCAATTTCACTTTATTCAAAAGTATCTTGTGGGGCATAGTTGTTGATAACTATCAACCACTTAAGATCGTAGAAACGAAAATATTTCAATTTTAGTTTCATGCCAATTCAAACATAACAAACGGATCTTCCGAGTCCATGGAAACTGAATTTCAAAAAATCCAAAACATGAATTTACACATTTGGCGTTTCCAATAGATTTGGCCCAATTGACTTTTTTTTTTTTTAGAAAGTCAAAAGATATGTGACTTCACCAAGGATCACGTCTCTTGGCATAAACGGTAAATCCAACAGTTAAACCTCTTGATGTAAACTCAAAAATCACATTTTTTGACGTAATCTCAAGGGTCACACCAGTAACCCCAAGAATCACACCTTTTGATTAATTAACTCCAAGGTCACACATCTTCACATATGAGAAAAACATGGCTGGTAACGTACATCTCAAAGAGTCACACACCTATCCAAATTTTCCCATTCGAAGTTCGGCGACTAACGTTAACAATGATATCTACAAGGGAAGTGCTACATTAATACACACCACTTATTTGAATATGTATCATATGCACCCTCATTGAAACACACCAAAATATTATGAATTTATTGCTAAAAAGTTACGAATCATATTAATGAAAAGTTACGAATTTTTACTATAAAAGTTACGATACGGAATAAAATGTTATGAATGACCGATTCTACAAATAATTTTTTATGAGGTGACACAATATAAACTACACAATAGATGCATATGGTACACACCTTAAAGGGTATGTATCGAAGACTTTTCCTATGTACAATATCAAAGTTGAGAACAACTGAAGATGTCAAGACTATAGAAACTAATGGTTTTCTATTTCTTTCACTCCGGCCTCTGATCCAACATTTAAAAGGACTAATCAATTATCAATCAATTACAAATTAAAAGCCCACGATGAATACTCAAAATCACGAAAGTGTAAAATACTAATTCCCACCAATTTGGATAAGATTTTCATTTGTCATGACCGGGAACAATGAATCTACTGAATGACGGGGGATTCAGGGGTGTGCATGGGTCGGGTTTGACCCTCCGACCCCGACCTGACATGTCGGGTAACAGATTTTTTAGACCCGCAAATCGAACCGAATAGGGGTAGGAACCGTCCGCGAAATCGTTTGTCGGGTCGGGGTAAGAAACAGACCCCCTGAACCCCGAACCGAAAACTGATTTTTAACAGAAATTGAATCCGTACCTGTCCGATCCACATGTTCAGCCCCGCCCGAAACCCTTCGGGTCAGGTCCGCAGGTGGACGGATTTTTTGCACAGGCCTCGGGGATACAAAAGCACTACTCAATAAAAATCATTTCATTTCATTTTCATGTAGATGCATGTAATTAATCAGAACCACCAACCATAATTCCATCCACAGAATTAGAACACTCATAAATTGCCGAAACCGAACCAATGTGTCCCTCACCAAAGAAGACTTGTCAAATGTGGACACACATCCAATGTGCACAAGTGTGCAAAATTCAAAAGATTTAAAACGTTTGCACCGTTCTACGGATAATTTGTAATATTGATAATTTGTAAATTCATGTACGAGCAGTTCCAAACATATACATGCAATGTCCACTTTCTCGTTCAACATAAACATATAGAACAGAAATCACAGAATCACAAAAGTAAACCTAATCTATCTCAAATTCATAATATTGAGAAATTTTTGGGTGCCGGTAGGGTACCGCAAACGTGGTACCTTGTTGGCAATTCAGACTGTTCAAACGTGTTTCAACGGTTCGGATTTTAGAGAAAGAGAAAAAAAGGAAAGAGAGTGGTGGGGTGAGAGAAGAGAGAGGGAAGGAGGTGCATACCCAATATACACAACCAAATAAGGGTGTGTATTGTAGATCTTCTTTGATGTCTAAAATGCTACTCTGTACTTGGTTGTGTTCGATATGCACCCTTTAAACCAATTGGGGCTAGCGCTCATTTGGCCAAAACTCTTGCATCTCAATAGAAATTCAAGAGTTCAAATCTCCCCACCTACTTGTGGGTGTTCTTTTCCTTGATGAGTTTTTCCCTTGCTTTTGTAATTTGTTTTTACCCTATAATGGGCTCATTTCTTGTATTTGATTGAGTTATTGGTTTGATTGTCTCGTGAACTCTCATGATTGATGTAATGTCTCGAGTTTGTAGTTTGTACTTCATATATGATGTAAACGATCTCTTTCTATCAATTGATTGACAAAAGAAAACCGTCTCGAATTCATAATATTCGCATAAAGATTCAAAACTATTTTGAAGTCTAAGGATCGGAGAATCACCCATGAGATCATATTTGGAACTATGTACGAATAATGTTTATTGGTAAAAATAGATTCAAATATCTGAAGGACTTTTCATGTGGCAAAAATAGAAAAATCAAATGGGGAAGTGTACACATCGTGGTCCATGGCTGTTGGTGGACTTCTCCTTTAATTTGTTGGGTAACTTGACAACGGCTGCTTGCCATATTTGTGGTACACAAATTCACACCTTTTCTTATAATTAATAATAACAATAACGATGGAATTGGATGGGGTCACGGGGGTATGGTAAGGGAAAGACCGGAGACGGACTTATAATATTTTACAATGTATGCACAAAGCGATTACTTTCATGAAACGAGGAAATAGCAAGCACTTTATTCTGAAAAATGAATTTTGTTAGTGAGTGTCTGAGCCCTTGTTCGGTTGTGGGTTTGGAAAAAAAATTTCAAACCTAAATCCACTCATTACCTATATTTTCAATAATTACTTTCATTTCTCTCTCCCCTCATTATTCCTATATCCAATCATTAATCTCATTTCTCTCCACTCATTACTCCTATCCCCAATTATTATCATATTTTCTCTCCTCACTCATTATCCAAAAATCAAATCCAAAAATTTTTCAACCCACAACCGAACAAGGCTGCACTTTAAATTAAAAAAAAAAAAATTGAACTAGTTGTAAATTACTAATTTTTTTATCGGCAAAAGAAATTTCATTTATCATCGAGGATAAAAAATGAAAATCATTAACAATAAAAAAAAATGCTTAGCATGAGAGAACCCTCCTAGTGCTGCAACTCGCAAAAACTTAATCTTCTCCTCACCTCTTGTTTTTTTTTTCTAAGAAACAAAACAACACAAAAAAGACAAAACACAATTATTGCTGAAAGGGCATATATGGTAAAAGAAAAAATCAAGGGCTTTAAATAGGAGAGAGATAATCGGAAGGGTGAGAGAGTGAGGGAAAGATGGAGAAGGGAAGGAGATCATCTACAGTTCATGTTTTGGCCCTTCCATATCCAAGCCAGGGCCACCTTAACCCTATGTTCCAATTCTGCAAGCGCCTTGCCTCCAAAGGCCTCAAAGCAACTCTTGCCGTCACAACTTTCATCTCCAATTCCTTGCACCCCTACTCCGACTCTGTCGAATTCGACACGATATCCGACGGCTACGATGAAGGTGGCTTCATGCAAGCAGGTGACGTCCAAGCGTACCTCACCCGCTTAGAATCCGCAGGCTCAAAAACCTTGGCCGAGCTCATCAAGAGGCACGAAAGCTCCGGCCATCCCGTTGATTGCGTCGTTTATGACGCGTTCTTGCCTTGGGCTCTGGAAGTAGCCAAACAGCATGGCTTAGCCGGGGCTGCTTTCTTCTCGCAGCCCTGTGCCGTTAATTACGTGTATTATTACGCTCATCACGGATTTCTGATGCTGCCATTGTCGTCGTTGCCGGTCTCGATCCCCGGGATGCCGTTGCTTGAGTTGGAGGACATGCCATCATTCATTTCTGTTCATGGTTCCTATCCAGCTTACTTTGAGATGGTTCTAAACCAGTTCTCAAATGTGGAGAAAGCTGATTATATTCTTGTTAACACATTCTACAAGTTGGAGGATAAGGTCAGTGTTCTTTCTGGCTTCTTATGTTTCTCTTATTTGAGTAGATACAAATTCAAGTTCATGAAACTGTTGCTGTTTTAGCATATAACGCTTGAAATTAACATGTCCAATAACTAACACAAATTCATGGACCTAATTAAGGGCTAAGCTTAAATTGTGATTTTTGCCTCTTCTCTTGATTTGTTCAACAAAGCCCCGTTCCGAAAGGGAGATGTACTTTATTTTTTAAGAAGGCAATTTCAAACTAAAAAATCATGTATTTACGCAAATAATTTTTCTATCAATATGGATCTTATTTGATAGATCTCATTGAGATCTTTTATGCGGTGCAAAAAAATTTTAAAAATTATTTTTCATTTATATTATTTTTGAGTTTGAAAATGTAAAATAAGTATTTTTTTTTTTTGCTCGGCAAATGAAACTTTTTATTAAATACGACGGGGTACATCGATCAGAAAATAACTATTACAGGGAACTAAAAGAATAGAGCTATATCCAACCAAGATTAGATATTGGATCTCACTTACTACCCTCATTTACTTTTTAAGAAGGTGTTCTGGAACGGTTCTGTTCACAATAATCATCACAAAAGTAGCAAACTAAGTTGAATTTGACTTTTTAAATTTGACCTTCTAAAACAATGAACATATGGGTACGGTGTATGCATGAATGCTAGATTTTATGTATAAAGCTCAAGAAAAAAAAAAAAAAAAAAAAAAGGGAGATTTGTACTCATTTTTTGGCATGAATGATCGGTAAGCTTGGCGGACCAAAGAAAATAAACGATTTCAGTCAGACTCATAGGCCCGAGATGGAGCCCATACAAAGAGCACAACACCCTGCTGTGCCGAACAGGTACCACCGTACCACGTGGCGGTATCCGGCGGCGGGGATCTGGATCGTCTGAACGTATTTAATCTGAACGTCCCATATTTATTTCCTCTCTCTCTCTCCTCACCCCACCACTCACTCTCTTTTTTTGTCTCTAAAATCCGGACCGTCCAAAATAAGTTTGGACGGTCCGGATCAATCACCAACTCAGTACCAAGTGTGTGGTACCGTGCCAGCACCCAAAATTTTCTCCCCTTCGTGTATGCGATGAAGTTTGTTTTTGAGTGGTATATTTTCCAATGACAGGCCGCAATGAGTAGGGAGGCCGTACTTGGCAACCACTTGCCCTTATTGATTCCAGTGTATGTGCCATGTAGAATTTTTTATTTTATTTTATATCAGGTGGGTATATTCCACGTGGTCTGCACTCGCTCGGCACATTCGGACCGTTCAATACATTTTGGGATGGCTCAGATTGAAACACTTTCTCCTCTCACCCCAACAGTTTCTCTCTCCTTTTTTACCCTCCAAATCCGAGCCGTCAAAAAACGCAACAGACGGCTCGAATGCACCGAATGGACACTATGTGAAACCCACCCGGCACTTAAAAAATTTCCCATGTGGCGAGATAGCCAACCTTCTTGGACTATTACTCCGGATCCCTATTACTCCAGGTCCCTCATGTTTCACTTTCAATTGTACGGATCCTACACAGTATTGCCAGGGCGGCAGGGCCGATCTTGAGGCCATCTACGAATTTTTCACAAGCTAAATATAAAGTAGATAAATAACCTTTCCCAAAACATATTCAAGTACTACTCCACTTATTAACATGAAAATCCCAAACAACATCAACTGAATAGTACAATATATCAATCTCCCTTTTATTAAGATTTTCAGGGGTTTATATTCTTATCGATTACTAGCATATAATTATATATTGTTTATATCTCTTCTCTTTATTTGGTTATATGGCTCTCTTAGGGCACTCGTTGAAAGTCCTAGAGCTAAAAATTTATTATTACCATTTAGGATAAAATGATTAGAAAATAAGATTTTCTTACTCGTTCAAACAGATTGAAAATTGGAGCACTTAATTTTTTACACTATTTATATATTTAAAACATGATTAAAAAATTTAAGTGTTCCAATTTTCAATCCGTTTGAACTAGTGCGAAGATCTTATTTTTCTGATTATTTTATCTTAAATGGTCATAATAAATTTTTGACTTTATGGCTTTCAACGAGCATCCTAAAAGAGCCCTGTAACAAAAAATTTGAGGGCAAAACTAGGAAAAACTCCTCCTGGCCGAAAATGCAAAAATGGGAAAAGCTCCTTTGGGCCTCATTTTGCATTCTTTTTTCCTTAGTTAAAAATCAGTGAATCTATTTTGCCAAAATCCATTCCGGGAATGAGGTGCCTAACACCCATATTATACGATTTCAAAAGCATCACTTAAATATCACTAAAGGACAAATCGAGTTTCCCATCATTGCACTGCACTAAGTTGCAGTGAGGTCGCAGACTCTCAGCCTCAATTTCTATGGAGAGAGGAAGGATGATATCCTTGTTGATGGGAGGAGAAGGGGTTTTGGTAGTATCAAAATTAATCTTCCACTGTACGACAAAAACAATTGAATTTTCCAAAGACTGTACTTCAATTAAAGTTAGACTTGTTTACAAGTTATTAACAACACTTTCTCAAGAGATAAAGATCAAAGTTGGAATTTCTTCGGCTTGATTATTGTGTGATGTTTTTGTTTTTGGTAATGTTAGGTGGTGGACGCAATGTCAAAAGTCAGCCCAATGTTGACAATTGGCCCAACAATTCCATCTTTCTACTTGGACAAAAGAGTCCAAAATGACAAGGATTATGGCCTCAATCTCTTCAAATTGGACCCCTCCGTTTGCCTTGAATGGCTAAGCAACAAGCCCAAAAGGTCTGTTGTCTATGTCTCATTTGGTAGCATGGCACATCTAAGTGAAGAGCAAATGGAGGAACTAGCATGGGGCTTCAAGGGAACCAATTTCTACTTCTTGTGGGTCATTAGGGCCGCTGAGGAAGCCAAGCTACCGGAAAAGTTTGCCAAGGAGACGTTCGGCAGGGGCTTGGTGATCGGATGGAGCCCGCAACTAGAAGTGCTGGCAAGCGAGGCCGTCGGTTGTTTCTTTACACATTGCGGGTGGAATTCGACTATCGAGGCACTGAGCTTGGGGGTTCCGATGGTTGTAATGCCACAATGGACCGACCAGACGACGAATGCCAAGTTTGTCCAAGATGTTTGGAAGGTGGGTCTTAGGGTTAAGATGGATGAGAAGGGCATTGTTGGGAGAAAAGAAGTTGAGAGTTGTATAAAGGAAGTGATGGAAGGGGAGAGGGGGGAAGAAATAAAGAAGAATGCTACAAAATGGAGGGATTTGGCTAAAGAAGCTGTCAGTGAAGGTGGAACTTCTGATAAGGACATTGATGAATTTGTGTCTAGATTAACCAACTCTTTGTGCTAATCTTGAAACCATGCCTCATCATCATATTCCTATGGTAAACGTAAAATTGTGCCTTCCATACTCATGTCTCATCGTGTCGACCCAAGTGCATTACAAAAAATTAGTCAAATAACGATTTCATGTAACATAGGTTTCGTGTATTGTAATTGAGTTTTTTTTGTTGAGAAAATGACAAAAGATTCATAAATGTGAATAATCCCAACAGACTCACACGCATGTGGGAAGACTTGAACTCCTGACATCCTAATGAGATGCAAAAGTTCTGGCCAAATGGAATAGCCCCAATTAATTACTAAGAATGAGTTTGTTTGGTAGTTAAATAATAGATGGATAAAAGTGGGTAGATAAATAAATAATGTGAAATGCAAGAGTTCTGACATCCTAGTGAGATGCAAGAGTGTTTCTGGGTGCAAGAAACATATCCTTCCACCTGTTAACACTAGCTAGTTACCTCATAATTGCAGCCTCTATGGACATAACCAACACCACTTGTTTCATACACATCTCTTCGCCCATTACAAACATCTAGGGGTGGATTTAGCTAAGGCACCATGTAAGGTGTGTACCGTGTGATAGCGAGTTTGAAACCCAACAAGTCTTTGGCGTTTTTGTTTTATTTTGATGCTAAAACGTTTTGAAATAAAAAAGATTTCTTTAAAACTCGCTGAGTCGAACCCCAACCACCGAGTGCTTAGGTAGAAGCAATTAATACCGCAATGGCAACATAGACAATTATGTTTATTTATCAAATGAAAATATTAAAATACAAAACACTAGTCCATTCATTTTATTTTTTTTTAATGTTAGTACGTTTAAGTTCAAAGTTTTGTGCTCTATGAAGAATGTTTAAACATTTCTATTCTTATTATAATTTTTTCTTGAATGCATGTTCTCTTATATTAGATTATGAAAATTTTTATCAACTTTATGCTTGAAAGGTGACCCTTCTATATGAGATTTCTGGATCCGCCACCGCAAACAACACTTTGTCTTAGACCTTTCTGTGAATATAATTTACTTACCACTGCCACTCCTCTCATAACCGCGACCTCTTTGAACATAACTAACTAGCACCCTTGGAAGTAAATACCGGTGGAGGGTCTTAGAAAATTACTCACATTTAGGCCCCGTTTGATAACCCTCCAAGGGGTTGGGATTGGATTGTTAGAGTGGGGGTATTATCAATACTTTGTTTGGTTTCACAAAAATGGTCCGGACTATCAATCCCACCGGATTGCTAATACCCCAATTTGGGGGCATTGCTAATACCATCTTGGAGATGGTATTAATAATCTCATCCCAACCTTTCGTCCTTATCAACCCCTTCTCATTACCAATCTCTTCTATCAATCCAATCCCATCTCAAACAAACATAATATTAATAATCCAATCATCGAATCTCATCCCAAACAAACATACTCATTATCAATCCCTTCTCATTACCAATTCCAATCTTAATCCCATCTCCTTACGAATCTCATCCATCTGTCACCGTTATCAACCAAGGCCTTAAGAGAAATTTATCGGTGCCGGGTGGGTATATCTTACGTGGTACCCGCTCGGCACATCCAGGCCATCCAATACACTTTTAGATGTCTGAAATTGAAATCCTCTCTCTCCTCTCACCCCAACACTTTCTCTCTCCAAATCCGAGCCATCCAAAAACGTAATAGACCGCTCGGATGCGCCAAGCGGGCACCCCGTGGTACCCACTCAGCAGTGAAATTTTTTCCCACACGGTTTGGAAATCCTGTGGTGCACTCCTATGTAGTGCACTATGTAAGATAGATTCGGATTGTCCATCTCATCAATCAATGATTCAGATATGTTTGTTATCTTTTGCCGGTCAAAAGTTAATTATTATCGACAAAAGATGACAAACATACCTGAACCATTGATTATCGAGATGGACGATTCGGATCTATACTGCAGGGTGCACTATAGGGAGTCCCTTACAAGACTTAGTGAGTGTGTCCAACCACGAACTAATATGAGTAGTCATGTACTCATGTATCCATCTTAATTTCTTATACCACTTTTACCCCCGACAAAATTTATACATGGCTGACTGATATTAGTTAATTAGACACACTATATGATCGTGTTTTTGAAAGCCTAACAATGTTTGGTCGCTGTAGATGGATGATGTTGGGTCAGGTGTTGGAATGTTGGAGAGATATGGCCGTTGGGGTCGGTATGATTTTGAATGGAGTGAGTTTTTAACTTTCTGAGAATTCTTATTTTCCATGCTAACAATCTACCACTAAAGAGAAAATTAATCCCAACAGGTTGACAATGTGGACATGAGAAAATATTAAGTGCTTGACAATAAAATCGCATGTTCGGATTTTATGGAGGCTATTCATCCCAAACCTTGGGACCGCTAGGAGTTATGCTCTGTTCAGGACTCCAAAATTAGTCAAGATGTGCACAAATTGACCCGTGCATCCGGTTTCTTCTCCACAAGTGTTATAGGATTGTCGCACCCTTTTCACCGTTATTTAGCTAGCATACAACTAGAAAAGGTTAGTGTGACGTGCGGAAGTAGTAGGGAAACCCAACCCGAATCTAGTTAACAAGATATTAAGCAGGTTTTGGGGGATTCACAACATTAAATTTAAAATAGGTTATTGATTTTACAATAGTATGGGAAACCCACGAAGTTTAATTACGGTAGATAGAAAAAAAATATCGATGATGAAAGCAACCAACATTGATTATGAAAGAGATTGAAAAAAGTTAAAAACACGAATCCGATCTTATTAGTACACGGCTCTGTGTACAATTGTTGAATTCGTCTGGCATTTTGATATAAAATTGGAGCACTCAGAATATATTTTTCTTAAAAGATATGACAGATATGATGGAGGTTTGAAACAATTGAGCAAGTCAATCAGCAACAATGTTGTTAATAAAATCGTAATGCAATATCTGCAATAGAACTTTAATAGCATAAGTGATCGGCATTGAACGGCACCCTAACGCAACGGTAAGGTTGTCGCTAAACAACGCTACTATATATGTGTGACCGACATTAAACGTGTGTCCGATAACAATTTAGTCTAGTGGTAGAATTGTCTTCGAAAATATATACGTGACCGACATTGAACATGTGCCCGACATTAGTCTAGTGCCGAAATTGTCACCAAGAATTCACAAAAATTTCTCTTGAATCACCCTCCCATGATAGTGGTTTTTTTTTTTGGCCCTTTTTGGATGTTGGAATCACCCTCCCACTTGGAAAAATATCAATATCGCTATTCTCCACCGCTATTAACAATTCCACTCTTTCCATTCAATGGAAAAGAGAAATCACTACCCAATGCACCTTTTCATCTCACTCTGAAAACCAAAAAAAACAAAAACCCACCTGCGTCATTAGTCCGCTTCATTACTGTACATCTCGATTCCAATTCCTCCCCATTTCTCTTTCCACTGCATTCTCCTGGTACGTATTTCTCCTCGTTTCTCTAGCTGATTTCTTTCTCAATCTGTGAAACCCACATCTTGTTTTCTTTTTTCTTTTTTTCTTGCTAACCCATCAAGATATTCACTGTTTGGTCACGCAAATCGACCCCTCAATCCCTTGTTTCGAAAATTTCATTTTCATTTTGTTTATGTGTACATGGGTTATATACGTGGATTGTGGTGGGTTGTTTCAGGTGGTTTCTGGAGTAGCGGTAACTTTGAGATCTGGAATTTGGAAAGAGATGAACTTTCTATATTTGATTTTGGAATGAAGAAAAAAACTTTTTCCAATTTGGAATTCTTCGGTCATTTGGTTCTAGGGTTTTTTTTTTTGTTTCTATCTGTGATTAATTTGGCGAAATACTTCATTATTGGTGAAATTCTGTTTATTTTGTGGTAGTCATTTTGGGGTGGACATGGAAATGAATAAAGAGATGAACTTTCTGCGTTTTGACTTATTTATTGAATGGAAAAAGATACATATTTTTCAGAGTCAATATAAATTCTTTGTTCATTTAACACATGTTTTTTTTTTTTTCCTGTTGCCAATTATTTTGGAAAAATACTTAGAAGTAAATACTAATGGAACTATTTCTAACAGTTATTCACGGGGGAAACCAGAAAAGCTACCAGCTTTTGAAGGAGAGTGTTGGAAAAGCTACCTGCTTTGCACATTTTCGTTCTTCTTATCACAAAAACTAGTTAATGTTTGGCTGTTGTTGAAAATGGATCTGGCAATGCCTGCCAGAAACTGAGGGTTATGGTGGTGTTATTCTTTTTTAGATCAACTAGATTAGTCCATGTCCATCCCATCATATTGAGCTGTGGAAGTTTGGGTGTTCCATTTGATATTTGTGGGACTGGATTATTTGCAAAGTAATTGGAGATTGTGTGGCGTATTGGGGGAACACTTAACATGTGTTCTTTTTTTCAATGACGAAATGGGTCTTCAGCGATTTTGTATTTCTCCCTTCTGTGCATAAGTTAGATTTACCACAAGGGGCTCCTCTTCGAGAAATGCCCTAGAATTGAATTCCAGCTTCCCTGGACTCTACTCTCGTTAATCTTCCATTGGTCAAGCTGGGTTTTGAAGATCTCTCCGAGGAAGATGATTGATCAATTCATCAATTTCGTCATTCGGCCACCCAGGTATGTTAAGTCTGTTTTCATCTCACTATCTCTTGCATTCCACACCGAAACTTGATCCTGCTGATTTTTCGTGTGTATGCTTCTTGTTTTGTTGCTCTATTTTGATTTCTGACAATGCTTCACTTTTTGTATGATATATGCCGATTACGTCCTTGAAATTGCTCCTACCATCTACTGGTTTCTCGTTAGTTTTGTGATCTGTCATAAGTTGTCACCCAAATTTCTTCAGCTCCAAAATACTTACTACACTTTCCTAGTTCCAATGAATATCCAACGACTAGGGCATTGCTATAGTGTCAGCTTGCCTTAGTCATATTGTTTAATTAACTAGCTATAGATCACTTTTATTCGCCATGTTGATAGTTATTTTGAAGCTTTTGCTTCCATATTAAGTTCAGAGTCTCCAGGAATTGTCTTAACGATCAGGGAACCCCACAGGTCAATGACTCTATATGTAAACCAAGAGGCAATTTGATCGTTCCAACACCCAAGTGAGTCAGTGAAGATGATCTTCTAGGTCTTTCTATTTTAACCGTTCGAAGAGGCAGTATGATACGTAAAAGCTTTTGTTATTTGCTTGCTAACAATTGCAAACCATTTGCAATCTTGTTTGTTGCCTATTGGGGTTGAACTCAACTTAACAAGCCTGCCCAACTACTTTAGGTGGGTTACAGGAATCCAATTCCCAATCGTATCTAAGAATAGTGTCACTTCTTATTGAATCTTTCCCCTCGGCATCTTCTATTTCTTTCAAGGCTCTCCATGTGAATAGAATCACTCCTCACCAGAACCGCGTCGATTTTTCTATGGTTTACGTGATCATTCAATCAGTTCGGTGGAGATGATGTCTAAAGCAAAGTGACATTCTAATGCGCCTTGATTCTGTCGTCATTCCTCAATATTTTAGCACCAACTCTACTTTCCTCTACTTCTTTTGAATTATGACAGCAAAAGAAATCACTTTTTCCACCAATGGATGCAAATATTGTCACTAAAAGATAATAATTTTTCGTTTGCCATTGGATTAGGTGTGATTTTTATCTTTTACAAGTCATATTTCTTATTTTCCTCAATGCGTTGAAACATTGTTATGTATGCACTATTAAGTATATTATCACGTTATACGATTTCTGATTTGTATTACATGGTTGTGTGCGATACGCCAAGCAATGGTTATTTTCTGAAGTTGAATGAAGGAAAGCAGAATCGCCTTAGGTTTGAAAACATTCTTCAAACCAATTCTATTTAGAAAGCAATTGATACAACTTTATCTAAGAGTTTTTACTGGCAAAAGGAATATCATATACAACTGACATTGCGTTAAATTTAACTCACTTTATTGATTTGATTTGAGGGTTTTACATCTTTGTGTGACTGATCATGGAGTTTTGTTTTGTTTAATTCAACAAAATGCAACCAAAGCGAAGGCTAGGCCACAAAACCACATTCTTTTGTGTCTTCCTCATGTTCAAAAGCTTTAGTTGACTTGAACAAATTAGTCTTTGATTTTGTTGCCTATAACCAATGAAGCATGCATACGACACGATACGGATACGGCGATACGGAAAAACCTAAAAAACTAGGATACGGATACGGATACGTCGGGGATACGGCTGTGCAAATTATATATTTTTATAATTATTAGTCTCATACTAGGCACAAGAAGTCAAAAAGTAGTTAAATAAATTACCAATACCAAGCATTAAGCACTCGTCCAAGACAAGACAAAAGTCATTCCAAACAAAGAGAACCTAACAAAAACTAATACGAAGCATCTAACATCCAATACATGCCAAAAGTCCAAAACAAGAGATGAAAGTTCCTATCAATCTCCACTAAATATCGATTTTAGATTGTTAGCCTTCAATTATCAACTTCAATTGCATCTCCTTCGCCTTCATCGGTGAATATCACAGCTTCCATGTCCGGCTCATCAAGGGAAAGATTTGCAATTCCAAGTATACCAGCACCCTCAAGGGAATCAAATGCATCTCGACGAACATCCCACAATTTGTTATCTCCCTCCGTGTATACTCGAGTTCTCCTTGATAGGAGACGAAGATTGTTGTGCACGAAGATTGTTGTGACTAGTTTCGGAGTATCCGTGCTTCATAGTTTATAACGTATTGGATTTTACCAATTCTCCCATCTGATACCCTCGCATTCTCATGCCATGACATGTACATGAATAATATGCAATAGCTATGAGCTCTTGCATTCCTTAATTTTCCGCATTCCCTAGGCTGTTTGTTGAGCTATCGATATGCTGGATATGCAGGGCAGAATATAACCCAGATCAGTATTTGTGGGAAACTGATTTTACTCTTGCTGGCAGAAAATACAAAAGACAGGACCTTGAGGCGAGTATGGCCATCCATTACCAAATTTTCAGCTTCAATTGCCATACCTATTTACTACCTCTGATTTTATACCAGTATGGTTTAAGCTTTTCAAACTATGTATTATTTGAGTTTTGCAGCTTCGGAATCAAAGAGGACATACCTTGCGGTGCAGTCATTATGTCCCGTCACCTTTCCCAGAGGACACTCCTCTCCCTTGTGTTATATACTGCCACGGAAACAGGTTTTCACAATAACCTTGGATGTTTCATTTCCAGAAAATATATTGCCTGACGGCTGTTGAGTACGCATATGTAGTAGCAAATCCTGTATTTGTAATTATGTAATAGCTATTGCTTGTTCTTCTCTATTTCTAGTTTGACAAGATAGCTTTCTTTCACTGACCTCTGGAAGAATTAGGAAGCTTATTGCAGAGTGCTTCACAGATGAAAAGGTGGAAAGTTAATTTTTGTCACTCTTGTGGACCTTGCAGTGGCTGCAGGGCAGATGGAAATGAGGCTGCCGTAGTTCTACTTCCATCGAATATTACTGTATTTACTCTTGATTTTTCGGGATCTGGTTTATCTGATGGAGATTATGTGAGCCTTGGTTGGCATGAGGTATGTTCTCTCTCTCTCTCTCTTTTATGATATATCCTTGACCTGCTGTTGTGTTGTTTGTGAACCCTCTTAGTTTGTTCCCATCTGTATTCAGAAAGATGACCTCAAGGTTGTGGTGTCTTATTTGAGAAGCAACAAACAAATATCTTGCATTGGTCTTTGGGGTCGGTCTATGGGTGCCGTAACTAGGTATAACATCTCGTCAACTCTCTAACCGATTACAATGTTTGCTTCCGGCAAAGTCTTCGTTCCTAATCTTTTGCATCTTTCAAAGCTTGGCAAAGTGATCTGTGCAATAACAAGCATCGGAATTGACCCCTGATTTAGTTTAGGTTCTGCTGAACATATTAGTTGTTAATAATTTTACTATGACATGATACAAATGTGACACCCAGATTTGTTGGATGTAATGCAGCCTTCTTTATGGAGCAGAAGACCCATCTATAGCTGGAATGGTGTTGGATAGTGCTTTCTCAAACTTATTTGATCTCATGATGGAACTCGTGGATGTCTATAAGATCCGACTTCCAAAATTTACAGTATGGGTTTCTTTTTGCATATTTGTGCATAACCGTATATGTTGTTCAAATATATGCTGCGAATATAAGTAATGGAGTTGCCTCTATCTGTAATGGCTTAAGTTTTTAGATGGTTGGTGGTTAAAAATCTAATATGGTATAAGAGAAGGTAATAATTTTGTGTTTGAACCTCCCAGCTTACCCTAAGCAGCACGGATACGGACACGACACGGCACGAATCTGCAGACACATCATTTGCTGAAAAATTAGGAGACGGACACCTTAGGGAAACGTTCAACGCAATATACATTTATATTTATATGTACCGCACATTTCCATATATAAATTAACAATATTATCCCTATCTAATGTGGATAAAAGGCGCAAATAATATGAATGTCATGAAGATATGCCACTAATTTGATATTCATGGAGCTAGCATTCATGCCAACTTTCCTTGTTAAGATGGAGTTTGACATACCCGTGAAAAATCACAATCCTTTGTCATGGAGTGAGATTTGTTTTTCCTTTTTCCACCAGGTGAAGGTGGCAGTACAGTATATGCGGCGGGTAATTCAAAAGAAGGCGAAATTTGATATCATGGACCTTAATTGCATAAAGGTTTGTTCTTTGATTCTGAAGAATGAAGACTTTGGCCTTTCACTCTAACACCCATTGCAACTGTGTATTGTTTGGCAAGTGTGTTTATTGAGCACATTATTGGAAGACCAAATTTGTTTCAGAACTTAGTACTTAAGATAGTAGCAACTGGATAATATCTGAAACTGAGCAAATAATTTAAGGTGTTATTATTCACAATTTGAATGTTAAATAACATGTGCAGGTCGCACCCAAAACATTCATTCCGGCTTTATTTGGACATGCTAATGATGACAAGTTCATTCAACCCCGGCACTCTGATCTCATCTTTCAATCGTATGCGGTATTAACTAGTCAAAAGATTTTTAGTTATTTCTTAAAGTAATAACCTCTACAGAATTAATTGAATTATCTCTGGCTTTGTGCAGGGTGATAAAAACATGATAAAATTTGATGGCGATCACAACTCTTCTAGACCACAGTTCTATTATGACTCCGTATCCATTTTCTTCTTCAACATCCTTCATCCCCCTCAAGTTTCTTCTGCTTATTCAAATAACCTTGAAAAGTATTATGATTTGGGGAACTTGAAAGTCACCGCTGGTATGGATGAGGTAATTTCTATTGCATTATATATCAAGATAACCTTACTTTGTTTTATTAGATGGACTACTAATTAGCAGCTCTAATCTTACTTTCTTTTTGGTTAAGCTTCTATTCTCTTTTGTTTACTCGAAGACATGAATTTCTGCTTACGCTCTCTCACATGAGATCTTTTCGCAACTGCTCTCATGATGTTATTCAAATCTCCAAGGGAGGGGCCAAAGCATGAGCTATATCAGCATTGTGTATAATGTAGTCAGTTATGATGGCCACAATACACTAGGCAATGACCAGCCTATTATACCATGAGATTGACCAAGAATCATTAGAAAAATCCATGTAATGATCTAGGAATGCTGATTGCCCTTGACCTTACTGAGCTGATGTAGATTTCTTAAATTACTTTTGGTTGGTTGCGACTTTGCGTCAGTAACATGCACTTTTACGCTTGCCGCCCTCAGGGACAGATGACCCCCAATGGTGGTTAGCATTATCGCACCAGACCTGTGATCAGGCTTCATATGATGAGGAATCCCTGTATTTAGGCAATGTTTCTGCCGTAGATGGTGATGTGACAGGTGGTTATTTAAGTACAAATAAGTAATTCCTCCGCCCGTATTGCTGGTACACTGTGGGTATTCCAAACTTTTAAGAAGAAATGCAAATCCACTTTTAATGCAGGCCTTCTTAGAAAGTTCTATGTGATTTCCCTTACTATCTACTTTTGAAACTGCGTTTACTTAATTTATGAGGGTTGGTGGAAATCTTAACAACTTTTTGTTCGACTTTTCAAAGAGGACTAATTTATTTGAGACATCCATAGTGGACCAACGATATGGGACAGAGTGTAATATATGAGGGGTACTTGAATAATGGAGCTTAAAGGATTTGAGTAACAGCCTCATTCGAACACCTTCTGTCAAAAGATGGATTAACATTCTGATGCCTTGACAAAAGCAGCACCCAAGCAAAAAGTTGTGTGCAAATTTGTCCAAGCTGGGCATTCATTTTGTCTTTCACCATTTTGGGGGTAGTGTAGGTTATTAGGAGTGATTGTAAGGTCGTTTTGCACTGTGTCCGTGTTTAGAGTGTTGTGTAAATGCTATGGAAGAAGTAAACCCTAAGCTCTCTCTTTCTCCCATTTTCTTTCTTATATTATTTGATCTTTTCTTCTTCTACTGGAAATCAAGTATTAACATTTCAGCTTCTTTTTTGTGTAGAGTCTCCTTTATGAGATAATTTCTGGTCTTCAAACTGGTGGTACTGATGCTGCTAGTTCATCATCTGCTCCACCTACGATTTCAACCACAAAATCTGTCATTGAGCTTCTTTCTGATGTTGCTCCAGTTGCTGGTGTAATTGTATGAGCTCTCCTGGTTTTCTTCACATTTTTCTCCAAACAATAGTTTTCGACAACTGAGGTATTGTATCTCAAATGCTTTTGGTTATTGCAGGATGCAATCGCCAATGTAGCTGATACACTAGGTGGTGATGATCCATCAGAACCCCAGGTGATTTTAGTTCAGATAATTTACCAGATCCTGCATTTTCTGGATCTCTTACAATGGAGTTCAACAACTTCTACTCCTATTGTAAAAGCAATTATTTGTTACTAGTTGACTTCCCAACCAAAAGAAGTTTCATCTGTACTGGTTTGACCAGGATATAGTTATTTAACTTATTTCCGGAAGTAAAAGATACCACTAAAGAGACAACTCTTCCGCTGATGTACTGTTTGTTATGATTTTTCTGCTGGATTTGGGCCTTTGCTTAGAAATATAGCCATGCCAAAACATGAACTGTGAAGTAAAAGCTGGTAGTTTAATGAAATGTTTTCACCAGAGTTTGCATTCCCTCTCAGGGTAAACCGATTGTCCAAAATGAGGAATGTTGCTCGTATACGAGCTCAAATAGAGAGAGTTGGGGAAGATGCTCATCTTTGGGGAGCGATGATGAACCTTCATCAGATTGCACCGCTGCTTACAACCACCACGAGGTTAGATTCTCAACCTTCATCTGGGATTTTTTGAAGTTCTAAGAGGTTAAAGCAGGGCCATGCTCTCTCTCTCTCTGGTGATTGCCTTACTGCTTAATTTCCTTTTAACCACTTCCAATAAAGTCTTGATTTTAACAACCAAATCAATTGATAAGGCCTAGTGGTTAGGTTTCAGTTCTAATGGCGGTGATGAACTGTGGGTCTGGATGGGGACAAAAGTGAAGATTTATAGGAAGGTGGTTGTGGGAGGGCCTGACCATAACCAGGAAATGAACTCTCGCCTCCATAACCAGGAAATTTGTTTTTACTTTTGTTTGGAGATTCGAAGAACTTTGTAGGCAGTAACTTAGTCTAAGTATGAATCCTGTTAAACAGGTTTAGTCTGTCTTGTCAAAAGTGGATGTTCAGCAGAAATTATCTGAACCCAGAACCTGCCAACTTGAGTTGGTGGTTCAGGAAATAATTGGAACGCCAACTCATGAATCTTCTTGTTCCCCAAGTAAATTGGTATATTGTCTTTGATTCTATGTACTAAAATGGTCTACCCCATTTACTAGATCTTAGCTGGATATTCCATCTTACATCTTAACTCGTCTCTCATAAGTGTCACATATTACCTGTTACAGGCACAATGAAGCGACACTAGATTAAATTATAGCTTGTTTGATGGCTTATACTCAATAATATGTATGTTGTGGTTCTGTAATCTGCCTGATCATGTATTATCTATTTACTATATCATGATCTCATATTCCTTGTTGATTCTAGACGACTCTAAAGGTGCTTGCCACACCTTTTCGAAACACTCAACGTGAACGAACGGACCGATCACAAAAGGAAGGGACGAAGAAGCAAAAGAAGAAAACTCCAACCGATTCAAAGAAGCCCAATCGCGATAAGTTTGAAAAACTTGAGGCCCTTAGCCAACGTCTACGCCATTGCATTTTGAAGCGAGTTAACCATCGGAGGAATCGCTCTTCGTGATCACCTCTACCGTAGAGAAATTGCTCCTTGTAACAGTATTCTGTAATTCTGTAGCTGTATTGTTTCTTTTGTTCGGTAATACTTTCAAATCTTCCAGACTTCCACACCTCATTGTATTGTTTTGCACAGTTACCCATGTATGCAATCAGTTTAGAATGAATGTGGTTTGTGAACTCTCTCTCTCTCTCTCTCTCTCTCTGCAATCAGTTTAGAATGAATGTGGTCTGTGAACTCTCTCTCTCCCTCTCTCTCTCTCTCTCTCTCAGTGTGATTTGCCAACATGGAGCCCATATCTGCAAATCGGGAGCCTCCACGAATACTGTTGTTGACCTAAAGACCTCTCCAATTCCCATGAATCATTTTAGCACTAGAATTAAGAACACTACCAGAGCCGTTTAAGATGACCAAAATAGCATTTGTCGAAGGGAATATATCCAAGTAACTTTCTTTCCTATTTCATTTTCACTTTCCAACATCCAAGCATTAGATCCCGAAAATCAACTTTTTAGGGAACCATCACCACTTTGCAGTGCAAGGTGACAGCGAACGGAAAATCCACAAGCACACGCTGAGGCAGGCTAGAGCCAGAGCGTCACCCCAGCTTAACCAAGGGCATTAAGGCAATAACCCGGTGAGTTAAGGCTAATATGCATGAATCTCTGCAAGAGGGCATAGATTTCACACCCGTTTACTTCAATTTTCTACCCCCTATCTTCTCCCTTTTCTTTCGTTTTTCTAATAGTAAGCATATAGACCTGAATGCAACAATTGAAATTAGAACCAGATGAAACGACACTTAGGCACATGCCTGCACTCAACACTTGTACTCGAGTATATGAAACATAATAAGAAAGTATTTTCCTGTCCAACAAGGTGATTTTGATCAAATTATAGCATTGCAATTAGATGGGACATGAAGAACCCCTATCTTCAAAACATTATCCAACCCAAAGATACCATGCTCACAAGGAAACCAAACACAGCTGCTGCTGCTGCTCCATGTGAAAACACAATCAAGAGTTTCTCTCCGAACATCAGAGGATCAACCAAAAATTACACACAATTTACATCTGTGTAATTGCACCCGTGGCCTCACTTAGTCATTGTGTCCACACTCCTTTAACAACAATACCATCTGACTTGAGCATTCTATTTGCTATGGGAATCACACCTCATCTAGCAACAATCGTTCAAGTGGATTCATCTAGCAATGTAAGTGAATTTCGTAAACTAACATTACCAGCCATTCACTGAATTTTTACTTCCCGTGTATCATAATCACAGTTCATCAAAACAAGCATCTTGTAGTGGATTGTTTATCAAACAACATTACTGTATTTCGAAAAATGGTGTCTCGATGAAGCATCTTATGTACATACGATTTTAGTTTTATAGAGACTAGATCAAGGTGGATCTGAAGACATGGAAAAATGCTTTACATTCTTTCTTAAAAGATATGGATCATGGTGCAGGAAAAAGTAAAGGAAAAAAGAATCATACAAAAGCAATGAAAAGAAACATGTACATAAGGATTAAGGAATTGACAGTCCTTGCTGCAATTCTGAACTATCAAAGAATGAAGACAAAGTTCCTGCTCATCAACCAAGACATCATTTTTAGAATGCCAAAGTTTGTTAACGTTGACAGATTAAGCACCAGATTTTTTGAGATATCCATACATAGAACTGTTGGTATAAACATACATAAAATGTTTATACCACATTTTGTGCACCTTTGTAAAATACAGAAATGATTTCCTTGATTGATTATTTCAGTGCTTCAACTTCTTTTATGTGGTAGGAAAAATGACTGTAACAAAGCAAGTATATGTTGTTAAGACCACATTCTCTCGTCAACTATTTAGCGGAAAATAGCTATTTGCAATTTGGCACACCAATTAGTGGAACAACATCTCATATTGGAAAGACGCCAGTTAAGGAAAAAATGCACTAAAAAACTAGATCACCATTGTGACACAACGAGGGTAATCATTTCGCTTTTCGCATAAACCAGTTATCCCATATGTTATACCTTGCTAGCTCTTCCCTGGAATAACTTCACACCAAAAGCACATATAAATAGATACATACTAATTGACATAAATTAAATATGAGGCACCAAAGCTAGTGCACTATACTCATAACAGAATAAGCATAGATGAATATGGTAAACCACGAAGCGCAAGGCAGAAAGGGAAGATAAAAGCAGTCATCATGTTCTCAGAATCAAAGTTGCATTCATCAGATTTCGTCTTACCTCGGTAGCCATTTTAACACTTCAGGAACCTAATCTGCGAGCATACTTAATCACGTACCTCACCAAGAAATTGCTCTATGCGGTTTTCGGAATTGTGCTTACGGTCAGAATCTTAAATCCTGTTTCTGCACAGCAAAACTTGCAAAACCTAACCCGTCATCCCAAAGCTCCTCTTTTGACTACTCCAATTGACACCAATGAAACTTCCTTTACATAGAGCTCAATTGCTCCCCTTATGTTCTGAGCTACAGTATAATTTTAAACGGTACCCTGCTCAGTTCCTCCCAATAAAAGTCACATTCAGGAGATTCCATCTTACCTTGGTAGGCGTCCAACACTTCAGGAGTCTCATCCTTGTACTTAGTGACATACCTCCGCAAGAATTCGTTCTCTTTACAGATCAAAACTGTTGACAACTTCACATTTTCATGAATCTTGTTTCTTGACAACAAAACTTGCACAACCAAACACCTTGGGATGATCCTCTTCTCCAAACTATAACTAAGTACTACAGGCCTCCTTGACAACTGCGATGGGCTCCAATGAAACTTATTGACGTAGAACTCCACCGGGCCTCTTATCACCTCCTCTGACCTGGATATGAAAGAGGGGTTGAACCTGAAGATATCAAGGGTCTCCAAATCGGAAAACCCCAAGGTTTTGTAAAACACAAGTTTCTCCTCCCAAGTCGATCCAGGGCAGAATAACATTGCACTAACAGCATTTTTAAATGCCAATGACGAAGGGTCGAAACCCATTTCCATTGCAGTGGACACAACCTTACTAAACCTGCATGGTTTTGTACATGTTATTACACGGCCACCTATCACATTAGCCATCATATTTGAAATCTGGGACTGGGGGATACCAAGATTCCGCAATGTAGACAGATTAGGCACCAATCTTTTCGAGGTGTTGAACAGAATAAATGGGTACCTTTTAATTACCAAAACTGCATTATCTCGAGAACCAAGCGAAGTTATGAGAAACTCAACTATTGGGACAAGGTGATTCTTTAAGCTTCGTGTAAATAACATAGGGCAGGTGGTGACCACACCAAGGAATTCAGTTTCGGACAAGCCAACCGAACGAAGGAAATCAATCTTGGGCTTGAGGGTTTTCTCAACACTGCAGTTGATAATTCTGGGGTATTTGGAAACCATGGTTTCGACTTGGGTTTGTGAAAACCCATAGTCACTCAGAAGCTTTAAGACTGCATTTGGCTTCTCCGAGGACTCAAATAGAACCCGAAATCGATCGGATAAGCCACAGGAAGTGATTATATCATCAATTGTGAATGAAAGCACATCGTTGGTACGAGTGCTGCTATCACAACTTAAACTGGGTACATTCTGTGAGCTCTGCAGATGCAATGATGAGGAAATACTTCGATCGGGTGAAACTACTAAATCTATCTTGACATGGGTAAGAGATTTAGGTTTGCAAAGTAAAGGAATCATTGTTTTAGGAATCATTGCATCAGAAAGACGAAGAAAAGGGGATGAGAGATAATAGTAGTAAGAGGATACTGATAATACATCCATAAAACTCGCAGATTATACTAGTTTTTGTTGGGTAGAAAGTGAAACGCAGCCAAAAAAAAAAGAAGAAGAAAAGTATCGAATTTGACCCACCTAGAATCGGCAACTGAGAGAAAGAGAGAGTAGAAGACTGGCAAGATTTGTACGTATATGAATATCTATCGCAATCGCAATATATATATATATAGGGAGGAAGCTATGGTACACATGGTATACCGTATGTCTAAATTATGACAATTTGTGATTTTCATTATGCCGATTTTTGGTTTTCTAATACATATTTATGATTCTACTTACGACTTGTACTTTAAAATTTACCTGTTGAACAGGTCATTAGCAGGTTACTCATAATTAAAAAATATTGTTGTTATGTAACCATAATTATTCGTACCCGAATCCATAATACTTGTACACTAACCAAATATATGCGTACAATATCAAAAATTAAATAATGCTACCCACAAATGTTATAACAACACCATAAATTGGCATTATCTTACCACAATAAGTCGTAAAAAAAAATTGACTCGTATGATATTCCGTAACAAAATCAAAATATGTCATATCAGAATCAACAATTGCTATACTCAAACCAAAAATATTTGTAAAATGCCAAAAATTTTATAAAATAATCACAATTGTTATGACAACACCTAAAATTGTCATTTTCTTAACACAACATGTCGTATTAAAAGAAAACATATTTAAATACCCCAAATTATATTACAAATCACAATTGTTATGATAATATCATAAATTTACGTTTTCTTACCACAATATGCCGTACCAAAGGAAATTAATTAAAATATTGCGTAATAACACATGTCTAAAATACCACAAATTCAGTAATATAATCAAATTTGTTATGACAACACCATAAATTGGTGTTTTCATACTCACAACGTGTTGTATAAAAAAATTCAATCGAAATGTTCAGTAAACGATAGTTAAAATCAGTAAAATACCATACCACTAATTATTTTCAATTCCCGCTACATTATTTTTTCAAAATTTAAAATTTCCACCATATTATCTTAATTTTTGATTCCCTCCACATAATTTTTTCAAATTCTTATTTGTCCCTACACAATACCTCAATAATTTAAACAAAAAATAAAGTTCTCGTTCAAAATTTTCATCCAAGAAATTCACCAAAAAAGTACTATACCAAAATTTTCGAATACAACTACAATTTCCTCTCAAAATACTAGTCTAAATTAAATTCTTTCTCTACAAAATTTTATTCAAAAAATCAAAATTCCTTCAATTTTTCATGGAAAAATGAGAGGTCACTAAAACAAATAATTACCCAACTATCTCAAGATACGGATATTTAGAGCGGTGCACTTAACAATTGGCACTATATATTTGACAGGTGGATCGGTGTCAAACCTTCACCCTATGCATACAAATCCAAATTTAATGGTAGTCATTGGAATTAGGTCGTGGAAGTACAATATAAATAATTTTGTAAATTTATTGTCATTGTACTTTCTTTTTAAAAAAAATTATTCTAGTCGACATACTGATTTACACCAATGACATAGGCTATAATTTGATCTACAAGTGTAGGCCAAGCACTACGACAGATGCATTTGAGGCCATTGCCTTCTCAAATTTTAGCCTGGAAATAGGGCCCCTACGTACAAGAAAGTATTATAAAATTAATAGCCATTAGAATTTCAAATTCTCAATTATGTACCACAGTGAAAAGGTGTTGGAGTTTGGACATTTATCTAAAAGATCAGGGTTCAAGTCTTGCACCCTTCATTCTTTAAAAAAAAAATTGCTGTTTTTTAGTTAAATTACATAGAGTCCTTGTAGTTTCATACTTCGACAAATCTAGTTGTTCAATTTTAATACAACATTAAAATCTAATAATGAAACATCTGAGCCCCACGTAAGGTGTTTTTTTTTTAATTTTATAATCTAAATCGTCTATCTTTTATATAATATCAATTAGGTTATTCGTACCAAGAATGAAGTTGATGACTTATAGCTAGACACTTAATTGGATGGAAAATATCATTCTATTATTCAATCTGTGTGCCGATAATGGAGCTTCCTAAACCTGATTGAGGCAAAAATTTACGTAGGTGAGTTAATCAACAAACATAAAAAACTCAATTGATTTAATTGTCATTATTGTGTCACGGTAGCATGGCTACCGTGTATTCAACTACAACAGAGGACTAGGTTTCATATCAAATATAAATTGAATGTACAATCTAAATGTCATTAGTGAGTGAATTTTTAGAATGATCGATCAGGGCTGTTAGGATGTTAAGTTATACGATATTTGATTTGTGATATTTTAAACATATTTCTTGCTTGAGTATAATAATTATTGATTGCGCTATGACATATTTTGGTCTTGTATCTAGTATCTTTTGATCGATTTCTTTTGGTACGACACATTGTGATAAATAAGTGCCAATTTTTGTATTGTCATAACAATTGTGGTTATGTTATATAATTTGTAATATTTTACATATGAGGGAGAGGGAGAGAAAGTCAAGGAAAAGAGAATAACCTGTTACCTGCTAAGCCCTTTTTTTATTTTGTTAATTGATTTAATCAATGGGTGGTTCAGATTATTCACTTTGAAATCTAAGGGTTTAAAATCATGATGCGTACAGTACACCCCCTAATAAGGGGTGTGTACCATAGGACTATCCTAAAAGGAGCTTCGTTTTTCTTGTTCCGTATGTTTGCCGTAAGAGAGACCAACAACTTAAAAGCATCCCCACATTGGAATAACTAAAATTAATAATCAAAAGTTGATGACACGTCTATCTTTTGATTATTTATATAAGGATTGCTAAGGTTAACAAAGTCGAGTTACACAATAGTACAATCAAAATTGAATAATCAAAATTTGTCGCATCATCTTTTCAATTTATAAAAATTTAAAAATTATTATGACATAGAAAATAATTTATTTTAAATAGTTTTCAAACTAATAAAAAAAGGTTATTAGAAAAACAGAAAGTGGGTTTTTGAAATTTTAGTTAAAAGATAGTTTTCGAGAAAAAGTAAAAAGGTTTTTTTTTTTTTTACAAAAAAGAACAGTATTTGAAAAAAGAGTTCTAATAAATAAACAGTTTTTGGAAAAACAGTTTTAATAAAAAAACAGTTTTTGCAAAAAAATAAAAACTGTTTTTAAAAGTATTTTCTGAGACAAATGTTGAAAATGGAAGAGATGGAATATTTTTGTATAATGACGGTGTACTTGATTAAGAAAATGTGGGGACAACTAAATTTTGTTATTGAAAAAAGGTTGCTAGTTTTAATTATCCGATGGTCAAAATTTGATTAGTTGCTAAGTTTGGTTATTCCAATGTGAGCTCTTTTTTGAGCAAATGTTGTTAATTTAAGCAACTTTTTGATTTTGATTATACCACTCTGGATGCTCTTAGGGTTGTTTTAGGTAGTGAATAAGTTGTTGATAGTTTGTGAGTAGAGTTACTGAAACAAAACAGTATTTGTTGACAACTTTTTTGTTAATGAAAACGAGATAGGAGAATGCTGAAACTTTTTTGTTAGTGAAAACGAGATAATAAAATGTGTTAAGTTTTTAATATTTTTTGTAAGTGAAAACGAGTATTAAAGTACTCCTTTTGTCCCTAAATAAATGTCCGTCGCGCAAATATTAGCCTCTAAAAAGATGTATTTGTTTGGTTAACAAATTTAATTTTTTTTACAAATGAATAGATAGCAATGAGATTTATTAGATTGTGAAAAAAAAAAGATTTTTTAACGAAAAATATACATTTTTTGGTAAGGTCTAAATTTACATGCCAGACACTTATTTATTTAAGGTACATTATTTTATTTATACCGCCACAACCCAAGGTGATCATAATTACCCAAAACAAAAAAGCCCTAGGTGATTAACAGGGTGTTTCCACTACTTTTTGGCAAGTGATAATGCCAAAACCAAAATTGATGCTGCCAAACCTCAATCATGTGAAATGACTTCTTTGCCCTCCTCCCAATCTCATCCTACTTTACTCTCTCTCTCTCTCTCCCTCCTTCATGAACAACGAGAAACCCAGTCTCCCAACTCAACCTCTCCGCCGCCGACGCCAATGTTTTCTGTAAAATGATTGCCCAAATTGTTTGGAAAAATGATGAGGTTCTCAAAAAAAAAAAAAAAGAAAAGAAAAAAGAAAAACAGAAGAAAAAAAAAAAGGAGAGAAGATATATCTCTATCAAATCAAATCAAATATGGAGATGGAGATGGAGATGGAGTCCTAAAACGAAACATTCTTTTCCAGTAAAATCATTACACAACTCAACTACCAACAAGAATTCCAACAAACTTCTCTCTCTCTCTACCGATGGAGAACCAGAACAGAGCCATTTCCTTCGGCGATGACTCCAAACCGCCCAGCCACAAGGTGAAGTTGATGTGCAGTTACGGCGGGAAGATCTAGCCACGCCCCCACGACCACCACCTCATCTACGCCGGCGGCAACACGCCGAAACCAAGATCCTCGCCGTCGACCGCCGCGTCACCTTCTCCGACATTTTGGCTAAGCTAACCTCCTTCTCCGGTGCCGCACCCGACGACGACGTCTCCTTCAAGTACCAGTTGCCCGGCGAGGATCTCGACGCCTTGGACTCCATCATCAACAACGACGACGACCTCTAGCACATGATGGCCGAGTTCGACCACATCTGCGATTGCGTCTCGCCCAAACTGGCCTGCCTCCAAATCTTCCTCTTCTCCGTGAATCTGAACCAGATTTTACAGTAAACTTTGGCGTCTGCGGCGGAGGCGGAGAGGTTGAGTTGGGAGACTGGGTTTCTCTTTTTCAGGAGGGAGAGAGAAAGAGAGAGTAAAGTAGGGTGAGATTGGGAGGAGGGCAAAGAAATCATTTCACATGACTGAGTTTTGGCAGCATCAATTTTGATTTTGGCATTATCACTTGCCCTATTTTTTTTGGTTAACAAGTTGTGACAAATTTGCATGTTGTTAACATTAATTGAGAAGTTTTGCATCGTCATTTTCTCCATTTTTGTTAGTGTGAACAACTTTCATTAGTGTGAACAATTATTTTTTACTACAACTTATTCGTTAGTGTGAATAATTGGTGATTTTGAATGAATAAATCGTGGTGCTCAATTTATTTATTAGTGTGAACAACCTAAAAATCCCAGATTCCCACATGTTGAGCCAAGGAGGGTTGCAATTGACTCCCACAGGGCTTTGGTAGAGGTTAAAATTTTGGAAAGGGGAAGGAGATATAATATAAGGGAGATAAAGAGGTGAATATGATTACAGGGATTATTATTTTACAAATTTAAAAGGGGTACTTAAAAATTACTTGGCTTATTTAGGTGGTGGTGAATGTACTCTTGTGTGATATTCCTAGTTTGCCCTTGGATAAACCAAAAAAGTGTAAAACAACGGTCTTATTTGTTTAAAATGTCGTCTTGTTCCGAATTTTTTTAACATTGGTCCATATTTTTATATTTTTTCGATACATCTCGCGAGACGAATGATTAATCCCAAAAATTATGACGAAATGCTAAGTAAAAGGGGAGAAAAAAAAAAACCGAAATAAGTTCAGATTATAAATTTACAAAAACGCAGCCTCAAGCTCAATTTTGATTTACTCTGCCCAAACATCTACTCCAGGTAATCTGTCATTTTTTTAGAAAAGAAAAAAACACATAAATGCCTAAGCCTGGAAGGCTCAACTCGAATACTCGTCCGAATCGTCGCCTTAAATTCCAGCAATGGGTTCTCATATAAGTGTAATTTTGTTCACGCTCATTAAAAGAGGCCTCTTATTAGTTGAAATGGTACAAGTCTTATCCGTGCAATACACTTTTAGATAAGCATGATCCACATTATTTCAACTAATAAGAAGGAGGGTAATGTTCACCCAAAACTCAACTGGAAATGCTTTCATCCGGCCAAAATCAATCATAGAACCCTTTCTCCGGCCAATCGGGTTCTTGTTCCAAAATCACACACGCAATCAAAACAATCCCAGAATCAAGAAAGCCAAAATCAATTTCTCGTTCCCAACGATTCCTTTCTCTGGCCGCAAATCAGAAACCCAAAATCACGAAAAGTGTTGCCGGCAACGCCTTCAGGAAACCGGAAATGAACAAGTTTTTTTAATCTGTCGGAGATGAATGATTAACCTATGGCCGGCAACGGCTTGTATCCGCGATGGCAAGAAGAGAAGTAAAATCGTAGATGGACACACAAAAGAAATGAAATTAAACTGAAAGGAAGAAGGTACAAACAAGGTGGGCCAAAGGGGTACATCGTTCCAAGCTGGATGAGATAATAACCCCTGGGGGGTGTCTAAAAATTATCCCCCTGGAGTGAGATATAAGCCAAATAATATCCGGGAGCCAAAATCCAAACAAGTACTAATGGATATGCCCAACCCGGATATGTATATCCAGCTCCATCCTATATCCTCCTCCCAAACAGCCCGTAAGCTTCACACTACAACTCTCTTCGCGGTTTTCACTTTTGCTGCATTCTTGAAAAGTTAATCATCTATCATAAATTTCCAATCGAATCACAAACGTTTACCCATGATATATTTCATGCCAAGTAGATTTCTCCTTGTTACGACCTCATGAAGGTCAGAAGTATGGTCTATAATTACGTTCGGAAGATGAGCCTCCAGAACCTCAATTAGTCACACCGCCTAAAAATCAACAGGGTTCTTTCACCTAAGAAGAATACATTCTTCAAGGAACTATACATGCAAGGAAAGTGGGAATCCTCGCATGCACAACAACATGCAACATGCCTAAACTATAAGTTAACTACCTGAAACATCTTCAAACTGATCTTCGTTGCTAATGGGTATCCTCGACAAATGATCCTACTGCTCTCTGGCCAGAAAGAGTGAGTGGGGTTGCTTGTATGGGGGGCTACAGCTCGCGTCCAATATCCGCTGTGTAAGCACAGTTTCTGGTATAGAATACGCTGCATCCATGCTCACTCGTTGCTTCTTTGCTGACCTCACACCCTTGGGGCTCACATCTGGTGAACTGCTATGGCATCCAGAATCTGGTGTAAGGGGCTCGTGGCGAGAAGAGAATGATTCATCAATAGAAATACTCTTGGCTAGGGCATTTTCCTTCGCATCCTTGTCCAATAGTGGGGTCTCAGAAGTTGGGGCAGGGGTTGCCGGGTCAGTCTTAATGTCTGATGCAGGCCAGTTGTCATTTGATGCTGGGGCAGACAACCCTGAGCCGGGATCTTCTGAAAGAACTCCACTCAGTCGATGTTGCTCTTCGATTATCTTCTTCAAATACTTGCCTTGAGCTTCTATGCGCAACTGCAGCTGTCTCTGCACCTGTTGTATTTCAAATTTTAACACCACTTGCTGGTAAAAAGTTTGGCTCACAAACCAATAGTACCTTGTATACTAGCATAACATGAAGGACAAAAAAACTCAGTCTAACCGATGTGTCACAGTGGGGATTCATCTAATATGTGTGTCCACACCTGACACCTAAGTATTCATGTTTCTTAAGGAGGGTACATGGGAGTAGCCCTGCCACATTGATCAGCTACTCGTCCTCCAATGGTGTGCTGCCACATGGCTGCATGGACGCCTTACCTCCATTGGCACCCCGCCCTGCGACAAGCCTGGTTGCCTCTCAGCGAGGAGAGGGATTCTTATTTAGTGGGGGCAGATTTTGTTTAGAGTGATGTGAAAGGTTTTAGGATAAAACTCCTCTAGAAAAAATAACTTTTAAGCAATAATATACATAAAATGTTACATTTCATTCAGAAGAACGATGTTGATTTGCAAGAAAACCTTGACAACTTTCGAGTATTGGATGTGGTGCGGGATAGCTCATTTGCAATGCCCGCTAATATTTATTTTTCATATCACACATGAGTGAAATATCTGTTGTTATCATGAGAGAAGACCTTTGTCTTGTTTTCTTAAGAGGAAGAAAGCAATGCTGTAAATTTTACTGTAAATATGTAAAAACGAGTTCAAAGAAATTTGTACAAGGTACACAGGGTATCTATCTCTAACGAAAAGGATGCTCGAGGAGGACAGGAACGCTACCTCCAATTGCTCATGAAGCCGCTTCTGTACCTCCATTTGCAACTTAAGTGCTTCAGTAATTTGCATCCCTCTGCAAACAGGTAAGAACACTAACCTTCTCAGATCAAGTAGCCCATTAATCAGCTAAATGACTAGAATTAAGATGTTCCATTATGTTATCTTATCCGCATTAAAAGTTCTCATGCGATCCATATATGAGAATATGACGCGGAAAAAAGCTGATTAAATTGCTTATTAGTTGCTTTGAAATTTCTGGCCCTAATTGGGCAGGAGCATTGAACAGTTAACCACCTCTTGAATGCGTGCCACATTTATAAGATAGCGCACAAATTGGATCTTCAGTCGTAAGCGCTATAAGCATTCTCTCCACACAAATGCAAAGCATTAATAGAAGGAGGCGAAATTACTTACGATGAACCATCCAAATTGGAAAGCAAGTCCCCAGAGTCTTTCTTATCAGCTTTTTTCCCTGGTGTCATCAATTCAAGTCAGGTATCAATAAATTGTCTTGTTAGACGCCGGATACATTTTAAGCCATCACAGAGAAGAATCATCATTGCTATAAACCTCCCTATTTTATTTCTCCAGTAAAGGTACAAGGTATTATAGTCGGTTTGTGTGTTGTCAAACGAAAGTAAATTGACAATATGGTATACTTTGTCACCTACCATCGGATGAAGAGTCGGGTAGGTATTTTGCAAGTCTATATTTCTGGATGCATCACATAGAAGAATTAGTGGAAGTCTCAATAAGGGAGAAATTTGAAGAAAACAATAAGAAAATTTTCATGAGAAAACAATTATAGCTACCTGTAAATGGCTCTTGACATGGTAAATTGTTAGTTCTTGTACGCCCATGACCTTGAGTACACCTTTGGGTGTAGCCCCTAAAATTAGGGTAACGGTTAGATTAGTGGAATGTTATCGATGATTATGCTTAGATAATCTACAGTTAAAATTGCCCGATTTCTCAACCAGATCATCTAACCGCTGGTCAGCGCTATTCAAAATTTCATTTAGCATTCTAACAAGTTCCGCATACAGGTACAAATCTTTACCATAGTAACCAGGAAGTAGGCCTGTCAATGGGCTAGATCCGATCCGGAGTCGTCGGATCAAGATCCGACGGATCCGGATCCGGTAAGACCCAAATCCGATCCGAATCCGATAGTGGTAATCCGGATCCGAATCCGAAACATTCGGATCCGAATCCGAAACGAAAATCCGAATCCGATCCGAAAACCTTTTTACTTCAAAAATTTTAGCAAAAAAAAAAATTAAATAAAAATACAACTTCTTAAACATTTTTTTTTTCAAAATAAAAATTTACTGCTTTTTTAAAAAAGATTTAAAAAATTAAAAAAAAATAAAGTTCGGATTCGGATTGATAACGGATTTAATCCGATCCAATCCGAATCCGATCCGTATTTGAATTACCGGATTTCGGATCGACGTTATCAGATTCGGATCCGGATCGGATTTTCCGGATCGGATCCGGCCCATTGACAGGCCTACCTGGAAGCCAAATCTAGAACTAGATGCCTATTACATTTAACAAGCTACATTGTCAACGAAGACTTTCAACATGTTTCTCAGTCATTCAAGTTGACATCAAGTGCAAACAGAAAGTCAGCAAGCAACTTCTTTGTTTGGATAGGGATTGTGTATGAAAAGAAAGAAGCTTAACCTAAGGAAATGTTTGCTCCTGTTCCAGTTTTGAACTTTTCTCATTTGTGGTAGGTGTGAAGGATGTAATGCTATTATGCTAAATAGATATAAAATTTAGCCAGATTAAGGTCAAGACAACTCACGATCTGGCCCACCCAGTTGTGCCACTGCTTCGACAAAGCGTTCATGAAGCTCATGTGTCCACCGCAACCGTTGCCTGGCGGCCAGACTAGGATTGTTGTTAAGAGTAAGACTGTTACATCCATTCATAGTGCTGGCACCACAATCTACCTTTTGACTAAAAACCACTTCTGACTTGTTAGGAGCTAAACTTCAGCTAGAGACACCCTTTGATCAACAAAATTTGTCATTATCTACAAAAAGTAACCGATGTTATTGGAAGCATAAAGAACACATTTAAACACTACGTGCATTTGGACAACAAACTGTTGAACTGCCATAAGAGAAGTGACGAAATCTAAGGTCCACGCAATAATCCGTTTCGTGAACCAAGTATAACAGGATAGACTTTGATGCTCATAAAAGAGCTTGGTAAGCTTTAGCTTCCTAGAAACTTAAGCAAAAAGGAAGTAATCATTTGTGCTTCCTTTCATATGTGACAGAAATGAAGCAACCTTTCCTGTGATACATAACTAGCATCCAGACGTGTCATTTTAGTGGCAATATATTAGTTCCTCAAGCCCAATCCACAACTTGTTTCGATATGAACCTTCTATCCACAAAACACACACCACCGATAACAAATTAGTGGATACCTGGGCATCTAGGTGATAAGCATTAACTTACCACAACTTATTAATTCAACATTTGGCCAACAGTAGCTTGGAGAACTCGGGTGAAAAAAGCAACTAATTGAAGGACTCCTGTCGATAAGCAAAGATATGAGAATGGTCCAAAAGGAAAATTGAAAACAAAACAATGTCGTCAAAGTTTAAACTTTTCAGCAAAACAAACAAAGGAAAGGAGGGGGAAAAAATACTTGGGTCACGGCATAGAAAAACATTCTCGCATTTAATTAAAACGAAAAAGGTGATCCACAGTGGAGAGCTACAAACTGCAAGAAGAGGTAGGTTACATCCAAATTCTAATTCAATGGCATGGATCATGAGAAAGAGTAAAAGAAACCTCCAGATATCTAAATGTACTTCCATATAACCCCACCACCAAGTAAAATTGGCAGTTAGCCCCATTAGTTAGAGCAACTTGAAGAATTATTAACAACTGCCTTGGCTCTTTCGCACCTCCAGAAAAGGGTGAGAAGATAAAAGGAACAAGAGCCAAATTACTTGTTTTGGTTGATTAACATAGGTGAGAAATGAAGAAAAAAATATGGGGTTTTGTTAGTCCAGGTGAATTTCTAACCAAAAATTCTTTCTTTTCTCTCCCTGTCTCACAATCCAAAGGGCAATTAACCAAAAAGAAAAGAACAAGAAAAAGAAGAAGAAAGAATCCCTGTTTCTTAGAAACAGTGGTGTAGAAACTTGGAGTAATTCGCAGAGAAGATGTACAATTACGAACAAAAGGCGTACAAGAAGAAGAAGCAAGAGCAAACCCAGATCTGAAAATCCAAGAAAAAACATACCCAGATCGCCGAATCAACAATTCAACTGAAACCCAAACCAACTCCTTGCTCGTGGACTCCCACCCTTTCCCTTCGCTCAAAGCTGATTGAAATTTCGGGGGAAAAAGGGATAAGTGGATGCGTGCTTGCTCTCCCAATTTTTTTGAGCAGACAAAAGATAAAAGACAAATTTTTTTGTTGGAAAAAAATCCGGACAAATCTGTTGG
This sequence comes from Rhododendron mucronatum var. ripense, assembly GCA_019656295.1. NCBI lineage: Eukaryota > Viridiplantae > Streptophyta > Magnoliopsida > Ericales > Ericaceae > Rhododendron > Rhododendron mucronatum. Next base: position 213,982 of record BPLT01000026.1, read on the forward strand.
ACTATTTTTTATGATATTTTAAAAGTAGGAATCTCTAGGACTATGGATTATGGGAATCTGGGATAGCCGGATAGGTTGGAGAGTACTAAAAAAAATTGTTTACTCCATATTAACGCGTTTGCGTTAGTATATGCGTATATTGACTTATTGAAGTGTGAATTTTGCCACTCACTAGCGAGATCTGATTAGGGGTGGGAATGAACTTTCTATTTTGAGAAGTACTAAAAAAGTCGTTATACAATAGTACATTTTTTTAATTGGACTTATCTTCAAGGACTATGACCTAAGTCACATAATTCATGCGGTGCAGGAGTGCTAGCACAAGAGCAAAAATTGAAAGCGCGAACGCGATGTAAGAATTAAGAGTGAAAGCACGAATCATTTTGAGAAATTATATGACTAAACCTAGGTTATGAATATTTGAACTCATGCACCTTTGAAATAAGGAGCAATAACTTGTGTTACTCTTTTATTTTATTCATCTTCATTTGAGAGCAAATATTATCCTATTGGTGGGGAAGTATGAATCTCATGTTAACAAATAACATTCTCATACATAAAAGAATGTATTAAATGTTCTCTTAAGCTTCGCATTTTCAACTAATGAGAGTCAAAGTGTTGTTCATTTGTCGCTAAAACAGCGAAGAAAATCAAACGCTTGATTTATTCTTTTTTTAATTCGTTATTCCATTGTCGCTAAAAACGGTGAAGAAAATCAAACGCTTGATTTATCATTTTTTTAATATGTGTACTATTATAATTCATGTAGAAAATATGTGGTGGAGGCGAGGGAATAATACTCCCGTCTTGCGAATATGCTACTGACTATGAACCAGATCATAAAACACACGCATTATACATTTAACGAAAGTATTATATGTATAAATCTTACTCCATCCTATTAGACATGATTTTCTTGCAACTTGTTCGAGAGTGAACTCATTTCATCTGACGAATTATTTGGCTGGATATATTAGAAAATTTATTTGGCTGGATATATTGAAAAGAGTAAATTACAGTAAACCCCCCTCAACTAATCTAAATTTTCACTTAACCCCCTACAACTATAAAACTCAACAGTGTGCACCCTCTAACTATCCAGAATTGACACTTAACACCCTTTTGTTAGGTCTTCGTAGAAAAAATGCACCGACGGCCGTCTCCGACCACCGGGCGGCCGATCCGAGCCGTCCAAAAATTTTAAAAAAAAAATCGAGTGGGCTAGAGTGGGAATCAAAGGCATCCGACGTGCGTAGATGCTCAATCTAAACACCCCATTTAAATTCTTGGGGTGTTTGGATCGAGCACCTACGCACGTCGGATGCTGTTGATTCCCGCATTAGCCCACTCGGTTTTTTTTTTTAAATTTTTGGACGGCTCGGATCGGCAGCCCGGTGGCCGGAGACGGCCGTCGGTGCATTTTTCCTACGGAGACCTAACAAAAGGGTGTTAAGTGTCAATTCTGGATAGTTAGAGGGTGCACACTGTTGAGTTTTGTAGTTGTAGGGGGTTAAGTGAAAATTTGAATTAGTTGAGGGGGATTTACTGTAATTTACTCTTAGAAAATTGTCGCCTGACATTTTAAGTCGGGCCGAGCTATTCGCACCCACAAATTTACTCCCATACCCCACTATATTTCGGCAAGCGGTTGTTGAAAATCATAAATAACATTTCGGTAAATAGTTGTTGAAAATAAGATTATATTTCGGTAACTACATGTCGAAAATATATTCAATTTTCGGTAGACAATTGCCAAACATGCATTTTCGGTAAACAGCTGTTGAAAAAAACATCATATTTCGGTAATTGGATGCTGAAAATGTATCTCAATTTCGGTAACTAACTGTCGAGTCTAAATGAAAATTTTTAACGGGGTATGGGAGTAAATTTGTGGGTGCGAATAGCCCGGCCCTTTTAAGTCACAGATACATTAATATTTCAGCGTAAAAACAACTTTATATAACTTTAAGTTTTTCTATAAATGGAGTATTAGTATTTTGGGAAAATTTCAAAATACCCCAAATCTTTACTCTAAATTTCAATTAGACTCCTAAACTTTCAAAAAAATCAATTTTACTCCCAACTTTATCTTCCATTAATCAAAGCGACCCCTTCAGTCTAAATGACTATTGGATTTCATTAAAGGCTCCGTTAAATAGCATCCCGATTGAATTTCAATGATTCGAGCCGCTCAATGTGTTCAAAATGTGATTTTAAAGGTACTTTCGAGAAATCATGAAAAAAAAAGACTAGGAATGGCTTGATTTAAGCAATTTTTTATTGAAACAGTTCAATAAAAAATGGTTCGGATGAAGCCCTTTTTAGTCATTTTTGTGTTGATTTCTCGCGAGTACCCTTAAAATTACGTTCTGAACACATTGAACGGCTCAAATCATAGAAATTCGATAGGAAAGGGGAGGTGCGCGGACCGATCCGGATTTTGTTCAAGTTAGGGGCATTCGGATTTTGCTTCAGTCCGTACCTCCCCTTTTCCGATTAAATTTCAATGATCTGAGCCGTTCAATGTGTTCAAAACATAATTTTAAGGGCATTGGAGAGAAATCAGTAAAAGAAATGACCGGCAAGGGCTTCATTCGAACAGTTTTTATTGAGCTGTTCAATAACAAAATTGCTCAAATTAAGCCCTTCCTAATCTTTTTTATTTATTTCTCGAGGGTACTCTTAAAATTTCGTTCTAAACACATTGAGTGGCTCGAATCATAGAAATTCAATTGGAAAATGGGAGGTGCGGACTGAAGCAAAATATAGACGCCCTAACTTGAACAAAATCCGGATCGGTCTGCGCCCCCTTTCCCAATCAAATTTCAATGATCCAAGCTGTTCAATATGTTTAGAACGTGATTTTAAGGATACCTACGAGTAATCAGCAAAAAAATGACCAAGAAGGGTTTCATTCCAACAGTTTTTTATTGAACTCTGATCACATTAAGTGGCTCGGATCATCAAAATTCGGGACGCTACTTAACGGGTTCTTTAACGAAATCCGCTAGTCATTTGGAGACATCATCATATACTTTTCATACTTATCCTCTATGGAGACATCATCATTACACTTTTACTCGTCAATTTTTCGAAAGTGAATCTACTTTTAAGGGTAAAATAGAAAATGTACCAACTTTTATCCACTAACTTTACAACAAGATACTTATTTTGGACAGCCCAAAATAAAATACAAAATACTTAAAAAGGGACGGAAAAAATATCTATAAAAGTAATCCACAAATTCTGCCGTTTTCCTTCTCCGCACACAAATCCTTATTCGGTGGCTAATTTCAGCTTGCTGCCATTTTGTGGGCGAAAATTTTAATTTGTTCATTCTCAGAAGGGTGTGCTCATTCTGGTTTTATTTTGATGATCAAACTAATTTATTCTTTCCGTATTGATATGCTTATAAACTGTGCAAAAATTTAACTCAAAATAGATCTCAACAAATTCTTAATTTAAAAAATTCAACTCTTGAATAGAGAAAGGAAAAAAAAAAATTATTCCTCACATGAAGCGCTCACTAATATCTGAAAGAGCAGAATTTTTTCATGGTCTGTTAGCAAATGAATCTATATAGAATGAACGATTTCTATCGTTTGCGTGCTTCAGCAACTTGAATATGTTTGCACTCAAGGAATCATTCCAAAGCTCAAACTGCTGACCATAAAGAATGTTAGATGTCAGCTTCTTTTTGCTAAAAAAAATAAGAACATATTTTTTAAATAAGTACATATTTTTTGCATCATAGATGATGTATCATAAGAAAATAATCTTATCTTGTAAAACAAAAAATAAGTTCTTAAAAAATAAGAATCTTAACGCAACGAGCCTTAGTGGTAAAACTGCGAGATAAGTGATTTGGAGGACGAATACGGCATTGCTATTTCATTCATTATTTACTGCTTAAATTTCCTTCTTGAAATTCAAACAAAACGTACAGACCATTTTTTTTACGACGTAGTAAAAAGATTGGAGACGACAATGCAGATTCCGGCGACGCCCCTCAAATCGCGATTCATCCGAGTCAAAGGGGAGCGAAAGGCCGTGCCTCGGAAAGCCGCCTGGCAGTCGCCGGCCTCGCGAGCGGAGTCGGCGGCGTAGGGCGCCAGTTCGGAGTAAGTCTCCGAGTCCAAGTCGTTGAGCGCCAGCGCCAGAGCCGAGACGGCTTCCCCGTACAACCGCTCGCATCTCTCCAACAGCCTCGAGTACTCATCGCGACGGCTGCTGCCACGGCGGCGGCCCAGCAATGCCCGTACGTAGGCCTCGGTACTGGTGGCGTTGGCGTAGGCCAAGTCGAACGAGACGAAGGCGAGGACGTAGGCGTCCGCGGTCGGCGTTCGCGGGTCGGAGTAGAGGGAGTCGACGCAGAATGCGTAGGTGGTTGTGTTTTTGCAGACGCTCTCGACGAGGTCGGTCGGTTTTTTTGCGTAGGAGGAGGTGGGACTTAGTAGGGTGGAAGAACAGCAGCAGAAGAGGAGGAGGAGGAGGAGAAGGAGGAGGTTGCAGCGGCGGAGAGAAGGTAGAGAATAAGCCATTTGTGGTGGTTCTTTGTGGCGGTTTTGGTGGGTGGTTTGGAATTTTATGGGATGTGAAGGGGTCTGGTAGGAAAGTGAGGCGTACATGTAACCTCCTCCAGCCAACGAAAGGACGCAAAAGGGGAAAACGAAAGGGTAGATCCTTGTGATTTACTTTCATGATTTTGTTTTTTTTTTTTTTTTTTTTTCTGTAACTCGGTATTCGGTTCAATGGACCAACCAGTACGAGAATTTATTTTATCGTCCTCTAATAGAAATCCAATTGAAGATGAGGCAAAATCTTATATGGATCGATCTAATTAAAAGATAAGCACGCTTATAGAAATTAAGTCATAGTGCTAAAGATATTTCAAGGCTCCTAATTGGCAAGGTGACTATCATTGCGTCAATCGTCAAAATTACGAGGAGGGTGAAGATCGACGTAGTCCTAATTTGATGGGTGATTTGAACTATTCATTCTAAAGTTCTTAGCATCTAAATCATTTATGCAAGGCAGTTAGTGTAAAATGTAAATAAATCATGTGAGAAATATTACTACGTGAAGAAATCACATGATTCTCCAAATAGGTAGTTTCGTATGGCAGGCAACAAATATATAAGGACAAATGGGGGATTTGGCATTATGGGCTAGAATTCCGCCATTTTCCTTCTCCGAAACTCCTTACTAGTATTAGGTCCGTTCTGTTAATAAAAATAACATTATTTATTTTGTGAATTAAAGTGATTTGTGAAAGAATGACATGACTCGTAAAAAAGAAAATAAATACTTAAAAAATAAAAACTTTAACGGGATGGAGCCTTAGCTTGTCAGAAACCCAATCACGTGTCGTTTTCTTAAAAGAGGAATTACTTCCAATTTCACTATTCGAAATGAGCTCAAAGCGCGGAAGACTAGTCCGGTCAGTAGATGGATTTGCTCTATACACAATTGTTCAGGGTTTGATTCTTGGGGTTATGTGGTAAAAAAATAATTTCTTATGAATTCTTTAGTCTCAGTATGGATGGTTTGCTTCTGATTGAACTGGAGGGGATTAGTTTAGGTGTGTGTAAATTGACCCGGACACCCTGACCGTGGAAAAAAAAAAAAACAGAAAAGGAAGTGAGCTCAAATATATTTCAACCCATTACGGTATGTGTACACCACGTACATCAATTCAAGTAATTTAAAGAGATTGATATTTTTCAAAAGATATCTGAATATAACATGTGCATTTGCTAAGGTCTATTACGTTTTAATCATCATGTCTTTCAGAATCTTATTCAATAATCATGTCTTGTTACTATCCTCACTTAATTTACTGCCATTTGTGTTCAATTTCAACCACGATGGCGGCAATTATGAGAGATGCAAGATGTAGCAACACTGACCCCGCATACAGATGGTTAGGGCACCCGTCTCGGATCTTGAAAAAATGATCAAAGCCGCTCATCTTTTTTAAAATACTTTATTTAAGGCCCTTGTAAAAAATAGGTTTATCTGAATATCGACAAGAGCATTTACAATATATCCAATTTTATTCCAGAATTCATGCTTGAATTCTAAGGCAAAATTGGATGGATCTTAAATGCCTTACCGGTATTCAATGGAACCTATTTTTTTACAAAATGAGTGGCTCTAATCAATTTTTTGAATACGAAACGGGTTCAAAACAAATCTGTACTCGCATGTACAGATTTCAAATCTGTGTTGATATCCTTTCTGGACAATTATATTCAAAGGAGATTATGTCCATATGTTATGGAACTTAACTTTAACACTCTCCTATAATTCAAGCACACTTCATTTCTTCTTTCTATTCCAGGATGAGCAGGATGTGATTTCTGACAATCCCGTCCGGCCAGAAATCCAATTTCGCCCAGGCACAAGAAAAAATGTGTTTCAGTATTTTTTTAGGTTAGGGTTTTCTGGTATATTAATTTGCTTAGACTATAAAAGAAAAGTTAGGGCAGTCTCCATATGTAACTTGTTCATATTTTCATCATATTGATCAGTATATCGCGTGTCTCGCCTTTTGATTGCTTGTTTCTTTTGTTTGCGTGTGTGTTCTCTTGCCCTAACATCTAAACCCTAGCTCCGACACCGCATGTTTTGGTCACTTAATATGTTTCGACTCTGAGTGTAGGAATTCATTCCACAGCTCAAATTGCTGACCCTAAAGAATGTAAGGCGTTGGTGGTAATTACAAAGAAGTAAGATGATTTCCATTTGAGTAGTGCTACGTACAAAGAAAATTTACCCGGAAATTATTCCGAATGGGCAAATCAACGATACAGATACAATTCAAAGTGAATCTGTACCATTGATTTGCTCTTTTGGGGTAATTTCCGGGTAAATTTTCTTTACTCTTAGAATTGTTGTTTAGGAAGGAAAAGTGTGTAGGGTGTTGTGTTTTCTAACCCTAACACATTCAACTCTTATTTATATAATAGGAAATCATAACATACGACTACATTAACCAATGTGGAACTAATACTAATATTATATTCTAACACTCCCCCTCAAGTTGGAAACTCTCCAGCTTGTTACATATCAACCAACAAAACAATTACCTCAACTACTAGCAGCAATAACAAAAAACAACCAACTTGTTAAAACAATGAAATAACTTTCAATAGTAACGACCAACGAATGACTTCAACCAATGAAACAACTTCAACCAACGAAACGACTTCAACCAACGAAATAATTTCAACGAGCAACGAATCAACGAACGAATTCAACGGACAACGAAATGACTTCAACGGCCAACAAACGACTTCAACGATAACCGACAAAAAACGAAACGACTTGAACGACTAACAAACAACTTCAACAACCAACATCAACCAACTTTAACTACCATCAACGAACTACCAACGTCAACGAAATAAACGACAAAACAATACATGCTACCATGCTCACCAAAAGCATGGCCAAAAACCTGACCACGATACCCAATATCACGGCTACAACCATGACCATGGCTGAATGAAAAACCACACCCACCAGATGCAGTAGAATCAGAATCAAAATTAGATTTCTTTGCAAATATATCACCATGCAATGAGAGGTAACCAACGGATCAACCACTAATATTCCACCAACCAAAAATAAGAATCAAACAATTACCAACAATATCAATTCGAATATGCCTTTGGCAACCAAAAGCAGAACTAGAGAATAGATCTCACCAACCATGAGTGATGAAACAGTACTAAACAACGATGAACAGTAATGGCGATGAACAGTAATGGCGATGAACAATAACAAGTGAATAGTATCGACGATGAACAGTAATATGTGAATATGTGAATAGTGCTGACGGTGAACAGTAATCGGTGAACAGTGGTTAATGGCTATAGATTTCAGTTTGGGATTTCGATGGTTGAAGAGATTAGGGTTAAGATAGAGGCCAGAATCAGGGTTGTAATTTTAGGGTTTTGTGGTGAGATGATGATGGCGGTAGAGAGTGGCGGCTAGGGTTTTGTATATTTAAGGTAGATGGTGAACCTGTTCTGATACCATGTTGTTTAGGAAGGAAAAGTGCGTAGGGTATTGTGTTTTCTAACCCTAACACAATCAACTCACATTAACCAACGTGGGACTAATACTAATATTATATTCTAACAAGAATTTCTCTTTGCATTTTGCAGGAAATAATGATAGTATTTCATTCAACATTTATTGCTTAAATTTTCATCTTTAAATTGTTCACGCAGTATAACAAAGATTGGAGACGGCAATACAGATCTCGGCGAGCCCCAGAAAGTCTCGATTCATCCGAGACAGACGGGAGTCAGTGGCTCTGCCCCCGAAGGCGGCTTGGCAGTCGCGAGCATTGCGCGCAGAGTCGGCAGCGTACGAGGCCAGGTTGTAATCGTCCGAGTTTATGTCATTGAGGGCTTGTCCCAGAGTCACTTCGGCTTCCCCGTACAACTGCACGCATCTCCTCAAGAGTTTCGGGTTCAGGCTGCGGCTGCTGCTGCTGCTTTTCAACAATATTTGCATGTTGAGTCTCGCGTCGGTGGCATTGACGATAGCCAAGGTGAATGAGATGTAGGCGAGATTGTAGGGGTCGTGGATCGTCGGCGTTCGTGGGTTGGAGTAGAGAGCGTCCACGCAGAATGCGTAGATGGTGGTGTTTTTGCAGACGCTCTCGACTATCTCAGACGTCGGTTGTGTTGGATGAGAGGACGTGGGATTTATAAGTAAGGTGAAAAGACAGCAGCAGAAGGACAAGAGGAGAAAGAAGTTGCAGAGGCGGGGAGAAGGAAGAGAATAAGCCATTGTTGGTTCTTCTGGTTTCTGATTTTATGGGATGGGAAGGGACGAGGTTTGTATAAATAAGTGGTTTGTAATTCTTAGAGGATTTCTCTGTGAGAATTATGTTAGGGTTTTCATCCAAACCAATTATCTCGACAATCAATGGTCACCAAAAAACGGCCAAAAAGAATGGGTAGCTCCTCGTGATTTGTTTATACTTCCATATTTGGTTCAATGGACGGAGCTTTGAGAGTAAAACTGTAACGATCCTAATTTTTGACAATAAAATTTAATGTTCAATTATCATTTCTTTTTACTTAATTTTAATTCTATAACCTATTCTAAAGAAAACCAAATCTAGTACTAAGTATATACTTACCTACGCATATAAATATATTACACCCCACTATTATTATTTTGTGTGGATAAAATCCTAGACTAGCTATACATATATATCTATAAGCATTAATTTATTTTTATTTTTGTTGATAAACATAAGTATTAATTGCATGCATGCATATATTGAAAAGATAGAGCCGAAAAGAGGCCAGGGAGGATGAACCTTTATCCATTCTCTGGCTCACCCCTTATCACTTATCCAATCACAGTAGGCTTGGTGGGCAAGAAAAGAAAAAAGAAGAAGATAAAGCCGATAGAGAGTAAAGAGTAAGAGTTAATTACTACACCTCTGCCTATAAATACTACACCCGGGATTTCCTTTTCACACACACATCACATGCAAGCACAATTCTGGTGAGAGAGAGTAAGAGTTAATTTTGTGAATTGGAGGCTCAATTGGAATTTGTGCCGCCCCAAACTGACCCGACGCTGCTAGAATCAAATCCTACCGCCGAGAAGAAAGGTAGAAACCTCTTATCTACTCACCTAAATATAATAGTGCTATGTGTTCGCTTAATTTTAAAAAAAGTATTGATCAATAAAAGATAATAGAGTGCGATGGTTATCGGAATCGGGTTTCATTAACTGAAAGGGAAAAAAAAAAAAAGATTTTCTTTTTGTTTCGCATGTTAAAAATGTGTAGACATAATAGTGATAATTGAAGTATACCATGTAGGAACCGAAAAATGATGTCTTGATTGTATGATGGAAATGTTTTAGACTTGCTCCACATGCAGTTATTTATTTGTGGTTAATAAGAAAGCATGACTTAGATCTAGTTATTGAAATTAGAACCCAACTGTTATTGCATGATAAAAGTTTAAGAGATCGGTTGTACGGCACGTTTACTAATGACGAAATAGCAATGTTGTTTTGGACTGTTGGAATTCGAGAATTGGAACAGTAGAAAAGCATGGGTATTGAAATCATATTATTGCATGTTTTTTTTAGTCTCGGAGGAATAATGTTGAAAGCGCGAAATAATGTATGTGTACGAGACACGAAAAACCGAAAAGTTGATTATAAATAGAAACGAGGAAAAATTAAAAGCGTGGATTGACAATTGTGTGAGTATGAGAACCTGGTAGGTCCATTGGAAATGGTCAGCGGAATCATGGCTCAAGTGTACAAGCATGGGAGCCCGGTAGGTCGTGAGAGAATGGTCGGCGGAACCATGGCTCAGGTATGCGTGTGTGGCCTAGGAGCCCGGTAGGTCTTGAAAGAATGGTCAGCGGAACTAGTGCCATGTGTGTTGAGAAATGTGAAATGATTAAAGATTGAGAGCCCGGTAGGTCCGAAAGAGTTGGTCAGCGGAATCAGTGCTTTTGGGTGCCAAAATATGAATTTAGCCTAGGAGCTCGATAGGTCCTGAAAGACGGTCAGCAGAACCAATGCTCGAGGAAATAAGATGGAAAGGGGAGTCGATACTTTAAAAAAATGAGGACACGAATTATGATACGCTGCGATGATGATAAACTCTAACAAGACACTGACACTTTATCTGTTGATTTGATTTTTATGAACTGTTGACTCCAGAAAATTTTCTATTCAAAGTTATGTACTATTTTTGTTAGTGTAAGGGACATAGGGATAAGAGTTAGTTACTGAGCTTAATTGACGCCAGATAATAGAGGAGGACAGGAAGGGTACTACAGTCTGGAAGAGTTTGATGCAGGACAGATTGTTGCAGAAGAAGACGGACGCACTGAGGAGTAGAAATTATCTTAGTATCATTTTCGAGATTTGGATTAATGTTATTTAAATTTCCAAGACTATTTGGATCTGTAATGACTTAATTATCCTCTTTATTTAAATAAATGACAAACTATGTTTTAAAATTATTTATTTAATGTTCCCAAGAATCGAGGCGTTACAAAAACCCCATACCAAAGATTTCTCCGAGGCTCCTAATTAAGAGTTTACATAGTTCGGATTCGTCCGATTCCCTAGAAAATTGGTAATCAAACCATTTCAAATGGTTTTAGAAAATTAGAAATCAAAACCTAACCAATATATGCATGGAATCTAACCAGAACCAAACCGCAAGACCGGTCCAATTTTGGTTCGATTCTGGTTCTGTGCAATAAGCATCCAAACACGACAACCTGAATTCAGCACTTAACACTGAATCAATTAAGTAATAAATGATTCAGTAGGTTTAATAACCATATTTTACATTACTTAACAAATTAAGTGCTACTTAAAATATAGGCTAAAAAGTTGAACAAAAATTAAGTAGCTTTGAGCTAATTAATTCTGGTTGAATTTTTGTGTACTTGCATTCAACCATCATAGCACCACCATAACCAATCTCACCACCACCACCACTCCTACAACTCCACCACCACTCATACAGCAACTCCACCACTGCCACTCCAGCCCACCACCACATTGCCATCACCACTACCACTCCGCCGCCGCCAGTAATGCCACCATTGCTCAACCGCCACTCCACCGCCACCACTCACCACTCCAGCCCACCACCACATTGCCATCACCACTACCACTCCGCCGCCACTACCACCATAATGCTACCATTGCACAACCACCACTCCATCGCCTCACCACCACTTCCACCATTCCACCGCCTCACCACCACTCCACCACCACATTCCACTACCATCACTACACCTCCACCAACCCTCCAGCCCACCACCACACCACCACCACTACCATGCCGCCACCACCAACACCACACAACACCACTATTGCACAACCACCACTACTCCACCTCCACCCCACCATTACACCACCACTCCAACACCACCCCCACCACCACTCTAACTCCATCCCCACCCTCACCACCACCACCACCACCTTTGCTCCATCACCACCAACCCACCACCACCACAATCACCACTCCACCATTACCGTAAGTATATTGTGACTATTAGTAAATTAAGAGAAAATTGGAATGAAAATTAATTTAACATTTTTTAAATTCAGTGCTTAATATATTTGTCAAACAGCTTTTCAGCTTAAAAAATTCAGCATTCAACTTTCAGTACTTAATTTTTCAGCCTTCAGTTTCAGTTTTCAGTTTTATCAAACAGCCCCTTATTCACAAAATATGTACTCATAAAATTAAAGAAATAGGAAGATAATCTGTTAGAATAGAAAAGGAAGGAAGACAATAAATGCTTCCTAACAAATGAGATTTAATCTCTAAATAAATTAAGTTTAGTAAGGAAAAAAAAAATTCCGTGAGCAAGGGAAAGATTAACCTACCAAATTCAAATACATATTTAATTACACACATATATGTATTTCTATATTTATCTTAGTTTTAAACGGTTCGATTCTAACCACGGTTCATTAATTGAGAACCAGTAACCAAACCAAAATTAACGGTTCTTATTTTTTTGGAACCATAATTTGACTGTAGAACCACAGAACTGGACCAAATAGGAGGGTCCAGTTCGAATCACACCGATTTTACGGTTCGGGCGGTTACCCCTACTCCTAATAATCATAGCCAATCTCCATAGTAGGGGGACCTTAAATAAAATGCTTTAAGAAAAATGAACGGTTCCTATTGATTTTGCGGGGGTTCGGAATGGTTAATTCCCGAATGGGATTTTGTCCACCATATATAGCAGCGCTCACAAGATATCAGCTAGAATTCCGCGGTTTTCCTTGTCGGCAACTCTTTGTTTCAGTGGCTGATTTTCCGCTTTCGAATAATCCAGCCACATTTCCTGAGCCAGAATTAGGTTCCGTTCGATTAAATAAGCTAATTTTTTCGTTTTTATTCAAAAAAAATTAGATTTCGATCATAATTCTTTACTTTTTAGATTCCTCTCATCATGATGTTGCAATAATCCCCAAAAAATTGACGAAAAACTAACAAATACGGATTGAATAAGAAAAAAAATAAGCCAATTGACTTATTTAACCGAACGGGTAGTAGGCTTCCAAAACCAGGAACCCAATCACGTTGCCTTCTTAAGGAGGATCTAATTTGTGGCGGAATGTATGACAAGTGGGCCCCCACATAATTTTTTTTCTCCTCAAAATTTGCATTTTCTTTATAACTTGATTTCATGAATTATTATGTTTTTAGTCACTGTAATATGTATTTTGTAAATCACTTCGTTCTCAAATTTTTTTTCATTTTAAATATTAGAATATCACCATTAATTAATACACTAGCGAAATGAGATGGCTAATGCAAACACTTCATCACCATTACAATTGAAAAGTGGTTAAATCATTGGCTATATGCATTACATTTCAGCAATTACGTAAAATTTTGATAATACATAGTTCCGTTCCTTTCTCTCTCGGGCAGAACTTACAACGGATTCGAATTTGGAGATGTTAGAGCATCTCCAGTCTTGACCAATTTTAATACTCAAATTTAAAAATGGGACAAAAACTACAAAAATCTCTCTCCAATCTTTGACCCAAACCCTTCCCCATTTTAGGTTTTACTCATTTTTTTGCCAAAATCTGAGACAACTTTTGTCTTGACCAATTTCTCCAACGGCTAGTTAGAGAAAGAGAGACAGAGGGAGGAGGAGGGAGAGAGAGAACCTCGTAGGCAGTGGCGGCAGGCCGAGGGCCGGCGGTTTGAGAAGTGATACAGAAAGTGGCAATGGCGTTGTGACCTCTAAGCCGTCTTGGTTCCCCCAGAGTTGTCGTTATCTTCTAGACTCCGACGATGATGATGATGAACGAGTTTCAGAGTTGTTTTTTGTCGTTGTGTCCGGTTATGGGTTTTGTGTGAAATTTTTTTTGTGTTTGATTCTTGGGGAGGGAGAGACGGAGATGGAGAGAGAAAAATACCAGGTCTCCTCATTTTGGATTTGATTGTTTTACCTTATTTACCATTATGCCATTAAGAATAAAATGAATATACATTTGGGTAAAATTTGGGTTTGATGGTTGGAGATGTGTCTACCCAAAATGAGTATTTACCCAAAATTTGACTCAAATTTGAGAAAAAATATGGGTGAAGGCTGGAGATGCTCTTAGGTGTCAAATTTGAATAAAAGAGAAATTCTCTCTAATTTGAGCAAGACCGGTAAATATGGAAATTCTAAATATTGTGTTTTGTATTGCTCTTAGATCGATTTGATTATATAATTCGCTGCTCTCCCTTCTCTCTTCTTTCTCTCTCTTTCCAGAGGAACCCTAGCTGCCATTGTTTGCGTGGGGGGAGGCGCCGCCTCCTCCCCCGGGCGCCTCTCTTTGTCTTCCTCTTTCTTCTCCCCTTCTCTTGCCGGCGCTGCTCTCCTCGGTGGGCTGTTGTTCCCCCTCTCCCTCTTCCCCTTCCCTCCACCTTCCTCGTTTCCACCCCCTCCCCCTCCGGTAAGATCCCGTCGGATACTCTACTGGGTGTATCTTGTTCCGCTGGCTTTCTGGATCCCGTTGTGGACTGCCTTTCTACCATGTTGGAGATAGCCGCACTACAACACGAATGGGCTATAGCGAGGAAATATGGCGAGGAAAATGAATTTCCTCGCTAAAAGTATATTATTTGCGAGGAAATTCAATTTCGTCGCCTTTTTTAGCGAGGAAACAAATTTCCTCGCCAAAAAGCCTTTTTTAGCGAGGAAAATAGTTTTCCTCGCAAAAAGGTTACATTTAGCGAGAAAAATCTGTTTTCCTCGCCAAATGTAACTTTTTGATGAGAAAATATTTCGTCACCTTTTTTAAGATTCATTTTTTTTATATATAAGTTATTATTAATTATATGCCTATATATTTTGTAATATCACGACGGTATGATATAATAAACTATATCATTATGAAATTTATTAAAATAAAAAAGTGTTAAAGGGGAACAAATAGGTTTCATCACCAATCGCATTGAATTGGTGAAGAAACCTCGTATTTGTCACTTTTCTTATTCTAATTAGCAATGAAAGATATCTTGAAGTGTAGGTGTCGATCATTTTTTCCATAATAGTGAAAAACTCAACAGGAGATAAAGTTAAAAATATCTTAAATTACTGATGTTGTATTTAAAATATCTAAAAGTTGGATCATCATAATTCTATTTTCAGAACATCTACAAAAAAATGCACTATTTCACAAAAATACACTATTTCATATATATTGTGCATTCATGCTGTAATTTTTTTTCCCCTCTAAATAGTTTGTTGATTTTTATTTAAACCAACTTAAGTGATTGTAATGGCATTCCTTTATAACCAGATAAATATGTTAAGTATTAATTTCAAATGCAATTTTGTAAGTATCATGGATACTTTTATTTATACATATACATATTGTGTGTGTGTGTGTGTGTGTGTGTGTGAGAGAGAGAGAGAGAGAGAGAGAGAGGGCAATTTAAAATTTTATTAAGATTAAAAAATTTAAAAAGTATGGTCTTTAGTGCTTTTAGGGTGATCTTATATGAATATTTGTAAATTTTGTTCATATTATTATAGCGATGATGAAAAAAAATTATAAGTCTATAATACCCTTTGTATTTGGCAAAAAAGAAGGTCAAACTCACTTTTAAAATTAGAAAATGAGAATGATGCTCTTGTTATTCATAATCTGATATTAAAATATTAGTACTAAGTACAAAAAAAATTTACCCTGAAAGTAACAATTAGTGGTTGAGATTCACTTTGATATATAGGGTCCCACACATCAAACTGAATCTCAACCACTAGTTGCTCTTTTCGGGCACTCTGAGGTAAATTTTCTTTGTCCATAACTTTTTGTTGAAATATATCTCAAGCTTATGACGACAAAATTAATCTCATTCCATAAAAGTTAGGATTGTCCCATAAAAAAATGAGAATAATAACACATGTTATTAGTTCTTCAAAAGTTGTTAGATAAAATTGTTCTGCTAGCAAAAAATTAACTTGTTTAAATAAAGTTCAGACACTATAAGACTACAAAAAGTAGAAAGGCCAAAATTAATTTGGAGCGCTGAAAGAGATAACATATAAATAAAGTTTCACCAATTTCACAGAAAGTACAGTATAGCGTGGTTGGTAGTTGCTTCGCGTCTTATGGGAGTGGTCCAAGGTTCGAGTACCAGGAGCTGCAAAAAGCGAGGAGAGAACTTCTGTTTTGGGATTCTTTTGTTTAGCGAGGAAAAAATTTCCTCGCCAATTGATAAATTCGTAGCCTATTTGATGACAAATGGTATTTGCGAGGAAAACATTTAGCAATGAATTTTAACGTTTAGCGAGGAAAAAATTCCTCGCAACACGTCAAATTAAGCGAGGAATTTATTTTCCTTGCTAATACTTTTTGCGACAGTGTTTTAGCGAGGAAAACTGGCGACAAAATTTTTCCTCGCTAATACATTTTGCGAGGAAATCAAGTGCTTTTGTGAGGAAACTAAATCCTCGCTATAGCCCTTTCATGTTGTAGTGCCGGTCTCTTGCCTAGCGGCGCTTTGGCCGTTTTGGGTGGTGAATGGTGCGATTTTGCTAGGTTGTTGGTGGCAATGTTGTGAGTGGATATGGTGTGTGGAATTGGGCATGGCGGCAGTAGGGGCTATTGTGATTCCTGTGGTTGGTGTGGTGGTTGTTGCAGCGGTGATGCGGTGGTTGTTTTGAGTGTTTCGGCAGGTTAGGGTTTTGATTTTGTGTTTCGTTTTGATTTTGTTCGAACTCTTGTCCGATTATGTCCGGATGTTGAGGCCAGTTTCTGTCCGGATATTGGTCCGATTTTTGTCCCGGTGGGTCTTCCCGGGTGGTTTTGTTCTGATCTGGTTTTTCCAGATCGGGTGACTGATTTCTACATATTTAATATTATCTTTGATTCAGAGCTCCGCCATCCCGAGACGGTGGTGTCTGGGTACTAGCTCCACGTTAGCCAGCCATGTTGACGGTGTGAAGAAGTGAGCGTTTGGCTCTTGCATAGGCGCTAGACACTAGTTTCGTCTCTTAATCTTTTTTGTCTGTATTGTGTCTCTGTTTCTCTGTATTTGGATGGAAATCTGTACTTGCCGTATGTCCTATTCTGTATTCGAATTTATCTGTAGATGCCGTATGGCTTGATTAATGAATTTGCTTTTTCCGTTGAAAAAAAAAAAAAAAGATCGATTTGATTCCTGAGACAATTCAAGCAATTCATTTGTTTTGCTAGTCTATGTATGCACCTTTCTTTAAATATGTTGGTTTTTTTTTAGTTTTAGCACAAAACTTCTTCAATTATTTTAGCATCACTTTATCACGATTTAATTCGGGCAGAGCGTGTTTAGTGTCCCACTAACACTGATTTCTGGCTCCGCCAAGACCTAATTTCATCGTCCACTAGCTGGAATCGGATATTCATAAGCTAGCCATGAGGCTACAATGAGCTACTTGATAGGCAAAATTTGGGAATATTCGGAGTTTACCGTTTTGGTTGGAAACTTGGAATCAGTCAACCTATGATGAGCTCCTTGTTATGCGATAATAAGCATGTGGATAAGTCTCTGGAGAGAGAGAGAGAGAGAGAGAGAGAATACTGTTAAGACTTGCGACGAATGAGGACCACCGTTGCTGCAGCTGAGCTCTCTCACAAACGGATATCCTTGTAGAAGCTAGAATACTAGAAGAGGAATAAACTGAACGAAATAACCCAAGAATGGGCCATATATATACTCTCTCTCCCACTAGAAGGTCACACCGCAGGCGAGCACATGCGTTCGAAGCCGTTTGATGCACGTGTGCCTCACACGATACACGTACAACCATACGCATCAGACGACCGCCAAACGGGAGCGCTCACATCACACTCACTTAGATAGAGTGTACGTAGTACGTTTTTTTGTAAGGCCATCCCTCTCTCTGGTTTTCTACTGCAGTGGCAAATCCTATTCTTCTTCTTCTTCTTCTTCTTGTTTGAAATGGCGACTACAGCCATGTATTCAACCTCGCGTTGCAAATTCGTCTCCAGCCACAGCAACGACGGGAAGACGAAGTTCTGTTTTTCAAGCAATGCTTCTGAGCTTTTCGGGAAAAGAATTGGGTTGGATGCCAAGAGAAGCCCCAAGAAAAGCAATGGAAGAAGAGTTGGTCTTAATCCTCTTGTGGTTTCTGCTGTATCCGACTCTAGCTCTTCTCAAACATGCCTCGAACCCGATGCTAGCCGTGTATCTCTCTCTCTCTCTCTCTCTCTGATAATTGACTCAATGTAGTGTTCTTTTGCTTACTACCACTTCCTCTTCCTTGTTTCGGCTATGTGCTTCGCTTCAGTTAATTGCACTTTTCATACGGTAGACTGGAAGTGTAGTTTTGCATGACAATTACCCGCTTTATATGGCACCCACGCTTCATTTTGCAGTTGCCGCAAGTGTTTTTGATGGAATGACATTTTGTGTTGCTTCGAAGTTTCGGTCTTCACATTTAGACTGAGGATTGAAAGATTGCATCAAGCACTTACCGATGTCCAATCGAGATGATCTTGGCAAGCAACTTAAAAAATTGAGCCTACAAAACAGACAGTTGTCATCATCGAAGTGGGACTCAGAATAGCTCTCAGCTATTTATTTTTTTTGAATGGCAAAAAAATTTCATTAATCTTTGAAATAGATACAAAGACCAATAGAAACAAGGAGAACGGCATCAAATTCCTAACAAAGGTAAGAAAAATACTTTGCCCAATCCGAGACCCAAACCCTCAATTGGCAAGATATACAGTCGCTTTGTTTCCCGGTTGTATTGATCTTTTTGATGAAAAACCCTCCACAAGATTTAGGTGCAATGAAGCGTTTCTTCTAACAAATTGAAATTGCATTGCAAATGATGTTAGCCAATGTTTGACACAACTTGTAAATAGTATTGCCATATGTACTGTGATTTTGGGACCCTTTTTTTTAATCCCTGGCAGGGCGTTCAAATATTTCTTACTGGAAAACTGAGAAATTTCTCGGTGACTATCCCATAGTGTGAAGATTGCTTGCTTAATCGATTCCGTTTGTAGTTGATTAGGTCTTGTACAGCTTCTCGCGGGAATGGATTTCTAGTAACCATGTTGTGCGAACTTAAGTGCTTAAACGATCAGCTTTGGGATTATTTGCTGAAACTTGCAACTCTCTGAAGCATGTTAACTCAGAAGCTATCAATTTCAAGCTTAAGAATTTTCGTTTGGTCTGGAAGTTTTAAGGGGCATCCTATAAGATTTCCTTTTGTGTCCCTTGAATTTACTGTGTTTCTTTTCTTATGTGTAACAATATTAAGGAAGCCAATTTCGTTCCATGTTGATCATGCAGAGTGTTCTTGGGGTCATTCTAGGGGGTGGAGCTGGGACGCGACTCTATCCTCTCACCAAGAAACGAGCGAAACCTGCTGTTCCTCTGGGAGCAAATTACAGGCTGATTGACATACCCGTGAGCAATTGCTTAAACAGTAACGTATCGAAGATCTATGTTCTCACACAGTTCAATTCTGCATCTCTTAACCGCCACCTGTCGCGGGCATATGCTAGTAACATGGGTGGATATAATAATGAAGGCTTTGTTGAAGTTCTTGCTGCTCAGCAGAGTCCAGAAAACCCGAACTGGTTCCAGGTAATGACTTTACGAAGGAAAGCCATTGTATTTCTCTGTTGGGATCAAACGTGAAGTCTATCAGGTTTGAAGACAAAGCTTGATATCGTACTTCTTGTTGTCACGACAGCAGCTTTGTTCCATTTTCTTTATAGGTCTTGAATTATTGGCTTATCTTGACAACGAGGTGAAACTTCTAATGGTTGGCTATGTTTTTTGGTACTTAGTTGGCTATCTAGTGGTTACCTATAAGCTTGTAGAACCATAAGAGGGTCTTCTAAGTTTCTAACTGCTTGAAGCATATTTGCTTCATGACTGTCCGGAAATGTCGGAAACTTAAAAGCTGACTTGAAAAACTGTTGCGAAAAATAATGAGAGAATTCTAGCCTACACATCAGAAAAGGATGTGGATAATCCAGCTTATCAGATCTTAAGAAGGCCACTGCTCAAAACCAGACAACCCCCAATTTCTGGTGCTGTTAGCATTAGGCTGCCTTTGATGCTTCCTTGCCAGACTTTCTAGCATCGCACCGAGCGATGGCCCTGCCACTTATGCCATTGATTCTGGTGACACTAACAGAGTCTCCCTAGGTAAAGAGGGAAACCCCCATCTTAAGCCTTCCAAAATATCGGGTATTTGTATGAAACGGACAGTCTTGGCATTTTTAGTAACTCTTGAGTATCTGTATGCAGTGACTAAATACTGTTGATCATCCCACTTGATTCTACTTTCAACAAAGGCTCACGTTTACATGCATAGCTAGAATGCAGCTGCATAAGGCATAACTTGTTGCAATTATCTGACTATGGTTTGGTTTCTGAAATTGTAGGGTACAGCTGATGCTGTCAGACAGTATCTGTGGCTATTGGAAGAACATAATGTTTTGGAGTTTCTGATTCTCGCCGGAGACCATTTATATCGTATGGATTATGAGAAATTCATCTTAGCACACAGAGAAACCGATGCAGATATAACAGTAGCTGCACTGCCAATGGATGAGAAACGTGCCACTGCTTTTGGTCTTATGAAGATTAACGACGAAGGGCGAATTGTTGAATTCGCAGAGAAGCCCCAAGGCGAGCAATTGAAAGCAATGAAGGTACACAATTGCCGTGGTTATGGATATTATTACTCGAACTATTTTCCTGTATCACCACTTCAATTCGGGATCGTACTGTGCCAAAAGTGTTCAATGACACGGCAGATGTTTTTGTTTGTCTTAGCGTTTTGCTTTTTATTCCCTTTTCATCTCAGGTTGATACTACCATTTTAGGCCTTGATGATGAGAGGGCCAAGGAGATGCCATATATTGCAAGTATGGGTATTTATGTTTTCAGTAAACACGTAATGCTAGACTTACTTCGAGAGAAGTTCCCCGGAGCAAATGATTTTGGAAGTGAAGTTATTCCAGGTGCAACTTCGCTTGGATTGAGGGTAAGCCACGAAATCTGTAGTATAACATTCCAAATTCTGAGGCAGGATAAGCATTCTTGGTTAATTATAGCACCAATTAGCCAAGCTTTATTAAAAACAAAACTGTGCAGTATAAGAGTAAAGTTCCGAGTATCCCATGAGAAGCTAGACAAATTGTAAACAGGTATTTCCGACAAAGTTAGTTATTTGTTCTTTTCTGTACATCTGAATTGCCATGTATAGTGTGCATACCCTGTGCATTGAGATTGAACTGCCACTGCCACCGTTGATGTAGCTTGTTACAGTAAGTGATGAAACTGAGGACTTAAACACACGAAGCAGCAGGTCGTACAACCTCATATGGTGTATTGATTCTGCTTTTTCTTTGTGTCTTTATACTTTAGGTGCAAGCCTACCTGTATGATGGTTACTGGGAAGATATCGGTACAATTGAAGCTTTCTATCATGCAAATTTGGGGATCACTAAAAAGCCAGTACCAGATTTCAGGTCAGTTTTTGCTTGAAGCTCATTGTCAAGAGCCTTTACCACGTCCTTTCTCACATGGATACTCTATGCTGGCTAGAATTTTCAGCATTAACCTGATCTCCTGATACAGTTTCTATGATCGTTCTTCTCCAATCTATACTCAACCTCGATATTTGCCGCCTTCCAAGATGCTTGATGCTGATGTCACAGACAGTGTCATTGGTGAGGGTTGTGTAATCAAGGTTGGTTCCTTTGAAGCCAGACTCTGCACTGAACTTGCACCACCTTTTATCTTTTCTCATCCCTCTTTTCTATCGTGAAGTTTTTAGAAATGCTATTCCATTATTTTCCGCTATCCGTTTTTGAAGTTTTCTTTCAGGGTCTTGCACTATTGCTACAGACAATTGATCGATATGAATGATGTTAATCTTTATGTTAAATTTCCATGCAGAACTGCAAGATTCACCATTCTGTTGTTGGCCTCCGGTCTTGCATCTCTGAGGGTGCAATCATTGAAGACACTTTGCTAATGGGAGCTGATTATTACGAGGTAAATACCTGTAGATGGACTAAATTTTTCTTGATCATTTTTGGTGGTTAGAGTTGTAGGATATTGTTCGTATGCTTGGTGAACAAGAACTGTTTGATTTTCGTTAATTTGAACCTAAGTTGTGCTACTGATGACCACGTTGATCTTTCCTGTGGCACCAGACGGATGCAGACAAAATTCTTTTACTAGCTAAAGGTAGTCTTCCGATTGGCATTGGGAAGAACGTCCACATCAAGAAAGCGATAATTGACAAGAATGCTCGCATTGGAGACAACGTGAAGGTTGTTTCTTCAGCTTGTATACTAACGTGGATTATTAGTTTGCTGCGTTGATGACATGATTGCAAAACGCGATAGTTTTCCAAATGTATTCTCTAGGAGCTTGAGTCCTTGACCCTGGTTAAGAAAGAGAAAAAGTCATAACACAAAAACTGATGGGTTTCTGCGAAGGAGAAGCCATGGTCATTGGACCTCTCTCTGGTCAAGGCTGTAAAACTGAAAAGGAAGATATAGGAGCTACAATGTCAGTTATGTCAATATGTTGGTTTGTCAGAGCGATTCATAATATGATGGGCGACACAGGGTACCCTTGTCGTTAGGTACCAACTTGTATGACTCATTTCGAGACTTTTGGTACGACTGCCAACAGACTTTACCGGTTAAGCTAACTGGTACCTTCGCTAAAGAAAACCGATTTGCAGATAGAGTGTTAGTAATCACCATTTGTTCCATCTTTCTTCCTATCTCAACTACCATCTGTCCCTTTGAAATATAAAGGAACTAGATTGGCAAATCACCATCTGTACACAACACTGCTAGTTTTCTTTTCTTGGCTAGGCAACCAGAGGCAGGTTAATCATGGATATATGCCACAAAGAGACCGAGTCATTCCTTCGTGCTCTCCTCTTCGGTCCAGTCCTTTATCTATCCCACATCGTAGTCTAGTAAATGGAAAAGGTGGACTTGTTCATCTGTTTTACATTTTAGCAACAGAAATGGAAGTTTTGGGAGGCAAGGATCCTGATTAAAGATATGACATGTTTTGAGCATTTAGAGCTGTTGGTTTTGTGAAGCCTGATTCGGTTTGTGCTTTGCTAACTATCCGGTCTAATTTGTGACTCATGGTCGTGGATGTACCCAACTATAGTGGGGAACCAACAGCTCGGGTACGTACTTGCCTACCGACTCAAACTTGAGCACAATCCACTCAAGACGCGCGCACAGAATGTTTTTCAAGTTTCCCCTTTCATTTCATATTGTTAGAGTTTGTCCTACAAGGTTCAAATGTTACCTGAAATTAGTGTATGTGCGCGGGCGATCTCTCCATTCCTTGCGTACTGATTTCGCTGAATTTATGCTGCAGATAATTAACAGCGATAATGTACAAGAAGCGGCTAGAGAAACAGATGGTTACTTCATCAAGAG
The DNA here is from genome assembly GCA_019656295.1 of Rhododendron mucronatum var. ripense. Classification (NCBI taxonomy): domain Eukaryota; kingdom Viridiplantae; phylum Streptophyta; class Magnoliopsida; order Ericales; family Ericaceae; genus Rhododendron; species Rhododendron mucronatum. Next base: position 237,490 of record BPLT01000026.1, read on the forward strand.
CGGCATTGTCACTGTAATCAAAGATGCTTTGATCCCCAGTGGTACCATCATTTGAAAATTGAAGCCATTTGTAACCTAATACATGCAGTATGTATTCTTTCTTCTTCTCCTTCCAACGGTCCGGAACCGGGATACTGTAGTGCAGGGATGCCCTATAGGGTCCCGGGATCCCATCCTTCTTAGTTCTTCCTCTCCCCACTTTTCAAAATTTTCTCTGATTATTTGCATTAGTTCCAAAGAATGTTTGATTGTATTTCATCCTGGACAGGAAAAAATTTGTTTGTTTTCGTTTTCCTGAATTTTGTCAGTTTGGCTACGAAGTTTCTTACTTTTACAGAAATATGTCTTTGTTCTTCTCATCGAGACGAGTCAAAAAAGTCTAATATTTTGATTAAAAGCTAAAAAAGATTTACCACCAAGGAAAATAACCATTATATTGGGGGAAATGTCTTTTTTTGGTTCAACAGTAAGGGTGTCCAGGTCAGGATCTATGCCGAGACTAGAGGATTCACGAGGAATTTCTTTCTTGTGTCCTAATCCCAAGAATCGAACCTTGGTCAATTGTGTGGGTAGCAAACCCACCAACCAACCGAACTAATCCTTCAGGCCGCTATCATTGTAGCGTTTACCCACCAATATATCACGTTGAAAAATAAGAACACAAAAGTCAATGACAATGACAATTTTGAACTTTTTTTTAGGGAAACCAATGCCTAATTCATAGCTTGAACTTTTTTTTTTTTTTGGTAAGTGAATTCATAGCTTGAACTTGAAGCCTAATAAGTGAGTCAGATCACTCCTCGTGATGTTTTTTGAATGCTAAACGTTTCAAGGCCTAAAACCTCATTAAACATTCAAGTTATACAATCGGCTTCGCGGAGTACTAACATTTCGTCAACGATATTGTACTACAGTGATTACATCTGATGGGCTATGTTTCGAATACCTTGTGAATTGTATTTAGTGGATCGATGGAATGGATCACACGCCTGTCTTATTACCCATGCTACTCACGTAGTATGTAGAACATGATCACCAAATGTTGGTGCCCATCAAAGTTGTGCATTTTTTTTTAGAATAAAATTTTGGGAAGTACCTTACCCAAAAAATAAAAAATAAAAATTTTGGGAAGTGGCTAGAATTGTGAACCAGGTGGGGTATTAACAGTTTGAGTCTAAAAAGCTTAATACCAATGTGGGTTTTTTTTTTTTTTTAAACCGACGTATTTTGACTATTTTCAAGCCAAATGACCGACCTGAGTTGAAATACCACAGTTTTTCCAACACTTTTGACTTTGCTTCGTAATTATAGCAAGTCTAATGGAGCTACCAAACAATCTTCCAAAGCCAGATTGTGGCCACCATCCAGCTTTTGGGTACTCCAATGCAGCAAGGATTTCGGAATTTTCTGTGAGGATTTACCTATGAGGATCGTGTAAGGATTTTGCTGAGAAATTGACAACACATTAATGAGGAGATCTAATGGTTCACAATAGCTCTCATTATTTTTGAACAAAATGCCGCCGTTTAGAGGGTAAAATCCTGACGGAGAAAATCCCCAATCGTTGTCTTCTCTTCTTCATCGTTTCTTCCCACACTGATAGTGAAGAAACCCTTCTTAGTTCTTACCCAACACTGATCGGTACCTCTTCCTGCTCCGTTCATCATTGTACGACAAGCCGTTCTCACACTGATGAGGTCTCTCTTACCTATATGTTTGCTTCAATTAGCCAGTGTTAGGGTTTCATTTTTGTTTTGTACACCAATCCCCCAAATCAAGGTCTTATCTCCTGAAGAGGCATTGTTTTGTTTAGAAAAAAGAGGGCTGTTGTGAACCATTGGATCTCCTCATTAATGTGTTGTCAGTTTCTCAGTAAAATCCTCACACGATCCTTACAAATAAAGAGAATCCGAATCCCCCGATGCATGGCTAAACAATGGCTAAATTTGGTAATGACAATATTTGGTACTCCGTACTCATTCATTAGTTTAGCCAAGTGCTGAATTCTGGTCATCCCTTTCCCCTCATTTATTTGATGGACACACGAATGCTAATTGTTTTTTTTCGAAAAAGATGATAATCATAAAAAACAAACTCAACGCGAAACATCAGAATCAAGCAAAATTTAAAGCTCAAACGGAATACTATTAAATTTCTACCAAGGCAATTAGATAGATGACTAATGCCACGTTGCGTAGGGTTGGTCTCGTCGAAAATGAAATCCAGTTCTTGATATTCAATGTCCGTGTTGCATGAATTTGGCGCACTCATTGGTGTCAGTGTGAGGTCTGCACATTTAGGGGTGGACCACGCTGATGAATGAAACTAGACCGCACATTAGAGCATCTGCATTGTAATAAGCAAATGATTGTGGATAATCAAACTTAACAACAATGCTCGAAAACTACCCCACATTGTAATAAGTGAAGTTACAAGTCTTTTAACAAATAACCAAATTTCACTCATTCCATAATCAAACTTAACAACTTTTACCAATAATCAAAATTCAATAACCAAACTCAATAACTAAACTCAAGAAATGATTCAAAAACACCCCACATTGGAATCGTCTCATCGAAACGAATAATTTGGTGTGGTCGTGTGCGTAATTGAAACTCGTTTGCGATTGGACATATGTGCATTGTGTATTATAGGGGTTTGTTTTATTCGGGATGCAAAAATAACCAATGTGGAAGTAAAAGTTGTTAAGTTTAATTATGAACTAAATGGATAATCAAATGCTGACGTGGCATATTTTGATTATTGGTTTTGATTATTCCCATTGCGGATGCTCTTAGTGTGCGGTCTAGTTTCAAAGATTCGAGCTTGGCTAATTTACTAAACGAAACAAAACTTGACAAGTCGAGCCGACTTTATTTATTTAACAAGCGAGTTTTTTTAATCAAGTCGAGCCACCCTTAACAAATTGAATTTTTGTCGAACGAAGCCGAGCGTTAAGGAGTCAAGCCGAGTTTGCGGGCATAAATGAGCGTTAACGGGTCCAGTGGATGGAGACGGATACGTGTATGCATGACAGGGCGTGGCTCCCACAAAACACCCACACAGCGGTCATAAACAGCCTGTCCTGTTCGGATAGGCCAACCCCAACTGTCTTCATGTGAACCCCTTCATCAATATCATTCATTATGCCAAAGCTGCTGCCTCTTTTTTTTTTTTTTTTTTTTAACCGAGGAACAATCTTGCAGCCGAGCCACTATTAGATTCGACTGCGCAATCCAAATCTTGGGAGAGACTAACACAGCAATCCACCACCAAAGACCTCACTTAAATCATGGTTTGTCTCCGGAGGGAATCGAACTCTGTTATGTTATAAGCGCATGTTTGCCCTTATCATGTTTACTGCTTTATTAATCCCCAACTCATTTTTCTTCCTTTTATCTTCTTTTAAGTGTCGTGTACACCAACCATCCCAAATTTCCTAACAAAAATTGTGTCATTCATCTCGTGCACCCAATTCGGTCCCCACTCTCAATTGTCTCGTTTGCTTACCACGGAGAGAAAGAACCACTAGCGATTGATAATGATAATAATAGTATACTACTGGTAACATTAAAGAAATGAAGTATATCAATCACGTTGTACCCCACCACTTTTGCCTCTCTTCTTTTCCAACTGCGGCCAGAGTGTCTGGATCAACTTACATGCGTCGCAACTATGCCTCCCTCCAGTCCTATTAGAGACAAGTCATTCGCAATAGAACTACAGAATTCACAAGAATATTACAGCCTGGTTCCAAGAATCAAGTCCATATAAATTGTATATAGGGAGCAAATCCATTAATCAACCGGACTGCCCTCAGGCTCCACCGCTTTTCCTTGTGTGAGCTAAAGAAAGAAAGGGAGAACAATGATTTTTTTAGGAGGTTTCTGTCCTGTGCTAGAAGGGTCTCTCTCTCTCTCTCACTCACAAGGGTCTCTCTCTCTCACTAGCCAGTTGGCCCGCTGCCCCACCTTGCGGCTTAATATGAGGACTGAGGAGGGCCCCATACCTTAGTCACAATCCAACAGATAGGAGTATTTAACGTTGGGCGCCTTAGCTCTAAATACAAATTTCAATTTCCAACTTCATATTCTATTGCAGATTTCAGATTTTAATCGAAACAGATTTACTGTTTGTGATAGCCGTGGAATTCTATTTAACTTGTAGTAGAAACTGGTACTGTTTATTGCAAAAGGCTGAGAATCAACTTTCAAAGTATTTAAAATCTAAAATATGATCCGAAAAGCACCTCAAACCTAACTTCTCTGTAATCTGGTTTTATTACCTATTCTAGCATCTAGGAATTCAAAGATTCTCAAAATCTGTTACAAGAATTTTCGACAAACATTCATAACAACTTTTTAAAAGCTAAAATCTCAAAATTTGCTCTTAGAATTTTTTGCAGACACCCACATTGTCTTAACTCAAGTATTACTCCCTCTCCATTTTAATTATATATAAATCCTTTAGAATAGGCATACAATTTTAGAATGACCAGAGAAATTATTTTCTCATATAATTCTCATGAGTATTCAAATATCATACTCCTTATCACATAAAAAAACTAATTGAGATCTTTAATTCGATGAAAAAAAAGTAAAACATTAAGCATAAAAAATATCCTCTCTTTTTTTTTTTTTATATCCAAAACAGTATGAGTATTATGTGGTGGACTAACCATTAGGAACGAAATGAGAATGTATATTTTTCAATAGATAAAAAATTAAAGATTTGATATCGAATAATTTGTTTAGCTTTTTATTTCTTTCTTTTAGTAAAAATCCCTTCATGTTTTATCTCACCTCATTGAGAAAAAGAATTCCTTCCTTTTTCGCCTTATTTTCGTCTCTAATGGACTTTTTCCTAAGATTAAAATCTTACACCTCTCGTCGAGATCAGACAATAAATTATACATTTTCACATGAAACAAAGAAACTGTACAAAAAAAATAGCAATTGAACAAGAAAGTTACCAAACAATTACATCACAAGATTAGTTTCCACCAAGCATATGAACTGCATAGCATTATAATATACAAATGAGAAGCTACAGTCAAATCCTCATAACACTGATTAATCAGCCCTCTACAACAATAGAAAATTCAGCTTCAAGATACCCAATTGAATGAACAGAAAAACAAAAAGAATAATGGATGCAACATACTAAACTATAGCAAAAATAAATCAATCCTAGCATCCAATCTTTTACATATACTTCTGCACTTCCTCAGATTCTGTCAACAAACGATGTCGAGAATATTATCAAACTCATGGATCCAACCCTATTTATGCCCCCCAAAAAACATACCAGAAGAACATATATTAAAGCCCCATTTTACTAAGAAACGAATATGAAATGGAAAAAGAGCCCCTCGCATCAATTCAACACGGACCTGTACAGTTAACGGCTGCCATGATGTCCACGACGATATTGCTCAACATGACAACACTAGGAGAATCAAGGACTGATGTTGCACTCCCGCAGATACAGATGATCGTAGTCAATGAATTTGGCCCAGTAGCTTCTGTACTTGGGTATGGCTATCTCGAGCCATGGTTTCAAGTTGCCATTGTAATGTATGACAGCACCTCGTTCGATGTCCTTTTGGCTGACATTTGGGTCGTAGCCAAGACCGAGGACATGCCAAGACCGGTCAAGGGAATAAGTGCTATTCCAAAACGTGATTAGACCAGGTGGCAGCGTTCCCAACTTCCACAGTTGTCTATCACGATTCTGCATAAAACAAGTTTCCTTCAGACATCAACATTAAGCACTTCCAAGTCAAATTTCAGGCTTTGTATCAAATATTAGAGGCAGCCCTCTTTTGACCATCAAACCTCAACATACAACCTAGTTTTACTGGAATGCACACAAGTATTGCGTCATGATCCGTAGACATCTAATTCTATCTTGCGTTTGGGACTGCCTAGGGTGTGTTGCCAACTAACAGTAAACCCTGGCTTTGAAGTATTACGAAATTATTTTATTGGCAGACCAAACGGCAATAGATGGCGCAATGTAGCATTATTAGATGGACCGTGGACAAAATTAAGATATCTTGAGTTTGTGAATCAGAATGAAACAGAAACAGCTTAGGGCAATCTAGAGATTAAAATGGATAAAAATGACAGTTGCAAAACCAAATAAATAAGCACAAACAATAGTCGTGGTTTCGTCAATAACATTTATATGGGTTACAGCAAATGAATGCTTCAATTGCCCTTTCTATTTCTACAAGGTTTTTGTCAATTGGAGCTCATAAGTCACCATATAATTTCAATTAACTAAAGCCAGACAAGAGACGTCCACGAAGAGTAAGCATATATTACTACTTACCAGATTTTGCCAGGAATGGTACACCTCTGTGATGTTTTGCCTCTTCCATTCTTCCAAATCAAATATATTCATTCCAAATGCCCATCCACAGGCATGAGGGTCAAAAGCTTTCGAAATGAGAGGATTTGAAAAGTTGAGATACCGATCGAATCGATGGAAGGTTTCACCACATGTCTCAACTACCCCAATGACATTCCCCTTCAGGTCAATGGACCAAAGTCTGGTGAGATCCTTTTGCACCACTATATCATCATCAAGGAACAGCACTTTGTTGAGCTTAGGGAAGATCTCTGGCATGTAAAAGCGCAGATGATTCATGACCGAGAGGTACTTCGGGTTTCGGTACTTCATATTTGAATCAGATTCAGCTCGGCGAGTCCTAAAGTAATAGTCAATCATGGCTGGAGAACTCAACTGCTTTAGAACCGGACTGTAACTTGAATTTAACCATGTAAACTCTTCAATGTTCTGAACCTGTATTGTGGCATTGCCAGGTGGGTTTGAAAGGAACCACATCCTCATTGCTGCATAATTGATCCTATCAGTGACAAGGTGGAAAACATGGGCTGAAGGGTCCTGCCAAGAATCACACGCAATGAAAGTAGTATTAGTCACACTTCATTTCTTTGCCGAGGGAAATGAAAATAAAAACTCCTACAACACCATTCACAAACTATCTTCTCTAATACTTCAGCCTACCATATATAAAAAACAAAATTCCCAGAGGTGAGCAGCACAGATGCATACCTTGGCCCGAGAAACCGTGGAATTGACAACTACTGCTGCTGCCAATATGTTATCTGTAAATAGTGCATAGTGGAACAATCTAGAATCTTCTAGTTTCTCTTGATTGGAGAATTCTCGTTCTGAAGAATTCAAACTAAAGTACTCAGTTGTAAGCCGCAAGGGAAGACAGTGAAGACCTTTAGGCAGTGTTTTTGCAGTCAAATGTGTCAAAAACAGAGTCTGCTTCTTGTGGGCTCGGAGCTGTTCTTCTGTCGAGTGAATAATTGCACGAAGCTTCTTTACCACAGCTGCACAATCATCTTGAATCTGCTTTCCTTTGGCCAATGTTAGCTCCATTGCCTTCAACTTGTCATAGGAACTGTTATTCAAGCGAAGACCAGGATTACGGCAAGATAGAAAAGATGGACAAGAATTAAAGTCACAGAAGATGTTACGTTTACGTTGTTGCTTGCCGAATAACATCTCAAAAAAGGAAACCTACTTCTTTGGTAGATCAGAATCCTTGGTGGCATCCCCAAGTGCTCGTTGAACTTCCTTCATCCGTAGACGGAGCTCCCTTATGAAGTGGGGATTGTTTCTCGTAGCTGTGAGGGAAAGGTACACACGACCCTGAATAAGCTGATCTTTAAGATGCCGAACACGAGCATCTGCCATAACTGTACGGTCATTCTGTTTCTCATTTCTTTTCTTTACAGGTTCTCCCGTACCAGCTTTGATGGAGGTTTTAGCTGATTGGTTCTCATTTTTAATTTCCTGAAGGCAAAGTACAAAATCAGATATGGTAAACATTCAACGAGTTATATAGGATTGTTGATTCGTTATCTCGTAGAAAATAAGTTTTGTGTCCTGTCTGACAATAACTAGCAATATTTCCAAGTCAACAGTGCAGGCATAAATATGGTCAGTGTTCAGAGTGGATGGTCACACATGAAAATCTGATTGCCAAACTTACTGTATTGGGACAGATTAGTGATAAAAAATACGACAAAAAAACAAAATATGTTTAACTCTCTAAGAGAGATAGTGCCATTTTTTTTATATGGTATTTCAAACAGTCCTAATACTTAAAAATGGGTGGAAACATTTTTGTTAAGTCATTCAGATCGAAGTCTGGATAGCTTTACAAGTTACAATCATAATAAGGAACACCTTCTCATGTCAAGTAGCAATGTTCAAGAAAAGTTTCTCAGTTTGGACCCCAACAAACCCCAACAATTAAAAGCTATGCTAATTTGTAAACAATAAGGAGTACACCAGAATCACAGAAACTGGGGTCACCCAAATCAAACTATTTATGGAAATCGTCATAGCCTTCAAAGAGGACCTTAAACCACGAATAAACAACTAACACTAGAACACCAGTAACAAGATGAAAGCCGTCCAAACAAATTCACGTGACTTTTACGAGCAAACCATTAATCCATAACCATAAGCATATAAAGAAGCACAAAATGAAACTAAATCCAAAGTTCCTTAACTAAAATGCAGATATCAAAAACTTCGACTAATTCACAGGAGACAAGAAAATTAGAATCAAACAAAAATTGCAGTAATAATATGAACAGTTCAGCAAGTTCAAAGCTGCTTTGAAGGAGCTAACCTCTCTTTTATTCCCATCATTTTGCGGCTCCCTACTTTCATTTAGGCTGGTTACTCCAGGTTTTTCTAAAGTGATGTCTCCCTGATTTATGTCAAGCCCTCGTTCGGTCACCTGTCTTATGGTGCTTTCTTCCTCATGAGGATGCTCTCCGGTATCACCTCTTGTGGATGGTAATGTGGTTTGGTTCTCCATTGAATCTGGCAAACATAGATAAATAGGAATCACACACCAATAAAAAAGAAAGTTTGACTCCAATTTGATGGATTTACAGAAAGGGAAAGTTATAACAAGGTTATTGTAAAGTGGGGGAAGAACAAAAAAAGGTCAAACCTTGAGTCAGTTGTCTAATTTTGCGGGAATTCTCTCGCGTTGAAGCTTCAGAATCAGAAAGAGAAATGCTAGAGTTCTCCAAGTACACAACCCCCAATGGCTCTTTTAGAGTTGTAGATGGCTCCTATACACACACAGGTACAACCACCACCCAAATTACAACAAAGATCTCAAATTTCAATTAAAAAAGAAATCACCAAATGAGAAAGGAAAAAAAAATATAGAGATTTGTCATTTGTACCTGGGGAAGCAGATTCAGGGGCCTGACATCACCTCCCAATGTCTGCACATATACCACAAGAAATTAAAGATCAAGTTTTTTTATTTTATTTCTATTTTTGTTCTTTGAATTGTATGATGATGGGAACCATTTAATATGAACTGAAGGGAAAACAATTGACTTACAAAAGTGGAAACATCTTCAATGAATTCATTGCTAGCTGTTAAAGTATGAAGGGATTGAACAAAAGCAGCAAAAAAGGACCGAATTAGGAACCAAACATCAATGAATCTTTCTTAACTACCCAAAATACAGCAGGAAATAAACAAGAAAGAGCAAGAAAATTCTGAGAAGAGGGGATAGAAATTACAGGAGGGAGTCGTGAAGCTGCCAAGTCTGTCGGTGTAGAGAACAATGGGGGCCACAACTGTAACCAACAGCAAGAACACCACCGAGGTTCTTAGCTTCATCCTTTACTTGCACCCACTAATCTTCTGCCTTTTTTTTTTTTTTAGACTCCTAAAGGAGTAGTTGCACTTTTCCCTCTAGGCTAACCAACCTTGACTTGCAATGACATACCCACAGAAATCTTATCACCAGAGAGAGATAGAGAGATGGGGATATGGTCGGTAAGAGAAAATCACAGCTGTAGACAGAAACCAGAAGATAAAACCAAGAAAAAAGCCTTCTTTTAATAGCATATATCTAGTTTCTTCTTGTCTAGTTCGGCATAAGAACCTGATCATTAAAAAAATCGTAAATAAAAAAAATTCCTGGCACAGACAGATCTAAAAAAAAGAAAAGAAAAGAAGGTTACTACATCAAAATTGGTAAGGCAGGAACAACTAATGGGTCCAACTTCTCTCCTCAAATTGTTTCTAGATTTTTTCTTGGTAATTATAAATTGCTAAAACAGAGAGATCCACAAATGCCAAAACAACAAACACAATGTTACTATCAAAACTAAACATGAAAGAATAATGGGCCTAACTTCTTCTCAATTTTTATCCAGATTTTCCATGCAATGAGCCTAAATTCTCAAAAAAATTCAAGATTTTTCATTGTCTGAAAAATCTAGTTAGGAATAACAAATGTTCTGGAACAGCAGATCCACAATGCCAAAAAAAATTAAAAAAAGAAAACAATGTTACTACAAAAAAAAATCAAACGATAAGTAATGAGTTCAGCTTCTTCTTTCAAGATTTTCATTGCTTAGGTAGGAATTGCAAATTTCTTGAACATACAGATCCACAAGTGCGAGGTAAAAAGAGGGTATTTCTATCAAAACTAAAGACGAACAGGAAAAGGGTCTTTGACTAACTCACAATTGAAGAAGAACCTGCGATGGCGATTGATAATTGGAGGAACAGTAGGCCAAGCAACGGTCAAATCCCTCTCCTAAAGTTTACACTTGATGAGTGAGAAAGGGGAGGATAGAGATATGGAAAGATATGTGTGCGTGTGTGTGTGTGTGTGTGAGAGAGAGAGAGAGAGAGAGAGAGGGAGAGAGAAAGAGTCGGCAACTGCAGTTAACAAGACAATTACAAGAAGAAAAGACCAAAAACGGTGTTACTGTCAAAACCAACCGAAATAAATAATGGGTCTAACTTCTTCCAATATTTGTTCAAGATTCGTCTAGTTAGTAGTAATTGTAAAACCCAAAACAGTGTTGTCATCAAAATCGAACAAAGAATAATAATAAATGGAGTAAGAAAAGCAAGAGGCCTGCATCCGGCCTAGAAAAATGCCGATTGGACCACCGCGTGGAAGGAGTCTAAATTAAGCAACAGCTTTTCCTTTTTTACAATTATTAATTGAAAAACAAGAGTTCATGTGCAAACGAGTCGATTCGAAGCAAGCTTCGTAGTGTCAAGCTTGTATACAAAATGAGCTCAAAATTTGAGCTCGGCTAGTTTCCAAGTGAACCGAATCTGACTAATTTTACTTATTAAGTATCTTTAAACAAGTCAAGTATATATAAACGAGTCGAATTTTTGTGAACCAAATAGAGCTTTTGAGTATTAAGCTTGAGCTCATCTTGTTTAATAATTTTTTTTAGCTTGGCTCTGTTACAAAATGAGTCAAGCCTTAACAAACCAAACCACAAGTAGCTCGGTTCGTTTGCAACTCTATACGAGAGCCATAAACAAATCCGAATTCCGGACACAAAAGTATTTGAAACTGTTCGACGTGTGTGATTTCATATTTATCGTGTAAAACTCACGCGCATCGGAGGATTGCAAGAACAACAATATCTGGATCTGTGCACAGATCCGTAGCATTGCTCACCAATATATTCCTAGGATAAGGGACTGTTTGGGAAGAACCAGTGTCGGTTATACGCCCATAACTTATCTGATTTCAGTCCATCTAAATGTTAGTGAAATTCAGTTTTAAGAATTTATTTATTGTTTTCCAAACACGTGCAACATATGATCTGAGAAAACCCATTCATACCAAACTGTATATATGCATAGTTGTAGAGTTGTAATTCACAAACCACAATTGTACTTTTCTCCATCAACGGAATAATTCTTACGCTTCCACACAAAAAAACCGAACAAGTTATTGATATTAATAAGTCTTTATTTGATAAGAAGAAGCAAAAAAAAAAAAAAGGTGTTTTATATTATCAAAATCAAACAAGAATAGTCTAACTTCTTCCCAAAATTGTCTAGTTATTAATTGTAAATTTCCGAATTGTCTGGTTCTTTTTTTTTTTTTTTGTGAATTTCCGAATCCACAAATGCAAAGGAAATTCAAGAAAATGTAGTCGAGGGCAGACACATGCAGGAGCATAAGGGGCCCAGGCCCTCACACAATTTACTTGGTAGTATCTAATAACATATATTCCTTTCAGGTAAGTACGCTCTTACCATATTAAGTTGCGGATCTCTCGTTTTCTCCCATTTTCCGATCGAATTTCAATGATCCAAGCTGCTCAATGTCTTCAGAACGTGTTTTAAAGGTACCTCCGAGAAATCAACCAAAAAAAAGACTGGGAATGGGAAGGACTTCATTCGAGTAGTTTTTATTTGAACCATTTGATAAAAAAAAATTGCTCGGATGAAGCCCTTTCGGGTCATTTTTTTTGCCAATTTCTTACGATTACCCTTAAAATCACGTTCTGAAGACATTGAGTGGCTCGGATCATTGAAATTCGATCGGAAAATAGGAGGTCCTTACCTTAACAAGGTAAGGGTGCCCTTACCTGAAGTTTTGTGTGTGTGTGTATGTATGTGTGTGTGTGTGTATATATATATATATATATATATATATATAAGAATTTGCAAAGGTTATTAATACCGGTCAGTACGTACTGTTTTTGACAGAATTCGGTATCCTACACCTCTAATTTCGTTTCCGCTCAAATACCGGACGGTACCAGAGATATTAGTCAGTACCGGCCAATACCAGATAGTACCGGACTACTTTTAAATTTATTTTTTCTTCAAGTACCGGTCAATACCGGACGGTACCGGGCAAATATCAGAATATTTTTTATTTTTTTAAGTGTATATTATACTATAAATTCTTTTAGGTAGGAAAATAAACACTAATAACGATCAATTCGAAACAGTACCCGATATCTCACCGGTACCGGTACGTACCGTACTAGTAAGAAAACCGGTACTCTAACTGGTACTGTATTCAGAACCTTGGAATTTGCTGCTACAAATGAATTGAACTTTTCTCTTTCCCAAATAAAACTCTATCTCTCACAAAAATAGAAAACATCGCGTTAAAATTTATTTCATCACTTTTTTTATTTTTATCTTGCTCGTTCTATCGTACATTTATATATTTATTTTTTTTGTCAAAATGGTACTAATAACTTTAGCCTTCATTTTGACGGAAAACAAAGTTACAATAAATAATCATTTAAAAGTAGCATCATTCTTTAATCAAATAACTAAAAAGTCAAAAAAAAAAAAGGATAGTTTTCCAAAGTAGGTACAGTAGACTACTACTATCGCTCATAGCCACAGAGTGGCCCACCCTAATGACATTCATGCGCACAAGAAAAATTCACATTGATCAAACACACACTTGAGACGTTGGGTATCCTCAATCTAAGATTCATAACATTTATAGACTGATGGCAAGCCAGCCCAACTGATCTAATTTGTCCTCAAACCACTACCACCGGTCCACCGCCGCCTTACTTCGTTAGAGGACCATCTCTACCACCATTATTAGAACCCAAAACGGTACCTCAATGAGTTAAGAGAAGCTGAGAGAAATGCAAAGAGAGGAAAAAGACGCAGAAATTTTCAAATCTAAAAGCGAGAAAAGCAGTCATCACTTGTGAGTTTCAGAAAAGACTCATCTAGGGTAAAACCCTCCCCTCCCGACGCATTAGGGTGGTGAAAATCTTGGGGTGTTAATTTACAATTTTGTTAGTTTCCCCAATTTCCAGGATACTTTTTTTTATAAGTAGGTTTGCTAGGGTTAAGGTGTTATAAAAAAATCCGTAACCTACATTATGCTATTAATTCTCCGAATTTATCTCTTTTTCGTGGATTCTAAGTGTTTATTTCGTTTGAATTACTAACACAAAATTAATAGCTTTACAAATTCTGCACTTCCTCGAGAACCGGCCCCAGAAAGGAAGAACATGGACCGGAAGGGTCCAATGGGGGTGTTAAGGAGTGGATGACGTGGACCGACACATGACACCCTGATTGAAGGCTCTTTTTAACGGACGATCAACTTTCTGTCAACCACTCCATTGTTCCCACAGAGACACAGAGTAAAAGTTGAGGGTTCCCTTTGAGCCTTTCACATCAGCCAAAAAAGTGAAAAGTGTGAAACCATTGGAGTTAAGACTGTGTTTGGATGGTAGGACTCCAGGAGCAGCAACGCGTTGCCTGTAATATGATACAAGGGTAAATCCTATTCCATTGTCTTTTTCGTCGAGGAATTTGATTCTAGACTAACAAATCAAGAATCGCATTTCTATTCCAGCTCTATCCAAACGTGGGGATCTGGATAACCCGCAATCACGTTCTCATTCTACTAACAGAGGATTCCTGCCATCCAAAAAATAGCCTAAGGATAACAAAAACAAAGAGGAAATAATAGACGATCCATCTATTTCTGAATCTAACATTTGAATTTAACACAGCTCATGGAAGATATACAATATCTTGGTTAGATTTACAATCAAATAGACAAAGAACAATGACTATACGAGTGTAACCAGTTTGGAAAAGCACGTATTGTAAACCTAAGGATGACATTTACACACAGGCAACGTCATTCAGGGCAAAAACCAAATAGGGCTGAGCAGAAAAAGAACGCAGATAAATTACATTTACAGCATAGATATCTCCAAGCCTCAGCTGCAGCAGCCTCCACCCTGAGAAGTGGAGCCATCTCTAACCCCGGAAGGCCCAGAGATTCCACCGTACCCAATTTTTATTCCATACGACTGCACACAAGCCCAATGTCGTTGTAAACAGTATGTTAGCAGCAGTATTTTATAGCAGTGAACTACCCAGATTTACTCCACAAGGGCACAGATAGGTTATCCATACAGATTAAGGATGGAATTATCAATCAGTTAATATGGAAACTTATAAACTTGTTTTGATAAGTAATATGGAAACTTATAAACTTGTTGACCATGTTTCAGAATTGAAGTTCAATGATCAGGCATAACTTGCACAATCCATTGCACGGTCTCGTAGAATCATCATAGAAAAATCCACATGCAGCCTTTCACCTTAATGAACTTGTTACTTGATGCAGTATCCAGTATACCCAGATCTTTGTATAAGAACACAGCACAACAAAAACCAATTTCTCAATGTACAATAACATATATGCTGCATCAATGGGATGAAACTCTACCGAATGGCACTTTAGTCCTCCAAAGAAAAGAAATACCATGACCAATAGGACAAAGCAAGTAGAAGGAAAAGAAGCTGACCTCATTCGATACATCAACAACTCCATCCTGAATCTTCTTGTAATTGTTGCAGCAGTTTTGATAAATGCCTGCACAAAATTTCTATCAATATAAAAAATAAATCCAAAAACAAGCCCTAGCTTAGTTCCATGACTACCGTTACAAGATCATATAAATAATAGAAAAAACTCTAGCACGTATTCAATTGCTTCATCGGTCATCACCTCCTCAACGTTCTGCGCAGTTTTTGCAGATGCTTCCATAAAGATCAATCCATGCTCCTTCGCAAACTGCTCACCTTCCTCTGTGCTCACAGCCCTTCTATGAGCAAGATCACACTTATTACCAATGAGCATAATCGACATGTTTGCATTTGCATGCTGCCTCGCATCTTCTAGCCAGCTAGCCAAGTGATTAAAAGTTTCCCTCTTGAAAAGTAAAAGAGCTGAACTCAATATTCAATAGTCCCTACAATCATCTTCAACAAGACACACAAATTACTACTCCAATAAGATATATAGTAAACTAGATACAAGTGATAGAACAAGCAATACAGCAAATTTCCGGTTTTAAACATGGTATTGCATGACATGATTCATCACTTGAGTGAGGTTAATGCATGCATCTTAAAGAATGCCCTGGCTAATACTTCTTGGATCTTTTGAAATTATCAGAGCAGGAAATTCAACTCAGCCGCTTTACAGTAACGGCTATCCAGAATTTCCTTATAAATAGCATTCCAATTTACAAAAGCTGTAATTACTTATAATCTACGACCAGACAATAGGACTTAAAATATCTTATTAAGAAGCTGAAATGTAGCCAGATGAGAACCTGAATGAAATTTTATGCACCTAACCACATGGCTGCACGTATTTGAACTATCCTAGCTGCATATATAAGCACAACAAGGACATTGGAAACCCTAGAACTCAAATATATAGCCCATTAGCCTAGATTGGTATAGTACCTCGTAATATCATAGACAAGCAGTGCACCTGCAGCACCTCTGTAATATGACCTTGTGATGGATCTGAAGGACTCTTGACCTGCCTGAAATATTCAAGAGACTTCATCACCAATTTGTTGACGCCATATGAGTATCTTTAAAATGTGTTAACAGCGGATACACTTTTTCCCATTTTTAAGTTTTAACAAGCAATCCATGCAAATGGTAAAACAATATTTCTGTACAATGAATATAACTTCAGCAAAAAATTACAGTCAACTAACAGAATTATAGCATTATTAGCAAACTTTGTGCCTGCTACAACACATATTCAAGAGTCCACATGCCACACGAATGCTTTCAGATGTATCACGAGGGCAATAACTAATGTTCAAAGACTTTGATGAGTAAAAGTGAAGTTTCACATGTTTGCAGCAGGACCAAGGAAAGGGCAACAGAAAAAAAAAACGAAAAGCTGGCAGATACAGGGCACACAAGGATGTAGAGGAAAGACACTATTAAGGTTAGTCCAGAGTGGAAGAGCTAAAAGCTCAAAGATCTTGAACGGATACAGAATCCTGGACCGAAATCAAGATTGACAAGATTACTACAATTCTTTTCTAAATAGAATGTCAATGCCCTATGAATTAATACACCTATAGCATCTTCAAAATCACACAGTCAGTACTGACTTCTAAGAGAGATGTATTCCAAATCTAGAATCAGCCATCAGGAGCTAATGTCAAAAGTACAAAGACAGTTATAACAAAAATTCAACACAAAATTGTACAGAATCATAATGCCAACATTTCCTGTGTTTCAAAACTATGCACATATAGAAGAGGAAACAAACCGTGTCCCATATTTGTAGTTTAACGGGTTTGTTCTCAATCGTAATCATCCTGGCCCCGAACTCAACACCTATTGTCAAGTCATGGACTGGCTGGAAACGCTTGTCGGTAAATTGAAGAAGAAGACATGATTTCCCTACCCCTGCATAGGAAAGATCGAATCATCGAAACATGCAATTTAGAAGGCAATTTTCAGAATACAATCATACCTAATCATGAACACCCGGAAGCATTGAAGAAAATAAAGAAACATAAGGCAACTCACCGAAATGAAAAAGAAAACAGAAAAGGAGCTCCTTTATTCACTTCGCAAATAATAAGTCTGTAATGGGACTAAAATAAGCTTACTTCAATGGGAAAAAACTGCTGTCCACAAATTTCATACTCTGAGAAACTAAAATCTGATGGATGAATGCTTCAAAAAAGAGAATCACCAAAAACGAATTACAATAGAACTGAAAACAGTTTACTTAGGATAGGGTTCTCTAACCCGAAAAAAATATGAAATTGGTGTCTGGATTCCATGAAAGGGGTGAGCTACACAAGATGAACATAAAGCTTGGTCTTTTTTAATTTGATTCATCAATTGTGAAATAAAATATTACGACGTTAGTATCTAAGGAATAGTCGCTTCAAAGTGAATTCTCCCTAGATGCATCTATTATTTAATTCTGGATTGATCCAGAATCTATGTATTGTGCTAAAAATCTAAAAAAACCATTTTCTCTTTTTTGAAAAAAAAGAATAAGAAAGATGATCACCTTGGGATTCTACGCTCACACGGTACTACGAATCAGTCAAAGTTTTATGCCAATCGTCAACCACCTATCATA
Organism: Rhododendron mucronatum var. ripense; assembly: GCA_019656295.1. NCBI lineage: Eukaryota > Viridiplantae > Streptophyta > Magnoliopsida > Ericales > Ericaceae > Rhododendron > Rhododendron mucronatum. The sequence continues at coordinate 255,270 of BPLT01000026.1, forward strand.
ACAACCCTCCAATGTTGCTATTTTTTGGGCTTGGATGCGTTCTGATAAGATTAGAAGTAAGTGTACAGAGGCAAAGTTCATAAAATCCTAAGAATCAAACAATTAACCATTCATGGAAGAGACAAGTTTTTGTTTAAATTGTTATGATTACCTTCGTTCAAGCCAACATCCTAGGATATAATAATGGAACCTCAATCACTCACCTGCCGGATGTCATTTCAAGGGATAACCATAGAAAAATCTAGGCTCAGTTACGAGGAAGGCATAACGTTAATATTTGCTCAATTTTTTTCAGCAAAAACATATTCATTCTGTACAAGAGAAGTACCAACACTATAAAAGGGGAGTTGATAGCTACGGGGGAGTGCCCCGACACTCCATCATAACAGTGTGAGGATAGCCGATCAGAAAAAAAAAAAAAACATGTGAGGATAAGTGCAGAGGCAAATTACAGTTAAATTTCAGGTGGACTGATGAGAACAATTGAACTCTGGGATTGTACCGGTTCAAAACTTTTTACTTACAACTTGCTCCTATGTTGTGTCGCACAAATAAAATTTGGGATTCAACCAGTTTGCAAAACTTTTACTTCCTCTGCCCTGAAAAGATTGTCCAGTCTGTCAAACAAGAACTTAAAAATGATACCACACTTTAGTCCCAAAAAATTCTTACTTTTTGCTGCTAGTAACTAAACATCAATGAGTTCTTTTGATTTATAAGGAGGTCCGAATATTCCTTGATAAAAATGTATTTTTTCTTCAAGTTCTCGTCCTACGGACTGAACAATCTTCTTGGGCTGAGGGATTCTTTCAACTTGCTCCTACGTCGTCTTGGACGAATGAAATCTGGGATTCTACCATTTTTCAAACCTTCTCCTTTCACATTCATTGCTTCTCAAAATATATCAACCTAAAGTACCATTTGCAATAGCTTCGTGTACATATCATATGAGACATGGACAAATGACATAACCAAATGGGGCAAGGGGAAAACGAAAAAACCAAACGGCGAACAAATACAAAACAAAATGGAAAAAGATGACTAAAGCACAAATCTTCAAATCAGGACAGTAATTTGAACGTCGTCAGTTTTTTTTGTGGCATAATAAGTACGAGTAAGCATCACAGAGAGTTGGCAAATACGATTAGGAATAACAATCTGGGTGTATTATGCATGTATATGGAGTACTACATATAACATCTGGGTGTGGAGAGAGAGTGAGGGAGGTTTACCGGTGTCGCCGATGATGATGTACTTGAAGAGGTAGGCGTAAGACATCCTTTTTGTTGGGCTCTCAGACAAATCTCCGCCGCCTCCAACGGCGATTGATTTCCGTTGGTTGGGTGATGATTGGTCCGTGAGAGAGAGAGAGAGGTGGTTACAGCGCCCGCGCAGCTCAAAATTCCGTCCACGCTGTAGAAACTGGTCCCGATCTCAGATGGACAACCGCCCGCTCTGAATTATTGCGAAAATCACGGCGGTGTGCAGTTGCTCAATCTTCACTTTTATCCCTTGGACTTTTAGGTTTTCTTGGTTTAGTCCTTAAATTACCGAATTCCTAACATCCTTGACCACTCACGAAACGGAGCGCTGTGTCCCAATTAATTGGATTGGCCAAGAGGTGTTCCACTTTTGAAAAAGTTAACATTTTTTTTTTTTCAAATGGATGTAATTTTAAATTTAAATATAATAAAAATGAAAAATATTTTTTCAATTTTTTTCACTGTTTAAAGATTTTAATGAGATCTATCAAACAAGATTCATATTGGTAAAAAAATTATTTGCATAAACACACAATTTTTGAGCTTAAAATTAATCTTTTTCAAAAATTTCTTTTTCTACAAAACCGGAACACCCTCTAAATGACTTCTATTTTTCTATTAAGCTATGTCCACAACTACCTGTTCACTCATATTTAGTAAGCCCAACTTTGATCTCTTGTTCAACTACCTGTTCACCCATACTTAATAATTACCTTTTGTTCAACTTCTCGATGATATATGCATTGGAGAGAGATAAATAGAAAAATGAAAATAATAATTGAAGAGAGAATTTATTCGGAACCATGCAAAGAGAGAAAATATTGAGTCTAGAGACCCAAAGGCCAAAATGAAATAGCGTCGGTTGTGCCCCTCATAGTATGTACATGAGAAATGATAATTCCGAAACTATTTTTATTAATACCAAAATTGTTATGCATAAGAGTATTATACTTTGCACATTATACAAGCTTTTTGTATGCGCAATAGTTTTGGCATTAACACCAACCTATGTACATTCTGAATTACTTCTGCAAAATTCAATCTTACTCACAGAGAACCTAGAAAGACAATAGTGACAAGAAGAAAAGTACATCATTCTTTGTCGTCCAGTTGGCCTATGTATAGGACATGGCCACGCTTAGAGCTGCAAACAAGTCAAACTTTGAAGTGTTCGGTCTTAGTTCGTTCAAAACTAGTTGAGCTCAAGTTTGAACTAATGTAAACAAGCCGAGCTCGAATTTTTTTTTTTTTTTTTTATGCTCACAAGGCTACTTGAGCCAAGTTTCGACCAACTCGAGCTCAAGCTTGTTTACGAAACGGGCCTAATATTCTAAATCAAGCTCATTTGTTAACTTAATAAGCCAAGCTTCGAGATGCTCACGAACGACTCGATTCTTTTCCAGCGCTGAACAATGCAATATAATAAAATTCCTAGTATATTAGGACTAAATTATAGTATGAGAAATTTTCCCACCCCAAATGTCTTAGGCTGTTTACATTTTTCCTCTAACAAAGATTCAAGGGCTATCTAAAACTCAAAAAGTGAGACCTCGCTGAAGAAACATTAGGGCCTCAATAACCAATGCTAATATCCCAAGAATTTGCTTCATGTGGAATAATTAAAGTCAAAAGATTATCTTCCCTTCTGAAATTGAATCCCACTTCTCTTGAGTTCACAAGGCAAGATTTTGGTTTCTGGCTGGAATACGCTCCGAAACGACCAGGCCCTCTTCCCTTGATACGCATTCGATCTTTAGAAAACTGCAACGCCTTGACAGCTCCTCCAGAGTTATACATCTCTATCAATCCAAGAGGCGCGAAGCGAACTGTTTTGTTGTAAACCTGTACAAGGACACAAGAAAAGTTCACTTCTTTGGAACAGCTTTATATCATGTGAACTCTATCAGGTCAATAAATTAAGTGACGGTACAAACATGACTAGCCAACCTTGATTGGAGATACGGTGAACACATCGCACTGCAGGGTTTCCAGTGTGACCGGAAATGATCGTTGCTTTGGTAGTCGAGAAAGGGACCCTGAAATTGTAGAGAAAACATAGAAGAACCGTGAAGGAGAGCATCTGATGTAATCCCAAATGTGTAGTCCAATCTTCACACTCAAACTGTCATACATGAAACTTAAACTTATTACAGCCACACTGTAGCACATGTGGCTGTGTAGTCGGTCATTTGATACCAACGGAGGATTCTTTCTCATTTTAAACTGAGCTGATTAGGTTTGCATTCATGAGGTTGTTTAGTAGATTGTGTCCATGGGAATTTCGAACAGGACAGGAATTTCGTTTGAAGGGTATATGTGGCTGAGTGTTCCTTGCGTAATGAGCAGCAAAAGGTGGAGTAAAAACAGTTAGTCGTAGTACTCATGCATGATGATCGAAAGAAAAATAGTACTCATACCTTCTTGAAAGGAGAATACTGCACAATCTCCTGTCCAAGCCTCCCCACAAACCTCTTGAAAAAGCTCAATATCAGCAGGCGACACTCTCCCAGATATCTCGACATTGGTGTCATTCAGAATGCTACTGTCTAGACACGGCCAGCTTCCTGCTCCTTGGCAATTGAAGACCCCAATAACTCCACTATACTTGTTCAGGTTCCAAATCTTCAAAAGACTGACGTATAGTAAGACAGAAATATATGACGTGAGGAGCAGAAAACACACACGCGCACTCAAGAAAATAGATAACAAGTCATGTAACCAAACAAGGGTACAAAATTATGAATGGTAGGACCTTGGAAGTACCTTTCCCCATCCATGACAGGATCGCTGAATAAGCAATCCTGTGAAGGCCTCCCAGGGTATTTAGCTCTGAGCACTGAACCATCAGGAAGTACAAGCCTTTTGAGTATTTTGAAATCGTGCTGTCCAGGCTTATCGCTGTTATATAAGCAACATATTATCACAGAAGAAAGAGACGTTTCTGCAGAAAATGAAATACAAGGCTAGTTGGGGAGATTATTTGAGATGGAGAAAAGAAAGGTGGTAGTTTTCTTCTACGAGGCAAGATCAAGGACCCTAATCCAGTCCACGCGTATACTTCTCTAAATTTACCTGTGGTATTCTTCATTTTCTGGTTGCAACAAAATAAATATTTGATATGTCCTGAGGACCAGGTCCACATTTAAAGTGTACTGAACTTACCTAACATAGACCCCACATCCTCCCACTGCTCGAGCAGCTGCATGAAACTCAGCTGCATAATGGCGGCTCTGGAAGTAAAACGAGGAGATCGCATGAACATCAGAACAACAAAAAAGAGGTCTTGAAATGGAAAATGAGCCATGTCATACTTACAAAAAACATGTCCCAATCAGGGACGACAAATTCACCAAAAAATAAGCTGTTATAAGCCACGGCAGCTATGTGCAGCGACTGTGTTTTTGCGTTCTTTGGATAGTAATCATCAGATGCACGTGTAATGGCACTATTTTTTGAGCTGCAACACCAAATTACAAATAAGAGTACTATTGTCCTTGGCAAGAATGAGCACAAGAAATATCTCAAACTAGAAGAACAGAATTCTTGTGTGGATGAACATATTAAGCACCATCAGTTCAATTTGCTCTATCATGCATGCAGGATGCTCCAGTTGTTGGATTTAGTGGATAATTGTAGGTTATACTAGTGAAATAGAATTTTATAAAGTAACAACAGTAATTTTTTCCTCTTTCCAGTTAGTAATATTAAAGAGTCCTATCTACCACATTGTTCCAAGTTCCAAAGAACATTATTATTCCCAAAAATAAAACAGTGCAAATTGTTTGGGTTTTATGGCTATCAGTTTTCTACTATTGTGTGAAACTGCAATTATTGGTAGTGACAAGTAGTTGAGGAGATTAAGAGTGTCTTAATACTTGTAGATCGAATCGGTGCTGTGACCCATGCAGCAGATCATACTATTGTCCTTGAAGTTGGCAGCTACAGACTTCTCAAGTGCTTCCTGAAAATGTCTAGTTAATGAGACTCGGCCTCCTAAACCCGTTGCCAGGGTTTCCAGTATGTTCTGTACATCAACCTTAACCCCATCCACCTCCTGTGAGACAAGATACTTATGTAGATCATCATAAAATTCCGATACTTTGGTTGGATCAATCATACCGACACCATACTTCTCCATACAATCCATCGACAGATCCCTCATATTTGCAAGATTCCCTGGTGACTGTACAGGGAATTTTAATTCAGGATTGTACTTTTTGGTCCCCGGAGCGTCTGGGTGAAGTCCACCCCAGTATCCCAATAGTGCATGCCATACATAGACATACCTGGGAAAAGTAAAACCAAATCGCAGATGAAATTTCGAAGTTCATGTTAGCAATGAAAACAATGAGATATAGTAACTAACACTTTGCTCAGGAAGAAATCACAGGTGAAATTTCCGAGGTCAATGTTAGCAATAGAAATAGTGAGGTATGAGTCGTATGACTATACTTTGGTCAGGAAGTTTGTTTGGACCAATGGATGCCAAACCAGCGTTGCAGACCTAGTAGACAATTGGTGAAGGTTGGGACAAACTAATCATAAATCAAAATGTCCATTTCCCGAGTGGTAAAAGGAAAACTGAAACAGAAGGGGAGGAAGGGACGTCACTAAGGAAAACATACTTGAGTCCAAAAGACTTCTTTATATCAGATACAAATTCCTTAAGATCAGTAGGGGCTTCGCTCGGAGCTTCATTTTCTGTTTTCTTGAATTTACTGTTCTCTTTTATGCTGACTAATCTTCCACCAAACCTGCAGTTATGAGCAAATACAGTTAGAGGGTACAGATATGCTTTCCAACTACTCCCTCCGTCCCATAATATTTGTCCGGTCCGCAAAACGGAGACTACAAAATAATGCATTTCTTTCAAGAAAAAATTCAAATTTTTTTTACAAGTTAAAAGAACTCGTCGAGATCTAGTAAGTTGTTGAATTTTTTCCCAACTTTTCTTACAAAAATAGAATTAATTTTACGTCTCCGTTTTGCGAACCGGACTAATATTATGGGACGGAGGGAGTATTTAGAAAAGCATATCGACTTACTGCGACCCTTCTACTATAGGCTCCCCTTCTTTCCGGAACTCATTAGTTGTATCTTGCCATCCATCATCAATTATCAGAAATCTTGGTGGAGTGCCTCCCTCGGTTAAGCTGAGAGAGAGAGAGAGAGAGATCATGTTTGGAAAACAATTCACCAGAAAATGGAAGGATAACCGTAGAGAGAGGATCAAAAAAGATCATATGCACACATCTCAAAGAAAAATAAGTCCCCTCTTCGTTTGGAAGAGGAAAAGAAAGTGTTACATAAGGATTTCCTCATCCGCGGGGATGGTACAACAAATATATTGCCACACTGTGCTTGGAACAAGGGAAATTGCTGTGCGACTCGATTTATCTGATGTTGGAACTGTAACATTTCCAATGCTATGCGGGATGCAGAAGAGTCATATTGATTATCAGGGAAACCAAAATAACCTTTTTATGCCATCTTTGATTCCTTGTGGATTAACCTCATGATAGAATGCATCCCAAGTGCACCAACCGAACCAATCTAGCATTCCAGGCATCTACATAGGGAAGCAATAATCGAGCTTTAGATGTACACACCTTTTCATAAACACCAATTAAATACTGAGACCAAACTGGGCAAGATCGGTTTATCAATTTGTAAACTGACTTGCCTGTTTCCGTTCCCTGATTGTAAAGGTTCCAGTGTACTTTTCCAAAATCCTACACATCGTAAGAAACCAATTAGCACTGCATGTATGCGAAAATGAAAAATTCTAGTATATCCCAGCTGCTACAAGATCCCAAGAAGCAGGCATTGAAGTCTCAATGAAAATTGAACTCAGATCCAAACCAGCTTCTTGGAACCCCGGCAAATTTTAGTTGCCATACCAAAAAGCAACTGTAAATTATGCATATCTTAGCATTCATGAAACTCCAACTTTGCTAAAAGGCCACCTACTTCATAGATTCCGTCATCAGATCAAATGGATTGTTTCCATAATTCACAAAAACTCCATTTAGAGATTCTGATGCTACTATAGCAGGATCACCTATAGAATTGACAAGCAACCCATATCATCAGACCAAGATACAGATAGCTTAATCAATTCAAGAGCAGTGAAAGAAGAACGTCAATAACTTGGAGTATCTAACATAGATATGGATTTAGGGTCCACCAAGCCCAAAGGTGTAACTTTTATATGGAATCACCATTGGTAAAACCATAACCAAGAAATGAAAATATCGTTACATATTGTCCCAAATCTAGTATTTGAGCATGAGCGGCCTCTGCACTCATTGCCAGTTGATTTTACTTGGATGCTAAAACCTATCTGATAGGAAAACTATAATTTTATAGGAGAATTTCTCATGGATTTGTTACACGACGGATCCCTATTTTTTTTCACTGTGATGTGACGAAATTAGGAGTAAAACTCTAATATTTTCTACGGCCAGACTGCATGAATCTTATTAACTGACCAGCAAAACAAAGGCTCATGCCAAAACACGATTGAATCAATCAGTATAAACCTTACCACTTTCAACACAAAATTCAAGTTCGTTGGCTGAGTTTCCCTGCAAGCTACTTCTAAATTCACCATCTAACACCGGCAAGAAAACAATATAAGAGATAGATCCATTAGAAGTTGTTTCTTCCTTCGCTTCCAGCAACAGCATCTGGGTTTCGGCAGGAATGTCACTTCCTGAGTTTCCCACTCGAGGTATCATCCAAAAGATTTTAAATCTGAATAAACATAAAAATCTGGCATCCCTGCACCAACCAATGAACATATTTCACATTCCTTTACTGCAACCATGTAGTGGTAATACATGAATGACAAAGAATTCAACTATTGCCTCCTGCTCCTTAATTCTTGACGATTGCAAATTGTTGTCAAATGACTGGTCACTGGTCACTGGTCACACAGCGTCCAGATTTTGAAGTAGGGAAAGGAAAGGTTAAATTCTCTGATATTCAACCCATATGCTAGTTAAATCAGAAAGCAGTTCAAGGTGAGAGTGATGTACGAAAACGAAGAATTCTGAAGAATCCATAATCGTGCAGCGCTTCTTTTTTAGAAGAAGATCGCTGCCATTGTCATTAATAAGAAAATCCACGATGATCAAATTGAATATATACAGGACAATAAGACATGGTGGAACAAAGCACCTGAAACAAACACTGATAACTCCGTAATACATCCCCGGATAAAAACAACTGAAGCACACTCAATGACAAATGCACACGCCAGTGAATATCCACAATTAAGGGCACGTTAAAATTTTTGGACATTATTATCCCCTTAAAATACGGACAAGGAACCATCCACAGTAAAAGGCACTCGCTATGGCCAAACTCAAACTTCCGATCTCGCCATTTATTAGCCACACCGCCAGCCACCACTCACGTGATCACAGCTCACCGCCTCCACTATAAACGTGCAGTGTTAGTATCTTCAAATGACCTGAAAGGAAATGGATCCTCTCCCGTCCATTTTTTGTCCAATTTTTGGATTGGAGGAGACAGTCATGACTGGGACTGTTCATTTACTGCAATCAACAGTTTGGATGTATTTTTACACATCTCGCGGTAAGAGTGTATTCTTACCGGTAAAAGTGTATGAAAAAATCCGAACCATTGAATCTATTAGTGGATGGTCCCAATCTGGACCGTCTCGTCACCATTGGACCGGAGAGAAGCCGGACCCATCTTCAAAATACGAAAGACGATTTTAGGTTCCAGAATTTTTATATGATGTTCTACTCCAGTTCTTCTTCAAACGATGTACAACGTTCCAATTAAAATCTTGCTAGACCATAGCTTTGTCATTGTAGACGGTTACTCGTTAACATATGAGAGCGATTGATTCATTATTTCATTTTGGACAAGACAGCTATTCTTTTGGACCAAAAGTTTCTACGTGATATGATTCACATCGATCCATGATAGACCCAACAAAAACAAAAACTTATAACGACGATAGACCCAGAAAGATGCTACAAATGATCGACACATTTCTATTATGGGCTTGACGGTCACCAGTATATGAGAGGGAGCCTAATTTTGACCCAATAATAACTTAAAGCTATTGAGTTGCATTAAAGATTGTACACGTTGATCAACTAATGAGAAAAGAAAAAAGCTAGTATAGCTTACTGAATGACACCGAGCTTGAAAACGTGCCGGGAAGTGGAGTGAGCGGAAGTGGCACCCAAAAAGGCGGAGGAATCCGTCCACGGCGTGACAACCACGTTATCCGGTACGCCCGCGAGAGCATCCCTGCCGTTGATGCTCAAGACCCCATCTTTGACAGTGGGTTTCTCTTTGAGGAACGTAGCAGTTCTCCATGTCCTTTGAGACTGCACAGAGATTACCCTGTGGTGGTTACTGGATCCCAAGATTAATGGTGAGAAGCAGCAGGCATTTTTGAGGTTTCTTAGAGATGGTGGTGGTGGAGGTGGTGGTGATACAATCATGCCTAGTTTTTAAGGAGGAGGGATGTGCATGATTGGCCACTATATAAGGAATACCGTACGATTGGTAAAATCACAAAAATGAGCCCCCCCAGTCCTTCCAAGGACGAACTGAAAAGGGTGTTTGTGATTACCGTTGGATTCCAAAATGATAGGGTGAATATGTTGGATTCCATAATGATAGGGTGAAAAGGGGAGAGAGAGAGAGAGAGAGAGAGAGAGAGAGAGAGAGATGTATGACGGTAATATATATAGTGGCCATGGTTTTAGTCATTTTGTCGTTCCTGATCTTCTACAGGAACAAGATGTCCTCTCATTTTTCTGGGGACGATTCTACCCTTAGATCATGGTTGTGGGCAGTTGGTAGTTTGGTTCAGTTCCAACTTTAAAAGGAAACATCCAGCTACAGGAAAGAAAATTTACTCCCTTGAAAGGAAACATTCAAGGGAGTAAAAAGGAAACCCCCGCTGATGTATGACGATTGAAGAAAAAAAAAAAAAAAAAGGAAACATTCAAACATGCCAAGTAAATTAGGAGAAAGATTTCTCATATGGGTTATCGTGGGATCGATCACGTAAAATGTAATTTATCAGTCTCATTTGACGATTCGAGAATTTTATTTTATACTTAATGCTCAATTTGCTTATTGTTCATGACCTAAACTAAATACAACCAGAAATCGGTAAATATTTGGTCAAATCATGTTTGTATGATGACTAATGGATGATCAGAATTTGCACGTCAAGAATTATCATCACTGACCATTAAATGGGAGCATGATACAACTCTATTTTGTGTCACCTGAAGAACGCATGAGAGATAATCAAATAAAGAAATCTTAATTTATGGAGTAAATTAGAGAAAGCTAATAATGAAGATAAAGTTTCACACCCATCGATTGAGCGGAAAACTTCAATACAATCTTTGCAATATATTGGTATAGAGTTTTTTTTTTCTTTTTATCCTCTAAACTATGCACTTTTTCTCTGCTTAGTCTCTAAACTTCAATTTGATAATTTTATCCCCTCAACTATTATACTATACCTAATTAGTCCAATAGATAACAGAAATTAAAAATTTGGACGGAAAATGTCATATAAGGCCCTATTTAGGACTTTGTAAAGCAGATACTTGAATATGAGAGCGTTAGAGATAAAAATTAATCATAACCCTTTTAGAATAAAATGATCAGAAAAATAAGACCTTCGCATCTGTTCAAATAGATTGAAAATTGGAATACTTAATTTTTTTTACAAGGTTCATATATTAGAATCTTAAGTGGCATGTTATAGAGACTAACACATACATTTAAAAAAAAAAAAAAAAAGACTGAGTCCTTTATATAGAATTTAGATTGTTTATATATTAAAACTATGGTTAAAAATTAAGCACTCTAATTTTCAATTCGTGTGAATCGGCGTAAAGATCTTATTCTTCTAATCATTTTATGCTAAAAAGTATATGCTCTAAAGAGTCTCAAATAAAAAATAGATATTTAATTATGATAGCCCTAGAGATAAAAATTAATCATGACTCTTTAGAATAATATGATCAAAAAAATAAGATCTTCACACCATTCCAAACATATTGAAAATTTGAGCACTTAATTTTTTTAGAAGGTTTATATACTAAAAAATATGATTACAAAATTAAGTGTTCTAATTTTCAATCATTTGAAACCGATACGAAGGTCTTATTTTTCTGATCATTTTATCCTAAAAAGGTTATAATTAATTTTTATCTCTAAGACTTTCATAATCAAGTATTTGCTCTACACGGTTCCAAACAGGCCTTATACGGCATTTTCTGTCCAAATTCCTAACTTCCGTTGTCTATTGGACTAAGTAGGTAACGGTATGATAGTTGAAGGGATGAAATCGTCAAATTGATAGTTTAAGGACTAAGTAGAGAAAATATGCATAGTTTGAGGGATAAAAAAAAAAAAAACTCTATTGGTATATCAAACCAAACTACTTTTCATGATTTATATACAAAAATCGATCTTGAATAAAAATTTAACAAGCAAGTATAAACTAAAACTCGATAACTTGGTTGTCAAGCCCGCCCGGCAAACGTCATCCAAAGTGGGTCCGAGTCGGCACTGCCACATGATATTTCACACAAAAACCAACAACAAATTCACAAACTAACAGAATAAAACCAAGTGGAAAACTTCACACATGCAAATAAAAATGTCAACATTCTAGTCTCAACTCAAATAACAAACAACTGACAAACTTAATTACAACTCACACAACTAAAGTTCTCAAACACCCTTAATTACAATTTTTATTCTAATACTTCTAAAGTTCTATACACCAACAAACCCAATGACTACACGCGATGCTAGCTGAACACCTCCAACGTTGACCGATAGTGGATCCATTGTCACGCCCTCTATTTTTAACATAATAATAATAATATCTAAAAAAGGAAGTCATTGCAATACACGTATCAATACCCCAAAGAGTTTCCCTTCAACCGTCAAAAGAGTACGATCAAGTTCAAAAGTTTACAATAATGGCACTCCGACTCCAAATTCCTCGAGATTAGTCAAAAGATGATAAGTTTAAAGATTACACGATTTCCAAGTCAAAGGATTATATTGAAAATACAATTACATCTCCCAAAGAGTTTTACAAATATGTTAAAATAATTCTTCCATATTAGCTTTCAAAATGATGAAGTCAAACTTGCACTCCAAGCACTCCATATCAATAACCTTGAGATGTACCTGAAAATAATAATAGGATGAGCTACACTAGCCCAGTAGAGATTACAATGCTCAAACTATATGCAATGAGATGATCGATGCACCGGAACGAGCATAGACAACAATGGAGTTTCTAAAATGAATAAGAACTTACGACTTGAAGATCAACACAATCTATAAGCAATTATATTTGTTCAATTATCTCTAAAATTCTCCATTTTCATTGTTTCACATGTTTCGATTTCATTTCCGGGCATTAGGGACCTCGTGCATCCTATATTCATTCCAGCATCATACTTTAAGGTGGATTCGTGGCTTTCTTGTGCACTTTCGGGCATTAAGGACCCCCTGCATCCCATTTCCGACATCACACCTTATAGTGAATCCGTGGCTTTCTTCATATAATTCTATCGTTCTCAATTATGTTCTCTATTTCACATACCCAAATATCATAGTGCTCGACATATCACAAGTCCATATCATTCATATAAACATGTCACAATGCCTCACATAATCAACCAAATGCACCAATAATGTACGCATGTCATATAATCCTAATTCAACATTTTACTTCTCTACAACGAGAGCTAAAGAATGGAGACAATCAATGAATCATAGGGGCATGATTAACCATGTTTGGAAGTGGTTTAGAATGTGTTCAAAGTGATCGGGAGTCAAAACAGTCGAAGTGGAAAAGTTTCAAGAATTTCCAGATTGGTACCGGAACTGCCCAAAATGGGGGTTTTGGTACTCAACTGCAATTTCTGCAAAAAGTTGACAGCGAAGGTAGATTTCATAATACACCCATGGGACATTCAAACACGACTTTTGGGCATAAAATCAACTTAACAACACATAGAGAAGGCAAGATATCCCAACCAAATAGGTTTTGAGCAAAACCGTACGTGTAGCAAGTGTAGATTTGTTAAGAACGAGCTTTCTCCCAAAGCTGTACCGCAAGATCTTTAACCTAGATCATCAAAAAATGAGATGATCAAGCAAAGATCAACTCAAGTTTGAGAGGAGAAAGAGAAGAATGCCAAAATAAATGGATCTTACCTCTAAGGATGAGAAACTCGAAACTCGATTGAGATTTGAATGATTAACACATAGATTTTGAAGTTTGGAGATGGATTTGTGTGAGAATCAAAGGGTTTGAGTATAGATCTTGAGAGAGATGAGAGATAGTGAGTTTTAGGTCTGATTTTGTGGTGTATGGATGAGAAAATGGCTAAGGGTCCGTTTACATAGTAAGCCAAAATCGCGAACAGAAAAATATCAAAATCTACGATCTGGGTTCCGGAACTAGGCAAACAGAGGTTCCGGAATTGAACAAGTTTCGGAACAGGCAAAAAGAGAGTTTCCGGAATTGAACCCGAGAAACTTGAAAATTCACCACTGGAGAAAAGGTTCCGGAACTAGCAAAAAGAGGGGTTCTGGAACTAATCTGGAAATTTCTTAACTTTTTCAACGTTCACCAAAATCAACACTGATCGTGTCCAACACATCCACCACACCCACAAATATCATTACAACATCAAAACTCATCGTTCAACTATTTTCCGAATGTCCGGTACAGAACGGTACGTATATCCGTACACATAACTTAATTAAAATACGATCTTTCACATATTAAATGATTTAAGAAAATAGAATAATTTACGGATCTTTACACCCACTCTAAGCCACCTGTTACCTGGCAATCCAAAAGGGAAAGTCATAGTGTGTGAGATATAGAAATACTCAACAAAATATCACAATACCCGAAGAAATATCCACATGAATATGAATCACCAGGGCTATCCAAGAAAAATCGAGAACTGTGAAACCAGTCTGGACCGATCCGATCTGTGTTTTTTGGATTTTTTCCGTGGATTAATGGTCTGGACACAGATTTAAAAATTAAAAAATCATGAGACACGGATTAGGATTGGATTTTCATTTCAAAACCGTGGATTAACCGAACCGGACGGTGAGATATTTAAAAAAATAAAAATATAGATATGTGTGTAATATATATAAATAATTATAATTTTACTAATTTGCTTGTCTATTTTGAGAAACTAATTTGCTATATTTTGTTTGGTTTTTATGGGATGTAATAAGTAGATCATGTTTGACCAGAATTTGTGTATTTTGAACAATGCTTAGTTTTATTTGATTGCTGCCTTTACCATATTATTGCCTTAATACCTTTATTGCCTTTACAATTTGGACGATGTTTATGGAAATTAGTGTTTGCATTTTTATTTGGAATATGATCATGGTTGTAGCATCAATTTATTTTTTTGAAAGGAAATCCGTAGATAAAACCAGAATCGAACCGTGATTCACGGTTCGGAAATCGAACCAAACCGTGAGACTTTTGGATTAGGATTGGATTGCATTTTCTAAAAACCGTGAGATACGGATTAAGATTGAATTCATATAAATCCGATCCGATCCGAACCGTGGACAGCCCTATGAATCACTAACATAACTAAAGTACTCAATTTGAATACAACAGTTATAACCAACAGATCCTCCAAACACAACATCACGTGTCCCATTCCAGAACATTAAATAAGTACTTATTTACAATTTTTAAGCTAAAAAATAATAGGCTTACTAAAATATAAAAATATGCAATATGAATTTTATTTAAAAAATCTCATAAAGATCTTTTATACGATGCAAAAAAAAATTGAAAAATTATTTTCATAAGCCCATTATTTTTAAATTTGAAAATTGTAAATAAGTATTTATTCTTTAAAAAGGTTTTTTAAACTACTAGCTATATACTCCTTTCACAAATCACACACAAATCCTCGTCGTAAATTCTAATACTTACGAATTAACCTGCAATCACATGCCTCAATTAAAATATAAATTAAATATTAAATATCCAGGACAGATATTACATTGGTTCTCTTATTTGTCCCAACCAAAAAAGGCGCAAAAGGCGCAGGAGACAAATATCTGCAAGGATATTTGTTAAGCCTTAAGAAAAATTATCACATGTAAGTGAGACCATAATTTAACTTATACTCCTTTCACAAACCACACACAAAGCCCCTCGTAAATTTTAATACTTACGAATTAACCCACAATCACATTCTGCAATTAAAATATGAATTAAATATTAAATATCCGAGACGGGTATTACATTGGTTCTCTTATTTATCCCAACCAAAAAGTCAAGCGCCTTTTCGATAACTCTCTCAATCCGTTCACTTGTCAAAAAAATTATTCCTGATAAAATACAGTGAAGTGAAATAAAGGAAACTGAAAAGTATTTTCCGCTTCCATTTGATATAAGAAATTTAAGAAAAATTTGAAAAGTAGTAGTTTAGTGATATATAAACTAGTTTGAAAAAGTTTCTTGATAATAAATGGAGAAAAAATTTATTGAAAATCATATTAAGAGAAATTGAGCGGTTTTGAAAATCCCAAATGAACAAAGCCAAAATTTCTGCAAATTTTTATGTTTTTTGCCGTATAAATTTTGAGAAAAAGTTGATCCATGGGAAAAAAATTGGAGACATGAGTCTTCCCCAATTTTCTTAAGAACTGAGCAATTTAAAAATACAAGGAAATTCAACATTCCCGTAATGGGATCCTCTGTGGAGGGATTAGACAGTCCTGTTTGGGTTGTTTTTCAGACGCGTTTTGATGATCGAAACCATATAGAATTATGCTAATATGATATTGTTTACAAATATTTTCCTAAACCCTTTTCTATTGAGACAAATGTGTTTCGAAAACATATTAAACAATATTTAATTAACATGAATTTTGATGTGCGTAATATTTTCGACAAGAGAGCCGAGAAAAAATATATATTTTCGACAAGACGAACCCTAAAAAGAATTGGCAATAACCATCCCAATCATCAAAACAAACCCTAAATAGATTTGGAAATAACCCCGACGCGACGATCCCATAGAGGATTCCATGAGTAATTATTCAGTGTCCATGGGGAGTGGAGCACCCGCAGTTTCCAGGCCTCTTCTCCACCTCACATCA
The DNA here is from genome assembly GCA_019656295.1 of Rhododendron mucronatum var. ripense. Taxonomy (NCBI): domain Eukaryota; kingdom Viridiplantae; phylum Streptophyta; class Magnoliopsida; order Ericales; family Ericaceae; genus Rhododendron; species Rhododendron mucronatum. The sequence continues at coordinate 271,736 of BPLT01000026.1, forward strand.
TGATGAGATCCATACATTTTTCTTCGGGTCCTACTAAAATACGTGATGGACTATGGAGAAGGGATTTGAGACAGTATGTGACAGTACCCACACAATTGAATACGGAGTAATTTTTTTCCTTTCCTCCAACTGAACAGGGCAATTGGCAACTAATCCATATATTGTTGACTTGAAACGTGTCGTGACATACTACCCTTTTAACGGATTCGGAGATGCTGCCAAGCGATAGTAGTGTCGAGTGATTGATCTAGCCGTTTTTTTTGGAAATCAACAGCTTGGATCTTGATCGAGTGGTGGACAATTTAAATCTATATACGTTTACATTCAATCCAAACCGTCGTACTAAAATGAACAAAGGAATTGACACCGGGCTTGGCAACGGTGCACATATGGCAATAACCTCAAGAGCCACGTACATAGCCTCTTCTTCCGCCCTTTCCTCCTTCCCCACTGGTTCACTTCGCTTACTTCGCTCTCTCTCTCTCTCTCTCTCTCTCTCTCTCTCTCTCCCCTCCAAATCCCCAAGCTGCAAGCCCAACCACGGTCCACCCATGTCCCTCCCACACCCCACCACCACCGCCTCAGACAGCTCCACCACCACCATCCCCATCAACCTCCAACCCCTCCCCCACCTAACCCAATACCTCCCCGACCTCCAAACCCACCCCAACCCCCTCCACCAAAACCCCTTCTTCCACCCCTCCCCCCTCTTCTACATCCACCCCTCCTCCGACCTCGTCCTCAACAACGACAACCTCCTCGCCTACCACCGCGCCGGCCCGCGCGAGCGGGTCTTCTTCGACCCGCCCAGCGTGCGGGCTGCCGTGGTCACGTGCGGGGGCCTGTGCCCCGGGATGAACACGGTGATCAGGGAGCTCGTGGTGGGGCTGTGGGAGCTGTACGGGGTGAGGGAGATTTACGGTGTCAGGGCCGGGTTCCGCGGGTTTTATACGGGTGATCCGGTTCTGATGGATCCGGTGATGGTGCATGATTGGCATAAGAAGGGTGGGACCGAGCTTCAGACCTCTAGGGGTGGCTTTGACCTTGATCGGATCGTTAATGCCATTCAAGATCGCGGCTATAATCAGGTTGCCCCTTCTTCTTCTACGCTGTTTTGGCGTTTGATCATATTGATCGATTCGTTGCTGTTCGTAGGTTGCAAAACTTTCTGAACCTTCTGTCCCCAGATTTTATCATTGTGTGTGTTTATCAATTATAACTCTGCCTGGTTGGTGCTTAGAGCGTTATCTTTCTTTCCAAGCCGGTCCCAAGCCCGGACAAAGGAGCAGGGTTGCACGGTAGGTAGCTAACAGCCAGCACGTAAAAAACCCATCAGATCTTTATGACATGAATCCAAGAAAAGGATTCATATAGCCAACCCAATAAAACCCAATTTATTGGGACCTAAGGCTCGGTTTGGTTTGTGTGTTTATGAATTATGTGTCCAGTTAAGCCCTGAATGAGATGCTGAGAAAAGAAAGAAAAAATTAGAGTTTCTTTCCAAATCAAGTCTTTTGGATTGAATAATTTGGTGAGAAATAGAAAGAGAAGTACCTAAATAAACCAAATCTTATCATTCCTCCCCTTTCTTATCTCATCATTTTATCACAATCCAGAGGGGAAGTGCCTTTGCTTGTTAGAGCAAGTACACTTGTAAACCATTTAGCCTGACATGACAAAATAAATGGCGAATGGTGTTCCACACGTGTGCCAAGTTGCTCTCAAAAAACGAATAAATCATCTTTCCTCGGACCAGCTTTTATTTCGCCAATTGTGCCATGTTATTCAAGCCAATATATTGGTATCGAAAAATGAGATGAGTTTAATATGATTGTTTGGATTTGAGGATTGTGTCGAAATGATACCAAGCCGGTTAATGATGACATTGTTAATTTTTGTACTGATGACATTGTTAATTTTTGTACTAATGACATTGTAGCATAAAATAGTTTTGGTAAAAGCCATTTTGACAGCAATGAGTGCACTTGTTCTTACGCACTACTATGTTGCATTTGGAATTTACCAATTGACTGACATTATACTTATGAAGGCTGATAATTAGATTGTGGTATATGTGTTGATGGAGCGGTATTGGGCTCCTCGGATCGCCTGACCTGTTTGGAAACTGACACAGTGACACCAGTGTGGCGTCGCGCCATCGGCCAACACCCGTCCGATGTTTTACTCAGTTGAAATTCTAAGTAGAAGGAGGTAGAATAGTTTGGACCTTGAGACTTAAGTGTATCATACCTTTGAGGGTGATAGATCACCTCTTTTTTTCATATAGCACTGGAGGGTAGAGTCCCGTTTGGACTAGATCCCTTAACTATAGGGATATTGACAAGTTCAATCTTGTAGAAGCCAATAGTTTTTGCAATCTTGTTTCCTTTATGAAAGGTATTCTGATTCCCATTAGGATATGTAGAATCATCTGAGTCACTCCATGACGGCTTTAGTTTCCATGTGAACAGTGGCGGAGGCAGGATTCCACCATGGGGGTGGTACCGTTCAAGGGAAATCTAGTTACATGTTGTGTGAAAAAATATGAGGAAGAAAATTAGTTGTAGAAAGTCATAATATTAGGTTTTGACGTGGGTTTTTTTTTTTGTGAAATAATAAGATCCTAATTGTTTATTGTTCTCAATCCGAACCGACCATTCTCTAAATTGCAATTTTAAGAGATTATTTGTACAAAGTATTAGTTTTTTTTTTCCCATACTCGAAAATACCTAGTCGAACCACATTAGTCCAAAGAAAAAAATTATGTGTTCGAAATTGACACGTTTTGAACGGCTAAATTGAAAAGTTTCAGGAGTGCCGGAGGCAATGAGGAATCCCTCTTTCACTCTTAGTGTTAAAAAAGATGTAATACCTAACTTATATTCATACAAATATGAAAATTGACATATTCGTGAATTAATTTTATATGTCCATTTGCACACACTAATATTCGTAAAGAAACATGCAATAAAAATCGCACTAAACTTGGAAAAAAAAAAAAGTCCAAATGGATCACGTGCCTCTTCAATTAATGAAAAAAACCTTATAGGAGTTTTATGCAAAGAATCTGGAGTGCAACTCCCACTTCTTATATAACCAAAAAAAATTATAGTGAGAGAGGGAGAGACTAGAGAGCGCTGATATCCCAAAGAGGAAAAGAGAATAGCCACCTAGGGGAATCGTCCCGTGATTGGGGTCCAAGACATGGCATGCGCATTAACCAACTCTGTCAAAGTTCTCTTTGAGCAAACTCCTCATATTTTTGTATTTAACATGTTTCTCTGCATATATATATATACATATATATATGTGTGTATATATATATATATACATACCTACTGAGGATCAGGACGTCCTGATTTAGTGTTAGGTCCGGACTTTTGATCTTAGCCGTTGGATTGTGTTTTCAATGGTCCGGATCTTCAAAAGGTTTATGACCGGTTACAGTTAACTTTTCCCAGAAAAGTTTCATTAAAATCTGGACAATTGAAAACACAATCCAATGGCTGAGTGGAGGTTTGGACCTAAGCTCCGGTCAGGGCGCCTTGATAAACCAGAATGTATATTCGATTGGGAAAGGGGAGGTCCTGACCTTAAGTGGTCCTGATTGGATCCGGATTGTGTGTGTGTGTATATATATATTATATTTGGTTTATATTTTTGAAACTGGGGTGGCACGTGCCACTCCCCCCCACCAGGTAGCTCCGCCCCTGCATGTGAACTCAACTCAGTTGAATCTAGCTGACAATAAGTTTGTATTTCTTGCTGTCTTGAACTTGCCAGGTAAGATGCTTCGTGCTCGTTTGCCCTTTATTCAGTTCTAACTCATTTACGAAAGGTAATCTGATTCCCCTTAGGATGTGTAGAATCATCTCAGTCACTCAAAGCCATTAGTTTTGACTTTTGACAGCTTTAGTTTTCATGTGAACTCAACTCAATTGAATCTAGCTGACAACAAGTTTGTATTTCTTGCTGTCTGTAACTTGCCAGGTAAGATGCTTCGTGCTCATTAGGCCTTTATTCAGTTCTAATTCTGAATCATTCATGAAAATCTAAAATTAGGGCTTCAATAACATGTCTTAGTGCTTTCATAAAGTTGTAGTAGTGCCTGATACCCTTGTTCCCTAAACAATTAAAGTAAATGAATATAATACTCCAAGTGTTAAGAATAGGAAACAGCAGGAAATTTTCTCCAAGTCATTAAGGTTAGGGTGTAAATTTCAAACATGTTACCGTAAGGTCTATTTATGTTTAACATCTTCAATTGACTTACCAGACTAAATAAATTTGACTCTTACCATGGTCTTCCTCTACCAGATAAGCCATACCTAGTATGATCATTATGTGAAAATGACGGACTTTCCCCCTGCAATAAAGGGAGAACCCCTTTTGTGAAGCTGTGTCACAAAAGTGTTTTCCACACCAAGAAGAAACAATTTTTTACAGTTATTTTAGTATGACATAAATTAACTGTTGGGGCAAAAACCTAAAAGAACCCTGACCACATTGTATGCCACATCCTATCAACTGGCACAAATCCCAGCCATGTCATTTTGTATGAGTTTTCAAACAATTCAGTTTTCCACTTCCAAAAGGACTATGCAGCCTCTTCTAAATTGTTAACAGTCATGGAAGGAAAATGCCTTCGTAAATCTCTTATATTTTAAACAGGTTGATCTTTTCTCCTATATGTTCTTTTCTTTCCTTTATAGATATCTCTCTCTCACAAATCCAAGATGAGAGACTTAGTTTGGTGTATTTACAAATTTTGATTTCCTGCCCAGTTTTTTTTATTTCTTATATTAATACAATAACAACAACAGAACCCATGTAGTCCCCAATCATTGGGGGTATGGACGGAGGAGGATTGGAGACAGACCTAACCTTCGGCAATATGCACAAAGTGGCTGTTTTCAGAATACCACTGAAATAGTGGTCCCCTACACCTTTTTTGAACCATGCCCCAATCAAATCCAAATGGCATCAGAGTGGGCAGGCCTAGAGACCCAATTCAATTTATGTGCACATTACCATGCTTTCTTCATTGATAGTCCAAAGCATCGGTATGGTTATTGCATTCTATTTTTTGGTGCTTCGGAATATTGTGGTTATTGCATTCGCCTGTTCTGTCTTAATTGAATAACTAGAGGCTGGGGTGATGCGTGCGCTAGTCAAATTTTGACAAAATTTGTGAAAATTCAATCAAACAATATGTGGGAAGCATTTGTGCACATTTTGTCCAAATTCGACTTGGCATCGCGTGTACCCCGGTCTTTAGTAGGAACAACATCTGGACCCAAAGCCAAGCATATATTGCGCCACAATGCTGTGATGGTTTTTGCCCGAGTTAGTTTGACCTGCTGCAGGTTCATGCTATGAAGTGCTGATCGATAGGTAGGGTAAATACTAAAATACCATATAATAGGCCCCATTGTCATATATAGGATTTTGTTTCTTGGGCTTATTGTCTGTGCACTGTGCACATCATATGAGTTTGAGGATTCATATTTATATATTTAAGGTCAAAAAGAATTGTTGTGCCCTGATGGATGTGTTTTTTTTTTTTTTGAATCTATTAATCCTTGGGATATGTATAGGTCTACATCATTGGTGGAGATGGCACAATGCGTGGAGCTGTGAAGTTATTTGATGAGATACGCCGCAAGAAACTGAATGTTGGAATTGTTGGAATTCCCAAAACTGTCGATAATGATGTTGGCATCATTGACAGATCCTTTGGTTTTCAGACTGCAGTGGAAATGGCCCAACAGGCGATCAGTGCTGGTCATGTGGAGGCTGAGAGTGCTGTCAATGGCATTGGTCTTGTGAAGTTAATGGGTCGTAGCACGGGGCACATTGCCTTGAACGCAACCTTGAGCAGCCGAGACGTGGATTGCTGTTTGATTCCTGAAAACGAATTTTACTTGGAAGGAAAAGGGGGGCTCTTTGAATTCCTGGAGCATCGACTAAAGAAGAACGGCCATGCAGTGCTGGTTGTTGCTGAGGGGGCTGGACAAGATATAATACCAAGAACTGACGCTCAGAAAGAAGAGAGGGATGAATCTGGGAACCCCGTATTCTTAGATGTTGGTGTGTGGTTAAAGTCCGCGCTCAAGAAGTGGTGGGACCGGGATCACCCAGACGAATTATTTACTGTCAAGTACATAGATCCAACATATATGATTCGTGCAGTCCCTGCAAATGCCACAGACAATTTATACTGTACTCTGCTGGCGCACTCGGCAATTCATGGGGTAATGGCAGGGTACACCGGGTTTGTTGCGGGTCCTATTAACGGTAACTATGCGTATATTCCCCTGGAAGAGGTGGCTGTGGCTAAAAATCCGGTTAACACGGCGGCCCACAAGTGGGCATGGGTCAGATCTGTTACCAATCAGCCTGATTTTCTGAGGAGCTAAGTCTTTGGACTTCATGATATGGGGCTTCTTAATGGAATCATGTTAGTGTTAAACGTACTTTGTATGATGTATCACATAGCCATGCTACAGTTAAATTTGTTGGGTGAAGCAACTCCTGAATCAGATCTCTCATCAGGCATTAGTTTTCAGCGGAGAAGGTTTTTTCCCCTTCTCTTTTCTGTTCGACATACTATTAGTTAAGGAGATCTCGTCTCTCGTAAGTAAAAAAATTCATGTCGCTTTTCTTCGGGAGACTTGAGTCGGGCGGATAAAATTCATGTCGCTTTTCTTTGGGAGACTTAAGTCGGGCGGATATGGTTGGGGCCAATGGACGCAGGGGCGGACCTAGGAGTGCAAGTGGAGGGGCGGGGGCACACCAAATAATTATCTCATTGTTTCTACTATATTTTAGGTTTTGTTTGCAAATATATTATGCAAGGATAATATATTTATGGTTAATTTATGAATACGGCTCCCGCATTAAGAATCATGCGTAGTACGGTAGTGTCATTAAGATGTTTTCAAATCGGGATACATATTGTGTATCATTTTTTCTCATTTTATGAACCGTATCGGAATATTTATGATACGTTACAAAAATTAATGTACAATAAAAACTAGTTATACCAAATCACACTTTAAAAATCTATTGCATATATGAAACATGAAGTTTTTAGGATGAAAATCTCTAAGTTTCTCAAGTGGGGTAGACCGCATTGTGGTGTGCTAGTGTCTTGGCCAAGGGAAGAGAAAGAAGAGTCCTTATTTGATTTGATTGATGCAAAACATTATCGACATATTTTCTTTCTTCTATTCGAGCCCTAATGGATTGAGGTTGGGTTTCTTCAAATGGTATGAGTATGGCCATAATTAGATGAAACAATTTAGAACATGCTTGGGGTTCTGCGTGATTTTTAGCGAATAAGTAATTGTAGGATACGCACATCGGGATTTGTAATTACTCCCTCTGTCTCAAATTGCTGGTCATTCTTTCCTTTTATGAATATTCCAAAATGAATGTATATTTTAAAAAGTAAACATAAAAAATTGTTCAACATTATTCTTTCACTCTTTCTTTTCTACATTAAGTATGTCATGTCAAAGCATAAAGTTGGGGCAAATTGAGAAAGTTAAAACCAATTATTTCTCATCATTCTATCCATAGAAACTCGCTACCCCAAAAGAGGCAAGCAAATTAGGACGGAGGAGTATATCGTAGGATACGCCATAGTATCGTAGAATTTCTATACAAAAAAGATACGGGGTGAGATACCTATAGTTTTTCTAAGGAGACGATATAAATTGTAGGATGTGTGTCCCGTATCGTAGGTTTTTAACTACCAGGTCAGTTCGCCACTGCCAACGGGTCTAAGCACCCCCTGATTTTATATGACTTTTTTTATGCGTTGTTCATATTTAATTGTGTAAGATGTACTGTATGTAGTAAACTCATCTCTATGAATGAACAAATTTATTTTGGTCTTCCATTCGAATAGTGGCATGAAAATTTTAGTCATGACAAGTGACACATAATCAGATATGAATGTATGGTTACTCTAGTTACCAAAATAAGAGAACAATTGCATCTAATACCAAGGGAATACTTACATAATCGATGAGTGTATTTTGAGCGTATGCTCTCTCTTTTTTCCACTCTCACAGTTGGTTCTCTTTCGAATGAAAAGTCTTGATTCCGTCCCTGCCTAAAGTAGCTTTTCCAGGGTTGGTGGATTGTGTGATATGAATATGATGACTTGTTTGATCGGCTGATCCCATGTTCTGCCGATTTAGGCAGGAGTTGCTTCATGTTAGCCTGAACCTCCTTTCCTGTTTGCTTCAAACGGCGGGTGGACACCGTAGCATTTCCCCTCATTTTAAAGAATTGTTCTATGAACTTGACTGAATGGAGGATGAACACGGACTCCGGGATCCTAGAGCTCAGCTGCACTACAGGAATTATAGGGCACCAAATAATTCCTGTAGTGCAGTTGCACCGCTGGATCCCGGAGTCCAACAAAATAATTCCTGTAGTGCAGCTGCACCGCAGGATTTCAGAGTCCAACAAAGTGGTGTTACGTGTAAATTAGCACTAATAATTACTATCAGCAATGATGCATCAAATTTTTTCTCAGTTTCTGGGAATAAAGTAGATGATTAAAGTCAATATTAGTGTTGATTGTTGGGTCACACATGTCGATTGCTTTTTCATGAATACTTTTTGGCATACCATATAATATGGAAAAAGTAGCAAGTTTTAAGTGATGGGCATGTGTTTCTTGAATATTGGGTTGAACAATGTTGCGCATACATGTGTATTGTGTCCAAATTCGGACGCAAATGTATTCGGGTTCGGAAGTGTCCGAAACAGTTGGACTCCACAAATCGGGTTCAAGTGTATTGATGGTTTTAGATACACATATTTGTACCTGAATTTGTGCTGATAAATCTATAGACACGGACTTGCTCTATTGGATTGGCTTTAGTTCAGTTGGCATCTCCTGGTCCTCTCTATGTGGGAGGCCAAGGTTTAAGCCCCCGTCATGGATAGTCCCTGAAACTCCTTGTGAACTAATCTACTAACACCTCGCTAATTCCCGCTCATTTATATGATATTGAAGAAAAAAAAAAAGAATTGAAGGAATGAAAGTACAATTTAATATCTCCATATAAATGGGGAAGATAGGCATTATTAGAAAAAGTGGTTTGGAAAATGGCTATGGCCTCTTGGTTTTTGCCTTCTTTTTAAAGTAGGAGTGGAAATACTTTCTTTGGAAAATGGTTCGATTCATATTGAGATTGTTTGAGGCCTTGGGCATCTCTCAGCTGCTTTTTCAACTTTATTTTCCAAAAGCATGTATAAAGGCTGCATCTGTTAATTTCCATACCGACATATCTTATTCTTCATAAATGAAACTAGGGCAGAAATATGATTGACGTTTATTTTTTGACTGGATTCTTTTATTAATAGTCTTATTGGGCCGTTGATAAGTTAAGAAAAAGATGGGAAAGCGCATGCTCCAAGTTTCTAATGCGCTTTTTTTTTTTTCTTTCTACGGTATAACTTTTTATTACACTTCCATAATATTTTATGTACTTTTCACACTTTTTTTAATCTTGGAGACAACCCATTGGGCATTGGCTATTTGTAGTATTTTTCTTTTTAAATTTTGTCAAAATCATCAATAATGGTGGAAATCGTCACGTGGATTGATTGAGTAGTGGAGTATGATTTTGGAACTCATTTTGTTTTGTGATAAATGGGTACCAATTAAATGTGTCAAACATCTTTTCCCTAACAATAAATGGGTATATTGATATGATTTTAGAACTCATTTTGTCTTGTGATAAATGGGTAACAATTATAATGTGTCAAAACATCTTTTCACTAACATAAATGGGTATTGGAATTATATATTAATATCCGATCAGTATACTTTTTGACATAGCTCATGTTGTCCACGAGATTTTAAAATTAAATGATTCTGATCATCTTTGTAGGCCTAAAAAAAGACAACAAATTCCTCAACGTGACGGTGCATACTGTTGATTGTTGTGATGAAAACAAAGCTAGTAAAGCTTCCCTGGGTTCATTCTCCGAGGAACTTTGTTCAAGTTATTCCGTTGTCGTTCGTACAATTTACTTCTTTTATTATGATACCGATGGATATAATGTTCTTCTTAGAAATTAGTACTCCCTCCGTTCCTTTTTATATGTCCTATTTCGTAATTCTAACTTATTAAAAAGATATCATCATTATACCTTTCACATCAACTTTCTCCTCCATTTTTCTTACTTATCCATCATCATTACACTTTTACTCACTAACTTTTTCAAAATGGAATCTACTTTAAGGGACAAAATAGACAATGCACCAACTTTTACCCACTAATTTTATAAAATAGACACTTATTAACGAACCGCCTAAAATGAAATACTGAACTCTAAATAAGGGACAGAGGGAGATAAAGACAATTTTGATGAAAGCTAAGCTTATCTTTCAGACAAAGCATTCTTAGTCTACAAAAAGAAAAACTCACTCCATTCGTAATCCCATCAATTGCCTGTCTATCATAAAAATCTTGCTCCTTCACCAACCTAATAGGTACTGGATGACCAAAAATCTTATGTCAGTTTTCTTTACCGACGTAAATTTTATTTTTTTAATAACTCAGGTGTACGGGTCAAGTTTCGCGCGTCTCGATTAATCCTAAACGACCAATCCTATCGCTCGCTTGCGGGGGTCTCAATTGAAGCCAGTGTATAGACTGAGGTTTGATCTTGAGACTTTAAGAATGAGCAAATCCCTAATTAAGTCCCTAATCTTGACTGCTAGGCCAAGCCCTTGGAATTTTTCTTTACCCACTATTGTAATGAAGGAAATCTTAAACCACGATTAAAAGAGTGAAGAGAAAAGATAAGGAGAAACTATTCTCATTATTAAAAATCCAACAAACTATAATTTACAATCCACAATCTATAATAGAAATTGATTTTCACTTCCTTTATCGATATCCACTCCTTTTTTTTTTTTTTTAATGTTGAAAGAGTAAGTATTTTTCCTTTAAAAGACAAAAAATGGAGTGTTGTTTTCAAAAAAAGAGAGTGTGAAAATCAATTCCCTCTAGAGTTTGAATAACAATTAGGTAGCTCACAAACACCCCTAAAAGGTTTCTTCAATTTAAAGGCAAATTTTAAAAAAACAAAGGTAAATAAAGAGAGAGTTTTTAGCACTAAGCGGGTATATCCTATATGGTACCCGCTCGGCGCATCCAAACCGTCCGATACACTTTTGGACGGCTCGGATTGAAACTCTCTTTCTCCTCTCACCCCAACACTTTCTTTCTCATTTTCTCTCTTCAAATATGAGTTGTTCAAAAACAAAATTGACGGCTCAGATACGCGAGCGGACACCATGTGGTACCAACTCGGCACTGAAAAATTTTCCGTAAATAAAGCAGAGTTGAGAGCACTATCGTATCGTATTTAATGAAATTCATGAATTGCATTAATTGAATGTCTACGATATTATTATCAATCAATAAATATTATAATCAATCAATAAATATTCTATACAAATGTATTTTTCCTTCAAAAAAGCCTCCAAACTCTCATCCTTAAATTCCCAGATTTTTGTTCTCTCTTTAGTAAGCTTTTTTTTGCCCCTAGCATTTTCCATATTTCTATTAGTATTATGCTCGTTCAGTGCAATACACGAGACACTAATTTATTTTATTTTTGTTCCTGTGCCCCTCCCAGGTCTCTCTATCTCACAAAAAAAAATAAAAAATTTGCTAGGGGTAAAGAAAACTTACCTCAAAAAGAGCAATTAGTGGTTAAGATTCTCTTTGATGTATGTGACTCAATCATCGAAGGAGAGGTGCTACAACCACACCCAAAATTACACACCCAAACACACACCCTCTCACAAAACACAAGGGTCCTACACACACTGCATGCATGTGCAGTGTGTGTGGGACCCTTGTGTTTTGTGAGAGGGTGTGTGTTTGGGTGTGTAATTTTGGGTGTGGTTGTAGAATTTTTGATCATCGAAATGATTCTCAACTATTAATTACTTTTCTCAAAATATTTTCAGAGTAAATTTTCCTTGTGCCCAGAGAAATATTAAACGGGTGTCAGATTCCTGGCATCTCTCTGCCAACCTGTTATCTCTTCAAAAGCCAAATTCCTTGAGAGTTTCGAAGAAGATTTTGGAGAAACAAAAATGGAATTGTGGTGTGACCCACCGCCAAAAATCCATACTTATCTTCCATTTACCGTATTCAAGATATTTTCCAGTGGCTATTCAAAAACAGTAAAACAGAAAACCTATCCAGTGCCTAAAAAAAAAAGATCTTTTCTAAGAGTCATTTGTGTGCTCTCATATCTTATTAGTATCTTTAAATACTATATATAGGAGTATGTAGAATATCGTTAACCACCAACTCATCTAAAAATTTAAGCCGTTAGAGAGAGGAGGCAAAACTTTATTATTTATATCTTCAACACGCGTCTCTTATGTGTAGCCAGACTCTCCTTCATAAGTAGGCTAAGCACATGTAAATATTTTACTATTAGGTAGGGGGTAAGGTTCGAATACATGATCTATTGTCTGCTTCATATTAAATTGTTAACTACCAACTCATCTAAAAACTAAAGACGTTAGAGATGAGAACAACTTTAAAACTTATACCTTCAACAATATATGAGACTAGTTGTTGATTTGTTGTCCATTGAATTTGATTCAATTTTTGCAGCCATTTCAAGTAAAACCAAGGTGGTTTTATATGTCAATTGAGTTTTTAAATTTTAATTTAACTATCGCGAACTTTCTCGAGGGCAACCGAGGCTTTTTATTTTTATTATTATCAATTATGAGAATATTTCTACTTTATCATTCCTTGGAGAGATGCTTCTCTAATATACCGAGGGATAAGAAGTCCTTCGACTTTCTCACAAGCATACGGAATCACTCGTTTTGTAATCTTTGTTGATTAACTTACTTTACATACTTGTTTATTTTATTTTAATTTTTTTTATCTGAGTTATGCCTTCATTTAAATATATAAATAAAGAAGTAAACAAGAACAAGTTAATATCGTGTTATGAATTTGTGGCAAATAATTTAATTTTATAATTGGCGCTTACTGACTAAGTTGAAAGCAACACTCCCCTTGTCCCTGGTCCAACGCTACATGAGCTAGAGACTCTGATTAATTATGTATGCATTGCCAAAGTGAAAACTACTAAACTCGTTTTCTTGTTGAAAACAACTAAACTCGATTGTTGTTAGTTTCTTGTCTCTGTCTCTCGGATATAGTTTCTTGGTAAGTGTCGTTAGGCTTACCATGAACGAGACTTCCAATTTCGATTAAAGAAAAAAACAACAAAAAAAACTAACTTGTTTTCATCTTGTGGGGCAATATTTCATTTTTTTTTTTCACTCAACTAGAAAGTTTGAAAATAAAAATAAAGCTAAACAAAATTTACTAAAAACACATTCCTAATTCAAAATTGTGAGCATTTTTAGCTTATCTTTTGTCTTCTCACAACTTTTGACATTAATACATTGTTCGTTTGTTTCTTTAATGTTTAAATTCTTCTTATTAGGACGAATCGAGAACTAAAGGTACCAAAAATTTAAAAAAATTTAGACTGAAACTAATCTATTACATTAAAAATATGTCGTGTGGCCCATATTATCTGTCCGTTGGTTAAATTTGTGTTTTCAACTAGATCCAAAAATGAACTTTCGGGAATATTTTAAAAAATTACTTTGACAATTCAAGAGATTTTTTTTTTCAGTTTTTTTTAATGGTAACCTAATAGAAAATTATTTAGAAAAATAATAATTTTACAACTACGCCCACTTTACACATCCAAATACACACACTACTATGTGTGGACCCCACATTTATGTAAGAGGTTGTGTAAGTTGTTGTGTTTGAATTATTGTGTGAGTAGCATTATCCTTCCTAAAATTAGACAGCGTGGCATGGAGGTCGGTAATATGAGTCCAAACACATGACCGAGACTTGCTTTAAGAGTTATTATTCGGTAATCCTAGAGCATCAACGCGTAGTGATCCGAAACCCTTGATCCATGTATAAAAGGCACACACTTGATAGTAAATCCCACACCGATGTGTAGTCAAGAACAATGTTTTAAATAACAATATTGAGATGCATAACGTTAACAGTCGAGGTGTAAAGGTATTGGGATTGGTGAATTTTTAAAAATCATTTTTAAAGAAATAAATGTGAGTGCCGAAATCACCCTAACAGTCTATTAATGTCCGTAACAGCCGTGAATCGAAAACGGATCTACATAACAGGAATCACGTCAATTTTCAAATCCTTAGTTGAGAAAGATTCGGACAATCACATGGAGCATCAACGCGTAGTGATCTGAAGCCCTTTATCCATGTATAAAAGACACACACTTGATAGTAAATTCCACACCGATGTGTAGTCAAGAACAATGTTTTAAATAACGATAATGAGACGCACAACGTTAACAGTCGAAGTGTAACGGTATTGGGAGTATCGAACGATATCTAACGGGAATCGATTGTCGCAGTGGTGAATTTTTAAAAATGATTTTTAAAGAAATAAATGTGAGTGCTGAAATCACCCTAACGGTCTATTAATGTCCGTAACAGCCGTGAATTGAAAACGGATCGACATATAACAGGAATTACGTCAATTTTCAAATCATTAGTCGAGAAAGATTTGGACAATCACATGGCGGTGCTCCAGTGACACTTGATAAATTTCCTAACTTTGCCTTCCTGTTGTAAACCTGTCGTTTACAACGTTCTCACTCACTTCTTCACTCCTCCCCCATGTCTCCCCCACAGCCACCACATCACCACCAACTCACCTCCCCTCTCGACCCACTAACCAATCGATTTAATAAAAACCCTCCAAGTAGAACGAGCAACTACTACAAACAAGCAAGCAATTCCCCTTTTCAAATCTCCATTTCCAAGAAAATCACAAAAATGCCAAAACCCAACTCAATAATGGCAGTACTAGCAATATGGAGTTTATCAGCAACGGTGGCGGAGTCAGGGATAGGGGTGAACTGGGGAACGGTGTCTCTCCACAAGCTGTCGCCGTCGACGGTGGTGGATCTGCTCAAGGAAAACAAGATTGGGAAGGTGAAGATGTTTGATACCGACCCAGATGTCCTCAAGGGTTTAATGGGGAGTGGGATTGAAGTGATGGTCGGAGTGCCCAATGAGATGTTGGGCTTGATTAGCTCTTCTGCTGGTGCTTCTGATTTGTGGGTTCAGAAGAATGTTTCTGCTTATCTGGGTAAAGGTGGTGCTAATATCAGGTTTGGCTCTTCTCCTTGACTTCTATTTTTATGCTCCCTTTTCTTCTCTGTTGCGATTATTCTGTCTCACCATTTCCAACCTTTTTCAGAGCATCTCCAGCTTTTACTCATACTTTTACTCAAATTTGAGTAAAAATTTGACCAAAAAGCTTCATTTGTCGGAAACACTCCGATGAAAAACTCAAAATCTAAGCATAATGTCAATGGGAAAGTAGTAAATTTGAGTAGCACAAAATAATCTTCTAAAATTTGGGTGAAGGTTTGAGTTTCCCTTGATTTGAGTAAAATTTGATTGGGTATAGGTTTGAGTCAAGGATTGGAGAGAGTTTTAGGGAGTTCCTCCACAAATTTTGAGTTTGAATAAGAAAAAGAAAAGGCTAAGCTGGAGATGCTTTTACTCAAATTCGGGTAACAGTTGGAGTAAAAAGCTTCATTTGATATGAAATTCAATTCGAAGTATGAATTTGAGTAAAAGCTTCCTTAATGGTACAGCTAGGGATTGAGAGGTACCAAAAAAAAAAAAAAAAATTTGAGTTATAGCAATTTGAGTCGAGGAGTGGGAGAGCTTTTATGGGTTTTTACTCAAATTTTGAGTTTGAGTAAAGAAAAATAAAGGCCTGCACACCCTCTTCCCCTTCCCCCCCCCCCCCCCCCCCCCCGCCCCCAACCAAAAAAAAAAAAAAAAAAGGAAATAAAAGAAAGAAGAAGAAGGAAAGATAAGGGCCTAATTAAAAAAGACGAAGGTAAGGGCTGGAGATGATCTTTATTGATGCTTAACACCTTTTTTGACCCCTTGGCTTCTGTTTAGTTGTTGTGATAGCTAGGGAGAATTGGTGATGAATTTTTAATTTGTCGCATCTCTTGCTATGTATTGTTCTGAATCGAGGAGTAGTAAACGAAAGGGGAAAAAAAACAATGGATAGTAAAAGTGTCTTGTGAGTGGGAGCAACCCAGGTGAGGCGCAGAGGTTTATTAGGCTCAATTGAAAAGGAAAATTTGTCTCTTGAAATCACAAGTGTTTAAGGGTTTATGCTTTAGTTTCTTATCCTCTTTGCTTTGCGCCCAATTTGTTTCTTTTGTAGTGTGCAGTTTTATTGTGATCAATTGTGTAAAAGATTTAGGAGAAGTCCATGGATTGATTAAAATTTTGGCTTGTGAATTGATGGTTAAAATCATCATATGTAGGAAAACATACAGTATTAGAGGACAACTAGGTTTAATTATCTTGTTTTATCGAGATCAAAGAAAAAGAAATGCATAGTGAACTCTACAAGCCTGTGTGCCATTTACTTCAATTCGGATTAGCCACATGGAGCCACTTGTTCCAGTTGGCTCTATTAAACGTCATTTTCTTTACATGACCTTTTTTCCCGCCTCAACATATATCCTTTTTGACCTTCCTATACTTACTATTAGGATCCTCGACTCAATTTGTGTTCATCTATGCATTAAATTTTGCACTGGTTTTGTTTAAGGGAAATTTATAGAAATGGCCCTCCTAGTTTCACCCGAGTCTCATTTTCGTGCTCCAAGTATCAATTGCAACTCTTTTGACCTTCAAGTTTGGTTTTTGTACAAGTTGATCCAATTGATAACGCTAGTCAGCCAGTTTGGCTGGAAAAAATCAGATTGAGGATAGACGTCAATTGGACCAACTTGGTACGAACTGCAACATCCAAACTGCCATCAATTTGATTTTTTTGTCTAGTTTGGCTAACAAAAGTTATCAATTGGACCAATACGAAAACCAAACTTGAAGGTCAAAAGAGTTGTAATTGATACTTGGAGGATGAAAATGAGACTAGGGTGAAACTAAGGGGACCATTTCTATAAATTTCCCTTTGTTTAAATAGATATGCATCAGGTTTACCTTAGGTGCAAATGGACCTTAATGAGGCCAAAGGTAATAAGAATTCAACGGCATGAAAATCGTGGTTGGTAGCATGATATAAGGGGAGGAAGGAAGTAAACATGGATGAAAGTCAAAACGGGTTAGCATAACGCTTAATGAAGTCGACTAAGGCATGATGAACTAGTCGTTCGAAGTTCTCAACAATGGGACATGGCTGGCAAATTTCATATGAAGTAATTCTGTTGTGGAGAGGAAAAAAGATAACATTGTTGATATACTTGTATCTCTTACGAAACATGTTTTAAAATTTTCACCTCTAGAACGTGGAGCTAATTTTATGGCATTTTACAACTTAGTAAGCTTGTGGTTTCCATTAAATGTCGTCTATTTTCTTTACTTGCTTTCACAAGCTAATTGATTCTAAACAATGTGTTGACAGGTATGTTGCAGTAGGAAATGAGCCCTTCCTTTCAAGTTATTCTGGTCAATTCCAGTCATATGTCATCCCTGCTCTGATGAACCTCCAACAGTCCTTGGCCAAAGCAAATCTCGCAGGCTATGTAAAGCTAGTGGTTCCCTGTAATGCCGATGCATACGAGTCTTCCCTCCCTTCTCAAGGAGCCTTCCGACCTGAACTGACTGATATTATGACCCAAATTGTTTCATTCCTTAATTCTAATGGCTCCCCATTTGTTGTCAATATCTACCCATTCCTGAGCTTATATGGAAACTCAGATTTTCCCCAAGACTACGCATTCTTTGAGGGGACAAGCCATGCTGTAACAGATGGATCAAATGTTTATTACAATGCATTTGATGGGAATTTCGACACATTAGTTGCAGCCCTCAGCAAAATTGGGTATGGTCAGATGCCCATAGTTGTAGGGGAGGTGGGTTGGCCTACTGATGGAGCATTTGGTGCAAATCTTACTGCTGCAAGGGTCTTCAACCAAGGCCTCATAAATCACATTCTAAGTAACAAAGGAACTCCTCTGAGGCCAGGTGATCCTCCGATGGATATATATCTTTTCAGTCTTTTGGACGAAGAGGCAAAGACCATACTCCCAGGGAACTTCGAGAGGCACTGGGGGATTTTCTCTTTCGATGGACAGGCAAAGTACCCTTTAAACCTTGGTTTAGGCAATGGGAGGTTGAAGAACGCAAAGGATGTTCAGTATCTCCCCCCAAGGTGGTGTGTGGCAAAGCCATCAACAGATCTATCTGCTGTTGTGAATCACCTTAGAATTGCTTGCAGTGCTGCAGATTGCACCACACTCAACTATGGGGGATCTTGCAATGCCATTGGAGTAAAGGGAAATATCTCATACGCTTTCAACAGTTATTATCAGTTGCAAAAGCAGGACTCAAAGAGCTGTAATTTTGACGGGCTTGGTATGATCACTTTTCTAGATCCTTCAATCGGTGAATGTAGATTTGTTGTTGGGCTTACTGATAGTAGTTCTTCAAGTTTTATTAAGCATAGCAGGTGGTTCATTGCTTGGCTTTGGATGTCATGGGGAGTTTGGATTTTTGTCTTGTGAAAAGAGATTTCAGTAGATGGTTTTGTCATGGTCAAAAGTGTTTGGTGAATACACATAGGAGATAGGGTAGTGTAGCCTATTGCTGATATATTGTTAGAAGTTATCAAAGTTATTGTAGTTAGGAATGTTGTTGTAGCAAAGAGATGAACATCTTATTTACTCCAACCCATTTGACAATCTATTGAGAGTGGTTAGTCTTATATGTTTGCGTATTACTATGCTGAAAAGCAATAATTTGTGTACATCTGCTTGCATGGTTGTGGAAGTATGAACTTTTGATCTGAACTTAGTGGTAATCTCATTGTCCACTTATGAATTTGTAGAAAACACTTGAGATAACTAGTTTCCTACATCCCAAAGTCTACCTAAAGAATTCCTCAATATGACAAAACTCGTCCATGGACTCCGGATGCCTGGGCGTATGGGCAAACGCCCATACTTTTCATTTCAAATTTAAGTCTATGAATCAGCCCCAAAGTACTAGATTTGAGAACGGATCCAGTACATTAAAGGGTAAAGCAAATTCAGAAAACAGGTAGTAGAAAAACAAATCTCTTCGGTGGAGAAGTAATTGCCGGCGAGGTGTAAGTCACTTGACTATCAGGGCCTCAAGAAGCCTTTTGTTGGAGGTTCAGTTTCCACTCGTGTGCTATCAATTTGTGGATTGGCCAGTCTATAAGGACCTTTGCCCCGACTTTAACTTGGCGCCCCGCTAGTGGACGCTGCGATTAATTGGTACCCCATTGGGCCGCATACCGAGTTAAAAAAAAAGTACCCTTAGAGTGGAAATTGCTTTTATTACAGAAAAAACGATCACACTGGAAACATTAACTTCATCCCAATTGCTGGGGAAATGGCTTAGACATCCATTGAAGTACTAGAAAGCAAAAATGACAGTGGTTAAGTCTTATTATGGCTTCTTAGCAGAAGTTATTCCAAATTCCGTTGCTGTATTCTGCTGCTGAAGACCTTCTGATGCATCAGTGTGAAGCGCAACATCCATCTATACAGCATACTTTTCCGCAATGAATTTGCGGCTTCATGATGAACGAACAGCACCTACAACCTTTACAGCGTAAGCAAATACAGTTAGAAATCTAGTGGAAATTCGTGACTATATACGTAGAGGGAACATGTCAAAACAGATGTTATGCGGAATATATATGGCAATTAGAGCTTTCATTTATGTTTTTCAATATGTATTATTGACTTTAATCGTTTTATGTTTCCTTTCCTTTATGTTTCAGATACTTAAGAAATAAGGATAATGATTCTGTCCTTTTCGAATCAAGATTTTGTTTCCTTCTTAGATATGGCTCTTAGCTTATAAACAAGACTGTTGATCATTGTAGTCGTTACAGTTTCGGTAATGAGAATCGAGTTAGATTTGTGGCCGGTTTGTGCTACCCTTCTTTCCCTTCTCACTACGTGCTGCATCGGGATGTGAATGTCTCATGTAAGAATATTACTACTTAGATAGGATTAGGTGTTAGTCTACGTACGAATCCGATGTAATTACGATCATGACTTGCGAGTAGTGAGGAAGAAGCAAACTGAGTTTTACCACCTTGGGGATGAATCATCTCTTCAGAGGTCTGCAAAGGAGCAACACCACCTCGGGCAGCAGCAGCACCAGAAGCAGTGGCGGTGAGAATGGGTGCTGCCACTGCCAGAAGTACTAGGAGCCCCAACAGAGGACCCAACAATGTGGTTCCCTTTCTTCCCATTCTGTATCTGCCTTCCATTGATTCCAAGTACCAAGTAGATGCATGCATGCATCCTATTTATACAGCAAAACCAGTCTTGTTTTGGGCAACACTTTTTTAGCAAGTGGGTATGGACTTTTTTGGATGATGCCTATCGAGTCTTGTCGCACTCCTACAAGTTGTTCTAGTATCTTTATCCGCGGGTGTGTATTTTTGACTTGTTCTCCTCTTGCATTGGAGTCTTTTGACTCTTTTCACATTGGCAGACATTGAAATTCGATCAAGGAAGCACCGGAAATAGTTGAGATGTGTGGAAGTTAAACCTGACGCCTGGTTATAAACAACAATGAAGCACTTCAATAAGACGAGAAAAAATTTATTTTGGACAATGCAAAATTTTCTGAGTTTGGAGAAATTACGACTGAAAGAATTAAATTTTTAGAATTTGAAGATATTAAAGTGGCCTAAAACACTACTACAATTGTTATTGCAATACCAAAATATATGGGAATAAAATGTGACTATTCAGAAGTTTAATGTATTGTGCCCCTCAATCCAGGGTGCGTGCTGTTCCTTAGGGACAACATGTGCGTTGGGTCAATTTGGGCCGTCTATGGTTGGCAATGGATGACTCAGATTGCATCTCAGCAGAACAGCAATTGACGGCTGAGATTAGATGCACCCAAGTTCTGTCCGAACTTGGGGTGCCCATGTCCCTAAGGGAACAACATACGTGTTGGGCCAATCCGAGTTGTCCATGCTCGACAATGGACGGCTCTAATTGCGTCTAAGCCAAATAGCAATGGACAGCTGAGATCTAATCGGCCGAGATGCAATTTGAGTTGTCCATTGTCGGATATGGACGATTTAAATTGGCCCAACACACATGCTGGCACCCCAAAGTTCTATCCGGATCCGCCTCCTGGCGCCCCTTTTGGACTCTATTTTAAAGGAGTGGCAACTTCTCCGAAGTAGTATCAAGATCGAACTGAATCACCCTGGAAACTGAAAGTTCGCATAGTAGCCCTTAATCACCCTCTGTTGTTTTTAATCACGAGAAACGATGAGAAATGGAAAGAGAAGATTCATACGTAACTAGTCCCAATTCCATTTGTTTAAACAAGAACAGAGAGATTTGGTGAGGAACCACTCCAATCATTTATCTTTGGTTCTCACCTGCATTCCGAACGGACCATAAGAGATGCCTACCTACGCCGTGAACAATCTCAGCTCCGACATTCACGAGAGATTTTTCAGTGTCTTTGGGACAACGCCACGTACTTGTGCCCCAGTGGTGGCGGGAGAGGCCCATCGAATAATGTTAGATGATTGGATTGAACATTTCTAGGTATTGAATTAAGCTGATTTTTCATGGATTGGACTCTGATGATAGCCGCTAACTTAGAAGTCCCTATTGGCATGTGCTTACTAGTGCCTCCAATTATTACTCTCTCCGTCCCTTTTTTAAGTGTCTTACTTCGTAATTCCAACTTATTAAAAAGACATCATCATTATACCTTTTACATCAATTTTTTCCTCCACTTTCCCTACTTACCCATCATCATTACACTTTTACTCACTAACTTTTTAAAATGGAATCTACTTTTAGGGACAAAATAGACAATGCACCAATTTTTATCTACTAACTTTACAAAATGGACACTTATTAAGGGACAGCTCAAAATGGAATATTGGACAATAAAAAAGGAACGGAGGGAGTAGTAAGCATAGATTTACTGAAGAATCTACAATATCATGTTAGGAAAATTTCGCGATCCATAATCAGTCAATATAACCCTGTACAAAGCTAGTAGCTGCATAATTGTGACACAGCACAATAAGTGCTGACTCCAAGTATCACTAAGCAAATCGTAGCCGTACATATTTCCGACAGTATTGTATCCGACTATCGGTGCATAGCCCCGGAAAAAAACTGTTACCATACACAGACAAGGATAACAAATTCAATTGTCTGCCACCAGCTGCTCAAAAACTTCCTTTCACAAAACCTGTTGAGAGTTCACGTCTACAGAGCGGCGATGAATTCAGGCAACGATTTCGAAAAGTCGAGTAGGGTTTAGTGGTTTTTCGATTAAGCTATGTTCTATCAGAGGATCAGAAATGTTATAGATCAACTATGATTGATGATAAACCAAAAACAAAGCCACCCCTTTTTTCCTGCCACTTCCAGTTCTAGCTATGTGACTATACCTTGGCCTTTTTCTTTAATTTTATTGTGCTTTCTTGGTTCAATGGCAAATGCAGTCCCTGGGGCCAAGAGTGAGAGTCAGTGTGAGACAATGACGTAAATCTTTCCTCTTTGAAGGGCCTTTCTGTCCTTTCGTCGAATGGTCCGCGTTATGCCATTGTCCTACGCGGCCCTATTCGGTTTGGGTTTTAAGAGTAATAAGTAGAGAGAGATAGATAGATAGATAAAATTTATTGGAGATCTTCTAGTTGAGACCCCAAAACAAACAAGGCCAATTCTGCTCTCAATTCTTGCTTTGCATTCGTGCAATCTTTACGATTTGAATAGTTTGAGAAGTTTTTAAAAGTCGCTTCTAAGCTTGTGCGCATGTGCATGCTAATTACTTCCTTCGTCCCAAATTGGATGTCAATTTTTGGTATTTGTGTCAATTTCAATTTCTTTTATCTTTCAATATGAATCTCAAAAAATATGCAATATGGATCTTGTTTGATAGTTCTCGATTAGTCCTGTTATACAAAGTTTTCAAACTCATGAAAAACATTATAGATTGAAAGTTATAAACGACAAAAAATGACACGAGTTTCAAAAATGGTTATTCTTTTTGGGACAGATTGAGTATATGACTGCTCCATTCCAGAAACCTTGTTAAAAATAAGTACTTATTTTGAAACTTCTCAAAGAAAAATAAGAAGGATTGTTTCACAAAACCTAAATAAGCAGCTTATTTCACATTTTCAAACTCAAAAATAACGAAAATGAAAAATAATTTTTCAATTTTTTTTGCACCGTATTAAAGATCTCAATGAGATCTATTATACAAGATCTATATTGATAGAAACATTATTTGGGTAAGCACATGATTTTTGAGCTTGAAATTGTCTTCTTAAAAAATAAATAATTGTTCACCCTTTTGTAGAATAACCCTTTTTATTAGACAAAAAATAAGAACGTAAACCCGGGGCCTAGGTCCCGCATTATAACTCTCGGCCAAAGGAAGAAAGGAGCATATTGATGATCGCAGACTCTCTCTCTACTACAAGGTCCTTTCTTTTTTTCCAACCGACAACATCATCTCATATACATATATATATATATATATATATATATATATAGGCAGTTCAGTGGACAACTATTTAGACACCTAAAAAAATACGTCATGGTTTCCGATCAAATTTTGATAATTCAAGCCGCTCAATATAATCAGAACATGATTTTAAGGGTACCCGCGCGAAATCAGCAAAAAAAAAGACTGAAAAGGGCTTGATCTGAGCAGTTTTTAACTTAGATTTAATGAACGGTTCCATTAAAAACTACTTAAAACAAGCACTTTCCGGTTTTTTTTTGCTAATTTCTTGCGGGCACCCTAAAAATCATATTCTGCACATATTGAACAGTTCGGATCATAACAATTTGATCGAAAACTATGTGATTGAGATTTGGGGTGTTTTTTTTAGATGTTTAAATAGTTGTCCATTGAATCACCTCGTCTATTATATATCTATATATCTATGGGGATGGTTCTAGAGACAATACATTTGACAATACTTTTGACAATATATTTTTCGGAGCCTCACGCGAATAATCGGAGCCGTTCAATTTGTTTAAAACATATTTTTAAGGGTTTCCGTAAAAAATCAACTCATTTGAATGTCAACAAGGGCTTGATTGGCTCATTCAATTTTATCCTATCAAATTTGACAGGTATCAACTAAATGAGCTGATCAAGCCCTTATCGATATCCAAATGTGTTAATTTTTTACGGGACCCCTTAAAAATATGTTTTAAATATATTGAGCGGCTCCGATTATTTGTTTGAAGGTCCCATGCGAGATTTCAAAAAATGCATTGTCAAAAATATTGTCAAATGTATTGTCTCTAGAATCGTGGCCCCTCCATCTATATATCAAAACATGAACAAGTATAAAAAAAAATTACACCTAATACGAATAACAACAAAAAAACAAAAGAAGAAACTGTTGTCGGATCCACACTCCGCTCACAAAGATGGGTTGACCGCTCATAAAGATGGGTTGAGGATCTGCATCACGTTCCCGCGACAGTAGCACCACCAGATCCGCATGTTGATTCCTTCTCCATCGCCGTCAGAGAGCTGAGGAACACGTCGCCCGGTCGATTCAAGAACCAAGATTTGGGCCGTTTCTCTTATTACTATGTAAGAGAAGACAATAGCATGTGCTTACAATTATTGGAATTATACGATTTTGATGTTTTGGTTATAAACCGACACTCCTCATAAAGTTGATTTGTCTTTGTTTTTCTGTATTCGCATCCGCGAGAAAGTGACTTGATGGAAATTCGGAATGGAAAATCCTGCGGGCCCGCGCTGCAGGAGCTGTAGAGTAGTGTACTCGAATTTAATCCGAGCTCCTATTGATACGAGCTATTCATTGTCTAAATTTAAATCTGAACCTTTGTCGCCCAAATGAATGGCCAGACCGCCGCCTACAGCCTTTGCAGTACCAACCATCTCAATGAATAGTTGAATACAGCTTTCAGCGTTCCATTCCGGGGCGGCTTTACCATGGTTAACTTTTAGCAAACCTCATGGGTTCAAAAATTACACCTCCTAAGTTCCCTCAGTTCTCAGAAATGTTAGTGCGAAAAAAGGGTTTTCAAAAAAAGTAAAGTGAGGTAAAGTAAAGTAAAGAAAAATGATTTTTTATTTTCTTGTGTGTTTAACCAGAAATCTTGTAGGAAAATAAAAATTCTTTCATTTTGGCAAGACCCATTTTGCAAGAAAGCGTTTTTCAGTGGAAAAGTTGAAGTTATAGGTCTTACAACTTTCCTGGTAACTGAACACAGAAAATTATAGGAAAGTTGATTTTCTAATCCTTTCCGTGCAACTGGATAGGCCTAAGGAGGATGCATAGTCTTAAAGTCTTTGGCTTTGGTACAGTGTGATAAATAGGACAGGCAAATGCATGGGAAACCAGTGGTCAAAATCATACATAAGCACACCATCTAGCTGTGGAAGGCCCACCCGGTCCCCCGCCCACCTCAATTATTGGGGTCCTCTCTAATTCGCATGTATGATTGCTTTGAGTTTGAGAACGCCGATATGATCCATTAATGAGTACTCAAATTTATCCAAAAGCAATGAGGTCTCCTGTTCCACTTATAATATTGTTCATATTGATATGCTTTGGAGCAGGTGGAACACAGGGACAAACTAGACGTATCCCCGGCGATGAAAGTAAGGTTTTTCCATTTTTTCTGT
Source organism: Rhododendron mucronatum var. ripense (assembly GCA_019656295.1). Lineage (NCBI taxonomy): Eukaryota > Viridiplantae > Streptophyta > Magnoliopsida > Ericales > Ericaceae > Rhododendron > Rhododendron mucronatum. Next base: position 297,540 of record BPLT01000026.1, read on the forward strand.
TTGTACTTAATTCTAGTTTTTCATCTCTCAAATATAGGAGAAGAGGTTCAGCACAAGATGAGATGATGAGAGTCGTATGATTCTGTAGTTTATATTTGAAATGGTTTAATACATATGCTTCTAAGTTAGGGCTGTAAACGAGGCGAGCCGAGCTTTGCCGACCGAGCCTTAACGAGTCAAGTTTAGTCATTTACTAAACGAGTCTCTTAATTTAATCGAGCCAAGCCTTCCTTAACGAGCCGAAAACTCGAGCTTGAGCTCGGCTTGTTTACTGAATGAGCCGAGCCAAGCCGAGCTCGCGAGTTGGTCAGTTCGTTTACAGCCCTACTTCTATCACAAGATAGTTTGATGTTAGTTGTTTTTTTGGGATTGTTTACGGAGTTATTAGGTTGAGTAGGGTGCATGCCCCTCTATGTTATTCAGTGTATTGTATCTCTGTATTTCAATCCTTGGAACTTTTATATTAATAACAGCAATCTTCCAAAAAAAAGTTTTCTACAAGCTGAACGCAGTTTTATATAAGTTGTGTTAAGATGTCTAGTAGGAGTAATAGTTTATACAATACTGTTATATAGAGCTTTTTCCATGTCATGTCTCTTGTCTAAATACTCAAAAGGGCCTCCATGATTTGGTTTCTGCAGTGGCAGCTCTTCGTGATATAGCTCAACAATTGGGTAAAACGGACTGGAATTTGAGTTTGAACGAATGTGATGAAAATGGAAATTGGCATACGCCGGTGATGGACGGCTTGTATAACAGTACTGTCAACTGCACCTGCCTTGTTGATGGATGTCACATCAGCGCCATGTACGGTTCCCTTCTAATTTCCATGTTCTTCAAAATTCATATTCGCATATTACTCACTGATATGATAGAAAGCTTCATATATCAACTGTGTGGTCCCAAATTCAGACGACACACTAGAGGGACAATTTTTGCTTTTATCAGTGAAAGTCACTAGTGTTCGAAAGCTAGAATAATTAGATTAACATATTGGAAGAGGAGTTGAACTCCTAACCTCCATTCTCCTAGCACCTGAGTGCACACCTAACGCTGATGGTCCAAAGTTATCTTGACGACTAGAGTGATGTGGTTAACATTGCTGCATCACCTTTCTTCGTTAGCCGCCAAAATGACACGTTTCCAGTTTTTAGTGCTAATTTGGCCTACTGTAGAGTACCTTTGGTGCGTTTATCTTGTTTCTCTCCCTAAACTCATGTATGCAGCAATAGACTCATGTATGCAGCAATATGTTGTATTATGAAAATGGAAAATGCTAACAACAGTCCATTCAAATGGGCAGGAAAAGGATGAAAAGAAAACTCTGTTTGTTTAAAGTGTATTAGAAGCTCTTCTTCTTCTTTTTGTGTTCTTCTTGCCTTGTTCAATTATATCTATTCACATTGTGCTGCAGTCATGAACTGAAAAAAAGGGATTTCGGTCATAATTTTTTTACTTTCCCAAATAATCCCCAAAAGTTTGGCACTAAATTAATGAACGCGATTTTTTTTTTTGAATAAAGACGAAACAGAAAAGTCCAACATTAGAGTAGAGGGATAGAGTGGCACCTGGGGCAGGGCGTATGGTGGACATAAGAGAAGATAGCCTCCTTTTATGGAGGAGTCTCCTTTCATATGCGAGATGGGATTAGTCTTAGCGACAGCGTGCTGAGATCTCAGGGTTACAAGTAGTACGATTCACACTTTCTTGGGGTCAGGTGACTTGCTCAAGGTTAGGTTTTGCTTTCTTGGAGAGACCTCTCTATCTTGGCATCGGTTTGTGAACTGGAGCCCCCCGGGTACCTCACTGACACAACCCAACACGACACTCTCCGTACATGTGTCAAAGTCAAACACACCTAAATACATGTCAAAATTTTCTTGTTACATTTGTTTCACTAGTACATATTCATATTGTGGACACGGTTGTGAAGTGGAGCCCTTGGGATACCTAAGAAGCACAGACACGTCTACCGCCTTCACATATTGGTTTTCAACATATATCGGACACGCCACGATGATCATTTCCAACGTACACCTAATACATGTCAATTTTTCTTATTAAATTTGTTTTACTGGGACACATTGTGGATGCTCTAGGACAAGTACGGACACTCTTGGGACATGTGAAGAACTAATTCAAAGATTAAAATGTAATGTTTAAAACTTGGTCCAAAGATCAAATTTTCAATTGGTGGTTCGTTCTTGAATACTAATTACACAGTGACTCTTGATTTGTATATTCAGACTGATAATACAGTTGATAGAAATGATGTTTTTATCTATTATATAAACTCATAAGATACATCTATGATGTTTTCATCTGAAAAAGTGATGTATCCTCTTGTCCATATAGTATCATATCAGTGTTCGGTGTCCGTAACCGTGCTTCTTAGTGGGGTACCATCATCCACCTTACTCACCAATCCGCAAGTAGCTACTTATCTCGCGTGGGGTAATATATAGGTTATGACGTTAAGTGCATAATGAGGCCCTAACCATTGAGGAGGGGTGAAGGCTCTGTAGTGTTTGCAGCCTAGGCAGGCTGTGATAGCATCAAAGGTGCCATTCTTGTGCTGAGTGATGGTGAGCGGAGGTACCGAGTGGGCAATTAGGAAATGGTGAGGTGTCGAGAGAAGGTATCGAAAAAAGCAAATGACCAGATCTTCTGGAGCAGGATGTTGTGGCTTGTCATTCAAGAATGGAGTTGTAGAACTGGCATTTACTCGTTTCAACTGATTAAATTTTTGCTTCAAATGCCAAATGTTCAACAGGTCCATTCGAAATCCAAGTGGAAGTTGAAATGCACCCTACATGGTTGAAAATTAAGGACATTCCTGACTGGGATGTCAAGAACTTGACATCGACCCTTGACTTTATATTACCTTTTTGGTGAATTATTAGGTGGAAAAATGAGGCGGATTCCAAATGAATTTCAAGCCTACATTAGACAGACTGCTGGTTTAGAAGTGTTTACAACATCTAGCAGTTCTGAACATTTACATGGCTCTTGGTGTGAACTGTGAACTGATTAGTTGCGGTTTTCTAATTTTTTTTTCCTTTTAGTTATTGTTATTTTGTGCATCAGTATTTCTAAACTTTGGCGAGATTACTTTTTATACTACAGAGTCTGTGTAATTAAAGATTGAACTATGGAATGCTGGAAGATTGTCTCCTTCTCATCATTGATAGTGAAATATAAAATTGATTAAATTAGTGTTTAGAAAAGCAAAAGTTGCCTCAACCAATAACTGATTTACTGGGTCTAATACGTGTTTCTGTTTTTCTACAACAGATATCTGAAAGGGCAGGATCTTCCAGGCGTCCTACCGAAGTCAATAGCGAACTTATCCTACCTAAGATATATGTGGGAATGCTTCCAATTAGCTAATTTACATAATCTTCCATGTCTGTTGATTTTTAGCTCGTCATTACGTTGAGAGTTCTGTCAATTGTTGCAGTGATCTCAATCGCAACTTTCTCAATGGTTCTATTCCTTTTGAATGGACTTCTACCAAGTTGGAATTTTTGTGAGTCATATATGCATTTCCTTTTTACAGTAGCTGATCAGTTGTAATACCGTCCATTTCCTTAATAAGCAGAGTGAAACTGCTGTAGGGGTTTGAGTATGAACCGCTTATCAGGAACAATCCCAAAGTACTTGGGAAGGATGACCAGCCTCACCAATCTGTATGTACTCTCTCTCTCTCTCTCTTGGTGCACGTGTGTATAAAATTCAGAAAGCAGAAAAAAAGAATTGACATGTTGCATGGATAAAACTGTACTGTAATTTTGAAGGAAGTTGTTATTTTCAGGAGCTTAGAGAGCAACATGTTTGATGGTGCTGTCCCAGTAGAGCTAGGGAATCTTGTCAACCTACAGTATTTGTCAGTTATCTTTTGGATATAATTCACCTTTCTCAGTTGAACTCTTGATTTCCAACCACCAAACTGTAAAGTTACTTTGGTTTTGACCCCCTACGGGCCTTGCAGCAATCTTAATTCTAACAATCTCACTGGGGAGCTGCCAAAGGAATTATTAAACAACTTGATAAATTTGCGGGAAGTGTAAGTTCATTTATCGGCCATTAAATAATGTGCCCTATTCTTCGATAGCTTGTCTTTTCTTTGTTGTTTACTCTTGGCTTGATACAGTAGGTTGAGCGGTAACAACTTCACAGGAAAGTTGCCTAGTTTCCAAAGTTGGGAACAACTTCGAATATTGTAAGTGTTCCTTCCTATTAAGCACACTCCATGGAATATTTCTGGAGTTGATCAATTTTAGTTAGTCTACTCTACTTCACTGCAGAGAGCTTGAAGCAAGTGGTTTTGAAGGGCCAATACCTTCTAACATTTCTCTCTTGCGTAATTTAACCGAACTGTAAGTTCAACCTTTTCAGGTCATATATATACTTCTAGGAATAAATAATTGAAGCCTTTAAAACAAAGGTAAATCTATGAAAGCACACTATTGTTTATCGGTTCTCTAAGCAGAAGGATTACGGACTTGAATGGAGGAGGGCCTTCAGATTTTCCACCGCTGGAAAACATGACAAAAATGCAAAAGCTGTGAGTCATAACAACAATTACAAAAATGGTCTCAAGTATGCTACTCTTGAACTCACCATCATCACTTGCACGAATTGTATTGTAGGATGTTGAGGAGCTGTAACATATCCGGTTCAATACCTGGCTATCTAGGAAATTTTCCCGCTTTAACAGAACTGTAAGTCTTCTACTCCCTCATTTTTATTGGAAATCCCAATCCCGTCTAATAATTTTCAATTCCAGGGATGCCTGGGAATATTTAGATTCTAACTGAAATGACTCACGACTTGATAATTTACATGACTCACGACCTTGGAAATCCAAAATAGATGTTACATGTCCTAATTGGTGGAACTAACCGCAAGAGTCAAGTGCATGACTAACATAAAATTTGAAAACAATTTGGCCCTAAATGTTGAAGTTTGTGAAATGAAGGTTACCTCTGGGGGTTCGAATATGTGGGTAGCAAATTTGTGTTAATGCCATAGGTTAGGTCGTAACCAATAAACAATGTAGCATTTATATGAGTGAATGGAACAAAAAGTCAACACTTGTTGAAATCCTAGTTGTGATCTCATTGGTAGCACCACATTTGAATCCTAAAGACCACAACTATAGGAATCAACTTATAAGCTCCCACATATGTATTCGTTGTGCAACATGAATGTTTTTCCTCAATTAGATAATTCTTTTTTTGTTTTTCTTTCATTTTTTTTTTCTTTTTCCCGCTTTCATTGGATGCTTCTCTATAAGGAGTATTGTAGCCGTCTTTATTTTTTCTCTTCTAATTTCATGTCAAGTGGTAGCTCCCCCTTCCTCTGGACCTCTGGTAGATTTTCATGTTGGTTAGTACAACAATAAAGAAAGAAGGAATGTAAAAGCTATCTAGTTTGGATAACAAGGATCTCGAGTCTTGTTCTTACCTTTATTTTCTTAGACCTTTAAATTTCAACACCTATTATAGGAACTAGTATAGGCAGTTCCCCTTCCATCGCCATCACATCTAGTTCTTCTTAACCTTTTTTTTATTGGCAAAAAACACTCTTCCAGGAAGTCAAAACGAGATAAATAATCAGGTCATAACGCTATATACGTGCAAGTAGATGATGGTTTAATCATCTAACCGGTAACTATATGAATTAAATATACCAATGTTGCAACTTGCAACTATTTCATCTAATGCTTTTTACATTTCGATATGTTAATGTTTGGGTAGTCTAAACATTTCTTGTGACTCGTGTCAGGGACCTAACCTATAACAGGTTGGAAGGCAATATAACAAACCTTGAGGCTGCCGGCAAATTGCAATGGATGTAAGCAATGACAATTCGTATTTTTTTGACAAAAAGCAATGACATGCAATTAGGGGCACAACTTTTCCCTCTATGGCAATTAGGGGCAAAGTTGTCCAAATTTCTTAGCCTCGAGTCCTTTCTCATAAATTTGTATTTTGCCGTGCCACTAGAAATGTCCTAGCATGTTGAAATGAGCATGATTGGACCATATCTCTAGTCTGAACATAAAATCCCTCCTTTATATGACAATACATTATTGAAATTACACCTTGGAATGTAATTACAACTCACCCATAATGTCGCTTACATTAACTAAACCTCTAATATCACTTGTACTAGTGAGTGAGAGAAATTGTGGAGCACTTGCATGTAGTATTGATCACAAAAACAGTAAGCTTTGCCCATTGATGAAGTTGATCAAGAACATCTGTTGTAATTGGCTAAATTGGCTTCCTACTATTCCAACAGAAAGGGCAAGTCTCCTCTTCAAACGTTCTATCACCAGATCATCTGGGTTAGAACATCGATACTCCAGCCAAAGATCACTATGTGCTGAAATGGCAGGATAGGAGCGTAAAACCAACTTGAAATGCAATAAGAGAAAAAATCAAGAAAAGAAAACTCTCGAGAAACAACCTCAAAAAGAGGCACAAATTAAGTATTAAACTTGTTTGTCTCCCGACGAACATGCTTCCGATGCCTTGTGCACACCAAAAACCAGGGCGCACTCTGTTTCCTAATAGATTATTTACCTAGCATCCTTACAATTTCACCAAAATCCCATTTCGTTCCCTTCACTTTGCATTCTGATCGTCAATCCTTAAACTACAAGTCAAGTTGCAATATTGCTCCTTTCATGTGGCATCATCCATGAAGCATGGGTACTTGAACAAACATGTCGTACCCATATCAGATACGTTCTGGGTGCTGGTACTTCTTATGGTCCTTATGCACATGTTCCAGGTACACGAAATATATATACCCCTTGTGATTGCAGTAGGGGTATACCCACCCATTTGGAATAGTTACTTTTAAAACTAAGAGAGAGTTAACTCAGTGGGACCTCACCGAATGAAACTTATGTCCATGTTCACTTTTTCATTCCATGTTCACTTTGTTAGATAGTAGCAACTTAATTTACTGTTTAACTCTGGAGACAATGTCGCTTATTGATTGATCAGATACCTAACGAGGAACTTTCTTACTGGGCCTATCGAAAATTGGATCACGTCCAGACCAGCCACCTTGTATGTTATTCATCCTCAATTCTGTGTCCATATATATTGGCTTAATCTTCTGATCTTTTATTCGTAATTAGTTGGGTGATACTACAATAGCCAAAGACAGGCATTTCCCACATGAATGCATATGCCTACATATCAAATCCCCATATTCATTTTTTTTTTTCATCAAGCGTCACATGGTTTTATGCAGCCAAACAGATCTTTCCTATAATAACTTTTCCGAGGTCGTTGATGATGCAACTACTTGTAATATAGATACCCTGTAAGTTCTCCTCCTCTCCCCGAGAGGCCGAGAGTATCTGCATTTCATCTCTATAGTAATTTGTTCTTTTTCCTTACTTTCATCTGTTTTTCACCCTGTCACATTAGTAACTTGTTCAGAAGCTTCTCCAATGGGAACAACTCGTAAGTTTCAAACTCTCAGTGGAACTGCATTTCAGTGTCCTATTTTATTAGCACTAGTGATCTCTTCCCTTACCTTCCCTTCCTTTCTCTCTCTCCCCCTCTCTCCTTCCTCCTATTTATTCTCTCACTGTTTTGAATACTGTTGCTTCTTTTCTTTTCTTAATTTACGGGATGGACCCAGGGACTTTGCCAAGTGCTTGAAGGACGCTCCTTGTACAGAAAGTAAGTATATGTTGAAACTGTCTTTTTTATCTCGCGAAGATAGACAAATCCATTGGTTCTGTGCCTGTGCTCATGCCTGGTTCTGTGGTCGTGCTTCTTAGTCTGCCACTGAGCTAGCCCACTGGTTCATAACTCTATGCCATAGCTTACTTTATGTACTTATTCAATCCCCCTTGTTGATATGGAACTTTGTGGCAACTACTTCTGTTTGATCCTTCATGTTGTAAAGGACATTTAAGTACATGAAACATACTTTTAAGTGTATCTTTTTTCTAACTCTTATATGACAGCGTTTTTCTTTGTTAAGGTTGGTATTCACTGCATATAAATTGTGGTGGAGAAAAAGTCATTATTGGAAAAACTACATATGAAGCTGATGAATACCGAGGAGACGCAGCGAAATTTATGCACCGAGTTTTGTATTGGGGTTTTAGTAGCACCGGACGCCTCTGGGACAACAAAACAACTGAGTACATAGCCAAAAATGTGTCTGCCCTCAAAATGAATGACTCTCCATTGTACACAAGAGCTCGCCTCTCTCCTCTATCTCTAACCTATTATGGCCGTTGCTTAGCAAATGGGAACTATACTGTGACCCTTCATTTTGCTGAGATAATTTTCAGAGATAATGCATCCTATTGGAGTCTTGGAAGAAGACTGTTTGATATTTATATCCAGGTAGCTAATATCAGCATAAGTGCACTTTTGTTCGAGTTACAACTGTATTATATTGGTTTAACTGCTTTGTTACATACAGGATAAAATAGCTCGGAAGGATTTTGATATTGAAGCTACTGCAAAAGGGGTTGACAAGGCAACAATTCTAAACTTTAGCAACGTAGCTGTGACGAATCATACTGTAGAGATTCGCTTTTGTTGGGCTGGAAAAGGGACAAGAGCTATTCCTAGGAGAGGAACTTATGGTCCTCTTATATCAGCTATTTCTGTTGTAGCTAGTAAGTTATCTTCTGTTTAGGCTTTCCGTATTTGTTTGTCAATCGTGAAGTTTTGTGCCGCCCACCTCATTATCTTTATGCCCTCTAGTGCTCTTTTGCTCAAGACGTTAATACCATCGTAAATTGTTGGCCAAAATTTAGAACAACTAGTGATCATCATGGTCAAGGGTGAAGGTACATTGGTACCAAGGGAGGTCATGGACACTCCCAAAGCATGAAGCGTCCATTACACTAAGATATAAAAAGTTTAACTCAAATAGGTATTCGCCTCCAAGTACTTGAAATTTTGTACAGTATGGTAAAACTATATTTTAAATAATTAAAATTTTTATTTCAAATAAGTATTGAACCCCATGTACTTGAAATTTTCAAAGTGGAGTGCTGAATATTCATAAGAGGAAGAACATTTTGCTGGTATTTGGTTGTAAAATCTGTATTAAGACTAAATAGATTCTATACGTGTTATTTTTCTAATTAATATAGTTTGGTACTTCGATTGTAACTTTTTACATGGACTTCTTGGCCACCTTGACAGCCAAATCCTGGCTTCGTCCTTGGTCAGGTATTGGATTGGACAACAGATCACGATAAGTTTCTCCACCAATCCGATAAGTACATGATTTCATTACTTTTGGCCATAGGTTAAGAACATATGTAACAAATTTACCCCTTTCACTGACAGGTTAATGCCTTGACCTTTTATTTTTGTTCTATTATTTACTAGACTTGCGGATGCTTGTTGCAATGAAGTCGTAAACTTATTCCTGACTCTTGATTATTCTCTTACTAGTTAATGTGTCCTAGCTGTCAAACAAATTCTTGTTTGAAGTATTTGATCCTTGTAGCCATGGACAAAGGTTGTGGAATAGTTGCAATTTTAAATAATGTGTTTAGTGTAATAACATATATCAACCTAGCACTGTTGCTCACATAGGACCCCATCTTGCACGTGGATACACAGACAGACTCAACTAAACATGTGCAGTGTCCGCAAATGAACACCGAAGAGATCTGCACAACAATTGAAACAAGTCGAAAAACAGAGATAGCGAGTGTGGACAGATGCCTCCATGAACCAGAGCTTAATACCACTTGAGAACACCAATCATCTTAAAAGCTTAAACTCAAAGGAAGTGGTTCTACATTGTATATCAAGTTAATTCATTTCTTTTTCCTTTTCTTAAAATATTTTGTAGATTTCAAGCCCCCTTCCAATCAGAGAAACAAGATACTCACCATAACTGGAGCTGTAGCTTCTGCATTATGCCTCACATTGGCGATTCTCTTCATAGTTTGGTGGAAAACTCGTCCTCGAAGCAGTAGTTCAAGAGAACAAGGTGGCTTATTACTTTCTCGATAAATAATGTTATTATTTTGAATTGCTACAGTGAAGTATGTGTATGTGTGTGTAAATATATTTCATCTGTTGCAGACTTGCAGGATATAGGAATGACATATAAAACCATAAGGTCGATGTTCTAGTTTTTTATCAACATGTTGATCCTCATACAGGAAACCAGAAGTTACTAGTTAGAGGCTACATCTATTGCCAAATTAATCCTGTTATGGCATGATCTTGTTCGACAGATAATCTCTCTCCAATACTGAAGATATCTAGGGCAACAAAAGACAATACGGAACCTTATGTCAAGTTGGTATTGTTTGCAGCGCGCTGTTGGAAGATTAGAACAACATATTTTCACTTGTTCAATCTTTTTTGCAACCAAACTGAGCAGCACTATTTTTCTCTTTGCATTTTGGGTCTTGTTCTTTACATTTGTCAGATTTCTAGAATATCACCAATGCTCCGACCTGAGCTATGCAACAACGAGATCCACCTTTCGTGGAAAATCAAATTTAGTGCATTGATGATGTAGGTAAATAACTCAACTTCTTTTTTCTGCAGATCTAAGAGGATTGGATTTGCAAACTGGTTTATTTACCTACAGACAAATTAAAGCTGCAACTAACGACTTTGATATCGACAACAAAATTGGGGAAGGTGGTTTTGGATCAGTCTATAAGGTATATCTCAATCAATCATTTTTTCTTTTCTTGTTACTCTAAGCTTTTTATTCGATTTCTATGGTGCATTTAGTTGTGTATCCATTCTACAACACTGACATGACCATGTGCTATTTTTCAATGCAGGGTATATTATTAGATGGTAGTGCTATTGCAGTTAAGCAGCTTTCTTCCAGATCAAAGCAAGGAAATCGCGAATTTGTTAATGAGATTGGCATGATCTCTGGTTTACAACATCCAAACCTAGTAAGATTGTATGGATGTTGTGTTGAAAGGAATCAGCTTCTGCTAGTGTATGAATACATGGAAAATAACAGTCTTGCCCGGGCTTTGTTTGGTAATTTAATGTGTTCAGTCAACTGCGTGCATTCTAAAAGCTAAAATCTGGATTCTTATGCAAACGTTCTTACCTCAATTGCCGTTTATTAATAATTTTGATGTTCTTTTTGCTTCCATCTGATTTCTTCTTATTTATTTGTCAAGGGGAATGCCAGTTGAATTTGGAGTGGCCTACAAGGCTAAGGATTTGTATTGGCATAGCAAGAGGTTTGGCATTTCTTCACGAGGAATCAAGACTGAAAATTGTTCACAGGGACATCAAGGCTACCAATGTACTACTTGATGGGGACCTTAACCCTAAGATCTCTGACTTTGGTTTGGCTAAGCTTTCCGAAGATGACAACACCCATATTAGCACCAGGATCGCTGGAACAGTGTAAGTTACCGTTTTTCTCCTGTATAAATCCTATCACTGTCCCATGCTTAAGAACCAAGTAGTTTGTGTATCAAAAGACGCCACCTTGGAACAGGCTCTCATGCCATTACCTTATTCATTCTTAAGTTTGCATCCGATATTTGATGATGCCAAATTGTCATTAATGTTTGATTGGTGCCCCCAAAATGACCAAACAGGGCAACCACTGAATTTTGTTCTGATAGACGAGTCTCGTTAGTATTCTGTATTTCCATTTGGAATGAAAGGCAGGTCAAATATCTAGCTATCCAAAAACAATTAGTAGCAAGACAATTCCTCGGAGTTTAGTCAACTTGGAAAGTTCCTTGACTAATTCTTGATTGTGGAGGAGGGATGTGCTTTGCAATTAGACTGTATGGCGTTATCGTAGTACATGTATACAATGGAACGAAATCAGAGCTCAGAACCCAAATTAAGAACAGGGTGGCCCATCATACTGGAATTTGACGTCAAGCCTCAACTAGGCAACTACGTTGATGCTTTTTCTTGGTTATTACAAGCCCATGCAAAGTGACCCGATTTCATTATGGTGAATTCCAACAAACAAGTCATCTCGATCACCTTGAAGAAAATTACTCGAATGCTTGATGAAAGCTCATATTGTTAAATTTGACTTGAAATTATTATTTTTGTTGTGCAGAGGGTACATGGCACCGGAATATGCGCTGTGGGGTTATTTAACCAACAAAGCAGATGTTTACAGCTTTGGGGTTGTTGCATTGGAAATTGTTGCAGGGAGGGACAATATGAAATATCGTCCTAATGAAAATTATGTTTGCCTACTTGATTGGGTAAGTGTTTGGTTCCTCATAGAACTTGTTTTAACATTGTTTCTTGTTTTAGTACCTATACATTTCGTCGTAATTCACCAGCTTTGAACCAAATTTGCATGTATTTGTGCTACCTGGATTTGGTCTCGTAAGGGATACTTGGGGGTGATTGCGAGCGAGACCACAAAATTTTGGTTTGTTGTTTTTATGGAAATATTTATATTCAGGATTACTGATCTTGCAATAAAACTGGAAATTTAGTTATGACATATCTTGAAGTTAGTTTAGAGGCTCATTAAGTAAATTAATTGAGCTCAGTTCGTTAAAGGCTCGGCTGTAAATGAGCCGAGATCGAGTTTTTAGCCTCGTTTGGTAAAGGGGACGAGCTCGAACACTACTACAATGTACGTTGTCACTTTCTCATGTCAATCTCATTCTCGTATTTGTTTCAGGCACTTGTTTTACGACAACAAGGATGTTTGATGGATCTGGTGGATCCCAAGCTGGGTTCCGATTTCAACAAGGAAGAGGCAATGAGAATGACCAAGGTGGCATTGGTATGCACTAATCCGTCTCCAGCACTTAGGCCTACCATGTCTGATGTGGTAAGCATGCTTGAAGGTAAACTCGGGATTGAAGAACTAGTCACTGATCCGCGTATCTATGGCGATGACTTCCGGTTCATAGCCCTCAGAGACAAGTATGATGAGCTGCAGCACCAGACTTCAACCAAAGCTGAGACCTTGACGGATCACACAGTAACTGGTTCTTCCTCTTCAACCAAAGCTGAGACCCTGACGGATCACACAGTAACTGGTTCTTCCTCTACATCTACCTAGGATATTAATTCGAGGAATCTTTATTCTCTGTAACGCTGCCAGTACAAGGATGTATGAGAAGCATAATATGGTAAGGTACTTAATAGCCTTTTCACTTGTACAAGCGATGTAAATCAAAACAAACTTTTTCCCGATTCCAATTCACATTCTTAAAAGATCGGACTGGTTTTTCACTTGTTTTCTGTTAGACTTTTGCTTGTTTATTTTCTAGTGAGTGGCTTCTATAGGTTCATCAAATAGTGCAGTAACTGTGCTATGAAGTCTTCATGTTCAACTTTCTCTGATAAATTTGGTGCAAATAGATTAATATCTTTTTTTGTCGAAAACTTCGGAGGGATTTTCGTTCTGCGTTGATATCGTGTGTTCGATGCTCGTTGCTTAATAAACGTCTTCATCGTCTTACAGTAGAGTCATAGAGAGCTGCCTCAAGCAAACTAAGAGTGAAAGGGGAGTGTACGTTTGAGGTGGTGGAAGGTGTATAAATTCCTATCATACCCTCAAGATTGTTAACACCGGCAGATGTGCTTCCCAATAGACTGAAAGTTCTCGGGTTCGATTGCCTACGTTAGAAATAGAGTACTGTCCAATGTGTCAATTCAGTGAAAGCATGGGACTGCAAAGTGGAACTAACCCTTTACTTATTTCTTTCATGAGATACATTTTTCCACTTTGAAGTGAGTGTTTTTTTCCTTCCCTTCGCGCACAAGGTAAGCCCTGCAAAAGACACGAGTGTTGTTTAGTCCAAGCAATTGTTACGAGTGTTGTTTAGAATCGCTAGATATCGTTGCATACAAAAAAAAAAAAAAAAGAACCATCAACCAGTTTGCGTTACCAGAACCAACAACCAGTTTGCATTACAGGAAAACTCTAATGCAATAGATAAAAAATTACATTTCAAGGTTCAAAGCGTAATTTCAGTTTCTGCATTACAGGAAAATGCAATTCATCAGTACAGATTCAAGATTCCAAACGGAGAGACAAGTTATTCACGGCTTCGCGCAATCTCAGTCGTCTATTTCGGCAATCTATGGTCCGGATTTTAAAAAAACTAGGACCATCCAAAACACTTTTAGACGCGTGCGATTGAGTGTGGCCGGTAAACTTTATTTACAGGATGCTTGGTAAAGAAGTTTTTATCTTCCAAAATCAATCTCAGTCGTCTATTTCGGCAATCTATGGTCCGGATTTTAAAAAAACTAGGACCATCCAAAACACTTTTAGACGCGTGCGATTGAGTGTGGCCGGTAAACTTTATTTACAGGATGCTTGGTAAAGAAGTTTTTATCTTCCAAAATCAAGTGCATTCCATTAAACATCTAAAATACAAAACTGAAGGGTATAGGGTCCATCAAAAAACAAGTTGTTGTAATGGCTAAGATTGAATTAATCTAATGGTTGTGGCTCTCCAGCAAAAGACAAGGTTTTTTTTTTTTTTTAGCCACCCCTACTTTGACTGTAATACCCTTCTAGAGACTACACGTTTCCCATTCTCACTCTTCTTTTCTTTTCTTTTTTTTTTTGCTGAAGACGAAATGGTAACTCTGTTATCATAAAAAAAATTCCTATGCCCCTTCTTTCTCTTTTCTTTTACGGCCTTCTCAAATAAGTATTTAAAAAATAAGGACCTATTTTCAAGTTTAAAAATAATAAGTTTACGAAAATAAATTTTTTCAATTTTTTTGGTAGGGTTTGATAGATTTCGATGAGATCTATCAAATAAGATCCATATTGCATATATATATTTTAATTTCAATAAGCCTATTATTTTTAAGCTTGAAAATTGCAAATAAATACTTATTTTTTAAAGGGAATCCGGAACACACCCTAAGCTCCCGGCCCTTCTCTTTCTTCCATTGTTGTTTTTCTGTAGGGCCCCAATATTGTTGCTTTCCCTTTTGTTTGGCCAAAACCCCTATTACTCAAACATGCAATGACCCATTGTTTGAGATAAGTCATGTGAGTTGTAAAATATTGGCACGGACAATTCGCTAGTGAATATAAATAGGGTGATGGAAACCCTGAACAAATTAGGGCTGAGAGTCAAACCTTAATCACAGAAAATACAAAAATTACCGAAAGCAAAAAATTCTACTTTGACTAGAAAATCGATCAAATGCTAGGAAGAAATATAAGGTTACCAAAACAAGCGGCAACTAAAACATAATTTCCTATCAAAAGTTATTAGCAATCTTAATATTACTATAAACGACAAAATAGGCCTCTTTTGGAAGGCTAAACAGCATCAAACGGCTGAAAAGCAACGTTGATATGGAAGATGAGTATTGATCAGTGGGTTGTTCCGCTTCAACCCTACCGCCCATGGGTCATTCTACCACTATTACCCTGCCTCCAGTTTGGTTTGGGCTGTGATCGGTCCAGTCACTCAAGGAACGTGGATGCGATACCGGTCTACATCAATCTCACTGTTCGATTCGGTAATTCACGATTTCATAATGAAAATCCGTAAATTGAACTGCGAGCCACGATTGTCTAATTTTTTAATCTACGTCCGGACCATCAATCCACGATCCAATCCGAAATGTTAGAAAAAATTTCCCAATCCATAATCAGTCAATAAAACCCTGTACAAAGCTAGTAGCTGCATAATTCTCACACAGCACATACTAATCAAATCGTAGCCGTACATTTTCCCAACAGTATCGTATCCATACATGGGCCCAGAGAAAACTGTTATGCACAACACAAGGATAACTAAATTCAATTGTCTACATGTTTTCATTAACAATTTTGGGCTAAAACGTATAACATTTTAACAAATCCTTCGCAATAAGCAATAAATTTTGCATCACGTCGACAACTTTTTTTTTTTCCGATAAATATCACGTCTACAACTTATTGGTTAGTGGAAAGGACTTGACATTTTTCGATAGCTCTCACTCTCTCTCTCAACAACCTTAAAATTTTTCAACAACTTATTGGTTAGTGGAAGAGAGATAAACTCATAGATCCTTGAGCACTTAATCACTACCTCAAACACCCCCAAATCACATACTCTGTTTGTCCTCTGCTCCGCTCTCAATTCTCGCATTGTATTCGTACTCACAATATTCACGATTTAAATAGTTTGAGATGTTTTTAAAAGTCGCTCTTAAGCTCGCGCGCATGTGCATGCTAATTATGTGACTTAGGTAAGGTCCTATGACAACTGTTGGCCAAACGATGAATGAAGCCTTCATTGATGATCTCCGATTGTCTCGGTACTATTAAGAGGCATTTTCACTAAATTTTTTGGATTACAAGTCATTGCATTTTTTCATCTTGTTCATACAATTTCATGTCGTCTCCTCTTCATTTTTCTCTTTCATCCACCCATATACCATCTACAATTTGTAGATCAATGGAAATAATTTGACAGTAACTTATCAGTAAGAGGGAACGCCTGCACTTTCCTAGCAACTATAGCAGTTGACGATTTGAAGTTAAGTCAAGCATCCACAACTGTGCTGCAGAATCCAAGAAGCACCCTAGTCAAGTGACTTTCCTTTCCATCGGAGCTACTTGTGGCCCTATGGGGGCCACGGTCCTGCGTTGAGACAGGGTTTTTTTTTTTCAAAATTTAATTTTTTATAAGTTAATTTTTTTTATTTGTTAAGGGTTATATTTTGTATGGGGTTTTATTTAGACATTTAAATGCTTAAGAATGTCTTCATTTTGGGTTTCAAAACCTAATTTCTCTCTCTGCTCGTGGTCTCCCATAAGTTTTTTCTTCAATTATTAATATCATTTTTCTTTCTATCTTTCTCCACCAATTATCTAAAAAACCTCCGTCAAAATTTAAACCAAACAAACTGTTAGATTTCCGAATCTTAAAATTTCAAAATCTTAATTGGTGTTCATAGTCCAGCCCCGTGTTTACGAAACCACAGCCCCGTGCTTACGAAACCCTGACACCATTCCTGCTTTACATCCAGTCCACTCTTTTGGATTTCTAAAAGTGCATCAAAATCACAAGTGAGTCACTGATTGGTTAGAAACCGGCCCCTCCTTATCTCCCCCATGCATTGTACGTAGGACATGGTTTTTTTTTTTGACAAGTCATTGTAGGACATGTTTATTACTGTTGTTTTTTCTTTATTTTCTGTGTTCACATCCACTCGAAAGGGACCACTCCACTCATTATTAATTGATTTTGAGATGGACATAAAGTTTTCACATGGTATTAGAGCAGGGCTCATTCCTCCCCACATTTTAAAAAAAAATTTACAATCCACACCCCACGATAGTAGACCAGCAAAAAGGCTGCACGATGATAGACCCCAAAAAAAGAGGCTACACATGACAGACCTCAAAAGCGGCTGCATGTGAGGGGGATGTGAAGGATATGTAGTCCCACTGTTTAATGTATCATCCAAGTTTTTGTAGGATTCCTTTCCCCTTTCCCCGTTTTTAATAAAATTTCATCTTTTGCCGATCAAAAAAAAGAAAGAAAAGGATTTGTAGTCCTACATTGTTTGGGAGTGGAATGTGTGATCACTTAATAACATTTAGAATTTTTCCACTTATTGTCAATTGCTTTTGAGATGAATATAAAGTTTCCACACTCAATGAATACGTTTCAAAAAAATGCATTGAAAAAATTATTTTTACATATAAATTAAATTCTTCCGAGAATTGTCAGCCATTGGATCACTTGGGTGGAATTAAAATTAGTGAAAGTCCAATTAAATTTGGGCCCGCACCCAGGCGTGATGGGGGGGGACTGGGGCACACCGTTTGGCGGGGCACGGAATTTCATTTTCTGTCATATGAGACACCCACACAAAATGTAAAGGGGGATCCATGGCCCCTTCTAAAGTCTTTGGCTTAGTGTGATAAAAAGGACAGGCAAATGCATGGGACCATGGCCTTACAAAGAAGAAGATACAATGCCATTAATGATGCGTTAAGTTCTTAGTTTAGTTTAATTTCGTCGTTAAATTAGTTATTTTTATTTGATACTGCACGTAAGGTATGTTTTTCGTGTTTTTAGGTAAATCGTATGAATAAGGCATGTTTTGACATCATGGATGGCCCGAGTGCGTCCAAGTATCTGAGAAACCAATGAAGACGTTGTCGGTCCCTTAAAATCTGTCCAAGATGAAAAATGACTTTTTGAAAAAGTATTGATTTCGAGATAAAAAATGGCGGTAATTGATCATTTGATTTGTCACGCCCTCGATTTTCAACATAAATAATATTAACATTTGATAATTAAAATCCTCACCGGAATTACAAATAATAATCCAAAAGGTAATTCAGTCCCCTATTCCACAAACTTGTCCAATAAATTACAGAGTTCCGCAATAGAAAATACAATACCATATAGTTTAGTTTACAAAGATGGACAAATATTCTCCAAAATTAGCTTTAAACAACGACTTCAGCATGCACTCCAAGCACTCCATGGCAATGACCTGCAATATACCTGAAAATGATAGGTTGAGTTACACTAGCCCAGTAGAAAAGTCTACGCAAACTCTATATGCAAAAGAGGTGGAAGATGCCGACGAAACATAACTTTTGGATAACAAAGGAGCATAGATAAGACACAAACATTATATTAGAAATTGAGAACTTAAATGAACACATCACTCTTGTCAATCAACCTATCATTCTCTTTTGAATTCCTTTTAATCAGATATTTCCATCAATAGTTACTAGAGTCACCTCGGATCTAGTTCCCTCAAGCGCAGGGTCACCCCGAGTCTATTCCCTCAATAATAATAATCAGCTGGGTCACCTCGGGTCTAGTTCCCTCGAGCATAGAGTCACCCCGAGTCTATTCCCTCAATAATAATAATCAGCTGGGTCACCTCGGGTCTAGTTCCCTCAAGCGCAGGGTCACCCCGAGTCTATTTCCTCAGTCAAAAATACTAACAGCAGAGACAATCTGCAGAGAACCACGCAGAGACAAATGCGTTTGGCCCCATTTCGGGTCCCAAAAAAATCTAGAAAAATATCCATAAATTTTTGAATATTATTTTATGGAGTCCTGTAAAAAATCAACTCCAGTAGATATCGATAAGTATTACTTTTGGATTCGTAGAGGCGAAACTGCTCAGTTCGCCCCTACGAATCAAAAAGTAATACTTATCGATATCCACTGGAGTTGATTTTTTACAGAGCTCCATAAATAATATTAAAAAATTTATGGATATTTTTCTAGATTTTTTCGGGACCCGAAATGGGGCCAAACGCATTTATCTCTGTGTGGTTCTCTGCGAATTATCTCTGCGCGTAGCAGAGCTCTTCCTCAATAATGACCACTTGGGTCACTTCTCACACCTTTCATAATCGTCATCATTTCATAATCAATTTCATCATCCTCCTGTCAGTTATACCACAAAATTTCAATTAACCATTACATAATTCCACAAACGTATATATTTATGCCTTCTCATTCGTTTACATACCCGAATCCTTACATGAGGTACTAAGCCCATACATAAACTCCTACAATACTCTGTCCATTAGCTATCCACTTTCATTCCGCCTCCCATTTCACGAACATCCATTCATTCAATTGAATCCAAAGGCTGTTTAATCAATCGCGTGGTATTCCAAGACCAACAATCAACCATATCGCATATAATCAAATACACACGTCCTCACCGGACCTCTAAGTACACCCCCATATATTCACATACCACATATCGACCCTCAACTAGACTCTGTGATGACTGATCTTCTAGTTTCTACACTTGGAGTCTGTAAGTCGTATGCTAAAGGAGTTGAAAAGATTCTACGAGTCAAGAGAACACGAATTGCAACTCTACCCATTGGATCACTAGACATGCTCATGTATATCGTTCGTGTTTCAACGTGTAGTAACTTACATTCCTTATTTCTTAACTCAATGAGTTCATTCTAGTCCGTTGGATACCACTCTAAGTGTGAGACAAGTAATGCTTTCTAAAACACTTGAAAGAATGTACAAAAAAATCCATTGGAGTCGACGAGAAGCTTCAGAATGCGAGTTGGAAAATATAGGAAAGTAGCTGAAAGACACTGCAGCAGCTCAATCTCCTACCGGTAGGTGAACGAGTCCTACCGGTAGAACTTTACCTACCGGTAGGTTAAACTTTCTACCGGTAGAAACTGAAATTAGGAAGGCCACCATTTGAACGAAACGATACGATTTTGTACTATACCTACCGGTAGGTGGAAACTTCCTACCGGTAGAAGTTAGATACGTTGAGCAGCTTGTTGAGCAACTTTTAAGCTGCTGCTATACGTTTGAGCTGATTGAGAAAAATTTCTAACCTGTCCTACCGGTAGGTAAAAAGTTTCTACCTGTAGGGAGAGTGTTTTTCAGGCGAATTTTTCGACAAAATTCTCAGATTTCAATCCAACCTCAATAATAACCAATACAAGCTCAAAGATGACACAAGAGCACTCAAATAACATATAAAGAGAGGTAGAATTCCTTACCTCGATTATCCAAGCCGAAACCGAAGAGGTTGAGCAATCCCTAGCTTCCGAAATCCAAACCGAGTTAAACACACCAAACCAAGCTCCATTCAACGAGATATGAACTCCAATACGCAAGTAGAAGACGGGGTTGCAGTTGATTATTGTGGGTTTTGAGTCTGGAGATGAGTTCTTGGGTAACGAAGTGGGAGAGAGAGAGAGAGAGAGAGAGAGAGAGAGAGAGAGAGAGAGAGAGAGAGAGAGAGAGAGCCGAGAGAAGAAGAGAGAACGAGAGAGAGAATGAAATGGGGGAAAATTATTTCCCTGCTACACACACTACACACTTATATACACACACCTCTTAGCCATAGCACCCAAAACTTTCAATTCTTTCACTTTAAACCCTTAATCTCACATAAACACATCTTTCACATTACAATATATCTCTTTCTCATTTATAAACATTAAAACTAAGGAATTTAAATACGGGTCTCTACATGATTTTTCTAAGATCAACTTCAAATTTGTAAGGTTTTATTCGAAAAGCAAGGTCATGTTTTGAGTAATTTCTTCTTTAAAAAAGCGTGTTGTTTTCTATTTTTACACTAAAAACTGGGGGTCAACATTTTGATTGGATTGAAATCTCAAATTTTTGGTAATGCCATTGTTTCCAAATGGAGGGTACTTCCTCATTTTCATTAAATAAATTAAAGTAAAGAAAAGGTAAAAGAAAAGTTTAAAATATAGTCTTTACTTAAGTTTAGGGAATGAAAATATCATGTTGTGTAAGCTGTTGGTAGGTGTGGAAGTTGTTGGGAGCTGTGAAGTTGTTGATAAAGGCCTCGGTACCGATTCCATGGCAGAGGAAGTATCGGTACCGAGGAGCTTATTGGCAATTGATGAGCTCGGTACCGATACCAAGGTTGTGGAGGTATCGGTACCGAGGGCCTTTGGAGCAAAATTTTTAGGGCATTTTTGAGGATATTTCGTGTGCAAAATAGGGGCAGTATAAATACCCCGTCATGTCACCATTGCATGAATTAACCTAGAATAGTACTAATTTTCTAGATCTAGAATAGATTTGCTTACATTTTTGAATTATTCTTCATTTTCTTAGCTTAAAAACTGCATTTTATGCCTTAGTTAATTTTGCTT
Organism: Rhododendron mucronatum var. ripense; assembly: GCA_019656295.1. Classification (NCBI taxonomy): domain Eukaryota; kingdom Viridiplantae; phylum Streptophyta; class Magnoliopsida; order Ericales; family Ericaceae; genus Rhododendron; species Rhododendron mucronatum. The sequence goes on from BPLT01000026.1 coordinate 319,161, forward strand.
TGCTATTTTTGTCTTTATTAAAATTGTAGCTACACTTTCGATCTATCATAATCTCTAGTTTATTTCAAGTTTTGTTGATTCAATATGTTAGCTAGTTTTTGCCTTGCTTCTATCTCTCTAGATATGAGTGAGTAGTTTTTCAAGGCTTGGTGAGGCTTGAGTTGATATTGCTTTTCTCATCATAAAGTTTCAATCTTTGGTTTAAAAATCGATGTTTGGTTCAGGTTCGTTTGTCAAATTGCTAAGGTGTTAACCTCCTTGATCATGTGTATGCAAGAGCATGCTACTTGCCACACATAAAGCTTGGAGCTCTGTCACATGAGTTGTTTGCCAAATGAATTCTAGAACTCACTTGGTAATCGAACCACATTTCTTCTGGGTTGAGAACCTTAGTTGTGTATCTCAAACCGCGTAATAGGATGAGAAAAGTGGTTTGATTCGAGTCATGCGTGTTAGGATCTTCTAGATCTAGCCTTCTGTTTTACCTTAGTTCAATCTTCATTCAATTTAGCCATTTATTTTCCACCGCTTAAAGTAAAACAAAGTTGGTTATCTAAAGGCCGAAACCTTGCTTACATCTACAAATCCATTTAAGTCGTAACAAATATTCCCTTGGGTATGATACCTAGTCTTCCGGATTATTATGCTTCAAATGACATATTAAACCCTACGATTGGGGTATTATTCCATTATACTGTGGAGCTACGAAGTATTTTTGGCGCTGTTGCCAGGGAATATCTTATTATGGCTTTCTTGGAGGTTCGACAAACTGTTATAAGTATCCCGCTTTTATTTAGCTTAAGTAGTTTATCTTTTGGTAGCTCATATTTAGTTTAGTAGATACCTCTAACTGATCTTTTTCGTAACCTGAAGTGTAATGAAGCTAAGCTAAATATCGAGTTTGTTTTTAGTTATTGTAGTTGTTTTAGTTAATTACTTTACTTGACTGCATTGCTGAGCCGAGGTGGTGGCATAACTTCTCGCATATCTTGTTGCTGAAATGAGGTGGCGGCATAGCCCCTCTAGTTTGGTAGTTAATTAGCTAGTTAGTTGTTGTTTTTGTATATGCCTATGTACCGAAGCCCTATTTCAAATCGGCTTCATCAGTCTTCTTCTCCGCCTAAAATCCGGAGTATTACTCGGGCATATCTGGCACATTATCCTCCTCACAAATTATCCCACCATCGTCAATGTAAAGGCCCAATGGTCGAATAAGCTGTTGTTCGTACTTTGCGTGAATCTCTCAATCCGGAACGGGGTCCTCAAGTATCGCCTATAGTTATTCTGACTCCGACCGCTAGGAATACTTTTGAATTCAAAGCTGATAATCTCCGGGTGGTTCCAAAATTTTGAGGGCGAAAGTTGGAGGATCAGTATTCTCATATCCGTGAATTTGAATCTGTTTTGCATTCCTTTGTCCCTACTTAGAATCAACTAGATCAGGCTAACCTCAAGCTATTTCCGTTCACTTTGAAAGATAAGGCGAAACAATGACTTAATTCTCTGAAGCCTCGGTCACTGCGTAACTAGGGAGAGGTTCAAGATACATTTACAACAAAGTTCTTTCCAGTTAGCCGAACAAAGCTGCTCATGGATCAGATTCAAAACTTTAAGCAAAGGGATGGAGAGACCTTTCACAAGCATTGGAAACGGTATAAAGATTTGCTCATGGTGATTCCTCATCACAACTTTCCTTTGTACCTGCTAGTCAATTACTTCTACATGGGGCGTTCTCAAGAGAGTAAACAACTTCTAGGCACAATGGGTGGAGGTGACTTTATGAGAAAAACACTTGAGGATGCTTGGGACTATTACGAGTCATTGGCAGAGAAAACTCAAACATGGCAATTCGCAGATCTTGGAGAAAAGGCGATGATCAATCAAGGTCCTACTAGTTCAGGAAAATTCTCTATTGCCGAGTAAAGTGTTTTCGAGACTCACTTAGAGGAAATTTCTCAAAAGCTCGATGAGTTGGAATTGAAGAGTGCTCAATCTCAGAAGGTGAAAGTGGTATGTCAAGTGGAGGAAGTATGTGTCATACGTGAAATGGTGGGTCATTCTACCGAGGCATGTCCAAATATTCCTGCTCTTAAGAATGTGATTAATGGGATTGCTCCGGAGGAGGTACAATGCAACCTTTTGATTCCTTTTCTCAATTTTATAATCCGGGGGCAAGACAACATTTGGCTTTCTGATGGAATCAATCAAATGATGCGGTTCTTTTCAAGTTCCACTTCCCATTCCACAATTACCATGGAAGCAACCTCAAAATGCCTTCTGTTTCCCTCAAGTACAAGGTCCACTAGGTTTTATTCCATCCGGGCCCTTCCCAAGTTCGACCCAAGTTCAACAACAACCCCTAAGATGTTCTTTGGAGGATCAGTTGAGTGCTATCATGCAAGGGCAAATGACTATTAACGACCAACAATCCCATATGATGGGAGAGATCAAGAACCAAATGGGACGATTGACCATGTCGGTGGGGATCCTACAAAAAGAAAAGGGGAAGTTTTCTACCCATCTCAAGCAAACCCCCAAGGTCAACACTTTGTTAGCTCTTCAGTGTTTTTCCCCGAGCAAGCAGAGCCTATCATCACGTTGAGAAGTGAGAAGGCCATGGATAATGCTATTATTGATCCGTTGGTTACACCTATCTTATTGCCCTTCCTAGTGCCATCAAAGCCATCATCAACACTTGGGGAATCTCCCAAGCAGGCGCCGGCAGAAAAGGAAAAGGAAAGTGACCCTATCCCACAAGTCTCTCATATACCGGCGCCATACCCTCAACCGTTAATGGCATCGCCTAAACCAAGCTCCAATGCCGAAGTGTATGAGTTGTTTCAACAAGTCAAGGTCAACATTCCTATTGTAGATGCCATCAAGCAAAAACCCTCCTACGCAAAGTTCTTGAAAGATTTGTGCACCGTGAAACGCAAATTGAATGTCCAAAAGAAGGTGTTCTTGACGGAGTAGGTTAGCTCCATTATTCAAACCGACATTGCTCCCAAGTACAAAGATCCAAGGTTTCCAATTATATCCATCGTGATTGGGGGGAAAAGGATTAAAGCACTTCTTGACTTGGGTGCTAGTGTGAACTTGTTGCCGTATTCTGCTTATGAACAATTGGGTTTGGGGGAGATGAAGCCCACTGAGGTCACACTCCAACTAGCGGACCGTAGTATTCGGATTCCTTGTGGAATGGTGGAAAATGTGCTTGTCCAAATAGACAATTTTGTTTAACCTATGGACTTTGTGGTTTTGGACATGTGTCTAGTTCCCGTGGCTCAAGTGACAACTCCCATGCATTATTCTCGGGCGCCCTTTTCTTGGAACATTCGACCCTGTCATTTATTGTTGGACTGGGTTATTGAACATGAGCTTTGGAAACATGAAGATGGAGCTCAATATTTTCAATGTCAATGGAGGAATTGGGAAGAAAGATGATGATCATGCGATAAATATGGTGGATATTTCGGAAAGTGAATTAGCGTCTTCCCTCTTTGTGACGGTTTGTTGGAACAACTTCTCACCGCTAAAGAAATGGATGCTGAGGTAGATTATTTATACTCTTTACTAGCTAAGCAAGACGCTTATGAACCTATCTTTAAGGAGTTAGCACTTATGGAACCTAAAGTTGTCTCTTTCGATCTCTCGTATCTTGATTCTTCCCCTGAGGAATTACTCTTTGCTTACGAGATGAACATACTCGAAACATCGGGAGGCTACTATGAAGATCCGTTGGAAAAACTTTTCACCACTAAGGAAATGGAGGCCGAAGTGGATTACTTGTATTTGTTGTTGGCTAAACAGGATGCTTATGGACCAATCTTTGAAGAGTTGGAGCCCATGGAAGCTACAATTGTCCCTTCTAATTCTCCGTGCCCTGATCTTGTCACCGCTAAGGAAATGGATGGTGAGGTAGATTCCTTACACTCTTTGTTAGAAAAGCAAGATGCATGTGGGCCTATTCTTGAGAAGTTACCAATCATATAACTAATTGATTGTCTTGGTGTTGATAATGTTGATTTGGTTTACAATCCTCTTATTGTAGAAGTTGCCAAAAAATTGAAAAATTGATTTTCTTTGGGCTATGCACTTGGTGGAACTTAAGTTTTTAAAAAGGATTCGGCAATTGCTTTACTCAAAGTATCTTATCTTGTGGCATGGTAGAGTTCAATTTTTGGCAGAGAGTGTAGCATGGGGTGCTATGTTCATTATATTAGCTCTTAATGACATGATAACTATTCGAAACCATCGTGTTGCTGAACATATTCTTTCACTCACTCACTCACTCACTCTCTCTCTCTCTCTCTCTCTCTCTCTCTCTCTTTTCTTTTTCTCTTTTTTCGGTCTATTATAGGCACCCATTTCTTACCCCACCAGTAGGGAATGGGAAGAAAAGTATGACTCATTTTGATAGCGTGATGATCGGGTGGCATTCTTTTATTTGTTTTGCATGTTTTTGTTTTCCTTTATATTATGCCTTTTATGTTTCATTTGGTTTGAAGCCGGATAACACGGGCCGGTGGTTCTAATGTCATTTGTCTCGTGGAAGGTCGTTCTCTTAAGTATTTTGCAGGGTTAACATGCTACCACACCAGCCTTGGTAGTTTGCGCCTAAAGCCGGGGTGAGTGAGGCATTCAAGAGCCCTAAGCATGGGTGCGGCTAAGCGTCACTGTTGTTAGTCTGACAAAGCCTTGGCCATGACCCTGTGTGACTTGCGATGGTTCTAAATTGGAAGAATCGAAGGAGTGAACCTTGGAAGCATCATATTTGGCTAGAGTAAGGCATTGGCATCAAATCCTACAACTTGGTCGAGGTATTTAGGGGTTGATATTCCCCTTGGAGGTACATTCGCCTGCTCTTCCTCTCTTCGCTTTTGTTTTTCATGCTATGAGGACATAGCATCACTTTAAGTTGGGAGGAGGGGTTAGCCATGTGCTATTTGTTTCATTTTTGCGAAAAATTTGAAAATTCAAAACAAATGAAAATTGAAAAACTAAAAAAAGAGAAAATTCAAAAATTTTAAAATTAATGAAGTTCTTATTTGCATTAATCCTTCTTTTTGTCATAGGTTTTTAGCTCTTTTCATGACTTGTTGCATGCTCAATAGTTATTAATTGGCAAGAGTTCGTTTCAATCACAAGAATTTTGTGCTTCTCAACTTGCATGCATGGTAAAGATTGAACGGTCTAGGTATTGAGTATAGTTTTGAGCAAGTTTTGTTCATATCCCCATCTTTCAATAAACATGCTCCTAGTGTAGGTGAATAATCGCATGTTCATGTTTAATTGTGTGTGATGTCGACTTTGAATCATTTTGGAATCAATGGCGCACTTAGAAAACGATACAAGGCATTCTTTGCATGATCATACCACATATGTGTCACCTAGTCGTACTTTGCATCCTGGTTTGTTTCCCGTTCTTTGCTTTAACCTAGGCAACCAGATGTTTAGAGTGTTGCGTGAAAATGGTTTTCAATGATTCAAGGAGATTTGGGGGGGGTGTGAATGTGATAAAAGTGGTTAGAATGCGAAAAGGCAAAGAATTGATACGTGATTCTCTCTCTCTCCTCTCCCACTACAAAAGCAAAAGCCCTAATTTTCATCTCCCTCTCCAAAAGGCCCCAAAATTGGCTCCTCAATCTCTATCGCTACTAATCTTACGTCAAATGACCCTATTCCTCAAAGAAAGGATATCAAAGAACTGCTATGAAAGAGCAAAAGCGGATTTGAAAGAGGGTTGAATACTTTGATAAGAGAATTGGTTTGACTTATGGGCTAGCATTCATTCCAGATGAGAAAGAGTTTGATGGAAAGGGGGAGCTCAAGGCTCAATACCATGAGAAGCTGGATGAGGATGGCGACTAGGTGTGATGGAGTCGGTGGTAGTAGTTTTAGTAGGCCTTTTCTAGTAGTTTTCTTTATTTCTCCTTCGTAACTTTGTTTGGTGCTTGGCCAGCTTGTGGTAATGTCTTGGGTAGTTTAGGGTTGGTAGTGGCCAAGGGCATATGAACCATGCTAGCATATGGCCACTACACTATTTTGTAGTCGATCCCTTCCCTTTGTAACCAAGGTCATTACAAGCTAAAAAAAGTCCTTAGTTGATTTTTTAAGCGCCTGGATTCCTTTATGATTGAATGTCTGATATTTGCATGGTTAGTATTATGGCATGTTTTCCTTTCATATCCAAGTTTCATCTTCTAGTTTTCATTCCGATTAGTTAAATGCTCTCCTTGTTTAGGGCATGGTAATTCTTGTTCACTTTTGCCTTTTTTGTCGAGCACTTGTTCGTGGGATATGGTTACTAGTCTGAATTCGCAGTTTTGTGTCCTATATCCTCCCTTTGTTGAAGGACACAAACCTTTAAACTTGCTTTATACCTAGCTATTTTGTCAAATTCTCAAGCTGTGAGTTGTTAAAATGAAATAAAAAAGCCGGATTGTGGAACTCTTGCTCTTTGGTAGTGTTGAGCATGTTTTGAGTTGTGATAGCGGAAGGATTGTATAGTTGCTATGTTTTCAATTTTTTTGCATTTCATTTGCTAGGGACTAGCAAAGTTTAAGTTGATGGGTGTGATAAGCACCCGACAATGCCATTAAGGGTGCACTAGGTCCTTAGTTTAGTTTAGGTGAAAGGCTGCATGTGGATTTTTCTATGATGATTCTACGAGACCATGCAATAGATTGTGAAAGTTATGCCTGATGCCTGATCTGATCATTGAACTTCAAGTCTGAAAAATGGTAAACAAGTTTATAAGTTTCCATATATATTACTTATCAAAAAATGTTTATAAGTTTCTATATTAATTGATTGATAATTCCATCCTTAATCTATACGGATAACCTATTTGTGCCCTTTGTGGAGTAAATCTGGGTAGTTCACTGCTATATAATACTGCTGCTAACATACTGCTTACAATGACATTGGGCTTGTGTGCAGTCATATGGAATAAAATTTGGGTATGGTGGAATCTCTGGGCCTTCCGGGGTTAGAGATGGCCCCTCTTCTCAAGGTGGCGGCCGCTGCAGCTGAGGCTTGGAGATATCTGTGCTGTAAAACTACTTATCTGCGTTCTTTTTCTACTCAGCCCTATTTGGTTTTTGCCCTTCATGACGTTATTTGGTTTTTCCAAACTGGTTACACTCGTATAGTCATTGTTCTTTGTCTATTTGATTGTAAATCTGACCAAGATATTGTATATCTACCATTGGCTGTGTTAAATACAGGTGTTAGATGGGATCTCCCATGTTAGATTCGGAAAATAGATGGATTGTCTATTATTTTCTTGGTTTTTGTTATCCTTGGGCTATTTCTCGATGGCAGGAATCCTCTGGTGGTAGAATGAGAATGTAATTGCGGGTTATCAAGATCCCTACGTTTGGATAGAGTTGGAATAGAAATGCGATTCTTGATTTGTCAATCTAGAATCAAATTCCTCGATGAAAAAAGGCAATGGAATAGGATTACCCCCTATCATATTATAGGCTATGAGATACTCTTTGCTGATCCTGGAGTCCTACCTTCCAAACGTGGCCTTAACTCCAATGGTTTCACTTTTCACTTCTTTGGTTAATGTGAAAGGCATAAGCGAACCCTCAACTTTTACTCTCTCTGTCTCTGTGGGAACAGTGGAGAGTCATCAACTCCTTTAACACCCCTATCCCTTCCGCCTTCCGGTCCATGTTCTTTGCCCGTCTTTTAGGAAAACTCGAGAAAATATAAACTACAAACTATTTGAATCGCTCTTCCTTTCCGGGGCCGGCTCTGGAGGAAGCTAAATTATTCTTTACTTTTCGGTCAAGAATTAACACTAGTTAGAATATGAAGTAATCTTCACTAAACTTATTTCTATCAGTGTTCCCTTTAGCCTGCAAAACGTAGGGGCCGGCACTCTTCCTTTCTTTTGTGTTTTACTGAGAGAGAAAAGAGAAAAGAATAGAATAGCATTGCTCTAAAAAACAAAGGAAAAAATTACAAGAAGGAGGGAGAAGAAAAGTGTTGGCGAGCAATTACACAAAATTTTTTTTTTCAATTACCCAAAAAAAAAGTGTTAGCCAGCATCGTGAAATGCTCAACAGGTTCAACTTCCTTTGACCAAATGAAATGAAAAGGGCCACCTCAATGAATTGTTCCTTGGATTTTTCTAAAAATAATTGAAAATTTGCCAAGTTTTATTTGAAGAGAAGAGTCATGTTTGAGCCATTACTTCTAGATAAAAGCGTACAGTCTTCTAATTTGCACTAAAAGTGGGGGATCAACATTTTGTTGTATTTGGAATCTTTATTTTTTTGGCAATACCATTGGATCCAAATGAGGGTTACTTCCTTAATGTTGTCTTTACTTCAGTTTAAGGAATGAAAAAAGGACTTTCTACCACTAGGTACAGAAAGTAAAAAGTATTTCCCACCAGGTTACCTCCAATTAATGAAACACCAAAACCCTATAAAAGTACCTAAAACCCAAAGCCCTGAAAGTGCATAAACCCTAGGGTACCCTATGAAAGTGCCCAAACCCTAGGATACCCTATGAAAGTGCCTAAACCATAGGGTATCCTATGAAATGCCTAAATCCTACGGTATACAATGAAAATGCCTAAATCGCTAAAACCCTATAATAGGAAAGTGCACCCTAAAACCCCTATAAAAGTGCGTAAACCTAAACACTAGGGTTCTACGAAAGCACCTAAACTTAAACCCTAGGGTACGCTAAACCCTAGGGTATCCTAGACCCTAAAATTCTAGGGCACCCTAAAACTCTAAGATGTCTTAGGGTAACACTTCTATTAATGATAAATGTATTTTGTAAAAAGTGACCCCAATGGTAATGTAGACACCCCATTCTGGACTATCCGGACTTAGTTCTACTATCTTTTGTTGCCCCGATGATGAAACGGATCAAGAACACCCCAGAAATGTTAGTGTGTTTGAGCTTTGAGCATTCCAAAAACCCTTTCAAATCCCTTTCAAACTCTCTAAACCAGAACCAAAAGGCCTCAACAAAACCCTACTTGCTTACGCTAGTACTCAATTGGCGTGCGCTGGTCCTCTGCCACGTGTCAATCATCGGTCAACTTTGACCGTTGACCAGAGTTGACCTTGCGTACGCCAGGTATTTAGTGGCGTACGCCAAGTCAAATTTTGGTCAAACTCGTGTTTTTCAGCATTTTCAGCATGCAGAAGCCATGGTTAAGGGTCTACAACACATGGGAACCTTCCAATTCATTGAAAAAGCAATCTCGGCCGGGGGGACATCTCTTACACATATCCCATCATCATATTCCTTCTCATCCAATGAGAATGAAGGCTTAAGGGCTAAGGCTCCAGTCCCTTTGACTGGCCTTAACCCCTCTCTCTCCCTCTCCCCCTATATATTCCCCCTCCACTAGTCTTTCAAGAGGTTGGCTCCAAGTTTCAAGTCTATGTTCTTTCTCTCTTCTTAGTTTTCTTTCTTGCTCTTCTTTCATCCATTGAAAGAGCAAACAAGAGACCCCTCCATACACCCCTTACAGTCAAACATCCACCCACATTCTCCCTTTCAAAGCCAAGTTCAAAGCTCAAACATCTTTCAAATCCAAAAGCCAAAGGTATACATCTTTGTACTGCATTCTGTTCTGGTCCCTGAGGGGAGCTAACAGGGTCAAGGCTGGTAATCAATACCAGTCCTGGCCCTAAAGCTATCAAAGTTTCAAAAGCAAAAAAATCGTTTTTAATTAGAATCGGCGTGCGCCGGTCATATGCCCCCGTACGCCGGTCCGTGGCAGTACGTACAGTTTTAAAATTTGATATGTCTGGGATCTGTCTGGACCCTGCGTACGCCACCTTTTAGGTGGCGTACCGCAGGTCCGAGCCCTCCGAAACTGGCGTACTCCAGTTGTGAAATGGGACCCAGATCTTTGTTTTGTACTTCATTTCTTGTCTATTCATCACCTTATTGCATGCTAAAAACCAATTTCCAGCTTTCTGTATTTAGAACTGTATAGGTGTAGCATTGCAATACTTGTTTTCTTTCGCTTTCAAAGGCCTCTGGGGTATTTCTGGTCATGTTCCAGAACCCAGATGATGTAAAGCCAAACACTGGGTAACGCGCAACCCTGACGTACGGACTCCATAAGGTGGCGTACGGCATGTTTGTTAAAGACCAGTGCTTGGCCCTTGCATCACAGTTCTATCCTGGTCTCTTGTTATCTCCCCACTCTGTTTATGGGGCTTCCAGTCTATTTTCATGGCTTCAAGCCATTTCAGCTGTCTGTAATCTGTAAATATGATCATATTATAAACTGTGTGGTTTGTCCTGGGTGTGCACTGGTCCATTCCAGAGCCCAGAGGGTTGAGAACAAAGGCTGTGAGTGACAAAAGGTGGTGTACGCCAGCTTCTTGGTGGCGTGCGCAGGGTATGGTGGCGTGCAGAGGCTCGGCCACTGCATGCCAGCATGTTGCCTGCTCACGCACCTGAGAGACAGCATACACCATTCTGCTCAAACTGCTCTCAGTGCTTGTTTTCAATCTATATTCATTCTATCGATTCAAGCAAATCATCATTCATAAATATTTTGTCATATAATTGCAAGCCGTTACAGCTTTAACCCCCTTTAACTGTTCCCCCGCCCTAACTGGCTAAAAAATGATCAAATGAGAGAAAAATGCAAAAGTTTTACAAAGTGCCTGAGTAGAGACCGATCTCCGGATTGGGCGAGAGGGGTGCCATAAAACCCTTCCCCTCTCGTAACCTGGCTCCCGAACCTCAGATATCGAAGGTGACGACGGACCAGTCTACGCCTTTTCAAATCCAATCAAACATTTTTCAAATCAAAGTAAAGCGTAGCAAACGTTCTCGAGTTCGGTTCCTTGGGTGTTCTTCCGCTAAAACCCGAGTGGTGACTCTGAATCGAAGCGTTTCGCCGCGCTATTTTCCAAATGGGCCGCCCCCCGAACAATACCCATTCCAAACCAAAATCGGGCGATTTTCCGGGGCGCGTGCCCACAGGTAATTAAATATTCTATTTTACCTTAATGGGAATTACTTTTTATTTTTTGTACCTAGTGGTAATAATCCCATGAAAATTAGGTCCTGTGGAAGTTACTGGGAGCATTGGCCGAGGGAAGAAGAGCAGAAAAAAAGCCAAAACTAGCCAGAGAGCATAGAGGTATCGATACCCCTATCTTTGGTATCGATACCAGTGAAGCTAGAATTCTAGTGGGCTATGAGGTATCGAAACCTCTTCCTGGGGTATTGATACCAGTTGCTTGTGCGCAAAACTTTGTAATAGCATTTTTGTAATTATCTTGTAAATGGGGTATATATACTACCCTTAGTTCATTTTTAGGGATTCTCAGTTTTACTTTCTCTCCCTACTTCCTTGTTGTTCCTCCTCTAGTCTTCCTTCTCTCTTTAAAAGAGCAACGATCTCTAGGATTTTGAGGCTTTTGTTCTTCATTAAACTTGTAAGTACACTCGTGTTCTTCATTAATCTAGCTTTCATCTACGTTTTTGTCCATATTTTTATTTCTCGCTATGTTTTCCTTTTTGTTTACACCCACTATGGGTGAGTAGTGATCAAGGCTTCATCATAGGGTGATTTCTACCCCATGATTTAGGTAGTTTGGTGGCTTCTCACATTTTTTGTACTTAATGTGGTTTGTGAATGAATTATCTTACCCTTATGTAACAAAACCTAGGGTAGTTAACCTATTTGGTTATGTGTAGGCAAGGACTTGATCTCTTACCACATATAATGCTTGACACTATGTCACTCTAAGTTTCGCCAATATGCCTCAAAGAACTTGTTAAGCTTTAATATTTGGTTTATACGTAGGGTTGTTAACTTCCTTGATTGTGTGTAGACAAGTCTCCTTGGCACACACAATGCTTGGAACCATGACACTCTATATGTTTGATAAAATGCCTAAATGAGTTTCTATTCATTTCTAAATCCCATTATTTGAGTGAAACTTGATTTTGATGGCTAAATCTCCCGGTGAGATCAAATGACTTTGGATCTCACTTGAGTAATTAAAGAGAAGTATTATACTGCCTAAGTTATGAGTGAAACGAACCCCTAGACCAAACTTCATTTTCTAGTCAAAATTTGGAGGTAGAAAGAGAATTCCACTCTCAAATCAAACCCAAAGGTTAGCAGTCCTAACGCTAAAACCCCATCGTAAAGCAAACCTCTAGCCTAGCTCCATTAGCTCCCTATGGATTCTACTCCGGTCTTACCGGGTATTATGCTGACAATAATCTAGCCCTACGCTTGGGGTACTCTTATATTTAACCATAGCTATTCATTTTTCACCCCTAATCCTTATATATTTAGCATTATCCTTCCAAAATCACCATCTTCTTCCCATCACCTCCCTCTCCCTGCTTATCCCGCTGTAGACACCCCAATCTGATTTCCCAGTCATTTTATCTCTTTTCAGTTTCTTGTTCCCCCGATGATGAACCAGGTCACGAACAGTATTGAATGAAATGGTTTGAGTTTGGTGTGTGTGGAACCCATCCTTAACCCCGAAGCCTTTAAACCCAAACCTTGATTAACGGTTTGACAATCGCGACTTACTGAGTCTATCGCGCGATGCTCTACTTGCCAGGTGGTGGTCAAAGTCAAACTTTGACTGATTGACCATCGCGGGGAAGCTAGAACTCTCGCGCGACGGTCTCAATCCATCGTGCGATGGTCGACACCTGTCGTATCCAGCTGGATTTTGTGATGATGAGGCGTCTGCAGGTCCATGTGACCCCGTTCCATCGACTGGACGGCGTTTGCAGGGCCACCCTTGCACCACCTAATCCCCCACTCTCCCATCAACTTGGCACCCCACTTCTCTACCAAGTAAGTGCAGCCAGCATTGTTGGCTGGCTGCATGACCTTGCATCACCACCAACAAACCCCTCCTCTTCTATAAAAGACCCTCTTTGTTCTCCTTCAAAGGGGTTACCAAAAATTCACTCAAAAAGGAAGAGCAAGAACTATAACCTTGATCTCTACCAAAGCCACTACCACTTTCTCCTTTACCAAAGGCATACCACCTCACTCAAACCATATTCAAATCACTCAAGCAAAGGTATAATTTTCAGCCTTTACTGTTTTGATCCCTGAGGGGGGCTGACAGGGCCAGGGCTGGTAATCAATATCAGTTTTGGCCCCAAAGCCAACAAATTTACAAGTTACTGTGAATGGAAGACCCGCGCGCGATGAACCCATTCCATCACGCGATGCTTTTAGCTCGTGTGATATGGTTCTCGTGGGGATGGACTTCTCGTTCTGTTCAATTTATATGATTTCATATTTTCCTGCCTAATCATATTTGATACATCTCACTGTTTTGCATGCTAAAATCAGTAGTTCAGCTTAGTTTATTTTCTTGTCCATGTTGGAATGCCCCTGGGTGGCTTCTGAATATGTCTCAGAGCCCAGGCATGCGAAGCAATTCCTGGAAGTCCAGTCCGAACAATCGCGCGATGATGTGACTCCATCGCGCGATGGTTGCCTCTTTTCCAATAATTGCCCTTGCATGGGCAGCTAGGCTCTCAGCCTCTGTTTTAACACCCTCACTGTTTAAGGGTTGCATACCATTCCAGCTGTGTTAATTTGTAAATATTGATTTATTTTCAATACACATAATCTGCGTGGTTTGTCCTGGGTGTGCACAGTCCTTCCAGAGCCCAGTAGGGGATAAAATTTAACCTGATGGTGGGATGTGAATACTCGCGCGAGGGTTTGAGTCTGTCGCGCGATGGTATCGGTTGCATGTAACGGTTCCCGTGCATGCAAGTTGGCCACTGTTCGCGATAGATTTAAAATCATCGCACTGTTTTCATATCCCGAGACCAGTGTTAAATATTATCTCGTTTTATTCATTATCGTTCCATGTATCCATGCTATATATCACATCTTGCAAACGTGTTACAGTTTTAAATCCCCGATTAACTGTTCCCCCGCCCTAATTGGCTAAAAATTGATTAATTAAACAGAATCGCAAACAAACATCATTTTTGCAAACGCCTAAGTAGAGACCGATCTCCGGATTGGCGCGAGAGGGGTGCCATAAAACTCTTCCCCTCTCGTAACCTGGCTCCCGAACCCAGATATGGTTATGACGGACTGGTTCCTTAACTTTTTCAAATCAAAAAGCGCGGCAAGTGCTTCGAAATACGGTTCCTTGGGTGTCGGACCTTCAAACCCGAGTGGCGACTCTGTATATTCGCGAGCGCTTATCGTCTAGCTTCCAAAGCGCTCCCGCAAACCGACAGCATCTTTCCTTTCTCAAAGGGTGGGGAACGGAATCCCTTCCCCGGAGGAAAGAAAGATCGGGCAAATCGCATTTGCCCACAGTGGCGACTCTGCTAGGGATCGAATCAATATTGGTCTATACTTAGAAGTTAATACGCTTGAGAACAATCCCACAAAAGTCTGTCAAAATAGTGAGCTTCGCGCTGCTAAAGAAAGGATTGGTGATTTAACAGGACCTCGTGTCCGGCCATCCAATCTGGGACTTTTCCGATTGTTCTCCCGCGTAGTTTCTTCTAAGTATTGATCAATAAAGAGAGCCAAAATTGAAAAGGCATTTGCGAATTTGCGATTCTGTTCCATTAATCAACTTTTTAGCATTCTTCATTTGCATCGATGTGGGATAAGCCTCGTTGGATCGTTTTGGCAATCCGGCACGGTTTACCGGAGCCCGGGGACCCCGAATGACTAACAACCTTCGACGATGATGAGTCATTCTGCCGTTTGACTGTTGCTCTGCTATTACGCGGGCAGCAGGAGGTATATCTTGGCTCTAGTCCGAGGAACCTGTTACAAGCCAAAACCAGCCTTTGCATATACAAAGCATTAGAACTCTCCAAACTAGGACAGGTACCTACAGGGTAAGATTACTTGCATCTAACCCCCATATACTGTCTACGTGTTACTGTTTTCCCTATCGCATGTACTGTACATACATTATTTTGCATAGGAGCATGCTTAGAGTGGATCTTTCTCTCGAGTTTGTCTTGCGCAATCTAAGACGTTGTTGGACCCGATGAGGAGTCGTTCATTCTGTCGAATGTTCGTTATCAATCGCAAAGTCCTTAGTTCAATGAGACTTTGAGAAATCAAAATTTACTACATCCTTGGCTCATGCCCGGTTAAGAATTCAACCGAAAATATGGAACAACAAAAGTAGTGACGCCGTGTCACTGGTGCCACCCAGGTTGAAGTGCGAAGTCACTATACACCGCCGTGTTCAAGGTTAAGGTGCCATGTCATCACCACTGAGTTGTTCCAAATTCAAAAGTTGAATCTTCAAATGGGACTAGTCGAAGATTTAGTCTATTTTGACATCTTTTAGGATCTGACGATCTACTCAAGGACACATGGCCGAAAAGAATTCTGAGGATTCTGGCAATGTTTGAAATTCGCGAGGCAAACTCGTCTCTATTTCTGTGCATACATACCGTTTTTGCGTAGAAGCATGTTTAGGGCGGCTCCTAGGATCTCTTTCCTTCAAGTCTGTCTTATGTTCATTAGGACATTGCCGTTGCCCGATGACGAGTCGTACACCTTGATGGTGCACGTTTATCAAAATTTCAAACATCCTTAGGTCAATTAAACTTTGGGAAATCAAGGCCTTCTAAGTCTTTGGCTAATTACCCAATCGAGATTCCAAACAGAAAACAAGGAACGAAATGGAGAAAATGCCGTGATGCTTACACCACCTTGGTCATCTTGCGAAGCATGTGCACCATTTAGGCTACGGCACTGTGCTGCCTACGCCACCTTGGTCATAGTATCACGTCGTCCACACCAGATTGTTCCAAGTCCAAAGTTGGAATTCTCGAGACGGAATAAACCAAAACCTTAGATTCCTTTGACGTCTCTCGGTGTTAGTTGATTCAAGAAAGGATACATCTCGAAAAGATTTCTGAGGATCACTGGCAATGTCCGAACATCATAAGACAGACTTGTTTGCTAGTCTTAGAGTCTAAGGGCGACACTGACGACGATGACTGTGTTTTCGCTTTAGTCTTTTATTTAGATTAAAGTTACTGCAGGGCCCTTATTTTAGCCTTTTCTCACTTTCTGCAAGCAAAGTTCTGAATCATTGCACCACCAAGGAAAGTATCGAGGCAGAAAGCAAAACCCACTTGGGAATGTCTGCACCGGAATCCAATTCAGAGGCTAATCAGATCTCAGGCCCAGTCAGTCACAACGGAAGACTCTCCGCGTTCTCTTCTTGCTACTCTGCAGTCAGCTTCGTCTCCTATCCTTGAAGAGACAGAATCTCCGGGATCACTTACCCTTTCCTCTACGTCAAGCACCTCGGGGCCAACAGTCATGACAGATCAACCGCAACCACTCTCTCTGGAAACCATACTCATGAACATCCAGACTAGTATTACTACTATACAACAAAGGGCCGCTTAGACAGATGCCAACATGACCTGTTTGAATGACCTCTTTAACACTCGTCTTCCTCCAGCTGTTCAAGAGGAGGGAGAGGTCGAAGAGGACGTGCACGAGCAACCTATTATGGTCGAAGATCCGGACCATCCAGGGCGTCTGGTCGCTTTGGTCCATCCTCGGGGCACTCAAAATCCCACTCAGAATCCAGGCCTCACCGCTGCTAGGACTGCTCAGCACCCTGACATGACCGCTCTCGTCGCCAAGATGGCCAAGCTGGAAGAATCTGTTTCGAAGTCCGAGAAAATCAGTGCTGGAGGGATCGACTTGGACCGTCTCTGCCTTTATCCCAATGCCAGGCTTCCCGACAAATTCAAAATGCCCGACATAGCCAAATTCGATGGCAGTGGCGATCCTAAAACCCATCTCTATGGTTACCATGCTGCCATGAAACTCCTGTCCGTCGAGCCCGAGGCCATGTCTCAGCTGTTTCCTCAAACCCTCTCGGGTCCCACTTTCCATTGGTTTCTGTCACTCGACATTGCCAAGCGAAGGACTTGGGAGGACATCGGGGCTGCGTTTATTTCGCAGTATAGCTATAACTCCCAGCTCAAGATGACTACTAGGGAGTTGGAATCCACCAAGATGGATGCTAAGGAATCCTTCGCGGATTTTGTCAAGAGATGGAGGGCCAAAGCCGCTCAAATGACTGATTGCCCGAGCGAGAGAGATCAGCTTCGTATCATCTCCCGCAATCTCCAGCCAGACTATGCTAGGCACTTGGTCCTCGTTCAAGCATCCTCCAATTTTGACACCTTCTTCGACTCTGGTCTGGCCATCGAAGATGCATTACAGAGTGGGATTCTGTCAAAGGGAGAATCTTCCAATCCACAAAAGTCAAAGCCTCGGGCATATTCTGGAAATACTAATGCGTTGTTTGGGGGAGGGACTTACTCCAATACTGCAACCAGTGGTACCAATGCCTCTTCCTCAAAAGCTGCCAACCCCATTGCCGAGGTCCATCAAGTTCAAACCCCGCAGAGTAACCGGCCGCGTAATCAACCTCGTAGCTTCTCTGGTTTTGACGTGCCGTTATCTTCAGTCATGGAGAAACTGGTCCAATCGGGACATCTGAAGCTCCTCGACCCAACTCCTCTGCCTAAGAACCCTTCACCTAACTTCAAGGCCAATCTCTACTGCGCCTATCACCAAGGGGCCGGTCATCTTACCGATTCCTGCTTTCGCCTCCGACATGCGATTCAGGATCTCATAGATGAAGGGACTCTTCATGCTCCACCACCTTCAGCTCAAAAACCAAACATCCTTGCCAATTCCATGCCAAAACACGGCAATGCTCCACGCATTAACCAGATATCCCTTAGCTCCACTGATATATCCCTCAGCTCCACTATATTCAACCCCACCGACCATATAGCCTCAACGAATCAAACTAGGCCAATCGTGCCTATCTCCTCTCAATCCGAGGCCGAGATTTCCTATATCCGCTCCGAGGAAGGACAGTCGTCCAATTTCAATGCGCCCTCCGCGCGTCTACAGAACGGAACGTTTGTGTTCAATGCTTCCATCAGTGACCTGTTCCATCAACCCATCCCTGCTGTGCAGCTCAACTCTGCCTCTACCGTGGATAGCCCATACTTCAACGTGACGGATCCGAACCCTTCCTTAAGTCTGTTGGACCGCTTCAGAGCTACTATTCCCTCTCAACCAGGGCAACAACTCGACATGCAAGCCATAGGGTGGGCTATAGCTGATAATGATGACTATGCCACTCCCATAATCAACGAATGGACGAAATTGAAATTAGAGGGTTTCCCGCCTAATCCCGAATACATCCCCTTTGACCACTCCTGGTATGATACTTGGATGGCTAATTATGAAGCAGCCATGTTTGATCCTTTGGATGGTTTCTCGTTGGATATGCTCTTCCAACAACCTCAGCCTGTTCTGCTCGAGGAATAGTACTATTGGGATCCTGAGCCCGCTTGGCAATTTCCGTTGGGATTTAACCCTAATCCTCTCCAAGGTTACGCTCTGCCCAACCATGAAATCCAGTATTTGGAAGAGGACCCCATTCAAGATGAGACCCGTATCTTGGGGGAATTCTTCTTCCCTTCCACTCTTGACAGGCTGGTTAACTTGGTGGCTGATCCCGAGTATGATCCCACATTCTACATCGTTGACGAAAACCTCCCACGCCCTGTAGTGCCTTCCCCTCCTGAAGAGGATTGCAGTGTCATGGTTACGGACCTTGTGCCACCAGTTGATCTTTGGGACGTCGATGATGTGGTCAACATCCAGGTTGGGTCCGAGGTTTGGACTGTCAATCGCTCCCTCGCTGATGGAGGGCTGTGGGATGTCCCTTTTGTCGCTAATACAGAACCAGTCCGAGAAGCTGTAGCCGTTGGGGATCCAGACTTTTGGGAATCATTATTGATGAAAGATCTGACTGAAGATTTGGGTTTGAACATGGAAGTGCCTGTAGCTCCTCAGACCTCTGACAAAGGGAAGCGCAAATTGGGAGAAGTCCCTGCCGATCTGTGGGATGATAGTCAAGACCCTTAAGTGGTACCCTCTTTAGAGAACGTTCTTAATGTTACGAGAAGTGGACGAGTCTTTCAGCCTGCTAATCTGCAAGCAGGGAGTTCATCCAATTCTTCTAACCGGAAGAACGAACCTCCCGTGTTCTCAAGGTCTTCACCGCTTGAGGTACCAGTTAACGCCCCGAATGACGACATGATTCAAAGGCAATTGGAGCGGATTCCCGCTGCCATATCACTCTGGGGACTAATCTGTTCCTCCCGTGAGCACCGTCAGAAATTCTGCCACACTCTCTCTCGTCTTGAGATTCGATCGGATGTCACACCTGAAGCAATGATTTCCCTTATCCTCCCGCCTACCTCTAAGCATACCGTGGTCTTCACTGATAAGGATCTGCTGCTTGAAGGAGTTGACCACAATCGACCCTTGCATATCACAGTCAAATGCCGAGGACTCTGGGTTCCGACCGTTCTTATCGATAATGGCTCAGCGATCAATGTTTGCCCTTTGAGGGTGGCTCATCGTCTGGGACTGACTAAGAAAGACTTTGCACCTTCCAGCATGGCTGTTAAGGCATATGACAGCACGCGTCGTCTAGTCGAAGGCACGCTCGTGCTCAATCTTGATGTGGCAGGATTCAAAATGGATGTCGAGTTCCATGTGGTTGACATTCCAGCCTCCTTCAATCTCTTGCTAGGAAGACCGTGACTTCACAGATCCGACATCATGGCCGTGCCATCTACTCTTCATCAGAAAGTCATGCTGGGACTTCCTACTGGGACTTTGATTATCTACGGGGACTCAGGCATTCGCCCGCTCAAGGAGGACGGCACACCTGTTTTGGGTATCGCGCACGACAACGAAGACGTCGATCTCGCAGGTTTCTCTTTTGATACTTCTGGTTCGGTTATGGCCATCAACGTGGATGGAGACTTCATCATAAGCTCTGTCGCTCTGGACATTTTGAGAAGGATGTCCTATCTACCTGGCCTTGGCTTAGGAATTCACCAACAAAGGATTCCGGAATTCCCTGCGTTTCCTTCCTGTGAGGGCCGCTTTGGTTTGGGATACTCTTCCTCTGCCAACGATGCCAAAAGAAGGAAATGCACGGGAAAACCTCGATCTCTCTATGGTGATCCCGACAGCTACTTCGTCCGTGAAAAGGGAATGATATCTATTGTGGGCAAGCTGAGCTCTTTATCGACTCGGTTACTGGGGAACTGCTGCCTGGTTTTGAGATCTTTGCGGATGATACTTGGTCCTCCAGTGACGAAGAGCCAGCTAAGGCAGAATTCAAGAGGAAGCTTAGCCAGCCCAAGCTGAAGACTGACTGGCTGGGATCTCTTGATCAGGGGAGCTTGGAGCAGCTGTTCCGTGAGTTCTCTCAAGTGGGTTTGGCCAAGGAAGCTGAAGAGGCCGAAGTGTTCATGCTCGGGCCCGATGCCCTCGAGAATCCCACCTCTCTCATCATGGAAGCTAAGGGTAGCCTTAAAAATTGCATTTTCAAACCACGCCTTACTTGCATTGATGATGTATCTGAGTCTGACACTGAGTTTGTCAAGTCTTTTGAGTCTAAGTCTAGCTCTGAGTAGGAGTTTGTGCCTCTCGGCCCTCCACGTCACAGCTTTTACTTTGAGTTCGACTCCCTTGTACTTGGCGACCCCGCAGGGTCTTATGAAATGAAAGACTCCTCTTCTGACTACTTGAATGATCTTTACATAAACTGTGTCGACCCCGACAACGAAAGGATAGATTTCGATGGGGATATCCCCAAGGAAATCCGTGCCTTCATCGAAAGGGAAGACGAAAGGCATGCTCAGCCATTAAAAGAAGAGGTAATCTTAATAAACTTGAAAGATGAGAGTGATCCTCGGATGGTTCAAGTGGGCTCCACGTTAGATCCAAAGGAGCATTGTAATTCAAAGAGCTCCTCACTGAATTCAGCGATGTTTTTGCATGGTCTCATCAAGACATGCCCAGTATCGATCCTGAGATAGTGGAGCATCGAATCCCCCTATTGCCCGATGCTAAGCCGGTAAAACAGAAACTCAGACGGATGCGACCGGACTGGGTGCAGAAAATCAAGGAGGAAGTCACCAAGCAGATTGACGCTGGTTTCCTCGCAGTCTCTCAATATCCCACTTGGGTGGCCAACATCGTCCCTGTTCCTAAGAAAAATGGCCAGATTCGTGTCTGTGTTGACTTCCGGGACTTGAACAAAGCAAGCCCCAAAGACGATTTTCCCTTGCCACACATCGATGTGCTCGTGGATAATACTGCGGGGCATGCTTTGCTTTCGTTCATGGACGGCTTCTCAGGCTACAATCAGATTCTCATGGCACCCGAAGACCGCGCGAAAACGACTTTCATCACTGAGTGGGGGACTTACTGCTATTTGGTCATGCCGTTTGGTTTGAAGAATGCCGGTCCTACTTATCAAAGAGCTGCCACGACTATCTTGCATGACATGATGCACAAAGCGGTTGAGGTCTACGTTGATGATATGATTGCCAAATCAAAAACTCGGGAAGGGCATGTCCACGTGCTAAGGAAACTTTTCGAAAGGCTCCGCAAGTTCCGGATGCGTCTTAATCCGTAGAAATGCACCTTCGGAGTCACAGCAGGCAAAGTGCTGGGTTTCATGATCACTTCCCGTGGGATCGAAGTCGATCCGTAAAAAATCAAGGCAGTACTCGAAATGAAGCCACCTGAGTCTGAAAAGGGAGTGCGGAGCTTTTTGGGAAAGGTTCAGTTCATCAGCAGATTCATCGCCAAGTTAACTTTGACTTGCGAGCCGATGTTTCGTCTACTTAAGAAGGATAATCCATTCGTATGGTCGGACAAGTGCCAAGCAGCTTTTGTTTCAATCCAAGACTATCTACAGAATCCGCCTGTTCTCATGCCGCCTGTACTTGGAAAACCTCTGATCCTCTACTTATCCGTGAGTTCTACGTCCATGGGATGTTTGCTAGCTCAAGAAAGGGACAAGGGAGTTGAGAAAGCTATTTACTACCTTAGCAAGAAAATGGTTGGAGCCGAAGAGCGCTATACCGCCTTAGAAAAGACGTGCTGGGCCCTTGTCTGGGCATCTAAGAAGTTAAGACACTACATGCTGGCTTACCCAGTGAAGTTGATTTCTCGAATGGATCCTCTCAAGTATCTATTTGAAAAGCCAGCACTCACTGGTAAATTAGCACGTTGGTTGCTTCTCTTAGCAGAGTTCGATCTCGAGTATGTCACGAGAAAATCAGTAAAGGGACGTGCTATTGCGGAATTCTTAGCTGACCACCCCGTGGACGGACTTGAGGATTCAGATTTCGTGTTCCCAGATGAGGAAGTGCTGACAGTTGTTGAGGACGTTTGGACTCTTTACTTCGATGGGGCAGCCAATCAGAAGGGGTTCGGAATCAGGGTTTTGCTAATCACCCTGACGGTTCTCATATTCCGCTTGCATTCAAGCTTAATTTCGATGTTACCAATAACCAAGCTGAGTATGAGGCCTGTATTGTGGGAATGGAAGCTGCGCTCACACTCGGTGTTGAGAAGCTTGAAGTCATCGGGGACTCGAATCTTGTCGTGTCTCAAGCCAATGGAGACTGGAAGGTACGCGAAGAGAAGCTGAAGCCTTACCATCAGGACTTGGAGGGATTAATCCCTCGTTTCAATAAGGTGACTTTCACTCATATTCCTCGGCTAAAGAACCACTTCGCTGATGCTCTTGCTACCTTGGCTTCCATGGTCGAACTACCGCTGGGTGTCAAACTCCGCCCTATCTTAATCGAGCAATGGGACCATCCCGCCTATCAATGTGTCAACGCCATCGATGATGTGGATGATGGCCTACCCTGGTACCATGACATATGGAACTTCATCGAGAGTGGTTTGTACCCGTCTGAGGCCTCTCAGAAGGACCAAACTGCGTTACGAAGGATTGCTGCTCATTACATCATCTGTGGGGGGAGGTTGTACAGGAGATCTCATTGTGGGATACACAAGCTCTGTGTCAACGGCGCTGAAGCTGTCAGAATTATGGAGGAAATCCACGAAGGGATTTTCGGTCCTCACATGAGCGGCGTCATGCTTGCTAGAAAGATTTTACGTCAGGGCTACTTCTGGTCTACTATGGAATCTCAGTGTGTGGATTATGTGCGGCGATGTCACAAGTGCCAAATCCATGCTAATCTGATGCATGTTCCACCCTCTAACCTATTTGGCATGGCTTCGCCTTGGCCTTTCTCTGTATGGGGCATTGATGTCATCGGCATGGTCAGACCTTCCGCTTCAAACGGTCACAGGTTCATCCTAGTAGCAATCGATTACTTCACTAAGTGGGTCGAAGCTGAATCGTACAAAACCTTAACCGCGGTCCAAGTCGCTCATTTCATTAGGAAGAATATCATCTATCGATATGGCATTCTGCAGGCATTTGTGTCGGACAATGGGAATCATTTCAAAGGCAGGGTTCTGGAGCTCTTTGAAGAATTCAAGATCCAAATCCATCACTCTACCGTCTATCGCGCTCAGACGAATGGAGCAGTCGAAGCGGCAAACAAGAATGTCGAGACTATCATCAAAAAGTCTGCGGAATCCGCCAGGGATTGGCACGAGCAGCTGCCTCTAGCTCTTTGGGGGTATCGAACATCAATCCGAACGTCAACAGGGGCAACCCCTTATTCCTTGGTCTACGGGATGGAAGCAGTTCTCCCCATAGAGCTCGAAGTACCATCTCTGAGGGTCGCGGTAGAATCAGAACTTTCGGAATCTTAATGGCTCAGTGGGAGATTCGCCGAACTCATGCTTTTTGATGAACGAAGGCTCCGGGCTTTGTATCACGTTCAGGGGTATCAGCGGAGGATTGCCCGGGCATTTAACAAGAAAGTAAAGTCTAGGGACTTGGTTGAAGGGGACATGGTCACAAAGGAGATTCGAGCGCCAGTTTTCGACCCCCGCGGTAAGTTCCGATCTAAGCGTTCCGGACCTTACATCATCAAGGCTATCCTTTCTGGGGGAGCGGCTCAACTCATTGATCTCGACGGCAACGAGTTCAACACTCTGGTTAACCTGGATCAACTCAAGCGTTACTATCCCTGAGAGAAGCTCGTTGGACCGAAAACCACAAGGGTGGGCGGTTCCAAGCAAAAATTAGAGCAAGCCTGCTAGAACCGAAAACCTGAGAAGGCGATTTAGGCAAAAATAAATAGGCATCAATCAAAGCTCGCTAGACCGAAAACCCGAATGGGCGGTTCTGGGCAAAAAAATTAGAGCGCAAAAGGAGAGCTAAAATACCCGAGCGAATCTTTGCCTGAACTACGTTTTGACCTGATTCCTTGAAAAGGGATACGTAGGCAATCTCTCCGTGAGATTCGGTCACAATCAATCAACTTGATCCGCGGTTTTCCTACCACCAGGGTTCGGATCGATATTCAAGGGACGCAGTGGTTCAACACGTGAAACGAAGGGGGGAAAGTTCTCCAACTTTCACTTTTTATTTTAATTATAACTTCTATTACACAGGCTGAGCAGTCTTAAGCAAACGATTAAGCATAAAAAAATAGAATAAAGTGCTCGAGGCCTTCACAGGCTCACAGTTTATTCTAGATCATTCGAGTCTGTCAAAGAGTTAGTTGTTGTTTTGTCTGCTTGCAACCTCTCTTTTCAGCCATGCTCGATACCGGTGCATAAGCTCTGTGCTGAAGTCTGGGTCAGCTCCTCCGAGTTGTCTCAGGCCCCAATTGTGCTCATAGCCTCTCAAGTTCTAGAAAGTAAAGGCAGGGACTTGGAAGTCCTCGACTCCGACCTGATGAAGCCCTTGGCTTATTCCCAACTGACGGAGAATACGGCCAGGAATATAGAACGTGAAAGCGGTCAGCCCAGCTATCACCATCCTCTCAAAACCTGCAGAATTCAAGGCCATATCCGGGATGTTCAGGGCCTCGTGCCTCCAAATGATCTCATTCGGTAGCATCTCTCTCATGAATGTGTACCATTGATGCACGGTCATCTTCGGGTAAATCATGCCTCGCTGATGCATTCGGCCAGGCAAGTGGGGCCAATTTGCTTCCGGCGCAGTGAGCAATCCCAACTTATCAGACAACCAAAGCTGCAAGAGCGGAAAAATAAGTAAGAAGCCATATAAAGCTTGAGCGGAAAAACAAGTGAGAAACCCCGATATAACCTTAGCCGAGAGAAGAGGTAAAAACAGAATGTGCGAAAACCAGAAAAAGGTGAGCTGAGTGAGAACTTACCTGCAACAGAAGCGGGCTACCGCTAAAGACGTTTGTTTAGCCCGTGAAAACCAAATCCAAACCCATGAGTGTCTCAGCCAAGACAAGTGGCACCACATTCCTTCGGGCACCTATTTGAGCAGCAACGCTCACCAGCATAGGGTTCACCTGCCCATCCGGAGACACTAGTAAATAAGCAGCTAGCACACTGATTGTTAGGGCAAAACGACGCCTAGCCTGCAAGGCCATATCCTCTATATCCCCTTCTGGCCCGTACCATTCCATTAGGCGCATGATATTGATTTGCCCTCCAACTAGCAGACTTTCGGCTGCTCCCCTAGTGATGTCAAGACTGGATTGTAAGAGCTTTGGTATGTTTTTCCGGTAAGGTGGCACGACCATCACACTTGAAGCGACGCCTTAGAGATACGCTTGGAATTCCTCCACGGTGGGGCACAACTCGTTGACCCCGAACTTGAACACGTGAACGTCTGGATTCCAGAATTGTAGGGCCGCCCTCAGAAGTTCAGGACGAACCCTCACATCATGGAGAAAACGGAATGCGGCCAACCCGTGAGACCGGAATGAGAGCCAATCTCCAGCAACAAAAGCAGTAAGCCATGGGCTAATCAACACTGGAAGGTTATTTGCCATCTTCGTTTTTTGTGGGAATCTCAAACTACGAGAAGAATGCCTCTACTGAACGAAGCGTCAACCTCTTTATAGCCAGAATGCGTAGGATATCTCTCTTTCATGAAGCAAATATCTCTGCTGCATGCTGTCCTTTCTTCTGAGGCCAAGGCATCCCTGCACCGACCTCTGAGGTACTGTCAACAGTTGAGAAGTGATGACAAGGCCTGACCACCCTGGAACTTTAAGATAGTCAAATAAAGGTAGCTTGACAATCCTTAACCATCGCGCGACGATGTCACTCCATCGCGCGAGTGTTTAGAACCCATCCGTCGCGCGATAAACTCACTCCATCGCGCGATGGTTCAACCTGCAATTTGACAGATTACAGCAGCTACTGCCCAACTTTGGTCGTTTTGGATTCCAAAGGTTATTTTGCAACTTTTATGGTTCCAGCAAGTCATTATGAGCATATATGACTGTATCCAAGCATTAGATTCGAAAAATTGCGTTTAACGAAGATTTCGGACCCTCAGTGGCTCGTTTCAAGATTAAAAGGAGGTTTTGGGGAGTCAAAACTCGTTCCAAAGGGGCTTCCCCCATTCTCT
The DNA here is from genome assembly GCA_019656295.1 of Rhododendron mucronatum var. ripense. Classification (NCBI taxonomy): domain Eukaryota; kingdom Viridiplantae; phylum Streptophyta; class Magnoliopsida; order Ericales; family Ericaceae; genus Rhododendron; species Rhododendron mucronatum. The sequence goes on from BPLT01000026.1 coordinate 345,572, forward strand.
CATGCCATACAGGTCATGGTGGCCTAATGTGACTGTACGGAGGTGTCGATTTCAGTCCGGGACATAATAGAGTCTTATTTTGTCATTTCGTGTCCTTTTCGTGTCCTTTGTGGCATTTTCGGGTCTAGTTTGCGTTTTAGAACGTATTTTTCAAAATCCGTCTACTCTCATAGGTCGTTTTGCACATACGTGACCTCATCATAGTGTCAGTTTCACCCCAATTAAGATGTTTTCAATTTTGGCTTGCAAATGTCCAAAATTCCATCGTATTTTCCGTATCCTGGCCGTGTCCTAAGGCATTCGTTCATCTTCTTGTGAGCTAAGTCCTGTCGGTACATTTTTGTGTGTCTATGAACAGTCTTGGTACATTATCAATGCAAGTACGGTGTCAGTGGTAAATATTTGTCTGCTTTAACCCATTGCAAAGATAAAATAAGCTGAAAATGCAAATTTTATGGCTAAAACTGTGATCTATCCACATCCAAATAAAGAAGGCTACTGCACGTACGACACTTCGGCCACCCAAAAGTTATTATGTCAAGTTCGGGCACACTCGCCCATCAAGTCAAAAAGGCACGCAGGCCTCAAAGTATCTACCAAAGTATCCGCGAAGGCGCTCTAGCCTTCTATCCATCTACGAAGGCCCGCAGGCCCAAAAGCAAAAGTCAAATGCAAAAAGTGGGATAAGGCTCCTCGACGGCCCTCAGTCATCCCCGAACCAGTCGCCCTCTCCGTCGTCATCCTCGTCGTCTCTCTGTGGGATCCACTCTGAAGCCTGGATCGTCCGCTGAGTCGTCAGACCCACTGCTGTCTGACGCTTCCTCTTCCTCTTCCTCGCCTTCTTCTTCTTCTTCGTCCTCCTCCCCAGAGACCTCCGGCAGGATCAACCGCTTCTTGTGAACCGGCTCGTCTTGTGAGGGTCTCTGGCGCATCTTCAGCTGGTACCTCTCCTCGGCACGCGCCACAGCTTCTCGGGCCGCCTCCTCGTTGGCAATAGGTGGCTGTGAGCCCCGTGCCTGTGGCCTGGTACTAGGTGTAGGAGCAGGAATCCTGGTAGCTAATTTCTTCTGTGGGGGATCCCTCACGCTCTTCCTCCTAGGAGCCGCTTGTCCCTGTGCCTGCATTGTAAAAATTGTATACATTAACATATGTTTGCGTATTGCATATTTTGAAGCACGCATGATCAATCCGCAGTCAAACAACAATCAAAAGCATGCTGTGTATCGTGCAAATATGAGCATACATCTGGTATCGAAAGCAAAGGAATGTATCAAATGCAGACATATATCAGATGCAGACATGTATTGAAAAGCAGGAATGTATCGTTTTCTAAGGGTATACCTAAGATCTCCGAGCTGCTGGCCGAGGATAGCGCAAGTCCAATGGTAGGCCACTCGCCGCTCTCCTAATCACGTTCTCCAACGCAAGCATGCGCCGGACAGCCTCGTTCACCCACTCATTGGGGACCTGCAAAGAGGATTCAAACATGAACAACTGAATGGCAGTTCAATTTTATCCGAATACGGTAATGAGAGCAACAATATCTTACTGGCACAGTAACGGGCGCTGGCTCAACTCTAGCCGGGGTAAGGTGCAACTCAGCTGGATTGCCCTGAGAGTCTACCACTGCTATCTGCCACGTCAGCTCTGGTGGCCCGCCTCTCACTAGTCCACTCGGACCTCGCCTCGGGCGACTCTCACCACTGCCTGGCCTCCATGAAACGGCTCTCCTCTCCTCAGCAGCTCCGCGGGCCTGACTCCGAACCTCCCTGAATTCTCGCACTCCCAGTGGCCCCGCCAAGCGCTCCCTCTGATAGGCTGCATAGTCCATGTCAGGATGCAAGTGGCGTGCCAAGTCAGTATCAGGCCGTGTGAAGACCTCCAACTCAGCCAAGGTATACTCTCCCGTGTGTGAGGCCCGTGGTGGAAGCGGTCTAGGCACCTGAAACCCCGCGTAGCCAAGTGATTGACGTGTCACTCGGTCACCCAAGTACCACTGCCAACCAAAAGCCGACTCCAGCAGCACTCTGCTTGCTGTGACAACCCTGCTACGAGCCAAGTACTCAGGCTCAGGCTCTGCCACCCTCCAAGGATCCCACTCAACCTGTAAAGGCAAACAGTGCAAGGATCGGTCAGCGACGGCATTGAAGCAATAAAGAGGCATACACATTACTATTTCTACGAAGTATGATGTTATACTTGTGAAGGGCGTAGCTCGTCGAGGTATATCCTAAAGCCGTTCAGATCGCCTCTGCCTCTCTTCTGGCCCATGTTCTTCTTGCTCCATATGTGTGCGCGCGGGAGAACCCCCAAGTCCAGGCTCTTCGTCACCGGACGGCACATGTTCAATACCTCATAAGCCCAGAGCTGCACGATTGTCAAATAAATCAAATCAGTAGTGTATGCAAGAATGCTATTGAACAAGTTATGCTATCTAAGTGAATGCAAGTACGAATTGGAAAGTGTGCATTATTCTGCTGTAAATCATACCTCCCAAATCCGCCAGTACCCGGCAGTGCTCACCTCCGTCCTCGACGAGTCCCCAAAGAAGCCGTAGGCTGCGCCCAGTGCCGCTCTGCCCCAGTCAAAGCGCGAAGCTGTCCTCAGGTCCCTCAGGGCAGGCAGGTAGGACAAGTGAACCTTGCTACGCCTGTTTGGATACAGAGTAGCGCCAAAAAGGTACAACAGGTACCCCCGGGCCATCTGCTCCGCCTCCTGCTCAGTCGTCACCTTCTTCTTAAGATATCGGGTGAACTGCCCATACCTCGCCATCCCCTCCTCGATCTTGGGCACCTCACTCAGAAACCACTCCAAGGCTGCCTCGTCCTGCTCAATGCCCGAATCAAACGGGATAGGCTCACCCCCAACCCTCAAGCCTGTGATCGCTGCAAAGTCAGTAGGCGTCACTGTCATCTCCCCAATCGGTAGGTGGAAGGTGTTTGTAGTATCCCTCCACCTCTCTGCAAGTGCAACCAGAACGGCGTGGTCATTCCTCACCAGCGTGAGAGTCTGAATGAACTCTCCAAAACCTGCCTCGTCCACCAACTGCCTCACTCTTTCCGACAAACTCTGGTACAACGCTAAGGAGCTGCATGCACCCCCGAAGCCCCGGATATCTCTCGGCCGCGCCCTCTCCTATATCAGACACAGAAAACAAACAACAAAGGATATATCAGCATGCGGAGTTGCACTTTCAAGTTCTAAGTAATCAATGCAGCCTAGCTATGGATGGTTGGTTCAAGTTACTATGTCTCATGCACGACGTTCAAACATGGACCTATGGTATCGCTACTCGAAGTCTACTTCAGAGGGTTACTATTACTCCACAACTTTTAAACATTTGGGCGCATGAATTGTATTTGAATGGCGTCTAATGAAGGAAATGAGTGTTTATCAGAAAGTTACCTCAGACCAGCTGCGCGAAATATGAGTGTCAGGGTCTCTCAAAACCAACTCGGAGTCATACTCCGTCTGTCGTGGCCGATATGCTGTAAAACCGGATGGCACGAACAAGTGAGGAACAGGTGGCCTATACCCCTCTGCTGAAAACGGAGCCCGAGTCAAACTCTCCGCCTCCGACACCGCTGTCACCCTGGGGCCCTGTACTCTAGCACCAACCCTCTCCTCGGTCTCAGTATCCCTCAAAAGCTCCTCATTGGCAGCCCACTCTCTCTCGGCTCTCGCCGCAGCCTCCGAAGCAGCTATCTCCCGCTCTCACTCCTCTCGAGCCTCCAAGACAGCAGCCCCTATCATGGGATTCTCCTCGAGGAGTCGGGCTAATCTTTCCTCACTCAGAAACTCTGCAAGGTCCTGTCTCGTAATTGGTCTATGGCCCGACGATGTCGCTGCTGGCCGAAACAGAACCTCCTCCTCGGGAACTTCCGTGACACCCCCCTCCTCGATCACCACACCCTTGCCTTTCGCCGGATCCCTCGGCGGAATATCACTTGGCTCGACATCACCACCACGGCACTCCTGCTGCCCATGGCCTCGGAAGTACCACCAACTACAATGGAACCACTCACGGCCGTGCTTGGGTCCATTTGCCCGACAATAGAAGCTACTGCCCCGACCAACTCCGTCGCGCGACGATCTGGCTCCGTCGCGCGATGATCACCGTCGTTTCCAACCGCCTGCATGAGGCCTTGCTCGCCATCACCGCCGCCTGCCGCCGCTGCACCCATGCCTGGAACTACCATCACCGGCGGCTGATCCCCTATCTCGACCTCCATGGGTCCTCCCTCGTCCTTCGAACGATCGACAACTTCTCCTCCACTGCCCCCGTCACCGTGGTCTGCCATGGATGAATGTATGCGTGTGGGTTCTTTGATTTCGACAAGGAATCAAGAGTTTTTGATGGATTATTGAGAGAGTTTGAGAGTGAAAGGGGTTTCCAAGATTTTGAAACCGCTGGGAACTGCTCCTGTAGCGTCCTCGGGAAGTTTGAAGCTATCAAACGGGTGCGGGCCGGGTCTGGGCTCGTTACAGGGCCAAGCCCTAAATCGAAACTCTCGCGCGATGGTCTGGATGCCTCGAGCGATGGTCCAGCTGGGCCGTTGACCAATTTCAGCCTCTAGTTCGGCCCAATCTCAGGTATAACCATCATGATGGCCCATGAGCTTTCCTTAGATCTCGCAAATGATCTTGTATCCCCAGCAGTGGTCTGCCCCACGTCAAGTCCAATTTCAAATCAGCGACGATCCATTCGTCCAATTTCAAATCAGCGACGATCCATCCGTCCAATTCAAAATCAGCGACGATCCATCCGTCCAATTTCAAATCAGCGATGATCCATCCGTCCAAATTCAAAATCAGCGACGATCCATCCGTCCAATTTCAAATCAACGACGATCCATCCGTCCAAATTCAAAATCAGCAACGATCCATCCGTCCAATTTCAAATCAGCGACGATCCATCCGTCCAAATTCAAAATCAGCGACGATCTAACCGTCCAAATTCAAAATCAGCGACGATCCATCCGTCCAATTCAAAATCAGGGACGATCTAACCGTCCAAATTCAAAATCAGCGACGATCTAACCGTCCAATTTCAAATCAGCGACGATCTAACCATCCAATTTCAAAGTCAGCGACGATCTAACCGTCCAATCCCTTGGTGCACGGTATTTGTACATAATGTCTTGCACTTTTCAATTAATTGGCTTTTGGGTGAATTAGATGGGTGTCTAGAAATCTTTGACGTTACCCGTACCGACTAATGGTGCTCTGCGTGCCGTCAAAGAGGGACTACTGTAGACACCCCAATCTGATTTCCCAGTCATTTTATCTCTATTCAGTTTCTTGTTCCCCCGATGATGAATCAGGTCGCGAACAGTATTGAATGAAATGGTTTGAGTTTGGTGTGTGTGGAACCCATCCTTAACCCCGAAGCCTTTAAACCCAAACCTTGACTAACGGTTTGACAATCGCACGACTTACTGAGTCTATCGCGCGATGCTCTACTTGCCAGGTGGTGGTCAAAGTCAAACTTTGACTGATTGACCATCGCGGGGAAGCTAGAACCCTCGCGCGACGGTCTCAATCCATCGCGCGATGGTCGACACCTGTCGTATCCAGCTGGATTTTGTGATGATGAGGCGTCTGCAGGTCCATGTGATCCCGTTCCATCGACTGGACGGCGTTTGCAGGGCCACCCTTGCACCACCTAATCCCCCACTCTCCCATCAACTTGGCACCCCACTTCTCTACCAAGTAAGTGCAGCCAGCATTGTTGGCTGGCTGCATGACCTTGCATTACCACCAACAAACCCCTCCTCTTCTATAAAAGACCCTCTTTGTTCTCCTTCAAAGGGGTTACCAAAAATTCACTCGAAAAGGAAGAGCAAGAACTATAACCTTGATCTCTACCAAAGCCACTACCACTTTCTCCTTTACCAAAGGCATACAACCTCACTCAAACCATATTCAAATCACTTAAGCAAAGGTATAATTTTCAGCCTTTACTGTTTTGATCCCTGAGGGGGGCTGACAGGGCCAGGGCTGGTAATCAATATCAGTTTTGACCCCAAAGCCAGCAAATTTACAAGTTACTGTGAATGGAAGACCCGCGCGCGATGAACCCATTCCATCGCGCGATGCTTTTAGCTCGTGTGATATGGTTCTCGTGGGGACGGGCTTCTCGTTCTGTTCAATTTATATGATTTCATATTTTCCTGCCTAATCATATTTGATACATCTCACTGTTTTGCATGCTAAAATCAGTAGTTCAGTTTAGTTTATTTTCTTGTCCATGTTGGAATGCCCCTGGGTGGCTTCTGAATATGTCTCAGAGCCCAGGCATGCGAAGCAATTCCTGGAAGTCCAGTCCGAACAATCGCGCGATGATGTGACTCCATCGCGCGATGGTTGCCTCTTTTCCAGTAATTGCCCTTGCATGGGCAGCTAGGCTCTCAGCCTCTGTTTTAACACCCTCACTGTTTAAGGGTTGCATACCATTCCAGCTGTGTTAATTTGTAAATATTGATTTATTTTCAGTACACATAAACTGCGTGGTTTGTCCTGGGTGTGCACTGGTCCTTCCAGAGCCCAGTAGGGGATAAAATTTAACCTGATGGTGGGATGTGAATACTCGCGCGAGGGTTTGAGTCTGTCGCGCGATGGTATCGGTTGCATGTAACGGTTCCTGTGCATGCAAGTTGGCCACTGTTTGCAATAGATTTAAAATCATCACACTGTTTTCATATCCCGAGACCAGTGTTAAATATTATCTCGTTTTATTCATTATCGTTCCATGTATCCATGCTATCTATCACATCTTGCAAACGTGTTACAGTTTTAAATCCCCGATTAACTGTTCCCCCGCCCTAATTGGCTAAAAATTGATTAATTAAACAGAATCGCAAACAAACATCATTTTTGCAAACGCCTAAGTAGAGACCGATCTCCGGATTGGGCGAGAGGGGTGCCATAAAACTCTTCCCCTCTCGTAACCTGGCTCCCGAACCCAGATATGGTTATGACGGACTGGTTCCTTAACTTTTTCAAATCAAACAGCGCGGCAAGTGCTTCGAAATACGGTTCCTTGGGTGTCGGACCTTCAAACCCGAGTGGCGACGCTGTATATTTGCGAGCGCTTGTCGTCCAGCTTCCAAAGCGCTCCTGCGAACCGGCAGCATCTTTCCTTTCTCAAAGGGTGGGGAACGGAATCCCTTCCCCGGAGGAAAGAAAGATCGGGCAAATCGCATTTGCCCACACCCTCCAACATCACCATCTTTCCATCATCTATCTCTCTGTCCCTTCCTTCCTTGCTCTGTCACGGCTCCTCCCTTCTTTTCCACACCGGTTTCGTAAAACATAGAAGAACATTATAGATGACTACAACTTCTCATTTTCAGATATTTGGTTTATCGAGAATGATGTTCCTAGTGGGGAGGGCGTCTCCCACAATTTTCGCGATTATACACCTGAATTGACAGCTGACGAGGTTAGTTATTACCTTGTTCTTATGCATATTAGTTATTTAATTTAAAAGGAAAAAAATTATGATAAGACTGAATCATGTTGTACTTTTACATATTCACATTCTTTTTTCTTGTTTATAGATTTTTCAAAGTAGAGACAAGATGATAGATTGGGTGCGAAGAGTCAGTAGGGAAAATGGTATTGTTGTTGTCATTAAGAAATCTGCTAGTTTAATTGGTGGCAAGATGCCAAAGTGTATTCTTAGTTGTGAAAGAAGTGAAAAGTATAGATCGGCATAGAATGTAGTTGAAGGACAATCCTTGCAAAAGAATACTGGGACAAAAAAATGCGAGTGCCCATTTGAGTTATGAGGTATACTAATACCTCAAGTGGGTGTCATGTGGGGTGTAAAGGTGAATGTGGTTTTCATAACCATGAAACAACAAAGTATTTTGATAGGCATGAGTACCTGTCAAGGCTAACACTAGAGCAGAAAGAAATTGTGCGTGACATGACGAACAACACCGCGCCTTGTGAAATTCTTAATGTTTTGAAGAAAAAAAAAACTCGTTAAACACTACAAGTGCCCAGAGCATTTACAGCCTCAAATATACAAATAGCATAGCAGAATAGGGCAGTCTAAGTTACTCAGTTTGTCTTACGTCAATTAATAGAGAAAAGATATCTCCAAGAATATCTTACAAATCCACACACCAACGAAATTACAAATATTATTTGGGTTCATCCTCAAAACCTAGAGCTATCTGTGAACTTTTCGTCCGTATCGGTCATAGATGCCATATACAAGACCAACGAGTATCGGTTACCACTATTGGAGGTTATGGGTATGACATCCACAATGTGCACTTACTCTCTCATGTTTACACATCTTACAAATGAGAGGGTAAAGAACCTGACATGGGCCTTGAGTATTTTAAAGAAATGGATGCTTGGAGGGGGCATTGTTGCCATCAGTATTTGTTGCAGATCAGGAATTGGCGCTTCTTAGCGCCATTGAAGCATGTTTCCTCTCGGCACGTCACATCCTTTGCATTTGGCACATCAACCAATGCATAATAAAGCACTGCAGAGGGGTCCTTGGTCCGTTGTTTAACGACTTTAACATGTCATGGCACTTGCTTATTAATTCAACGACCGAAGCGTCTGCGATGACTATAAACAACACCTGCAGCTCTTAGAATACCTTCTCAACACATGGTTAAGGCTGTACAGAGATAGGTTTGTGGCAGCATGGACAAATACGTGTATGTACCTCAGAAGCAATTCAAGCCAGATGTATAGTCACTTTATGCATTGTTACCTTTACTATTTCAATTTTGTACATTATTCTACTACACTAGAGAATATTTCTGTAACTTTTGTCTTTAAACACAATTTATTATTATATTACAGGGCAAAGTCCACACATGCGAGGCTGAAGCTATGTTTGGGGGGTACCATCTCATCCTTACAAAAAGCTTTTGGGATAATACACAAGATGTTGAAAAATCAGTTCGGGGAGATTTGGAGGTCATTCCAGAGATCTATCAATATCCCCTGCCATTGGTAAATACATGACGAACTTTTTCAACAAGTAAGAACTTGCATTTCATTAGAGGCAATGGAGGTCATCAATGTTCAACTACAATGCGTTGAAGATGCATCCCCCCTCCAGTTCGGGTTGTGCGACTGTACAATAAAAATTACTCACGGATTGCCATGCAGACATGATCTTGTATATTACCATTGGTATTCCATGCCAATTTCGATTCAGAGCATCCACGATCATTGGACAAGACTGTCCATGTGCGCGCCCATTGTGAATGACAAGGGAGAATGACCGGACAGAACATCTGAAGTTATGGACAGATTACATAGGATGGATTGATCTACGCGAGAGCACATGATAGACAGGATTATCGATATGACAGATCCATCTCAGAGTATAGTTCGAGGCCCAGCGTATAACGTGGCTCATAGAGGTCGACCTACTGGTAGAGAGGAGCAAAGTGGACGACGCATTCCTTCCTTTACAAAAGCATCCACTTCGTCATCTAGGATCTAATTTAGAAGACGTGGGAGGGGCGTGGGAGTTCGCAAAACTCAAGCAAACCATGCTCAATTTTCAGTTCCACCCATCTCTACCGACTACGTTCAGCGTTTACCTTAGGCTTATCAGCATTACACTTCTCACATTAATGACATCCGAGGTGACAGTCATTGTGAATTCAGGGCGATAGCCGCTCATATAGGGTATACTAAAGATTGTTGGGCTCAAATTCGAATAGATCTCATTGAGGAGATTCAACAAAATAAGAATCTATATGATGAGCTATATCCAGAAAAGGGTTAGGCAGACCACCTAATACACTCTTTAAATTGCTTTGAAGATTCGGCACCACCAGAGCATTGGATGGACACTATGAGTTTGGGCGTTGTCATCGCTTCGACGTACAACCTTGTTCTGCATACATTTGATGGGCATACTTCAGGTTGTTTTACTTACTTGCCATTGGGATCCCCTCCAGTTTCAATCCAAGAGCGCATTGAAATAGCTATTGTCCATATTGGGGGCAATCACTTTGTACAACCTTTCTTCAGCCTCATTACCTTGTACCACCCTTCCCAACATGGTGGAAGAACAATGCATCAAACCAAGCAAAAGGATGGGTAGCTCGTCATGCAATACGAATTAGTTTGTGGAAAGAAATAATGAATACAAGACGAAGTGGGGCAAGAGCAGAATTTGGTGAAAACATTTATTAGAAATTGGATTTTCATGTATTTTCACTCTTTGACGAATTAGTATAAGTTATGTTTTAATTATTGATTTATTAATTAAAATTAGTACAAGTTATGTTAGTACAAGCTATGTTTTAATTAATTAATTATTAATTAAAATTATAGTAAGAATTTTTTTAAAAGTAAAACAAAAAACTAGTAAAAGTTAAAAAAAAAAAACTAAAACAGTGATTAAAGTCTTTTAAAAGTAAAACAAAAAAACTAGTAAAAGTTAAAAAAAATTAAAACAATAATTAAAGTCTTTTAAAAGTAAAACAAAAAAAATAGTAAAAGTAAAAATAAATAAAACAGTAATTAAAGTCTTTTAAAAGTAAAATAAAAAAACTAATAAAAGTAAATAAATAAAAAAAAACCTAATAAGAGGTGGGCGGGGGGCCTTGTGTCGTCTCAGGGGGGTGCGACAAGGGTCTCGACTATGCCTTGGCCTTTTCTTTAATTTTATTGTGCTTTCTTGGTTCAATGGCAATTAAAGGGATCCGGGGGCTCTGCTGCCCGGGGGGCGCAGTAGCCCCTACCCACTCCAAAAAAACGCCGCCGTTTTACTTTAAAAAAAAAAACATAACCACCAATTTGCAATCCTAAGGAACAGAAATATAATTATGAGAGCCTTAGAGACAAAATTTGTTTATGTTTCTTTAGAATAATATGATCAGAATAATAAGATCTTCACACCCATTCAAACGGATTAAAAATTGAAGCACTTAATTTTTTAACTATATTTTTTAATATTTTTTAATATATAAACAGTACAAAAAATTAAGTGCTCAAATTTTTCCTCTGTTTGAATCGGTGCAAAGATCTTGTTATTCTGATATTATTATTCTGATATCAGAATAACAAGATCTTTGCACCGATTCAAATGGAGGGAAAATTCGAGCACTTAATTTTTTTTATACGGTTTGTATATTAAAAAGTTTGTATATTAAAAAGTATAGTTAAAAAATTAAGTGCTTCAATTTTTAATCCGTTTGAATGGGTGTGAAGATCTTATTATTCTGATCATATTATTCTAAAGAAACATAATCAAATTTTGTCTCCAAGGCTCTCATAATTATATTTCTGTTCCTTAGGATTGCAAATTGGTGGTTATGTTTTTTTTTAAAGTAAAACGGCGGCGTTTTTTGGAGTGGGTAGGGGCTACTGCGCCCCCCGGGCAGCAGAGCCCCCGGATCCAAAGCGAAGAGTGAGTGTCAGTGCGAGACAATGACGCAAATCTCTCATCTTTGAAGGGCCTTTCTGTCTTTCCGTTGAATGGTCCGTGCCATTATTGATGATCTCCGACTCTCGGTACTATTAGGTCCTTTCTTTTTTTTTCGATATCATCTCATATATATATATTGTCCAGTTCCTATCCACACCCTTCCCACACCTCCTCTTTTCCGATCGAATTTCGATAATCCGAGCCATTCAATGTGTTCAGAACGTGATTTTAAGGGTACGCGCAAGAAATCGGCAAAAAAAATGATTGGGAAGGGCTTGATTAGAGCAGTTTTTTTTAACCGTTAAAAAAAAAACTATTTAGATCAAGTCCTTCCCGGTCATTTTTTTTGCCGATTTCTAGCAAGTAGTCTTAAATCACGCTCTGATCACTTTGAGCGGCTCGAATCAACGAAATTCGATTGGAAAATGTGAGAAATGGGGAGGTGCGGACCGAGCCTGACCTGATCCTGACTCTATATATATATATATATATATATCAAAACATGAAAAAGTATAAAAAAAATTTACACCTAATACTAATAACAACAAAAAAACAAAAGAAAAAACCGCTCAGCTTTGATGTCGGATCCAACACTCCGCTCGTGAAGATGGATTGAAGATCGCTACTGGGTCACGTTCCCGCCGCAATATCACCACCAGATTAATATCCATCTTGACGCTTCTCTATCGCCGTTGGAGAGCCCAGAACACGTCGCCCGGTCGATTCAAGAACCGAGATTTGGGCCCTTTCTCTATATTACTATGTAAGAGAAGACAATAGCATGTGCTTACAATTATTGGAATTATAGCAGTTGACGATTCGAAGTTAGTCAAGTCAAAAAGCATCCGCGATTTTGATGTTTTGGTTATAAACCGATCGACACTCCTTATAAAGTTGATTTGTCTTTATTTTTCTGAATTTGCATCCGCGAGAAAGTGACTTGATGGAAACGCGGAATGGAAAATCCTGCAGCACGGCCCGAGCTGCAGGAGATGTAAAGCGGTCGATCTGGTCGTCCATTTTGATGTCGACTGCTTGAATTTAATCCGAGCTCCTATTGATACGAGCCTATCATTGTCTGGATTTAAATCTGAACCATTTATCACCGAAATGAATGACCGGACTGCTGCCCTACAGCTTCTGCAGTGCGGGTCTCCGTCCTGGAAACTCACCCTTGCTAAATTAAAATAGCAGCCATCAATGAATAGTTGAATACAGTTTTGAGCTTTCCATTCCGGGGTGGATTTACCATGGTTTTAGGGGTTTAAGCAAACCTCCAGGGTTCAAAAAATACACCCCCTAAGTTCCACTCAGTTCTCAGAAATGTAGTGCAAAAAAAAGGTTTCCAGAAAAAGTAAAGTGACGTGAAGTAAAGTAAAGAAAAATGATTTTATTTTCTTATGTGTTAACAAGAAATCTTGCAAGAAAATAAGAATTCTTTCGTTTTGACAAGATCTATTTTGCAAGAAAGTATTTTCCAGTGAAAAATTTAAAGTTATGGGTCTTACAATTTTTCCTAGTTATTGAACACAAAAAATTATAGAAAAATTAATTTTCTAATCCTTTCCGTGCAACTGAATAGGCCAAGGAGGATGCATGGTCTTAAAGTCTTTGGCTTTGGTACAGTGTGATAAATAGAGCAGGCAAATGCATAGGAAAGTTTAATGGCAAATGCAGTCCCTGGGGCCAAGAGTGACTTGATGGAAAGTGACTGGGTCTCCGAGGGTCTTTATTTTTTCTTTATTCGCATCCACGAGAAAGTGACTTGATGGAAACTCTGAATGGAAAATCCTGCGGTGTGGGCCACGCTGCTGGAGCTGTAAAGTGATCGATCTAACTGTTCATTTTAATGTCGATTGCTCAAATTTTAATTTGAGATTCTATTGATCCGAGTCGTTCATCGTGTGAATTTAAATTTGCGACATTCATCGCCGAAATAGAAGGCCGAACAGTCGCCCTAGAGCCCCTGCAGTGCGGGTCCCGGTCCTGGAAACTCACCCTGGCTAAATTTAGATAGCAACCATCTCAATGAATACAGCTTTGAGCTTTCCATTCAGGGGCGGCTTTCCCATGGTCCTCCTAGGTTCAAAAAATACACTGAAAAATGTACACCCCTAAGATCGGCTTAGTTGTCAGGAATGTTGTATGAAAAATTTGTTCCAAAAAAAGTGAAGTAAAAGAAAATGATTTTTATTTTCTTGTGTATTAACCAAAAATTTTGCAGGAAACAAAAGAATTTCTTCATTTTGGCAAAACCTATCTCGCAAGAAAGTATTTTCCAGTGGAAAAGTTTAATATGTGAGTCTTACAACTTTTCTGGTAGCTGAACACATAGAAAATTACTAGAAGATTGATTTTTCCAAGTCCTTAATGAGCCAAGCTTAGTCATCTACTAAATGAGTCGAAAACTCGAGTTCGAGCTCGTGGCTCGTTTACTGAATGAGCCGAATCGAGCTCGCGAGCTGCTCGGTACGTTTACAGCCCTACTTCTACCACAAGATCGTTTGATGTTAGTTGTTTTTTCGGGATTATTTACGGAGTTAATAGGTTGAGTCGGGTACATGCCCCTTTGTGTTATTCAGTGTATTGTATTTTTGTATTTCGATCCTTGGAATTTTTATATTAATGACAGCAATCTTCCAAAAAAAGTTTTCTACAAGCTGAACGCAATTTTATATAAGCCCTATACATGATTGTGTTAAGATGTCTAGTAGGAGTAATAGTTTATACTGTATGCAATACTATTATATAGAGTGGCACCATGATTTGGTTTCTACAGTAGCAGCTCTTGGTGAAATAGCTCAACAATTGGGTAAAACGGACTGGAGTTTGAGTTTGAACGAATGTGATGAAAATGGAAATTGGCATACGTCGGTGAAGGACGACTTGTATAACAGTACCGTCAACTGCACCTGCCTTGGTGATGGATGTCACATCAGCGCCATGTATGCTTCACTTCTAATTTCCATGTTCTTCAAAATTCATATGCGCATATGAATTTGGGCTGCACCAAGGTGTGGTGAAAAAGGGGTCTGGGCACGCCATGTGGAGAGCAGGGGCAGAGTTAGAAATTTTGACTTGTGGGGTCCAAACTTCAACCTATGTGTGATTCACTAATCTAATGAAACAATTAGGTTAACGAGGTAATCAAATAGTGTCTATAGCTTAGAGACTTAAGGACTTTAGACGCGTTAATTTTCGTTGAATGGAGTTTTAGTGGATGTAAGTGAGAAAATGACTTGTCTCGAAATCAAAATTTTAATGACTTTAGCCCATTTAGTTGGTTTAGAAAAAGGGAAAAACCCAGCCTTAATTAATGTAGCTTTGCTTTATAATTGATCCCGACCACCTTTCGCATTTTGAAAACGATGCATGATATATAGCTTTATTTATATTGTTATGAAAAATATCTCTCTATATCTTGAAAGAAAGAATGCATGAAGGGTAATTTTGCGATTCTACTTAAATAAAGACAAAAAAATAGAATGCATTTGAACAAAAGAAGAGTTTAAAAATGAATTTCCTAAAAAATATCTCTCCGAATAAACAATTAGAAAATCCAGAAAACAACAAAACCCATAACCCAAATAGAGCAAAGAGTTTTTCTTATTATAAAATCCAGTAAACAATAAAGCACATAACCCCAATATCTCATTTCTTTCCTACTGATCTCACTTTTCGTGTACACCGTGCATGATGTTTTCCTTATTTTTTTGATCTGTTGATGTTTTCCTATTTGCCACCCTAAGTTTTCTAAGTACCAAAATGATGAATAGGCTGGGCTGGGGCAAATTAGATTTTCAAAGTGGAGGCAACCAAACATTATTTGGGTGTAAACTAGTAGTACCTATCCCTGGTGACCGTTGGAAGGAAGTGGGGTCCCCACTTGTACCAATGTCTCTCCACCCTTGGTGGCAGACTGGCAGGGCACTAAATATTTTTTGTCATATCATACATCTAGGTTAAGGAGGATGCATGTGCGCGCATGCCCAATCTGTTGGAAAGTATCCATGAACTCAATATACATTGAATGATTTATATCTACTTAAAAGGCTGCCTTGCTCACTTCCCTTTTCAAAAAGCATTTTTCAAAGAATTCCCTCTAGATTCCTCATACTTTCAACATTTCTCTTTCTATCTCTCTCCACTTATAGCCCTACTATTTTTCAAAAAACTTTTCAAATACCAAACCAATCACAACATAAGTCTTGTAGGTTGTAAGCCATCCAAATTGTACTCTTTTTTTTTTTTTAAGGTTTATTCGACGTAAGACTCAATCTTCACACATGTTCCTAAGCCTTTGGTACAGAGTGATAAAAAAGACAGGCAAATGGATGGAAACCAGTGGTCCAAAATCATAAGCACACCTAACTACTATTTAAAGAAGAAGACCAGTTGGGTTGGGTTGGGGTCTACTCTAGTTTGTATATATGATTGCTTTGAGTTTAATTTGTATGGTTTGTTTTGAATATCCAAAAGCTATGAGGTCTCCTGCTCTACTTATTATAATATTGTTCATGCTAATATGCTTTGGAGCAGGTGGAACACAAGGACAACAAACTAGACGTATTCCCGATGATGAAAGTAAGAGGCCTTCTTCTATGACTTCGGTTTATTCATTTTTTCTGTTTCTACTTTCTTGTTTTTCATCTCTCGATTCTCGAATATAGAGAAGAGGTTCACCACAAGATGGGAATCGGAAATCCTGCAATGCGGCTTCCTATAGAGCATCCTGCATGATACGTCCGGACTGTCCATTTCGATAGTCAATGGTTTGATTGTCGAGATGAATGGTTCAGATGTGCCTTACAGGCCCTATGGGCAGCCCAATCTACAGGGTCCCTAGATCCGCAAAGATGATGAGAGCATGATTTTGTATATGTGAAATGGTTTTATACATGCTTCAACACAAGATGGTGTGATGTTTTTTTTTTTTTTAAAGGCAAATTTTTTTTATTAATCACTAAAATTGTTACAGAGATTAATAGGAATAAGAAATGATGACATTATATTCCTAATTTGAGATCTATTTGAGTTACAAAGCTAAGAATAATCTTTTGTCCATCCGAGACCCAAATCCAAGGTTAACAAGAAGCCAACCAAGAGGACACCTATTGGGACAAGCCCACACCTAATGAGCCAAATCCCGAAACACCTATTGAGACAAGCCCATATACCTAAAGGGCTAAGCCCAAATACAAAAGCACCTAAAAAAACAAAGACAAAGAACCTAACGCCGAAACACCGCAGCCCGCTAGAATAAACCACCAAACACCATTGATACCGACGAAGCAACAACCTATTGGGACAAGCCCATACACCTAAAGGGCTAAACCCAAATACAAAAGCACCTAAAAAACAAAGACAAAGATAGTTTGGTGTTAGTTTTATATAAGTGGAACACAATTTTATATATAGCCCTATACATGTTTTGTGTTAGAGATGTCTAGCTAGTAGGAGTAATACTTTATGCAATACTATTATATAGAGCTTTCTTCATGTCATCTCAAAAGGGCCACCATGATTTGGTTTCTACAGTGGCAGCTCTTGGTGAAATAGCTCAACAATTGGGTAAAACGGACTGGAATTTGAGTTTGAACGAATGTGATAAAAATGGAAATTGGCATACGCCAGTGATGGACGGCTTGTATAACAGTACTATCAACTGCATCTGCCTTGGTGATGGATGTCACATCAGCGCCATGTATGCTTCCCTTCTAATTTCCATGTTCTTCAAAATTCATACTCGCATATTACTCAGGCCCCATTCCGCTAATGTTGTTATTTTTTTTAAGTACTTATTTCCTACTTTACGAGACAGGTTATTATCTCACAATACATCACCTTTAGTTAAAAAAATAATTTTGTTTTAGTTAATGGAACCTACCCTCACTTATATGATAGAAAGCTTTCATATATCAACTGTGTTGTCCCAAATTTAGACGACATACAAAAAGCGACATTTTTTTTTATCAGCGAAAGTCACTATGTTTGAATACTAGAATAGTTTGATTAACATATTGGAAGAGGAGTTGAACTTCTGATCTCCATTCTCCTAGCACTTAAATGCACACCAAATGCTGCTGGTCCAGTCGGACACTTTTCCAGCATCTCTCCGAAAATCAATTGGTGTTAGGGAAGACTTCAATTAAGTCTTTTATGGTATATATTCGACAGCGCACCTGCAAGTTTGTTTTTAGAGCGGTCGCAGGGAGTGACATTGTGTAACCAAATCTATGGGGGCACTCTAGCCCCAACAGTTCTCTTGATGATACCCTACCCTAGAGTGGCGTGGTTGACATTTCTACATCACGTTTCCTGTTAGCCACCAAAATGACAAGTTTCCAATTTTTAGTGCTAATTTGGCCTATCGTAGAGTACCTTTGGTGCGTTTATCTTGTTTGTGTCCCTAGACTCATGTATGCAGCAATATGTTGTATTATGAAAATGGAAAATGCTAATAACAGTCCAGTCAAAAGGGCAGGAAAAGGAAAAAAGGAAAAGAAAACTCAGTTTTCTATGTGTTAAAGTGTCTTGAAAAGTGTTTCAAGTGTGTTAGAAGTTGCGTTTTTCTTTTATTTTTGTTCTTCTTGCTTTATTCAATTATATCTACGCACATTGTGCTGTAGTCATGCAGTGAAAAGGATTTCGGGCGTAATTTTTTTACTTTTCCAATTCATATGAATGAATAATCCTCAAAAGTTTGGCCTAATTAATGGACACGAATTTGTTTTTTTGAATAAAGACGAAGATGAAACAGAAAAAGCCCAAAAAGTTGAGGTTTCTTTAAAAAAAAACTGGGCCTATGATGTCGTTGGACCAGTGAGATGGAGAGGAAAAAAGATGTGACAACATTAGAGCAGAGGGATAGCGTAGACCCTGGGGCAGGGAGTATGGTGCACATAAGAGAAGATAGCCTCCTTTTATGGAGGAGTCTCCTTTCATATGGGAGATGGGCTTAGCCTTAGCAACAATGTGCTAAGATCTCAGGGTTACAAGTACGATTCACTCTTCTAGGGGTTTGGTGACTTGCTCAAGGTTGGGGCCGACTAGTTGGCACCTAGGCGCTAGGCGTCCATTCTCCGCCCGACTAGCGCCTAGCGATTTTTGGAACATTGGTTACATTTGTTTTACTAGGACATATTGTGGACGCAGTTTGTGAAGTGGTGCCCTTGGGATACCAAAGAAGCACGGACACGTCTACCTCCCTCACGTATGGGTGTCCAACACGTATCGGACACGGATAGGACACGCCACTCTCTGGATCATGTCCAATGTACACCTAAATACATGTCAATTATTCTTATTAAATTTGTTCTACTGGGACATGTTGTGGACACTCTTGGGACATGCGAAGAACTCATTAAGAGATTAAAATGTAATGTTTCAAACTTGGTCCAAAGATCAAATTTTCGATTGGTGGTTAGTTCTTGAATATTAATTACACAATGACCGTTGAATTGTGTATGCATAATGATAATACTTTTTGTTGGTTTTATGTTCATTTGATAGAAATGATGTTTTTATCTATTACATAAACTCATAAGATACCTCTATGATGTTTTTATCTAAAAAAGTGGCGTATCCTCTTGTTCATATCGTATATCGTATCATATTAGTGTCTCGTGTCTGTATCCGTGCATCTTAGTGGGGTACCATCATCCACCCTACCCACTAATCCACAAGTAGCTAGCTATTTCGTGTGAGGTTATATAGGTTAATGCATAATGAGGCCCCAACCATTGAGGAGGGATGAAGCCTCTGTAGTGTTCGCAGCCTAGGTAGGCTGTGATAGCATCAAAGTTGCCATTCTTGTGATGAGTGATCGTGAGAGGAGGTACTGTGTGGGTGGGCAAGGAGAAGGTGAGGTGTCGAGAGAAGGTATCGAAAAAAGCAAATGACCAGATCTTCTGGAGTGGGATGTAGTGGCTCGTCATGCAAGAATGGAGTTGCAGAACTGGCATCATTCGTTTCAGTTGATTAGATTTTTCCTTCAAATGCCAAAATGTTCAACAAGGTCCATTCTAAATCCGAGGGGAAGTTGAACTTCACCCTATATGGTTGAAAATTAAGGATGTTCCTGACTGAATTTCAGGCCTACATGAGACAAACTGTTGGTTTAGAGGTGTTTACAACATTATGCGGTTCTGAACATTTACATGGCTCTTGGTGTGAACTGTGAAGTGATTAGTTGCAGTTTTTCCTAATACTTTTCCTGTTAGTTAGTGTTATTTTGTGCATTAGCATTTCTAAACTTTGGCACAGAGATTATTTTTATACTACAGAGTCTATGGATCTCTAATTAAAGACTGATTTATTGGATCTAATGCATGTTTCTGTTTTTCTGCAACAGATATTTGACAGGGCAGGATCTTCCTGGTGTCCTACCAAAGTCAATAGCGAACTTATCCTACCTAACAATTCTGTGGGAATGATTCCAATTAGCTAATTTACATAATCTTCCGCGTCTATTGATTTTTTACCTCGTCATTACGTTGAAAGTTTTGTCAATTGTTGCAGTGATCTCAATGGCAACTTTCTCAATGGTTCTATTCCTCTTGAATGGACTTCTACCAAGTTGGAATTTTTGTGAGTTATATAGGCATTTCCTTTTTAGAGTAGCTGGTCAGTTGTAATACTGTCCATTTCCTTAATAAGCAGAGTGAAACTGTTGTAGGACTTTGAGTGAGAACCGCTTATCAGGGACAATCCCAAAGTCCTTCGGAAGGATGACCAATCTCACCACTTTGTACTCTCTCTCTCTCTCTCTCTCTCTATATATATATATATATATATAGTGTGTGTGTGTGTGTGTGGTGCATGTGTGTATAAACTTCAGAAAGTAGAAAAAAAGAAATGACATGTTGCATGGATAAAATGTCCTGTAATTTTGAAGGAAGTTATTTTCAGGAGCTTAGAGAGCAACATGTTTGAAGGAGCTATCCCAGCAGAGCTAGGGAATCTTGTCCACCTACAGTATTTGTGAGTTATCTTTTGGATATAATTCACATTTCTCTATCAAACTCTCGATTTCCAACCACAAAATTGTAAAGTTACTTTGGTTTTGACCCCCTGCGGGCTTTGTAGCAATCTTAATTCTAACAAACTCACTGGGGAGCTGCCAAAGGAATTATTAAACAACCTGATAAATTTGCAGCAAGTGTAAGTTCATTTATCGGCCATTAAATAATGTGCCCTATTCTTCCATAGCTTGTCTTTTCTTTGTTTTTTACTCTTGGATTGATGCAGTAGGATGAGCAGTAACAACTTCACAGGAAAATTACCTAGTTTCCACAGGTGGGAACGACTTCAAATATTGTAAGTGTTCCTTCCTATTAAGCACACTCTAGGGAATGTTTCTGAAGTTGTTCAATTTTAGTTAGTCCTCTCTATTGCCATTGCAGAGAGCTTGAAGCAAGTGGTTTTGAAGGGCCAATACCTCGTGACATTTCTCTCTTGCGTAATTTAATTGAACTGTAAGTTCAGCCTTTTCGGGTCATATACACTTCTAGGAATAAATAATTCGATTAACTCAAAATTGAAGCCTTTAAACCAAGGAAAATATCTTTGAAAGCACGCTATTGTTTATCGGATCTCTAAGCAGAAGGATTACGGACTTGAATGGAGGAGTGGCTTCAGATTTTCCACCGCTGGAGGACATGACAGAAATGAAAAAGCTGTGAGTCATAACAACAATCGTAAAATGGTCGCTCAAGTATGCTCCTCTTGAACTCACCATCAACATCGCTTGCATGAATTGTTTTGTAGGATGCTGAGGAGCTGTAATATATTTGGTTCAATACCTGGCTATCTAGGAAGTTTGCCTTTGACAAACCTGTAAGTCTTCTACTCCCTCATTTTAATTGAGAAATCCCAATCCCGCCTAGTTATTTTCAATTCTAGGGACGCCTGGGAAGATTTAGATTCTAACTGAAATGACTCGCGAATTGATAATTTACATGACTCACGAACTTGGAAATCCAAAATACATGTTACACGTCCTAACTGGTGGAACTGACCGCAAGAATCAAGTGCATTACTAACATAAAATTTGGAAAGAATTTGACCCTAAATGTTGAAGTTCGTGAAACAAAGGTTACCTCTGGGGGTTCGAATATGTGGGTAGCGATTTTGTGGGTTTAATGCCATAGGTTTGGTCTGTAACCAATAAACAATGTAGCATTTATATGAGTGAATGGAACAAAAAGTCAACACTTGTTGAAATCCTAGTTGTGATCTAATTGGTAGCACCACATTTGAATTCTAAAGACCACATCACCACACAACTGTAGGAATCAACTTATAAGCTCCCACATATGTATTTGCGGCGCAACATGAATGTTTTTCCTCAATTAAAAAAATTCTTTTTTCGTTTTTCTTTCCAATTCTTGTTTTTCTATAATGAGTATTGTACTTCGTCTGCATTTTTTGTCCCTTCCAATTTCACGTCAAGTGGTAGCTCCCCATTTCCTCTGGACCTTTAGTAGATTTTCTTATTGTTTAGTACAAGGGTAGAACCATAGAAGTGAATTTTGAAGGATACAAACGTCAGTAAATTGGAAGCTAATCACATTTTAGTGTGCCACGTGACAATCTAATATAATCAGTGTGTGGGCTGCCAAGGCCAAGGCTAGTGCCGGCCCCCGCTCATTTGAGAAGGTTTGATTATTGGAAAGAGTCGCCACCCGAATTTTTGTAAATGGTTTGCCACCCGAGAAACTTTGAACTTGAAAATGATATTTGAGTTTGAAAATAAACCAGAGATTTTGAGCTCGAGAGTCAAGTTACGAAAGGGGAAGGTTTTTGTTCGGCACCCCTCTCACCTGATATGGGGATTGGTCTCTACTAGATGATACTTGTGGGATTTTTGGAAAATCTTATATTCTTAACTCTAAAACACATAGAAAATAGTTTGTACGGTGTAGGCAGGTGCTAATGTACAGTATATGTACAAAGATGACATGAAATAGAAAGCTATACAAGATGAACAAAGAAAGTGTGATCTGTGGAAACTGTAGAAAATGAAGACAACACCCCAACACTGGGTCCATAAGCCCAGCACTGGGTTTCTGCTTCCAACTCAGCTTGGAAAAATGTTTTGAGCATTCAAACAATGGACTAATTAGTACAAATGCATGAAAGATGGATTTTTCGAGTTTTATGATATATTCCTAGATGAAATAGCAAGGAAAACATTGAAAACGGTCAATAAATGCTTAGGAATGGACGTTAAAGCCCTAGGACTCCATTGATATTGAAGAAATTAGTGGATCCAGGAGCACAACAGAGAGTTGGGGAAGGGATGACCAGCGCTGGACATAGATGATCGCATCCCTCTCATATCAGAGACTTGTGATCACATTAGCCAGATCGTATTGTTACTTTGCACTCCTGGTTTCCTCAGACGAGCAGAAACCAGAGATGCAGGTAGTTTCCTACCTTTTTGAATGCTTGATCGAGACTTTGAAGCTTAGTTTGAGTGGTTTATTAGGTGTTTTGAGTTGGAAAGTGATGAGAGCGATTTTCTTAGTTGTATTGAGAAAAAGGGAATTTTTGGGCTTGAAGATGGATTTTTCTCAAAATACAAAATATTTCAGCATTTTCCTCAACTATATATGAGAAAAACCCAGAATATAAGTATTCTAGAGAGAGAGGCTCCAAGGTTGGAAGAGATATCCAAGGATGGGAAGAGGTCCTTTGTATAAGGCTCTATGCACTTGTATTTATAGGGAATAACAGAGGAGGAGCGTCTATACTAGCTTAGAGTTAGCAACATGCTTAGTAGGGTCATGATGACATTCTTGCAGCAGTTAGAACCTGTCAGAAAAAGTGAAAATTTCCCAGCGCTGGTGAATTGATCAAGCGCTAGGATGGAAACTGTTTTGCCCAGTGCTGAGGTAGTAGTGACGAGCGCTGGTCATGGTTTGAATATGGTTCAGGCTTTGGAATGTTCAAAGTCATCGATCAAGCTTCCAAATTCATGGTTCCGTCTGGGATCATCATTGGAGATCTAAGATGACTTGGGGAAGCCCAAATTGTGGTGTCTACACCGTGAAAGGTACATGAAAGCACATAACTAGGTAAATACAAAACTTTGATATAAAAACAATTAAATAGGAAAACAGTGTTAATATCATCCAGTACAAGCAAGTATCACGGGTTCATCATAACGAGAACCAGTAAATGGACAAAGCATAGACAATTAAACCTTAGAAAGCATGTTGATTCTGGTTTACGCCTAGATGCCATGAACTCATTCAACTCTTTTACGACAAGCCATGAAAATTGAACTAAAGTTCGGGGGAACCATCCTTATATAAGTGTAAGGTATTAGGAAAAAACATAGAACAAGAATAAAGAAAGAAGGAATATAAAGCTATCTTCGTTGGTTCTTGTTTGGATAACAAGGATCTCGAGCCATGTTCTTACGTTTATTTTTTCAGATCTATATGCTCTTTCTCATGATCTGTGCAAGGAAATGCTATCTATTTGCTTAGACCTTTAAATTTCAACAACTATTATAGGAACTGGTATAGGCAGTTCCCCTTCCATCGCCATCACATCTATTTCTTCTTAACCTTTTATTAAATTGGCAAAAAACACTCTTCCAAAAAATCAAACGAGATAAATAATCAAGTCAAAACGCTATATACGTGCAAGTAGATGATGATTTAATCATCTAACCGGTAACTATATGAATTATATATACCAATATTGCGACTTGCAACTAATTCATCTAATGCTTTTTACATTTCGATATGTTAATGTTTGGGTAGTCTAAACATTTTTTGTGACTCTTGTCAGGGATCTAACCTATAACAGGTTGGAAGGCAATATATCAAACCTTGAGGCTGCCACCAAATTGCAATGGATGTAAGCAACGACAATTAGTAATTTTTTTTTTTATAAAAAGCAATGACACGCAATTAGGGTCACAACTTTGCCCCCCATGACAATTAGGGGCAAAGTTGTCCAAATTTCTTAGCGTCGAGTCCTTTCTCATAAATTTGTATTTTGTCGTGCCACTAGAAATGTCCTAGCACGTTGAAATCAGCATGATTGGTCCACCATCTATCTCTAGTTTGAACATAAAATCCCTCCTTGGAATTACATCATCGAAATTACACCTTGGAATCTAATTAGAACTCACCCATAATGTCGCTTACATTAACAGACCCTCTGATATCACTTGTACTAGGAGTGAGAGAAATTGTGGAGCACTTGCATGAAGCATTGATCACCAAACAGTAAGCTTTGCCCATTGGTGAAGGTGATCAAGAACATCCGCTGTAATTACATGTACGTTCTTTTTTCTCCGAAAACGAGACCGGATAAATTGGCTTCGTACTATTCCAATATAAAGGGCAAGTCTCCTCTTCAAACGTTCCATCACCAGATCATCCGGGTTAGAACATCGATCCTTCGGCCAAAGATCACACCATGTGCTGAAATGGCAGGATAGGAGGGTAAAACCAACTTGAAATGCGATGAGAGAAAAAATCAAGAAAAGAAAACTCTTGAGAAAAAACCTCAAAAAGAGGCACAAATAAAGTATTTCCTAATAGATTATTTACCTAGCATCCTTACAGTTTCACCAAAATCCCACTTCATTCCCTTCATTTTGCATTCAGATCGTCAATCCTGAAACTACAAGTCAAGTTGCAATATTGCTCTTTTTTCATGTGGCATCATCCATGCAGCATGGGTACTTAAACAAACATGTCGTACCCATATCAGATACGTTCTGGGTACTGGTACTTCAGATGGCCCTCATGCACATGTTCCGGGTACACGAAATATATATACCCATAGTGATTGCAGTTGGGGTATACCCATGCAACACCCATTTGGAATGGTTACTTTTAAAACAAAGAGAAAGTTAACTCAGTGGGACCTCACCGAATGAAACTTATGTCCATGTTCACTTTTTCATTCCATGTTCACTTTGTCAGATAGTAGCAACTTAATTTACTGTTTAACTCTGGAGACAATGTCACTTATTGATTGATCAGATACCTAACAAGGAACTTTCTTACCGGGCCTATCCCAAGTTGGATCACGTCCAGATCAGCCAACTAGTATGTTATTCATCCTCAATTCTGTGTTCGTATATATTGGCTTAATCTTCTGATCTTTTCTTTGTAATTAGTTGGGTGATACTACAATAGCCAAAGACAGGCATTTCTCACATAAATGCATTTGCCTACATATCGAATCCATAAATGTTCATCCTTCATCTTTTTGAAAGCATATCATCTCTGGACATTTTTGGAGGCCACTGCTAATTTTCATCTTCCCAGTCACTACAATGAAAATCTTAGCTTGATTCCAGTCGTGACTGCATGCATTATGATCGATATACTATTCCAGTCCGGGATCTACGAATCCCCATATTCATTTTTTTATTTCATCAATCGTCACATGGTTTTATGCAGCCGATCAACAGATCTTTCCTATAATAACTTTTCCGAGGTTGTTGATGACGCAACAACTACTTGTAATAAAGATACCCTGTAAGTTCTCCTCATCTCCCCGAGAGGCCGAGAGTATCTGCATTTCATCTCTGTAGGAATTTGTTCTTCTTTTTCCTTACTTTCTTCTGTTTTTTACCCTGTCACATTAGTAACTTGTTCAGAAGCTTCTCCAATGGGAGCAACTCGTAAGTTTCTAACTCTCAGTGGAACTGCATTCCAGTGTCCTATTTTATTAGCACTAGTGATCTCTTCCCTTCCCTTCTCTCTCTCCCCCTCCCTCCATCTTCCTATTTGTTCTCTCACTGTTTTGAATACTGTTGCTTCTTTTCTTTTCTACCCAGGGACTTTGCCAAGTGCTTGAAGGACGCTCCTTGTACAGAAAGTAAGTATATGTTGAAACTGTCTTTTTTATCTCCCACTTTCCACATGTACCTGATAATTGTCGGGCTTAAGCTGTCACGATACAAAACCTACCTTGGAAGTCATGACCGGCCAAGCGGGTGCTAAGCCGCCGAAGGCCTGCACAATTTCTAGTTTAGGGATTTCTCGCATATCATTATCATTATAAACCATATAAGCAAAGTACGCGGATGCGTAGAATAAATAACATAATCCCAAAGCTTCTAGTTGTATAAGTAAAATAATTACAAACCATTATGCTACATATGATGCACCATTCTAGCACCCCATTCAGTCCACAATTTGCTATCTACCTTAACCTGAAAAATTGGAAAAGGTTTTCATAAGCCGAAGCTCGGGTGAGAAACGTATACCAAAGTTACAAGTTTGACCATGGAAATACCTCATTTAGTAAAACAATTCAAGAGCAAAGCAACATTTCCAATATTCCCATCTAATTCTCTAGTACATGCATTTTGATCCATAAGCTCGTTTCTTTGGTCCAAAAGATGGACCCTTTTCATTTCATTTCTCTTTCAACTTTTGCACTTTTGAGTGATAATAACATTATTCAACGGTATTTTTGCCAGTCGGTTGGGAAGCGACCCCATTTAAGAGTGGTAAGATATATATAATTACCCGGTGATGCCTGGCTGCATCTCCTACCTTAGTACTTCACGCCACTAGTATCTTTACCTGTCCCCTAGCGCTCGGGGGACCGTTCGAATGAATCATATTATCACGAGCATGTACTAGTAACCAGTAAAATTCAAGTTTCCAAAACATATTGCTGTGGTCTAATTTAACTGAAACTCAAAAGATTTATAAACCAGCCATCGCATGCATTAACATCAATTAAACCAAGTAGGAAGCTCAAATTCCATATTTTTCAGCAAAATCAAGTAATGGCATCTCATTCCAAAATTTCAGAAAATACATTCAACCAAGGTATGCGCAACTCACTAAAAAAGATTGCGTTTAGCTTTAACACGCGATCACTTCACTCCACAGTACTTGCACCTAAACACATAATTATCACGACAATTACTTACAAAATCACCTTTACTACTAACTTAGTTAAAGCTAGAGTAATATCATTTTTATGACTTAGTTTTGGGCATCAATCTTGCAACCCATCTTTGGACAAAACTCAGGTTAAAGGCTATTTTTCCATGTTCCAGCCCGGGGGCATACCAATATTATAAGTAGAAAGCTAGGGTTGAATAGTGTCATCTTCCATAGAAAAGGGTTAAAGGGATTTCTGGAAAAAGTCCCCAAATTTGCTTTAGTAACTCAATTGGAATTCTTACTCCCGGCATCGGTGGCCGACAATGATTGGATAATTAACTTAAACTCCGAGGGTTCTAATACTTCAATTAAAGACTTAGTTATTGGTGATTTAATATTAATCGCGTCAAGTCATAATTCCAAATATTTGCCGGAAAGCGGGGTTATTTGTTTTGAGTAGATGACGGAGAGAACTCGAGAGAAGGAGAAGAGTGCGGTGGAGGAGCAACGGGAATAGCCGGAACAACACGAAACGGCCGGCAATCGAGGTCGCCATTTCGCCGCACTGTGCGTGATTTGTGTCTTGTACTAATCACTTTATTCCTAGGGTAGATACATCAAATACCCATTTTAATGTAATTTAGAGAGGGAGGAGGCGAGATTACCAGAAGAGAGAGAAAAGGGAGTTCGGCAATGGAGCCTTCCGGCGAGCAGCATGTCCGTCGGGATGGTGGTGTATTTCTATTCTTTGTTTTGGTAAGAAATTATCCAATGAGGGATCCCTTACCAGTCTACCGTGCGGACCTCTCATTTTCCGAGCATATTTTGATGATCCGAGCCGCTCAAAGTGATCAGCACGTGATTTTAAGGGTACCCCTAAGAAATCAGCAAAAAAAATGACTGGAAAGGGCTTGATTTGAGCAGTTTTTTATTGAACCGTTCAAGGAAAAATGCTCCGATCAAGCCCTTCTCGGTCATATTTTTTGCTGATTTTTCATGGGTACCCTTAAAATCACGTTATGATCACTTTGAGCTGCTGGAATCATCGAAATTTGATT
Organism: Rhododendron mucronatum var. ripense; assembly: GCA_019656295.1. Lineage (NCBI taxonomy): Eukaryota > Viridiplantae > Streptophyta > Magnoliopsida > Ericales > Ericaceae > Rhododendron > Rhododendron mucronatum. The sequence goes on from BPLT01000026.1 coordinate 373,936, forward strand.
GGAAAAGTGAGGTCCGCACGGTAAAACCGTGAGGGATCCCTCACTGGATAAGGACTATTGTTTTGGTTCCTATTCTCTTTCTTCCTTTGCTTTGTATATAATACTAGCGTCGTTCCCGTTCGATGCACGGGACAAACAACAAATTTTGTATGAGCTCGATATTTTGTAGCGGAGCCACACAAATATTTGTTCCGTGCATCGAACAGGAACGACGCTAGTTGATAGAAAAGAAACCCGGGGTGCGTACTCTCCCTCAGGAACAAAATGAGTGTTGGGCTAATCCGGGCTGTCCATGCTCAGCAATGGACGACTCAGATTGCAAGAACTATTAAATCAAATTAATTTGTAACAAAAAAATCAAATATTGTACCCGTTCAATGCATGGGATAAAAAATTAACATTGATAGAAAAGGAACCCGGAATGCCTGCTGTCCCTCAGGAACATGAGTGTTGGGCTGATCCGGGCCATCCATGCTCAGCAATGGATGACTCAGATTGCAAGAAATATAAAATCAAATTAAATTACTTCAGAAAAAATTAAATCAAATTAATTTGTAACAAAAAAAATCAAATATTGTACCCATTCAATGCATGAGATAAAAAATTAAAATTAGTTGTTTTCGAACCTGTGTATCGAATGGGCACAACGCTAGTGATAAAAAATATAATCGAATATTTTTTTGATCATATGTTTGATGCACGCTAGCATTAGTCTCATTCTGTACACCAAATGAATTTGGAGTACCACACGACGGTATCCTTGCTAGGACATAGAATTATTTTTCCTACGCTTCTCTCTCCCTCTCCCGCGTCCCCCCTCTTTCTCTCTCTTCTCCTCCCCCACTCCCACGTTTTTATCTCTTTTATTTAAAAAAAAACTCTAAATTCTAGGAATTTAGGATTGAGGGTGTCACGCCCTCGATTTTCAACATAATTAAATAATACATTTCAATAAAAGAGAAACCTCGCATATCATATACGTTACCCAAAGGAGTTTCCCACCTGTTTAATTTACAAACAAGTTCTTAAGTTTAGATAATTACAACTTTAGTCAAAAGAAAATTTAATAGTAATTAGTTACAAAACCATCTTTAACAAAATGAAATCTTCACAAAGATGACGAAATAACCAGTGATGTCAACTTTTAAAAGTCTTTTACTGTCAAGCACACAATGCATGCAATCTATTGCCCAGCATCAGAACCTGAAAAGAAAGATTTGGTTGATCTACACTAGCCCAATAGAGAATTTTAAGCTTAAATTATATGTAAATTTGATGAATCATGCATTGAGAATGAGTGAGTATTGACAGATACGCCCAATGCACTAGTGACTACCAACAAATCTCAAGTTATCGCCTAAGAGTCCTCGACCACACGTAAATGTCACTAGCCAGTTACTTCTTTAACTAAATGCATCAACAAATTCAAGTCGTTCCACATTTGTCTATAATCAATTCAAAAACATCTTATTATTATACTTCGTACGATACTACAATCTGTCACGTGTCCACATTGATCTTTATCAAATCCCTTTTATTGCAAAACCTTTCCTTTCTTTCAACCTGGTGTTTCCCAACAATAGATACTAGGGTCACCTCGGGTCTAGTTCCCTCGAGCGCAGGGTCACTCCGAGTCTATTCACTCAATAATAGTAATCAGTGGGGTCACCTCGGGTCTAGTTCCCTCGAGCGTAGGGTTACCCCGAGTCTATTCCCTCAATAATTGTAATAGTTTGGGTCACCTCGGGTCTAGTTCCCGCGTGCGCAGGGTTACCCTGAGTCTTTTCCCTCAATAACGACTACTTGGGTCACATCTCACACTTTTCACAATCGTCATCATTTCATATTCAACTTTGTCATCAATCCGACGGTTATACCACTGAATTTTAATTAATCATTACGTGACTCCACAAATGTACATGTTCATGTCTTTTCATTAGTTTACCCATTCGCATCTGACATAGCATACTAAGCCCGTACATATAATCCTACCATACTTTATCCGTTAGTTTCTACATTTAAACCTCATAGGGAGAGTGTCAAAAGGATTAAAAGACTTGACGAGTCGTGAGGACACAAGTTATTTTATCATCTCAAACACTTCTTTCTCACATCGATTTTCACTTCAAGCATTCTAAACAATCTACCAATCCACTACGTTGATTACATTTCAAACCGTTCCAAACTGTCATCCATATCAAGACTCCGACTAATTAATTAATACACGCCTTTTTCTTTAAGCATACCACAATCCCACACATCCTCACCGTACCTCTAAGTACATTTCCCATACCTTCACAAGCCACATATTAACCCACGGCAAGACTCTGCCATGCCCGGTTATCTAGTTTATATACTCGGAGTCCGTAAAAGCAAGTACTAAAGGAATCTAAGAATTTTAAGAGTCGAGAGAGAACGGATTGCAATACTACCCATTGGATCCCTAGACATGTTCACTCTAGTCCTTTGGATACCACTCTAAGTGAGAAACGAGTAATACTCTCCAAAACACTTGGAAAGATGCGTAAACAAACTCATTGGAGTCGATGAAAGGCTTCAAACTATGAGTTGAAAGATATAGGGAAGCAACTAAAAGATACTGCAGCAGCTCAAGAAAGCAGCTGAAAGTAGCTCAAGCTCCTACCGGTAGGCAAGCAAGTCCTACCGGTAGAACTTGACCTACCGGTAGGTGAAAAATCTCTACCGGTAGAAAACTGAAAACAGATATAGGGAACCAGTTGAAAGATACTGCCGCAGCTCAAGAAAGCAGCTCAAGCTCCTACCGGTAGGCAAGCAAGTCCTATCGGTAGAACTTGACTTTCAGCTGCTGCAGCAGCTCAAGAAAGCAGCTCAAGCTCCTACTGATAGGCAAGCAAGTCCTACCGGTAGAACTTGACATACCGGTAGGTGAAAAGTCTCTACCGGTAGAAACTGAAAACAGAAAGGCCAATACTCCAATTCGTGCTTGACCTACCGGTAGAAGTTAGATAGAAAGGCCAATACTCCAATTCGTGCTTAACCTACCGGTAGAAGTTAGATATATAGAGCAGCTTGTTGAGCAGCTTTTGAGCTGCTGCTATACGTTTGAGCTGCTTGAAGGAATTTCTCAATCGTTCTACCGGCAGGGAAAAAGCTCCTACCGGTAGGGAACTGATTTTCTGGCGAAGTAACAACATTCTATCGGTAGGAATGATGGCCCTACCTGTAGGAATCCAAAAAAAAAAAACAGACGAATACAAACTCAACAGCAGAATTTTGTTCAAACTCAACAACAACCAATCTAAACTCCAAACGAACACGAAAACACTCAAATAACATATAAAGAGAGGTAGAATTCCCTACCTCGAAATCGAAGCACAAAACCCAAGAAGTTACGAGCCCTAGCTTTCCGAAAACCTTGTTCCAACTGCTTGATGATTTCCTAAACCTAAAATAATGGGTTGCCCCAAGCGTAAGGCGGAAACCGATGCAGCATAATATCCGGTAAGTCCGGAGTCGAATCCACAAAGACGGTGATGTGTGCTGATTAAAAACTCGGATTGTTACTAATTAAATGGGCTCTTAGGTAGCCACCCCTTGTCTTTTGATTTATTAATTAACTAATACTAACAAATAACTTGCTTGAATGATTAAAAAGAGAGGCACGGTCGTAGGGAATCCGGCGCTTGCTACCCCATCAGAATTCACTCGCTTTTTAAGGTTCCAAAAAACAATTAAATTTTAGGGAGAATTGGAAACTCGGAAGGATGCGAATCCTAAGGTTGCCGGTCCCGTACACAGCGGCGAACAGGTTTTGGTCCCTCGTTCCCGCTCACATGAGTCCCGGCAATGCCTCGGATTAGTCCAACGAACGTAGTTTTCACCAACTAAAATTATTTAATTAAATTAATGTATGGAAAAATTGCGAGGAATCCTAATTGGGTCGCGGCACGCCTTTACCCAGCGACCAAATCTCAGATAAACTACTCACTCATTATTAAAAATAAACGGAATAAAACCCTAAAATTAATCATGCTTTCTTTTATTGGAGAAAGAAAATAAAGGAGAGATAACAACTAAGTGAATACCAACGAACAACTTTAATTAAGAACAAAAATTGAAACGAGTTACCGAAAGGTGTGTTCTTGAACAAAACTTGAAAACTTCAAAGGAAAAGAGCTCTGGAAAGAAAGAACGTGAAAAGAAAGCTGCTACGTAAAGTTTTTTTCCTAAAAACAAAGTCTGAGGATGTATTTATACTAATGCCCCCAAAGTCAGAAATTAAAACAAGGCACGAAAACAATATTTCCCGTTAAAGCCTTCGGTAGCCCTACAAGGAATAGCTGTAGGGCTACGGGTTCCCCTGTTCCCCAGCCAACAAATTACTTTATACAACTTTTTCTCTTTAAGACCACCGGTAGGGCTACAATAGATAGCTGTAGGGCTACGGGTTTCTCTGTTCCCTAGCTAATGCATTCTGTAGGGCTACACTTCTGAGCTGTAGCCCTACTGCCTACGCTAGTGAGAATTTTGTGCTTGCATGCACTTTTTGGCACCCGACGCCTCACGCCTTCGTCATGACTTCCCATGGTGACGTCTAACATGGCCTCAAGGCCTTGCAATCCAACCTTGGCGTAAGAACCGCCTTAATTATTCCATGCGAAACTAACAAAGACACAAAAACAAGACAAAGCACAGCATCAAGTGGAAAATGGAATAAACCGCGCCTCTAACGCGCTAATATGCCCTACTTAGGCGCTTATATCTACGATATCACGCGCCTATCACCAACCGGAATACAACTCCTCCGAACTCAAACCAGTGCAATACGGACCACAATACGTGTAGGGATGAAAGTTGGAAGGTTGATTTGAGTGGGTATTTGAGTGATTGGGTGAGAGAGTGAGAGAGATAGAGGGAGCCGAGAGAGAGTTGGAAGAGAGAGAGGGTGAGGGAACGGGAAAGAGAAAAAAAAAAGAATGAAGTGGGGAAATTATTCCCCTGCCACACACACCACACTCTTATATACACACACCTCACACACTTCACCCTAACACCCAAAACTTTCAATTCTTTCACTTTAATCCCTAATCACATAAATTCGATAAATTTCATATTTTTCCTCGATTTCTGGCATTTATAAAACTTTTAAATTATATTCGAAAAATATGGGTCCTTACAGAGGGTTGGGAGCTTTTTGGCTTCAATTACATTCTTATAGGATATTGATAGATAGATAGATAGATATACCAAGCCTTAGTTCCCTTGTTTAATATATATGAAGCGGTGGAAGTGGTGAAACAGGTTAAAGAAATAACACGTGTTTCTTTCTCCTATTGACACGGCGTGTAATGTGTTCGATCATCGCATATTCTGTCCGTTCACATTCAGATATCAGCCTCCGAAAATTCTCAAAACTTCGTTATAGACTAATAAAAATATGTGGATTATCGTGGCAGTGTCCGATTATAAAGGAAAGATTCCAATATCGCGTAATTCGTAAAGTGTATCAAATGTAACCCAGTTGTCCTATAATATTTACAAAATTAAATCAGAATTCTCACATTTATTCAAACCACAATATACTTCGCGAAGCCTAATCCACTATCAGAATTAAATTAAAGTGTCGAGTTCCTATTCGAACCACGTGACTAGAATTTAAAAAGTCAGGATTTTACATAAGCTCTGGGGTAGAAATCTGAAGGGGAGGTAGAAATGAAAATTAACTATTGGTCCACCATTGGAGATTCGTGCCTGAGACCTCTTGAATAGAAGTCCAACCTTCTGGCCACCTATGAAGCAATGAAATGCCTAACTAGTCACAGTATCTATGTCAGACACGTTGGGGACACACTTTAGGCACTTGTGTCCCAATATTAAACACGGGTTAGACATGACAACGGTTAATTTTCGATTTGAAAACTTACTACGGTCTACAGGGGCTAATTATAATACTTAAAAAAAAAAAGAAAAAAACTATTCACAAGGGTATAGGTACTCACAAGGGTGTGGAATCCACATGTACACTAGTGAATATGAGTGTGCACTCAGGTGTGTAAATGGGAATGGTTCTAACATTTTTGCAACTAAAAACTAAGGGGGGGAAAAAATTACTTCTCTCTCTGAGCATGTCTCTAAAAAATCGTAGTCATCTCTCTTTCTCCTCCTCCCTCCCTCTATGATTTTCATCATCCTCATGCGGAGGCGGAAGGGGATGGCTTTGTTGTCCTTGTTGGGTGTTTCCTTCCTCCATAAAAACTTTAAGTAGTCAACCAATATATGAAATATAAAACTTATGTGGATAAATAATGTTGGTCTAGAAATACAAGAAGCTAGTTATGAGTTTGTGGTAAGGCTGCATGAGACAAATTTATAGTGCATTCCTAATTTCGGTATGAATAGTTTGTCTTTGATCGCACTTATGTGTCATTGATAAAAAGTGACTTTTCCATTGTACATTTACTAGTCCAAGAAATAAAATGATTGATTCTTTGTCCCTTTCATCTTCATTTTCCTATAATTATTTTGGACTTCTTTATCCTATATATTCTGAACATATTTTAATACCGACCATGCATTCTTTTTCTTAGTTTAACAACAAAGCTCTGATGATTTTTACATTTTCTCCCTCTTCTTTTCATTCGTCTTTTTGTCGTAACGCGACGTGTCACTCTTAAATATTAAAAATTGGAAAATTCTAACACCATACCCATTTATACACCCACACTCACAATAGGGGTGGGGCCCACAGACACTGGGTGTGTAGTGTGTGCGGGCTCCACCCTTGTTATGAGTATGAGTGTGTAAATGGGTATGGTAGTAGAATGATTGTTAAAAATTCTAGTAGAGAGGGTTGCCCCCCTCTTTTCGTTGGGCTATTTTCTTAATACAAGATCCAGTTCAAAAATAAAAACTACCCAAAATTCATTTGGAGTGATCTAAGGAGCTCTTTGCTCCACTAGCCTCTTTGGCTTTATAATTTTCACTAGCTACTAGTTGCTAGAGAAGGAGACTCTCTACTAGGCCCTTGTGTCTCAAAGTTAAACACGGGTTAGACATGGCAACGGTCATAAGATTTTAGGATGCATTTTTTTATTACAGGACAAGGTACCCTAGGGTAGGGAAGATTACCCTAGCGTAAGGTACCCTAGGGTTTAGGCATTTTTATAGGGTTTTATGGTGCACTTTCTTATTATATAGTTTTAGTGGTTTAAGCACTTTTTATAGGGTTTAGGGTTTTAGGCACTTTCATAGGTGCATTAGGGTTTAGGTTGTAGGTACATTAGGGTTTAGGTTGTATGAACTTGTGGCCTTACAAAACTATTAGGTGGACTTGTGGGCTCATACTTGGTTCTGTGGTTGTGCTTCTTAGTTTGCTGCCCACTGGCTCACAACTCTATGCCAAAGCTCGATTGTATGTACTTATTCAATCCCCCCTTGTTGATATGGAAATTTGTGGCAACTACTTCTGTTTGATCCTTCATGTTGTCAAGGGAAAGGATCGACATTAAGTACATGAAACATACTTTTGAGTGTATCTTTTTTCTCCCTCTTATATGACCGCGTATGATGTTTTTCTCTGTTAAGATCGGTCTTCAGTGCATATAAATTGTGGTGGAGGAGAAGTCACTATTGGAAAAACTACATATGAAGCTGATGAATCCCCAGGAAACGCAGCGGAATTTGTGCACCAAGTTTCGTATTGGGGTTTTAGTAGCACCGGACGCGTCTGGGACTCCGATGTAACTGAGTACATAGCCAAAAATGTGTCTGTCCTCAAAATGAATGACTCTCCATTGTACACAAGAGCTCGCCTCTCTCCTCAATCTCTCACCTATTATGGCCGTTGCTTAGCAAATGGGAACTATACTGTGACCCTGCATTTTGCTGAGATAATTTTCAGAGATAATGCATCCTATCAGAGTCTTGGAAGAAGACTGTTTGATATTTATATCCAGGTAGCTAATATCAGCATAAGTGCGCTTTTGTTCGAGTTGCAACTGTATTATATTGGTTTAACTGCTTTGTTACGTACAGGATAAACTAGCTAGGAAGGATTTTGATATTGAAGCTGCTGCAGAAGGGGTTGACAAGGCAATGGTTCTACCCTTTAGCAACGTAGCTGTGACGAATCATATTATTGAGATTCGCTTTTATTGGGCTGGAAAAGGGACAAGATCTATTCCTATGAGAGGAACTTATGGTATTCTTATATCAGCTATTTCTGTTGTATCTAGTAAGTTATCTTCTGTTTAGGCTTTCCGTATTTGTTAGTCAATTGTGAAGTATTGTGCCGCCCACCTCATTATCCTTATGCCCTCTAGTGCTTTTTTACTCAAGACGCTAATGCCATGGTAAATTGTTGGCCAAAATCTTAAGCTTTTAGAATGACTAGTGATCATCATGGTCAAGGGCGAAGGTACTTTGGTATACCAAGGGAGGCCATGTACACTCCCAAAGCTTCAATTACATTATGATACGTGTGGAATTTAGGAGAATGAAATATTGAGAGAATATTATTGTATTACTTGAATGAATGATTTACAAAAATACGAAGCTCTTTATATATATATATATATATATATATATATATATATATGAGTCCCCTTCTCCTAAGGACCACCTTAACTTAATAAAATAAGGACCTCTCTTTCCCGGTCGAATTTCGATGATCCGAGCCGCTCAAGATGTTCAGAACGTGATTTTAAGGGAACTCACGAGAAATCAGGAAAAAAAAAGACCGGGAAGGGTTTCATCCGAGCAGTTTTTGTTTATTTTTTATCAAACGGTTCAAATAAAAACTGCTCGGAAGAAGCCCTTTTTGGTCTTTTTTTTTGCCGATTCCTTGCGGGTACCCTTAAAATCACGTTCTGAACACATTGGGCGGCTTGGATTATCAAAATTCAAACGAAAAATGGGAGAAATGGGGAAGTCCTTATTTTAACTAAAATAAGGACCTCCTCATTTGAAAATGAGTGTGTATATATATATATATATATATATATATATATATATATATATATATATATATATATATATATATATATATATATATATATATATATATATATAGAGAAACTAAACTAGGAAAGAAGTTAAACAATGAAAGAATAAATATACAACATTCCAATGCTACAATCAAGGATCTTCAGTCAATCAATTAGGCTACCAATCAATCGGATTTTCCTCTAACACTCCCCCTCAAGTTGGAGAGTGAATATCATGAAGTCCCAACTTGCCACTTAAACATTGAAATTGTTCCTTTCCTAAAGGTTTGGTGAAGATGTCTGCAAGTTGAGATTTAGACTGAACATAGGATGGGGCAATTACTCCAGCTTGCAATTTTTCCCAAACAATGTGGCAATCAATCTCTATATGTTTCGTGCGTTCGTGAAAAATGGGACTTTTGGCAATGTGGAGAGTTGCCTGGTTGTCACAAAATAAGGATGCTGGCTAGCTTTGTGGAACTTTGAGATCTTCCAAAATGTACCGTATCCATGTAATTTCTAAACATGTTGCAGCCATGGCTCGATATTCTACTTCAGTGGAAAAACGAGCCACATTGGTTTGCTTCTTTGATTTCCAAGGAAATCAAAGAATTTCTCGGAAATACACAGAATCCTGTAATTGAACGTCGAGTTGTCTCATAACCTGCCCAATCTGAATCACAATAAGCCTTTAACGTAGGATCATTGAACGAAGGAAATAATAATCCTTGACCAGGATTCCCTTTAATGAAATGTAAAACTCTTAGAGCAGCTTCCCAATGTGGTTTCCGAGGATCCTGCATAAATTGACTTAGGATTTGCACAGAGTATACTAAGTCTGGCCTTGTTACTTTTAGGTAAATCAGTCTCCCAACCAATCTTCTGTATTTGGTTGGATCATGTAATGGATCTCCATCGTCGGGATTCAATTTCAAATATGCCTCCATTGGGAAAGAATTAGGATGAGATCCTAATAATCCCACATCGTTCAGAATATTCAATGCATATTTCCGTTGGGAAATGAAAATTCCCTTTTTGGATCTGGAGATCGACTTCACTACCAAGGAAATATTTAAGATTGCCAAGATCTTTGATGTGAAATTGTTGCAAGAGAAAGTCTTTGAGACACTTGATTGCCTGTTCATTATTGCAGGTGACAATAATGTCGTCCATATAAATAAGTACTGCAATAAATGTGTTGCTTTCGAACTTGGTAAATAGAGAATAGTTGGCATTTGATTGAGTGAAACCGGCCTGTCTTTTGAATAGCACAAGAAAATTTGGCAAACCAATTATGGGAAGCTTGCTTCAAACCATATAATGACTTATTGAGCTGACATACCATATTCTCCCCCTGTCAGCGAAGACCAGAGGGAAGGTCCATATAGACAACCTCATCAAGATTGCAGAAAGGCGTAATGAACATCCATTTGGTGGAGGATCCAATTGCGAGAAGCAGACACCGCTAAGAGACATTGCACAGTGGTCAGCATTGCAGTGGGAAAGAAAGTCTCTAAATAATCAACCCCTTCAATTTGAGTGTAACCTTTAGCAACGAGGCGAGCCTTGTAACGTTCAATGGACCCATCTGAATTGTACTTGATCTTGTAGACCCATTTGCAGCCAATGGGCTTATGACCAATAGGTAGAGGAACAAGAGACCAAGTATTATTGCGAGCAAGGGCATTAAGTTCAGCTTGCATAGCATCCCTCCATTTTGGGTCAAGAATTGTCTGATCATAGTTAGTGGGCTCACGACGACCAGAAATAGAAGCAAGAAAAGAATAATGGGCTGGAGAAATACGTGAATAAGAGAGAGAGTTAGAAAGAGGGTGCTTTGTACATTGGGTTGGACATGGCGACGGAATGGACAATGGTGGGGAAGCAGTATGGGCAAAGGGCATTTGATAGTCGGCATGCCACGCAGGTCGGGCGCGAGGTCGGGTCGAGTGACGAGGAACATTAGGTGATGTGGAAGTAGTAATGGAAGGTAGTGGGTCTGGTAGAGTAATTGGTTGAGTGATTGGTGAAGGAATGTGGGTAGACTGATCGGTTGAGGAATCGGTTGGCAAATCGGTGGGGTTGGGTGGAGTAACTGGGGTAGTTTAATCGGTTGGATAATCAGTTGGTAGATTGTGGGTAAGTGGGGTAGTAGAATTGGGTAAAGGTGTGGTGTAGTTAAGGTCGGGTGCAAGTGTAGGAACGGGGTGAAAATCAGGAGAAGATGTTCCTTTATAGGGAAAGATATGCTCATGAAAACGAACATCCCTACTTACTAAAAATTTGTGGGAATCTAAATCAAACAATTTGTAACCTTTATGGCCTGTAGGATAGCCCAAAAAAACGCAACGCCTAGCACGAGGAGCAAATTTAGGAATAGGTTTGACAATAGCAGCATAACATAAACTTCCAAAAACACGAAGGTGGTCATAAGTTGGTGGATGACCATACAAACGCTTAAAAGGCATAATGTTAGAAAGGAACCGAGTAGGCAATCGATTGATTAAATAAACAACGATGATAACACACTCACCCCAAAAACGAATGAGCATACTAGATTGAAAAAGGAGAGCACGAGCAACTCGCAATATATGACCATGCTTACGTTCGACAACTCCATTTTGTTGTGGAGTGGAAACGCAAGAGGTTTGAAATTCAACACCCTTAGTTTTAAAAAATGATTGTAGAGAAAGAAATTCACTACCATTGTCACTCCGAAAGATTTTAATGTGTGCATTAAATTGGTTGTGAACAAAGGTAAAAAATGATTTAAGGAAAGAAGAAGCATCAGATTTATGAGACATAAGAAATAACCTTGTACAACGAGTAAAGTCATCCACAATGGTTAAAAAATAACAAGCACCAGAATGTGTTTGATGTCTATGTGGACCCCAAATATCACAATGGATTAATTGAAAAGGCAAGGTAGAAGAAATAGAACTTGTCGAAAATGGTAATCTAGTCTATTTGGCCAAAGGACAAACATGACAAAAATTGTCAAAAGAAACAGAAATGGAAGAGTTGGACTTAGAGATGAGACGTAGACAGGTAGGTGATGGGTGGCCAAGGTGATGGTGCCAGTTAGAATCGAGATGGGTAGTATGGCAAGCAGTTGGCGAGGTACGATCTGGTGACATGTAATAGAGGTCACCACTTTGCTTACCCCAGCCAATCATCCTCCCCGTAGCCAAGTCCTGCAAAACACAGAAATCCGGGAATAAGATCACACAACAGTTTAAGGATTGGGTAACTTTACTAGCGTACAAAAGATTTAATCAAAAGGAAGGCACATGCAGAACATCTTTTAAAACAACATCTTTGTTGAAGAGGAGTGTGCCAGTAGAGTTAATAGGTACGGCGAAGCCATTGGGTAAATTAACACAAGGTGCGTGGGGCGGATGAGAATGAGAATGAGAAAATAAAGAAGAATCAAAAGCAATATGGTCCGTAGCACCACTATCTAAAATCCAACAATTTGAGGAGGAAGAATTAACAGAGAGATGATTATACAAACCTGCGTCATTTGCATAAACATCATTATTACCCTTGGATAAATGTGGCGCATTTGCCACGGCAGTGGTCAATTGTTGATACTACTCGACAAAAAGCCCTGAGAGAGGCGCCATGGCACCGTTCGGAGATGCGGCATGTGCCACAACAGGATTGGATTGAGCACCATATTGCTGATTGTGCTGTCCCAGACAGTTGCTTGGTGGTTTAAAATTGGGATCATATTTTGGTTTAAAATTGGGATCATGTCGTGGGTGCCCGACTGAAAATCCATGCAACTTATAACAACTTTCAATAGTATGTGTATTCTTTTTGCAATATCTGCAAAATAATCCCATGGTTGCCTGGTATAGAAGATGAAAGGCTTTAGAAAAATCAAAAACTGTATCCAGTTTTGAATCGAACCATTTGTTGATAAAATAATTGGATGATACGAAAGTGGTGATTTAATGGTTGTTGCAGAAAACTAAAAAGGGATTGATGGAGAAAAAATAACCACGGTGGGCAAAGAAAAATAGCTAGGTAAAGAACCCTAGCTCTGATACCATATTAGATTTTTTTGGAGGGTTCCAATCTAAAACCAATTGGCAATAGATGGAGTAGCCTCTAGATTTTATTAACCAAGCTTGGGTGGCTTAGATGAGCGATGTGGGACAAGTCTAACACTCCCCCTCACGTGTAGCCCGAATGCACGGGGAGGTATGAATTGATGAGTTGACTCGGGCGACGGAGACTTGACCACACGATGTGAGGCCACCCAAGACCTAGCTCTGATACCATGTTGAATTTAGGAGAGAGAAATATTAAGAGAATATTATTGTATTACTTGAATGAATGATTTACAAAGATACGAAGCTCTTTATTTACATACAGAGAAACTAAACTAGGAAAGAAGTTAAATAAGGAAAGATTAAATATACAATATTCCTATGCTACAATCAAGGATCTTCAGTCAATCAATTGGGCTATCAATCAACCGGATTTTCCTCTAACGTAGAAGTAAAAAGTTTTACTCAAATAGGTACCGGCCTCCAAGTACTTGAAATTCTGTAAAGTAGGGTACAACTTTATTTCAAATAAGTAAGTAAAAATTTTATTTAAAACAAGTATTGAACCCCATGTACTTGAAATTTTCAAAGTGGAGTAGTGTTGAATATTCATAAGAGGAAGAACATTTTGCCAGTATTTGGTTGTAAAATTTGTATTAAGACTAAATAGATTCTGTACATGTTATTTTTCTAATTAGTTTAGTTTGGTATTTTGGTTGTAACTTTTTACATAGACTTCTTGGCCACCTTAACAGCAAAATCCTAGCTTCGTCCTTGATCAGGTATCGGATTGGACAATAGATCACGATAAGTTTCACTTCCAATCCAATAAGTGCTTGATTGCATTTTTTTTTTGGCTCCACTTATGCACAAGAGTTTGGCCATGGGTTAAAAACATAAATGACAAATTTACCCCTTTCACTAACAGGTTAATACCTTAACCTTTTATTTTTGTTCTATTATTTACTAGACTTGCAGATGCCGGATGCAATGAAGTCGTAAACTTATCCCCAAATCTTGATTATTCTCTTACTAGTTAATGTCTTCGAGTTGTCAAACAAATTCTTGTTTGAAGTATTTGATCCTTGTAGCTGTGGACAAAAGTTGTGGAATAGTCACAATTTTAGTAATGTTTATCAACCTAGCACTGTTGCTACTTACCAAAAAAAACCTAGCACTTTAGCACACATAGGACCACCTCTTGCACATGGATATGCAGACTGACTCAACTAATAATGTACAATGTCCACAAATGAATGCCGAAGAGATCTGGACAACAATTGGAACAAAGTCAAAAAACCAGAGATAGCGAGTGTGGACAGATGCCTCCATGAACCAGAGCTTAATACCACTTGAGAACACCAATTAATCATCTTTAAAGCTTAAACTCAAAGGAAATGGGCCTACAATGTATATCAAGCTCATGCATTTCTTTTTCTTAATTTTCTTTTTTGTTTTATAATATTTTGTAGATTCCAAGCCTCCTTCCAATCAGAGAAAGAAGATACTCACCATAACTGGAGCTGGAGCTGGAGCTGTAGCTGGAGCTGTAGCTTCTGCATTATGCCTCACATTGGCGATTCTCTATATAGTTTGGTGGAAAACCCGTCCTGGAAGCAGTAGTTCAAGAGAACATGGTGGCTTATTGCTTCTTGATAATTTATGTTTTTATTATGAATTGCTGCAGTGAAGTATGTGTATGTGTGTGTATATATTACATTTGTTGCAGGATATAGGAATGACATATAAAACCATAAGGTTGACGTTCTAGTGTTTTATCAACATGTTGATCCTCAAACAGGAAATTGGAAGTTAGAGACTACAACTATTGCCAAATTAATCCTGTTATGGCATGATCTTGTTTGACAGATAATCTCTCTACAATACTGAAAAGATATGTAGGGCAAGAAAAGACAATATGGAACCTTATGTCAAGTTGGTGTTGTTTGCAGCTGTTGGAAGATTAGAGCATATGTTTTCACTTGTTCAATCGATCTTTTCTGCAACCAAACTGAGCATCACTAACCTAGTGAACAAATCAAGAGACAACGGCCCCCTCCCAAATATAAGAGGATTGGATTTGCAAACTGGTTTATTTACCTACAGACAAATTAAAGCTGCAACTAATGACTTTGACATCAACAACAAACTTGGGGAAGGTGGTTTTGGATCTGTCTATAAGGTACATCTCAATCAATCAAATTTTATTTTCTTGTTACTCTTAGCTTTTTGTTCGATTTCTATGGCGCATTTAGTTGTGTATCCATTCTACAACACTAACATGACCATGTGCTATTTTTCAATCCAGGGTATATTATTAGATGGTAGTGCTATTGCAGTTAAGCAGCTTTCTTCCAGATCAAAGCAAGGAAATCGTGAATTTGTTAATGAGATTGGCATGATCTCCGGTTTACGACATCCAAACCTAGTAAGATTGTATGGATGTTGCGTTGAAAGGAATCAGCTTCTGCTGGTGTATGAATACATGGAAAATAACAATCTTGCCCGGGCTTTGTTTGGTAATTTAATGTGTTCAGTCAACTGCGTGCATTCTAAAAGCTAAAATCTGGATTCCTATGCAAACGTTCTTACCTCAATTGCCGTTTACTAATAAGTTCGATGTTCTTTTTGCTTCCATCTGATTTCTTCTTATTTATTTGTCAAGGGGAATGCCAGTTGAATTTGGACTGGCCTACCAGGCTAAGGATTTGTATTGGCATAGCAAGAGGTTTGGCATTTCTTCACGAGGAATCAAGACTGAAAATTGTTCACAGAGACATCAAGGCTACCAATGTACTACTTGATGGGGACCTTAACCCTAAGATCTCTGACTTTGGTTTGGCTAAGCTTTCCGAAGATGACAAAACCCATATTAGCACCAGGATTGCTGGAACAATGTAAGCTACCGTTTTTCTCCTGTATAAATCCTATCACTGTGCCATGCTTAAGAACCAAGTAGTTTGTGTATTAAAAGCTGCCACCTTGGAACAGGCTCTCATGCCATTACCCTATTCATTCTTCAGTTTGCATCCGATATTTGATGACGCTAAATTGTCATTAATGTTGGATGGTGCTCCCAAAATGACCAAATAGGGCAGCCACTGAATTTTGTTCTGATACACGAGTCTCGTTAGTATTCTGTATTTCCATTTGGAATGAAAGGCAGGTCAAATATCTAGCTATCCAAAAACAATTAGTAGCAAGACAGTTCCTCAGAGTTTAGTCAACTTGGAAAGTTCCTTGACTAATTCTTGATTGTGGAGGAGGGATGTGCTTTGCAGCTAGACTGTACTGCGTGGCCCATCATACTTGTATTCGATGTCAAACCTCAACTAGACAACTACGTTGATGGTTTTTCTTGGTTACAAGCCGATGCAAAGCGACCCGATTTCATTATGACTTTTTTGCTTCCAACAATTACAGTGTAGTAGTTTAGCTATGGTGAATTCCAACAAACAAGTCATCTCGAATGCTTGGACATTCTAAGAAGCTCGCACTGTTAAATTAGACTTGAAATTATTATTTTTGTTGTGCAGAGGGTACATGGCACCGGAATATGCGTTGTGGGGTTATTTAACCGACAAAGCAGATGTTTACAGCTTTGGGGTTGTTGCATTGGAAATTGTTGCAGGGAGGGACAATATGAAATATCGTCCTAATGAAAATTATGTTTGCCTACTTGATTGGGTAAGTGTTTGGCTCCTCATTGAACTCGTTTTAACATTGTTTCAGTAGCTATACATTTCGTCGTAATTGGCCACCTTTGATCCAAATTTGCATGGATTTGTGCTACCCGGATTTGGTCTCATAAGGGAGACTTGGGGGAGACTGCGAGTGTTTTTTTTTTAACGAGGCCACAAAATTTTGCTTGTTGTTTCTATGGAAATACTTATATTAAGGATTACTGCAATAAAACTAGAAATTTAGTATGACATATCTTCATGAAGTTAGTTAAGAGGCTCATTAAGTAAATTAATTGGGCTCAGTTCGTTAAAGTCTCGGCTGCAAATGAGCCGAGCTTGAGCTCAAGTTTTCAGCCTCATTTGGTAAAGGGGACGAGCGCGAACACTACTACAACGTACTTTATCACATTCTCAAGTCAATCTCATTCTCGTTCTTGTTTCAGGCACTTGTTTTACGACAACAAGGATGTTTGATGGATCTGGTGGATCCCAAGCTTGGTTCCGATTTCAACAAGGAAGAGGCAATGAGAATGACCAAGGTGGCATTGGTATGCACTAATCCATCTCCAGCACCTAGGCCTACCATGTCTGCTGTGGTAAGCATGCTTGAAGGTAAACTCGGGATTGAAGAACTAGTCAACGATCCGTGCAACTATGGCGATGACTTCCGGTTCGTAGCCCTCAGAGACAAGTATGATGAGCTGCAACGCCAGACTTCAACCGAAGCTGAGACCCCGATGTATCACACGGTAACTGGTTCTTCCTCTACATCTGCCCAGGATCTTTATCCAAGGAATCTTTATTCTCTGTAACGCTGCCAACCTACAAGGACGTATCAGAAGCATAATATGGTACATTTAAGGTAGTACTTATTTTTTAAGTACTTATTTTTCGGGTTACGAGACAAGTCATTCTCTCACAATACGTCACTTTCAATTTAAAAAATAAGTACTTATTTCCCTTAGCGGAACGGGGTGTGTGTGGTTTTTTTCTTCCCTTTGCGCACACGGTAAGACCCGCAAAAGACACTAATCCAAGGGATTGGTGTTTTTTTTTTTTTGATTAGTTCAAGCAATTGGTGCGAGTGTTGTTTAGATTCTTTAGAATCGCCAGATATCAACCATTGTAGACTTCGTGCATTACATATACATCTATATTTATGTTTACGTATGTATTTGTTTAGTTATAGTAAAAAATATAAAAAATTGGTAGGAGGTCCACTAAAGCATGTTTGTAATCCATCAAGTCCATTTCTCAAGTTTGCATATGTTTTGTATTAACCGGCATATAACGTTAAAGACTAAAAACAAGAAAAATCAAAAAGAAATGTTGCATGTTAGAAAAATTTTGCCACACTTATAATGTTATATGTTAGGAAACTAGTAAATATCTCATAGTTCGATTCGGTTAATTCACGATTTCATAAAGAAAATCCGTAGATTGAACCGCGAGTCATGGTTTTCTAATTTTCGAATCCATGTCAGGACCATTAATCTATGGGGTCCAATCCGAAATGTAAGAAAAATTTTGCGATCCATAATCGGTCAATAAAACCTTGTACAAAGCTAGTAGCTAGTGCATAATCCTGGCACAACAGATACTCCAAGTATCTGTAATCAAATCGTAGCTGTACGTTTTTCCAAACAGTATCGTGTCCGTGCATAAGCTCAGAAAAAACTGTTATGCACAACACAAGGATAACAAATTCAACTGTCTGCCACCAGCTGCTCAAAACTTCCTTCAAAAAACCGGTCCATAGTTCACTTCTACGGCCGGGGCCTCCAACTTGAGCAGTACCTCAACTGCTTTAACCAAATTTCTTTAGAAGTGCACTCATTGTTTACCAAAACAGCGGATGTTAACTACAACAACAAAGCCATAGGCATAACCTAGCATGAAGTTGGAGTTTGTTCGATGCTCTATCGATCCAAAAGCATGGAATTATACTAGTGACAACACCCATAGTATTGTTCACTGGTTTCACACAAGCAAGCAAAAACATGCATATAACGAAGAAAACGAAGGACAAGCCTACCCAGCTCAGGTTCTGCTGTTGGAACTTCAAGCTTACTGTTTTTCTTACCCTGGAACAAAATTAACACATGTACGAGCAGCTTAAACATATTGAACAAGAGAACCAGAAAATAAGAAAAACAACGACAAGCAAATCCTAGGGCCCTATCTCAGGCAGAAATCCACATGCATGTGCTGGAGATTTAGATCTACGAATGTATGAACCTAACCGTTCGGTTTTTATTGGCAACTATGCTAACCTCCTAGAGAGGTAATTCACACAGCGACACAGTGGAATTGGAAAAAACCTCATCTTTTCTCACTCTTTATTACATTTTCACCATTAGGAGTTGGACGTAAAGGTGTACAAAGCCCTATCGACGCATAATAGTAATGTGTAATCGATCTCAATTGAATGAGCAACACCTGTCCACAGCATCTTGTAACTGGCATTTACACAGTCCCAACGGTGAAAATCCAAGAGTCCTTAACTTGTACATTGAAAGAGCAAAGTGCCGCAAGCAGATGAAGAAAATGCAATACCTTCAAAGACGGGGCGAGAACATAAACTTCATCTGCAGATTCTGGAGGTATGTTAGAAATCATGCAAATCAAAACAAATTGTGAATCAAAACATTGCCCCATGATCAATAAATAAGGTCAATAACTCACGTTGAGGCTTATACCTCACGGTCCGTAACACCATCCTTTTTGAGAGGCCTGATATGTGAGTTAATGGTTCAACAGGAGGTTGCTCATAAATAGAATTACCACAAACCTCAAGAAATTATTGACAAGTTCAGAAATAACAATCCATTTCAAGAAGGGAAAGGATACTCCAATACTTAATACTCAAGTGGCATACTGGATTCCCCTATCAAAAGCTCTGGAAGCATGCTTGTTAGGGACTCTCATAAAAAAGTATACAATTTTCATAGCTAAGTTATAGCTAAGTAGTCATCACAGTCCATCAGGCATCTAGCATTCTTGGGAAGTTCTGTGTCACACCCTCGATTTTCAACACAATTATAGAGGAATTTTTATAAATAAAGTCTCACATTAATACGTACAATCCCCCAAAAAGAAAGTTGACATTTTCATTTTCAACAATTACGCTCTAACGCCCAAATGTTTACGAAGGTACATCTTTGGCTCAATGGCCCCAAATCAGCATAAGTACTGAATATCAAGAGAAGTTAAAAGCTTACAATATCTTTTAATCAAAAGATTTACAATTAGAGTTACAAATACATCTTTCAAAAATAAATTACAAAGATGCCTTAATAACTCTTCAGTGTTAGCTTTCAAAATCGTGTCCACAATCCATGCACTCCCAACATGAAGTTACTGTCCAGAGTTAGCACCTGAAAATAAAGTAAGGCTTGAGCTACACTAGCCCAGTAGAAAGCTCTAATCTAACAATGTATGCATATGAAATGTGAGATCAATCACAAGAGAAGCAATGGCAATCGAAACCAATGAAAATAGCAACAGGAAGAATCCAATTTCAGACTTTCATTTCCAAAACCAATCAAGTGTTTCAACGTATAACCTTTGGATTCATCGTAAATCAAAATGTATCTCGCACATGTGTCATGAGCCGAATCTCGTACTGGGCCAATTAAAGGACCCCAATGTCCTCTGCCAGGCTCTTTACCCATTCGGGATGTCCTGATACGAGCATATAGCTCATGCCGGGCCAATTAAAGGACCCCGATGTCCTCTGCCAGGCTCTTTACCCTTTCGGGATGTCCTGAAATGTTTTCGTTGTGTCCGTAAAGTTTCAAAATCCTTTTCCAATCAATCTGTACCGTTCAAATGTGTATTGAGATCATGGATACGTACAATGAAGACATAGGTACGAGTAATCAAGTTAAGGGATCATTCGGGAAGTTCTCGGAGTGGATCAGAAGTGAACGGAACCCAAATCAGTAAAGAGTGGATCAATTCAGCAAAATTGTCCAGACACTAGGTGTTATCGATAACCCTTCAAAATGTTATCGATAACCAAGGATTCAGGTGAATAAAAAAAATGCAATGTTATCGATACCATGGATGGAGTTATCGATAACAAAGGGGTCAGTATAGTTCCAGATGCAAGGGTATCGATAACGATGACAAACGTTAGGGATAACGATGACAAATGTTAGGGATAACGATGACAAACGTTAGGGATAACGATAACAAACGTTAGGGATAACGATGAATTTCTGGGTTTGGAACATAATGTTATCGATAACAATGGAAATGTTATCGATAACGATGGCTTTCGAGCAGATTTTTGACAGAATCACGTGGGTTTCTCAGCAGCAACGATATCAACAACAACAACAACAATCACAAACAGGAATCAAGCTACAAGAAACAAGTCATAAACATATATTGCAAGTTAGAACTCCCTACCTCAAGATTAAAGAACGAAATCAAAGGAATTCTCCAAGCCCTAGCCCCAAATCTTGAATTCAAATGGGATACGCCCCCACCGAGCTCAAACTAACGAGAAATTAACTCCACCACGCGAAGGAATGATGGATTGAAGGGTATTTTGTTTGGATTTTGGGTGGTTTTGGGTGAAATTTGGTAAGGGTGAGAATGAGAGAGTGAGAGCCGAGAGAGTGAGAGAGAACGGGAGAGAGGGAGTGAGGGGAAATAAATTCCCTGCCTCTCACCCCACACACATATATGCACACATCACACTTTCACCCCTCTAAATGCAACACTTTATCACATTAACCCCATTCTCAATATTCCAAATCAATTTCCTCCTTCTATTTTTCTTTAATCATTTAAAAAAATATTATGAATTTACGGGTCTCTACATCCTGCCAAACAACGACAGATTCGCGGAAAACAATATCTACTTAATGCACTTTCCTTGTACCAACCAAAATACATACATGTGTTATTAGCATCACTGTCGCAAACTACAATCTCAAGCGTGCTGCAAGACCGCTTGTATATAAGCTTTTAATCACCCTCTCTTGCAAGCCAGTTTTCAAGTGTGTGTTATAGATTTTACCCCAAGAGTTTGTACAATCTCATTATAGGTAGCACCACGAATGGTGTGACCTACGGGCTAGATTAGTATAACTAGGCAGTATCCATCGCAAATACTACTCCATTTTTTTTTTCTATCGCCATCTAATATCGCAATTGTACTGATGAAATTAATGTGTTTTCAGATGAATGTTGTCAAACTTGACATCATATGGAGTCATAAATATGAGTTGAACAATGTACTTTTTTTGATCACTCTTGAAACAAAATGTCTTGAATTCTAGTACCAGTGGATCCCCTGATCTTTTATACGGGGCAAACAAAATTGAAAATTAATTTTCATTTATATTATTTTTGAATTTGAAAATGTGAAATAATTACTTATTTTTTAAAAATGTGTTTTGGAATAGAGCCTAAATGACCTATCCTTAACCGGCAACAAAAATTTATGTAGCCAAGAGAATCACCAACCCAGCTCAGTATTCACCCTTCCCACCAGAATTAGAGGATAAGTTGGTTTTTTATTCTATCAGTGCCGGCTCTTGGATTTCATTTTTTAATAGAGTGTTCAATAACTATGTTAACTCTGTTACCTTTATTAACAAGTAGAGTGTACAAAATTTTTTTGATACTCTCGTCCCGAAATGGTGGTCCCTTGCAAAGACATGCAATTTTCAAATCAAAAAGCAAATTACTTACGTTCGAGCTAAAATTGTTTACGAGGTGATCCAATATCACGCGAGCTTTAATCGAGCAAAACGCAAATTGATCTTGAGTACCTCAAAATCTTTTATATATTGTAAAGTCGAACGAGCCAAGTATTTGGTTATTTGAGCTTGGCTTGAAAGCCTAACGAGTTCCAAGAAAAATGTTTGAACTAGCTCAACTTGTTTATATGACAAACGGGTCCCATACGGGCTTTTTAATTACCAAACACGAGCTCCGACTCGAATAGTTACATAAGATAAACAGATTAGGAATTAAACAGAAGCAACAAAAAGGAGAACCAAGTCAATGACCTTTAACACAAAGGTAGGGCAAGAGGCGATGAATTTAGGCAGCGATTTCAAGAAAGCGAGTTGGGTTTTACGATTAATGTTAATGTACTGAATCACATGCTTGATCCTTGCCTTGGTCAAGATTTCCTACGATTAATATTCCTGTGATTATGTAGTATTATAGGACTTTATTTTAGTGATTCTTATTTCCATGTGGAGAATATGTATCCTTGATTGTAGAGATTAGGAAGAGTAAATCTCTCCTCTTGATTGTAATTCCATGAGTATATAATCAATTCCAATATAGAGCTACCAGCATTGTGGTAGAACCCTTAAACATTGTTCTACTTTACATGGTATCAGAGCGGGTTGCCGTCAATCCGTCTTCAACAATTTTCTGTTAAGTTTTTTTTTCCCTCTTTCATTTTCAATCTCAATTTCCCAATGGTGGAACCAGTCATCCCCACCAAATCAACCGAAACAACTGAACCTCAAGGATCAAATGATCCTTTTCTCGTTCATCATTCTGACAGCCCAAGTATAGTGTTGGTTACACCTCCTTTGTCCGGTTATAATTATGGTACTTGGAGCCGTGCCATGACTATGGCGTTACGTGCCAAAAATAAGATTGGTTTCATCAATGGTGACTTGGAAAAGCCTACTGCTGCCATTGAACTTTCTCGATGGGAGAGGTGCAATGATTTGGTAGGCTCTTGGATTCTTAACTCTGTGTCAACTGAGATTCGCACCAGCATTTTGTATGCGGATACCGCAAGGGAGATTTGGTTGGATCTCTTGGAGCGTTTTAGTCAAACGAATGCTCCTTTACTTATCAACTGAAGCAAAGCATTTCTGAAACTAAACAAGACAACATGTCCGTTTCTGCTTATTTCACTAAGCTCAAGTCCTTATGGAATGAGCTTGGTTCTCTTACATCCATCCAGCCATGTACTTGCGGAAATGGGAAAGCAACTGCAGATCAACTTCAGCAAGACCGAGCGATGGAATTTCTGCAGGGCCTTCATGAGCGGTATGCAGGACTTCGGAGTCAAATACTCCTCATGGATCCTTTTCCATCCACTACCAAAATTTATTCTCTTGTTCGTCAAGAAGAGAAACAACAAGAGATTCATTCTCTGTCCTCTCCTATTCCAGATGCAGCAGCTCTCGCTGCGAAATCAGCGACTCGTGGAAACGATTCCAAGTTCCGCAAGAACCAACTCCACTGTGATCATTGTGGGTGGAACAACCACACTAAGGACCATTGCTACAAGCTTATTGGGTATCCCCCAAAGAAATCTGGTGCACAATCTTGTGGACCTGCTAAGCCACCAAAGCACAAAGAGAGTGAAATAGGAACACCACCTCCTATCACTCAGGACCAATACAACAAGTTGCTGGCCATGCTTTCTAAAGGTAGCATAGATTCCAATGCTAACCTAGCAGGTATTGCTCTCACTGTACCAACTAATTCTATATGGATCATCGATACAGGAGCAACAAATCATATGTGCCACACTTTATCACTATTTTCTTCATATAAACCATGCCCAACTCCATCTTTTGTGCAGCTTCCTGATGGGACAAATGCTCCTATAACTCATATTGGGACCGTTCAGATTTCCACCACTATTACACTTGATGATGTTTTCTTTATTCCATCATTCAAGTTTAACCTTTTATCTGTCAGCCAACTTGCTAAAGCAAATAATTGCTTAGTAACCTTCTTTTCTCACCAATGCATTTTTCAGGACCTATCAACGAAGAGGACGATTGGGCAGGGTAGCATTCATGAAGGGCTATATTATTTCCAAGCGGCAAAGGCATTGGCAGTGATTAAACCCCCATCTATTGATCTTTGGCATTGGCGACTCGGCCATCCATCTTATCGTACTTTACAAATTTTAGGGAAAGAAGTTCCTTTGATTCCTTGTTCTAAAAATAAAGCTTGTAACATTTGCCCACAAGCAAAACAAGCACGTTTATCTTTTCCTTCTAGTTCTATTAATACAAATAAGCCTTTTGCCTTGATTCATTGCGACATATGGGGTCCTTTTTCAATACCATCTATGAATGGCTCAAGATATTTTTTAACTATTGTGGATGATTTTAGTCGGTGTACTTGGATATATCTTATGCATCTCAAGTCCGAAACTAAACGTATACTACAATCTTTTTGTTCCATGGTCGAGACTCAATTCCAATCATGCATAAATCTAATTCATTCTCATGATGGTGCAAAAAATTTTCCCTCGATTCAACTTGTTCGTTCCGACAATGGAACTGAATTTTTGTCCAAAGATATGCAACAATTTTTTCTAGATAATGGGATTATTCACCAACGGAGTTGCGTTGGAACTCCCCAACAAAATGGTGTTGTAGAACGTAAGCATCGTCATCTCCTTGACGTGGCACGTGCACTTCGTTTTCAGGCCAACTTACCTCTCAAGTTTTGGGGTGAATGTGTCCTCACTGCCACCTATCTTATTAATAAAATGCCAACACCAGTTTTGTCTAACAAATCTCCGCATGAAATTTTGTTTGGTTCCAAACCGGTCTATTCCTCTTTACGAGTTTTTGGCAGTTTATGTTTTGCTCATAACCATAACATCCTGCATAAATTTGATCAAAGGGCCAAACCTTGTGTATTTATTGGGTACCCATATGCGCAAAAGGGTTATCGCGTTTTTGACATAGCTACCCAAACCATTTTCATCTCTCGTGATGTCAAATTTTATGAAGGAATTTTTCCTTTTCATGACATGTCTACTATTAATTCCATGAATGATGGGCCAGTCGTTCCTATGCCATTAAGTGATAACTCCTCTTTCGATATATCCACTGTGAGCCATTCAATTCCAACTGACCCACCATTGGCTACCCATGATATTTCACCTCCAAGTGAGAACCTACATCCCATTTCTCCCACGAGTGCTTTGCCCACTGCCCGGCCTTCTCGTGTTCGTCAGCCGCCTCCATACTTGGCTGATTATCAGTGTTCTATTGCCACTCATGAATGTTCATTCGGCCCATCTGCTTCCAAGTTGAAAGGTACACCTTATCCTCTTCATAAATATATCTCTACCTCACAATTTTCTGCTACACACAAAACCTTTCTTTCCACCATTTGTTCCACAGATGAGCCCAAAACCTTTTCCCAAGCTGTTAAATTTCCTCAGTGGCGTGATGCCATGGAAAAAGAAATTGAAGCTCTAGAACGGAATAGGACATGGAACCTTGTTTCACTGCCTCTCACCAAGAAACCCATAGGCTGTAAATGGGTGTACAAGATTAAGTATCGTTCTGACGGTACTATTGAACGCCATAAGGCACGATTAGTGGCTAAGGGTTTCACTCAGATTGAAGGGTTGGATTATCATGATACTTTTGCTCCAGTTGCCAAATTAGTGACTGTTCGTGTTTTACTTTCACTTGCTTCCGTCAAATGTTGGTCTCTTCATCAACTTGATGTCAATAATGCTTTTCTACAAGGGGATCTTGATGAAGAGGTTTATATGACACCACCACCGGGATTTTCTAGACAGGGGGAGACACGAGTTTGTCGGCTTAATAAATCTATTTATGGCTTGAAGCAAGCCTCTCGGCAGTGGTTTGCTAAATTTTCCTCTACACTTATAGGTGCTGGTTTTTCTCAATCCAAATCAGATTATTCGTTATTTACTAATCATCAAAGTGATTCTTCAACATTTGTTCTCGTCTACGTTGATGATATTATCATCACCGGGAATAACGATTTGGCTATCAACCATATCAAGGAATTTCTTGAAGCCAAATTTTTCATCAAAGATTTAGGTCGACTGAAATATTTTCTTGGTATTGAAGTTGCTCGCTCCAAGAAGGGCATTTTTCTTTCTCAAAAGAAATACACATTAGACATTCTCAATGACACTGGTTTGATTGGAGGTCGTGTTGCTGTTACTCCAATGGAACAACACCTTCATTTGTCGCCTGAGGATGGAACACTTCTTTCTGATCCAAGTCCATATCGGCGATTGATGGGTCGCCTTATTTACCTCACTGTTACAAGACCAGATCTTACTTATGCAGTGAATATTCTAAGTCAATTCATGCACTCTCCCCGAAGTGTTCATCTTGATGCGGCTCACCGAGTTGTCCGTTACTTGAAAGGTTCCGTTGGTAGAGGCATTTTTTTATCTTCTTCTAGTGGTCTCCATTTGCAAGGATATTGTGATTCAGATTGGGCAGGTTGCCCAATTACTCGCCGTTCAACGACCAGCTATTGTACCTTTCTTGGTTCTAATCTTCTTTCTTGGAAAACTAAGAAACAAGCTACAGTTTCACGCTCTTCTGCTGAAGCCGAGTATCGTGCTATGGCTACTTTAACATGTGAACTCCAGTGGTTAAAATATCTACTCAGTGATTTCGGAATTTTACAAAATTCTCCAATTACTATGTTTTGTGACAACCAAGCTGCGTTGCATATTTCCCAAAATCCAGTCTTTCATGAACGCACTAAACATATAGAGCTTGATTGTCACTTCGTTCGTGAGAAGATTCAATCAAAGCTCGTTGCTCCGAGATATATTCCCTCTTTGGCTCAACTCGCAGACGTCTTCACCAAGCCATTGGGTGCAGACCAATTTCACAATTTGCTTGGCAAGCTGGGCGTTCTCTCCTTGCACGCTCCACCTTGAGGGGGAGTGTTAATGTACTGAATCACATGCTTGATCCTTGCCTTGGTCAAGATTTCCTACGATTAATATTCCTGTGATTATGTAGTATTATAGGACTTTATTTTAGTGATTCTTATTTCCATGTGGAGAATATGTATCCTTGATTGTAGAGATTAGGAAGAGTAAATCTCTCCTCTTGATTGTAATTCCATGAGTATATAATCAATTCCAATATAGAGCTACCAGCATTGTGGTAGAACCCTTAAACATTGTTCTACTTTACAATTAAGCTATGGGAAACCATTATTCAGAGGATCAGAAACGTTATCGATCAACTCATCGATGAGAAACCTGTAACGATCCGGATTTTTGCCCTATTTTTTTTTCGAATAAAGAAATTTTTTTTAATCAAATAGTCTGTAGTAATCGATTAACTATTTTAAAGTATAATTAGATTAAACCAAAATCCTAGATTAATTTTTCGTGACAAAAATTAGTTTAGTAAAATTTTAATTCAACTTGTAACAACCCGTAATTTTTATTATTAATACTATCATTAAAAAGTATTATTAGTATTATTCAATTCTTTTTCTTAATATAATTATCTATCTTATCCTTTTTAATTTAATTTTTCTTTTTCCTTCTTACTTTGCATGCAAGTAATTGCATGCATGCAAACTCCTTTCATCTCTCCCTTTCCTACTCAGTCTCTAATCCTTATTCCTGACTATATTTTCGTTTTATTTTCGTCCATCTCAAAGCCCAATTAATTTGAGTCCTTTTTGAACTCAAATTTATCAACCTCTTAAAATTGTTCTATATATACCCCATTAATCCGACCCTAGGGTTTATTAGAATATTTATCACACCCCACTAGTCCAGAAAAGAGAGAAAAACAAGAGAGATCGGAGCTCCAATCTATGGAGTTCTAGAGAGAGAAAGAAAGAGAGAGAAAAGTGGGTTTGCGATCAAGACTCGACCGAAATCCAATTCGATCATCCCAGACCCTTCCTACAATCCCTAGCTTCGCAAAACATCATCCAATTCGGTCCCAAAGTTTCCCGATCGAAGAACCCGAAGTCTTCTTCCCCAAAATTCAAGTTTCGATAAAAAATCAATTCGACCCGATTTGAGGTAGTACAATCTCTCCTAACCCCCTTCTAAGTATATTTAATGTTTTTATGCGTAACCCTAGGCCCCGAATGGTCCCATGCATCAAAACCGTAGCAAAAAAGCAAAAAAAATCAATTCTGGGCGCAACCTTGCGGCCGCAAGGTGCGGGCCGCAAGAACCAGACGCAAGGTTGCGGCTGGACTGCTTCACCGCAAGGTCAACGGGTCAGACCTTGCTGTTTGGACTATTTCGCTTCGAATTCGTTTTGCGACCTCCCGAACACCGTTTTCGACCCCCAAACTATTTTTCCTAGACTTTTCACATCTCAAAGATCATAACTTGTTAAGGTCATATTTTTTTTATTTAATTATCTATTTATTAAATTATTTATTAGTTATTGTTCAACGTTTACAAACAAAAATTAGTTACGACCTTTCAACCAACGTTTTAACGCTCCAACTAATTTTTTTTAGACTCTTTACATCTCAATTATAGTAACTTGTCAAATTAAATATTTATTTTATTTAATTCACTATTTTTTTTTAAGTAATTCCAATCAAAATTACTTTACGATCGTATAAACTTTATTATTAATACCTAGATAATTTTATTTAGACTCCTTACTGTCCAAAGATGAAGTTATGTTAGTCTCAACATTTATTTTTATAATCAATTATTTATTGTCTATTTACTTCACTTTCGGTCACTTTAATTAACGTTTTCATGTAAATTAATTCATCGACCCTCCGAACCCAACTTTTGACACTCAATTGATTGTATAGAACCTTTAGGACTCTTATTAGGTCATGATTAATTATTCTAATATTTTTATCTAATTAATACATTTAATTAGCTTTTAATTAATCTAATTAATTAGAAATAATTAATAAGAGCCTAGAAAATATTTTATTAAAATTTTTATAAAAATTTTACTTCATTATTGACATTGTGACCATACGAGAATAAGGGCAACGACCCATTCATAAAAGGTTGTGTGATTGCACTGCTGGTTATTTGTTTTTATTATTATTTGATTTAATTGTATATTGTATCGATGCCTGATTTATATGTTAGATTGGACCCTAGAGACATGGGGTGGTATGCGAATAGAGTTCATATTAGACGATGCTAGGTAATGGATGAAATGGAAAGTTTTTATTTTTAGAATGCCTGCAGGCGAGATTTTGAATGTGATGAGTTGGATGTGATGGTTTGAAACTGGCAAAGTAAGCCCAGTGGTGATTGATGAATTGATACTGGCGAGAGTCCAGTGATGAATTGAAACTGGCAAAGTAAGCCCAGTGATGATTGTGATGTGGTGCATAAGATAGGCGAACCCTAGTTATGATTCGGGCATGATAAGCTTCCTTTTGTTGTAATGAGAGGGATACACGCTAGGTACATAACTGAGGTGCAATCCGCGACAACAAAAGAAAGTGAGCTCATGGGACATGGCATAGCTAGCGGTTGGGGAGGAAAGACTCCGCGGAGGAGATCTTAGATTACACGATAGGATGATGGATAGTAATGAATTGGCTTATGTGAAAAATCTCTATTTTACTTCTTCGTATCGTTTTATCTTGCTGCTTGCTAACTGTAAAGTAAGAGGGGTAGTTGGGTTGGATTATTCTACTGGGTGATTTTATCACTCACGGGTACGTCTGTATCCTGGCAAATCGTTTGCTTCGGCGATCAATTTGCCAGCAAGTGCAGGATTCAATGGTGGACCAGTTTAAAGACAGGAGGAAAGCCAAGAGCGAAGATCGAGAATGCTTGGAATCATATCAAGATTAGAGTCAGCTCTGGAGTCAATGTATTTTGAAATCACTAAATCTATCTTGAGTTTGTAATATCTAAACTTTATTTTAGAAAATTATATTTATTTGGCAAATTTTCTTAAGATAATTATTTTATTTTACCCCCGAAAAGGCGGGGCGTTACAAAACCAAAAACAAAACCACCTTTTTTTCTTCAATTTTATTGAGTTTTCTTGGTTCAATGGCAAATGCAGTCCCGTGAGGCCAAGAGTGAGACAATGACGTGAATCTTTCATCTTTGAAGGGCCTTTCTGTCTTTTCATCGAAAGGTCTCTGAAGTCGCAAGCTAGTGAAGGTGGGTGGAGGATCGCCACTAGATCACGTTCCTGCCGCAGTATGGATGTGCATCTTGACGCGCGCCTTCACCGTCACCATTGGAGAGCTCGGAAACACCGTCGCCTGGTCGATTCTAAGAGCCAGAACCCAAATTTGGGCCATTTCTCATGTAAGAGAGACAATAGCTAACGATTACTGGAATTATAGCAGTTGACGGTTCGAATCAAGTATCCACATCTGTGCCACAGAATTTAGTATTTAAATTTCATTTCCATTTGGTGATCAGTCCACTCTTTTACATTTCTACGTGCATAAAAAAAAATCACTGATTGGTTAGAAACCTACACTCCTTATCTTCCCCATGCGTGGGGTTGTGGGGCGGTCCATTTTGACGCCGATGTCTTGGATTTAATTTGAGATTTTATTGATCCGAGCCATCCATTGTCTAGACTAAAATCCAAGCCGTCCTATCGCCGGGATGGACAGCCGGATCGCCACGTTATAGCCCTGCAGTGCAGGTTGCGTTGTACGTAGCATCCCTCAGTCTTGGAAACTCACCCTCACTGAATTAAAATAGCAACCATGTCAATGAATACCGCTGTAAAATCCTGAATTTTAAAATTATAATCACGTGATCCGAATAGGAACTCGACACTCTAATTTAATTCTAATAGTAAGTTAGGCTACGCGAAGTGTATCGTGATTCGAATGAATGTGTGAATTCTAATTTAATTTTGTAAATACTAAAGGACAATTGAATTACATCTGATACACGGTACAAGTTATTCTATGTTAGGATTTTTCCTTGAAAATTGAACAACGCTACGATGATCCTCATATCTTTATTTGTTTATGTTGAAATTATGAGAATTTTTGGAGACCGAAATTTGTATTCAAACGGACCAGAATAGCGACGATCGGGGTGCGAAGCG
Source organism: Rhododendron mucronatum var. ripense (assembly GCA_019656295.1). Taxonomy (NCBI): domain Eukaryota; kingdom Viridiplantae; phylum Streptophyta; class Magnoliopsida; order Ericales; family Ericaceae; genus Rhododendron; species Rhododendron mucronatum. The sequence continues at coordinate 405,444 of BPLT01000026.1, forward strand.
CCACGTGGTCCAACGCGGTGCTTTGTGGTGGCATGTGGCATGCATGGGTACGCTGATTCAACTTTGGAATCCACCGAAGTATAAGGATATTATATGAGTTAATTACTCTTAGTAATTAGGATATCAACCCCACCCTTGTTTTCTTCCACCGTTTATACAGAGAGAGAGAGAGACAGAGAGAGAGAGGGCTTCCTGTACCTATACTCACATCTGAGATCACCGCTTGCCGTTCCGGTCAATTTCATGGGGAAAACGTACTATCTTTCTTGGTAATCTCTCTCACTCACTAATTTATTTGCAATCGATATTATAAAATGTATGGTACTTACATCAAAGAAAGTAGAATTGGGGCAATCACATACAACCCACATATGTACAGGACACAACTTGCTGCGAAACGGCAGCCATGGTTGCCGGCCAACTCGACATCACTCCGGCCACTCCCTCTCACCCCTCCTCCGTATCTCTTTCTTCTTGCGTTTGCCGCACCCTAACCCCTGGAATTTTCACGCAAGGGAGAACTCCTTCCGGCAAAGAGGTCGAATTTGAGACTCGCCGCCGTAATGGAATCAGCCCTAAAAATAGGATCTTAAAAGCCTAATTTGAAATTTCCGATTGACTGACTTAGGTTAATTACATACTATTACTTCCATTTTAGAACTATAAAAACAGCCCGCAATTTATGAGTTTTACTCTAAGTTGAGTTACAAGAATTATGCTTCGATGTGAGTACTAATGATGATAGTAATCTAACTTTAATTAGATTAAAAATAAGAGTAAATTTGTGAGTAACTGCCCATATTTTTATGTTTGGTGTAAGCTTTCCAGAAAAGTTTAATCTCACGTCAAGTTAGCTAGAGGCAACATTAAGGTGAGTTGCGCATACCTTAGTTACATGTCTTTTCTAAATTTTTGGAATAAAATGCCATTGCTTGAATATGACAAAAATGTGGGATTTGAGCTTCTTACTTGGTTTAATTACTGTTGTTAGATAGAAATACTTGCGATGGCTTGTTTATAAATCATACGTGTTATGGTTAAAGACTAGACTGTAGAGACCCGTATTTATTTTAATAATTTTAATGCGAGATTATACTAGGAAATGTGAAATATGAGGTAGATATGAGTTGGGTCAATGTGAGATGACTTGTAAGTTGTGGGAGTTGACATAATACAATAGGAGTGAAGGGGTGTAAGTGTTATTTGACCTAGATAAGTCAAAAATCAGGAGCAGGAGATCCATTTTTCTTTTTCCCTTTCTTTCTTCTTCCGGCGTCTCTCTCGGCTCTCTCCTCTCCCACCTTCTCTCTTCGATTTCATCTACTACGAGTGAGAGTTTTGAAAAATCCCAAGTACAAAAGTTGTTCTATGCGACGAGAGCTTCCAATCCATCCAAGAAAATTCATGATCGGAGCACTGTGAAGTTTCCTCCACGTTCGGGCTTGCTTCTAACCTTCGAGGTAGGGATCTCCAACCTTCTTTACATGTTTAAGTGTTAGTTGGATGTACAAGAATCAAGTTTGATCATCTATTTTGAGTCTTGAATAAATCTTGAGTATGCTGAAAATTTCATGGGTTTTGGTAATCTGTCTTTTGGGAGCCCTTCTGCTAGGAATCAATTGTTGGTGTCTTCATAACAGTTAAAGTACGTTTCAATACAAAGATTTCGGTACCAAGATCATGCAAAACCGATAATCACAATTAGTTATGAATTTTTGAATACTGGCTGTCTGCTGGATGTGCGAATCTGTGCGTGGCTGTCTTCTTTTAATTTTCTGGGCATGATGAACATTTTGGGTGGCTTTGGGTCTTTTACAGGAGCTGCATATTTAAGTTAAGAAGAGATTGGCGTTGGAATCAAGTAATTTGGTTAAGTATACAATTTTTGGTGAATTTCTAAAGCAGGGTTGGTTGACTGGTGCGAAAATGGTTGCGAATTGGTTTTTCTTTTGATTGTTGGGTTAACCTCCTCTCGTTTCTGAACCTGGAATTTTTACTGAGTGTAGGGCTTGTAGTGGTGCAACTTTTGGCATTGGTTTCAATATTTTTGGGTTTAAGATGAACGAGTTATGATTTTTCAATCAATTTTACTTATTCCAGCGTATCTGACAGCACCAGCAGACTTTGGTAAAATGGACATAACTCCTAGCTCGGGACTCGAAACGACACACCGTTTGTTTTGTTAGAAACTAGACACATAGAGCTTTCCAACGATACATCACATGCATCATGGGTAGGTCCGAACAATAACAGAATTGCATCCAAAGTTGACCCAAATTCTGCCTTTGCACTAGTTTCATTATTACGTTGAGCTATAATTGCATGGCCGTAATAAGGCTACCCGAATTCCGTGTTTGATGTATGACCTATGGATCAAAGAAAAAGAAGCCTACTTCTCAATGGTTTAAATGTCGTTCTTAAACTTCTGTTATTTGATCGGACATCGTCAGAACTTGAAGTGTGTAGGATTAATTATAGGGATATGAGAACTAGTAAGCATAAGGGTTAAAATACTTGTAAACGATTGGAATAGAAACTGGATTAGATGGATGATACGATCGATGATAAATTAAGTTATAGAATGTTTGTAGCGATGTGTGAATTATTTGATGTCTTTTCATGAGATTGAGTATTTGGGCTTGCAGTGAGTTAAAAACAGAATTTGGTGAATCATTTGGCATGAGTGCATGGTTGTCAAGTATTGAGGGGTACTACATAAATGTGGATCTTTATAGGTATTTGCAAATTAGACTCTGAATAAAAGGATTTTGATGGACGCACGGGGTCCTAAAAGCCCGGAGTTAAATGAAAGGATTTTGATGGACGCACGGGGGTCCTAAAAGCCCAGAGTTTAATGAAAGGATATTAGTGGACGCATGGGGGTCCTAAAAGCCCGGAGTTTAATGAAAGGATTTTAGTGGACGCACGGGGGTCCTAAAAGCCCGGAATTTGAATGAAAACATGCTTATAAATTTTAAGCACAGAAAGTGAATGAATGAGATTAAGCACATGACATAAGTGATTGGAAATTGGTCGCTTATTTGTTACATTATGCTATGAATCCTTCTGCATCAAGATGTTAAGTTTTAATGTGTATGGCAATTTGCAAATTCCTATTTGAAGGCAAGTTATAGTTCTACTTTGGTGGTATGTTTCTAATGGCTGGGTTATTGGTGTTTTCAAAAAGAAAAAGAAAAGAAAGGGAAATTGGTTTTGAAAATCGATGATGTGAATTTGAGGCAAAGTGGAATATGCGTAAGAGAAACACAGAACTTGAACTTGAGTTGCCACCTTGGATCGTCTAGTATGTCAATACGTGTTTTATATTTCTTCTTGTAGGCCTCCAAATCATTGTGGCTTATTCTCCTTGATTAATGTGAAATCCTTTTTAAGGGAAGACGTATGGGAGACTTTATGTAAAAAAAAAAAAAAATTAGAGAGAAGATCAAATGAGACATTGATTCTTTGCTCGGATTGGCATGACATTTAAGGGTAAATATAGTTGAGAGAAAGACTTTTGTTTGTAGAAAATACGTTATTATTTAGTTAAAAATCAGGGGCGTGACATAGACCATGGTAATATGTTTTGGAAACTGGAATTGTTACTTGTACATGCTTGTGATAATATGATTCATTTGAACGGTGTCCCGAGCGCTAGGGGACGGGTAAAGATACTAGTGGCGTGAAGTAATAAGGTAGGAGATGTAGCCAGGCATTACTGGTAATGATATCTTACCACTCTTCAATGGGGCCGCTCCCCAACCGACTGACAAAAATACCGTTGAATGCTATTATCGCTCAAAAGTTGAAAGAGAAATGAAATGAAAAGGGTCCATCTTTTGGACCAAAGAAATGAGCTTATGGATCAAGATGCATGTACTGGAGAATTTGATGGAATATTGGAAATGTTGCTTTGCTCTTGAATTGTTTTACTAAGTGAGATATTTTCATGGTCAAACTTGTAACTTTGGTATACGTTTCTCACCCGAGCTTCGGCTTATGAAAACCTTTTTCAATTTTTCAGGTTAAGGTAGATAGCAAGTTGTGGACTGAATGGGGTGCTAGAATAACCATGGAGAATCATGTGCAGTCTAATGGTTTATAATTATTATACTTGTACACGTAGGAACTCTGGTATTATGTTATTTACTCTATGCTTCCGCATACTTTGAATTCTATGGTTTAAAAAGACGATGATGCGAGAAATCCCTATACTAGAATATGAGCAAGCCTTCGACGGCTTAACACCCGCTTGGCAGGTCACGACTTTCAAGGGAGGTTTTGGGTCTTGACAACTGCTTTGAGCTTTCCAATCAGGGGCAGCTTTACCATGGCTTTAGGGGTTTAAGCGAACCTCCCGGGTTCAAAAATTGTATTGAAAAATTTTAATTTTTGAAATACAAATTAAATATTTTGAGTACTGTCGGCACTGGATCGCCCGCACTTGCGTGGAATTAAAATTAGTGAAAGTACAAATAATTTTTGGCCGCACCAAGGTGTGATGAAAAAGGGGCATGGGCCTGGGTGCTGCCACTGCCAGAAGTACTAGGAGCCCCAACAGAGGACCCAACAATGTGGTTCCCTTTCTTCCCATTCTGTATCTGCCTTCCATTGATTCCAAGTACCAAGCAGATGCATGCATGCATCCTATTTATACAGCATAACCAGTCTTGTTTTGGGCAATACTTTTTTAGCAAGTGGGTATGGGATTTTTTGGTTTATAGCTATCCGCTATCCACACTTGTTGATGCCTATCGAGTCTTGTCGCACTCCTACAAGTTGTTCTAGTATCTTTATCCACGGGTGTGTATTTTTGACTTGTTCTCCTCTTGCATTGGAGTCTTTTGACTCTTTTCACATTGGCCGACATTGAAATTCGATCAAGGAAGCACCGGAATTAGTTGAGATGTGTGGAAGTTGAACCTGATGCCTGGTTATAAACAACAATGAAGCACTTCAATAAGACGAGAAAAAATTTATTTTGGACAATGCAAAATTTTCCGAGTTTGGAGAAATTACGACTGAAAGAATTAAATTATTAGAATTTGAAGATATTAAAGTGGCCTAAAACACTACTACAATTGTTATTGCAATACCAAAATATACGGAATAAAATGTGACTATATATATTCAGAAGTTTAATGTATTGTGCCCCTCAATCCAGGGTGCGTGTTGTTCCTTGGGGACAACATGTGCGTTGGGTCAATCCGGGCCGTCTATGCTTGGCAATGGATGACTCAAATTGCATCTCAGCCGAACAGCAATTGACAGCTGAGATTAGATGCACCCAACTTGGGGTGCCCATGTCCCTAAGGGAACAACATACGTGTTGGGCCAATCCGAGCCGTCCATGCTCGACAATGGACGGCTCTAATTGCGTCTAAGCCAAATAGCAATGGACAGCTGAGATCTAATCGGACGAGATGCAATTTGAGTTGTCCATTGCCGGATATGGACGGTTTAAATTGGCCCAACACACATGCTGGCACCCCAAAGTTCTATCCAGATGCGCCTCCTGGCGCGCCTTTTGGACTCTATTTTTAAGGAGTGGCAACTTCTCCGAAGTATCAAGATCGAACTGAATCACCCTGGAAACTGACAGTTCGCATAGTAGCCCTTAATCACCCTCTGTTGTTTTTAATCACGAGAAACGATGAGAAATCGAAAGAAAAGATTCATACGTAACAAGTCCCAATTCCATTTGTTTTAACAAGAACAGAGAGATTTGGTGAGGAACCACCCCAATCATTTATCTATGGTTCTCACCTGCATTCCGAACGGACCATAAGAGATGCCTACCTCCGCCGTGAACAATCTCAGCTCCGGAATTCACGAGAGATTTTTCAGTGCCTCTGGGACAACGCCACGTACTCGTGCCCCCAGTGGTGGGGGAGAGGCCCATCGAATAATATTAGATGATTGGATCGAACATTTATAAGTATTGAATTGAGCTGATTTTTCGTGGATTGGACTCTGCTGATAGCCGCTAACTTAGAAGTCCCTGTTGGCATGTGCTAGTGCCTCCAATTATTAGTAAGCACGATTAAGCATAGATTTACTGAAGAATCTGCAATATCATGTTAGGAAAATTTCGCGATCCATAATCAGTCAATAAAACCCTGTACAAAGCTAGGAGCTGCACAATTGTGTCACAGCACGTACTCCAAGTATCACTAAGCAAATCGTAGTCGTACATTTTTTGGACAGTATCGTATCAGACTATCGGTGCATAGCCCCGGAAAAACTGTTACTATGCACAACACAAGGATAACAAATTCAATTGTCTGCCACCAGCTGCTCAAAAATTTCCTTTCACAAAACCAGTTGAGAGTTCACATCAACAGAGCGGCGATGAATTCAGGCAGCGATTTCGAGAAGTCGAGTAGGGTTAAGTGGTTTTTTGATTAAGCTATGTTCTATCAGAGGATCAGAAACATTATAGATCAACTATGATTGATGATAAACCAAAAACAAAGCCACCCCTTTTTTCCTGCCACTTCCAGTTCCAGCTATGTGACTATACTTTGGCCTTTTTCTTTAATTTTATTGTGCTTTCTTGGTTCAATGGCAAATGCAGTCCCTAGGGCCAAGAGTGAGAGTCAGGGTGAGACAATGACGTAAATCTTTCCTCTTTGAAGGGCCTTTCTGTCTTTTCGTCAAATGGTCCGTGTTATGCCGCTGTCCTACGCGGCCCTATTCGGTTTGGGTTTTAAGAGTAATGAGTAGAGAGAGCGATAGATAGATAAAATTTATTGGAGATCTTCCAGGGGTTTTAAGACCCCAAAACAAACAATGCCAGTTTTGCTCTCAATTCTTACTCTGCATTCGTGCTCACAATCTTTACGATTTGAATAGTTTGAGAAGTTTTTAAAAGTCGCTTCTAAGATCGTGCGCATGTGCATGCTAATTACTCACTCCGTCCCAAATTGGATGTCAATTTTTGGTATTCGTGTCAATTTCAATTTCTTATATCTTTCAATATGAACCTTAAAAAATACGAGTATGTAATATGGATCTTGTTTGATAGCTCTCCATTAGTCCTATTATACAAAGTTTTCAAACTCATGAAAAACATTGTAGATTGAAAGCTATAATGACAAAAAATGACACAGAGTTTCAAAAATGGTTATTCTTTTTGGGACAGATTGAGTATATGACTTAGGGCCCGCATTATAACTCTCGGCCAAAGGATGAAAGGAGCATATTGATGATCTCTGACTCTCTCTCTACTACTAGCAGTGGCGGATCCAGGAATTTTCTACAGATGAGTCACTCTTTTTGGACCAACCTTATATGTGTGAAAGTCGTAGACGAACTCATGTTAATTTTCGTGATTCAGTTCAAAAATAAGGTTGAGGGATGCGCTTGTAAAAAATAATAAACAAAATTCAAAATATTAAAGAAAATAAGAGTTTTTTTTTAAATTTTCCGTTACGTAAAGTCAGTTTAAGGGTGAGTTTGAATCCCAACCCATTCAAAATTCAAGGAGAAAAATGTTAAATTCAATGAGAGAAGTGTTTTTTTAAACCATTGAGACAAAAAGAAACAAGATTTCTGGCGCCATGACTCGAATCTCGGTCACTCACGAGGGAGCACAGCTCTACCACTGGAACAACTGAGCAACACATGTTAAATTTCGGCATATTTTATATATATATTACTTACTTAGGCTTGGGGGCCCTCTTTTTTTTTTCCAACCGACAGCATCATCTCATATATATATACTAGTGTTAGCCCGTGCCTATGGCACTATGCATCCCTGTTGAAAAAGGATGACAGTTGTGTAATTAGCTTTAAAATATGGGCTCTTTAATGACATGAGGAGAATGCCTCTCAGCCTTTGGATCAAACCAATCTTAGCCATTCCAACAACTTGTCCCCACACCCTTCTGTTTTATAATAGATATATATATATATATATATCTATATATATATATCTATATAGATATATATATATATAGGGGCCGGATCCTCCCACACAAAACTTGACACTCCATCTCAGCCATTAAAACCAAGGGCTGAGATTAAAACTTAAAACACCCCTCTCCTCTCCCTCTAACGTCGTTCTCTCTCTCCACGTTAAAGAAAATAACGTCGTTCCAGACTCTTGTTTTCATTCTTTCCAGACGCCTTCTCTCTCTCTCTCTCTCTCCCTCTCGCCTGTTCATCTTCATTAAGCCATCGTCATCAAGCAACACAGCCATTGCCGTCCGACAACTCCCTCACCTAATCGGCCCAAAAGCAACGCCAGCCACTACAAGCTTAATATATTAAACAACATCAGACTCCACCTAGCTAATTGTTACACACGCCTGTTCCGTAATCGGTTGTTAATATATTGAGATAATATTTTATACCTCTCTTCTATCTTTCAATGTTTGGGTATTTGATTTATGTGCAGGGTTTAAACAATTAGGTTTTGAATTTTTGTTGAGGGTTAAAACAATTTTGGGTCTCGGATCAAACACATTACCATACCGGTCTTTGTTCACATCGATTTTGTCAAATATGAGTACCTAACGTAGCTCCCCTGTTTCCAACTCTTATTTATCCTAAACCCCTAAAAAAACAATAATAGTTCTATTGATTAATTCGCAGAGATAATATAATTCACTCCATTTTTCTGATATAAAGACAACATCGTGCTGATTACGGCAAAAGAGTACAACAAAGTTTAACCAACTGGTTCGACATAACATCCAGAGCAAGCTGAGCAAAGAGTTTGCGGAACCTTGTGGTTTAGTTTATTTTAAAATGTGGATTTAGATAATCTTAATTAATTAAAAATGGTACTTTACTTTAAGATAGTATTTTACAATGAGATGCATGTTGTAAACGAGGGCTTTAGTTTTGTTAGCATTATAAAAGAATTGGTTTGATTCGGTGTGATTCTAGTGCATTCAAAAAGTTTAGTTTGAATTTTTTTTAAAGTTTTTACCCTATATGCTTGTAGGGGCCATGCTTGTATATATTGAAAGTTGATTTGGGCTGAAATTTCACTATAATAAGTGTTTGTCTTTTGTCAAGGGTGAGCAATGGAAGAACATTTTGATTTAGATGATTTCGGAGTAGAAGATTTTCAGATTCCAAATAACGATGTGGAAATGTTAGAATCGCCATCAAGTGAGATGTCTTTTGCGACAATTGATGAAGCATGAAAGTATTATGAAGATTATGGTCGACAAAATGGTTTTTGGATTCGAACTCGAACTTCATCCAAAGGACAAAACCGGTCAAATGAAGTGACTAGTATGCTATTTGTTTTCGCAAAAGAAGGAAAATATTGTGCCAGGCCTAAGAACGATGGTGTCGTGGAGGGGGATGATAAGAGAGAGGAAGATGAGGAAGTGAAAACGAAGAAAAGATTTAGAAATTGTTCAACTGTTAGATGTGATTGCAAGGCTCATTTGCGGATTAGGTATGACAAATGGAGTTGCAAGTGGAAAGTAACAGTTTTCAATGACACTCACAACCACCAGTTAGTGACTCCATCTAAGAGGAATAAAATGAGGTCAAATCGATACATGCCCAAACCAATTCAGAATTTGACCGAAGTATTTCAAAACGAAAATTTGGAAGTTTCTAAAGTTGCTTCAATTTTGGTGGCGAATACATGGGCTTTGATAGTAGAGACTGCTATAATCACTTGAGAAATGTGAGGCATAGGGAGCTAGATGGCGGGGATGCACAATCAGTCCTCACCTACTTCAAGAACAAACAAGCACAGAATCCACAATTTTTCTATGCAATTCAATGTGATGAAAGTGGGAGAGCAGTGAATTTCTTTTGGGTGGATTCTCGATCTCGCATGGCGTACCAATATTTTGGGGATGTAGTCACATTTGACACAACATATCGAACCAACAAATATGACATGCCTTTCGCACCATTTACTGGAGTAAACCACCACATGCAGTCAATACAGTTTGGATGTGCACTTTTACAAGGCGAGACTGAGGTAACGTTTATATAGTTGTTTCAGACATGGCTTGAAGCTATGGGAGGACGTCCTCCAATTTCTATCATCACAGACCAAGACTTGGCAATGAAAGGAGCGATCGCCCAAGTCTTTCCTAATACCCGTCATCGTCTATGCCTTTGGCACATTAAGAAGAAATTTGTTGAGAAGTTGTCACAAGTGTACTATAAGAAATCAAAATTCAAGAAAGATGTGAAAAAATGTATTTGGTTGACATATAAGAAAGAGGATTTTGAAGAGAGATAGATGGCATTGATGAAGGAAAATGGGTTAGAACACAATGAATGGCTTTAACAATTGTACGAAATTCGTGATTCATGGGTACCCGTTTACAATCGTGGGACATTCTTTGCCGGTATGAATACTACCGGACGTAGTGAGGGTGTCAATTCATTTTTTGATGCTTTTGTTACTTCGACAACAAATCTTAAAGAATTTGTTGTCAAGTATGACCAAGCCTTGAAGAGGATTGTGAAAAGGGAAACTGATGAAGATTTTGAGTCAGAGCATAAGTTTCGAATTGTGAAGGACAATGAATTTTTGTTGAAGCATGCGGCAAAAGTTTATACTAGAAACATCTTCAACAAGTTCAAGGATGAAATTAGTGAAGCCTTGAATTACAAAGTTGAAGAGATGACAAATGCCAATGGATTTCAATCGTTTGTGGTGAAGTCCAAAATTAATGAACTTCAAAAATTCACCGTGACATTGGATTTGCAAACCTACGAAGGTATGTGTGAATGCCAAAACTTTGAGTTTGTCGGTATATTGTGTAGACACATTTTGAAAGTGTTTGTCCGACTAGACATTGATACAATACCGGATCATTTTATTCTTCCACGGTGGAGGCAAAAGGCCAACAAATTTAGGATAATAGATTCTGAAGGTTTGGTGCATGACGATGGGAAAGAAGAATCCGAGGCATTAAGACTTAGTCATATGTGTCAAGAATCTACCAAATTGGCTTGTTTGGCTGCCCCATCATATGAGAGTTACAAAATTTACATTGAAGCTATGAATGATCTATCCGAGAAGCTCCTAAAAATTTCATCTTATGTGCCTCCTCCAATCAATGTTTGCCATGAAAAGGATGATTTACATTCCACTGAACGAACTCAAGTATTGCTTTTGGATCCGAACATCTCACAAACTAAGGGTAGGAAAAAAGATGTGAAGGGAAAAGATGCTACTATACACTCCGGAAGATTGAAAAGCGGTATAGAGTTGGGATTAAACAAGAAGAAAAGAAAGTGTAACTTGTGCAAAGGGATCGGACATGATAAGAGAACTTGTCCTGAGAATCCGATGAGTAAAGCTAACAAAGGTAAGTGAATTACGAATTTTCTTGTGTAAAATATTTTTATTTACTTGTCATAAATATCCTTACTTATTCCTTATTCGCAATTTGCTTCCACAGCCTTAGAAGCGGAAGCACAATCGTCTGATAGTGACCAAGAGATGACGTAATGAGAATATGGTAAACGAAAACTTGCTCAACCTTCATGATGTTTTCGCTAATTATGTTCCATGCACAATCTTTACTTAATTAAAGTAACCTTGTGTTTTGTACAGGGCAAAACATCTTGATGCCAAAGGATTGCTTTGAATGATTACAGAGTCTTTTTGGATATTTGCTTATGGAGTTTATGTACCTTTTTTTAAATTTAATGATGGAAAACTCGATTTTTGGAAACTTTTGGATGTTATTTTTGTGTAGTAAGGGTGGACCAACGTTGGATATATTTTGCCGAATCGTGTTTTTGTTTGCATATTTGAATTCGTTGTTACCGTACAAGATTGTTCAAGTTCAATTGTTTGAAGGGCTGTTATGCTCCCAAAAGTTGTATGCGAGTAGTTCTTTTCAAGTCATGGGGTTATGTACTATGTTGTTGAATCATGAGTTCTTTTCTGGCATATTTGAATTGGAGGTTACCTTTAGAGAATGGTTTGCTATATATGTAACATAATTGTTTAGGTTCAATTGTAGAATTGTTTGCGTAGGTTGGATCTCAATCGTATGAAAAATGGGACTGATTTTTACACAATGAAAATAGGGAAGGAGAGATGGTCTTCTCTGGAAAACAGGTGGGGAGGAGACAACAACATAATTCAGCTCCAAAAGATGGGGAGAAGAAGTTGTAACACCCCAAATTTCAGATCCATTGTATGCCAACATACCTATTTCTGTGCTTGTATGCCTTTTTAATGTTTTCTATTAAAAAGAAGCAGCAGCTAGAAAGGTCAAAACACCACAAAAATAGTTTTATTAAATGAACATTCATCGAACTCATCTTGGACAACTCTCACTTGTCGCATACAAGAAATAATAGTCTCCAATGAACAGGTCTGTAGAAAGCAAAAAAATTCACTAAGTTCATATCGGCAGCAAAGAACTTGCATTAATCCCAAAAGCATCAAAAGAGGCTTTACATCAGGAAAAAAAATAAGAAAAAAGGCTCCTGTTTGAAGCTCATTACAGTTTTTTTTTCCAGAGAAGAAGGTCCCTAATTCCGGTGGACGAAGGCAAGACCGAGAAATTGTTCGGTCAAGCTCGACGGCATGAGGGAAGAGGCGACAGTGATAAGCACTCTGCACAAAAAAGAATTTTTCAAATTTTTATAAACAAAAATGGACTGCTTCCTATGAATGTACCACAAAATTTGATCATCCATTCTCTCTGATATTCCAAAGAAATATAGCACCACCAAATATACAGATGGTATGGCTCGGCCATACAAAGAAGAGAAATAATCTACAGATCATTTTAGCCTAATGATGAAGATGCAAGGAGCACAACAAGATATAATCAGTGTCAGAAAACAGGTAATGCCTCTCTAAAACTAGGGCTAAAACCTGCATTCTGCAAACGCTTGGTACCGAAAGCAGCATTTCCCCTTTGCATCATGGCAACAAACTCAATGTAATCTATGTAGCCATCCTGAAATATAACAAAAAAAAAATTCAGGAAGGTTAGTGACAAGTTAACCGTAATCCAAAACGAGACGGGAAAAGAGAAAATCAGTATGTAATCATTTTCTTCGCATCGCTAACTAGTTACTAGACCTGTTGAACGCGAATTTTACACCTAAAAGATTTTCATTCTTGACTGCTGAAGACAGATTTAAGTTTCTTAACTTGCGACGCTCTCCAGAAATGCAAAAACCATCCAACTAATTAGAACCCTTGAACAGAGATTTCCATTCCATCAAGCATGACTTTCCACAATATGAATTAAGGCCATCCATGCCTGAAAACTCTATTCACATTTCCCTTGTCTCTCAAGACTGGCTGTGTTTCAATCTGGGATTTTTCGAGGGATTTGTGGAGGGAGAGACAGAGACGGAAGATCAAGGAAAACATGACTTGCTAGGTCTCTCTTAATAGCTTTCCCAGTATTTTCTTTTCCATCTACGTATTGATCCAACATCCATGTACAGCCTACGACAAATTGTTTATCCAAGTACTGCGCTTACATTGTTTTGGTCAACTTCTTGGATCATTTCTTCCAAACGGAAATCCACGATTCCAAACTCCTTGCAAGCTTGTTGAAGCTCATCTTGGGTGATGTAACCACTGCCGTCTTTGTCAAAATAAGAAAAGGCAGCAAAAAGATGATCTACCCTCTGAATTTCGGTAAGATATAATGTTGCAGCTATGAACTCCCTGTAGTCTATGTTATCTAAATCTGCCTGCATTTTAACCGTAGCAAATCAGATATCCAAAATGAGGAAAGACTACAAATTAGATATCCAAAATGAAGATTAAATGTGGTGAACTACTGAATTCTTAGATCACCGTATATTGGCATAGATGCACGAAAATAGGGCAAATTTATTTCTGTACTGGATGTAATAACTTAGGACGTCAAGTGAAGAACTTCAGACAAGAGAAAATATCGTTCGTTTTTGTTGTGCTAAAACGTGCTTGATTGTAAAATGAACCAAGAAAAAGTGTAAAGATTTTTTCTCTAAGGAAAATGTAAGGTTAGCATTGTTTACAAACAAAAAAGAAATCTCAGATTAAGTATTTTTCAAGTTTTCTATAATACATAGATGACTTTCAATTGACTGCTAAGAAAAAAACTTGAGTTGATTGATAGATTGATAGGTTCTGGATCAGTAAACTCAATATGAAATTGGCAATATTAATGCAACCAAATTAGCCCAAGCAATTGATAGGTTCTGGATCAGCAAACTTCCTGATGCTGTCTCTGTCGTTGAGTAGCCTTTGAAACCAACTGACTAAACGACTTTGTTCATCCGGTGAGGTATCGTCTAGTGCTTTTCTGCCCGTGATTATCTCCAACAACACCACCCCAAATGCAAAAACATCAACCTTTGTGGTCACTTTTCCAGTGGCTGAGGAAACAATAACGAATGGTTCAACAAACTTGTATACATGCTGAATTGAATAATGCTCCAAACTAACCCTGAAATCAACTTAAAGACCAAATTTCGAATGAACTCTTGATCAAATTTGTCAGAGAAGAAGGTCCCTAACTCTGGTGGACGAAGGCAAGACCGAGAAGTTGTTCAGCAGGGCAGCGACATGCGTGAGGAATAGGAAGGCAAGTATGGAGAAGGAAGCCCTAGTCGGAGAAGCAAATACCTCGTCGGACGGCGATGGCGGCGGATGGCAACGGTCAGGCTCGACGGCATGAAGGAATAGGCGACGGTGACAGGCGTGAGGGAAGGAGGAAACAGAGGTGTGGGTTGAGACTCAAGAGAACGACGACACGTTGCTTTTGGGTCGAGATTAGGTGAGGGAGTCGTCAACCGGCGATGGCTGCATGGCTTGATGAAGATGAATAGGCAAGAGAGAGAGAGGGAGGGCGTCTGGAACGATGTTATTTTCTTTAACGTGGAGAGAGAAAACGACGTTAGTGGGAGAGGAGATGGGTGTTTTAAGTTTTAATCTCAGCCCTTAGTTTTAATGGCTGAGATGAAGTGTCAAGTTTTGTGTTAAGTTTTGTGTGGAAAGATCCGGGTTTGAATTCAAAAGACAACTAACGCTCACATTTGTCTTCTACATAAATCTACACTCTTCATTCTACAATTGCATTTTTGTAAATACTTCATATTTTTTGAGCATTTTTTAATCACACATTCCCCGTTCAATATGGAAATCCGATTTCCAAAATCCAAAGATTCCAAACCCTCCCCCTCTCTCTCTCTCTCCGCAAATACGGCTGGCCCTCACGCAGCTTAGCCACCGCCTCCCTCAACAACCAGAGACGGACAGCGCCGCCGCCGCCGCCGCTCTCCAAACCCCCCCCCCCCCCCCCCCCCCCCCCCCCCCTCTCTGTCTCTCTCTCTCTCCTCATCTTCTCTACAAGCCTCATCAACTCAACTTCTCCAGGAGTATAATCATCGAGTGTTCAGAGTCTTTCAGACAAACAGAAAAGCCGATCGCAAATCTGAAAATGGTAGCATCAAATTTCTCTCCCCTCTCTCTTTTATTTCGTTTCTTTTTTGTTTCTGTTTTCTAATTTTTGCATTCTGTGTCTTCCATTTGGAACTGAAAAACAGGGTCAATCGATTAGTGAAACCCATATCGAGCCCGGTCCCCGATGAGTGGTACCCAACCTAGCCATCTGCATGTAAGCCATCTCAATCCTAGCTATTTCACAAAGACTGATAAAGAACTTGATTTTTTGTTTGGGTATTGGCCAAACTAAAGAATTAAAGAGCAATTACCATCCTCTCACCGATCGAATAATCCATTGTGGTTGTCGATCATGAAATAAGTGTCAAAGGTGAAATTTAGAAACTGTTTTTCATATGTGGGAGTTTTTCTACATCAATTTCCAAATTAGCATATGGGTTACCGGAAAAATTAGGTACATATATGTGTCTGAGCTTTTTTTTGTTTTGTTTGTAAGAGTTCTGTCAATGAACTGTTTGGTACACCGTGGCAAGCTAGAGTTGCATCGTGACTAGATGTGTAATCATGTCCCATTTGGGGTATTTGACAGATTCATGAGAAATAGAATGAAGTTATTTTATTTTTTGTATTTCATTGGAATTTTTTTAGTGGTTTAGAAGTTCCTAATCCGGACTGGATGTTATTGCTACCCTAACTGCTTCTTATCCGTGCTTATCAAGATTGCTCTTTCATATTTTTTGGTAGGCCTTGCAACTACATTATAGTGAAAGACAATTAGGGGATCGAATCCATTAGATTATTTGATTGAAGGTAATAACTCAGAATTTATATCCAGACCTATCTAAGTTGGGTAAGACATTGAAAAGTTATTTGTTTTTTATTTGCTGATCCAAATTAAACAGGTTAGTGCATATGCTTTGGTAATTATTTTTCGCATAGTTGGATTCATTGGGCATGGGTTAATATATTGAATGTGAGTCCAATATTTATTTGTATGTGCTTACCGTTCAAGCCGTGCCTAATATATTAGCTTTCAAATTCTTGATGAGTTAATTGAACTCAAAATTAACACATTTAGGTAACTCATTGGAGGTTCAAATTCATTATTAGCTTTCCATGGATGCTTTTGTTCTAAAACAATTATTTTTTGTTCATTTTGTATTCTGATTGTTTAACTATTGGATTCAACTAATTGTGTTTGAAATCAATCCTAATCATTTGGCTGGATCGCTTATAGCAATTTATGAAGCTTCAGTTCTCTGTCAATTGCTTATCAATCTAGCATTTCTTCCGCTCATTCTATGAAGCTCAGTGTATGGGTATGAAGCTCAGTGTATGGGTTTTTGTTGGGCATATGGTGTATTTGGAGATTAAGCTTCTATATATAGTTATGTCCAACCTGTAGAAGCTCTACCAGGCCAAGAACATGCAAGGGTGTTGGGAACCCAGTTATATTGGAGCCTCCAACCTTTGATTGCCATGCATGAAAAGCTTTTCCTCATTCTATGTTCTTCTATTCCTGCCATTTTCTCTTTAAGCTCAGTGTGTGGGTGTTCTCTTTTGTAGATGGTATATTTGGGGATTGAGCTTCTACGGCCGGAAGCTCTAACGAGCCAACTACACTCAATGATGTTGGGACCCAGTAACATTTGGAGCCTCCAACCTCACCCAGTCTCCACTCCCAGGTATCAGTCAAATAAACCAAAGACGAATGAATCCTAGGTTTGATTTGGAAATTAAGAATTAGGGGATGATGAATCTTAGGTTTGATTTCGAAGTTGATAATAAGACATGGGACAACTTGGCCTAAAATAGCATGATACTTCTTAATCCAGTGCCTTTGTTTGGAACAAAGGACCACAAATGATGTTTGTGAAACTAAGCCTCTTTTTTATTTGTCATTAAGTAAACCAGCTTAGGCGATCACTGATTAGTACACAAATCATAAATTCTTGCCAAAAGACAGCTGAGTAGTTCAAAGAACAACTTATGTGTATTAGCTTTTACGGTGCTATTACCATGTTCACAGTGTCTATCACAATCCTAGGAACAAAATTGTTCAAATAGTAGAACTTTATAACGAAAGAGGAAATGGAAAAACTTGCAATGTATTACTATATAGCCTCAGTAAAGTGGTTCTCAACATGCTTTTTGAAAGACGTATTGCCCAAATGTTGGATCAGATAGTTGAATGCAGGATGAGAGCTTTATTTTCTTTGTTGTGAGGATGTTCATTCTCTTTGCTATGGGAAAACCCTAGAGAATTACATAAAGCACTATTTCTTTTCCAGTTAATAACAATGAGAGAAAAATGTGGCGTACTTTTATCATGGAGGTTTATTTGTTTAAGGAAAGCTTGGCCTAAGAAACAATACAATATCACACTATCATTTTTTGAATATAATCGCCCTTTCTCCATTTTTTTGGAAGGGTAAACCGAAGAAGATAATGGATTCTAACTTAATTGTAGAGATAATCTCGATATCGAGAATGTACTAATGTGTGTTATCAGTTTCTTTTATTAGATGGCTTCACTTAGACTAAGTTTTTAATTAAGCTACTTAATCCTATATTTTGACATTGATAAGTGTCGACTGATACCAAACTTCTTTTTTCTTTCCAATTCTTGCAGTATTTGAGATTTGCTAAAGAGACATGATGGTGTTCGTGGTGGTGATTGGTAGGCAGTAAGACTTGGTAATATAAAGGGTTTTTTTTTAACGGAAGACTTTTTAGCCGACAGTGATATTTTTGTTCCCCAAGAATGGCCAGTTTCGAAGAACCATTCACAAATAAATTTCAGGTAGCATTATCTGTTGTTTTCTATATTTACATGTCTGGATATTTGTCTGCTTTGAATATTAGATTCACTCTACTCCAGCTATGGCATTGTTGCTTATTTAGCTGCGATTCAAGTTGTGTTTTTTTTATGAGAGGTCAGGTTAAATGAAGAACGTGGTTATTAGTAGAGAAGAGTAGTCCTTTTTTTTGGAAAGGCAAGAGTAGTCCTTTTTGTACATAATTGAAATAAATGGACCCTGTTTGAAGTTTATTTGAGACATGGCCTGAAGGCGCGACGAAACATGTTTATTGCTTGAATATTTTTTGCACCTCAATTTGACGTGCACATATACCCCATATATTTTACTTTGTTTCTATCCATTTTTTGTCCTCCATTTGCTCATTGTTCGACCTGTAGCTTTATTTGTCTTCAAAATGTGTTGCGCCATGCCTTTAGGCACGGGTATTCGCTAGTATATAATAATAAAACAGAGCTGTGTTTGAATCCAAAAGACAACCAACGCTTAAGATTTATCTCATTTTTCTGCATAAATCTCTGGCCTCCATTCTTTAAAATGCATTTTTGTAAATACTTGATCCATCCAAGGGTTATTAGTGTGGTCTCCCCACAAGAAACCCCAGCCGCACCACCACGGACCCCCTCTCTCTCTCTCTCCGATCGATCCACCACCACCAACACATCCCTCTCTCTGTCGACTCCCTCACGCCCACCGCAAGCCCTCAGGAATCGAATCCCGGTCGCTCCTTTCTGGCTCTTCCTCTCCCTCTGCCTCTGCCTCTCTCGAACCAGTCACCGATCTTGACCTATTGCTGATCCCGATTCGACACCACTAGCATCGTCGACTGGCGCGACGAGTCACCACTAGAACCACTACCGTTCGAGGCTCTTGGGGTTTGAATCGATGGCATGTAGTTCTTCTTCACCTCAAGGTTTGAAATCTCCCAACTTGATGCCACTTTCTCTGAATCTTATAAACTTGAGGTGAGGCTATTCTTTTACTTGCATGTGTGCCATACTTCCCTGTGATTTGGTTTCGGTCGTGCAGTCCGGTTCTTGGTTTGATTTATAGCTCTCCATGATTAAGGTCAAATAATTTGGTAACAAAACAATGCTTACATTGATTTCTTGCTTCTACTCTATTTCTGCTATTCTTCTATTGTAAAAATCTGTTGCTAAGTTGTGCGTGTTAATACACGTTTTTTTTTTTTGATCAGATTAACACACACATGTTCACATTACGTTTTTCCCCGTGGGAAGAAATATTCAATTGCCTTCCAAGTATTTGATAAAATGTCCAAATGCAATTCGGATCCAAGGATCATTTTGTTCATTTTTCTTTTCCTTTTCCCTTCTCTCTTCAGGTGTCATTTGCTGGTCGTGTGTATCTCAAAATATGTATGGCTACTGGATCTGTAGTTTGGAGCATAAACAAGGTGGGTTTTTTTTTTTTTGAATTCTCTTCAGTTGTGTCCTATCTTTGCTCTGCCTAGCTTTCCTGATCTTGGCTTGACTGCCTTCTTTGTGTTCTATGTAATGCTTCAATCAATTTTGATAATCCTTTGGCTTTGGGTACTAAACTCACACGTGCAAACTAATTTCATAATCTGAACATTAATTTCCTTTTTACTGTTGGTAAAATGATAGGAGTACTACACTCATGAATTACTACACTCATGAATTAGATGGCTTTAAATTTGGCATTGTTTCTAGGAGTTAAGTACTAGCCTATACTTATGAATTACAACAATATCTCCATGTCATGCCTTTAGGCACGGGCGATTTCATGAATATCCTTGGGTCATTAGTTGAATTTGTTGGACAGGGGTTGATATATTGTGCGTGAGTCCAGTGTTTTTTTGCATGTGCCAATCGTTCGAGCCATGCCTTCAAACACGGGTATGCACTAGGAAGGTGGACTCTCAATGACTGACATTGAAAAGCCTTTTAGAAGGTGGACTCTCAATGACTTTGGCAAGGGAAAAGAGGGCATGTGATCTTGACTATTTCTATTTTATGTGTTAGAGATATGCAAAGTTTCAAGGTTGGACCTTTTTATCATTTGAGTATGTGTTGCTTTGTCATGTATCGGTTGGTATTTGAACTCTCTTACCATTTAAGGTGTTCAACAAGATTGTGCAATTGTATTTGTATTAATTTTCAGCTGATGGGCAAATTAATCTATTTCATTCTAGACAGAGCGATCACATTTGGCACTAAGGTGCTTTCCAAGAGCCAATGGGTTGCTAGGGAGTCATATTGGGTGAATGTAGGAAAGTCACAACAATATCATATTGTCGGTTATGAGGTATATCTATTTCGATCGTCTCAGGCGATGGGACCGACTTTTTTCTTGATGTCCATATTTTAGGCAACGGAACCATTATTATTATTATTATTTTCTGTTGTTCGTGTCTGAGGCGGCGGGACCATTTTTTTACTTTGTTGTTGTTTGTCTATGCCTGGTCTATTTGTAATTTTGGATAGTTGCAAACTTGTGATTACGTCGCGTTGTGGCTTTAAGCACGGGGAATTCCTTTCAATATGCTTGATGTTGTTTTTTTTTTTTTTTTGGGTTTGTTGGGCAAGGGTTGATATATTGCACGTGAGTCCAATGTCTATTTGTGTTTGCGATCGTTTGACTCGTGGTTTTAGACACGGGCATGAACGTAATTTAAGAAAACAAATCTTCCCGTATAAATTAGCTTCTTTGTCTGGGATAGTCAATAGTTTCGTAATTCATTTTAGTTGTATTCAAAATGAGTTGCGTGCCTTCAGTCACGGGCATTCCCTAATATATATATATATATATATATATATATATATATATCAAAACATGAACAAGTATAAAAAAAATTACACCAAATACTAATAGAGTCCTGCTACACACACAGCAAATACTAATAGAGTCCTGCTACACACCCAGCAGATCTGTGCATAAACAGATTTTGTTGTGGGGCCCACCACGGGTTCCACACAAATCATCTGAGTCGTTCATTAAATGTAAAACATTTTTTCAAGGCTTTCGTAAAAAATAACCTCAATCTGATAACTATAGGTGCTTCATCCAACCATTTAACTTTTCATTCAGATTTTCGGATAATGAAAAGTTATATGGTTGGATCAAGCACCTATAGGTATCGGATTGAGCTTATTTTTTACAGGGACCCTTGAAAAAATGTTTTACATTTAATGAACGGCTCGAATGATTTGTGTGGGACCCGTGGTGGGCCCCACAATGAAATCTGTGCACAATCTGTGTACAAATTGTGTCTGCTGTTAGTATTTTTGAGCAAAGCAAGAAAAGAAGAAACTGTTGTCGTCCGATCCAACACACCGCTCATAAAGATGGGTTGACCGCTCATAAAGATGGGTTGACCGCTCATAAAGATGGGTTGAGGATGACCACCGGATCACGTTCCCGCTACAGTAGCACCACCAGATCCGCATCTTGATACCTTCTCCATCGCCGTTACAGAGCTGAGGAACACGTCGCCCGGTCGATTCCAGTACCAAGATTTGGGCCCTTTCTCTTATTACTATGTAAGAGAAGACAATAGCATGTGCTTACAATTATACGATTTTGATGTTTTGGTTATAAACCGACACTCTTCATAAAGTTGATTTGTCTTTATTTTTTTGTATTCGCATCCGCGAGAAAGTGACTTCATGGAAATTCGGAATGGAAAATCCCGCGGGCCCGCGCTGCAGGAGCTGTAGAGTAGTGTACTCGAATTTAATCCAACCCCCTATTGATACGAGCCATTCATTGTCTGGATTTAAATCTGAACCGTTCATCGCCGAAATGAATGACCGGACCTCCGCCCTACAGCCTCTGCCGCAGTACCAACCATCTCAATGAATAGTTGAATACAGCTTTGAGCTTTCCATTCCGGGGCGGCTTTACCATGGTTAACTTTTAGCAAACCTCATGGGTTCAAAAAATACCCCTCCTAAGTTTCCCTCAGTTCTCAGAAATGCTGTGCGAAAAAAAGGTTTTCAAAAAAAGTAAAGTGAGGTGTGAAGTAAAGGAAAATGATTTTTTATTTTCTTGTGTGTTAAAACAAATCTTGCAGGAAAATAAGAATTCTTTCATTTTGGCAAGACCTATTTTGCAATAAAGTGTTTTCCGGTGGAAAAGTTGAAGTTATGGGTCTTACAACTTTCTTAGTAATTGAACACAGAAAATTATAGGATAGTTGATTTTCTAGTCCTTTCCGTGCAACTGAATAGGCCTAAGGAGGATGCATATATGGTCTTAAAGTCTTTCGGCTTTGGTACAGTGTGATAAATAGGACAGGCAAATGCATGGGAAACCAGTGGTCCAAAATCATACATAAGCACACCATCTAGCTGTGGAAGGCCCACCCGGTCCCCCGACCCCCTTGATTATTGGGGTCGTCTCTAAATCGCATGTATGATTGCTTTGAGTTTGTATATATGGTTTTGTTTGAGAACGCCGATATGATCCATTAATGAGTACTCAAATGTATCCAAAAGCAATGAGGTCTCCTGTTCCACTTATAATGTTGTTCATATTGATATGCTTTGGAGCAGGTGGAACACAGGGACAAACTAGACGTATCCCCGGCAATGAAAGTAAGGTTTTTTCATTTTTCCTGTTTGTACTTAATTCTAGTTTTTCATCTCTCAAATATAGGAGAAGAGGTTCAGCACAAGATGAGATGATGAGAGTCGTATGATTCTGTAGTTTATATTTGAAATGGTTTAATACATATGCTTCTAAGTTAGGGCTGTAAATGAGGCGAGCCGAGCTGTTGGGATTAATCACCCTAATCAATCCCACCCGCAAAAGGAAGCGTAATCGGGAAAATTAAATATGCAATAAACAAGGCACAACGAAAACAACCAATATACGTGGTTCCCCAAACTCGGGTACGTCCACGGGAGAGAGAAAGCAATTTCCACTATCACCAAAGATTTACAAGGGTTTACAAAGAGATCAAAGATCTCACAAATACCCTATCCAACAACCTACAATCAAAGTGGAAAGATCTTACCAAATACTCTCCAACACGGCTGGAAATGAAAGTCCGAAACCAAAATCAAAACAGCCCCAAATGTCGTCAACAAGCTGCCACCAATTTGCTTCAGTTGACAGGACCAATGGCTGCCCAATAGCTTTCCCTTTTCCACCGAGAACACACTGATGCACACCCTTTTTTATCTCCACCGAGATCACCAACACACAGTGCACCTCTCTGTTTCTTTTTCTTTTCTCCCACACACTCTTCGGCTACTACTTCAAGAGACAAAAAAAACCTTTTTAGCTTCTAAGAGAAGTCAAGTTACTCAAGTGCCAAACATGTGCCAAATGGGTGTGTAGAAACTTCCACAAAAATAATTAGCCCAACAAAATCTTTTTGGGCCAAACACTATTGGGCTATTTTCATAGGCAAAAACCCAACACGAGCTTTGCCGGCCGAGTCCTTAATGAGCCAAGCTTAGTCATTTACTAAACGAGTCAAAAACTCGAGCTTGAGCTCGGCTTGTTTATTGAATGAGCCAACCCGAGCTAGCGAGCTAATCCGTTCGTTTACAGCCCTACTTCTAACACAAGAACGGGTGATGTTAGTTGTTTTTCTAGGATTGTTTACGAAGTTATTAGGTTGAGTCGGGTGCATGCCCCTCTGTGTTATTCAGTATTGTATCTTTGTAATTCGATCATTGGAACTTCTATATTTTAGTGACAGCAATCTTCTTCCAAAAAAAAAAAAACAAAGAAGTTTTCTACAAGCTGAACGCAATTTTATATAGCCCTGTACATGTTTGTGTTAAGATGTCTAGTAGGAGTAATATATAGTTTATGCAATACTATTATATAGAGCTTATTCCATGTCATGTCTTTTTTCTAAATACTCAAAAGGGCCACCATGATTTGGTTTCTGCAGTGGCAGCTCTTGGTGAAATAGCTCAACAATTGGGTAAAACGAACTGGAATTTGAGTTTGAACGAATGTGATGAAAATGGAAATTGGCATACACCGGTGAAGGATGACTTGTATAGCAGTACTGTGAACTGCACCTGCCTTGGTGATGGATGTCACATCAGCGCCATGTACGGTTCCCTTCTAATTTCCATGTTCTTCAAAATTCATATTCGCATATTACTCACTGATACGTTAGAAAGCTTCATATATCAACTTTGTGGTCCCAAATTCAGACGACACACTAGAGGGACAATTTTTGCTGTTATTAGTGAAAGTCACTAGTGTTAAGATACTAGAATAGTTAGATTAACATATTGGAAGAGGAGTTGAACTCCTAACCTCCATTTTCCTAGCACCTGAGTGCACACCTAATGCCTGCCGATGGTCCACAGTTATCTTGACGACACCCCGGTGCGATGTGGTTAACATTGCTGCATCATCTTTCTTGTTAGCCACAAAAATGACAAGTTTCCAGTTTTTAGTGCTAATTTGGCCTACCGTAGAGTACCTTTGGTGCGTTTATCTTGTTTGTCTCCCTATACTCATGTACGCAGCAATATGTTGCTTTATGAAAAAGGAAAATGCTAATAACAGTCCATTCAAATGGGCAGGAAAAGGATAAAAAGAAAACTCTGTTTGTTTAAAGCGTAATAGAAGCTCTTCTTTTTTCTTTTTTTGGTATTCTTCTTGCCTTATTCAATTATATCTACTCACATGTGCTGCAGTCATGCACTGAAAAAAAATGGATTTCGGTCGTAATTTTTTTACTTTTCCAAATAATCCTCAAAAGTTTGGCACTAAATTAACGAATGCGATTTTTTTTTTGAATAAAGACAAAACAGAAAAGTCTAACATTAGACCAGAGGGATAGAGTAGCACCTGGGGCAGGGCATATGGTGCACATAAGAGAAGATAGCCTCCTTTTATGGAGGAGTCTCCTTTCACATGGGAGATGGGATTAGCCTTAGCGACAGCGTGCTGAGATCTCAGGGTTACAAGTAGTACGATTCAGTCTTTCTAGGGGTCAGGTGACTTGCTCAAGGTTAGGTTTTTGCTTTCTTGCAGCGACCTCTCTATCTTGGCATAGGTTTGTGAACTGGATCCCTCGGGGTACCTCACAAACACAACTCAACACGACACTCTCCGGACATGTGTCAAAGTCAAACACACCTAAATACATGTCAAAATTTTCTTGTTACATTTGTTTTACTAGGACATACTCATATTGTGGATGCGGTTGTGAAGTGGAGCCCTTGGGATACCTAAGAAGCACGGACACATCTACCGCCCTCACGTATTAGTGTCCCACACGTATCAGACACGCCACGACACGCCACTCTCTGGATCATTTCCAACGTACACCAATTACATGTCAATTTTTCTTATTAAATTTGTTTCACTAGGACACTCTTGGGACATGTGAAGAACTCAATAAAAGATTAAAATGTAATGTTTAAAACTTGGTCCAAAGATCAAATTTTCAATTGGTGGTTAGTTCTTGAATACTAATTACACAGTGACTCTTGATTTGTATATTCAGACTGACAATACTTTTTGTTGGTTTTATGTTCATTTAATAGAAATGATGTTTTTATCTATTATATGAACTCATAAGATACCTCTATGATGTTTTTATCTGAAAAAGTGACTTATCCTCTTGTCCATATAGTATCGTATCATATCAATGTCCCGTATCTGTAACCGTGCGTCTTAGTGGGGTACCATCATCCACCCTACTCACCAATCCACAAATAGCTACTTATCTCGTGTGGGGTAATATATAGGTTAAGACGTTAAGGGCATAACGATGCCCCAACCATTGAGGAGGGGTGAAGCCTCTGTAGTGTTCGCAGCCTCGGCAGGTTGTGATAGTGTCCAAGGTGCCATTCTTGTGCTGAGTGATGGTGAGAGGAGGTACCGAGTGGCACCCTACATGGAGCGGGATGTTATGGCTCGTCATTCAAGAATGGAGTTGCAGAATTGGCATTTACTCGTTTCAGCTGATTAAATTTTCGCTTCAAATGCCAAATGTTTAACAGGTCCATTCGAAATCCAAGGGGAAGTTAAAATGCACCCTACATGGTTGAAAATTAAGGACGTTCCTGACTGGGATGTCAAGAACTCGACATCGACCCCTGACTTTATATTTACCATTTTGGTGAATTATTAGGTGGAAAAATAAGGCGGATTCCAAATGAATTTCAAGCCTACATGGACAGACTGCTGGTTTAGAGGTGTTTACGACATCGAGTGGTTCTGAACATTTACATGGCTCTTGGTGTGAACTGTGAAGTGATTAGCTGCGGTTTTTGCTAATACTTTTCCTGTTAGTTATTGTTATTTTGTGCATCAGCATTTCTAAACTTTGGCACAGAGATTATTTTTATACTACAGAGTCTGGATCTCTAATTAAAGACTGATTTACTGTATCTAATACGTGTTTTTGTTTTTTTGCAATAGATATCTGAAAGGGCAGGATCTTCCTGGTGTCCTACCGAAGTCAATAGTGAACTTATCCTACCTCACAATTCTGTAGGAATGATTCCAATTACCTAATTTACATAATCTTCCACGTCTGTTGATTTTTTACCTCGCGATCACTACGTTGAGAGTTCTGTCAATTGTTGCAGTGATCTCAATCGTAACTTTCTCAGTGGTTCTATTCCTCCTGAATGGACTTCTACCAAGTTGGAACTTTTGTGAGTCATATATGCATTTCCTTTTTACAGTCGCTGGTCAGTTGTAATAATGTCTGTTTCCTTAATAAGCAGGGTGAAACTGCTGTAGGGGTTTGAGTGTGAACCGCTTATTAGGAACAATCCCAAAATACTTGGGAAGAATGACCAGTCTCACCAATCTGTACTCTCTCTCTCTCTCTCTCTCTCTCTCTCTGCATGTGCGTATAAATTTTGGAAAGTAGCAAAAAAGAATTGACATGTTGCATGGTAAAAAATGTACTTAAATTTTGAAGGAAGTTATTTTCAGGAGCTTAGAAAGCAACATGTTTGAAGGAACTGTCCCGGCAGAGCTAGGGAATCTTGTCAACCTACAGTATTTGTTAGTTATCTTTTAGATATAATGCACATTTCTCTATCGAACTCTCGATTTCCAACAAACTGTATAGTTACTTTGGTTTTAACCCCCTGTGGGCGTTGCAGCAATTTTAATTCTAACAATCTCACTGGGGAGCTGCCAAAGGAATTATTAAACAACCTGACAAATTTGCGGGAAGTGTATGTTTATGTATCGGCCATTAAATAATGTGACTTTGTCGTCAATAGCTTGTCTTTTCTTTGTTTTTTTTACTCTTGGCATGGTGCAGTAGGTTGAGCAGCAACAGCTTCACAGGAAAGTTACCCAGTTTCCAAAGTTGGGAACAACTTCGAATATTGTAAGTGTTCCTTCCTATTAAGCACACTCTCGGGAATATTTCTGAAGTTGATCAATTTTAGTTAGTCTTCTCTATTGTCACTACAGAGAGCTTGAAGCAAGTGGTTTTGAAGGGCCAATACCTTCTAAAATTTCTCTCTTGCGTAATTTAACTGAACTGTAAGTTCAGCTTGTTTAGGTTATATATATATATATATATATATATACACACACTTGTAGGAATAAATAATTCGATTAACTCAAAATTGAAGCCTTTAAACCAAGGTAAATATCCCTGAAAGCACGCTTTTGTTTATCGGATCTCTAAGCAGAAGGATTACGGACTTGAATGGAGGAGTGGCTTCAAATTTTCCTCCGCTGGAAGACATGAGAGAAATGAAAAGGCTGTGAGTCATAACAGCAATTGTAAAAATGGTCTCAAGTGCGCTACTCTTGAACTCACCATCAACATCACTTGCTCGAATTGTTTTGTAGGATGCTGAGGAGCTGTAATATATTCGGTTCAATACCTAGCTATCTAGGAAAATTTTCGGCTTTAAATGAACTGTAAGTCTTCTACTCTCTTGTTTTCATTGAGAAATCCCAATCCTGTCTAATAATTTTCAATTCCAGGGATGCTTGGGAAGATTTAGATTCTAACTGAAATGACTCGCAAATTAATAATTTAACTGACTCACAAACTTGGAAATCCAAAATAGATGTTACGCATCCTAACTGGTGGAACTAACCGCAAGAATCAAGTGCATGACTAACATAAAATTTGAAAGGAATGTGGCCCTAAATGTTGAAGTTCCTTAAACGAAGGTTGCCTTTGGGGGTTCGAATACGTGGGTAGCGACTTTGTGGGTTTAATGCCATAGGTTAGGTCTGTAACCAATAAATAATGTAGCATTTATATGAGTGAATAGAACAAAAAGTCAACACTTGTTGAAATCCTAGTTGCGATCTAATTGGTAGCACCACATTTGAATCCTAAAGACCACGTCACCACACAACTATAGGAATCAACTTATATGCTCCCACATATGTATT
Organism: Rhododendron mucronatum var. ripense; assembly: GCA_019656295.1. Taxonomy (NCBI): domain Eukaryota; kingdom Viridiplantae; phylum Streptophyta; class Magnoliopsida; order Ericales; family Ericaceae; genus Rhododendron; species Rhododendron mucronatum. The sequence continues at coordinate 433,980 of BPLT01000026.1, forward strand.
CGCAGCGCAACGTAAATGTTCCTCAATTAGATCATTCTTTTTTTTGTTTTTGTTGCCTTATTTCTTTCTTTTTCACGCTTTCATTGGAATCTTGGATGCTTCTCTATAATGAGTATTGTAGCCATCTTCATTTTTTTGTCTCTTCCAATTTCATGTCAAGTGGTAGCTCCCCCTTTGCTCTGGTAGATTTTCATGTCGTTTAGGACAAGGGTAGAACCATAGAAGTGGATTTTGTAGGATACCAACGTCAGTATATTGGAAGCTAATCACATTTTAATGTGCCGCGTGACAATCTAATATAATCCGTGAAAGACAAATAAAAGCACATAGCTAAGTACGTAAATACAAAACTTTGATTTCAAAATAATTAAATAGGCAAACAGTGTTAATATCATCAAGTACAATCAAGTATGACGGGTTCATCATAACGAGAACCAGTAAATTGCATAGATGCCATGAACTCATCCAACTCTTTTATGATAGGCCATGAAAATTGAATTAAAACTTTCGGAGGAACCATCCTTGTATAAGTGTAAGGTATTAGGAAAAAACATAGAACAATAAAGAAAGAAGGAATATAAAAGCTATCTTCCTTGGTTCTAGTTTGGTTAACAAGGATCTCGAGCCTTGTTCTTACCTTTATTTTTTCGGATCTATATGCTCTTTCTCATGGTCTGTGCAAGGAAATGCTACATATTTGCTTAGACCTTTAAATTTCAACACCTATTATAGGAACTGGTGTAGGCAGTTCCCCTTCCGTCGCCATCACATCTAGTTCTTCTTAACCTTTTTTTTTAAATTGGTAAAAAACACTCTTCCAGGAAATCAAACGAGATAAATAATCAGGCCATAACGCTATATAGGTGCACAAGTAGATGATGGTTTTATCATCTAACCGGTAACTATATGAGTTAAATATACCAATGTTGCAACTTGCAACTACTTCATCTAATGCTTTTTACATTTCGATATGTTAATGTTTGGGTAGTCTAAACATTTCTTGTGACTCGTGTCAGGGACCTAACCTATAACAGGTTGGAAGGCAACATAACAAACCTTGAGGCTGCCGCCAGATTGCAATGGATGTAAGCAACGACAATTAGTAGTTTTTCTTTTGATAAAAAGCAATGACATGCAATTAGGGGCACAACTTTGCTCCTAATTGTCATTTGGGGCAAAGTTGTCCAAATTTCTTAGCCTCAAGTCCTTTCTCATAAATTTGTATTTTGTTGTGCCACTAGAAATGTCCTAGCATGTTGAATGAGCACGATTGGACCACCATCTTTCTCTAGTCTGAACATAAAATCCCTCATTTATATCACTTGTACTAGTGAGTGGGAGAAATTGTGGAGCACTTTCATGTAGTATTGATCACCAAACAGTAAGCTTTGCCCATTGGTGAAGGTGATCAAGAACATGTGTACGTTCTTTTTTCTTTGAAAATGAGAGTGGATAAATTGGCTTCCTACTATTCCAACAGAAAGAGCAAGTCTCCTCTTCAAACATTCCATCACCGGATCATCCGGGTTAGAGCATCGATCGTTTGGCCAAAGATCACTATGTGCTGACATGGCAGGATAGGGGGGTATACCCAACTTGAAATGCAATGAGCGAGAGAAAAAATCAAGAAAAGAAAACTCTCGAGAAACAACCTCAAAAAGAGGCACAAATTAAGTATTAAACTTGTTTGTCTCCCGACCAACATGCTTCCGATGCCTTGTTCACACCAAAAAGCAGGGCGCACTTTGTTTCGTAATAGATTATTTACTTAGCATCCTTACAGTTTCACCAAATTCCCACTTCATTCCCTTCACTTTGCATTCTGATCTTCAATCCTTAAACTACGAGTCAAGCTGCAATATCGCTCTTCTTTCATATGGCATCATCCATGAAGCATGGGTAGTTAAACAAACATGTCGTACCCATATCGGATACGTTCTAGGTACTGGTACTTCAAATGGTCCTTATGCACATGTTCCGGGTACATGAAATATATATACCCATAGTGATTGCAGTAGGGGTATACCCATGCAACACCCATTTGGAATAGTTTCTTTTAAAACTAAGAGAAAATTAACTCAGTGGGACCTCACCGAATGAAACTTATGTCCATGTTCACTTTTTCATTCCATGTTCACTTTGTTAGATGGTAGCAACTTAATTTACTGTTTAACTGTGGAGACAATTTCGCTTATTGATTGATCAGGTACCTAACAAGGAACTTTCTTACCGGGTCTATCCCAAGTGGGATCACGACCAGACCAACCACCTAGTATGTTATTCATCCTCAATTCTGTGTCCATATATATTGGCTTAATCTTCTGATCTTTTCTTCGTAATTAGTTGGTTGATACTACAATAGCCAAAGACAGGCAATACCCAATCCATACATATACATCCTTCATCTTTTGGAAAGCATATCATCTCAGGACATTTTTGAAGGCCACTGCTAATTTTCATCTTCCCAGTCACTACAGTGAAAATCTTAGCTTGATTCTAGTTGTGACTGCATGCATTATGACTATGGTCTGCATTTGTCATGTGGCGGGTAGGCCCGTTTCTTCGTCTGGTCATGTGCATGTGATCGATATATGATTAGTCCAAAATCTAGCTACAAATCCCCATATTCAATTTTTTTTTATTTCATCAAGCGTCACATGGTTTTATGCAGCCAAATAGATCTTTCCTATAATAACTTTTCAGAGTTCGTTAATGAGGCGCCTCCTTGTAAAGATACCCTGTAAGTTCTCCTCCTCTCCCCAGAGAAGCCGAGAGTATCTGCATTTCATCTCTATAGTAATTTCTTCTTCTTTTGCCCTTTCTTACTTCTTTTTTTAACTTGTTCAGAAGCTTCTCCAATGGGAACAACTCATAAGATTCTATCTCTCGGTGGAACTTTACAGTTTGCATTTCAGTGTCCTATTTTATTAGCACCGGTGATCTCTTCCTTTCCCTTTTCTCTCTCCCCCTCTCTCCTTCCTCCTCTTTATTCTCTCACTGTTTTGAATACTGTTGCTTCTTTTCTCAATTTACGGGATGGACCCAGGGACTTTGCTGAGTGCTTGAAGAAAACTCCTTGTACAGGAAGTAAGTATATGTTGAAACTGTCTTTTTTTATCTCCATTGGGTACAAGTATTTCCCACTTTCCACTTGTACCTGATAATTGTCAGGCTTAAGCTCTGGGGTAGAAATGAAAATTGACTATTGGTCCACCAGTTGGAGATTCGTGCCTGAGACCCCTTGGATAGAAGTCCAACCTTCTGGCCACCTATGAAGCAATGACATGCCTAACTAGTCGCAGTATCTATGTCCAACGCCCGACATGCCTAATTAGGCAATTGTGTCTTGAAGTTAGACACGGGTGAGACATGGCAAGGGTCAATTTTCGATTTGAAAACTTACTACAGGGGCTAATTATAATAATTACAAACTAAAAAAGGCAAACATTACAAATGGAAGAATTTCAACCTGATAGAACACTCATTAAATTTTATTAGCTGAATAGTAAGATGTAAGAACTTCCAATACAGTGTTAGTTTAGGTTGTGTATGGATACAACATTCATATAAGAAACAACTAAATAAATTACGGCAATAGTGATATGTGTTTCGTCGGTTTCTTGTGTCCTTTCCGTATGCACAATCTTTTAGATTTACAGGTCCTGTGTCCATCCTCATAGCTAGTTCTGTGGTTCTGCTTCTTACTTTGCCACTAAGCTAGCCGACTGGCTCATAACTCTATGCCATAGCTTGATTTTATGTACTTATTCAATCTTTTTTCTCCCTCGTATATGACAGCGTTTTTCTTTGTTAAGGTCGGTATGAACTGCATATAAATTGTGGTGCAGGACAAGTCACTATTGGAAAAACTACATATGAAGGTGATGAAACCGAAGGTGACGCAGCGAAATTTGTGCACAAACTTTCGTATTGGGGTTTTAGTAGCACCGGACGTGTCTGGGACTCTAGTAATACTGATTACATAGCCAAAAATGTCTGTTCTTAAAATGGATTACTCTCAATTGTACACAAGAGCTCGCCTCTCTCCTCTATCTCTCACTTATTATGGCCGTTGCTTAGCAAATGGGAACTATACTATGACCCTTCATTTTGCTGAGATAATTTTCAGAGATAATGCGTCCTATCGTAGTCTTGGAAGAAGACTGTTTGATATTTATATCCAGGTAGCTAATATCAGCAGAAGTGCGCTTTTGTTCGAGTTGGAACTGTATTATATTGGTTTAACTGCTTTGTTACGTACAGGATAAACTAGCTTGGAAGGATTTTGATATTGAAGCTGCTGCAGAAGGGGTTGACAAGGAAAAGGTCCTAAATCATACCAACGTTGCTGTGACGAATCATACTGTTGAGATTCGCTTTTATTGGGCTGGAAAAGGGACAAGAGCTGTTCCTACAAGAGGAACTTATGGTCCTCTTATATCAGCTATTTCTGTTGTATCTAGTAAGTTATCTTCTGTTTAGGCTTTCTGTATTTGTTAGTCAATCGATCGTGAAGTATTGTGCCGCCCACCTCATTATCCTTATGCCCTATAGTGCTTTTTTCCTCATGATACTAATACCATGGTAAATTGTTGGCCAAAATCTTAAGCTGTTAGAACGACTAGTGATCATCATGGTCAAGGGTGAAGGTACATTGGTATACCAAGGGAGACCATGGACACTCCCAAATCTTCAATTACACTAAGATATGTAGAAGTAAAAAGTTTTACTCAAATAGGTACCGGCCTCCATGTATCTGAAATACTGTAAAGTAGGGTACTTGAAATTTCAAAGTGGAGTGCTGAATATTCGTAAGAGGAAGAACATTTTGCTAGTATTTGTTGTAAAATCTGTATTAAGACTAAATAGATTCTATACATGTTATTTTTCTAATTAGTTTAGTTTCGTATTTTGGTTGTAACTTTTTACATAGACTTCTTGGCCTCCTTGACAGCCAAATCCTAGCTTTGTCCTTGATCAGGTATCGGATTGAACAATAGATCACGATAAGTTTCACTGCCAATCCAATAAGTACATGATTGCATTTTTTTTTTGGGTCCACTTATGCACTAGAGTTTGGCTATGGGTTAAAAACATAAATAACAAATTTACCCCTTTCACTAACAGGTTAATACCTTAACCTTTTATTTTTGTTCTATTATTTACAAGACTTGCAGATGCTTGATGCAATGAAGTCGTAAACTTATCTCGGAATCTTGATTATTCTCTTACTAGTTAATGTCTAAGTAGCACGGATACGGACACGGATACGGACACGGACACGGACACGGATACGGGACACGGCAATTCTAAAAAAATGGAAATACGGACACGGCGGGGGACACGCCACGTGTATATATAATATATATATATATATTTATTTATTTATTTATATTTTTTCCTTTTCTCCATGCTTACATTGCAAAATGTAAATAATGAACAACTTAACGGTTAACATTCATATTTCGTCATAAATACTAACCATTAATAGTTTTAACATGATAGATTATAAATACTAACAGTTAACATTCATATTTCGTCATAAATACTAACCATTACATTGCACTCGTTGAGGCAGATATGTCCTATTAATAATGATTAATGTATGAGATTAACATGGTTCAAATAAAAATACATATATATACACCTAAATATACACACATAAATAGAGACACATAGAGACAGAGAGACAGGGAGGAACAAGAGACAAACATCCGAGTCTGTGCTTGTCGTCTCCTTAGGCTTGGAATTTGAAAGGTAATGAGAAAATGAACCAGTTAGAACATAATATAGGTTTTAAAGGAATAATTACAATTTAGTCCAAAAGTTTTGAATAATTTCATATTAACCCCTAAAATTTTAAAAAAAATTACATTTTAACCCCCAGCCGTGTCCCCGCCGTGTCCCAGCCGTGTCCCTGCCGTGTCCCCTATCAAAAAATAATATAAATTATTGGACACGCCACGTGGCGTGTCCAATACGTATTTAGGCGTGTCCCCGCCGTGTCCCCGTGTCCAATACGTGGGTACGGCGCCCTTTTGGAGTGTCGGTGCTTCATAGGTTAATGTCTTCGAGCTGTCGAACAAATTCTTGTTTGAAGTATTTGATCCTTGTAGCTATGGACAAAAGTTGTGGAATAGTCACAATTTTATATAATGTGTTTTGTGTAATAATGTATATCAACCTAGCACTGTTGCTACTTACCAAAAAAAACCTAGCACTTTAGCACACATAGGACCCCCTCTTGCACGTGGATACGCAGACAGACTCAACTAAACATGTATGGTGTCCATAAATGAATGCCGAAGAGATTTGCACAACAATTGGAACAAAGTCGAAAAACAGAGATAGCGAGTGCGGACAGATGGCTCCGTGAACCATAGCTTAAGACCACTTGAGAACACCAACCATCTTTAAAGCCTAAACTCAAAGGAAATGGGCCTACAATGTATATCAAGCTAATGCATTTCTTTTTCTTTTCTTTTTTTTATAATATTTTGTAGATTTCAAGCCTCCTTCCAATCAGAGAAAGAAGATACTGACCATAACTGGAGCTGTAGCTTCTGCATTATGCCTCACATTGGCGATTCTCTATATAGTTTGGTGGAAAACTCGTCCTGCAAGCAGTAGTTCGAGAGAACACGGTGGCTTATTGCTTCTTGATAATTTATGTTTTTATTATGAATTGCTGCCGTGAAGTATGTGTATGTGTGTATATATATATATTACATCTATTGCAGGATATAGGAATGACGTATAAAACCATAAGGCAGACGTCCTAGTTTTTTATCAACATGTTGATCCTCATACAGGAAATTGGAAGTTAGAGACTACAACTATTGCCAAATTAATCCTGTATGGCATGATCTTGTTTGACAGATAATCTCTCTACAATACTGAAAAGATATCTAGGGCAAGAAAAGACAATACAGAACCTTATGTCAAGTTGGTATTGTTTGCAGCTGTTGGAAGATTAGAAAATATATTTTCAATTGTTCGATCGATCTTTTTTGCAACCAAACTGAGCATCACAATTTTTCCCTTTGCATTTGTCAGATTTCTATAATATCACCAACATACTTCTTTTTCTGCACATCTAAGAGGGTTGGATTTGCAAACTGGTTTATTTACCTATAGACAAATTAAAGCTGCAACTAACGACTTTGATATCGACAACAAAATTGGGGAAGGTGGTTTTGGATCTGTCTATAAAGTACATCTCAATCAATCAATTTTTATTTTCTTGTTACTCTTAGCTTTTTATTTGATTTCTATGGTGCATTTAGTTGTGTATCCATTCTACAACACTGACATGACCATGTGCTATTTTTCAATGCAGGGTATATTATTAGATGGTAGTGCTATTGCAGTTAAGCAGCTTTCTTCCCGATCAAAGCAAGGAAATCGCGAATTTGTTAATGAGATTGGCATGATCTCTGGTTTACAACATCCAAACCTAGTAAGATTGTATGGATGTTGTGTTGAAAGGAATCAGCTTCTGCTGGTGTATGAATACATGGAAAATAACAGTCTTGCCCGGGCTTTGTTTGGTAATTTAATGTGTTCAGTCAACTGCGTGCATTCTAAAAGCTAAAATCTGGATTCTTATGCAAACGTTCTTACCTCAATTGCCGTTTATTAATAAGTTCGATGTTCTTTTTGGTTCCATCTGATTTCTTCTTATTTATTTGTCAAGGGGAATGCCAGTTGAATTTGGATTGGCCTATCAGGCTAAGGATTTGTATTGGCATAGCAAGAGGTTTGGCATTTCTTCACGAGGAATCAAGACTGAAAATTGTTCACAGGGACATCAAGGCTACCAATGTACTACTTGATGGGGACCTTAACCCTAAGATCTCGGACTTTGGTTTGGCTAAGCTTTCCGACGATGACAACACCCATATTAGCACCAGGATTGCTGGAACAATGTAAGCTACCGATTTTCTCCAGTATAAATCCTATCACTGTGCCATGCTTAAGAACTGTGGTGGCTCCGGTTATCACATCGGTAACCGAGCCGTGTGTACGAGCCAATGTCTCGTTGGGTTCATCCGGTGAACCGAGGAGCTTTGTTACCCTCAACCCTTGCGTCGGTACCACACCCGGTTATGGGCTTCGGCACAGGTATTATCTAATACGAGAGGACAAGGTAGTTACAACGGATGGACCTCGCGACAAATCCATTAAAAGCAGCAATCATTTGAATCAGGTCATGTGCTCCGTAACCGTTTGATTCCCTACGTCATGAATGACATCATCCGAAGCGGTTACCCGAGCGTGATCTCCACGTGTTGGCTTGGAGGGCAAGAAAACCTAGGTCTATAAATACAAAGGGATGCTCATTGTGAGAGGTACGCCATTCTTCCCTAACCCTATACCTAAATTCCACCCCTGAGATCTAACTTGATCGTCGGAGGGTCACCAGGCTTACATAGCCTTGGTGGCTTGTTGCAGGTCTGAAGACGAGAGGAGAAGGGAAAGGAGCATACCCTCCACACGGATTAGGTCCCGACAACTCGAACCCTACAATTGGCGACTCTGCTGGGGACCTAGCCATCCATTCAACGTTCACTTCATCCTTCAGCTTCGTTCCTCGCTCCTGAAACTCAAGCATGGTGGAGGTCAACGACCCACAACACGGTGGTTCCGCCCACGGGCTCGGTTCCCTCGTGGAACACAGCCTAGCTTCTGGCGGAGCCATCGCCCTAGGAAAGACCCATGTATCAGTCGGAGTTGGAGCCGGGGTCTCAACCCCAGATGCAGGCTCGTCCTCCGAACTCCATTCCTACATCTGCCACCTCGAGCGGAAAATCGACGATCTAACGACGGTGGTGAAGCGCGACCAGCACGTCCGGGACGAGCTCGGGGAGATCAAAAACCTCCTTCAGATCTCCCCATCTCACTCCTCTGGGAGTCATGGCGTAAGGAGGAATCGTCATACTCCTCCTCGCAGCAACAACGTCGGTCACCTCCTGGACCACAGATCTCGCCCCTCCGTCAAGGATCGTCTTGAGCCACCAAGGGCGTCGGACGCCCTGGCCGCAAGAACCGCGTCGCGCAGGGACCGCTCCCGCTCCCCAGTCCAGCTTCGAAGAAAACCATCGGCATTTGAGAGGCTCGGTGCGGGAAGTGTCTCCGCCTCCTCCACCCACTCGGTCCGAACGGGCAAGGTGGGCCGCGAACCTACCCCTAGCCTCACAAGGGCAGCCAGGGGAGATGACGGCCTTGTGGAGTTCCAGACCAGAGGGTATCGTGAACGCCAGAGGGGCTCCAGAGCCAAGAGTCCTATTGCCTCGCACCCCGCAGGCGTCCACAGCAGAAGCCCGGTAACCGAGCGCCTCGAGCCTTCGGCTCGGGATAGCTACCGAGAGCGCCGTCGTGCGCGTTCTCCTCAAAAGTCGGTCAGCATCACACCCAAGAGAAAGGAATATGACAGGTTAGATAAGCTTGTTCCACAAAAGCGTTCGGCGACAGAGCGTCCAGACGGTTTCGACCGTTCGATCTGACCTCACCGCAACGCGCGGCTTACCCGGCTCACGACCTCCCCCTTCACAAGGGAAATTGACTCGGTCACGCCCCCCAAAGGATTCACTCAACCAAAATTTGCCAAGTACAATGGCAAAACCGAGGCCTACACTCACCTGGTCCAGTACAAGCTCGTTATGTCATTGTTTCTAAGGAACGAGTCCTCGGAGGACGCCCTCTTGTGCAAGGTGTTCCCTGCCAGCCTCGGAAACCTAGGCCTCACCTGGTTCAATCAACTACCGGCTCGGTCGATTTCCTCCTTCGATTCCCTCTGTGATGCTTTCATGGCCCGATTCGTGACGAGCAATAAGCACGAGAAGGAGATCGACTCTCTCCTGGCTCTCCGCAAGAGAAATGACGAGACGCTTCGGCAGTACGCCGGACGCTACTGGGAACTATTCAATGAGATAGAGGGTTGCGACGGTGTCATGTCGGCCCGAGGGTTCAAGCTCGGACTCACCTCCCAGGACGAGCAGGTCTACGACGATCTTGCTCGCCATAAGCCCAGCTCCATGAAGGACCTCATGACTCGTATAGAGGGATGGTGCCAGCTCATCGAATCCAAGGCGGAGAGAGGCATCGGGAAGCCAACAAGCTCGAAGACGATAAACACTTCGGCTTCCACACCGATTTCAGCATCCGTCCCAACACCGAAGAAACAGGTCAATAACATAAAGCAGTCACAGAAGAAGGGACCGAAGCCAAGCGATTTCAATGCCGAAAAGACCATCTTCACCATTCCAATCTACCGAATCATTGATCAAGTGAAGGACCAGCCTTTCTTCTCCTTCCCAAATCAGAAGCTAGGAACCGAAAACGGGAAAATTAAGAATCCCATCGTCCGCTGCAGTTATCACAACGAGCAGGGCCATTTTACCACAGCCTGCAAGCCTTTCAAGGCTTATTTGGAACAGCTCGTTGCAGCAGGACATCTCGGCAACTTCATTGATCAAGAGAAGACGAAGTCTCGGGCGCAGCGCGCCGAAAACAACACCGAGGAGGAAGTTCAGACGATTCACGTCATCCACGGGCCCCTCAATTCAGAAGCAGCTCATATCATCCATGACGAATTGAACGCGGTCTCCTCCTCCTCCGAGCAGGTAATGCTCGTCGGTCCTGAACCGAAGCGCCCAAGAACCGACGACGGCTCCAAGTGGATGCTAACATTCACCAAGAAAGACCTCGACCGTGTCCAGCTTCCGCACAATGACGCCCTCGTGGTCACGCTACGCATCGGCACTTACAACGTCCGACGCATCCTCGTGGACCGGGGCAGCTCGGCTGAAGTCATGTACTACTCTCTGTTCAAGGACCTCAAAATCCCTGAAACCGAACTCTGTCACACCCCAAAAATGAGAAGTGACCGGCCGTGAACCATGAGGCTAATCTATGGAACACGAAGCCTGAATAAATCAAAGTAACCGAAAATCAAATGATCACTTTTTCGTTATTCATCAAATCAAAAGCCAAATGTGTCTCATCATAAATATGGGGTACAATCATCCCATGAACCAAGCAATATCCAGTGATCCAACAATAATAAAAAGAATTTGTTATCTAGCAATTGTTTCGAATGCGGAAGCGATTTTTAAAATAAAACTAAAGTGAGACACCCTAAGGAGGTCAACAAAAATAAATCCCCGAGATGCTGCCAGAGTCTTTGCCTAACTCCCCAACTTGCCTGAAAGAGAAGTTGGAATAAATCCGTCAGCTGACGAGCTCAGTGAATAGCAAGTATGTATAATAAATAAAGTTGAAAGCGGGGACTAAAATAATTTACCATTAAATCATAATTTGGCATACGAGGTGTCCAATAGAATAATAAATTAATCAATGAAGAATTTAATCAAATAAATATTCTTGGTGGTAATCACAACAATAACTCCATCAACAATGGAGAACCACAATCAAACAGTACCATGGCCAAAATAAATCTCAACAAAATTGGATCCAATATCGAACATAGAGTCACCAGGGTTGGCAGCCCGTGGTACTTTTCCCTAAGACGATCCGGCAAAAGAAAGCCGTTGAGCATTAGGGTCACCGGTCTAACACGGTCTTTTCCCCAATGGCCAGGGTCACCAACACGAGAAGGAATAAGTTCCCTGGACTTCCGAAATAAATGTTCCCATTAATATCCACCAAGTTCTCTCCAAAAAGAATATTAACAATTGATCTCAGAAAATTCATCGCATGCCAATTTATAGAACAACTTATAAACAGTTTTGAGTCTCCGAATAACATTCATATAAATTTCTAAAAGAAATACTTTCAAGGGACATAGGGATCTTTCGAAAATACGTAACATATTTAACTACTCACCTGGGTCCAAACGTAATATACCGAACAGTGAAATGAAGTTAACCTGAACAAAAGAATAATACGAACTAATCATCTAATCTGCAAATTATGCTGACCATAAAACTAGCTAGGGAATAATGTATGAATAAACTACCCAATCTCCAATTTAGGTTCTAATTCGGTCACCACCGAACCAAAACTATAACACCCAACTTTGAATTTCAATTCCAACCCATGGGTCTCCTACGAAGCCAGCCATCTCTTATCCATTCTCCAACTTTACCACAAGGACTTGATTCACACAAGCATAACTATATGTACACCACTTGTACATACAACATAAGATCAAAACCCAAAATCACTTGTTTCCTTCTGCAACTGTTAATATTAAAACCATAACCCCACGTACACTTGGCCGATAATCTCCATGGCGCTCACCGCCACCACCACGCACAACACACACACACTATAAGACCCAAATCACATCCAGCCCTCATGGTCCAATAGCATGAAAGGTAAATAATCCTTACCTGCGAACTCGTGCGGAACCCAAAAATAAAAGCCAATTATCCTCTCACCAACACGGCAACACCACTGTCCAAAATCATCCAATCAACAACAAACTTGTACTCCAAACCCACATAAAGTAAGGAAAATAGAACGGGAAACAAGAATAAAGGAGCGAGATCACTTACCCAATTGATCGCCAAACTGCCAAACCTTGACTGCGGTTTCTCTCTCTTTTTCTCTCTCCCAAAGTTCTCTCAAACTTCTTATCTCAGACGATTTCTCCAAATAAAAACCCTACTCCACTAAAATATCTCTTAACGATTAACTTTATAAAACTACCCACTAACGTAATACCCCTAATTTGTAGCTAATTAGTTAATTAGAATTAGATAGCACATAACACAACTTATAAAATTACCATCTGGTAACACTACTTTACCCAAAATCAATCTCAAACCCCAAATATTACAGTTGTGTCAACAATAAATATAGTGTGCACAAAATAATTAGTTGGGACCCAATCATAATACCAAATAATAACGGCAATATAACTGATTAAATAAATGAAAATGCTAGGCCGTAACAAACTCCGTCCATCTGAAGTTCCACTCATCGGCTTTAACGGGGCTCCGGTCTAGCCAATCGGCACGGTAACTCTTCCAGTCCGCGCCGGTTCGGTTGTCCTCGACATGGAATTTGTGGTCGTCGACGTCCCTAGCCCTTACAATGCCATCGTTGGACGAACCTGGCTCCATAGGCTCAAGGCCATTGCCTCGACCTATCACTAGGTGGTCCGCTTTATCGGCGCTAGCGGACGACAGGAGGACTTGTACGGCGACCAAACCGCATCGAAACGGTGTTACGTCAACGCTGTCCGGAGCAACAGGCGGACGTCTCGGGTCAATCTTATTGAGGTCCCCGAGGCTCCAGTTCTGGAAGACGTCGGCAGACCAGCCGACGATAAGGCAGTGGAAGAACTCGTTACAGTCCCAATCACCGAGGATGGAGGCCATTTCTTCCTTGTCGGTTCCTCACTCAGTGACACCGAGCGGAATGAGATGGTCAACTTCCTCAAGAACAATATCGAGGTATTCGCCTGGACTCCGTATGAAATGCTTGGGGTCGACCCCTCCTTCATCTGCCACGAGCTCAACATCAACAAGGCTAAACGCCCGGTGGTACAGAAGGCACGAAGGTCCTCCCCAGTGCATTCCGAAGCTATCATCGAGGAAGTAAACCGGCTCCTCAATGCGAAGGCAATCCGCGAAGTACAATACCCTCGATGGCTCGCCAACACCGTCGTGGTTAAGAAGAAGAACTGCAAGTGGCGCGTTTCTGTCGATTATTCCAACCTCAACGACACCTGCCCCAAGGACTTCTTCCCTCTTCCTCGGATCGACCAACTCGTGGACGCCACGGCCGGGCATGAGCGCCTCAGTTTCATGGACGCCTACCGAGGTTACCACCAGATTGCAATGAGTGAGGGTGATGTCGAGAACACGGCTTTCATCACCCCTTACGGCATCTTCGGCTACCTCGTCATGCCCTTCGGTCTCAAGAATGCCGGTGCCACATTCCAGCGGATGATAACCAAGATGTTTGAGCACTTATTAGGCGACACAATGATGGCTTACATTGACGACATGGTTATCAAGAGCATGCGCGCCGGCGATCACCTCAGCCATCTCGCCGAGTCCTTCGCGATCCTGAGAACGCACAAGCTACGCCTCAACGCCGAGAAATGTGCCTTCGGCGTAAGCTCCGGGAAATTCCTCGGTCACCTCGTCTCACGACGCGGTATCGAGGCTGACCCTGCTCAACTCCTTGCCATTGAAAAGCTCACAGCTCCCCACAACAAAAAAGACGTTCAACGGTTAACAGGCATGGCTGCAGCCTTGAATCGGTTCATAAGTCGCTCTTCGGACAAATGCCAACCATTCTTTGCACTTCTGAAAGGGAGCCGACGCAGCTTCGCTTGGACAGAAGACTGTGACCGGGCTCTTCAGCAGTTGAAGGGTTATCTCTCCGAGGCCCCACTCCTTGTCACCCCTCGGGACCAGGAAGATCTGCTCCTCTACCTAGCGGTCTCCACGCATGCTATAAGTTCGGTACTCGTTCAACAGGAAGGCAAGGAGCATCAGCCTATCTACTACTCCAGTAAGACTATGACTCCCGCCGAGATGCGCTACCTCCCCTTGGAAAAGCTGGTGCTCGCCCTCGTCTCTGCTTCTCGGAAGCTTGCCCCTTACTTCCAGTCACATCGTATCATCGTCCTTACCGAGTACCCTCTTAAGTCGCTCCTCCGGAAGGCCGACCTGTCAAACCGAATATCTCAATGGGATGTCGAGCTTGCAAACTTCGAGATCCACTTCCAACCTCGGATAGCTATAAAAGCTCAGGCTCTCGCCGACTTCATTGCCGAACTAACTCCAACCGACCCTCTGCACTCAACCCCTTCTCCACATACCAGCGCGGAAAGCGGGGCAACGCCGAGCTCCGCCTGGAAGCTCTTCCATGGCGATATTTGGAAGATGTACGTCGATGGCGCCTCCAACAGCCGGGGCGCCGGGGCTGGGGTCATACTCCTCTCCCCCTCCGGTGTCCTACACGAGAGCTCCATTTCTATCAACTTCCCTGCCTCCAATAACGAGGCCGAATATGAAGCACTCATCTTCAGACTCAGGACCACCCAGGCGCTAGGTATCGAGGAGTTGGTGGTTTACAGCGACTCCCAACTTGTCGTTAACCAGCTGTCGGAAGAATATGAAGCTCGGGACGACCGAATGCGGACCTACCTCAGTTCTGCTGTCCAGCTCCTCAAAACTTTCAAGGCCATTCGTGTCGAGCATATTGCCCGAGAACAAAATGCACATGCCGACGCTCTCGCTGGACTAGCCTCGGCTTGCTCTTCTTCGGCACATCGCTCCATCTCCTTCAATTCCATCGACAAGCCCAGTTTCGAGCTTGAAGCCTTTTCCCACGAGGTCCTCAACATAGACCTCGGTCCAAGTTGGATGGATGAAATCATCGGTTACCTACACGATGACATCCTCCCTTCCGATAAGAAAGATGCCCACCGCCTTCGGAACAAAGCTGCCCTCTTCTGGCTCAACCCCAATGGCAAGCTTTACCGAAGATCATTCACCGGACCTTATTTACTGGTGGCACACCCACATCAAGTTCAGGGCATCATCGAAGAGCTTCATGCGGGCGATAGCGGTTGCCACTCCGGTGGACGGTCCCTCGCCCATCGAGCCATTAGTCAGGGGTACTGGTGGCCAACAATGAAGAAAGACTCTGAAGACTTTGTCAAGCGGTGTAAGAAGTGTCAGATGTTCGCTCCCATCATCCACCAGCCGGCACGGGACCTTTGCCCTCTCACCAGCCCCTGGCCCTTCTCCCAGTGGGGCATGGATATCGTTGGCAAGTTACCGGTCGCTCCGGGCGGATTCAAGTTCCTTTTAACCGCAACCGACTATTTCTCAAAGTGGGTCGAGGCGGAGCCTCTGGTCACCATCGAAGAAACGGACGTCATCCGCTTCGTATGGCGCAACATCATTTCACGCTTCGGCGTGCCATTCGGCATCATAACGGATAACGGGAAGCAGTTCACGGGTCAGAAATACCGAGCTCTGTTGGATGAATATGGCATCAAATGGGACACGTCTACCCCGGCCTACCCACAAGGTAATGGACAGGCCGAAGCAGCTAACAAGGCAATTTCTTCCGGACTTAAGCGCCGACTCGAATCTCGACGGGGCAAATGGGCCGAGGAGCTACCCAGGGTACTTTGGGGCTACCGCACAACGCCTCGCCGGTCCACTGGTCGCACTCCCTTTTCCTTAGCGTTCGGTATGGAAGCTGTCATCCCCATCCAAGTCGGGCTCCCCACCATCCGTACTGAGAATTTTGAAGAGTCGGTCAACAATGACAACATTGCTGCAGACCTCGACCTGGCCGAAGAGGAACGAGAGACTGCACGAATAAAGCTTGCTTCATACCAACAAGAAATTGCCAAGGGTTACAACCGAAGCATTCACCTTCGCTCTTTCCAGCCAGATGATCTCGTGTGGAAGAAGGTTGTGGAGAAGTCAAAGAAGAAGAAGTTAATGCCCAACTGGGAGGGCCCCTATCGAGTCCTTAAGCACCTCGGCTCAGGAAATTACAAGTTGGAGAAATTGGATGGCTCACCCATCGCTAAGACATGGAATGCCAATAACCTTAAAAAGTTCTACGGTTGAACGCTCGGTCACCGACGCCCTATCTCCTATTCACTTGTATTTCCATTACTTCCGATGTTGAGGATAGCCCACTTATGTAATGCTTGCATCCCATTGCGTTTGAATGAAAATCTCTCTTTTCCCGAAGTTTTATTCAATATTCTCTGCTTATGCTGTCTTAATTACTAATACTCGGTTCATATTCCACGAGCCGTTTTACACTGACTTCAGGGATATTGTCCTATTATAGGTGATACCCTTGGACAAAATTCCCACTAAGTCACCCCGGCCTCCTCGGCCGTTTGAACTTTTGGTCACTCACATTAAGGATACTCGGTTCCACACCGAGCCCCTTATTCCGAGCCACCGCTGCCTATCTCTGCTCGGGCTCACTGCGTCCCGCACCTATGGCCGAGGCCATATCCCTCGGCGACGCGGCTGAAGTCCCTTAGTACTACCACCGTCTCGTAAGCCTATGTCTCATCGCGAGCACTCTCGTCGGTAATGCTTAGGGCTGCCCTAGTCCGACGCAGGGGCATGAAAAACCTCAAACTGCTCCTTTCTTACTTCGGACAAGGCCACCTGTTTACACCTAGCTCTGCTAGCCCAAGGCTTTGGTTTTCTATCACTTCTTTTACACTATAATTTGCTTCAGATCATGCTTCCGAAACCTTTTCGGTGCAACATTTGCTTCAGAAGCAGAATCGAAGCAAGGGGCATTAACATATCCAAACAGCAATGAAAAAGCAGATATGAAT
Organism: Rhododendron mucronatum var. ripense; assembly: GCA_019656295.1. Taxonomy (NCBI): domain Eukaryota; kingdom Viridiplantae; phylum Streptophyta; class Magnoliopsida; order Ericales; family Ericaceae; genus Rhododendron; species Rhododendron mucronatum. Next base: position 451,294 of record BPLT01000026.1, read on the forward strand.
CAGGAAGAAGACATCCATTCAACGAAAACCAAAAACTAGTACTTCACGCAAAGTCAAAATTATGACAGACCTACTTAACTATTACAAGCCCTGGTACGGCAAACTCCATATGTCCGGAGCCGTCCAGTCAAAAAACAAGTTTGTCAGAAATCAACAGAGGTGTACAAAAAAAAAGGGGGGTGGGGACAGGCTTAAAAGAACTCTAAGCATCTTCAGTCGGAGCGGTGGCCTCGGGTTCGACTCGATTCTCTGGGGCTTGCTGCGCCCCGGTACTCTGCTCCATCTCTTCCTCCTCTTCGGGCAGCACGAGCTCCTCGGGGGGTGGCTGAGGCAGGGCTCGGTGCTCAGAGTCTTCAGGAAGGTTGAGCTTGCGCAGCAGGGCCTCGTGGCCGAAGCGAAGCCCGTCCATGAAGCGTTCTCTGTGCAATTCAGCTTCAATCTCCCGGACTTGCTTCTTATACTCAGCGCCGGCTGCATCCCAGCCTTCGCCGAAGCCTCTGTCCTTCGCCACTTCAACCTCCCAGGCTCGTGTGACCCTCAGAGTTTCCGCATCTTCCTCCGCCTTGGCAGCTCGACTCTCGGCGAGGGCACGCTCTCCCTCACTCCTCTGGAAGTCGGCCAGATAGAGCTCGCAGGTCTCCCGGGCCACTTTCAAATCCTCCTCCTTTCCAGCGAGAGCCTGCCTCAGCTCCTCCATCTCCAGCTCCCGGGCTTTGTTTCGGTCATTGATCTCCAAAGTCCGAGCCCCAGCCTGTCAACATGGAAAAAAGTAAAATAAACGCAGAATTGTGCTTGAATGCAAAAAAGGGATCTAGGAAGTGACTTACCGCCAGGAGTGCTTGTGCAATCTCCCCGGTGAGGTCCTCGGTCCTCCCGCTGATAGCTTTGGCATCTCGAGGAAGGACGCAGGAGCGCAGCAACCCGAACGCCGTGCCGATGTTGCTAGCGGCGCTATCAGCATGAGTAATAGGGCGTCCGGAGTAATGGCGAACCTCCGGGGCCCATAGCATGTCCCTGGCAGCAGCTCGGACTTCGGAATCGGTCGTCGCGCCCTCGGTATCCTCCTCCTCATCTCGCTCCTCAATGACAATGGGATCCTTGTCCCTTGCCTGGGTTTCTTCAGCTCCCTCGGTCCGCGCCCTCTTCTCCGGGCACTCTTCCTGGGACGCCGGGGTGGCACTTGACGTTCCAGCCCCCGAAGTGCCGACCGGACCGCCAATGCCTCGGCCAGCTGGCCGTCGGCGCCGAAGGTTGAGAACCTCCCTTCCCCTACCGCTCATGTCGTCAGAGAGCCCGGTTCTCTCCGGTGTGTCCCGGTCAAGCTCCTCTCGAATCACGCCCCGAGGCCCCGAATTGCTGCCCTCGGCGTCTTCGGTCCCGGCTGCCCCTCTTCCCCTGCCTTCTCCCCTGCCCCTTCCTCTACCTCGTCCTCTCCCCGCCCTGGGAACGCCTTGCTGCCTCGGTTTCTTCTTCAAGAAGCAAGTGTATGTAGGAATGTACCCGAGCAGGTCAGAGGCGTACCGGCTCGTGATAGGGATAGCATAGGCAGCAGTTATGCGAGCTCGGACTGCCCTTTCCCGAAGCGCAGCGACGACACCCACGGCTGCAAGGAAAGCGCCACCAAACAACAGTTAGTACAGGAAACAAGCAAAAAGCATGATGACAAATCAAGGGAAAGCAGACTCGACCGACCAGGTGACCCGGACTCGAATTGGACCGTGGTGGCAGTATCGATATTCTCCCCCGGTCCAAACATGAAATTCCCGGTTACTGAGACGTAAATGCTCGTCCATTCTTCGGAGTCGGGGAGATGGTCGATCAGGAAGGTATCGTAGCCCGTCCTACAGGAGAGATAGTATCGGTCATTCTCTCGGTTCACTCCAACCGAGTACACACCGAAGAGTTCTTCGAGACCAAAAGTCAGGTTGTATTGCCTCCTCAGCTCGATGATGCTGGTTATGATACAGTAGGAGTTCACCGTGAGCTGGGAGGAGGTCAGGGTTAGGGTTCGCAGCACCCGTCGGATAAACTGATGCAGGGGAAATCTCACCCCACCCTCTGTAATCGCCATCAAGGGAAAGATCAGCTCCCCTTGGTGGTGAGGGAGCTCCCTTGGGTTCCTGTTCGGTAATAGCTGAATCTCAACCTCGGAGGGGATGCTGTACACCCTTTTGAATTCAGCGTAGGTTCTCCTTGATCCGTCAAGATATTGGTTCAAGTAAGGGCATGGCCGCATCGGTCTCCTACGCCCTCGAACCTCTTCCGGAGCGTTCGCGTAGGGCCCCGGGCCTTGGTTCGAAGTGCTTGGAGTTTCTGTCATCTCAGGGTTGAAGGAGGTCACTTGTCAGGGAGCCCTCGGGTGGTCTGAGGGTTCTATGTAATCCACTGGAATTCGGTGTGAGACTCGGGAACGAACCTCCGCGAATATTCCCTCAAGGTCAGCAGAGGAGACTGAGCTACTGGAACTGTCCGAAGAGAGCCCAATGACCATTCGCCCCGACCTAGCAAAGAAAGATGTACAAAAACCCGTTAGCTATGTGCTCAGGGGAAAGCAAAAAAAGTCTAGCGCTCGGGACAAAATGGTCATTACTCCTCGGGACGTTTGGGTCTCGGTTAAGGTCAGGATACCCTCTTCGGAATGCCTCACCTTGAGGTTGATTCTAATCTTAGGGTCCCGGGATGAATATAAGTCTCGGGAAGAACTCAGGCCTCGGGAAGAATATGCGCCTCGGTCGCAGCATGAACAGCGCTGGGAACTTCCAGCACCGCCGCGAGCCCAAGGCGGCGAGCGGAGGTTTGATTCGAAAGCATGACGAAAACGACTCGATACTTGAAGAAAATTATCAAAATATGAAGAAAAGAGTGTGGAGATCAACTTACCACAAGTTCGCGTGGCGATCGTCGTCCAAAGCGATCACAATCTCGACTGAAATATGGTAATGGATGGCGGCGGCGGTTGAACTTCAGAGCAAATGGTGGAGTGGCCGTCCCTCCTCTCTCTCGACTATTTATATCGAGACGGGTGAAACGCCGCGCGGGAAACGAAGTGTCTCAGGCCCAACCGTCAGATCTTCGACACGTGTCCTCATCGGACGGCCGCCATACGGGATTCTGCATCGTGGTGAAGGCGCCGTATGGCAGAGCCATTGGCCTTGTGACATGTGTTCCCGAAGCGACGCTTCGTACCAATCAACTGACACAGCACGTGCCGAGGCAGCTTTTTCCCTCTATCATCTCGGTGACTTCGACACGTGGATTTTTCTGACAGAAACAGCTGGAGTGAAGGCCACCGAGGTACCTTCACCCTTCGGTGACTCTTCTTCGGGAAGCTTGAGGGAACGATGGCTCGCCAAGGGATCAAGACCCTGAAGCAGAGGTGTGAAACTCCAGGGACTTGAGGGGCTATTGTGGTGGCTCCGGTTATCACGTCGGTAACCGAGCCGTGTGTATGAGCCAATGTCTCATTGGGTTCATCCGGTGAACCGAGGAGCTTTGTTACCCTCAACCCTTGCGTCGGTACCACGCCCGGTTATGGGCTTCGGCACAGGTATTATCTAATACGAGAGGACAAGGTAGTTACAACGGATGGACCTCGCGACAAATCCATTAAAAGCAGCAATCATTTGAATCAGGTCATGTACTCCGTAACCGTTTGATTCCCTACGTCATGAATGACATCATCCGAAACGGTTACCCGAGCGTGATCTCCATGTGTTGGCTTGGAGGCCAAGAAAACCTAGGTCTATAAATACAAAGGGATGCTCATTGTGAGAGGTACGCCATTCTTCCCTAACCCCAGACCTAAATTCCACCCCTGAGATCTAACTTGATCGTCGGAGGGTCACCAGGCTTACATAGCCTTGGTGGCTTGTTGCAGGTCTGAAGACGAGAGGAGAAGGGAAAGGAGCATACCCTCCACACGGATTAGGTCCCGACAATTCGAACCCCTACAAGAACCAAGTAGTTTGTGTATCAAAAGATGCCACCTTTGAACAGGCTCTCATGCCATTACCTTATTCATTCTTCAGTTTGCATCCGATATTTGATGACGCTAAATTGTCATTCATGTTGGATTGGTGCCCCAAAATGACCAAACGGGCAGCCACTGAATTTTGTTCTGATACACGAGTCTCGATAGTATTTTGTATTTCCATTTGGAATGAAAGGCAGGTCAAATATCTAGCTATCCAAAAACAATTAGTCGCAAGACAATTCCTCGGAGTTTAGTCAACTTGTAAAGTTCCTTGACTAATTCTTGATTGTGGAGGAGGGATGTGCTTTGCAGCTAGACTGTACTGCGTTATCGTAGTACATGTATACAATGGAACGAAATCAGAGCCGGAACCCATATTAAGAACAGCGTGGCCCATCATACTTGATGCTTTTTCTTGGTTACAAGCTGATGCAAAGTGACCCGATTTTATTATATGACTTTTTTGGTTCCTACAATTACAGTGTAGTAGTTTAGCTAGGGTGAATTCCAACATACAAGTCATCTCGAATGCTTGGACATTCTACGAAGCTCGCACTGTTAAATTAGACTTGAAATTATTAATTTGTTGTGCAGAGGGTACATGGCACCGGAATATGCATTGTGGGGTTATTTAACCAACAAAGCAGATATTTACAGTTTTGGGGTTGTTGCATTGGAAATTGTTGCTGGGAGGGACAATATGAAATATCATCCTAATGAAAATTATGTTTGCCTACTTGATTGGGTAAGTGTTTGGTTCCTCATTGAACTTGTTTTAACATTGCTTCTTGCTTTAGTACCTACACATTTCATCGTAATTGGCCAGCTTTGTTCCAAATTTGCATGGATTTGGTCTCGTAAGGGAGACTTGGGGGTGACTGCGAGTGTTTTTTTTAACGAGGCCACAAAATTTTGGTTTGTTGTTTCTATGGAAATACTTATATTAAGGATTACTGATCTTGCAATAAAACTGGAAATTTAGTATGAAATATCTTGAAGTTAGTTAAATTATCTTGAAGTTAGTTAAGAAGCTCATTAAGTAAATTAATTGGGCTCAGTCCGTTAAAGGCTCGGCTGCAAACAAGCCGACCTTGAGCTCAAGTTTTAAGCCTCATTTGGTAAAGGGGACAAGCTCGAACACTACTACGATGTACATTGTCACTTTCTCATGTCAATCTCATTCTCATACTTGTTTCAGGCACTTGTGTTACGACAACAAGGCTGTTTGATGGATCTGGTGGATCCCAAGCTGGGTTCCAATTTCAACAAGGAAGAGACAATGAGAATGACCAAGGTGGCATTGTTATGCACTAATCCGTCTCCAGCACTTAGGCCTACCATGTCTGCTGTGGTAAGCATGCTTGAAGGTAAACTCGGGATTGAAGAGCTAGTCAATGATCCGTGCATCTATGGCGATGACTTCCGGTTTGTAGCCCTCAGAGACAAGTATGATGAGCTGCAACGCCAGACTTCAACCGAAGCTGAGACCCTGATGGATCACACGGTAACTGGTTCTTCCTCTACATCTGCCCAGGATCTTTATCCAAGGGATCTTTATTCTCTATAACGCTGCCAGTGCAAGGACGTATGAGAAGCATAATATGGTTAAGGTAGTACTTTTGCCTTTTCGCTTGTACAAGCGATGAAAATAAAAAATACGCGTATTCCTGAATCCAATCCATGTTCGTAAAGGACCGGACTGGTTTTTCACTTGTTGGCTGTTAGACTGTTGCTTGTATATTTTCTAGTGAGTGACATCAAGAGGTTCATCAAATAGTGCAATAACTGTGCTATGAAGTCTTCATGTTCAACTTTCTCTGATAAATTTGGTGCAAATAGCTTAAGATTTTGTTTTCCTATTGTTTTTTTTGTCAGAAAACTTCCAAGGGTTTTCTTTATGTGTTGATGTCATGTGTTCTATGCTCGTTACTTAATAAAGGTCTTCATCATCTTATAGTAAGAGTCACAGAGCTGCCTTTAGTCAGCTAGGTGTGAAGGGGGAGTGTTTGAGGTGGTGGAAGGTGTTTAAATTCCTATCATACCCTCAAGATTGTTAACACCGGCGGATGTGCTTCCCAGTGGCCTGAAAGTTCTAGGATTCGATTGCCAACATTGGAAGTAGAGCGTCCAATGTGACAGTTCAGTGAAAGCATAGGGCTGCAAAGTGGAACAAACCCTTTACTCATTTCATTCATGAGAGACATTTTTCAACTTGGAAGGGAGTGTTGTTTTGGTGAAATTTCTGCATTAGAGGAAAATGCAATTCAACATTCTAGATTGAAGATACCAAAATCAAGTGCATTCCATTAAACATCAAAGTAAGAAAACCACGGATAAAAAAAAGTAAGACAACCAGTTTTTAACGGTATCGTTTCCGTATAGAAGCCCAGAAAAACTGTTATGCATAACACAAGGATAACTAATTCAATTGTCTGCCACCAGCTGCTCAAAACTTCCCTCAAAAAACCAGTCCAGAGTTCTTGTCTACAGGGCCTCAAACTTGATCAGTACTTCAACTGCTTTTACAAAAATTTCTTTAGAAGCGCACTCATTGTTTACCAAAACAGCGGATGTTAACTGCAACAACAAAGCCATAGGCATAACCTAGCATGAAGTTGGAGTTTGTTCGATGCTCTATCAATCCAAAATCATGGAATTAAATGACAACACCCATAGTATTGTTCACTGGTTTCATACAAGCAAAGCTAAAACATGGATATAACGAAGAAAACGAGGGACAAGCCTACCCAGCTCAGGCAGTGAAATACCTACCCTCGTCTTTCTGCTGTTGGAACTTCAAGCTGACTGTTTAAGCTTAGCAAGATTGTTGAATCCAGCTTTGAGCAGTTCTGTCACCTTGTTTTTCTTACCCTGGAAGAAAATTAACGTACAAACAAGCAGCTTAAAAACATTGAAGAAGAGTATAAGAAAAAAATTTAAATGACCCGAAAACTGAACGGCCAGATGTTAATCTTAAGGAAAATGCAAAATGAAATATCACTAGCTAGACAACGTAGGAATATGACGATTGCTTCTTCATCATAACAGAATGATGAAAAGCAGTGAGAAGCAAATCCTAGGGCTCTATCTCAGGCAGAAATCCTCATGTGCAGAAGATTTAGATCTACGCATGTATGAACCTGACCATTCAGCTTTTTTATTGAAAACTTGTTGGGGTGCTAGGTTAGATTTTGAAGTAAATTGGACAAGAGAGTGGGAAATGATGTGTTAGAGATGTTCTAAGGACAAGTTGTGAAAGGCTATTACTGGATTTTCATTGTACAAAATGAGTACAACAATGCTCTATTTATAGAGCTCTTCCACCAACATAGAATTCTCTAGAATTGTCTAGCTAGAGATAAGCACATGTACATTACAAAGATATCCTAACTTCTAGATTTTTCTAGCTTTAACCCATGTGCTTAATTACAAAATATCTTTCATGTTTCTTCTAGAATTATCTAGTCCTACCCATACAAATATCTTCTAGTGTAATTATTACTTCTACACACTTCTAATTATTTTAAACTTAGATATTTAAATACTCATTCTACATTATTCTAGAAGATTACAAATTACTTATTCTAACACTCCTCCTTAATTTGTAATCTTCATTATCTCTTGAAATTGAGAGAATTTTTCTGACGCTACTGATTTGGTCATGTTGTCTGCAAGCTGCTCCTTGGTGTTGACGAACTCAAGCTGAATTTCACCTTTCTGTACCAAGTCTCTGATAAAATGATGTCGAAGCTCGATATGCTTTGTCCTTGCATGAAAAACTGGATTTTTGCTCATTGCTATGGCTGACATATTGTCGCAGTAGATTATTGTAGGGCCTTCCTCTTTATGCTCCATATCAGACAGAACCCGTCTTAGCCATAGTACTGCTTCACAAGTTGCATCTGTAGCTGCCATATATTCTGCTTCTGCCGATGACAGTGCAATTGTCCTTTGCTTCTTAGAACTCCAAGAAATTATTTTAGATCCCAAACAAAATACATAGCCAGACGTGCTCTTTCAATCATCGATTGATCCAGCCCAATCACTGTCAATGTAGCCAATAAGCTTGCAGTCATTTTCTTTTGTATACTTGATGCCAAGCTTCTTCGTTCCTTGAAGATAACGAAGAATTCGTTTTGCTGCTGCTTAGTGTAGCTTGCTCGGCTCATGCATAAATCTGGAAATAAGATTTACAGAGTACACGATATCTGGCCTTGTATGAGTGAGATAATTTAGGGAACCGACCAATTTTCAATAGGCCGTAGCATTGACCTTCTCCGCTCCATCATTTAACTGCAACTTTTCATTTAAAGAGAGTGGAGTAGAGACCGGTTTGCAGTTGCTCATGCGGAATTTCTTTAATAAGTCTTCAAGATATTTTTCCTGAGAGATAACTCTTTTGGACTGCCTTACTTTAATGCCGAGAAAATATCTCATAAGGCCTAGATTCGTCATCTCATATTCCTTCATCATAGCTTTTTTAAATTCTTCGAGCATTGCTACATTGGTGCCTGTGTAGATTAAATCTCAACATAAAGGCAAACAATGAGAAAATCTAGTGTACCTCCTTTTTTGACATATAGGGATGGTTCGCTTTGGCTTCTTTCAAATCCGCTTTGACAGAAGTACTTGTCAATATTGCTATTCCAAGCTCGCGGTGCTTGCTTCAAGCCATAGAGCGCCTTCCGAAGTTGATACACTCTGCCTTCTTTTCCTTTGACTGTATAGCCTTGTGGTTGCTCCACATAAACCTCTTCTTCTAGTTTACCATTGAGAAAGGCAGATTTAACATCGAGCTGATATACGGGAAGATCGTTTTGTGCGGCTAAGGCCAAGACTGCCCGTATTGTCTCCATCCTTGCGACTGGAGCAAAAGTTTCATTCAAATCTATTCTAGGTTGTTGGGAATAGCCTTTAGCCACTAAGTGAGCCTTGTGTTTTTGGATAGATCCATCTTCTTTGTACTTGGTCTTGTAAACCCATTTAAGACCAATTACATCTTTTCCTTTGGGCAAGTCAACGAGCTCCCATGTGTGGTTTTTCTCAATAGTTGCAATTTCTTCATTCATTGCTTTTAGCCAAATTTCTTCTTTTCCAGCTTCCTCAAAATTATGTGGTTCACAAGTGAAGAAGGCAAAATCACACAAGTCATATATATCCTGTAAAGAACGTACCTTTCTTGTTGGATTGAGATCATCCGATGATGAGGTCTCTGGACTCGTCCGTGGGCTTCGATTTGGACTTGGGTCTGGAGTCAAGGTTTCTTGCTCATGTCCTGCATCATCAAGCTCAAGAAAATTTGGCTCTTGGAAGGAATGGTCCTCCCACTTCCACACAGCAGCTTCATCAAATATTACATCTCGAGAAACCATAAATTTATTTGTGTTTGGATTATAGAGACGATAACCCTTGGACTCGTCACTATATCAGATGAAAATATATTTCTCTCATTTTTCATCAAATTTTTCTGTTTTTTCTGAGGGAACTAATGCATATGCAATGCAACCGAAAATCTTTAGAAAATTTACCTGAGGCTTCTCTTTGTTCCACGCCTCATATGGTGTCTTGTTTCAAACTGCCTCAGTGGGAGAACGGTTGAGGATGAAAACAGCAGTGTTGACAGCTTCGGCCCAGAATGTGTTAGGAAGCCCTTTACCTTTAAGCATGCTCCGTGCCATCTCTGCAATTGTCCGGTTCTTCCGTTCTGCCACTCCATTTTGTTGAGGTGTTTTTCGGATTGTAAGTTGCCTCTTGATTCCTTTTTCCTTGCAATAGTCCATGAATGGAGTGTAGATGAATTCTCCACCACGATCTGTCCGAAGTGTTTTTATTTGTCTTCCGCTTTGTCTCTCCACCAAGGCTTGAAATTTGAGGAATACAGAGAAAGCTTCTGATTTTTTGTCAAGGATGTATAGCCACATCATCCTTGTATAATCATCAACAAAGAGGAGAAAATATCTTTTTCCACCAAGGGATGGTGTTCTAGTAGGGCCAAAAATATCAGAATGCACCAATTCCAATGGCGCTTTAGCTCTCCAAGCGAATTTTGGAAATGGGAGTCTGTGCATTTTTTCATATATACACCCCTCACAAACTTTATCAATATCTGGAAGCCCTTTCACCATATTTTTCTCCTTTAGCAATCTCATACCCTTGTAATTTAAGTGGCCATATCTTAGATGCCACAAATACGAGTCATCAATTTTTTCTCCTTTAAGGGCAAAATTTTCATTAAGTGGCATTATTAACGGAAAAACTTTATTTGGAGTCATTTTGACTTTTGCCGCTTTAAAATTTTTCTTTTTGTCTATGATGGTGCACTCATCATTATTAAAGTTAAGTGCATAGCCTTTTTGCAGTAATTGCCCCACACTTAATAAGTTTTGAGTAAGCCCAGGAACATAAAGGACATCTGAAATTAATTTTTTGTTACCTCCCTTCGTGTAGATGGCGATAACTCCATTTCCTTTCACATTTTGCAACTTCCTATCTCCCAGCTTTACTTGTGAAGAGATTTTATCATCAAGCTGCACGAACTTTTTATGATCGCCTGTCATATGATTATTGCATCCACTATCCAGATACCAAATGTTATCTGACTCTTGTTGAGCATTCATGCAAGAGAATAGGTGCTCAGCTTCATTTTCTTCTGAAAAATTAGCTTTATTTTTTTCTTGATTGAACCAACAATCTCGATCAGAATGATTAGGAACCTTACATCTCTTGCATTTAAATATACAATCTTTGGATGCATGATTAGATTTTTTGCAAATAATGCAAGAAGAGTTAGAGTTACCGCCATTCGGATTCCTCTGATTGTCGTATCCTTTTCCTTTGTTCCGGGCTTGAAATGCATTTTGGCCTCCACGTCTTTGTCCGTTCATGCCTCCTCCTCGAGATGAGCCATTCTCTTGATCTTCTTGGTTCTTTCCTCCAAAATTGATTTTGCTTTGAAATGCTTGCTCCAAGGATTGATTTGTGAACCTGCTCATTCTTTGTTCATGGGCCTCGAGAGAACTCATTAGTTCATGTCGACTAAGTTTAGACAAATCCTTGGATTCTTCAATAGCGGCTACAACATGATCAAACTTTGGCGGCAAACTCCTAAGAACCTTTTCGACGATTCTTTTATCCGGAAGGGTATCTCCATAATTTCGAATTTGATTGATAATTCCAGCAACTCGGGAAAAGAACGCTTGGACTGATATTCATTTTCCTTCATTGTTAGATTATCAAAGTCTCTCCATAGTGTTTGAAGTTTAATGGAGATAACCCTATCATAACCTTGATATTCAATTTTTAATGTCTCCCATGCTTCCTTTGAAGTTTTTGCACCCATAATTCTTGGAAAGATAGATTTGCTTACCCCACGTTGAATGTTGAGAAGAACCAAGGCATCTCTCTTCTTGTTCTCCTTGAACTTCTTCTTCCTTGTTTCCGTCCAAGTTGCTTCTTCTTCGGCATTTGCCAGTGCCTCGTATCCGCTTTCAACAAGATCCCACAATTCTTGTGAGACAAATAAAGTTTGCGTTTGGATGCTCCAATAGTCATAGTTCTCTCCCTCAAATATAGGGATGAGATTTTGTGCATAGTTGAAAGTGGAAGAATTGGTCTCCATGGTGGATGAAAGAAGAACAAGGATGGATCGGTTAACCTAGCTCTGATACCAAAATTGTTGGGGTGCTAGGTTAGATTTTGAAGTAAATTGGACAAGAGAGTAGGAAAGGATGTGTTAGAGATGTTCTAAGGACAAGTTGTGAAAGGCTATTATTGGATTTTCATTGTACAAAATGAGTACAACAAGGCTCTATTTATAGAGCTCTTCCACCAACATAGAATTCTCTAAAATTGTCTAGCTAGAGATAAGCACATGCATGTGCATTACAAAGATCTCCTAACTTCTAGATTTTTCTAGCTTTAACCCATGTGCTTAATTAAAAAACATCTTTCATGTTTCTTCTAGAATTATCTAGTCCTACCCATACAAATATCTTCTAGTGTAATTATTACTTCTACACACTTCTAATTATTTTAAACTTAGATATTTAAATACTCATTCTACATTATTCTAGAAGATTACAAATTACTTATTCTAACAGACTTTTGATCATTATAGTCGTTACAGTTTCGGTAATGAGCATCAAAGTTAGAGTTGTGGCCCATTTGTGCTATACCTTTTTTCCCCTTCTCATCGCGTGCTGCATCAGGATGTGAATGTCTCGTGTAATAATATTACTACTTAGATACGATTAGGTGTTAGTTTACGTGCAAATCCGATGTAATTACGATCACGACTCGCGAGTAGTGAGGAAGAAGCAAACTGAGTTTTACCAGCTTGGGGATGAATCATCTCTTCAGAGGTCTGCAAAGGAGCAACACCACCTCCGGCAGCAGCAGCAGCAGAAGCAGTGGCGATGAGAATGGGTGCTGCCACTGCTAGAAGTACTAGGAGCCCCAACAGAGGACCCAACAATGCGGTTCCCTTTCTTCCCATTATGTATCTCCCTTCCATTGATTCCAAGTACCAAGCAAATGCATGCATGCAAAACCAGTCTTGTTTTGGGCAATACTTTTTTAGCAAGTGGGTATGGGCTTTTTGGTTTATAGCTATCCGCTATCCACACTTGTTGATGCCTATCGAGTCTTGTCGCACTCCTACAAGTTGTTCTAGTATCTTCATCCGCGGGTGTGTATTTTTGACTTGTTCTCCTCTTACATTGGAGTCTTTTTCAAGGGCAGAATCAGGAATCTATTCCGCCTTGGGTTGATCAAAATTTATATATATGAACCAAAAAGAGACAAACTCGTACATAAATATATAAATGTTCAAAAATAAAGCAAAAAAAAGTAAGAAAGAGTTTGAAGAACAATAAAAGAGTTTTTTTTTCTCTTTTTATTTTGTTGTTCCATTAGGCATGTACGACAGAGTAGCAAAAAGGGAATATTAGCTATTATAGCTACCTAAAGCCAAGAAACCCACCTATAAGTAAAAGCTTAGGTAAAATACATTTCGCTACAATACTTCAGTATATATATCGAACGATTGTTCATCAGCAATTCCTTTTAAGTGCTCATGATTTCACTTCTCTCTCCTGATTTCTCTTATATTTATTAAAGAGTCTCAAAAAAATTAAGTGTTCCATTTTTTAATCCATTTGAACTGGTACGAAGATCTTATTTTCCTAAAGGGTCATAATTAATTTATGTCTTTGGACTCACATAATTAAGTATCTGCTCTTTATTTGGGAATGTGTAGAGCAGATATTTGATTATGCGAGCCCTAGAGATAAAAATTAATTATAACACTTTAGAATAAAATGATCAAAAAAAATATGATCTCCCCACCGGTTCAAACAGATTGAAAATTAGAGCATTTAATTTTTTAATTATATTTTTAATATATAAATAATATAAAAAAATTAAGTGCTTCAATTTTCAATTCATTTGAACCAGTGTAAATATCTTATTTTACTGATCATATTATTCTCAAGGGTCATAGTTATTATTTTCCTCTTGAGTTCTCATAATCAAGTATCTACTCTATAGGATTCCAAATAAAGAGTAGAATATTTGATTATGAGAGTCCTAAAGACAAAAATTAATTATTTACATTTTAGGATAAAATGATTAAAAAAATAAGATTTTCGCACCATTAAAATGGATAGTGGGTTGGGCTGGGCTGGATGGGAGGATAGTGGGTTGGGCTAAATTCATTTGGATCGAAAATTTACAAATAAATTTTTTTTTGTGTGTTTTTTGGAGCCCACTTGGGCTACAGTCCATACATGCTTCCGCCCTTAGTCTTTCACATTGGCCGACATTGAAATTCGATCAAGGAAGCACCGGAATTAGTTGAGATGTGTGGAAGTTGAACCTGACATCTGGTTATAAACAACAATGAAGCACTTTAATAAGACGAGAAAAAATTTATTTTGGACAATGCAAAATTTTTTGAGTTTGGAGAAATTATGATTGAAAGAATTAAATTATTAGAATTTGAAGATATTAAAGTGGCCTAAAACACTACTACAATTGTTATTGCAATACCAAAATATACGGGAATAAAATGTGACTATTCAGAAGTTAATGTATTGTGCCCCTCAATCCAGAGTGCGTGCTGTTCCTTAGGGACAACATGTGCGTTGGGTCAATCCGGGTTGTCCATGCCTGGCAATGGATGGCTCAAATTGCATGGCTCAAATTGTATCTCAGCCGAACAACAATTGACGGCTGAGATTAGATGCACCCAAGTTCTGTCCGAACTTGGGGTGCCCATGTCCCTAAGGGAACAACATACGTGTTGGGTCAATCCGAGCCATTCATGCTCGTCAACGGATGGCTGAGATTTAATCAGCCGAGATGCAATCTGTGTTGTCCATTGCCGAGTATGGATGATTGGAATTGGCCCAACACGCATGCTGGCACCCCAAGTTGTGTCCAAATCCGCCTCCTGGCGCTCCCTTTACTCTATTTTAAAGGAGTGGCAACTTCTCCGAAGTAGTATCAAGATCGAACCGAATCACTCCGGAAACTGACAGTTCGTATAGAAGCCCTTAATCACCCTCAGTTGTTTTTAATCACGAGAAACGATGAGAAATGAGGAGAAAAGATTCATACATAACATCAAGTCCCAATTCCATTTGTTTTAACAAGAACAGAGAGATTTGGTGAGGAACCACCCCAATCATTTATCTTTGGTTCTCACCTGCATTCCGAACGGACCATATATAAGAGATGCCTACCCCTGCCGTGAACAATCTCAGCTTCGACATTCATGAGAGATTTTCCAGTGCCTCTGGGACAACGCCACGTACTTGTGCCCCTGTGGTGGTGGGAGAGGCCCATCGAATAATGTTAGATGATTGGATCGAACACTTATAGGTATTGGATTGAGCAGATTTTTCGCGGATTGGACTCTGCTGATAGCCGCAAACTTAGAAGTCCCTACTGGCATGTGCTTACTAGTGCCTCCAATTATTAGTAAGCATAGATTTACAGAAGAATCTGCAATATCATGTTAGGAAAATTCGGCAATCCATAATCAGTCAATAAAACCCTGTACAAAGCTAGTAGCTGCATAATTGTGACACAGCACAATAAGTGCTGACTCCAAGTGTCACTAAGCAAATCGTAGCCGTACATTTTTCCAACAGTATCGTATCCGACCATCGGTGCATAGCCCCGGAAAAACTGTTACCATGCACAATACAAGGATAACAAATTCAATTGTCTGCCCGGCTGCTCAAAATCTTCCTTTCACAAAACCGGTCGAGAGTTCACGTCAACTGAGCGGCGATGAATTCAAACAGCGATTTCCAGAAGTAAGTAGGGTTTAGTGGTTTTACGATTAAGCTATGTTCTATCAGAGGATCAGAAACGTTATAGATCAACTATGATTGATGATAAACCAAAAACAAAGCCACCCCGTTTTTCTTGCCACTTCCAGTTCCAGCTATGTGACTATACCTTGGCCTTTTTCTTTAATTTTATTGTGCTTTCTTGGTTCAATGGCAAATGCAGTCCCTGGGGCCAAGAGTGAGTCAGTGTGAGACAATGACGTAAATCTCTCATCTTTGAAGGGCCTTTCTGTCTTTTCGTCAAATGGTCAATGTTATGCCGTTGTCCTACGCGGCCTTATTGGTTTGGGTTTCGAGAGTAATGAGTAGAGAGAGATAGATAGATAGGGAAAATTTATTGGAGACCTTGACCAGGAGTTTTGAGACCCCAAAACAAACAAGGCCAATTCCGCTCTCAATTCTCGCTCTGCATTCATTCTCACAATCTTTACGATTTGAATAGTTAGAGAAGTTTTTAAAAGTCGCTTCTAAGCTCGCATGTGCATGCTAATTGGAGTATATGACTTAGAGTATCCACAGTGGTATAATCAAAACTAAAATATTGCTAAGATTAACAACATTTGTTTAAAAAAGAGCTCACAGTGGAATAATCAGATTTAGCAACCCATCATATTTTGGCCATTAGATAATTAAAACTAGCAACTTTTTCCAATAATCAAATTTAGTTATCTTCATATTTTCTCAATCAAATACACCATCATTACACAAAAATATTATTTCTCTTCCATTTTCAACATATTTCTAAGAAAAATACTTTTTTAAAAAAGTTTTTTTTTTTTGCAAAAACAATTTTTTTCAAAACAATTTTTTTGCGAAAACTTTATTTTTTTATTATTATTATTTTTGCAAAAACAGTTTTTTTATTAAAACTTTTTTTTCAAAAACTATTCTTTAAAAAAAAACTTTTTTTCATACACTTTTTTTTATTCAAAAACTATTTTTTTTTTAACTTTTTCCCGAAAACTGTTTTTTTTTAAACCAAAATTTTCAAAAAACTATTTTCTCTTTTTCTAGTAACTTATTTTTATTAGTTTGAAACCTTTTTTTAAAAAATTATTTTCTATGTTGAAGAGTTTTAGATTTTTATAAATTGAAAATGTGATGTGGCAAATTTTGGTTATTCAAATTTGATTGTACCATTGTGGACCTCTACATTACTAACTTTAACAACCCCTTAAATGCATAACCAAAAGATGATGTGGCAACTTTTGATTCTTAACTTTTGGTTATTCCACTGTGGATCCTCTTAGAGTGTCCACAATGGCATAACCAAAAGTGCTAGGTTTTTAAAGTTAGCAATATTTGTGCAAAATATGGCTCACAATGCTATCATCAAACTTAGCAACCTTCTTAGAAATAATCAAATTTTGGACTTGGATAACCAAAACTAGCAACATTTTGTCAATAACCAAATTTAATTGAGCTCACATTCTCAATCAAATACACACATGATTACAAAAAAAAAAAAACGTTATATCTCTTCCCTTTTCCCCTCTCTTTCTTTTTCTTTTTCTTTTTCAACGATGTTTTCAAAAAAAAAAAACTTAAAATTGTTTTTTTTAAACTGTTTGCCCCCCAGAAAATATTTTTTAACTATTTTTAAAAATAAAAAAAATTGTTCTTTTTTCGAAAAATTGTTTTGTAGAAGAAATTTTTTTCTCAAAACCTTTTCTTATATAAAAATTAATTTTTTCAAAAACCGTAGTTACACAAAAACTATTTTTATAAAAAAATTTCAAAAAAATTTTAAAATTTATTTTTTATTTCTAATAAATAGTTTTTATTAGTCTCAAAATTTATTTTTAGAAAAAACTATTTCTATGTTCATAGTTATTAGTTTTTTTATAATTTAAAAATGTGATGTGGCAACTTTTGGTTATTCAATTTTGGTTTTTGTCCTTTCGAAGACTATATGTTTGGGAAAAGGAACAAATGGATGTGTTAAGTGGCAGATTGCGGAATGTCTCTCTAGTGCCGTCAAGATCTGATGAGATGCTCTGGACTGGTAACTCAAACAACATATTTTCTGCTAAGTCTGTATATGATCTTTGGGAAGCTTATGCATTTAACACAAATTCTAGACTTGGGTCTTTGTGGAGAAATCTTAGCCCTCCAAAGGTGGAGATTTTTTCCTGGTTGGCTTGTCAGAGCAGGATTGCGACGAGGTCAATTTTGAGCAGTAGAAATATAATTGTAGGATTAGACGAGCAAGCATTGGCTTGCCCATTTTGTTCACTGGAACTGGAAACACTAATACATGTGATTCTTTCTTGCCCATTTTCTACATACATTTGGACAAAAATAGCAGATTGGTGGAACCTAACTTGGGTGGCTCATCCAAATTCGTTGGATTTATCTTCTTGGTGGTTTTTGTTTGGGTTCAAAAATTTGGAAAAATATATGTGGGAATGTTGCTTTTATGCAACATTATGGTCTATTTGGCTTGCAAGGAATGATGCTATTTTCAACAACAAAGCTGTGGATCGTAACCAAGTAGTAGAGCTAACCAAAACAAGGGCAGCTTTAATGGATCAAGGCCAAATTTGAGATCAAGGTGTATACGGTGGTAGATATTAAAAGAAATCTTGATGGTGCTAGACGTCTCATTATTTAGGAGTATTTGGGTGTATTTTTCCTTTTATTTACCTTGTCTTTATTTATCTTTGTAGGGTTGGGTTGAACTTTCTGGTTCTCCCTTCCCTTTTACTCGATGTACCCTCTTCGAGTTTAATAAAATTTTCTTTTGCCGATAAAAAAAAATTTTTTTGATTATGTCATTGTAGACCTCTACATTGCTAATCTTAATAATCTCTTAACTGGATAATCAAAGCTGATATGGCAACTTTTGATTATTCATTTTTGATTATAGCACTGTGGATACTCTTAGGTCCCGCATTAACTCTCGGCCAAAGGATGAAAGGAGCCTATTGAATATGAATCTATCTGCTCTCAATTCTCACTCTGCATTCATGCTCACAATCTTTGAATAGTTTGAGAAGTTTTTAAAAGTTGCTTCTAAGCTCGCACACATGTGCATGCTAATTACTCCCTCCGTCCCAAATAGAATGTCAATTTTTGGTATCTGTGCCAATTTCAATTCCTTATATTTTTCAATATGAATCTCAAAAAATATACAATATGGATTCTGTTTGATAGCTCTCGATTAGCCCTATTATACAAAATTTTCAAACTCATGAAAAACATTATAAATTGAAAGATATAAATGACGAAAAATGACACGAGTTTCAAAAATAGTTATTCTTTTTGGGACGGAGGGAGTATATGACTTAGGTCCCTCATTAATTAACTCTCGGCCAAAGGATGAAAGGAGCCTATTGATGATCTTTGACTCTCTCCGTACTACTAGGTCCTTTCCTTTTTTTTTTTTTGGCAAATTTCACTCAGACCCTTGAGGTATCAGACAATGACAGAAGATACCCCTCAATCTTTAAAAATGACAGAAACCTCCCCGATTTCACAGTTTGGGTTTTATTCCGTTAGTCCCGTTAGTGAAATGGACGGAAAATGTACGAAAAATGAAATCTTCAATTTTATTTAGTTCTACAGCTATCTTAGGGCTCTCATTGAAAGTCCTAGGGCCAAAAATTAATTATGATTATTTAGAATAAAATGATTAAAAAAATAAAATTTTCGCACTGATTCAAACGGATTAAAATTTGGAGTATTTAAAATTTTTCTCTTCATTTGGTTTTAGGACTTTCAATGAAGAGCAAATACTTATGTGTTCCAATTTTCAATCCATTTGAATTAGTGTGAAGATCTTATTTTTCTGATTATTTTATTCTAAAGTGCAATAATTAATTTTTGGTTCTAAGATTTTCAATGAGAACCTTAAGATAGCCGTAAAACTAAACAAAGAGGAGATACTTAAGTGCTCAAATTTTCAATCCATTTGAATCGGTGCGAAAATCTTATTTTTCTGATTATTTTATCCTAAAGGGTCGTAATTAATTTTTCACTAGAGGGCTTTCAATGGGAGTCCTAAGAAAACCATAGACCAAATGAAGAGCAGATACTTAAGTGCTCCAATTTTTAAGTTGTTTGAATCAGTGCAACAAGTTTTAAGTTGTTTGAATCGGTGCAAAGATTTTTATTTTTTTTTTATCATTTTATTCTAAATGGTCATAGTTAATTTTTGGCCCCAATGCTTTCAATGAGAGCCCTGAGAGAGCGATAGAACCAAATGAAGCGAAGATACTTAAGTGCTCTAGTGCTCTAATTTTTAATCCGTTTGAATCAGTGCGAAGATCTTATTTTTTGATCATTTTACCCTAAAAGGTTATAATTAATTTTTTGCTCTAGGACTTTTAATAAGAGCCCTAAGATAGCTGTAGAACTAAATAAAATTGAAGATTTCATTTTTCGTACATTTTCCGTCCATTTCACTAACGGAGCTAACAGAATGAAACCCAAACTAGCTATGAAATAGGGGAGGTTTCTATCATTTTTAAAAATTAAGGGGTACATTCTGTCATTGTTAGATACCTTAGGGGGTCTGAGTGAAATTTTCCCTTTTTTTCCCGGCCGACAACATCATCTCATATATATATAAACATGAACAAGTATAAAAAAAATTACACCAAATACTAATTAACAACAAAAAAACAAAAGAAAAAATTGCTCAGCTTTTGATGTTGGATCCAACACTCCGCTTAGAGGTGGCAAACGGGCAGGTTTGGATGGGTTGAAACGGGTCATGGGTCAAATATGGATGGGTTGGATATGTGTCAAAAAGTAAACGGGCTGAAATGAGTCGGGTCGAATATGGGTCAAGGCAAACCCAAATCCAAACCCGCCCGACCCGATCCGTTTTCCTCTTTTTTTTTTTTTTTTTTTGGTTTCCCTTCCCCTTTCTTCTCCTCCCCCCTTCTCTGATTTATCTCAATAAGGGGATTCAGAAAAATAAAATTTTATGATTAAAACTAGAGGGGGCAAATAAGCGGGTTAGGTGGATTGAAAAGGGTCGCGGGTCAAATTGTTTTTGTATTTGTTAATTTTGCGTCAAACTTTTGTGACTTATTGGTTCATTTCAACGAGAGGAACCAAAAAGTATAAATTTTTTTATCTGCAAAAAAAAAAAATTGATCTTCTTTGAAAGATCTCATCGAGATCTTTTAAATGATGCAAAAAAAAATTAATTTTTTATTTTCGTAAGCTCATTATTTTTAAACTTGAAAATTTCAGAAAAAGTATTTATTTTTTAAGAAGGTTTAGTGGAATGGGGCTTGGAAAACGAAAAAGTAGGCTCCATGGCTTCGTAATTTGCAAAACCGTTGTGTATTATAGTATAGATATAGATTGTGATTTATTTAAATGTGTGCATTGTAGGGCTGTCCAGTAGAGCGAATAAACCGAACTGTCCAATCGGCACCAAACCAAATCGAGGCACGCTACGGACGGATACAGATCTAAAAATGCTAATTCTGATAGATCCAGTTCGGTTATGCTTAATCCGCCTAATTCTGACGCACTGAGTTGATTGCATGTGATAATTTTTGGTTTTCAATGTTTGTCGGAAAACTCATCTCTAAAGCCTCTAAAACTTGGATTTGAATAATTTCGTGCTTGATTGTGAATAAATATTTTCAAGCCAATAAGTTGTAATTTGTTTTCAGAAAAGTAAACTACCAAATAAGAAAACAAAAAACATAATGAGAAATGAAGGAAAGAAAAAAAGCGGAAAAAGAAGCGGCAACAAATTACGCAGATGGTTTACCCAAAAAAAAGCAAATGACGCATATGTCCATCGACCAACCGAGAAGGATCGATTGCCAGGTGGGTCTTTTAGTTCCAACTCATATTGAACTCATTTTTAATCCGTCTAAACCCATGTAAATATGGGTTTATATGGGTTCAACCCATATCAACCTATTATGTAATATGGACGGGTTGGGTTGAGTTATAAATGGGTGGATTGGGCGGATTAAAAAAATATGGGTTGTGATTGTCACCTCTAAGTCTCCACTCATAAAGATGGGTTGAGGATCATCACTGAATCACGTTCCCGCTATAGTATCACCAACAGATCCGCATCTTGATGCCTTCTCCATCGCCGTTAGAGCGCTCAGGAATATGTCGCCCAGTCGATTCGAGAACCAAGATTTGGGCCATTTCTTAGAGCATGTACACCAGATAATATATAATACATTTTTAGTTATTTTAGCTAAGAAAAAAAAAAAAAAAAACCAGCTGCACCGGCTTCGGGGAAAGGCAGTTACTTTCCATTCTTGAATAGTGGTCCGGTACTTCTGCCGAAGGTGGTACAGCTACTGTTCGCTAGCTATGCTTCAAAAAATTAGTTTCTTTCACCTCTTCTCTCACTCAGACTACTATTCATCTTCTCCCATTCACTCGTTCTCTCTCAAAGTAATAATATTTTAATAAAGAATAAGTTAAATAAATAGTGTTAGAGCATCCGCATCACTCTCTTTAAGTTTTAGACTAAATTACATCGTAAAATGTGACTTTATTACTTTAGCTACTCACTTTTAAAATGTCTACGGCATCGGGCTCTATATATTAAAGTTATTCCACTAAAAATATTTTTTCTTTATTTTTTTATTCAATGAATGTAAAAGCAATACCATGTGAACCGTAAAATAACCCATCAATTGAATGCAAAAGCAAAAGCAAACCTATTGTTTTTGTGAAAGTAGTAAAATAATCAATACCTTGTGAACAGTGGCTTGTGATAGGAAACGAGCAACTGTTGCAATTCTAAAATACAGGGATGATTGAGCGCCGATGCACATAATTTTTCAGAATTCAAGTCGCTGGTTTAGCTAAGAAGGACAATTAGAGATGCTAGTGCGGATGCTCTTAGCGTAGTGCTGAAAGAAATGTGATTAGGTAAAATGAAAAATGTACACTGTTCACAAATTTTTTTGCTTAATTACTGATAAACTTGCTCTTATTATGTAAGAGAAGACAATCACTGTGTTTGGTTCACAGTTTTGAAATGAAAATTTTGAATTAAAATGTAAAAATATGTGATTGGATCGAAATCTCAAAGATGAGTGAGAGATGAATGGGTCCATTGACTTTCTCAAAAGGGGAAAAAAGCCTGTTTAGATTTGATTTTGATCGGAAATAACCTAGTGGTGGGTCCTGGAAAAGCAAGGGGACCATCTCTCTCTCCAGAAATGATATTTGGTTCCAACCAATATCATCACGCAATTGTACCAACGGGCTCGTCGGGCCCACTCCGGCCACCAGACGGCCGATCCGAGCCGTCTAAAAATTCTAAAAAAAATAACGACGGGGCTCAAAAGAGAATCAATGGCATCCGACGTGTATAAGGGCTCGAACACCCATTTTCGTTATGTATGAAAATGTGGTGTATATGTATACGAAAATGGGGTGTTTAGATCGAACACCCTACACGCATTGAATACCGTCCCCCCTCGTTATTTTTTTTTAGAATTTTTGGACGGTTGGATCTATTGTCTGGTGGCCGGAGTAGGCCATTAGTACAATTTCAGGATGGTACCCATCGGTACTAATAGTGGGCCTCCTCTTGCTCTCTCGAGAATCGAACTGCTGGATTTAGACGTCTGTTCTGAACAGACTTTTTTTTTCCTTTTGAGAGATGTCTGTTGTACTTACTTTTTGGTCTCCACAACTTTTAAATACTTTGCATTTAAAAATAACTTTATGAAATAAAAATTGAAAAAGGGGAACTGTGAATAGC
This sequence comes from Rhododendron mucronatum var. ripense, assembly GCA_019656295.1. Classification (NCBI taxonomy): domain Eukaryota; kingdom Viridiplantae; phylum Streptophyta; class Magnoliopsida; order Ericales; family Ericaceae; genus Rhododendron; species Rhododendron mucronatum. The sequence continues at coordinate 474,335 of BPLT01000026.1, forward strand.
ATGTGCTTACAATTATTGGAATTATAGTAGTTGAAGATTCGAAGTTAAGAGCATCCGCATCACTCTCTTTAAATTTTGGACAAAATTATACCGTAAAATGTCACTTTATTACTTTAACTACTCATTTTTAAAATGTCTACAGCATTAGGCTCTATATATTATTTTTCATTTACATTATTTTTAAGTTTGAAAACGTGAAATAAGTATTTATTTTTAAAAAAGGTGTTTTGGAACGGACTCTAAGTCAAGTAAAAAAGCATCCGCGATTTTGATGTTTAAATCGACACTCCTCATAAAGTTGATTTGTCTTTATTTTTCTGAATTCGCATCTGCGAGAAAGTGACTTTATGGAAACTTGGAATAGAAAATCCTGCAGCATGGCGCACGCTGCCGGAGCTGTAGAGTGGTCAACTTGGCCGTCCATTTTTTATGTCGACGGCTTGAATTTAATCCGAGCTCCTATTGATACGAACCATTCATTTTTTGAATTTAAATCTGAATCGTTTATCGCCGAAATAAATGGCCGGACCGCTGCCCTATAGCCTTTGCAGTGCAGGTCTCGGTCCTGGAAACTCACCCTCGCTAAATTAAAATACCAACCATCTCAATGAATAGTTGAATACAGCTTTGAGCTTTCCATTCCGGGGCGGCTTTAGAGCATGTACATTAGATGAGGTAAAAATGCTTTTTCTCTAATTTGGAGAGGAAAAGAACAAAAATAGACATGCACCAGAAGAGGTAAAATGAAAGGTAAAATACATTTGTGCAAAATCCTCTCCACTTTTAGAGAGTCACTGTTCACATGCAAATCTTTTTTTTATTGTTTCTTTTTCTCTCCCTTCCGTCCTTTCTCTCCTTCTTTCTAGAGGAGCTTGTATTACTCCATTTGTTTTAATATTTAATACTAAATAGAGAGGAAAGTGTAGAAAGGTGGTTGTGGTGTGAATGTAAAAAAGTGGTAGGTAAAACAGAAATTTTACTTTTTGAATAGGTATTTTATCTAATATTGGTGTAGACACCCCAATCTGGGCTTCCAAATTAGTTTACTTACGGTTTTTGATTCCCCGATGATGAAATGGATCAAAAACACCCTGGGAATGATAGCGTGTTTGAGCTTTGAGTGTTTGCAAAACCCTTGAACCTAACCAAGCCTAAGCCACTTCAAAAACCAAAAACTTTGCCGGTCCGCGCCAGGGCGCATCCATCCCGCGCCCGGGCGCACCATCGCGCGACAGAGTTACTCCATCGCGCGACAGTGCGCCGGGGCGCACCATCGCGCGCCAGACTGACTCCATCGCGCGACAGACTGACTCCATCGCGCGACGGTCCAACCTACCACCGACCTTTCTGAAGGAGGACAGTTGGCCACCAATGCAACCTCAGCCAGGCCTCGTGGACTGCCTGAACTCCTCTATTTCCAACCAGATTCACCCCCTTTCCCTATTTATACCCCACATTTGTTCTCTTTCAAAGGGTAAACAAAAATTGGCATTCAAAGGTTTACACTCTAAGCACAATAAAGAGCATAGCTTGTTCTTCTTCAACTCAAACACCTCAAACAACCTCAACCTCAATTCAAAGCTCAAATACTCTTTCAAACCCGAAGCCAAAGGTATAGCTTACCTTTGTTCTGTTTCTGTTCTGATCTCTGAGGGGGGCTGACAGGGCCAAGGCTGGTAATCAATACCTGTCCTGGTCCTAAAGCTGGCAAGGTTTCAAAAACCGTCATGGTTGGAACCAGCGCGCGATGGTCCCACTCTCTCGCGCGACACTTCGGTGTTGCACGCGATGGACCGCGTGGGGATTGGTGTCCTACTGTTTTATGTTGTATTTTGTATATAGATCACTGTTAAGCATGCTAACAACCTGTCTATTGCTTTTCCTTTGTTAGAAATGCTAGTTGTACTTCAATATGCTTATCTGTCGTTTTAGAGTACCCCTGGGATAATTCTGGACCTGTCCCAGAACCCAGAAAATGTGAACCAAGCACTAGTCTGGTTGCGCCAGGGCGCACCATCGCGCGACAGACTCAGTTCATCGCGCGACAGTGCGCCAGGGCGCACCATCGCGCGCCAGGGTGCATGCTCGCGCGACAGAGTGACTCCATCGCGCGATAGTTTGCCTCTGACCAGTGAATGGCCTTGCACGGGTAGCTTGGCCTTAAGCCATTATTTTGTCCCCACACTATTTTATGGGGTGTTTTATTAATTTGTAGGGCTTTATAGCCTTTAAACTGTATATTATGCTGCCTATAAACTGCGTGGTTTGTCCTGAGTGTGCACTGGTCCTTCCAGAGCCCAGAAGGTTTGAGAATAAGAGTTGTAGGGTTTAACCTCACCGGCGAGCGCGTGTCTTGGAGTTGTGCGCGCAAGAGTGAACAGCATGCAGTGACTTGTTCAGTGCATACTAGTTTCTTCCTGCGCACATCGCTCCAAAATAGGGGCATCCTAGTTTGTTTAAACTCCCACACCAGTCTGTTCTCATCCTATACTAATTGCTCATCCATATTATCATTCACATCCTACAAACGTGTTACAGCTTTAATCCCCATTAAACTGTTTCCCCGCCCTAATTGGCTAAAAACTGATTAATCAAATAGAATCGTAAACAAACATCTTTTCGCAAATGCCTAAGTAGAGACCAATCTCCGGATTGGGAGAGAGGGGTGCCATAAAACCCTTCCCCTCTCGTAACCTGGCTCCCGAACCCAGATATGGTTATGACGGACTGGTTCCTTAACTTTTTCAAATCAAACAGCGCGGCAAGTGCGTCGAAATACGGTTCCTTGGGTGTCGGACCTTCAAACCCGAGTGGCGACTCTGTATTTTCGCGAGCGCTTGTCGTCCAGCTTCAAAAGCGCTCCCGCGAACCGGCAGCATCTTTCCTTTCTCAAAGGGTGGGGAACGGAATCCCTTTCCCGGAGGAGAGAAAGATCGAGCAAATCGCATTGCCCACAGTGGCGACTCTGCTGGGGATCGAATCAATATTGGTCTATACTTAGAAGTTAATACGCTTGAGAACAATCCCCAAAAGCCTGTCAAAATAGTAAGCTTCGCGCTGCTAAAGAAAGGATTGGTGATTTAACAGGACCTCGTGTCCGGCCATCCAATCTGGGGCTTTTCCGATTGTTCTCTCGCGTAGTTTCCTCTAAGTATTGATCAATAAAGAGAGCCAACTTTGAAAAGGCATTTGCAAATTTGTGATTCTGTTCCATTAATCAGACTTTTTAGCATTCTCATTTGCATCGATGTTGGATAGCCTCGTTGGATCGTTTTGGCAATCCGGCACGGTTTACCGGAGCCCGGGGACCCCGAATGACTAACAACCTTCGACGATGATGAGTCATTCTACCGTTCGACTATTGCTCTGCGATTACGCGGGCAGTGGGAGGTATATCTTGGCTCTAGTCCGAGGAACCTGTTACAAGCCAAAACCAGCCTTTGCATATACAAAGCATTAGAACTCTCCAAACTAGGACAAGTACCCACAGGGTAAGATTACTTGCATCTAACCCCCATATACTGTCAACGTGTTACTGCTTTCCCTATCGCATGTACTGTACATACATTATTTTGCATAGGAGCATGATTAGCATGGTTCTTTCTTTCGAGTTTGTCTTGCGCAGTCTAAGACGTTGTTGGACCCGATGAGGAGTCGTTCATTCTGTCGAATGTTCGTTATCAATCACAAAGTCCTTAGTTCAATGAGACTTTGAGAAATCAAAATTTACTACATCCTTGGCTCATGCCCGGTTAAGAATTCAACCGAAAATATGGAACAACAAAAGTAGTGATGCCGTGTCACTGGCGCCACCCAGGTTGATGTGCGAAGTCACTATACACCGCCGTGTTCAAGGTTAAGGTGCCATGTCATCACCACCAAGTTGTTCCAAATTCAAAGTTAAACCTTCAAATGGGACTAGTCGAAGATTTAGTCTATTTTGACATCTTTTAGGATCTGACGATCTACTCAGGGACACATGGCCGAAAAGAATTTTGAGGATTCTGGCAACGTCTGAAATTCGTGAGGCAAACTCATCTCCGTTTCTGTACATACATACTGTTTTGCATAAAAGCATGTTTAGGGCAGCTTCTAGGTTGTCTCTCTTTCGAGTCTGTCTCATGCCTATTAGGACGCTGCTATGACCCGATGAAGAGTCGTGCATCTCGAGGGTGCACGTTGCTAAATTTTCAAAGTTCTTAGATCAGCGAGACTTTGGGAAATCAAACCTTTTTAAGTCCTTGGCTCATGCCCGATTGAAGTTTCAACCGAAAAATATGGAACAACAAAAGTAGTGATGCCGTGTCACTTGTGCCACCTAGGTTGAAGTGCGAAGTCACTATACACCGCCGTGTTCAAGGTTAAGGTGCCATGTCATCACCACCGAGTTGTTCCAAGTCTAAAGTTGAAATTTCGAGAACGGAATAGTCAAAGACTTAGACTATTTTGACATCTCTTAGTGTTGGTCGATCTATTCAAAGGATACACCTCGAAAAGAAATCCGATGATTTTGGCAGCATCCGAGCATCATGAGACAGACTTGTTTGTAGTTGTAGAGTCTAGGAGGACACCAACGATGGCAACATGTGCATTGCATTCTAATTGCTTGAGGAACCTCACTGAGTTCTCGTTTACTTTGCTGTCCAAAGCTAAAGGCCATCTCACTGAAGGGAAGAGCCAAACCTACTTGGGTTAGTCTGTCGGGGCTGTTACACTTTCGTTTCCAAGGTTATATCACTTACCTCATTCATCAATTCAGAATGGTAGTACAAATGGAGCTGGCTGAGCTCAGGAAAGCTGTAGAGAAATTGGGTCACAAGATGGACAAACAGATGATTATGGTCCAGGGACTCGTTGGCCTCATTACCTTTACAACCCCACAGCCAGATATGGGGCTAGTCAAAGAACCTCCTCAAGCCTACCACTCTCCAACGGTCAAAATCAAACTATGCTCAGGAGACATGTTCAACGACCTGGTTGAATTCCATGAGGCTAGGACTCACTCGAAGGAGGATGTTGATTCCTTTGTCGAAGTCATTGCCAAAGGGGAGGACATGCTTAGTGATGAATTCAACCCCAAAGGCAAAAGAATGCATCCTGTTAATGAGGCAATGTGTTGCAACTGCAAAGCAAACAAGGGTCCTGCTTTGAACTCTCAATTCACTCGCTGGAACCCACCGAGGGTTTTCTCATATTTCGATGCACCTTTGGCCTCAGTCTATGAGAGGCTCCTCGATGCTGGTTCTATCAAGCCCCTCAATCCAACTTTATTGCCTAAGAATCCCTCTGCCAACTTCAAATATAACCTCTTTTGCACCTACCATCAAATGCCTGGCCATTCAACCAATGCCTGCTTCCGGCTTCGACATGCCATTCAAGATCTTATCGATTGTGGCATCATCCCAACCCCATCTCCATCAAAAGCCGATACTATCTCCAGAACCTTACCTCAACCCAACTCTGGCTCACAACTTGGTCAGACATCCACTATCTCCACTCAAATCAACCCCACCTCTACTCAGATCGATCCGAGCTTTAAGCCAACTGTACCCATCCTGTCAGAGCCTGAGGACAGCCAGCTGGCCTCTGTTTGTGCAATTGAGACTTTCTCTGCCAACACCTGGATTGACAGTGATGAGGGGCTTACAAAGGACGAGACTGACCGGCTGAGGTCCATTGTTCATGGGAGCACTGAGTAGGTTTGGTTAAAGAAGCTGAGGAAGCTGAAGTGCTGTTGCTTGGGCCTGACGCCCGCTGAATCCTACCTCTTTTTGTGGAAGCTATGGGTAGCTTTTTAAATATTGCATTTTCAAACCGCGTCTAGTTTGCATTGGCGTTTTGTCTGAGTCTGACATGGAGTCATTTGCATTTGTCTAAGTCTAGCTCTGAGTCGGAGGTTGTGCCTCTTGGCCCTCCATGTCGTAGCTTCTATTCGAGTCTTTTACTGTACTTGGCAACCCCGAGGGGCTTTCTTTATGATATGAATTATCTTGCTTCTAAGTATTTCGCTGACTTTTAATAAACTGTGTCGACCTTGACGATGAAGGGATAGATTTCGATGGGATCATTCCCAAGGAAATGTGTTCCCTCGCCGAAAGGGAAGACGAAAGGCATGTTCAGCCTATTAATTGAAATAGTAGTTTTTAAATAAACTTGAAAGACAAGGATAACCTCCCAATGGTTCAAATTTGGTTCAAAACTGTTCCCAGAGGAGCATTGTGTCCAGTCAGACAGGCTCGAAGAGTTCATCAATGTTTTGGCAGGGTCTCTCAAATGACATGCCTAACGTTGACCCTGAGATAAAGGAACATCAAATCCCCCTACTATCGGGCGCCAAACCATACAAAGCAAAGCTCAGAAGGTCCAGCGCCTCATACCATCCTCAAATTTGCAGGAACAGCGTTCCGCCAAGCACAAGTTAGAAAGTTCAAAAGTGGCCTGGAGCAAGGCATGTCAACTGAAGCATTTTGGACCTTGCATCCATTTCATCTGGGGGTGCAGCCATTTCATTGACCTCGACGGCAATAAATTCAAATACCTTGGTCAGCATGGATCAATTCAAAAGCCTTTTCCCTGAGAGAAGCTCGTTGGGCTGAAAACCCCAAGGGTGGGCAGTTCTAAGCAAAAGTTAGAGCAGCCTGCTAGACCAAACACCTATGAAGGCGGTCTAGGCACAAAAGTAAAGGCAATACTTGAAAGCTCGCTAGATCGAAAACCCGAATGGGTGGTTCTAGGCAAAAGTTAGAGCGTAAAAGGTGAGGTAAAATACTCGAGTGAACCTCGGCCTGAACTACATTTTGACCTGATTCCCTAGCTTGGGATACGTAGGCAGTGTCTCCTTGAGACTCGGTCACAATCTATCAATTGGATCCATGGTTGACGTTTGGTACATATCAAAGGTCGAAGAGGATCGAAGATCAAGCTGCATGAGAGGAGTCTGAAGGGGGAAAACCTTTTGTCTTTCAGTTTTATTGCAAACTAGTAATTCAATTTCAAAGCTGAGCATAAAGCCTTAAAAGAATTTAAGCATAAAAAACAGAACGAAATGCTGGCGAGGCCTAACGGCTCACAATTTATTCTAAATTCAGCGAAGTCTGATGTGAGCAGTTGCAGTAGCTTTGTAGTCATGTGCGCTAGTTTGAGTTTCATGCGCACTTGTTCGTAGTTATGTACGTTGGTCTCAACCCTGCGCGCACTTTTTCAATTCGTACAGCAATCGATAGCAGTCAGCTAGTCCTATTCAAGGGGCTTTTGCCAAGTTTGGTCATACCGTGTAGACTTAATGTGACTGCACGGGGGTGTCGGTTTCAGTCCGGGCCTATATGTGTCTTCATTTGCGTCTTATGTCCGTCTTTGTGGCATTTTTCTAGATTTCAATCCATTGTCATGTCGAGATGCTATTCTCGGTTCTATTTGTTCGTGCAGGTCATTGTACAGCTATTTTGACCTCGCAAGTGTCAGTTTCATCTGTCTAAAGGACAATTATGAGTTTTGGCACCCTTATGCCCAAAATTTCATTATTTTCCATGTGTCTAAGGGCCCATGTCATATCATGGGGCTCTTTCTCCCTTTTTGTTCGAGCTAGGCGCGTTTATACATATATGTGTGTATGTGTGTCGACTCAACTTATTTGTCAATGCAAATTAGATATTAGCGCATAGTTTATATGTTAATAAACTGAAAAATGCAATTTTTATATTGCTATCCTATCTTCTGTAATCCATAAGCTGTGGAAATCTCATCAACGACAAAGGCACGTCAACCCAAGGCCAAGCAAAGCATATCTCTGGGGCTCGTCTGCCCAAGCATCAAAGGAAGGGGCACGCAGGCCCACTGCCATTACTATATGTCAACTGGGCACGTCAGCCCGCTCAATGTCTATCTATCTGGATGCGCATCTCAGAAGCAAAAGACAGTAAAGTAATGAGACTCAGAGATAGTCCTTTAGGCATCGTTGTCCTCCTAGGATCCGCCCTTAGCTTGTGTCTGCATTTTCAATTTATGCATTCATATTGTATACATATCATTGCATATTGTATATCAAATGTTTAAAGCAGGAAAATTCTATGCCGGAATTACTTCTGTGGGATAGTGCAAGTATGGGGGAATGCCACACGCCACCTTCCTTATCTCATTTGCCATGGTAAACGTCAAGCACACAACCTCGCTGTCCTACTCTGTTGGCACTTAGAATGCACTTTAGGGGATCAAAAATCAACTCAATCCACATCGGCATGTTCATCCTGAAGCACTGATCTGCCCGTCTCAAATCAAGGACAGCCGGTCCTGTCCAACTCAACGGCTCGATCATTCTGCACACTGATCTGCCCGTCTCAAATCAACGACAGCCGGTCCTGTCCATTTCTCAATGGCTCGATCATTTATACTGATGATTGTCCTATCTTGTCTGCAACGGCTCGGTCATTTATACTAATGATCCTCCCCTCCAGACTTCAACGGCTCGATCATTTATACCGATGATTGTCCCATCATGTCTGCAACGGTTCGGTCATTTATACTGATGATCCTCCCCTCCAGACTTCAACGGCTCGATCATTTATACTGATGATTGTCCCATCCTGTCCACAACGGTTCGGTCATTTATACTGATGATCCTCCCCTCCAGACTTCAATGGCTCGATCATTTATACTGATGATTGTCCCATCCTGTCTGCAACGGTTCGGTCATTTATACTGATGATCCTCCCCTCCAGACTTCAACGGCTCGATCATTTTTACTGATGATTGTCCCATCCTGTCTGCAACGGCTCGGTCATTTATACTGATGATCCTCCCCTCCAGACTTCAACGGCTCGATCATTTATACTGATGATTGTCCCATCCTGTCTGCAACGGTTCGGTCATTTATACTGATGATCCTCCTCTCCAGACTTCAACGGCTCGATCATTTATATTGATGATTGTCCCATCCTGTCTGCAACGGCTCAGTCATTTATACTGATGATCCTCCTCTCCAAGACTTCAACGACTCGATCATTTATACCGATGATTGTCCCATCCTGTCTGCAACGGTTCGGTCATTTATACTAATGATCCTCCCCTCCAGACTTCAACGGCTCGATCATTTATACTGATGATTGTCCCATCTTGTCTGCAACGGCTCGGTCATTTATACTGATGATCCTCCCGTCCAGACTTCAACGGCTCGATCATTTATACTGATGATCCTCCCATCCTGTCAAATTCCTCAGCGGTTTGATCACTCAGCTCATTGATCTCTCCGTTCGCACCCACGACAGCCGGTCCTGTCAAATCCATCAACGGTATCTAGCCATATCGTCCATAAAATCCACAACGACGATCAGATTATTGTCCGACGGTTTGTTCAATGGTCCACCATCTGCAACTAGTTGTTCCCCAGGAGAGTCCGCCTCAACCTGCCCTGAACAACTGCCTCTACATCAGTCTAGCTTCGCACGCATCTTCCAGCAGCCTTATTGCTCTGTCTCGGATGGTCTTTGATAAGGAGATTGGCTCTGATTCCCAACAGATCGAATTCAACCTGCTTGACACTACCTACCCGTGTTTGTTGGAATACTTTGTGCCAAGGATAGCTTGATCCCCAGCAACGACGGCCTGCCCCGTCCATGTCTGCAACAACAGCCAATCCTGTCCAGATTAGATCAACAAGCGGCGATTCGCTCGTCCACTTTTACTTCCATCCCCGGCAATGGATAGTCAGTCCATTCCACCGATTAGGTTCCTTAAGTTTACTTGTCTACTTTGCTAGTATGCTTTGCTCTGGATTGCCTTGAGGGGTGTCTCGAGTTCTTTGACGTTACTTGTACCAAGTCGATGGTGCTTCAAGTGCCGTCAAAGAGGGGCTACTGTAGACACCCTAATCTGGGCTTCCAGATTAGTTTACTTACGGTTTTTGATTCCCCGATGATGAAATGGATCAAGAACACCCTAGGAATGATAGCGTGTTTGAGCTTTGAGTGTTTGCAAAACCCTTGAACCTAACCTAGCCTAAGCCACTTCAAAAACCAAAAACCTTGCTGGTCCGCGCCAGGGCGCATCCATCCCGCGCCCGGGCGCACCATCGCGCGACAGAGTCACTCCATCGCGCGACAGTGCACCGGGGCGCACCATCGCGTGACAGTGCGCCAGGGTGCACCATCGCGCGACAGACTGACTCCGTCGCGCGATGGTCCAACCTACCACCAACCTTTATGAAGGAGGACAGTTGGCCACCAATGCAACCTCAGCCAGGCCTCGTGGACTGCCGGAACTCCTCTGTTTCCAACAAAATTCACCCCCTTTCCCTATTTATACCCCCCATTTGTTCTCTTTCGAAGGGTTAACAAAAATTGGCATTCAAAGGTTTACACCCTAAGCACAATAAAGAGCATAGCTTGTTCTTCTTCAACTCAAACACCTCAAACAACCTCAACCTCAATTCAAAGCTCAAATACTCTTTCAAACCCGAAGCCAAAGGTATAGCTTACCGTTGTTCTGTTTCTGTTCTGATCTTTGAGGGGGGCTGGCAGGGCCAAGGCTGGTAATCAATACCTGTCCTGGTCCTAAAGCTGACAAGGTTTCAAAAACCGTCATGGTTGGAACCAGCGCGCGATGGTCCCACTCTCTCGCGCGACACTTCGGTGTTGCACGCGATGGACCGCGTGGGGATTGGTGTCCTACTGTTTTATGTTGTATTTTGTATATAGATCACTGTTAAGCATGCTAATAACCTGTCTATTGCTTTTCCTTTGTTAGAAATGCTAGTTGTACTTCAATATGCTTATCTGTCGTTTTGGAGTACCCCTGGGATAATTCTGGACCTGTCCCAGAACCCAGAAAATGTGAACCAAGCACTGGTCTGGTTGCGCCAAGGCGCACCATCGCGCACATCGCTCCAAAACAGGGGCATCCTAGTTTGTTTAAACTCCCACAACAGTCTGTTCTCATCCTATACTAATTGCTCATCCATGCTATCATTCACATCCTGCAAACGTGTTACAGCTTTAATCCCCATTAAACTGTTTCCCCGCCCTAATTGGCTAAAAATTGATTAATCAAACAGAATCGTAAACAAACATCTTTTCGCAAATGCCTAAGTAGAGACCGATCTCCGGATTGGGTGAGAGGGGTGCCATAAAACCCTTCCCCTCTCGTAACCTGGCTCGCGAACCCAGATATGGTTATGACGGACTGGTTCCTTAACTTTTTCAAATCAAACAGCGCGGCAAGTGCGTCGAAATACGGTTCCTTGGGTGTCGGACCTTCAAACCCGAGTGGCGACTCTGTATTTTCGCGAGCGCTTATCGTCCAGCTTCAAAAGCGCTCCCGCGAACCGGCAGCATCTTTCCTTTCTCAAAGGGTGGGGAACGGAATCCCTTTCCCGGAGGAGAGAAAGATCGGGCAAATCACATTGCCCGCAATTGGTGTACATGCTCTTACCATGGTTTTAGGGGTTTAAGCAAACCTCCCGGGTTCCAAAAATACACCCCCTAAGTTCCGTTCAGTTTTCAAAAATGTTGTGCGAAAAAAAGATTTTTAGAAAAAGTAAAGTGAGGTGAAGTAAAGTAAAGGAAAATGATTTTTATTTTCTTATGTGTTAACTAGAAATTTTGCAGGAAAACAAGAATTCTTTCATTTTGGCAACACCTATTTTGCAAGAAAGTGTTTTTCAGGGAAAAAGTTGAAGTTATGAATCTTCTAACTTTCCTGGCATGCGAACACAGAAAATTGTAGAAAAGTTGCTCGGATTAAATTATTTGGCTCAAAGTCTTTGGGGTGGTCTTAAAATATTTGGCTTTTGCCCCCCGCCCACGTCGCTCTAATTCGTATGTATGATTGCTTTGAGTTTGTATATATGGTTTTGTTTGAGAATGCCGATATGATCCATTAATGAGTACTCAAATGTATCCAAAAGCAATGAGGTCTCCTGTTCCACTTGTAATATTGTTCATACTGATATGCTTTGGAGCATGTGGAACACAAGGACAAACTAGACGTATTCCCGATGATGAAAGTAAGAGGCCTCCCTTCTTCTTCTCTGACTTCGGTTTATTCATTTTTTCTGTTTCTACTTCCTAGTTTTTCATCTCTCGAATATAGAGAAGAGGTTCAGCACAAGATGGGAATTGGAAATCCTGCGGTGCGGCTTCCTGTAGAGCACCCTACATGGTACGTCCGGACTGTCCATCTCGGTAAACAATGATTTGATTGCCGAGATAGATGGTGCGGATGTGCCTTACAGGCCCTATAGGGCAGCCCAATCTACAGGGTCCGTAGATCCGCAAAGATGATGAGAGCATGATTTTGTATATGTGAAATGGTTTCATACATGCTTCAACACAAGATGGTGTAATGTTTTTTTTTTTTTTTTTTAAGGCAAATTTTTTTTATTAATCGCTAAAATTGTTACAAAGATTAATAGGAATAAGAAATGATGACATCATATTCCTAATTTGAGATCCATTTGAGTTACAAAGCTCAGAATATTCTTTTGTCCATTCGAGACCCAAATCCGAGGTTTACAAGAAGCCAACCAAGAGGACACCTATTGGGAGAAGCCCACACCTAATGAGCCAAATCCAGAAACACCCTATTGAGACAAACCCATATACCTAAAGGGCTAACTATACCTAAAGGGCTAAGCCCAAATACAAAAGCACCTAAAAAAAAAAAAGACAAAGAACCCTAACGCTAAAACACCACAGCCCGCCAGAATAAACTACCAAACACCATTGATACTGACGAAGCAATAACCTATTGGGACAAGCCCATACACTTAAAGGGCTAAGCCCAAACACAGAAGCACCTAAAAAACAAAGACAAAGATAGTGTGATGTTAGTTTTATACAAGTGGAACACAATTTTATATATAGCCCTATACATGTTTTGTGTTAAGATGTCTAGCTAGTAGGAGTAATACTTTATGCAATACTATTATATAGAGCTTTCTCCATGTCATCTCAAAAGGGCCACCATGATTTGGTTTCTACAGTGGCAGCTCTTGGTGAAATAGGTCAACAATTGGGTAAAACGGACTGGAATTTGAGTTTGAACGAATGTGATGAAAATGGAAATTGGCATACGACGGTGATTGACGGCTTGAATATCAGTACTGCCAACTGCACCTGCCGTGGTGATGGATGTCACATCAGTGCCATGTATGCTTCCCTTCTAATTTCCATGTTCCTACAAAAATTCATACTCGCATATTACTCAGGCCCCATGCCGCTAATGTTGGTTTTTTTTTTTTTTCAAGTACTTATTTCCTGCTTTACAAGATAGGTTATTATCTCACAATACATCACCTTTAGTTCAAAAATAATTTTGTTTTAGTTAATGGAACACACCCTCACTTATATGATAGAAAGCTTTCATATATCAACTGTGTTGTCCCAAATTTAGACGACATACCAGAGTGACATTTTTTTTATCAGCGAAAGTCGCTCTGTTTGAATACTAGAATAGTTTGATTAACATATTGGGAGAGGAGTTCAGACCTCCATTCTCCTAGCACTTAAGTGCACACCAAATGCTGCCGGTCCAAAGTTCTCTTGATGATACCCTACCCTTGAGTAACATGGTTGACATTTCTACATCACATTTCTTGTTAGCCACCAAAATGACAAGTTTTTAGTTTTTAGTGCTAATTTGGCCTCGCGCAGAGTACCTTTGGTGCGTTTATCTTGTTTGTGTCCCTAGACTCATGTATATATGCAGCAATATGTTGTATTATGAAAAAGGAAAATACTAATAACAATCCAGTCAAAAGGGCAGGAAAAGGAAAAAAAGAAGGGAAAATTTCACCTAGGCACCCGACCTTTCACACAAATCGCACATAAACACCTGACCTTTCTTAAATTTTATATAAACACCTGAGCTTTCTAAAAACTCATCAATTCAACACCTAACCTTTATTAAATTTCATATAAACTCCTGACCTTTCTAAAAATTCATCAATTCAACACCTGCCGTCACCGCTTTGTCTAAAACCAAACGGAAAAAAAGTTAAGTGCTCCAATTTTTTATTTGTTTGAACCAGTGCGAAGATCTTATTTTTCTGATCATTTTATCCTAAAGAATCATAATTAATTTTTGACTCTAAAACTCTCGTTAATTAGTCTTAAGAAAATCATAGAATTAAATATCTCTTAGGACTAACTAATGAGAGCCTTAAAGTCAAAAATTAATTATGATTCTTTAGGATAAAATGATCAGAGAAATAAGATCTTCGTACTAGTTTAAACGGATTGAAAATTGGAGCACTTAATTTTTTTAACCATATTTTTTACAATATAAACGATTTATACATGGTTGAAATATTAATTGCTCCAATTTTCAATCCATTTAAACCAATGCGAAGATCTTATTTTTTTGATCATTTTATCTTAAAGAATCATAATTAGTTTTTGATTCTAAGGCTCTCGTTAGTTAACCCTAAGAGATATTTGATTATACGATTTTCTTAGGGTTGACTAACGAGAGTTTTAGGGTCAAAAATTAATTATGATACTTTAGGATAACATAATCAGAGAAATAATATCATCGCACCGGTTTAAATGGATTGAAAATTGGAGCACTTAATTTTTAAACTATATTTTTTAATTTATAACCGATTTATACATTGTTGAAAAATTAATTGCTCCAATTTTCAGTCCTTTTAAACCAATGCTAATGTCTTATTTTTCTGATCATTTTATTTTATCTTAAAGAATCATAATTAATTTTTGATTCTAAAGCTCTCGTTAGTTAGCCCTAAGAGATATTTGATTATATGACTTTCTTAGGGCTGATTAACGAGAGCTTTAGAGTCAAAAATTAATTACGATTCTTTAGGATAAAATGATCAGGAAAATAATATCTTAGCATTATTTCAAACAAGTAAAAAATCGGAGCACTTAACTTTTTTTTCGTTTGGTTTTAGACGGAAGGGTAACGGTAGGTGTCGAATTGATGAGTTTTTAGAAAGGTCAGGTGTTTATATGAAATTTAATAAAGGTCAGGTGTTAAATTGATGAGTTTTTAGAAAGCTCAGGTGTTTATATGAAATTTAATAAAGGTCAGGTGTTCATGTGCGATTTGTGTGAAAGGTCGGGTGCCTACATGAAATTTTCCCAAAAAAGAAAAGAAAACTCAGTTGTCTATGTGTTAAAATGTTTTGAAATAGTGTTTAAAGTGTGTTAGTAGTTGCGTTTTTCTTTTATTTTTATTCTTCTTGCTTTATTCAATTATATCTACGCACATTGTGCTGTAGTCATGCAGTGAAAAGGATTTCGGTCATAATTTTTTTACTTTTCCAATTCATACGAATGAATAATCCTCAAAAGTTTGGCCCTAATTAATGGACACAAATTTTTTTTTTGAATAAATATGAAGATGAAACAAAAAAAGCCCAAAAGGTTGAGGTTTTTTAAAAAAAAAAACCTAGGCCTAAGATGTCGTTGGACCAGTGAGATGGAGAGGAAAAAAGATGCGACAACATTAGAGGAGAGGGATAGAGTAGCCCCTGGGGCAGGGAGTATGGTGCACATAAGAGAAGATAGCCTCCTTTTATGGAGAAGTCTCCTTTCATATGGGAGATGGGCTTAGCCTTAGCAACAGTGTGCTGAGATCTCAGGGTTAAAAGTACAATTCACTCTTCTAGGGGTCTGGTGACTTGCTCAAGGTTGGGGCCGAGTAGTCAGCACCTAGGCGCTAGGCATCCATTCTCCGCCCGACTAGCGCCTAGCGTTTTTAGAACATTGGTTACATTTGTTTTACTAGGACATATTGTGAACGCAGTTTGTGAAGTGGAGCCCTTGGGATACCTAAGAAGCACGGACACGTCTACCTCCCTCACGTATGGGTGTCCAACACGGATAGGACACGCCACTCTCTGGATCATGTCCAACATACACCTAAATACATGCCAATTTTTCTTATTAAATTTGTTCTACTGGGACATGTTGTGGACACTCTAGGACAAGTATGGACACTCTTGGGACACGCGAAGAACTCATTAAGAGATTAAAATGTAATGTTTAAAACTTGGTCCAAAGATCAAATTTTCCATTGGTGGTTAGTTCTTGAATATTAATTACACAATGACCGTTGATTTGTGTATGCATAATGATAATACTTTTTGTTGGTTTTATGTTCATTTGATAGAAATGATGTTTTTATCTATTACATAAACTCATAAGATACCTCTATGATTTTATCTAAACAAGTGGCGTATCCTCTTGTTCATATCGTATATCGTATGATATCAGTGTCTCATGTCTGTATCCGTGTGTCTTAGTGGGGTACCATCATCCACCCTACCCACTAATCCACAAGCAGCTAGCTATTTTGCGTGGGGTTATATAGGTTAATGCATAACGAGGCCCCAACCATTGAGGAGGGATGAAGCCTCTGTAGTGTTCGCAGCCTAGCTAGGTAGGCTGTGATAGCATCAAAGGTGCCATTCTTGTGATGAGTGATCGTGAGAGGAGGTACCGAGTGGGCAAGGAGAAGGTGAGGTGTCGAGAGAAGGTATCGAAAAAAGCAAATGACCATATCTTCTGCAGCGGGATGTAGTGGCTCGTCATGCAAGAATGGAGTTGTAGAACTGGCATCACTCATTTCAGTTGATTAGATTTTTCCTTCAAATGCCAAAATGTTCAACAGGTCCATTCTAAATCCGAGGGGAAGTTGAACTGCACCCTGTATGGTTGAAAATTAAGAACGTTCCTGACTGGGATGTTAAGAACTCGACATCGACCCTTGGCTTTATATTACGGAGTACCTTTTTGTGAATTGTTAGGTGGAAATATAAGGCAGATTCCAAATGAATTTCAAGCCTACATGAGACAGACTGCTGGTTTAGAGGTGTTTACGACATTGAGCGGTAATTTTAAACATTTACATGGCTCTTGGTGTGAACTGTAAAGTGATTAGTTGCGGTTTTTCCTAATACTTTTCCTGTTAGTACGTTATTGTTATTTTGTGCATCAGCATTTCTAAACTTTGGCACAAAGATTATTTTTATACTACAGAGTCTATGGATCTCTAATAAAAGACTGATTTAGCGTGTTTTTGTTTTTCTGCAACAGAAATCTGAAAGGGCAGGATCTTCCTGGTGTCCTACCGAAGTCAATAGCGAACTTATCCTACCTAACAATTCTGTGGGAATGATTCCAATTAGCTAATTTACATAATCTTCCACGTCTATTGATTTTTTACCTCGTCATTATGTTAAGAGTTCTGTCAATTGTTGCAGTGATCTCAATTCCAACTTTCTCAGTGGTATTCCTCCTGAATGGACTTCAACCAAGTTGAAATTTTTGTGAGTTATATAGGCATTTCCTTTTTACAGTAGCTGGTCAGTTGTAATACCATCCATTTTCTTAATAAGCAGAGTGAAACTGCTATAGGGTTTTGAGTGAGAACTGCTTATCAGGGACAATCCCAAATTACTTGGGAAGGATGACCAGTCTCACCCAGTTGTACGTACTCTCTCTCTCTCTCTCTCTCTCTCTCTCTCCCCATATATATATATTGTGTGTGTGTGGTGCATGTGTATATAAACTTCAGAAAGTAGCAAAAAAGAATTGGCATGTTGCATGGATAAATATGTACTGTAATTTTGAAGGAAGTTATTTTCAGGAGCTTAGAGAGCAACATGTTTGAAGGACCTATCCCAGCAGAGCTAGGTAATCTTGTCAACCTACAGTATTTGTCAGTTATCTTTTGGATATAATTCACATTTCTCTATCGAACTCTCGATTTCCAACCACTTAACTGTAAAGTTACTTTGGTTTTGACCCCCTACGGGCTTTGCACCAATCTTAATTCTAACAATCTCACTGGGGAGCTGCCAAAGGAATTATTAAACAACTTGATAAATTTGCAGGAAGTGTAAGTTCATTTATCGGCCATTAAATAATGTGCCCTATTCTTCAATAGCTTGTCTTTTCTTTGTTTTTTACTCTTGGCTTGATGTAGTAGGTTGAGCAGTAACAGCTTCACAGGAAAGTTACCCAGTTTCCAAAGTTGGGAACAACTTCGAATATTGTAAGTGTTCCTTCCTATTAAGCACACTCCATGGAATATTTCTGGAGTTGATCAATTTTAGCTAGTCTACTCTACTGTCACTGCAGAGAGCTTGAAGCAAGTGGTTTTGAAGGGCCAATACCTTCTAACATTTCTCTCCTAAGTAATTTAATCAAACTGTAAGTTCAGCCCTTTCAGGTCATATATATACTTCTAGGAATAAATAATTGAAGCCTTTAAACCAAGGTAAATATCTATGAAAGCACGCTATTGTTTATCGGTTCTCTAAGCAGAAGGATTACGGACTTGAATGGAGGAGTGCCTTCAAATTTTCCACCGCTGCAAGGCATAACAAAATTGCAAAAGCTGTGAGTCATAACAACAATTGCAAAAATGGTCTCAAGTATGCTACTCTTGAACTCACCATCATCACTTGCACGAATTGTTTTGTAGGATGCTGAGGAGCTGTAATATATCCGGTTCAATACCTGACTATCTAGGAAATTTTCCGGCTTTAACAGAACTGTAAATCTTCTACTCCCTCGTTTTTAATGGAAATCCCAATCCCGTCTAATAATTTTCGATTCTAGGGATGCCTGCTGGGAATATTTAGATTCTAACTGAAATGACTCACGACTTGATAATTTACATGACTCACGAACTTGAAAATCCAAAATAGATGTTACATGTCCTAACTGGTGGAACTAACCGCAAGAATCAAGTGTGTGACTAACATAAAATTTGAAAACAATTTGGCCCTAGATGTTGAAGTTCATGAAACAAAGGTTACCTCTGGGGGTTCAAATATGTGGGTAGCGATTTTGTGGGTTTAATGCTATAGGTTAGGTCCGTAACCAATAAACAATGTAGCATTTATATGAGTGAATGGAACAAAAAGTCAACACTTGTTGAAATCCTAGTTGTGATCTCATTGGTAGCACCACATTTGAATCCTAAAGACCACATCACCACACAACTATAGGAATCAACTTATAAGCTCCCACATATGTATTCGTTGTGCAACATGAATGTTTTTCCTCAATTAGATAATTCTTTTTTTGTTTTTCTTTCATTTTTTTTTCTTTTTCCCGCTTTCATTGGATGCTTCTCTGTAAGGAGTATTGTTGCCGTCTTCATTTTTTGTCTCTTCCAATTTCATGTCAAGTGGTAGCTCCCCCTTTCCTCTGGAAATCTGGTAGATTTTCATGTTGTTTATGTTGGGGTGCTAGGTTAGATTTTGTAGTAAATTGGACAAGAGAGTGGGAAAGGATGGGTGAGAGGTGTTACAAGGACAAGTTGTGAAAGGCTTCAATGGATTTTCATTGCTACAAAATGAGTACAACAAGGCTCTATTTATAGAGCACTTCCACCATCCTACACTTCTCTAGAATTGTCTAGATAAGCACATGGGCTAATTACAAGGATCTCCTATTTTCTAGAATCATCTATATGCTTAATTACAATACATCTTTCAAGCTTCTTCTAGAATTATCTATACAAATATCTTCTAAGATATTTATTACTTCTACACACTTCTAAGTGTAATTATTACTTCTACACACTTCTAATTATTTTAAACTCAGATACTTATTCTACATCATTCTAGAAGATTACAAATTACTTTTTTTAACACTCCTCTTTAATTTGTAATCTTCATGATCTCTTGAAACTGAGCAAATTTTTCTGATGCTACTGACTTGGTCATGATGTCTGCAAGCTGCTCCTTGGTGTTGACAAATTCAAGCTGAATTTCTCCATTTTGCACTAAGTCTCTGATAAAGTGATGTCGGAGCTCAATGTGCTTTGTCCTGCCATGAAAGACTGGATTTTTGCTCATTGCTATAGCTGACATATTATCGCAGTAGATGACTGTAGGCCCTTCTTCTTTATGCTCCATATCAGAAAGAATTCTTCTGAGCCATACAGCTTCACATGCTGCATCTGTTGCTGCAATATACTCTGCTTCTGCTGAGGACAAGGCAATTGTCTTTTGCTTTTTTGAACTCCAAGATATAATTTTAGTTCCCAAGCAAAATACTTGGCCAGATGTGCTTTTTCGATCATCGATTGATCCAGCCCAATCACTATCGGTGTAGCCAATAAGCTTGCAGTCATTTTCTTTTGTGTACCTAATGCCGAATTTCTTCGTCCCTTGAAGATAACGGAGGATCCGCTTAGCTGTTGCATAATGTAGCTTGCTCGGCTCGTGCATAAATCTCGAGATAAGATTTACAGAATACACAATATCAGGCCTTGTATGAGTGAGATAGTTTAGCGATCCAACCAATCTTCGATAGGCCGTAGCATCGACCTTCTCCGCTCCATCATGTAACTGCAACTTCTCATTTAAAGAGAGTGGAGTAGAGACTGGTTTGCAGTTGCTCATGCGGAATTTCTTTAATAAGTCTTCAAGATATTTTTCTTGAGAGATAAAAATCTCTCCTTTGGACTGCCTTACTTGAATGCCGAGAAAATATCTCATAAGGCCTAGATCTGTCATCTCATATTCCTTCATCATAGCATTTTTAAATTCATCGAGCATTGCTACATTGGTGCCTGTGTAGATTAAATCATCGACATAGAGGCAAACAATGAGAAAATCCTGCGTACCTCCTTTTTTGACATATAGAGATGGTTCGCTTTGGCTTCTTTCAAATCCGCTTTGACAGAAGTACTTGTCAATATTGCTATTCCAAGCTCGCGGTGCTTGCTTTAAGCCATAGAGCGCCTTCCGAAGTCGATATACCTTGCCTTCTTTTCCTTTGACTATATAGCCTTGAGGTTGCTCCACATAAACCTCTTCTTCTAGTTCACCATTTAGAAAGGCAGATTTGACATCGAGCTGATATACGGGAAGCTCGTTTTGTGCGGCTAAGGCCAAGACTGCCCATATTGTCTCCATTCTTGCGACTGGAGCAAAAGTCTCATTAAAGTCTATTCCAGGTTGTTGGGAATAGCCTTTTGCCACTAAGCGGGCCTTGTGTTTTTGGATGGATCCATCTTCTTTGTACTTGGTCTTGTAAACCCATTTAAGACCAATTACGTCTTTTCCTTTTGGTAGCTCCACAAGATCCCACGAGTGATTTTTCTCGATAATTGCAATTTCTTCATTCATTGCTTTTAGCCAAATTTCTTCTTTTGCAGCTTCTTCAAAATTATGTGGTTCACAAGTGAAGAAGGCAAAATCACACGAGTCATAAATATCTCGTAAGGAACGTACCTTTCTTGTCGGATTGAGATCATCCGATGATGAGCTCTCTGGACTGGTCCGTGGGCTTTGATTTGGCCTTGGGTCCGGAGCCAAGGTTTCTCGCTCATGTCCTGCATCATCAAGCTCAAGAAAATTTGGCTCTTGGAAGGAATTGTCCTCCCACTTCCACACAGCAGCTTCATCAAATATTACATCTCGAGAAACCATAAATTTATTTGTGTTTGGATTATAGAGACGATAACCCTTACACTCGTCACTATATCCGATGAAAATATATTTTTCTCCTTTTTCATCAAATTTTTCCCTTTTTTCTGAGGGAACTAATGCATATGCAATGCATCCGAAAATTTTTAGAAAATTTACCTGAGGCTTCTCTTTGTACCACGCCTCATATGGTGTCTTGTTTCGAACTGCCTTAGTGGGAGAACGGTTGAGGATAAAAACAGCAGTGTTGACAGCTTCGGCCCAGAATGAGTTAGGAAGCCCTTTACCTTTAAGCATGCTCCGTGCCATCTCTGCAATTGTCCGATTCTTCCGTTCTGCCACTCCATTTTGTTGAGGTGTTTTTCGGATTGTAAGTTGCCTCTTGATTCCTTTTGCCTTGCAATAATCCATGAATGGAGTGTAGATGAATTCGCCACCACGATCTGTCCGAAGTGTCTTTATTTGTCTTCCGCTTTGTCTCTCCACCAAGGCTTGAAATTTGAGAAATACAGAGAAAGCTTCTGATTTTTTGTCAAGGATGTATAGCCACATCATCCTTGTATAGTCGTCAACAAAGAGGAGAAAATATCTTTTTCCACCAAGAGATGGTGTTCTGGTAGGGCCAAAAATATCAGAATGCACCAATTCCAAAGGCGCTTTAGCTCTCCAAGCGGACTTTGGAAATGGGAGTCTATGCATTTTTCCATATATGCACCATTCACAAACTTTATCAATTTTATCAATATTTGGTAGCCCTTTCACCATATTTTTCTCCTTTAACAATCTCATGCCCTTGTAATTTAAGTGGCCATATCTTAGATGCCACAGATATGAGTCATCAATTTTTTCTCCTTTAAGGGCAAAATTTTCATTAAGTGGCATTATTAACGGAAAAACTTTATTTGGAGTCATTTTGACTTTTGCCACTTCAAAATGTTTCTTCTTGTCAATAATAATGCACTCATCTTTGTCAAAATTTAGTGCATATCCTTTTTGAAGTAATTGCCCCACGCTTAATAAGTTTTGAGTTAGCCCAGGAACATAAAGGACATCTGAAATTAATTTTTTGTTACCTCCCTTTGTGTAGACGGCGATAACACCTTTTCCCTTCACATTTTGCAGCTTCCCATCTCCCAGCTTTACTTGTGAAGAGATTTTATCGTCAAGCTGCACGAACTTTTTACGATCGCCTGTCATATGATTACTGCATCCACTATCCAGATACCAAATGTTATCTGACTCTTGTTGAGCATTCATGCAAGAGAATAGGTGTTCAGCTTCATTTTCTTCTGAAAAATTAGCTTTATTTTTTTCTTGATTGAACCAACAATCTCGATCAGAATGATTAGAAATCTTGCATCTCTTGCATTTAAATCTACAATCTTTGGATGCATGGATGCATGATTAGATTTTTTGCAAATAATGCAAGAAGAGTTAGAGTTACCGCCATTAGGATTCCTCTGATTGTCGTATCCTTTTCCTTTGTTCCGGGCTTGAAATGTATTTTGGCCTCCACGTCTTTGTCCATTCATGCCTCCTCCTCGAGATGAGCCCTTCTCTTGATCTTCTAGGTTCTTTCCTCCAAAATTGATTTTGCTTTGAAATGCTTGCTCCAAGGATTGATTTGTGAACCTGCTCATTCTTTGTTTATGGGCCTCGAGAGAACTCATTAGTTCATGTCGAGTAAGTTTAGACAAATCCTTGGATTCTTCGATAGCAGCTACAACATGATCAAACTTTGGAGGCAGACTCCTAAGAACCTTTTCGACGATTCTTTTATCCGGAAGGGTATCTCCATAACTTCGAATTTGATTGATAATTCCAGCAACTCGGGAAAAGAACGTTTGAATGGATTCATTTTCCTTCATTGCTAGATTATCAAAGTCTCTCCATAGTGTTTGAAGTTTAATGGAGATAACCTTATCATAACCTTTATATTCAATTTTTAATATTTCCCATGCTTCTTTTGAAGTTCTTGCACCCATAATTCTTGGAAAGATAGATTTGCTTACCCCACGTTGAATGTTGAGGAGAGCCAAAGCATCTTTCTTCTTGTTCTCCCTGAACTTCTTCTTCCTTGCTTCCGTCCAAGTTGCTTCTTCTTCGGCATTTGCCGGTGCCTCGTATCCGCTTTCAACAAGATCCCACAATTCTTGTGAGACAAATAAAGTTTGCATTTGGATGCTCCAATAGCCATAGTTCTCTCCCTCAAATATAGGGATGAGATTTTGTGCATAGTTGAAAGTGGAAGAGTTGGACTCCATGGTGGTTGAAAGAAGGACAAGGATGGATCGGTTAAACCTGCTCTGATACCAAAATTGTTGGGGTGCTAGGTTAGATTTTGTAGTAAATTGGACAAGAGAGTGGGAAAGGATGGGTGAGAGGTGTTACAAGGACAAGTTGTGAAAGGCTTCAATGGATTTTCATTGCTACAAAATGAGTACAACAAGGCTCTATTTATAGAGCACTTCCACCATCCTACACTTCTCTAGAATTGTCTAGATAAGCACATGGGCTAATTACAAGGATCTCCTATTTTCTAGAATCATCTATATGCTTAATTACAATACATCTTTCAAGCTTCTTCTAGAATTATCTATACAAATATCTTCTAAGATATTTATTACTTCTACACACTTCTAAGTGTAATTATTACTTCTACATACTTCTAATTATTTTAAACTTAGATACTTATTCTACATCATTCTAGAAGATTACAAATTACTTTTTTTAACAGTTTAGTACAAGGGTAGAACCATAGAAGTGGATTTTGTAGGATACCAATGTCAGTATATTGGAAGCTAATCACATTTTAGTGTGCCACGTGACAATCTAATATGATCCGTGTAAGACACATAAAAGCACATAACTAAGTAAATACAAAACTTTGATATAAAAATAATTAAATAGGAAAACAGTGTTAATATAATCAAGTACAAGCAAGTATCACGGGTTCATCATAACGAGAACCATTAAATGGACAAAGCATAGACAATTAAACCTTAGAAAGCATGTTGATTCTGGTTTAAGCATAGATGCCATGAACTCACCCAACTCTTTTATGACAGGCCATGAAAATTGAACTAAAGAAAGAAAGAATATAAAAGCTATCTTCCTTGGTTCTAGTTTGGATAACAAGGATCTCGAGCCTTTGTTCTTACCTTTATTTTTTCAGATCTATATGCTCTTTCTCATGATCTGTGCAAGGAAATGCTACATATTTGCTTAGACCTTTAAATTTCAACACCTATTATAGGAACTGGTATAGGCAGTCCCCGTTCCATCGCCATCACATCTAGTTCTTCTTAACCTTTTTTTAAATTGGCAAAAAACACTCTTCCAGGAAATCAAACCAGATAAATAATCAGGTCAAAACACTATATACGTGCAAGTAGATGATGGTTTAATCATCTAACCTGTAACTATATGAATTATATATACCAATGTTGCGACTTGCAACTACTTCATCCAATGCTTTTTACATTTTGTTATGTTAATGTTTGGGTAGTCTAAACATTTCTTGTGACTCTTGTCAGGGATCTAACCTATAACAGGTTGGAAGGCAATATAACAAACCTTCAGGCTGCCGGCAATTTGCAAAGGATGTAAGCAACGACAATTAGTATTTTTTTTTTTTTTATAAAAAGCAATGACACACAATTAGGGGCACAACTTTGCCCCCCATGACAATTAGGGGCAAAGTTGTCCAAATTTCTTACCGTCGAGTCCTTTCTCATAAATTTGTATTTTGTCGTGCCACTAGAAATGTCCTAGCATGTTGAAATGAGCATGATTGGTCCACCATCTATCTCTAGTCTGAACATAAAATCCCTCCTTTATATGACGATACATCATCGAAATTACACCTTGGAATGTAATTAGAACTCACCCATAATGTCGCATACATTAACAGACCCTCTGATATCACTTGTAGTACTAGTGAGTGAGAGAAATTGTGGAGCACTTGCATGTAGTATTGATCACCAAACAGTAAGCTTTGCCCATTGGTGAAGGTGATCAAGAACATCCGCTGTAATTACATGTACGTTCTTTTTTCTTCGAAAATAATACTGGAGAAGTTGGCTTCCTACTATTCCAACAGAAAGGACAAGTCTCCTCTGCAAACGTTCCATCACCAGATCATCCGGGTTAGAACATCGATCCTTTAGCCAAAGATCACCAGGTGCTGAAATGGCAGGATAGGAGGGTAAAACCAACTTGAAATGCAATGATAGAAAAAATCAAGAAAAGAAAACTGTCCAGAAACAACCTCAAAAAGAGGCACAAATCTTGTTTGTCTCACGACCAACATGCTTCCGATGCCTTGTGCACACAAAAAACTAGGGCGCAGTACTCTGTTTCCTAATAGATTATTTACTTGGCATCCTTATAGTTTCACCAAAATCCCACTTCATTCCCTTCACTTTGCATTCTGATCGTCAATCCTTAAACTATGAGTGAAGTTGCAATATCGCTCTTCTTTCATGTGACATCATCCATGAAGCATGGGTACTTAAACAAACATGTCGTACCATATCGGATACGTTCTGGGTACTGGTACTTCAGATGGTCCTTATGCAGATGTTCCGGGTACGCAAAATATATATACCCATAGTGATTGCAGCAGGGGTATACCCATGCAACACCCATTTGGAATAGTTACTTTTAAAAATAAGAGAAAGTTAACTCAGTGGGACCTCACCGGATGAAACTTTTTCATTCCATGTTCACTTTGTTAGATAGTAGCAACTTAATTTACTGTTTAACTCTGGTGACAATGTCGCTTATTGATTGATCAGATACCTAACAAGGAACTTTCTTACCGGGCCTATCCCAAGTTGGATTACGTCCAGACCAACCAACTAGTATGTTATTCATCCTCAATTCTGTGGTCATATATATTGGATTAAGCTTCTAATCTTTTCTTCGTAATCTTTTGATGGTTTTATGCAGCCAAATAGATCTTTCCTATAATAACTTTTCTGAGATCATTGATGATGCACCTGCTTGTAATAAAAATACCCTGTAAGTTCTCCTCCTCACCCCGAGAGGCCGAGAGCTGCATTTCATCTCTATAGTAATTTGTTCTTCTTTTTCCTTACTTTCTTCTGTTTTTTACCCTGTCACATTAGTAACTTGTTCAGAAGCTTCTCCCATGGGAACAACTCGTAAGATTCTAACTCTCAGTGGAACTTTACAGTTTGCATTTCAGTGTCCTATTTTATTAGAACTGGAGATCTCTTCCCTTTTCTCTCTCCCCTTCTCTCCTTCCTCCTCTGTATTCTCTCACTGTTTTGAATACTATTGCTTCTTTTCTCTTCTTTTTTTAACTGACGGGATGGACCCAGGAACTTTGCTCAGTGCTTGAACAACACTCCTTGCACAGGAAGTAAGTACTCTATATGTTTGTCACAGTTGAAACTGCCTTTTTTATCTCCCGATAATGGACAAATCCATTGGGTACAAGTATTTCCCACTTTCCACATGTACCGGATAATTGTCGGGCTTAAGCTCTGGGGTAGCAATCTGAAGGGGAGGTTGAAATGAAAATTAACTATTGGTTCACCAGTGGAGATTTGTGCCTGAGACCTCTTGAATGGAAGTCCAACCTTCTGGCCACCTATGAAGCAATGACATGCTTAACTAGTCGCAATATCTATGTCCGACACATCGGGGACACACTTTAGGCCCTTGTGTCTTAAAGTTAGACATGGGTGCATGGTGAGGGTAAATTTTCGATGTGAAAACTTACTTCCGGGGCGAATTATTATACATTAATACTTAAAAACAATAAAAGGCAAACATTACAGATGGAAGAATTTCAACACTAGCTAAATTTTCTGTCTAGTTGATTACCGATTGCAATTGATTCTGCATTTCATTAGCTGAATAGTAAAATGCAAGGACTTCCAAATACAGTATTAGTTTAGGTTGTGTATGGATACAACATTCATATAAGAAACAACTAAATAAATAACCGCTATAGTGATATGTGTTTTGTAAGTGTCTCGCGTCCTGTCCGTATCCACAATCTTTTAGAATTTCCGGTCCTGAGTCCATGCGCATACCTAGTTCTGTGGTTGTGCTTCTTAGTTTGCCACTGATCGAGCTAGCCCACTGGTTCATAACTCTATGCCATAGCTCGATTTTATGTACTTATTCAATCCCCCCTTGTTCATACGGAACTTTGTGGCAAGTACTTCTGTTTGATCCTTCATGTTGGAAAGGACATTTATATATGATGTTTTTCTTTGTTAAGATCGGTATGCAGTGCATATAAATTGTGGTGGAGAAAAAGTCATTATTGGAAAAACTACATATGAAGCCGATGACTCCCCAGGAGACGCAGCGCAATTTGTGCACCTAGTTTCGGATTGGGGTTGTAGTAGCACCGGACGCGTCTGGGACATCAATACAACTGAGTACATAGCCAAAAATGTGTCTGTCCTCAACATGACTCACTCTCAATTGTACACGAGCTCGTCTCTCTCCTCTCTCTCTCACTTATTATGGCCGTTGCTTAGCAAATGGGATCTATACTGTGACCCTTCATTTTGCTGAGATAATTTTCAGAGATAATGCACGTCTTGGAAGAAGACTGTTTGATATTTATATCCAGGTAGCTAATATCAGCATAAGTGCGCTTTTGTTCGACTTGCAACTGTATTATATTGGTTTAACTGCTTTGTTACGTACAGGATAAACTAGCTAGGAAGGATTTTGATATTGAAGCTGCTGCAGAAGGGGTTGACAAGGCAATGGTTCTAAACTTTACCAACGTAGCTGTGACGAATAATACTGTTGAGATTCGCTTTTATTGGGCTGGAAAAGGGACAAGATCTATTCCTAAGAGAGGAACTTATGGTCCTCTTATATCAGCTATTTCTGTTGTATCTAGTAAGTTGTCTTCCGTTTAGGCTTTCTGTATTTGTCTGTCAATCGTGAAGTATTGTGCCGACCACCTCATTATCTTTATGCCCTCTAGTGCACTTTTGTTCAAGACGTTAATACCATGGTAAATTGTTGGCCAAAATCTTAAGCTTTTAGAACAACTAGTGATCATCATGGTCAAGGGCGAAGGTACATTGGTACCAAGGGAGGTCATGGACACTCCCAAAGCGTCCATTACACTAAGATATAAAAAGTTTAACTCAAATAGGTATTGGCCTCCAAATACTTGAAATTTTCAAAGTGGAGTGCTGAATATTCATAAGAGGAAGAACTTTTTGCTTGTATTTGGTTGTAAAATCTGTATTAAGACTAAATAGATTCTAAACATGTTATTTTTCTAATTAATATAGTTTGGTACTTTGGTTGTAACTTCTTACATAGACTTCTTGGCCCTTGACAGCCAAATCCTGGCTTTGTCCTTGATTAGGTATCGGATTGAACAACAGACCACGATAAATTTCTCTGCCAATCCGATAAGTACATGATTGCATTGCTTTTGGCCATAGGTTAAGAACACATGTAACAAATTTACCCCTTTCACTAACAGGTTAATGCCTTAACCTTTTATTTTTGTTCTATTATTTACCAGACTTGCAGATGCTTGATGCAATGCAGTCGTAAACTTATTCCTGACTCTTGATTATTCTCTTCCTAGTTAATGTCTTCGAGCTGTCAAACGATCCTTGTAGCTATGGACAAAAGTTGTGGAATAGTCGCAATTTTAAATAATGTGATTAGTGTAATAATGTATATCAACCTAGCATTGTTGCTCTCATAGGACCCCCTCTTGCATGTGGATACACAGACAGACTCAACTAAACATGTGTAGTGTCCACAAATGAACGCCGAAGAGATCTGCACAGTAATTGGAACAAAGTCAAAAAACAGAGATAGCAAGTGTAGACAGATGCCTCCATGAACCACAGCTTAATACCACTTGAGAACACCAATCATCTTAAAAGCTTAAACTCAAAGGAAATGGACCTACAATGTATATCACACTAACACATTTCTTTTTCCTTTTTTTTTAATATTTTGTAGATTTCAAGCCTCCTTCCAATCAGACAAAGAAGATACTCACTATAACTGGAGCTGTAGCTTCTGCATTATGCCTCACGTTGGCAATTCTCTTTATAGTTTGGTGGAAAACTCGTCCTGCAAGCAGTAGTTCAAGAGAACACGGTGGCTTATTGCTTTCTCGATAAATAATGTTTTTATTCTGAATTGCTACAGTGAAGTATGTGTATACATGTGCGTAAATATATTGCATCTGTTGCAGGATATAGGAATGATATATAAAACCATAAGGTCGACGTTCTAGTTTTTAATCAACATGTTGATCCTCATACAGGAAACCGGAAGTTAGAGACTACACCTATTGCCAAATTAATCCTGTTATGGCATGATCTTGTTCGATAGATAATCTCTCTACAATACTGAAAGATATCTAGGGTAACAAAAGACAATACAAAACCTTATGTCAAGTTGGTATCGTTTGTGAAGATTAGAACATATTTTCACTTGTTCAATCTTTCCTGCAACCAAACTGAGCAGCACTATTTTTCTCTTTGCATTGTGGATCTTGTTCTTTACATTTGTTGGATTTCTAGAACATCACCAAAATACTTTGTGGAAAATCAAATTTAGTGCATTGATGATGTAGTTAAATAACTCAACTTCTTTTTTCTGCAGATCTAAGAGGATTGGATTTGCAAACTGGTTTATTTACCTACAGACAAATTAAAGCTGCAACTAATGACTTTGATATCAACAACAAAATTGGGGAAGGTGGTTTTGGATCTGTCTATAAGGTACATCTCAATCAATCAATTTTTTTCCCTTGTTATCTTAGCTTTTTATTTGATTTCTATGGTGTATTTAAATGTGTATGCATTCTACAACACGGACATGTCAATCCCGTGTAGGAGGTTACTAAAAACCATGTGCTATTTTTTAATGCAGGGTATATTATTAGATGGTAGTGTTATTGCAGTTAAGCAGCTTTCTTCCAAATCAAAGCAAGGAAATCGTGAATTTGTTAACGAGATTGGCATGATCTCTGGTTTACAGCATCCAAACCTAGTAAGATTGTATGGATGTTGTGTTGAAAGGAATCAACTTCTACTGGTGTATGAGTACATGGAAAATAACAGTCTTGCGCGGGCTTTGTTTGGTAATTTAATGTGTTCAGTCAATTACGTGCATTCTAAAAGCTAAAATCTGGATTAGTATGCCAACATTCTTACCTCAATTGCCATTTATTAGTAAGCTCGATATTCTTTTTGCTTATTCTTTTGTCAAGGGGAATGCCAGTTGAATTTGGAGTGGCCTACCAGACTAAGGATTTGTATTGGCATAGCAAGAGGTTTGGCATTTCTTCACGAGGAATCAAGACTGAAAATTGTTCACAGGGACATCAAGGCTACCAATGTACTACTTGATGGGGACCTTAACCCTAAGATCTCTGACTTTGGTTTGGCTAAGCTTTCCGAAGATGACAACACCCATATTAGCACCAGGATTGCTGGAACAATGTAAGCTACTGATTTTCTCCTGTATAAATCCTATCACCATGCCATGCTTAAGAACCAAGTAGTTTGTGTATCAAAAGACACCACCTTGGAGCAGGCACTCATGCCAATACCTTATTCATTCTTCAGTTTGCATCCGATATTTGATGATGCCAAATTGTCATTAATGTTGGATTGGTGCCCCCAAAATGACCAAACAGGGCAACCACTGAATTTTGTTCTAATACATGAGCCTCGTTAGTATTCTGTATTTCCATTAGGAATGAAAGGCAGGTCAAATATCTAGCTCTCCAAAAACAATTGGTAGCAAGACAATTTCTCCGAGTTTAGTCAACTTGGAAAGTTCCTGGACTAATTCTTGATTGTGGAGGAGGGATGTGCTTTGCAGTTGGACTGTACAGCGTTATTGTAGTACATGTATACAATGGAACGAAATCAGAGCTCAGAACCCAAATTAAGTATAGGGTGGCCCATCATACTGGTATTCAATGTCAAACCTCCACTAGGCAACTACGTTGATGCTTTTTCTTGGTTACAAGCCCATGCAAAGTGACCCGATTTCATTATGTGACTTTTTTACTTCCGACAATTACCGTGTAGTGGTTTAGCTATGGTGAATTCCAACAAACAAGTCATCTCGATCACCTTGAAGAAAATTGCTCGAATGCTTGAACATTCTACGAAACTCATGCTGTTAAATTTGACTTGAAATTATTATTTTTGTTGTGCAGAGGGTACATGGCACCGGAATATGCGTTGTGGGATTATTTAACCAACAAAGCAGTTGTTTATAGCTTTGGGGTTGTTGCATTGGAAATTGTTGCAGGGAGGGACAATATGAAATATCGTCCTAATGAAAATTATGTTTGCCTACTTGATTGGGTAAGTGTTTGGTTCCTCATTGAACTTGTTTTAACATTGTTTCTTGCTTTAGTACCTATACATTTCGTCGTAATTGGCCAGCTTTGATCCAAATTTGCATGGATTTGTGCTACCCGGATTTGGTCTCATAAGGGAGACTTGGGGGTGATTGCGAGTGTTCTCTTTTTTTTTAACGAGGCCACAAAATTTTGGTTTGTTGTTCCTATGGAAATACTTATATTCAGGATTACTGATCTTGCAATAAAACTGAAAATTTAGTATGACATATCTTGAAGTAAGTTAAATTATCTTGATGTTAGTTAAGAATTAAATTAATTGGGCTCAGTTTGTTAAAGGCTCGGATGTAAACAAGCCAGGCTCGAGCTCGAGTTTTCAGCCTCGTTCAGTAAAGGGGATGAGCTCGAACACTACTACAACGTACGTTGTCGCCTTTCTCATGTCAATCTCATTCTTGTACTTGTTTCAGGAACTTGTTTTACGACAACAAGGATGTTTGATGGATTTGGTGGATCGCAAGCTGGGTTCCGATTTCAACAAGGAAG
This sequence comes from Rhododendron mucronatum var. ripense, assembly GCA_019656295.1. Classification (NCBI taxonomy): domain Eukaryota; kingdom Viridiplantae; phylum Streptophyta; class Magnoliopsida; order Ericales; family Ericaceae; genus Rhododendron; species Rhododendron mucronatum. The sequence continues at coordinate 506,647 of BPLT01000026.1, forward strand.
AGGCAATGAGAATGACCAAAGTGGCTTTGGTATGCACTAATCCGTCTCCGGCTCTTAGGCCTACCATGTCTGCTGTGGTAAGCATGCTTGAAGGTAAACTCGGGATTGAAGAACTAGTCAATGATCCGCGCATCTATGGCGATGATTTCCGGTTCGTAGCCCTCAGAGACAAGTATGATGAGCTGTTACGCCAGACTTCAACTGAAGCTGAGACCCTGATTGATCACACGGTAACTGGTTCTTCCTCTACATCTGCCCAGGATCTTTATCCGAGGGATCTTTATTCTCTGTAACGCTGCCAGTACTTTTGCCTTTTCGCTTGTACAAGCGATGCAAATGATCAAAACATGTGTATTCCTGAATCCAATCCCTGTTCGTAAAAGATCGGACTGGTTTTTCACTTGTTGGCTGTTCGACTTTTGCTTGTATATTTTCTAATGAGTGGCTTCTAAATGTTCATCAAATAGTGCAATAACTGTGGTATGAAGTCTTCATGTTCAACTTTCTCTGATAAATTTGGTACAAATAGCTTAATATCTTCTTTTCCTATTGTTTTTTTTGTCGAAAACTTCCGAGGGATTTTCTTTCTGTGTTGATATCATGTGTTCTATGCTCGTTACTTAATAAAGGTCTTCATCGTCTTACAGTAAGAGTCATAGAGCTGCCTTAAGTCAACTAGGTGTGAAGGGGGAGTGTATGAGGTGGTGGAAGGTGTTTAAATTCCTATCATACCCTCAAGATTGTTAACACCGGCGGATGTGCTTCCCAGTGGACTGAAAGTTATAGGATTCGATTGCCAACATTGGAAGTAGAGCGTCCAATGTGACAGTTCAGTGAAAGCATAGGGCTGCGAAGTGGAACTAACCCTTTACTTATTTCATTCATGAGAGACATTTTTCAATAGTATCGTATCCGTACATAGAAAAACTATTATGCATAACACAAAGATAACTAATTCAATTCTCTGCCACCAGTTGCTCAAAACTTTCTTCAAAAAACCAGTCCAGAGTTCATGTCTACGGGGCCTCCAACTTGAGCAGTACCTCAACTGCTTTAACCAAAATTTCTTTAGAAGTGCACTCATTGTTTACCAAAACAGCGGATGTTAACTACAACAACAAAGCCATAGGCATAACCAACATGAAGTTGGAGTTTGTTCAATGCTCTGTCTATCCAAAAACATGGAATTAAGTGACAACGCCCATAGTATTGTTCACTGGTTTCATACAAGCAAGCTAAAACATGCATATAACGAAGAAAATGAGGGACAAGCCTACCCAGCTCAAGCAGTGAAATACCTAACCTCGTCTTTCTGTTGTTGGAACTTCAAGCTGACTGTTTAAGCTTAGCAAGATTGCTGAATGCAACTTTGAGCAGTTCTGTCACCTTGTTTTTCTTACCCTAGAAGAAAATTAACAAACAAACAAACAAGCAGCTTAAAAACATTGAAGAAGAGTATAAGAAAAAAATTTGAATGACCCGAAAACTGAACGGACAGATGTTAATCTTAAGGAAAATGCAAAATGAAATATCACTAGCTAGACAACGTAGGAATATGATGATTGTTTCTTTATCATAACAGAATGATCAAAAGCAGTGGGAAGTAATTAAATCCTAGGGCCCTATCTCAGGCCGAAATCCTCATGTGCTGAAGATTTAGCTATACGCATGTATGAACCTAACCATTCAGTTTTTTATTGAAAACTATGCTAACCTCCTAGAGATGTAATTTACACAGCGACACAGTGGAATCGGAAAAAGCGTCATCTTTTCTCACTCTATCACATTTTCAGCATTACGAGTTGGATGTAAGGTGTACAAAGCCCTATCAACGCATAATAGTAATGTGTAATCTCAATTGAATGAGCAACACCTGTCCACAGCAGCTCTTTACTGGCATTTACACAGTCCCAACAGTGAAAACCAAAGAGTCCTTAACTTGTACATTGAAAGAGCAAAGTGCCGCTAGCAGATAAAGAAAATGCAATACCTTCAAAGACGGGGCGAGAACAAAAACATCATCTGCAGATTCTGGAGGTATGTTAGCAATCATGCAAATCTGCAACAAATTGTGAATCAAAACTTTGCTCCATGATCAATAAATAAGGTCGATAACTCACGTTGAGGCTTATACCTCATGGTCCGTAACACCATGCTTTTTGAGAGGCCTGATATGTGAGTTAATGGTTCAACAGGAGGTTGCTCATAAATAGAATTACCACAAACCTCAAGAAATTATTGACAAGTTCAGAAATAACAATCCATTTCAAGAAGAGAAAGGATACTCCAGTACTTAATACTCAAGTGGCATACTGGATTCCCCTATCAAAAGCTCTGGAAGCATGCTTGTTAGGGACTCTCATAAAAAAGTATACACTTTTCATATCTAAGTTATAGCTAAGTAGTCATCACAGTCCATCAGGCATTTAGCATTCTTGGGAAGTTCTGCCAAACAACGACAGATTCGCGGAAAACAATATCTTCTTAATGCACTTTCCTTGTACCAACCAGAATACATACATGTGTTATTAGGATCACTGTCGCAAACTACAATCTCAAGCGTGCTGCAAGACCGCTTGTATATAAGCTTTTGATCACCCTCTCTTGCAAGACGGTTTTCAAGTGTGAGTTATAGATTTTACCCCAAGGGTTTGTACAATCTCATTATAGGTAGCACCACGAATCGCGTGACCTATAGGCTAGATTAGTATAACTAGGTAGTATCCATCGCAAATACTACTCCATTTTTTTTTTCTATCGCCATCTAATATCGCAATTGTACTGATGAAATTAATGTGTTTTCAGATGAATGTTGTCAAACTTGACATCATATGGAGTCATAAATATGAGTTGAACAATGTACTTTTTTTTACCACTCTTGAAACAAAATGTCTTGAATTCTGGTATCAGTGGATCCCCTGATCTTTTATACAGTGCAAAAAAAATTGAAAATTTATTTATTTTTATATTATTTTTGAGTTTGAAAATGTGAAATAAGTACTTATTTTTTATTTCAAACTAAGATTACCGGTCAATCCGCTCCTTGAGCTTAATCAAGAACTTCTCATTATCTTCCTCTGCAACCTTCAACAGTCTCTCCAACAGCTTCGTTTTCTCCAAAAACCCAAGACTCTTGATTTCAATTTCTCTCGGCGGACCCTCTTCTTTGGTCAGTATCCCTCTGGCTATTCGTAAATAAGAAGGAAGCTTCTCAATAGCAGCCCATTTTAGCGCTTCTTCATCGTCTTCTTCGCGAAATGACACAGAAAAAAACCTCCCTTCCATTGTCCTCAATATGTTTGAGCTGCCCAGACGTGCACTGCTCGTGCTACTTATGTCGCCACTAGGCATTTGAACTCCTCTGATCAGCAGAAACCCAACACTGAAAAACCCAGAAAGGACTTCTCAAAGTTTCATAGAGAGGAATTCACATTTGCTTGGATTTTGGAGCGGTGAAGCATTGATGCTCATATTTTCTGCTCTCTGAATTCTGTTTTCTGTCCTAACTACGCCTTACGACTTGATCAACAGTTTCTATGTTTCTTCATTTACCATTCTGCCCTTAAATAAAGCTTTTTGAATAGATTATAGCAGGTAATTAAAGCTATGGCTGTTGGTATTTTCAAAACAAAGGAAAAGAATGGGTTGATTGACTGATAGACAGTTCCTCTCCCCTGCCCTTCAATCCCCCGAGATGATATTCAAAGCGTGTTTTCGGCAGTGAAAAATTTGTAAATTTTTTTTTGTGGTCGAGAAGTTCTTAGGTGTTTCCAGTAGTGAATAGATTGTTGGGAATCACCAACCCAGCTCAGTATTCATGCACCCTTCCCACCAGAATTAGAGGATAAGTTGGTTTTTTATTCTATCAGTGGCGGCTCTTGGATTTTATTTTTTAATAGAGTGTTCAATAACTATGTTAACTCTGTTACGTACCTTTATTAACGAGTAGAATGTACAAAAAAATTTTGATACTCTCGTCCCGAAATGGTAGTCCCTTGCAAAGACATGCAATTTTTAAATCAAAAAGCAAATTACTTACATTCGAGCTAAAATTGTTTACGAGGTGATCCGATATCACGCGAGCTGTAATCGAGCAAAACTCAAATTGATCTTGAGTACCTCAAAATCTTTTAGATATTGTAAAGTCGAACGAGCCAAGTATTTGGTTATTTGAGCTTGGCTTGAAAGCCTAACGAGTTCCAAGAAAAATGTTGAACTAGCTCGACTTGTTTATATGACAAACGGTTCCCATACGAGCTTTTTAATAACCGAACACGAGCTCCGACTCGAATAGTTACATAAGATAAAACAGATTAGAAATTAAACAGAAGCAACAAAAAGGAGAACCAAGTCAATGACCTTTAACACAAAGGTAGGGCAAGAGGCGATGAATGATCAGGCAGCGATTTCGAGAAAGCGAGTTGGGTTTTACGATTAAGCTATGGGAAACGTTATCGATCAACTCATCGATGAGAAACCAAAGCAAAACCACCCTTTTTTTCTTCAATTTTATTGTGTTTTCTTGGTTCAATGGCAAATGCAGTCCCCTGAGGCCAAGAGTGAGACAATGACGTGAATCTCTCATCTTTGAAGGGCCTTTCTGTCTTTTCGTCGAAAGGTCTGTGAAGCCGCTAGTGAAGGTGGGTGGAGGATCGCCACTGGATCATGTTCCCGCCACAGTATGGATCTGCATTTTGACGCCTTCACAGTCACCGTTGGAGAGCTCGGGAACACTGTCGCCTGGTCGATTCTAAGAGCCAGAACCCAAATTTGGGCCATTTCTCATGTAAGAGAGACAATAGCTAACGATTATTGGAATTATAGCAGTTGATGATTCGAATCAAGTATCCACATCTGTGCCAGAATTCAGTATTTAGATTTCATTTCCATCCAGTGATCAGTCCAATCTTTTACATTTCTACGTGCATCAAAAAAATCACCGATTGGTTAGAAACCGACACTGCTTATCTTCCCCATGCATGGGGCTGTGGGGCGGTCCATTTTGACGCCGATGTCTTAGATTTAATTTGAGATTCTATCGATCTGAGCTATTCATTGTCTAGACTAAAATCCGAGCCGTCCTATCGCCGGGATGGACAGCCGGATCGCCACCTTACAGCCCTACAGTGCAGGTTGCATTGTAGCATCCCTCGGTCCTGGAAACTCACCCTCGCTGAATTAAAATAGCAACCATGTCAACGAATACTGCTGTAAAATCCTGAATTTTAAAATTAGAATCACGTGATCCGAATAGGAACTCGACACTCTAATTTAATTCTAATAGTAAGTTAGGCTACGCGAAGTGTATCGTGATCCGAATGAATGTGTGAATTCTAATTTAATTTTGTAAATACTAAGGGACAATTGAATTACATCTGATACACGGTACAAGTTATTCTATGTTAGGATTTTTCCTTGAAAATTGAACAACGCTACTATGATCCTCATATTTTTATTTGTTTATGTTGAAATTATGAGAATTTTTGGAGACCAGAATTTGTAAGCAAACGGGCCAGAATAGCGACGATTGGGCGCAAAGTGCCACGTGGTGCAACGTGGTGCTTTGTGGTGGCATGTGCAATGCATGGGGTGCTTATTCAACTTTGGAATCCACCGACGTATATCCCTTCCTGCTTTCCTAAAAGAGGATTGGCAGATGGACGAAACCATTTTCTTGAAATACTTAAATGCCCTTGTTTCCATGCGGTGAGTGTATGGTTTGGTAGTGTTGCTGAGGTTGTTTTGGTATTTTTGCAACCTCTGATTGGTGTTTGGGGTGTGCAGACCTTGATTTTTTTTTTTTACTTTAATGGATTTTTGGACTTTCCATGTTTTCCTTCCATGTCCTTTTTTTCTTCTTCGGTTTATGCTTTGAGTTTGGGTACGAGGGTGCTTTGGTAAAGTCATGCACCTGCTCTCCCTTCCTCTCCCAAAAGAGTCAGAACCGAATTAATTTTTTCTGCAGAATATCAGAATCAAATCTGATCTCTCTCTCTCTCTCTCTCTCTCTCTCTCTCTCTCTCTCTCTCTATATATATATATATATATATATCTATGTATATATCACACACACATACACAAACAGAGAGAGAACCAAGCCGGAGAAGGTGAAGAGAGAGAGAACTCGAGAGAGGAGAGAAAGAGACGTACCAGCAGGCATCGTCTCCGACGAAACACAGTTCGGAAGTAGTCCGTCTCTGAGAACTCCTCCTTGTACGCGATCGGCACAGCCGGGTTCGGCCCATCGTCCTGCTGGACCGGAGTCACGTACGGCCACTCCGGTGGAAGGCTCGGCGAGACTCTCATCAGATCTATCGATTGCTCGGTAGGAGAGAATATGGTCCGCGTACGGAACCTGTACCAGTCCGAGAGACGGTGAGAGATAGTGTGAGATCGAGAGAGAGATCTGTGGGTGTGGGGTGGGTGAGAGAAAGAGTCATTGGTGGTGCGGCGACGTTGGCGTTCCGGTTTTGGTGGTGTCGGCTCCGGTGGTGGAGAGAGTTGCAGGTAAGGAGAGTAAAGTTAGAGAGAGAGTTGGGTGAATTTGTTGAGGCAGAGAGTGTTTTTTTTTTTACCCTCTGTCGAGATAGAGACCGGGTGAATATAACAGCGACATCGTTTTAGTATATTACTTGGGGGATGGGTTAAATAATTTGAGATGTGATAGTAAATAATTCTTTGGCCTGTTTGTGGCCCAAAAATAAAATCAGAATTGTCTATTTTGTCAAGCTCGTAGAGAATTTCAACTTTGTAAAAATTCATGTTAATCGGATATCAATCAATACCTGATCTAACAAAAAATGGATGGTTCGGCCCAACAACAAATCAAAGGTCTCTTGACGGCATTTACAAAGTTGATCGATATCCGATTAACATGAATTTTACAAAGTTAAAATTCTATTAGTTGATTAATCGGATATCAGATATCGACGGCATTTTCTGCATTTTACTCTCACTCGACAGCATAACCCAACTTTTTGCATTTTACTCTCCTTAATGCTTGATCAACTACTAATAGGAACTTGCTGATAATAAAAAAAACTAAAAAGAACTTCCAATAAAGATTTTTAGGACTCTTTTTTTGTTTTGTCTTTATTAAAAAAACGCGTTTGTTAGTTTTGTATCTCACTTTTTACTTTTATTCAAATATTTTGGAAAATATCCACTCTTTAGCCAAAAAAAAAGTCAATTTTTTATTTTTTTTCCTAAAAAATTGTTATTTTCCAAAATATTTAGTAAAGTAAAAAAACATGACTTGTCTCGTCAAAACGAATCAATAATTCACAAATGTTTGGAACAAAATTAACAAACATGATTTTTCTTTGAACAAGGACAAAAAATGCTAAAAGAAAAAATGCTTAGTGGAACAGGGTCTAAGAACTCTACTATGCGTAACTTGTATTGACACTGTACAGATCGTCATGCGAGATCCATTTTTGGGTCTCATACGAATGATCCAAGCCGTTAATTAATTCTTAAACTTGAATATGGGGTTGACGTGGACCGTTGATCTAGCATTAAGGAAAGTAAAGTAAAATAAAAATAAGTTGAGTTATGCTGTTGTGGGGAGGAAACTTGGAAATGGGATTGATGTGGGCTGTTGATTTTTACTTGGGCAATCCTATCCAAAAAAGGGGTAATAATGGACTTTTGAATACTGGAGGGGAGCTGAACTCGGAAATAGAATGATTTTTTTTTTATCTGCGGGAAATGGAGGTTGACAGAGTTGCATTCCAGAAAATTGATTTTAGTGTAAGTGCTACTCATGCGGTACATACGAGCTGTTAAAAAATGCAATTTATGGCTATGATTGAAAGGTACCGAACGAATTAAACCAAAAAAAAGGAGAAAAAAATTGTTTTAATCTGATTTGTCAATTGCATTGTGTTGCATTAATATCACATGGTATCTGATTTGCAAATAGAATTCCTCCAGCTTGAGAGAGTTGTCTGTGTACCTCATTCCAAAAACCTTTTTAAAAAATAAATACTTATTGAAAAAATTTCAAGCTTAAAAGTAATGTGCTTATGAAAATACCCCTATATCAATTTTAAAAAAAATACCCCTCCATGGAAAGAACAAGGAAAATATCTACTACTCCCATTATCCACAGATAGAGTAGTTGGGTTTTGGCTATGTAATATCTTTTTTATTGATAATCGCAATGTGATATTATGATGGCTTTTTTCCTAGAGCTGTGAATTTGGTTTGTGGTTAGTGTAAAAGCTGGGGACAACAGAAAGAGGACAAGCTTTTTTTGGATTTTTTAATCCGTAAAAGGAGCAGTTAAAAAAAAACCCGCAAAAGGACAAGTTTTGGGTAGTGCAATTTTTGTATGGCATGTGTGGAAAACAAGAAGATTTTCAGTGGTGCCGTGCGGCGCATCCAGGCCATCTATTTCGGTTTTGGACTGCTCGGATCTGGAGAGAGAAAGTGTTGATGTGAGATGAGAGAGAGTGTTTTAATTTGGACCGTTCAATACACTTTTAGACAGCCTGAATGTGTTGCTCGGGCATCACGTTAGTCGGGTGATGTGGTACTCATCCGGCGCCAAAAAATTCCTCGTAGAGAAGAAATAACTAATAAGGCGAGAGCTGGTCAGTGAAACTGGATAATCGTGTGTGGGTACAGTGCTCTGTGTAGAATCTTTGGGTACTAAACATTTATCCATTAGTGAGTAGAGCTTATTTTGGATCCCATAAATTAATTTAAGCTATTCCTTATTTTTAAAATTATTTGCTTAGTTGCCCTCGATGAATTAACTCAATCAGATAACTGTAAGTTTGATTAGGGCTTTATTTGGCCTAATAAGTCAAATGGTTTATATTTTTGGGTCATTATTTAAACTTCTTTTTGCAATTTTTAGTTTTTAATATTATTACTTCTTCATGATTAGAGGAATCTCAAAGGTAAAAATTACAATCGAAACCTAGATCTTTTGAATAAAGTCAAAAATAAGTTAATAAGTTGATTTTTTGGTCTTCATGCAAAAAAAATTTGGGTTTCGATCATAATACAATGGGTACTAATCATTTATTTAGCTGCCATCGATTGTATAGTAATGGTGTAGCGTTGGTGGAGTGGTGGAAGTGGTGGTGGTGTTGTAGTGGCAGCGGCAGCAACATAGTAGTGGTGGTGGGCTAGAGTGATGGGGATGGTGGTAGTAGTAGTGGTGGTGGCGATAAAGTGATGGAAGTGGTGGTGGTGGTGGCGGTGGTGGAATGGTAGTGGGAATGATGCCAATGGTGTAACGGTGGTAGTAGTGATAGATTAATGGTGAAGGTGCTAAAGTGGTAGTGGAGCAGTGGTGGTGGAGTGGTGGAGGTGGTAGTAGAGTAGTGGTGGTGGTGGATTGATGGTGATGATGATAGTGGTTGTGGGTAGCGTGCCCTTTCAGGAGGGAAAAAAGGATTCCATTCCTTTTCCCCGAAGCCGGGTTGAGAGAGCGTAAGGCGGGATAAGCGCTCGCAAAATACAAAGAGTCGCCACTCGGGTTTGAAGGTCTGACTCCTAAGGAACGGTATCTTGAAGCACTTGCCGCTCTATTTGATTTGAAAAAGTGAAAGCACCAGTCCGTCATAATCATATCTGGGTTCGGGAGCCAAGTTACGAGAGGGGAAGGTTTTAAGGCACCGCTCTTGCCCAATCCGGAGATCAGTCTCTACTTAGGCATTTTGAAAATATTTGTGATTCTTCTTTTGTTAATCGATTTTTAGCCAATTAGGGTGGAAAAACAGTTTATCGGCGATTAAAATTGTAACATGTTTTCAGAATGTGATCGAAAATAACACAGATGTCATGAAATATTGAAAGATAAATGAGACAAAATTCAGAACTATGACCGGATATCAAACAGTGCCCTTGTATGAATTTGACACAAGCAGTGGCCAACTTGCATGCATGGATCTTCATGCATGCAAGTTCTCCATCGCGCGATAAACCCATACAGTTGCGTGTGCGTTGACATCCCACCAACAGGCTGAATTTTATTCCCTTCTGGCTCTGGAATGACCAGTGCTAACCCAGGAGGTAAACCAAACAGTTTATACGTACTGAAAGTAAATAATTATTACAAATAGGATGAACAGAAATAAAATACAACCCCTAAACAGTGGGGATATTGAAACAAAGGTTAAGGACTAAGTTGCCCATGCAAAGGCAGTCTCTAGAAATTGTCATATCATCACGTGCTAGAGTGAGATCAATGTGCGATGGTCTTGACTGGACTTTCAGAAATTGCTCTTGCATGTCTGGGCTCTGAGACATGTTTAGAAGCAACCCAAGGGCATTCCAAAGAAAATAAATGAGTAATCTGAGCTAAGCTAATTGGTTTTAATATACAAAACAGCTTACCAGTTTCAATCATGCTTCACAGTGATTTATATATACTATTATGAAAAACATGAAATAACTAGCATCCTATCCCCACGAGAACCGTTGCATGTGTGGCTGGGTTCGTCGCACGCAGGAGAGCCAGTGCATGGTTCTTGTAACCCTACTAACCTTAGGGTCAGGACTGGTATTGATTACCAGCCTTAGCCCTGCCAGCCCCCCTTAGGAATCAAAACAGTAAGCGGGCAATAAGTTATACATTTGCTTAAGTGTTTGAAAATGGCTTTGAAGAAGTAGGTAATGGTGGTAAAATGAGTGTATAGAGGTGAGTTGAGTTGTGAAATAGCAAGAGTATGGTGGATTATATGGCTTTTTTGGTTGAAAATTTGTAACCCTTGTAATGGAAGACCAAAGGGGTATATATGGGAAGAGAGGAGAGCTTGGTTGGTGGCACACTAGGCTATACAACCAACCAACAAGGCTGCTTGTGGTTGCTTGGTGGAGAGAAGGGTTCCACAAAGGTGATGGGAGAGTGGGTGAAGGGGTGGTGCCTGCAAAACGTTGTGTTGGCGACGAAAACGGGGTTATACAGCTCTGCAAACCCCTGATCATCACGAAATCCAGCTGGAAAAAGGTGATAGGGACAAATGTTGACCATCGCTTGATGATCTGGCTAACTCGCGCATTGGTCAACAGTCAAGGCTTTGACTTTGACCAACACCTGGCAAATGGATCAACGCACAAAAGAACCAGTTCAACGCGTGATGGTCAAACCTAAGATCAGGGTTTTGACTTAGGGTTTTGGGGTTTTGGAAGGGTTCCACTCACTCCAAGCTCAAACCTTTTCATTCTCAAGATTATTTTTGATCTGATTTATCATCGGGGAAATAAAAAAATCAAAAAATGAAGTAAAACGATCGGGAGATCCAGATTGCGGTGTCTATAGTGGTGAAGTGGTTGTGGTGGTGGTGTTTGAAGTGGCGGTGGCAGTTTAGTGATTGTGGTGTAATGGAGGCAATAAGTGATGGTGGAAGAGTGATGGTTGTGCAATGGTGGGCGTTATTGTGGTAAGTTAGAGTGGTGGTAGTGCTGTAGTTGTAGTGGTGTAACGGTGGTGGAGTGGTGGTGCTAGTGGCAGTGGAGTAATGGTTGTGCAATGGTAGCGTTGGAGTAGTGGTAGCGGCATGACAATGGTGGTGGTGGAGTGGTGGAGGTGGTGAAGTGTTAATGGGAGTAATGGTAGTGGTATAGCAATGGTGGTGGTGTGTTGAATGTGATGGCGGTAAAATGGTAGTGGAGTAGTGATGGTGGTGAAGTGGTGGAGGTGGTAGTAAAGTAGTAGTAGTGGTGGAAGAATGGTGGAGGTGTTGAAGTGGTGGGTAGCAGCGGCGGTGATGACAGTTGAGTGATGGTGGTGTAATAGTGGCAGTGAATGATAGTGGGGAAGTGAAAGTTATGCAATGGTGGACGTTGTTGTGGTGGGCTGGAATGGTAATGGTGTAGCGGTGATGGAATGGTGGAAGTGGTGGTGGAGTGATGGTGAAGGTGGTTAAGTGGCAATGGTAGTGGAGTAGTGATGGTAGATTGATAGTGATAGTGGTTAAATGGGAGTGGAGTAGTGGTGTTCGTGGTGCTGGTGAAGTGGTGGTGGTGGATTGATGGTGATGGTGATGGTGGTGAAGTGGTAGTGGAGTGGTGGTGGTGGTGGAGTGGTTGTAGGAGCGATGGAGTAGTAGTGGTGGTGGGAGGGGTTGTGGTGGTGGTATGATAGTTGAATGTGAGTACACAATAATTCAACAAAAATTATATAACTCAAAGCTACTTAATTTTTTTGCTCCTTGTTAGCCTAAATTTTAAATGACACTTCATTTATTAAGCAATGTAAAATATAGTTATCAAATATTGAATCATTTTTTACTTAATTAATTTAGTTTTTAAGTGTTGAATTTATATTATCAACCAACCTCATAGATTGACGTGAATTTTGCATTTTCCATTGTAAACATAAACAAGTACTCCTACAATTTTGCTCAAATATTATTGATCTCCATGCATCGTTGTGGCGGAAGGTAAGGCTATCATCTTGTTCCCCTTACCTTTGTATGAACATCTCAGAACTATTCTGATATACGACAAAGATACTTAATGATGTTGTGGTGGCTATCTTTAGTTTGCATGAGTGAGTGCAAAAGAATGATAGCGAAAAAGACTCTATTAGTTTGATTTTGGTGGCATTTGATGGTGGCAGTTTCAATTCAGAGGTAGGCAGGTTGAGAGAGGATATGGTTCCAAATCAAGAGAACGTTCACAGTCAATGGGTGATAAGAAGAAGTGCTACTGGTGTAATAAAGAGGGACATGTAATCAAAGAATGTCGAGAGCGTAAGAAGGATAAAAAAAAAGTTCAGCAAATGTAGCAATCGAGGAGGATTCTTATGTTGAAGCTGATAAGCTCACAGTCACTTCAGGTACTGAAATAATAGATTGGGTTTTAGACCCAGGGTATTCTTTTCACATCTTGTGGTAGACGTACTATGAGGATGGCTAATAAAACAAATAATAAAATTGTGGGTGTTGGGGACAGTGAGAGTTCGCATGATTGATGGACACGTGGTGACATTAATTGGGGTTAGACACATGCCATGTCTTTAAAAAAATTAAATTTGGTTGGGAACGTAAGTTTCGAGAGGTTGCAAGTTCCAGTGAAGCGGTAGAATCCCTGAGTTTCTTAAGGGATAAAAGGTGGTGTTGCATGGTAAGCTAATGGGTACCCTATACAAGCTTGAAATGGTTGTTTTAACTAAGGGAGCAAAAGTCAAGCAAGTACTATGGGATGTGATAATGCACATGTGATGCGTGGGAGTGAACAAATTGCGAAGAGATGCTTGGGCTCATAAGCGAGCATGTGAAGGTGTGAAAGTCGTGCAAAATTTTGGCGAAAAAGAGGTGCACCAAGTTGGTGTTCCCATGGAACCTCCAAGTAAGGAGATAAAATTTGTTGATGAGGTCAAAGGCGTGCCTAATAAAAATAGTGTCTCTTTTGCTTTAAACTTGGTTAGTTATGGCGATCTCCCCATTTTGCACAAGCAGAAGGAGAGGTGGGGCCATGTCAATTTACGAAGTGAGGTTTACGAGGCGCCCCAATGAGGGTTTGTGGTGCACATAGGTGAGGGGGTTTGAAAATTAGCCCACTTAAATTAGGAGTTGATTTATTTTGCTTCACCTGCATGGAGTTCATATTGGTTTAGAATAATAATCCATGTGAAATTAAGGACACTCAAATTAGAGGTGCAAATTCAATTACCACACATGAGTTGAGGGGGTAATTGTTTTAGTCCAGCCATGGAAGTGATGCCCAAGGAATTTAATAATTCCTAATTGGAAAGGTTTTATTCAAAGCAAACGAGTCTTGTTTAAGAAGACCTATTGGTTAAGGAATTTTGGCTAAGGAAATCATATTGGAATAAGAAAATGAGTGATATCCGAGCAATAAAGTTACCATTTGTGATGAGGTTTTTTCTAAGATTATAAATTCCGATGGGTTGTTAGGTTTTTTGAAGGTGTGTGAGATAAACAAAATTGATGAGAGTAAAAGAGAAAAATTATATTGTAATAGTTAGGGAGAGATAAAAACATTAATGAACTTGAGCTTAGGAATTAATATTTTTTCCAACTCATTGTACTTAATCAATACAGTGGAATTCTCTTTTGTTTGTGGAGTAGGTATTAAAACTGAACCACATGAACTTTGTGTTCTTTGTTTTTCTTTGTACTTGTTTAATTTTGTGGCATGCATTCATTGTTGCAAGGGGGTAAAAATCCCTACATTGGCAACCCTTTAACGACAACAACTTCATCTGCAAACGCAATAAACGACTTTAATTGGACCCTAGATCCAGCAGAAAAGGAACAAAATCGAGGAAAAGGAGGAAAAAAGCCCTAATTAAGCTTCGAGACACAAGTACCGGAAAAAAATTCACCAGTGGGAACATCTATCGAATGCCTTAAAGGCATTACAAGAGAAAGCCCTAACAAGCCAATAATGAAAAGATGTGGGGTGGATGGATAACATTGATGATAAAAATCGCTCTCATCGCTCAAGGGGAATGAAAAGCCTATAAAACAATGGGGAAGTATGATAAAAAAAATAATACAATTTTATTCCTACGAATTGACATGTTTATAGAATTATAGGACCATATAGTTTGCAGAATTTTCCAGTCGAAGTAGTTCTCAAGCATACATCCTCAAGAATGTTTGAAATGCGAAACTTGTGTACACTCAAAATTGCATTTTACAATTTGTAACACTAAATAGATGATATTTTACCATCCCCAGTTTCAATCATAACAGGAATACGTTTGGTGGTGAAAGTATACATAAATAGTGATGCTTCCATCACTTAGATTTACGAGCATTTTTTAATATAATTCTTTTCTTGTGATGACAAGGGCAAGGTGACAGAAATAATTTGAAATTCTCTAGCTTTCATTTTTGTGATATATGATATATGTTCCACATTCCTTCATTTTTCTTTCACGGGCGACTTCCTTCGTGTAGTATTGTTGTCTTTTTCCTTCTTGTGGATAAGTATCAGTGCCCTTGTATAATTTGCAATTATTTGTCTGGTAAAAGATTATAGTTCATCATTTCTGGTGCAAACTCTCTCTTACCTTCTCTTTAGGTTCTTGTCAGTGAATACCAACCTTCGACAGGAGCTTCGATATAGTTTCTTCAATGAGGTTAAAGGTCTAATACATCACGATGAGTTGGAAGAGAGCCTAGCATTAGGGGAATTGGATAATTTGGAGTGAAATCAACACCAATGCATAATCGTAATTACCATCATTATATTCCATATTCTGCATTAGTAATTAGTTAGTATTGTAATAGAACTACTGTAATTGTCCCAAATTTCACTTTAGATTTGCTTAATTTCACCATGCAAATCCAACCAAAACAATACAAAACTATAAGTAGATAAAACATAAGTATTTCTATTAGTATCCATAATTCTTATGTCAATTTGGCTATCTAATATGAATATTATTGATCAATTAATACATTGATCAATAATGAACCGACGCGCGCAGCGTAATGTTTTTTTTGGAATTAACATTTTCCAATTTCGGTTCAGTTATCTACTGAATTAAAATTAAACCAAATGTTGTAAATGAAGTGTGTTCTTCTCTTGTTGTGGATTGCATAACAATAAATCAAAGGCTTCAATTAATGGCTATTAAAAAGGCTTATTTGAGAACCTGAAAGAACAAGTAGTTGATCTTATATGTTTACTCTTACTTAAATTTCATTATTGCGTATAATAAAATAGTTAACTTTAATCTTTGGACAAGTAAAACTATCAAGGCGTAATTTGTACGCATAAGATAAATCTTTCAATACTTTAAAAAAAATGTGTTTGAAATTTCATGACAACTAATTTTTCCACTGCCATTGGGTTTATTTGTTGGGGTGGTACTAAATGGTATAAAACTTGCTTCAACAATAGAGAAAGTTAAACGGTTAAAAAATTTGGTCAAATCTCATTTTCTTGAGAAAAATAGTGTCGTAAATATAAATGTCACAGAACCCCACATGAAAACTTTTAAAGGACGGAGGTCTCACTTGTGTTTATATGAAGATTTGAATTACATATATATTAGAACGCACTTTGGTTAGCACCTACTCTGGGTAAGAT
The DNA here is from genome assembly GCA_019656295.1 of Rhododendron mucronatum var. ripense. Lineage (NCBI taxonomy): Eukaryota > Viridiplantae > Streptophyta > Magnoliopsida > Ericales > Ericaceae > Rhododendron > Rhododendron mucronatum. The sequence goes on from BPLT01000026.1 coordinate 522,676, forward strand.
TAAACATTTTATTTAGAAATGTTTTTTTTTTTAATCGGCAAAAGAAAATTTTATTAAACTCGAAGAGGGTACATCGAGTAAAAGGGAAGGGAGAACCAGAAAGTTCAACCCAACCCTACAAAGATAAACAAAGACAAGGTAAATAAAAGGGAAAATACAGCCAAACACTCTTAAATAATGAGACGTCTAGCACCATCAAGATTTCTTTTAATATCTTCCACCGTATACACCTTGATATCAAATCTAGCTTTGATCCATAAAGCTACCCTTGTTTTGGTTAGCTTTGATCCACTATGTAGAGCCGTATGCGAGCAAATGATCTCTATGAAAAGAATAAAAGTGATATGTTTGAATAGAGTGATCCGAGTCAGTTTGGCTATCTACTATGAGTATTACTAAACATTTTATTTGGAAATGTTTTCACAATATTGTACCAGCATAAGAGGTGTTGTTTCGCAAACAGGTGGTTGCCGATCCACTATGTAGAGCCATATGCGAGCAAATGATCTCTATGAAAAGAATAAAAGTAATATGTTTGAATAGAGTTGATCCGAGTCAGTTTAGCTATCTAATATGAGTATTATTTTCCAATCAATATAATGAGCAACAAAAAACTAACCCGGCGCGTTTTGCGCGCCGGCATCTAACTAGTATACTCATAAGGATATTATATGAGTTAATTACTCTTAGTAATTAAAGGATAGGGGATATCAGCCCCACCCTTGTTTTCTTCCACCGTTTATACAGAGAGAGAGAGAGGGCTTTCTGTACCTATACTCACATCTGAGATCACCGCTTGCCGTTCCGGTCAATTTCATGGGGGAAAACCTACTAACTTTCTTGGTAATCTCTCTCACTCACTAATTTATTTGCAATCGATATTATAATATGTATAGTACTTATATCAAAGAAAGTAGAATTGGGGCAATCACATACAACCCACATATGTACAGGACACTCACGCACATGACACAACTTGCCGCGAAACGGCAGCCATGGTTGCCGGCCAACTCGACACTACTCCGGCCACTCCCTCTCACCCCTCCACCGTATCTCTTTCTCTTCTTGCGTTCACCGCACCCTAACCCCTGGAATTTTCACGCAAGAGAGAACTCCTTCCGACAAAGAGGTCGAATTCGAGACTCGCCACCGTAATGGAATCAGCCCTAAAAATAGGATCTTAAAAGCCTAATTTGAAATTTCCGATTGTTGTTGACTGACTTAGGTTAATTACATACTATTACTTCCATATTAGAACTATAAAAACAGCCCGCAATTTATGAGTTTTACTCTAAGTTGAGTTACAAGAATTATGCTTCGATGTGAGTACTAATGATGATACTAATCTAACTTAATTAGATTAAAAATAAGAGTAAATTTGTGAGTAACTGTCCATATTTTTTTGTTAGGTGTAAGCTTTCCAGAAAAGTTTAATCTCACGACAAGTTAGCTAGATGCAACATTAAGGTGAGTTGCGCATACCTTAGTTACATGTCTTTTCTAAATTTTTGGAATAAAATGCCATTGCTTGAATATGCAAAAAATGTGGGATTTGAGCTTCTTACTTGGTTTAATTACTGTTGTTAAATAGAAATACTTGCAATGGCTTGTTTATAAATCTTACGTGTTATGGTTAAAGACTAGACCATGACAATATGTTTTGGAAACTGGAATTGTTACTGGTACATGCTTGTGATAATATGATTCATTTGAACAGTGTCCCGAGCGCTTGGGGACGGGTAAAGATACTAGTGGCGTGAAATAATAAGGTAGGAGATGCAGCCAGGTATCATTGGGTAATGATATCTTACCACTTTTCAATGGGGTCGCTCCCCAACCGACTGGCAAAAATACTGTTGAATTATATTATCGCTCAAAAGTGCAAAAGTTGAAAGAGAAATGAAATGAAAAGGGTTCATCTTTTGGACCAAACAAATGAGCTTATGGATCAAGATGCATGTACCGGAGAATTTGATGGGAATATTGGAAATGTTGCTTTGCTCTTGAATTGTTTTACTAAGTGAGATATTTTCATGGTCAAACTTGTAACTTTGGTATACGTTTCTCATCCAAGCTTCGGCTTATGAAAACCTTTTTCAATTTTTCAGGTTAAGGTAGACAGCAAGTTGTGGATTGAATGGGGTGCTAGAATAACCGTGGAGAATCATGTGTAGTCTAATGGTTTATAATTATTATACTTATACACTTAGAAGTTCTGGTATTATGTTATTTACTTTATGCATCCGCATACTTTGAATTCTATGGTTTAAAAAGACGATGATGCGAGAAATCTCTAAACTCGAATATGAGCAGGCCTTCGGCAGCTTAACACCCGCTTGGCCGGTCACGACTTTCAAGGGAGGTTTTGGGTTGTGACAACTGCTTTGAGCTTTCCAATTAGGGGTGGCTTTACCATGGTTTTAGGGGTTTAAGCAAACCTTCCGGGTTCAAAAATTGTACTCAAAAATTTTAATTTTTGAAATACAGATTAAATTATTTTGAGTACTCTTGGCACTGGATCGCCCGCACTCACGTGGAATTAAAATTAGTGAAAGTACAATTAATTTTGGGCCACACCAAGGTGTGATGAAAAAGGGGCCTGGGGCACGCCATGTGGCGGGGCACCGAATATTTTTTGTCATAGCGTACACCCAGGTTGAGGAGGATGCATGGTGTGTGCACGCAAGTCCAATCTGTTAGGGAGTATCCATGGACTCAATATACATTGAGTAACTTATATCTACTTAAAAAGTTAAGTCTTGTAGGTTGTAAGCCATCCAAATTGTACTCTCTTTTTTTTGTTTATTTGACGTGTGACTCAATCTTCACACATGTTCCTAAGCCTTTAGTAAAGTGTGATGAAAAAGACAGGCAAATGCATGGAAACCAGTGGTCCAAAATTATAATTTTGTTCATACTAATATGCTTCGGAGCAGGTGGAACACAAGAACAAACTAGACGTATTCCCGATGATGAAAGTAAGAGGCCTTCTTCTTCTCTATGACTTCGATTGGTTTATTCATTTTTCCTGTTTGTACCTTCTAGTTTTTCATCTCTCGAATATAGAGAAGAGGTTCAGCACAAGATGGGAATGGAAAATTCTGCAGTGCGGCTTCCTGTAGGGCACGTTCGGACTGTCCATCTCAGCAATCAATGGTTCAAATATGTTTGTTATCTTTGACCAGTAATAATAATGCGGCTTTCCGTAGGGCACCCTATAGGGGCGAGAAAGGCCTATTCCACCAAATACTGGCCTGATACGCATGCTGGCACCGCAAGTTTTGTGTGCAAATCAGCCTCCGGCGCCCCTTTTAAACGGAAATTCTAATCGCAAGGAAGATTTGCAGGGAACCACGCAAAGAAAAATGCGTTTGGACCTGTTCCGGTTCACGAGAGATTTTCTAGTGCGTCTGGGACAACGCCACGTACTTGTGCCCCAGTGGTGGGGGAGAGGCTCATTGAATAATGTTAGATGATTGGATCGAACACTTATACGTATTAAATTGAGCTGATTTTTCGCGGATTGGACTCTGCTGATAGCCGCTAACTTAGAAGTCCCTATTGGCATGTGCTTACTGGTACCTCCAATTATTAGTAAGCATAATTAAGCATAGATTTACTGAAGAATCTGCAATATCATCAACGGATCTATTTGCTGTTGTGAATCACCTTAGAATTGCTTGCAGTGCTGCAGATTGCACCACACTCAACTATGGGGGATCTTGCAATGCCATTGGAGTAAAGGGAAATATCTCATACGCTTTCAGCAGTTATTATCAGTTGCAAAAGCAGGACTCAAAGAGCTGCAATTTTGACGGGCTTGGTATGATCACTTTTCTAGATCCTTCAATCAGTGAATGTAGATTTGTTGTTGGGCTTACTGATAGTAGTTCTTCAAGTTTTATTAAGCATAGTAGGTGGTTCATTGCTTGGCTTTGGACGTCATGGGGAGTTTGGATTTTTGTCTTGTGAAAAGAGTTTTCAGTAGATGGTTTTGTCATGGTCAAAGTGTTTGGTGAATACACATAGGAGATAGGGTAGTGTAGCCTATTGCCGATATATTGTTAGAAGTTATCAAAGTTATTGTAGCTAGGAATGTTGTTGTAGCAAAGAGATGAACATCTTATTTATTCCATACCCATTTGACAATCTATTGAGAGTGGTTAGTCTTATATGTTTGCGTATTACTATGCTGAAAGGCAATAATTTGTGTACATCTGCTTGCATGGTTGTGGAAGTATGAACTTTTGATCTGAACTTAGTGGTAATCTCATTGTCCGCTTATGAATTTGTAGAAAACATTTGAGATAACTAGTTTCCTACATCCCAAAGTCTACCTAAAGAATTCCTCAATATGACAAAACTCGTCCATGGACTCCCGATGCCTGGGCGTATAGGCAAACGCCCATGCTTTTCATTTCAAATTTAAGTCTACGAATCAGCCCCAAAGTACTAGATTTTAGAACAGATCCAGTACATTAAAGGGTAAAGCAAATTCAGAAAACAGGTAGTAGAAAAACAAATCTCTTCGGTAGTGGACGCTGGGATTAACTGGTACCCTCATTGGACCGCATATTGAATTAAAAAAAAAGAGTACCCTTAGGCCCCGTTTAGTTGCCAGGAAAGAACAGGAAAGTATGGACAAAACAATTTTCCCATAACTTTCCTAGTGTTTAGTTGACAGGAAAATTCTAGAACTTACCAATAACTTACCAATTTAAGTTTTCCTGCAGGAATTACTTTCCTGCAAAATTGATCCTGCAAAAAACAGGATTTTGCGTCGCGGGAAAAGGAAAATGAGTGAACACTCACAAAATTTTTCCCGAAAGTTTCTTTTTCCTGACAAATGAACAACTAAATCTTAATTTTTCTTGCAAAATTCTTTTGTCAAATGAACACTCACAGGAAAATAATTTTCTTTTTCTTTTACTTCACCTCACTTCACTTTTTCTGAGAACCAATTTTCCACACAATTTTCTCGACAACTGAACGGAGCCTTAGAGTGGAAATGGCTTTTATTCCAGTAAAACGATCACACTGGAAACATTAACTTCATCCCCATTGCTGGGGAAATGGCTTAGAAATCCATTGAAGTACGGAGTACTAGAAAGCAAAAATGACGGGTTAAGTTTTATTATGGCTTCTTAGCAGAAGTTATTCCAAAGTCCGTTGCTGTATTCCGCTGCTGAAGACCTTGTGATGCATCAGTTTGAAGCACAACATCCATCTTTACAGCATACTTTTCCGCAATGAATTTGTGGCTTCATGATGAACGAACAGCACCTACAACCTTTACAGCGTAAGCAAATACAGTTAGAAATCTAGTGGAAATTCGTGACTATATACGTAGAGGGAACACGTCAAAACAGATGTTACGCGGAATATATATGGCAATTGGAGCTTTCATTTATGTTTTTCAATATGTATTATTGACTTTAATCAATTTATGTTTCCTTTCCTTTATGTTTCAGATACTTAAGAAATAAGGATAATGATTCTCTCCTTCGTCGAATCAAGATTTTGTTTCCTTCTTAGATATGGCTCTTAGCTTATAAACAAGACTGTTGATCATTGTAGTCATTACAGTTTCGGTAATGAGAATCGAGTTAGAGTTGTGGCCAGTTTGTGCTACCCTTCTTTCCCTTCTCATCGCGTGCTGCATCGGGATGTGAATGTCTCGTGTAAGAATATTACTACTTGGGATGTGAATGTCTCGTGTAAGAATATTACTACGTAGATAGGATTAGGTGTTAGTCTACATACGAATCCGATGTAATTACGATCACGACTCACAAGTAGTGAGGAAGAAGCAAACTGAGTTTTACCGGTGGGGATGAATCATCTCTTCAGAGGTCTGCAAAGGAGCAACACCACCTCTGGCGGCAGCAGCAGCAGCAGCAGAAGCAGTGGTGGTGAGAATGGGTGCTGCCACTGCCAGAAGTACTAGGAGCCCCAACAGAGGACCCAACAATGTGGTTCCCTTTCTTCCCATTCTGTATCTGCCTTCCATTGATTCCAAGTACCTAGCAGATGCATGCATGCATCCTATTTATACAGCAAAACCAGTTTTGTTTTAGCAAGTGGGTATGGGCTTTTTTGGTTTATAGCTATCCGTTATCCACACTTGTTGATGCCTATCGAGTATTGTCGCACTCCTACAAGCAGTACTAGTATCTTTATCCGCGGGTGTGTATTTTTGACTTGTTCTCCTTTTGCATTGGAGTCTTTTCACATTGGCCGACGTTGAAATTTGATCAAGGAAGCACCAGAATTAGTTGAGGTGCAGGCAAGCTGATCCTGGTGTCTAGTTATAAACAAAAAATGAAGCACTTTAATAAGATGAGAAAAAATTATTTTGGAAAATGCAAAATTATCTCTGAGTTGGGAGAAATTACGATTGAAAGAATTAGATTACTAAAATTTGAAGATATTAAAGTTAGAGGTGAGCAAAAAATCCGTCAAACTGTGAATCCAGTCCAAATCAATCCAAACCGATAGGTTTGGTTCGGCTTTTTAGTAATATGATTTGTTTATGGTTTAAAAAAATTAGAAATTGCGTTATATGGTTTGATTTGTGGATTCACGTTCACAGTTATGGTTCCAAATCGATCTAAACCGTATAATGCATATATATATATATATATATATATATATATATGTAATTTAATTATTATTCACCAAATAAATATTGGAGGTTTAGTCCACTACTTTTCTAATTTATTGATTCTACTAAATCCTAGAGGCGTCAAATGGGTAGGACCGGCATGGCATGTCACAGGCACGGTCTTGGTCTGGCACGGCACGAAAGTTGGCCTGGTACGGCACGACACGACACAGTTATAGACGGGCACGGGCACGGGCACGGCACAGGGTATGGAAAAACAAAAAAATTAAATTAAATAAGCCAAATGGCTTTTTTATCATTATTCAATATTTTTTCACATTTTTTATTTCTTAGGAAAAAAAGAAAGCAACTAAGACTTTTAATTTAAAAATAATAATATCTTTAAAAAATCAAGTTTAAAAAAAAAAAATCAGTTTTTTACCTTTACAATCAATTCCTTGTACGGTAGTCACACAATTGCAACACAATCACGACAATCAATACCGTTCATTTTGAACTTAATCGTTAGCATGAACGATTAAGTTTGAGCTAGTTTTTTTAAATCAAAACTGTCTAACTTTTTTGTGGGAGAGATTAGATCATTCATGCTAAGAATGAAGTAAATTCTTTATTGTTAAATGTCGATAAAACTCAACGTGCTAACGAAAATAAAGCTTTGAAATAGTTCTTTTTATATTTTTTATTTATCCGAAATAGAAGTTATGATATTCCAATTTTGCATCGAAGGATTTTTTTCTCTAATTGAGGTCCAAAATGTTTGGGCCCTAAACAGAACTATGGAATTGGACGGGCCCATCTTTTAGGATTGGCAACAATTGAGGCCTTTGAATAGAATTTTCTTAACAACGTTATTCATGCAAAATATTTGCAAATCATACGAAAACACTTTCTTAACAACATTATTCATGAATCTGCGTCTCAACGTAATTGCAACACAATCAATACCGTTCAGTTTGCTTTTCTTAATGTTTACATTATTCTCACAATTTTTTGATTGATTGAATTTTGAAAGCATTTCATCGAGACGCAGATTCATTGTTAAAATAGATTTTTTAACTTTTTTTTTATGTCCGATCAATTATGTAACGATGAGCAATTTACTTCATTCTTAGCATGAATGATCTAATCTCTCCCGAATAAAAGTTAGATGGTTTTGATTTAAAAAAAATAGCTCAGGCGGCCCTCAAATGGTGCATTATAGGACTTTAAAGCCTTTGGAAGCACTGAATGTGTTCCGATCATGTGGTTTCCGACATCTGATTATCACCTATTCAGGAGAGAATGATAAATTTGATAAGACGTTAAATCGTAACGGTTTAGATTAAACATTCTAAAAAATGAGTTTGTAGCTACCGTTCAAATCTATACATTGAACTTACCTACTTCTAAACCAAGGTATTGTGATATAATCTAATGAACGCTAGTCACACGATCGTAACACAATTATGACGATCCGTACTGTTCATTTTGTTATTCTTGTTGTTTTAATCATTCTCACGAAATTTGGTCTATTGGGTTTTGGAAGCCTCTTTAACGGGACGTAGATTCATTAATAGAAATTTTTGTTATGTATGATCAAGTATATAACAATAACCAATTTACTTCATTTTTGGCACGAATGATATAATCTCTCCCACATAAAAGGTAGACGGTTCCGATTTTCAAAAAACAGTTCAGGCGGCCTCGAGTCATTATAGGACTTTGCAAGAATTTTTTGTTATTTGGTGCATATGGATCATGGTGTGACTTATGCACATGATCACACTCACACTTGGACCGGGTATATAAAAAATGCTACGGGCAGAATTGCAGCCCTAGCAGCCACAACTCTCTCTATCTCTCCCTTTCTCTCTCTCTCTCTCTCTCTCTCTCTCTCTCTCTCTCTCTCTTATTGACAGGAACAATTACAACTTCCATTCAAAACTGTCCCTTGTTAAGCAGTCGGGTTCTTAAGCAGTCGGGTTCTTTCATTTTCTGGGGCCATTAGAAATTATTTCTGGTCGTCTCCACTCTCCATTGGATTGATACGTAAATGTCTACTGCATTAATTTTCTGATAGTCCAATAGGCTTTCTACTAGATGGCGTCGCTATTACTCTTAAATATGGGGCATGGTTAATTGGTTCTATTTTGTACTCACACATGAGCGCTGTTCTATAATACGTACATTGAAGTGGTCCATAATATGCTTAATCTAGATGTTGATTGATAACGTAATTTAATTCAAAGTTCTATCAATTTTCATCTTCTTCTTACTAATACACCTCTGAAGCTCGTTCAAGCATTGACATTTCCTTTTCTGCCCCTTCTGGGTTTTGGGTTCTGACTTCTCCTGTTATAAACAAAAGCCAAACGTATTTTCTTTGGTGTACTAATTTTCTCTGCATAATCTAGTGTACTAATTTTCTCACGTTGTTTTTGTAGTTTTTAATCTACGCTTCATTTTCTGGAAACAGTCGAGTATTTTTTTGTTGCCATTGTGAGTGTGAGAAATGCATAAATGAACACCAAATCAATTTCCCCGCTTCAATTACAGGCTTACAGCTTCTAAATACTGGCAACCTCGTTCTTCCAAACCGAAGTGGTTCAATGAATGTTTGGGAAAGTTTAGATTCACCAACGGATACACTCCTTCCAAACCAACCCATAACGTGAATGTGAACGGGCACGGCACGACACAACACAAAGCACGGTTGGCACGAAGCTAAACGGCACGACACGACGCGACACGTTTGACATCTCTAGCCCGACCTGACACGATTAAGTAAACGGGCCGGCATGGCTTGACACGATTGAAAACGGCACGGCACGACACGATTTAAGAAAACGGACCGGCACGACACGACACAATTGGCAAAAGGCACGGCACGACACGACACAATATGATTTAAGTAAATGGGCCGGCACGACACGATACGATTGACAGACGGCACAACACGGCACAATTTGAGTAACTACTATAAACGGGCCAGCACGGCACGACACGAAGCACGGAGTTAAATGGGCCGGGCCGGCACAGCACAACACGTTTGACACCTTTACAAAATCCACCACAATATTTAGTTTTCCTTTCCCGCCCAGATAATTTAGACTAAGTTTCTATACATCACAACTCATTCCTAATTTCCTATAATTGTTAATTTATTATACACGAAAAGCATATGGAATCACCAGATCAGTCAACTTTCACTGTCTAATTTCTAAATTTCTAAACATGAAAATCAATTCCATTCCTATTTCTATAATTCCTTCACTAACAAGACTAATTATCCTAACTTTTTCCATATAGGAAAACCTATTCCTATTCTTGTATCAAGTTAACGTGGTAAATCTAAAGGGGATCCATATCTTGCCCAGCCAACAATTTTAGTCATTTTATCTTCTTTAAACTGTGGTTTAAAACTGAAACCTAACCGTATTTTAATGGTTTGGACTGTGAAATTTCTATTTTGCTGCCAACTCAATAATCAAACAATAATAGAAGTGAATAATAAACGATGAACACGCATGATGAACACTAGATATACGTGGAAAACCTCCAAAACGGATAAAAAAACCACGGGGATGAATCAAACATTATATGAATCAACGTATGGTTACAAATAGCCTTACCCTACTATTATGAATCACACACAAATTACCCTAAGATGTATTTGTTGAATTCTCGTTCACCATAACCAATATTTAATTGCCGTCGCATTGGATCCTTAAGCCTTTCGGATACTTTTAGAAATCCACTTAAAGTTTACTCACGAAATCGAATATGAGTTTGTAGAAACTTCATGGAGTGATTACTTCTTTCTTTTAATTGCCGCTCCAATAGTATTGACTGCTGTGCTCCACGTGCTTGCCCTAGCTTCCAATATAAGTCTTCTATTTATATTAGATACCACATCACAAATCGAGCAATACACCCAGTCTCAAATTCCGTCGTAATTACACATTAGCTCTCGATAGATATCCCGATCAATCCATTCTGATTTAGCTCCCACCATTTGCGAAGTCGTTCGGCCTATAGCCATTCGATTCACTCTCTCTCAATTACAAATAAAGATTCATTCCACTTTAATCCTATACAGACTCGATACGCTTAAAAAATGAAAATTACAACTCGATAAAGAATGAAATACAAAAGAAAGTACGTTTTGTCAATGGAATTGCTAACCAAAAAAAATAGCACCTCTTTTTGGAGCTAACAGATTGGTTTGGTTCAATGCCTTTTATGGGTTGGTTTGGTTCTCTAAATTCATAATCCGTAGGTATTGGTTTGGTTCTTGGTTTACTATAAAACTGAACCCATCCAAACTATGCTCACGCCTAATTAAAGGGGCCTAAAACACTACTACAATTGTTATAGCAATACCAAAACATACGGGAATAAACTATTCAGAAGTTTAATGTATTATGCCCCTCAATCCGGGGTGCGTGCTGTTCCTTAGAGACAACATGTGCGTTGGGTCAATCCGGGCCGTCCATGCTTTACAATAGATGGTTCAAAACTGTCCCTTGTTAAGCAGTCACTTGTTAAACAGTCAGGTTCTTTCATTTTCTGGGGCCATTATCATCTCCACTCTCCATTGGATTGATACGTAAATGTCTACTGCATTAATTTTCTGATAGTCCAATAGGCTTTCTACTAGATGGCGTCGGTATTACTCTTAAATATGGGCATGGTTCATTGGTTCTATTTTGTAATCATACATAGGCGTTGTTCTATAATACATTGAAGTGGTCCATCATATGCTTAATCTAGATGTTGATTGATAACGTAATTAAATTCAAAGTTCTATCAATTTTCATCTTCTTCTTACTAATACACCTCTGAAGTTCGTTCAAGCATTGACATTTCCTTTTTTGCCCCTTCTGGGTTTTGGGTTCTGACTTCTGCTGTTATAAACAAAAGCCAAACGTATTTTCTTTGGTGTACTAATTTTCTCAGCGTAATTTAGTGTAGTAATTTTCTCTCGTTGTTTTTTTAGTTTTTAATCTATGCTTCATTTTCTGGAAACAGTCTAGTATTTTATTTTTTTGCCATTGTGAGTGTGAGAATTGCATAAATGAACACCAAATCAATTTCCCCGCTTCAATTACAGGCTTAGTGCTTCTAAATACTGGCAACCTCGTTCTTCCAAACCGAAGTGGTTCAATGAATGTTTGGGAAAGTTTAGATTCACCAACGGATACACTCCTTCCAAACCAACCCATAACATGAACGGGCACGGCACGACACAACACAAAGCACGGTTGACACGAAGCTAAACGGCACGACACTACGCGACACGTTTGACATCTCTAGCCCGACCCGACACGATTAAGTAAACGGGCGGGCATGGCTTGACACGATTGAAAACGGCACGACACGATTTATGAAAACGGGCTGGCACGACACGACACGACACAATACGATTTAAGTAAACGGGCTAGCACGACACGATTGACAAACGGCATGGCACAACACAATTTGAGTAAATATTGTAAACGAGCCAGCACGGCACGACACGAAGCACGGTCAGTGCGGAGTTAAACTGGCCGAGCCGGCACGGCACAACACATTTGACACCTCTACTAAATCCACCACAATATTTAGTTTTCCTTCTCTTCCAAGATAATATAGACTAAGTTTCTATATATCACAACTCATTCCTAATTTCTTATAATTATTAATTTATTATACACAAAAAGCACATGGTATTACCCGATCGGTCAACTTCCACTGTCCAATTTCTAAATTTCTAAACATGAAAATCAATTCCATTCCTATTCCTATAATTCATTCACTAACAAAACTAACTACCCTCACTTTTCCTATACAGGAAAACCTATTCCTATTCTTATATAAAGTTAACGTAGTAAACCTAAAGGGCATCTATATCTTGCCCTGCCAAGAATATATGTCCTTTATCTTCTCCAAACCGTGGTTTAAAATCGAAACCAAACTGTATTTTAATGGTTTGGATTGTGAAATTTCTAATTTGCTACCAACTCAATAATCAAGCAATAATATAAGCGAATAATAAATGATGAACGCGTATGATGAATACCAGATATATGTGGAAAACCCCAAAAATGGGTAAAAACCATGGGAATGAATCAAACACTATATGAATCAACGTATGGTTACAATTAACCTTACCCTACGATTATGAATCACTCACAAATTAAATCGCCCTAAAATGTACTTGTCGAATCCTCGTTCACCGTACCCAATATTTAATTGCCATCGCCTTGAATCCTCAAGCCTTCCGGATACTTTTAGAAATCCACTGAAAGTTTACTCACGAAATCGAATATGAGTTTGTAGAAACTTCTTGGAGTGATTAGGTTGCTCACTTTTCTGTGAAAATCACTTGAACTCCGAGAACCAAAGCAGACCGCTCCAATAGTATTGACTGCTATGCTCCACGTGCTTGCCCTAACTTCCAATATAAGTCGTCTATTTATATTAGATACCACATAACAAATCGAGCAATACACCCAGTCCCAAATTCCGTCTTAATTACACATTAGCTCCCGATGGATATCCAATTGATATCCCGATCTATCCGTTTTGATATAGCTCCCTCCATTTGCAAAGTCGTTCGGCCTATAGCCGTTCGATTCACTCTCTCTCAATTACAAATAAAGATTCCTTCAACTCTAATTCTATACAAACTCGCTATGCTTAGAAAACGAAAATTACAACTCGATAAAGAATGAAATACAAAAGAAAGTACATTTTGTCAATGGAATTGCCAACCGAAAAAAATAGCACATCTTTTTGGAGCTAACAGATTGGTTTGGTTCAATGCCTTTTGTGGGTTAGTTTGGTTCTCTAAATTCATAATCCGTAGATATTGGTTTGGTTCTTGGTTGACTATAAAACTGAACCAATCCAGATCAAGCTCACGCCTAATTAAGGGGGCCTAAAACACTACTACAATTGTTATTGCAATACCAAAACATACGGGAATAAAATGTGACTATTCAAAAGTTTAATGTATTGTGCCCCTCAATCCGGGGTGCGTGCTGTTCCTTAGAGACAGCATGTGCGTTGGGTCAATCCAGGCCGTCTATGCTTGACAATAGACGGTTCAGATTGCATTTGAGCTGAACAGCAATTGATGGCTGAGATTAGTGGCATCCCAAATTCTGTCCGAACTTGGGGTGCCCCCTGTCCCTAAGGAGACAACATGCGTGTTGGGCCAATTCGAGCCATCCATGCTCGACAATGGATGGCTCGAATTGCGTCTCACCCAAATAGCAATGGACGGCTGAGATCTAATCGGCCGAGATGCAATCTGAGTTGTCCATTGCCGAGTATGGATGGTTTGAATTGGCCCAACACGCAAGGACGGAACCAGGATTTATCATAGCAGTGGCGAAATGTATACTAAAAAAAAAATGCAGTACAATATTAATAGTCATCGGCTCCAGAAAAAATTACAATAACATAACAAAAACTAAACTAAATGATGTTTGTCATTTACACATGGAGTACAAAAGAAGACTAATTTTAATTTTGGGCATCGATAATGGCATAATAATTAAATTCCCTTAATTTTTTTAGGTTAAGTTGTTTTAGTGTTAGAGTGTGGAATATTTTTTTTCTTAATTTAGACATCATCATTTATATTATTTCACTTTGGCCTATTGAATTTAGTTTTGGAATACTTTTTTGGGTCTCCTTTCATGAAAAAAAAATATAAGATTTATGACTAGTATATAATAAAAAATAAGGAAAAAAACCTAACAGTGACGAGACTATATAAGTTGGGGATAAAAACAAATTGTCACGTATAATAATTGCATTTTCTAAAATTCTTGTCATGGCGGTCACCGCCATTAGACCCCCTTTGTTCCATCCTTGGTCAGCATGTCAGCTAGCGCAAGTTATTATAGGTCATACATTATAATGATGCAATATTATAATGTGGGTCCAATGCTCATTCATTCTGCAATATTATAGTGTATGGCCATTTATTATAAATTCTCTCACCAAAAGTGCAATCAGAAACTCTTAACCAAAACTCTCTCTTAAATCAAGTCTCGCAAAATACTAATTTCCACAAAAAAAAAAAAACAACATTTACTGGCTTCTCCAATCCAAATGAACGAATCTTCAATCAATCAAACAAACTAACAAACAAATTAATGGAGTGCGGAGTCTTCCAATATTGGATTTGAGCAAAAAAATTCCACACACAATTTTTCTCAAACACGAGAATGACTGTGTGTGGGAATAAACTCATTCAATGTGCAATTGAGACATTTCGTTTGTTTATTTTAGCAGACTTTCAGTGAAGACTCCTGCAGTCAGCTTCAATAACAACGTATGAGGCCCTTGTTTGCCACCAGCTAATAAAGTGGGGACCTATTAATTCAGTGGGGACCTATTAATTCAGTGGGAAATGAATTTCATTCAGTCCTTTTGATTCCCTCGTTCACCAATAATTTGATAATATTCTCTTATTAGACACCAAACCATCATTCTCAATTAAATGAAACCAAAAAGAGAGACCGAGACTATTTGATTAGTATTCATACGTACTTGTCAGCAGGATAATTCCTAGGTCAAGAAATCCTCCCATAGTAACTTTTGATCTGGTTCTTAATTCTCGATCTTGTGAATGTTATAGTTGGAATGGTCTCGAAAGACAATTTAAGGAATCTATCTCCAACTAATTAATTAAAAGTGGCACGAGACACTGAGATATACGTGATTATAAAAAGTACGGAATGCAGCTATCTCCAAATAATGTTTTCTAATGAACTTGGCTATATTTGAATTAGGTTGGTCACTTTTAATCTTGGTTAGCTCATTAGTTTTGGTTGCATATTTATAGTTGCAGATTTGATTGGGTTCAAGCAAAAGTAAAATAAATTAAGAATACAAGAATATCCACGTGGTTCTGTTCCCGAAGCATTGGAAAATCTCCGTAATATAAATATATATATATATATACACACATACAGTCAGTCTCAAATGAGGGGGTCCTCATTAGTTAAAATGCAGACCTCCTCATTTCTCCAATTTTCCGATCGAATTTCAATGATCCGAGCCGCTCTATGTGTTCAGAATGTGATTTTAAGGGTACTTAAAAGAAATCGGCAAAAAAAATGACCGGGAAGAGCTTCATCCGAGTAGTTTTTGTTTGAACCGTTCGGTATAAAACAAACAAAAACTGCTCGGATGAAGCCCTTTCTGGTCATGTTTTTTGCTGATCTCTCGCGGGTACTCTTAAAATCACGCTCTGAACACATTGAGCGGCTTGGATCATCAAAATTCAATCGGAAAAGGGAGCTGGTTCGCATTTTATTAAAATGAGGTGGTCTTTACGGGAGACGGACTTATATATATATATATATATATATATATATATATATATATATATATATATATATATATATACTCATTAATTTCCTTATGCTGGCTTGAAGACTCAATGGGATATCTTTCTGCATGACTCAATATCCAACCTAATAGAATGACTAATTTAGAGATAGATCTCATCCACCGTTTATTAGCAGGGATTCAATTAAAGTTGAGATAAAGTTTGTAAAGACTGATCCTCAATACAAAAATGCATTACAATATTAATAGTCATCGGCACCAGAAAAAATTAAAATAACATAACAAAAACTAAACTAAATGATGTTTGTCATTTACACATGGAGTTTGGAAAAGGACAAAATTTTAATTTTGGACATCGATAATGGCATAATAATTAAATTTTCTTAATTTTTTTAGGTTAAGTTGTTTTAGGGTTGGAGTGTGGATTTTTTTTCTTAATTACACATCATCATTTATATTATTTCACTTTGGGCCATTGAATTTAGTTTTGGAATACTTTTTTGGGTCTCCTTTCTTGGAAAAAAAAAGAAGAAGATTTATGACTAAAATATAATAAAAAATAAGAAAAAAAACCTAGTAGTGGCAAGATTATATAAGTTGAGAATAAAAAAAATTGTCACATATAATAATTGCATTTTCTAAAATTCTTGACGTGGCGGCCGCCGCTACTAGACCCCCGATTCCATCCTTGCACGGATTGGTCAAGCCCTTGAGTTGGAGACTAGTTTAATGGGTTTTGTTTGTGTAGAGAGAGAGGGGTGCGGCATGGTGTGTGTGCCGGTGATCGGTGGTAGTCAGTTGGGGTTGCTTAAATATTGGACATTTGTGAGATGATTTGAATATTAATACCAGTAGAGGAATTAAATGGTGTCAATGCAGTGGGCTAGATTTGATGCATGTGTGGACAAGTTGTCTTATTGAAGGGAGAACAGGTGGGTTTTCAGTTTTGGCACTTGAAATGCATATTGAGTTGTTCATGTGTCCGTGTAACTTGGACTTAGGAATTAGAGTTTTTGGTTTGCTAGCTAGTTAATGGTCTGGTGAGTTGGGTAATTAGTCTAGGTTAGTTAAGTATTCTTTTAGGCCGTCTTACTTTGCCATAGATAATATTATACTTGATATAGTTAGTGATAATATTGCCAAATGATTCTTTGTTCAGGTTATGATCGTTTTGCATTGTTCGATTACTTTGGCTTTGGACCCAGGTGAGTGATTAAGCATGTTACGTACTTGCGAGCTTTCCCGCATCTCTTAAATTATTGTTTTAGAAAATTAATTATTGAAATTGGAAATATGTATTTGTTTATATTTGATTATATTAAATTGGCATGCAGTATCGGTGAAACCATTTGTTGATCGAATAATCTTTTGGTGAGAATTTTGTGGATATTGATGGGAACATATTTTGGAAGTCCAGGAAAATTAAGCTTCTGTGTACGGATGACTCTGGCCATTAGGGAAGAGACCAGATTAGGCCGGTGACCCTAATGCTCAACGGTTGTTATTGATTGGATCATTCTTAGGGAAAAGTTCCACGGGCTGCCTACTTGTGGTGACTCTAAGTTTCGATATTTGATTCAGTTTTTGAGAAATTTATTCACCGGGTACTATTTGGTATTGGTTGTGATTCCCCATTGTGGTTGGATATTGTATTGTGATCAACATTAAGACATTGGTTGAAGAGTTGAACTGTTCATTGGTTTGGTTTATATTTGTTGTTCACCGCAGATGCCAAATTATGTTGACATGGTAAATTATTTTGATTCCTATTTTAGAACCCTTATTTTAATATACATGTTTTGCTATTCACTGAGCTCGTTAGCTGACGGATTTATTCCAACTTCTTTTTCAGGCAAGTCAGGGAGTTAGGCAAGGACTCTGGTGGCTTCTCAGGACTTCTTGTGTTGACCTCCTTAGGGTGTCTCATCTTATTTTTATTTTAATAATCGCTTTTGCATTCAAAACATTTGTCAGATAACGGATTCGATCTTTTTATTATTGTTTGATCACTGGATATTGTTGGTTCATGGGATGGTTGTACCCCATGTTTATGAGCATGCTCTGTGCCATCTCTGCAATTGTCCGGTTCTTCCGTTCTGCCACTCCATTTTGTTGAGGTGTTTTTCGGATTGTAAGTTGCCTCTTGATTCCTTTTTCCTTGCAATAGTCCATGAATGGAGTGTAGATGAATTCTCCACCACGATCTGTCCGAAGTGTTTGATTTTGGATTTGATTAATAACGAAAAGCGATCATTTGAATTTTGATTACTTTAATTTATTTAGGCTGGGTGTTTATGGATTAGCCTCGTGGTACACGCCCGGTCACTACTCTTTACGATTTGAATAGTTTGAGAAGTTTTTAAAAGTCGCTTCTAAGCTCGCGCGCATGTGCATGCAGTGGCGGCTCCGGGAATTTATGATAGGGTGTTCAAAAATTATCTTAACTTTACTAGCTAATGAATCAACCAAAATATATGTGCAAAATCTCATATATTAATATAAATAGTGCAGGCGAAAAAATATGACTTTTATTTTAAGAAAATTAACTACGAGGCAAACCGAGAACTTAAAAATATGTTCCATATTTTTTAATAAAAAATCAAATTTTTTAAGTTGTTGTATTGCGTAGTCAATAGTGTTTCAAGAATGGAGGGACTTAAATTTTAGAGTTATTCTAGATGAGTTATCATATTTTTTTGCCAACATTTAATCAGTATATTAATCTACTAAAATCATTTTGAAAGAAATTGTAGAGAGTATGTTGAGGCCGACCTTTTTCAAAAATATATTGTTCATTAGGATGCCAGGATGAGATTTTCTATCTTAATCATAAATTCGGAGGAATATTATTCAAGCTAATGGGGAATGTATGTTATTGAATTTTTTAAAGCTTTGTCTTCAATTCTATAAGCTAACTAGATAAAAAATAATAATAAAGTAGTTATTGTTACGAATGAAAAATACACATTAAGACCATCGACAATAGGGAGGGAGAGAGAACACATGCATAATACTTAAACTACTAGATTCTTCTTTTCAATTAGGATTGTGAGTTTTATTTGAGATAATGTGTTAGGTGTTCAACTAAAAATTATTTGGATTGATAGAATGTAATTGCGTTGTGATTGAGTGTTCAATTGCTTGAGTTGGGTGTTCAATTATTCTTGGGTTAGGTGTTCAAGACTATGATTATTTATTAGAATTGAGTGTTCATTGATATTTAAGTTGGGTGTTCAAATAGAGGTTAGCTCATAATTTTTACATGTATTCTAAGCAAAAAAAATTGTTTGGGTGTTCATGTGACCATATAATGGTGAATGTAGAGCCGCCTCTGTGTGCATGCTACTTAATTATATGACTTGGGTCCCGCATTATCTCTCGGCCAAAGGATGAAAGGAGCCTTTATTGATGATCTGTGACTCTCGGTGCTACTAGGTCCTTTCTTTTTTTTTTTTCCACGATGATTCGTAAACACCCTTTCCGATATCGGATTGAGGTGATTTTTTACAGAGACCTTAAACGAAGTATTTTGAACAAGAGCGGCTCCGATCATCTTTGCTGGACCCGAGACGGGAGCCAAAGGGATCTGTACGCGGTTGTTATACCAGTAGCATTTTTTATGCTACTAGGTCCTTTTTTTTTTTTCCACGATGAAAGGAGCCTTTATTGTTGATCTCTGACTCTCGGTGCTACTAGGTCCTTTCGTTTTTTTTTTTTTTTCCACGATGAAAGGAGCCTCTATTGATGATCTCCTTTCTTTTTTTTCCACGATGAAAGGAGCCTTTATTGATGATATCTGACTCTCGGTGCCTCTAGGTCCTTCCTTTTTTTCCGACTATATATATCAAAATATGAACAAGTATAAAAAAAAAAATTACACCAAATACTAATAACAACAAAAAAAAAAAAAAAAACAAAAGTAAAAAACACTCAACTCTGATGTCAGATCCAACACTCCGCTCGTGAAGATAGATTGAGGATCGCCACTGGATCACTTTCCCGCCGTAATATCACCACCAGATCTGCGTCTCGACGCCTTCTCCATCGCCGTTAGAGAGCTCAAGAACACGTCGCCCGATCGATTCAAGAGCCAAGATTTGGGCCCTTTCTTATTATGTAAGAGAAGAGTCAGAAGAGAACAGCATGTGCTTACAATTATTGGAATTATAGCAGTTGACGGTTCGAAGTTAAGTCAAGTAAAAACCGGCACTCCTTATAAAGTTGATTTGTCTTTTATTTTTCTGAAGTCGCATCCGCGAGAAAGTGACTCGATGGAAACTCGGAATGGGAAATCCTCCGATACGGCCCGCGCTACAAGAGCTGTAGAGCGGTAGATCTGGCCGTCCATTTTGATGCCGACTGCTCGAATTTAATCAGAGCTCCTATAAATAAGAGCCGTTCATTGTCTAGATTTAAATTTGACATCGCCGAAATGGATGGCCGGACCGCCGCCCTTCAGCCTCTGCAGTGCGGGTCTCGATCCTACGTTCCACTCAGTTCTCGGAAATGTTGTGTGAAAAAAAAGTTTTCGGAAAAAGTAAAGTGAGGTGAAGTAAAGTAAAGGAAAATGATTTTTTATTTTCTTGTGTGTTAAGCAGAAATCTTGCAAGAAAACAAGAATTCGTTCATTTTGGCAAGACCTATTTTGCAAGAAAGTGTTTTTTAGTGGAAAAGTTGAAGTTATGGATCTTACAACTTTCCTGGTAATTGAACATAGAAAATTATAGGAAAATAATTTGGTCCTTTCCGTGCAACTAAACAAGCCTTAATAGGAGGATAAATGGTCTTAAAGTCTTTGGCGTTGGTACAGTGTGATAAATAGGACAGGCAAATGCATGGGAAATCAGTGGTCCAAAATCATACATAAGCACACCGCCTAGCTGTGGAAGGCCCCCCGGTGGTTATAAACCGACATTCCTTATAAAGTTGATTTGTCTTTATTTTTCTGAATTCGCTTCCGCGAGAAAGTGACTTGATGGAAACTCGGAATGGGAAATCTTGCAGTACGACCCGCGCTGCAGGAGCTGTAGAGCGGTCGATTTGGCCGTCCATTTTGACATAGACTGCTCGAATTTAATCAAAGTTCCTATTGATACGAGCCATTCATTGTCTGAATTTAAATGTGAACCGTTCATCGCCAAAATGGATGGCCGGACCGCCAGCCTACAGCCTATGCAATGCGGGTCTCGGTCCCGGAAACTCACCCTCGCTAAATTAAAATAGCAACCATCCAATGAATAGTTGAATACAGCTTTGAGCTTTCCATTTCGGGGCGGCTTTACCATGGTTTTAAGGGGTTTAAGCGAATCTCCTGGGTTCAAAAAATACACCGAAAAAAAAACACCCCTTAAGTTCCGCTCAGTTCTCGGAAATGTTGTGCAAAAAAAAGGTTTTCAGAAAAATTAAAGTAAAGTGAGATGAAGTAAAGTAAAGGAAAATGATGTTTATTTTCTTGTGTGTTAACAAGAAATCTTGCAGGAAAACAAGAATTCATTCATTTTGGCAAGACCTATTTTGCAAGAAAGTGTTTTCCAATGAAAAAGTTGAAGTTATGGGCCTTACAATTTTCCTGGTAACTGAATACAGAATTATAGGAAAGTTGATTTTCTGGAACTTTCCGTGCAACTGAACGGGCCTAAGAGCAAGTTTACATGCTACTTTAAAATAGCTCTATAGCTATTTTAGCTCACAAAAAGGGGAAATATACCCCTACAACAGAGAAGGTAAACAGGGAGGTAATTTGCCTCCATCTATAGTTGTAAGGTAAAAATAGCTTACAACTGTTCATTAGCAATCTATTTTTTTATTGTTTTCACACACTCTCTCTCTCTATTAATATTTTAATAAAGAATAGGTAAAATAGATTGTATTGGTATAGTGTTAAAAAAATATGTGTAGGTCAAACGAAAGATATGTACTATTCAAGAGCTTTTTTAGCAAATGACTCGTAAACTTGCTCTAAGGAGGATGCATGGTCTCAAAGTCTTTGGCTTTGGTACAGTGTGATAGATAGGACAGGCAAATGCATGGGAAACCAGTGGTCCAAAATCATACATACGCACACCGTCTAGCTGTGGAAGGCCCCCCCGGCTCCCCGCCCACCTTAATTATTGGGGTCCACTCTAATTTGTATATATGGTTTTGTTTGAGAAGCCGATATGATCCATTAATGAGTACTCAAATGTATCCAAAAGCAATGAGGTCTCCTGTTCCTCTTATAATATTGTTCATATTGATATGCTTTGGAGCAGGTGGAACACAGGGACAAACTAGACGTATCCCCGGCGATGAAAGTAAGGCTTTTTCATTTTTTCTGTTTGTACTTAATTCTAGTTTTTCATCTCTCAAATATAGGAGAAAGAGGTTCAGCACAAGATGAGATGATGACAGTCGTATGATTCTGTAGTTTATATGTGAAATGGTTTAATACATATGCTTCTAAGTTAGGGCTGTAAACGAGGTGAGCCGAGTTTTGCCGATCTTAATGAGTCAAGCTTACTCATTTACTAAACGAGTCTCTTTAATCAAGCTGAGCCTCCCTCAAAGAACCGAGAGCTCGGCTCGTTTACCAAACGAGCTGAAAACTCGAGCTCGAGCTCGGCTCGTTTACTGAATGAGCCTAGCCGAGCTCCCGAGCTGCTCGGTTTGTTTACAGCCCTACTTCTACTACAAGATCATTTGATGTTAGTTGTTTTTTCGGGATTGTTTACGGAGTTATTAGGTTGAGTCGGGTGCATGCTCCTCTGTGTTATTCAGTGTATTGTATCTCTGTATTTCGATCCTTGGAACTTTTATATTAATGACCGCAATCTTCCAAAAAAAAAAAAGTTTTCTTCAAGCTGAACGCAATTTTATACAAGCCCTAGACATGTTTGTGTTAAGATGTCTAGTAGGAGTAATAGTTTATGCAGTAGTACTATTATATAGAGCCTTTTCCATGTCATGTCGCTTTTCTAAATACTCAAAAGGGCCACCATGATTTGGTTTCTACAGTGGCAGCTCTTGGTGAAATAGCTCAACAATTGGGTAAAACGGACTGGAATTTGAGTTTGAACGAATGTGATGAAAATGGAAATTGGCATACGCCGGTGGAGGTCGACTTGTATAACAGTACTGTCAACTGCACCTGCCTTGGTGATGGATGTCACATCAGCGCCATGTACGGTTCCCTTCTAATTTCCATGTTCTTCAAAATTCATATTCGCATATTACTCACTGATACGATAGAAAGCTTCATATATCAACTTTGTGGTCCCAAATTAAGACAACACACTAGAGGGACAATTTTTGCTTTTATCAGTGAAAGTCACTAATGTTCGTTTGTAGAATAGTTAGATTAACATATTGGAAGAGGAGTTGAACTCCTAACCTCCATTCTCCTAGCACCTAAGTGCACACCTAATGCCGATGGTCTAAAGTTATCTTGACGACACCCCAGAGCGACGTGGTTAACATTGCTGCATCACCTTTCTTGTTAGCCAACAAAATGACGAGTTTCCAGTTTTTAGTGCTAATTTGGCCTACCGTAGAATACCTTTGGTGCGTTTATCTTGTTTGTCTCCCTAAACTCATGTATGCAGCAATATGTTGTATTATGAAAAAGGGAAATGCTAACAGTCCATTCATATGGGCAGGAAAAGGATAAAAAGAAAACTCTGTTTTTTTAAAGTGTATTAGAAGCTCTTCTTTTTTCTTTTTTTGTATTCTTCTTGCCTTATTCAATTATATCTACTCACATTGTGCTACAGTCATGCACTGAAAAAATTGATTTCGGTCGTAATTTTTTTACTTTCCCAAATAATCCTCAAAAGTTTGGCACTAAATTAACGAACACGATTTTTTTTTTAATGAAGACAAAACAGAAAAGTCCAACATTAGAGCAGAGGGATGGAGTAGCACATGGGGCAAGGCGTATGGTGCACATAAGAGAAGATAGCCTCCTTTTATGGAGGAGTCTCCTTTCATATGGGAGATGGGATTAGCCTTAGCGACAGCGTGCTGAGTTCTCAGGGTTACAAGTAGTACGATTCACTCTTTCTAGTTTCTAGGGGTCAGGTGACTTGCTCAAGGTTACATTTTGCTTTCTTGCAGAGACCTCTCTATCTTGGCATAGGTTTGTGAACTAGAGCCCTCGGGGTACCTCACGGACACAACCCAACACGACACTCTCCGGACATGTGCCAAAGTCAAACACACTTAAATACATGTCAAAATTTTCTTGTTACATTTGTTTTACTAGGACATAGTCATATTGTGGATGCGGTTGTGAAGTGGAGCCCTTGGGATACCTAAGAAGCACGGACACGTCTACGGCCCTCACGTCTCGGACATGCCACTCTCTGGATCATTTCCACGTACACCTAATACATGTCAATTTTTCTTATTAACTTTGTTTTCCTAGGACACATTGTGGACACTCTAGGACAAGTAGGGACACTCCTGGGACACGTGAAGAATAGTACTTTTTGTTGGTTTTATGTTCATTTGATAGAAATGATGTTTTTATCTATTATATAACTCATAAGATACCTCTATGATGTTTTTATCTGAAATATCCTCTTGTCCATATAGTATCGTATCAGTGTCCCGTGTCTGTAACCGTGCATCTTTGTGGGGTACCATCATCCACCCTACTCACCAATCCACAAGTAGCTACTTATCTCGCGTGGGGTAATATATAGGTTAAGACGTGCATAACGAGGCCCCAGCCATTGAGGAGGGGTGAAGCCTCTGTAGTGTTCGCAGCCTAGGCAGGCTATGATAGCATCAAAGGTGCCATTCTTGTGCTGAGTGATGGTGAGAGGAGGTACCGAGTGGGCAAGGAGAAGGTGAGGTGTCGAGAGAAGGTATCGAAAAAAGCAAATGGCCAGATCTTCTGGAGCGGGATGTTGTGGCTCGTCATTCAAGAATGGAGTTGCCGAATTGTCATTTACTCGTTTTAAATGATTTAAATTTTCGCTTCAAATGCCAAATGTTCAACAGGTCCATTCGAAATCCAAGGAGAAGTTGAAATGCACCCTACATGGTTGAAAATTAAGGACGTTCCTGACTGGGATGTCAAGAACTCTGACATCGACCCTTGACTTTATATTACCTTTTTGGTGAATTATTAGGTGGAAAAATAAGGTGGATTCCAAATGAATTTCAAGCCTACATTAGACAAACTGCCGGTTTAGAGGTGTTTATGACATCTAGCAGTTCTGAACATTTATATGGCTCTTGATTTGAACTGTGAACTGATTAGTTGCAGTTTTTCTAAACTTTGGCGCGATTACTTTTTATACAATAGAGTCTATGTAATTAAAGACTGAACTATGAAATGCTGGAAGATTGTCTCCTTCTCATCCTTGATAGTGAATTATAAATTTGATTAAATAAGTGTTTAGAAAGCAAAAGTCCCCTCAACCAATAACTGATTAACTGTATCTAATACGTGTTTCTGTTTTCCTTCAACAGATATCTACAAGGGCAGGATCTTCCTGGTGTCCTACCGAAGTCAATAGTGAACTTATCCTACCTAAAAATTCTGTGGGAATGATTCCAATTACCTAATTTACATAATCTTCCACGTCTATTGATTTTTTACCTCGTCATTATGTTGAGAGTTCTGTCAATTGTTGCAGTGATCTCGATCTCAACTTTCTCAGTGGTTCTATTCCTCCTGAATGGACTTCTACCAAGTTGGAAATTTTGTGAGACATATTAATATATGCATTTCCTTTGTACAGTCGCTGGTCAGTTGTAATACCATCCGTTTCCTTAATAAGCAGAATGAAATTACTGTAGGAGTTTAGGCGTGAACCGCTTATCAGGAACAATCCCAAAGTACTTGGGAACGATGACCAGTCTCACCATTCTGTACGTACTCTCTGTCTCTCTCTCTCTCTTGGTGCATGTGTGTATAAATTTTTGAAAGTAGCAAAAATGAATTGTCGTGTTGCATGGATAAAAATGTACTGAAATTTTGATGGAAGTCATTTTCAGGATCTTAGAAAGCAACATGTTTGAAGGAACTGTCCCAGCAGAGCTAGGGAATCTTGTCAACCTACAGTATTTGTCAGTTATCTTTTAGATATAATTCACATTTCTCTATCGAACTCTCGATTTCCAACAAGCTGTATAGTTACTTTGGTTTTAACACCCTGTGGGCCTTGCAGCGATCTTAATTCTAACTATCTCACTGGGGAGCTGCCGAAGGAATTATTAAACAACCTGAAAAATTTGCAGGGAGTGTATGTTTATGTATCGGGCATTAAATAATGTGAACTAGTCTTCAATAGATTGTCTTTTCTTTGTTTTTTTACTCTTGGCGTGGTGCAGTTGGTTGAGCAGTAACAGCTTCACTGGAAAGTTACCCAGTTTCCAAAGTTGGGTACAACTTCAAAGATTGTAAGTATTCCTTCCTATTAAGCACAATCCAGGGAATATTTCTAAAGTTGATCAATTTTAGTTAGTCTTCTCTATTGTCACTGCAGAGAGCTTGAAGCAAGTGGTTTTGAAGGGCCAATACCTTCTAACATTTCTCTCTTGCGTAATTTAACAAGACTGTAAGTTCAGCTTGTTCAGGTCATATATACTTGTAGGAATAAATAAGTCAAATAACTCAAAATTGAAGCCTTTAAACCAAGGTAAATATTTCTGAAAGCACACTATTGTTTATCGGATCTCTAAGCAGAAGGATTACGGACTTGAATGGAGGAGTGGCTTCAAATTTTCCTCCGCTGGAAAACATGAGAGAAATGAAAATCCTGTGAGTCATAACAATAATTGTAAAAATAGTCTCAAGTATGCTACTCTTGAACTCACCATCAACATCAGTTGCTCGAATTGTTTTGTAGGGTGCTTAGGAGCTGTAATATATTCGGTTCAATACCTGGCTATCTAGGAAGTTTGCCTTTGATATACTTGTAAGTCTTCTACTCCCTCATTTTTATTGAGAAATCCCAATCCCATCTATTAATTTTCAATCCCACGAACGCCTGGGAAGATTTAGATTCTAACTGAAATGACTTGCGAATTAATAATTTAAATGACTCACGTACTTGGAAATCCAAAAATAGACGTTATGCGTCCAAACCGGTGGAACGAACCGCAAGAATCAAGTGCATGACAAATATAAAATTTGAAAAGAATGTGGCCCTAAATGTTGAATTTCCTAAAACAAAGGTTGCCTCTGGGGGTTCGAATATGTGGGTAGCGACTTTGTGCGTGTAATGCCATAGGTTAGGTCTGTAATTAATAAACAATGTAGCATTTATATGAGTGAATAGAACAAAATGTCAACAATTGTTGAAATCCTAGTTGTGATCTAATAGGTAGCAGCACCACATTTGAATCCTAAAGAGCACATCACCACACAACTATAGGAATCAACTTATATGCTCCCACATATGTATTCGCAGCGCAACGCAAATGTTTTTCCTCAATTAGATCATTCTTTTTTGTTTTTCTTGCCTTCTTTCTTTCTTTTTCACACATTCATTGGAATCTTGGATGCTTCTCTATAATGAGTATTGCAGCCATCTTTGTTTTTTGTCTCTTCCAATTTCATGTCAAGTGGTAGCTCCCCCTTTGCTCTGGTAGATTTTCATGTCGTTTAGTACAAGGGTAGAATCATAGAAGTGGATTTGTAGGATACCAATGTCAGTATATTGGAAGCTAATCACATTTTTGTGTGCCACGTGACAATCTAATATAATCCGTGAAAGACAAATAAAAGCACATAGTTAAGTAATTACAAAACTTTGATATAAAAACAATTAAATAGGCAAACAGCGTTAATATCATCAAGTACAATAAAGTATGACGGGCTCATCATAACGAGAACCAGTAAATGGCATAGATGCCATGAACTCATCCAACTCTTTATGATAGGCCATGAAAATTGAATTAAAATTCGGGGAACCATCCTTATATAAGTGTAAGATATTAGGAAAAAACATAGAACAACAATAAAGAAAGAAGGAATATAAAAGCTATCTTCCTTGGTTCTAGTTTGGATAACAAGGATCTCGAGCCTTGTTCTTACCTTTTATTTTTTCAGATCTATATGAGTTAAATATACCAATGTTGCAACTTGCAACTAATTCATCTAAAGCTTTTTACATTTCGATATGTTAATGTTTGGGTAGTCTAAACATTTGTTGTGACTCGTGTCAGGGACCTAACCTATAACAGGTTGGAAGGCAATATAACAAACCTTGAGGCTGCCGACAGATTGCAACATTTGTAAGCAACGACCATTACTAGTTTTTTTTTTTTGATAAAAAGCAATGACATGCAATTAGGGGCACAACTTTGCTCCTAATTGTCATTGGGGGCAAAGTTGTCCAAATTTCTTAGCCTCAAGCCCTTTCTCATAAATTTGTATTTTGTCGTGCCACTAGAAATGTCCTAGCATGTTGAATGAGCACGATTGGACCACCATCTATCTCTAGTCTGAACATAAGATCCCTCCTTTATATGACGATACATCAAACAAATTACACCTTGGAATGTAATTAGAACTCATCCATGATGTCCCTTACATTAACAGAACCTCTGATGTCACTTGTACTAGTAAGTGGGAGAAATTGTGGAGCACTTGCATGCAGTATTGATCACCAAACAGTAAGCCTTGCATGTAGTATATACATAAAATCCCTTCTTTTTTTCTTCGAAAATGAGACTGGATAAATTGGCTTCCTACTATTCCAACAGAAAGAAGTCTCCTCTTCAAACATTCCATCACCAGATCATCCGGGTTGGAGCATCGATCATTCGGCCAGAGATCACTATGAATTGACATGGCAAGATAGGGGGGTATGCCCATCTTGAAATGCAATGAGAGAAAAAATCAAGAAAAGAAGACTCTCCAGAAACAACCTCAAAAAGAGGCACAAATTAAGTATTAAACTTGTTTGTCTCCAGACCAACATGCTTCCGATGCCTTGTTCACACTAAAAAGTAGGGCGCACTCTGTTTCCAAATAGATTATTTACTTGGCATCCTTACAGTTTCACCAAAATCCCACTTCATTCCCTTCACTTTGCATTCTGATCGTCAATCCTTAAACTAAGAGTCAAGTTGCAACATTGCTCTTCTTTCATGCGGCATCATCCATGAAGCATGGGTATTTAAACAAACATGTCGTACCCATATCGGATACGTTCTAGGTACTGGTACTTCAGATGGTCCTTATGCACATGTTCCGGGTACATGAAATATATATACCCATAGTTATTGCAGTAGGGGTATACCCATGCAACACCCATTTGGAATAGTTTCTTTTAAAACTAAGAGAAAGTTAACTCAGTGGGACCTCACTGAATGAAACTTAATTTTAGATGGTAGCAACTTAATTCCATGTTCACTTTGTTAGATGGTAGCAACTTAATTTTCTGTTTGACTCTGGAGACAATTTCGCTTATTGATCGATCAGGTACCTAACAAGGAACTTTCTTACCGGGCCTATCCCAAGTGGGATCACGACCAGATCAACCACCTAGTATGTTATTCATCCTCAATTCTGTGCGCATATGTATTGGCTTAATCTTCCGATCTTTTCTTCGTAATTAGTTGGTTGATACTACAATAGCCAAATACAGGCATTACCCACATAAATGCATATGCCTATATATCCAATCCATATATGTACATCCTTCATCTCAGCTTGATTCTAGTTGTGACTGCATGCATTATGACTATGGTCTGCATTTGTCATGTGGCAGGTAGGCCCATTTCTTCGTCCGGTCATGTGCATGTGATCGATATACTATTAGTCCGGGATCTACGAATCCCCATATTCGTTTTTTTTATTTCATCAATTGTCACATGGTTTTATGCAGCCAAATAGATCTTTCCTATAATAACTTTTCCGAGGTCGTTGATGAGGCAGCTACTTGTAATAAAGATACTCTGTAAGTTCTCCTCCTCTCCCCGATCGAGAGGCCGAGAGTATCTGCATTTCATCTCTGTAGTAATTTGTTCTTCTTTTTCCTTACTTTCTTCTGTTTTTTACCCTGTCACATTAGTAACTTGTTCAGAAGCTTCTCCAATGGGAACAACTCGTAAGATTCTAACTCTCAGTGGAACTTTACAGTTTGCATTTCAGTGTCCTATTTTATTAGCACTGGTGATCTCTTCCTTTCTCTTTTCTCTCTCCTTCCTCCTCTTTATTCTCTCACTGTTTTGAATACTGTTGCTTGTTTTCTTTTCATTTTTTAATTTACGGGATGGACCCAGGGACTTTGCTGAGTGCTTGAAGAAAACTCCTTGTACAGGAAGTAAGTATATTTTGAAACTGTCTTTTTTTATCTCCCGATGATGGACAAATCCATTGGGTACAAGTATTTCCTACTTTCCTCATGTACCTGATAATTGTCAGGCTTAAGCTCTGGGGTAGAAATGAAAATTGACTATTGATCCACCAGTTGGAGATTTGTGCCTGAGACATCTTGGATAGGAGTCCAACCTTCTGGCCACCTATGAAGCAATGACATGCCTAACTAGTCGCAGTATCTATGTCCGACACATCGGGGACACACTTGAGGCACTTGTGTCTTGAAGTTAGACACGGGTGAGACATGTCAAGGGTCAATTTTCGATTTGAAAACTTACTACAGGGCTAATTATAATACTTAAAAACAATAAAAAGGCAAACATTACAGATGGAAGAATTTCCACCTGATAGAACACTCATTAAATTTTATTTGCTGAATAGTAAGATGTAAGAACTTCCAATACAGTGTTAGTTTAGGTTGTGTATGGATACAACATTCATATAAGAAACAACTAAATAAATTACAGCAATAGTGATATGTGTTTCGTCGGTGTCTTGCGTCCTTTCTGTATGCACAATCTTCCAGATTTACTTGTCCTGTGTTCGTCCTCATAGCTGGTTCTGCGGTTGTGCTTCTTAGTTTGCCACTAAGCTAGCCCACTGGCTCATAACTCTATGCCACAGCTCGATTTTATGTACTTATTCAATCTTTTTTCTCCCTCGTATATGACAGCGTTTTTCTTTGTTAAGGTCGGTATGAACTGCATATAAATTGTGGTGGAGGACAAGTCACTATTGGAAAAACTACATATGAAGGGGATGAAACCGAAGGAGACACAGCGAAATTTGTGCACGAGCTTTCGTATTGGGGTTTTAGTAGCACCGGATACTTCTGGGACTCTAGTAAACCTGATTACATAGCCAAAAATGTGTCTGTCCTCAAAATGAATTACTCTGAATTGTACACAAGAGCTCGCCTCTCTCCTCTATCTCTCACTTATTATGGCCGTTGCTTAGCAAATGGGAACTATACTGTGACCCTACATTTTGCGGAGATAATTTTCAGAGATAATGCATCCTATCACAGTCTTGGAAGAAGACTGTTTGATATTTATATCCAGGTAGCTAATATCAGCATAATTGTGCTTTTGTTCGAGTTGCAACTGTATTATATTGGTTTAACTGCTTTGTTATGTACAGGATAAACTAGCTTGGAAGGATTTTGATATTGAAGCTGCTGCAGAAGGGGTTGACAAGGCAAAGATTCTAAACTTTAGCAACGTAGCTGTGACGAATCGTACTGTAGAGATTCGCTTTTATTGGGCTGGAAAAGGGACAAGATTTATTCCTAGGAGTGGAACTTATGGTCCTCTTATATCAGCTATTTCTGTTGTATCTAGTAAGTTATCTTCTGTTTAGGCTTTCCAAATTGTTTGTCAATCGTGAAGTATTGTGCTGCCCACCTCATTATCTTTATGCCCTCTAGTGCTCTTTTGCTCAAGACGTTAATACCATGGTAATTTGTTGGCCAAAATCTTAAGCTTTTAGAACAACTAGTGATCATTATGGTCAAGGGCGAAGCTACATTGGTACCAAGTATTGGCCTCCAAGTATTGGAAATTTTGTAAAGTAGGGTACAACTTTATTTCAAATAAGTAAAAATTTTATTTCAAACATGTATTTAACCCCATGTATTTGAAATTTTCAAAGTGGAGTGCTGAATATTCAAAAGAGGAAGAACTTTTTGCTAGTATTTGGTTGTAAAATCTGTATTAAGACTAAATAGATTATATACATGTTATTTTTATAATTAGTGTAGTTTGGTACTTCAGTTGTAACTTTTTACATAGACTTTTTGGCTACCTTGACAGCCAAATCCTGGCTTCGTCCTTGATCAGGTATCGGATTGGACAACAGATCATGATAAGTTTCTCTGCCAATATGATAAGTACATGATTTCATTGTTTTCGGCCATAGGTTAAGAACATATGTAACAAATTTATCCCTTTCACTAACAGGTTAATGCCTTAACCTATTTTTTTTGTTCCATCATTTACTGGACTTGCGGATGCTTGATGCAATTAAGTCGTAAACTTATTCCTGACCCTTGATTATTCTCTTACTCGTTAATGTCTTCGAGCTGTCAAACAAATTCTTGTTTGAAGTATTTGATCCTTGTAGCTATGGACAAAAGTTGTGGAATAGTCACAATTTTAAATAATGTGTTTAGTGTAATAATGTATATCAACCTAGCACTGTTGCTCAAATAGGACCCCCTCTTGCACATGGATACACAGACAGACTCAACTAAACATGTGCAGTGTCCACAAATGAACACCGAAGAGATCTGCACAACAATTGGAACAAAATCGAAAAACAGAGCGAGTGTGGACAGATGCCTCCATGAACCAGAGCCTAATACCACTTGAGAACACCAATCATCTTAAAAGCTTAAACTCAAAGGAAATGGGCCTACGATGTATATCAAGCTAATGCATTTCCTTTTCCTTTTTTACAATATTTTGTAGATTTCAAGCCTCCTTCCAATCAGAGAAAGAAGATACTCACCATAACTGGAGCTGTAGCTTCTACATTATGCCTCACTTTGGCGATCCTCTTCATAGTTTGGTGGAAAACTCGTCCTCAAAGCAGTAGTTCGAGAGAACACGGTGGCTTATTACTTTGTCGATAAATAATGTTTTTATTTTGAATTGCTACAGTGAAGTATGTGTATGTGTATGTGTGTGCGTAAATATATTTCATCTGTTGCAGACTTGCAGGATATAGGAATGACATATAAAACCATAAGGTCGATGTTCTAGTTTTTTATCAACATGTTGATCCTCATACAGGAAACCAGAAGTTACTAGTTAGAGGCTACAACTATTACCAAATTAATCCTGTTATGGCATGATCTTGTTCGACAGATAATCTCTCTCCAATACTACAGATATCTAGGGCAACAAAAGACAATATGGAACCTTATGTCAAGTTGGTATTGTTCGCAGCTGTTGGAAGATTAGAACAACATATTTTCACTTGTTCAATCTTTTTTGCAACCAAACTGAGCATCACTATTTTTCTCTTTGAATTTTGGGCCTTTGTTCTTTACATTTGTCAGATTTCTAGAATATCACCAATGCTCCGACCTGAGCTATGCAACAACGAGATCCACCTTTCGTGGAAAATCAAATTTAGTGCATTGATGATGTAGTTAAATAACTCAACTTCTTTTTTCTGCAGATCTACGAGGATTGGATTTGCAAACTGGTTTATTTACCTACAGACAAATTAAAGCTGCAACAAACGACTTTGATATCAACAACAAAATTGGGGAGGGTGGTTTTGGATCTGTCTATAAGGTACATCTCAATCAATCAATTTTTTTCCCTTGTTACTCTTAGCTTTTTATTCGTATTCTATGGTGCTGTAGAAATGTACCGACATGTCAATCCCACGGTGGAGGTTACTAAAATCATGTGCTATTTTTCAATGCAGGGTATATTATTAGATGGTAGTGTTATTGCAGTTAAGCAGCTTTCTTCCAAATCAAAGCAAGGAAATCGTGAATTTGTTAACGAGATTGGCATGATCTCTTGTTTACAGCATCCAAACCTAGTAAGATTGTATGGATGTTGTGTTGAAAGGAATCAGCTTCTGCTAGTATATGAATACATGGAAAATAACAGTCTTGCCCGGGCTTTGTTTGGTAATTTAATTTGTTCAGTCAATTGCGTGCATTCTAAAAGCTAAAATCTGGATTAGTATTCAAACATTCATACCTCAATATTGCCATTTATTAATAAGCTCGATATTTTTTTTGCTTATTCCTTTGTCAAGGGGAATGCCCATTGAATTTGGACTGGCCTACCAGGCTAAGGATTTGTATTGGCATAGCAAGAGGTTTGGCATTTCTTCACGAGGAATCAAGACTGAAAATTGTTCACAGGGACATCAAGGCTACCAATGTACTACTTGATGGGGACCTTAACCCTAAGATCTCTGACTTTGGTTTGGCTAAGCTTTCCGACGATGATAACACCCATATTAGCACCAGGATTGCTGGAACAATGTAAGCTACCGATTTTCTCCTGTATAAATCCTATCACTGTGCCATGCTTGAGAACCAAATAGTTTGAGTATCAAAAGACGCCACCTTGGAACAGGCTCTGAATTCAGTGGCGGCTCCAGGAATTTTTCCAAGGGTGTTCAGAAATTGCACTATACTATCTCGAGAAATCACAACTATATACTTCTTTCGTCCCATTTTAAACGCTCCCTACATAAAGTCGTGTCATTTTGAGGTACAAAAAAAATTGCATTTTTCATAATTTTTTTTGCACTGTTTTAAAGTAACGATGCAAAACAAAGTCAAAAATTAATTATGAAAGTACTTTTTATTTTTTAGGTCAAAGTTTCATAGTCTCCCATAGGCAGCATTTAAATTGAGACGGAGGGAATATAAACAAACAGGGAGCTAGGGAGGAACGAGGTCAGAGGTCTTCTGTGTGTGCTTTTTTTGTCTATTTGTTCATTCCTTTTCTTATTTTCTTTTTTCATTTTGTTATTGCTGAAATTGGGTTAGTTACCTGAAATTTGAGCTTTCAATTTCAAGTGGATTAATTTGTGAGCTATTTTTGGGGTGGATGTTCATTATCATTTGAGTTGGGTGTTCAAATAATAGGGTTGGGTGTTCATTGACAATTGGATTGGGTGTTCAAAGTAAGGCTAGTTCAAAAAATGTACATGTATTCTAAGCAAAAAAAAAAATTTTGGGTGGTCAGTTGACCATCGAAGAGTGTGAATGGAGCCGCCTCTGGCTCTGATACACAAGTCTCGTTAGTATTCTGTATTTCCATTTGGAATGAAAGGCAGGTCAATTATGTAGCTATCCAAAAACAATTTGTAGCAAGACAATCCTCGGAGTTTAGTCAACTTGGAAAGTTCCTTGACTAATTCTTGATTGTGGAGGAGGGATGTGCTTTACAGTAGACTGTATACATGTACGGCGTTATCGTAGTACATGTATACAATGGAACGAAATCAGAGCTCAGAACCCAAATTAAGAACAAGGTGGCCCATCATCCTGGTATATATTCAACGTCAAAACTCCACTAGGCAACTACGTTGATGCTTTTTCTTGGTTACGAGCCCATGCAAAGTGACCTGATTTCATTATGTGACTTTTTTGTTTCCGACAATTACAGTGTAGTGGTTCAGCTATGGTGAATTCCAACAAACAAGTAATCTCGATCACCTTGAAGAAAATTGCTCGAATGCTTGAACATTCTACGAAGCTCAAGCTGTTAAATTAGACTTGAAATTACTATTTTTGTTGTGCAGAGGGTACATGGCACCAGAATATGCGTTGTGGGGTTATTTAACCAACAAAGCAGATGTTTACAGCTTTGGGGTTGTTGCATTGGAAATTGTTGCAGGGAGGGACAATATGAAATGTCGTTCTAATGAAAATTATGTTTGCCTACTTGATTGGGTAAGTGTTTGGTTCCTCATTGAACTTGTTTTAAAATTGTTTCTTGCTTTAGTACCTATACATTTCGTCGTAATTGGCCAGCTTTGATCCAAATTTGCATGGATTTGTGCTACCCAGATTTGGTCTCGTAAGGGAGACTTGGGGGTGATTGTGAGTGTTCTTTTTTTTAACGAGATCACAAAATTTTGGTTTGTTGTTTCTATGGAAATACTTATATTCAGGATTACTGATCTTGCAATAAAACTGAAAATTTAGTATGACATATCTTGAAGTTAGTTAAAAGGCTCATTAAGTAAATTAATTGGGCTCAGTTCATTAAAGGCTCGGCTGCAAACGAGCCGAGCTCGAATTTTCTGCCTCATTTGGTAAAGGGGACGAGCTCAAACACTACTACAACGTACTTTGTCACTTTCTCATGTCAATCTCATTCTCGTACTTGCTTCAGGCACTTGTTTTACGACAACAAGGATGTTTGATGGATCTGGTGGATCCCAAGCTGGGTTCCGATTTCAACAAGGAAGAGACAATGAGAATGACCAAGGTGGCATTGGTATGCACTAATCCGTCTCCGGCACTTAGGCCTACCATGTCTGCTGTGGTAAGCATGCTTGAAGGTAAACTCGGGATTGAAGAACTAGTCAACGATCCGCGCATCTATGGCGATGACTTCCGGTTTGTAGCCCTCAGAGACAAGTATGATGAGCTGCAACACCAGAGTTCAACCGAAGCTGAGACCCTAATGGATCACACGGTAACTGGTTCTTCCTCTACATCTGCCCAGGATCTTTATCCGAGGAATCTTTATTCTCTGTAACGCAGCCAGTACAAGGATGTATGAGAAGCATACTATGGTAAGGTACTTAATAGCCTTTTCACTTGTACAAGCATATTCCCGAATCCAATCCATGTTCGTAAAAGATCGGACTGATTTTTCACTTGTTGGCTGTTAGACTTTTGCTTGTATATTTTCTAGCGAGTGGCTTCTAGAGGTTCATCAAATATTGCAGTAACTGTGCTATGAAGTCTTCATGTTCAACTTTCTCTGATAAATTTGGGGCAAATAGCTTAATATCTTCTTTTCCTATTGTTTTTTTTTTTGTCGAAAACTTCCGAGGGATTTTCTTTCGGAGTCGATATCTTGTGTTCGATGCTCGTTGCTTAACAAAGGTCTTCACCGTCTTACAGTCAAGGGCGGATGCACGTGGTGGCAAGTGGGGTCAGGTGACCCCACTGAGTTTGAAAGTACCTGACCCCACTGAATTTGAAATTACCCCAAGCTAGATAGCTACACACTTTTGGGTTATTTTGGTAAATTTGCCCCAAGAGAGGTTATACCCTGCCCAAGTGGACTCGGGGGCCCTGTGGTGACCCAAGTCACCACAGGGATGTAGTGGGTCAAAACCGTGCCATTTTGCTGCAAAAAGAAGTGGAAAAAAAGGGGCTACAAGGCCCTGTTTGGTCAAAAGGGGAGGAAAAAAAATTAAGTGCTTTAATTTTCAATTTTTTTGAACAGGTGCAAAGATCTTGTTTTTCTTATCATTTTATGTTAAAGGGTCATAATTAATTTTTGACTCTAGGACTCTCGTTAGTTCGTCCTAGGAGATATTTGGTTCTACGACTTTCTTAGGGCTAACCAACGAGAGCCCTAGAGTCAAAAATTATTTATAACACTTTAGAATAAAATGATCAAAAAAATAAAATCTTTGCACCCGTTCAAACGGATTGAAAATTGGAACACTTAACTTTTTAATCCTATTTTTTAATGTATAAATGGCTTATAGATTGTTGAAAAATAAAGTATTCTAATTTTCAATTCATTTCAATGGGTGTGAAGATCTTATTTTTATGATCATTTTATTCTAAGGGGTCATAAATCATTTTTGACTCTAGGGCTCTTATTGGTTAGCCCTAAGAAAGTCATAGAATCAAATATTTCTTAGGATTAATTAACGAGAGCTCCAAAGTCAAAATTTATTAATGATGCTTTAGGATAAAATGATTAAAAAAATAAGATCTTCATACCGATTCAAAATTAGAGCACTTAATTTTTCAACAATCTTTAGACCATTTATATATTAAAAAATAAGGTTAAAAAGTTAAGTGCTTCAATTTTCAATCCGTTTAAACGGGTGCGAAAATCTTATTTTAATGATTATTTTATTCTAAGGGATCATAAATAATTTTTGACTCTAGAACTCTCATTGGTTAGCTCTAAGAAAATCGTAAAACCAAATATCTCTTAAGACAAACTAACGAGAGTCTTAGAGTCAAAAATTAATTATGACCCTTTAAGAAAAAATGATAAGAAAAATAAGATTTTTGCACTTGTTCAAACAAATTGAAAATTAAAACACTTAATTTTTTCCTCCCCTTTTGACCAAATAGGGCCTTGCATCCCCTTTTTTTTCAAAAATTCTAAGTGCAGGGACAATCCGCAGGGACAACGTGTTTGGCCCCATTTTGGATCCCGAAAAAATCTAGAAAAATATCCATAAATTTTTGAATATTAATTTATGGGGCACTGTGAAAAATCAGCTCCAGCGGATATCGGTAAGTATTACTTTTGGATAAGTAGGGGCGAAACTGTCAATTCGTCCCTACTTATCCAAAAGTAATACTTACCGATATCCGCTGGAGCTGATTTTTCACAGGGCCCCATAAATTAATATTCAAAAATTTATGGATATTTTTCTAGATTTTTTCGGGATCCAAAATGGGGCCAAACGCGTTGTCCCTGCGAATTGTCCCTGCGGAGTGTCCCTGCTCATAGCAGGACTCCTTTTTTTTCCACTTCTTTTTGCAGCAAAACGGCACTGTTTTGACCCACTACATCCCTGTGGTGACTTTGGGTCACCACAGGGCCCCGAGTCCTGCCCAAGTATCTCAACAATATTACAATTATTACCCTTACAAAAGCCTTTCTGACCCACTCTCTCTTTCTTTCTCTCTCAAAACATGTGATCTGACTGGACTTTGGAGTCTGACCATGAGTACATACCTAGTACACCGTCTCTCTCTCTCTCTCTCTCTCTCTCTCTCTCTAGTAGTAGCAAAAAGCAATGCAACACCGATAACTTTAAAAATAAAATAAAAAATAAAAAAGCACCACCATGTTCATCATCTCAAATAAAATATGATTCATAAGCTCCAATTTAGAAGCTCGAAACCTGAATTAATCGGGGCAAAATTGAAGTCAAAGTAGATTTTGTATTATAGGTAACTTTTTTTTCAAGTTCCATTTGAGCTTTTCCGAAGTCCGGAGTGAATTTTTCAAATGAGATCCTTAACAAATTTCAAAAATAAACATAGAAGTTGTATTGCAAGTATTTGAAAATATAAGTAAACAAAATTATTTATCATGCCATTAGAGCTCATGAAACATATTATATATATGACCAAAAATCCTAAAGATACCGACGGTGCACATGGTAGCATAAATGTCCTACTACGGGTTCTGCACAAAAAATCCAAGCTACTCCATAATTTAAAAAACAAATTGAGTGGGCTATTGAAAACTCAAGGTAGTTGGATATATGTAGGTGCTCGATCAATCTTCCAATTTTTCATTCATATCGGACTCAGATTATCCATGCAAGAACCGGAGCGAGACTCGTGTGCCGGTATGTGCACCATCGGTGTCCATAGTAGTTTTGACGTAAGACTTGACCCCAGTGCCACAAAGTTTTGGGTCCGCCCCTGCTTACAGTAAGAGTCATAGAGCTGCCTCAAGCCAACTAAGAGTGAAGGGGGAGTGTTTGAGGTGGTGGAAGGTGTTTAAATTCCTATCATACCCTGAAGAATATTGTTAACACCATGGATGTGCTTCCCAATGGACTGAAAGTTCTAGGGTTCGATTGCCTGGGAAGTAGAGTACTGTCCAATGTGTCAGTTCAGTGAAAGCATAGGGCTGCAAGGTGCAACAAACCCTTCACTTATTTCATTCATGAGATACATTTTTCCACTTTGAACGGAATGTTTTTTTTCCTTCCCTTCATGCACAAGGTAAGACCGCAAAAGACACAAATCTGAGCAATTGGAATTTTTTTTTTGGTTAGTCCAAGCAATTGTTACGAGTGTTGTTTAGAATCGCTAGATAACGTTGCATGCAAAAAAAAGAAAAAAAAAAAAAAGAACCATCAACCAGTTTGCGTTACCATAACCAACAACCAGTTTGCATTACAGGAAAACTCTAATGCAATAGATAAAACATTACATTAAGGTTCAGGGCGTAATCAGTTTCTGCATTACAGGAAAATGCAATTCATCAGTACAGATTCAAGATTCTAAAATGTGAGATAAGTTATTCACGACTCGGCGCAATCTTAGTCGTCCATTTTGGCAATCAATGGTCCGGATTTTTAAAAAACTATTCGCTAAAATAGTTAAACTATTTTCGCGAATATTTTTTTAAAATCCGAACCGTCCAAAACACTTTTGGACGCGTGTGATTGAGCGCTGTAAACTTTATTTACAGGTTGCTCGGTAAAGAAGTTTTTATCTTCCAAAATCAAGTGCATTCCATTAAACATCTGAAATACAAAACAGAAGGGTGTAGGGCCCATCAAAAGACAAGTTGTTGCAATAGTTAGGATTGAATTAATCTAATGGTTGTAGTTCCCCATTAAAAGACAACGGTTTTTTTTTTTTTTTTAAGTACCCCTACTTTGACTGTAGTACGGTAGTACCCTTCTAGAGACTACACGATTCCAATTCTCACTCTTCTTTGGTTTTTTTTTTTTTGGCCGAAGACGAAAAGGTAACTCTGTTGTCCGCAAACATTCCTATGCCCCTTCTTTCTCTTTTCTTTAAAGGGCTCGTTCTGCTTTCTCAAAAAAGTACTTAAAAAATAAGAATTTATTTTCAAGTTTAAAAATAATGCGCTTACAAAAATAATTTTTTAATTTTTTTAGAAAGGTTTGATATATCAAACAAGATTCATATTACATATTTTTTTATTTCAATAAATCTAATATTTTTAAACTTAAAAATTACAAATAACTTTTTATTTTTTAAGGGGGAATCCGGAACACACCCTAAGCTCCCTCTATTTCTTCCATTGTTGTTTTTCTGTACTATGGCCCCAATATTGTTGCTTTCCCCTTTGTTTGGGTGGTTGGATGGTGTAAACAACCAAATTGCTAGTATTTTGTTTGAATGTGATTTCATTGTTCTTTTATTGCTGGGGGATTAGAACATGGCCCCTCTCCAATTTTGGTATAAATGTTTTTTTTTTTTTCGTTTCCCCTTTCATTAGTTCTGATACTCATCTTTTTCCATTTTCTGCGATTCGCAATTTGACATGTGAGTTGCAGAGCTGGTTTTAAGTTAAAACTTGTGTTGCGGCCATTTCAGGCCTCCAAAATTTTGGCACACCTTTTTTGAACCGGCTGGTAAATCTCTGTTTTTTGAATTTCGACCCTCCTACTATTTTACCCATTATAATAGTCTAACAAAAGAGTCTCGTTTTTTATTTTTGCTTTATACCCCTTAAAAATCAGGGCCGACTTCGGTGAGTTGTAAACATGCAAATGCACAAAAATGTAAAAGAAAAAGTACGACTTGGCCAAAACCCAATTACTCAAACATGCAATGACCCATAGACCCATAGTTTGAGACAAGTCATGTGAGTTGTAAAATATTGGCATTACTATTTTGGGTTCCCATCTCTTTTTTAATAGTGTAGTTGTACGACTGGGGAAGCGATGGATTGCGAATATTTAAGCTGGGTTCTTTGATTGTATTTGGTGGTTTTGTATTGTGTCATTGCCTTCTTCACAGAAATTGAAAAGGATGATTTTGATAGCTGGGTTCTTTGTACCATGTTAATTTTTTACCTGGTATTTACTTGGATCCCATGAGCAAATTGATACTTCTTTGTTGATCATATTTCATAAGTAATATTTAGCTTCCTTAAAATTTTAGTATGGGGAATGTTTTTCGTGCCACTAAAAATTGAATCACATACTATACACTAATGAATCGATTTACTACACACTAATTCAAGAGGTAATTCCAATCAGGGTGGGTAGTGCCGTAGGCACGGACAATTCGCTAGTCTATAATATAAAACAGAATGGTGTGGGGTCTACAAAAAGACAAATTGTTACAATGATTATGATTCATTTGATTCAAGAGTTGTTGAGGCTCGTTCTCCTTCTTTTAGTAAATTGCTCACCCTCTTTGCAAATATTACACAAATGCCATCCCATTAATTGTCTCCATCTCGTGCCTTCACTTGTGCCCAATTTCAAATTCACCTTACACCAACAATTTTTGGCCACCAGAAAATATTTTCTAAAGGGAAAAAAAAAATCCAACTTACGGCTGATTTGGGATTTGGCAACCGTAGGTGTTAGGATTATTCTTACTGGCATTAGACCTAAAAAAAATTTTGATAAGTAGATTGGATTGGGGCTAAATTTGTGTTCCCCTTATTTGTAAAAGCAAATTTTCATAGGAATAGAGTTGAATTTGATGGGATAAATATTGTGTAAAACGGGTGATTTTAGTCTGCCGCAAATATCAGAGAAATGCCTAGGTACGGCTGTTTTTATTTTATCATAAACCTCAAGAGAGAGCTATGATAGTTTTAGCAAATATTTTCTGGTCGAAGATTTAAGAGATGATTTTTTTTTTCCCTAGTCTTATCCCAGATGATAGTTGTGTAGTGGGATTAAAAATGTTAGAAGAATTTATAGTAACAGTCTGAGGCCATGCTACTAAGTTTGCTTTTTCAAAGAGTTTATAATAGTTCAAAGAATTGTACAGGTAAACGTTTTGGAAGTGTCATAAGCACGGGCAAAATTTAGATCGTATCGATGCAATATTTTTTTTGAAAGTTTATTTTCAATCGAATCCAGAAGGTCTAATTGTCCAAATTACAATGGTCAGGGGAACATAGCGGGGCTTGGGGCAAATCACCGGAATTAGTTTTGTATGTCAGCCAATGTGTACAAGAAAAGCGCTCCAATGCAACATTGGCTTTGTATGCTATCAATCCAACATTGTTTACATGATTTGAATCATCGTTGATAGTGACGTAGGCACGGGCAATTCGCTAGTGAATATAAATAGGGTGATAGAAACCATAAACAATTTAGGGCTGAGAATCAAATCCTAATCACAGAAAATACAAAAATTACGGAAAATGAAAATTTCTACTTCAACTAGAAAATCAAATGCTAGGAAGAAATTTAAGGTTACCAAAATAAGCGACAACTAAAACAGAATTTCCTATCAAAAGTTATTAACAATCTAAATATTACTATAAATGAAAAATAAGCCTTTTTTGGAAGGCTAAACAGCATCGAATGGCCGAAAAACAACGTTGATATGGAAGATGAGTCAATATCAGTGGGTTGTTCCGCTTCAACCCTACGGCCCACAGGTCATTCTGCCACTGTCGCCCTGCCTCCAGTTTGGTTTGGGCTGTGATCGGTCCATTCGTTTAAGGAACGTGTACAAGATACACTGATCAATCTCACGGTTCGATTCGGTTAATTCACGATTTCATAATGAAAATCCATAGATTGAACCACGAGTCACGATTTTCTAATTTTTAAATCCGCGTCCAGACCATTAATCCATGGGTCCAATCCAGAAATGTTAGAAAAAATTTCCCAATCCATAATCAGTTAATAAAACCCTGTACAAGGTAGTAGCTGCATAACTCTCACACAGCACATACTCCAAGTATCACTAATCAAATCGTAGCCGTACATTTTTCCCAACAGCATCGTATCCGTACATGCCCAGAGAAAACTGTTATGCACAACACAAGGATTACTAAATTCAATTGTCTACATGTTTTCATTAACAATTTTGGGCTACAACGTATAATATTTTAACAAATCGTTCACAATAAGCAATAAATTTTGCCTCACGTCTACAACTTTTTTTTCACGGTAAATATCACGTTGACAACTTATTGGTTGAGGGAAATAACTTGACATTTTTCGACAGCTCTCTCTCTCTCTCAACGACCTTAAAATTTTTCAACAATTTATTGGTTAGTGGAAATAATTTAACATCTTTCAACAGCTTATTGGTTATTGAAAACAACTTGACATCTTTTAACAACAACAAATGATCCTTAAGCACTTAATCACTACCGCAAACACCCCCAAATCACATACTTTGTTTGTCCTCTGCTCCACTCTCGATTCTCACTTTGTATCTGTACCCACAATATTCACATTTAAATAGTTTGAGATGTTTTCAAAAGTCGCTCTTAAGCTCGCGCGCATGTGCATGCTAATTATGTGACTTAGGTTAGGTCCTACGACAACCGTTGGCCAAACGATGAATTGAGCCTGTATTGATGATCTCCGACTGTCTCGGTACTATTAAGAGACATTTTCACTAAAAATTTTGCACTACAAGTCATTGCATTTTGTCATCTTGTTCATACTATTTCACATCATCTTATTCCTCTTTCATTTTTCCCTTTCATTCACCCATATATCATCTACAATTTATAGATCAATGAAAATAATTTGACAATAACTTATCAGTTAGATTAAACGCCCGCACTTTCCTAGCAACT
This sequence comes from Rhododendron mucronatum var. ripense, assembly GCA_019656295.1. NCBI lineage: Eukaryota > Viridiplantae > Streptophyta > Magnoliopsida > Ericales > Ericaceae > Rhododendron > Rhododendron mucronatum. The sequence goes on from BPLT01000026.1 coordinate 566,930, forward strand.
ATAGCAGGTGACGATTCGAAGTTAAGTTAAGCATCCACAACTGTGCTGCAGAATCCAAGAAGCACCCTAGTCAAGTAAAATTCTTTTCCATTCAATGACAGAGCTACTTTTCGCCGTATGGGGGCCATGGCCCCGCATTGAGACAGGGTTTTTTTTCTAAAATTTAATTTTTTATTAGTTATTTTTTTAATTGTTAAGGGTTATATTTTATATGGGGTGTTATTTAGATATTTAAATCCTTAAGAATGTGTTCATTTTGGGTTCTAAAATCCAATTTCTCTTTTCGCTCATGGTCTCCCATAAGTTTTTTCTTCAATTATTAATATTATTTCTCTTTCTATCTTTCTCCACTGATTATCTAAAAAACCTCCCTCAAAATCTAAACCAAACAAACTATTAAATTTTCGAATATTGAAATTTCAAAATCTTATTTATAGTCCAGCCCCTTGTTTACAAAACCCTGACACTGTTCCTGCTTTACATCCAGTCCACTCTTTTGAATTTCTAAAAGTGCATCAAAATCACAAGTGAGTCACTGAGTGGTTAGAAACCGGCCCCTCCTTATCTCCTCTATGCATTGCAGGACATGTTTTTTTTTTTGACAAGTCATTGTAGAGTACAATTCCAGTCCAGTTAAGATAAGTAACTAGGGCCAGTTAATTAAAGGGAGTGGTTTTATCACTTTTCTTTTTTGTTAATATCATTCCTTTTTATATCTTGACTAATGCTAGTCCGTGCCTACGGCACTACGCATTTCGATTGGAAGAGGATGACAGTCGTGTAATTTAGGTAAAAACCATGGACACTTAACCGGGAAGTGAGAGGATACATTACAGCCTTTGGATCAAATGAATATAAGTCGTTCCAACAATTTGTCCCCACACCCTTCTGTTTTATAATAGAGATTAGATGATTTGTTTTATTAGAGAAGGGGAGTGACATTAACAAAAAGGAAAGTGACAAAATTAATTGCCTTAATTAAACTGATGAGTCACTTTCTAAAATGTCGTGGACTGATTAATGATTTTTTTTTTTATCCGACCGATTAATAATTAATTGGTCCCTATTTTTGGACCTTCTAAAAAAATTACATGCGAAGCCCATATTGAGGGTCTATTCCACAAATGATTGAGGGGACGCACCAAGCCGGGCCGCCATGGGAATCAGAAAGTCCACTCAAGATTTTTGTTATTCAATCAAGCATTTAACACGGCAATCAATCAAGCATTTAACACGGCATGCAAGCGCTTGCCGTGTTAATCGAGGTGGCCCCTGTTATTTTTGGCGGATGACCTGGACCCAGGAGAAATTCTTCAGTGCCGGGTGGGCACCGGACAGATGATACTGAGCATGTATCTCGGCCGTCCAAACGTGTTTTGGACGGTCCAGATCTGTTTGGGTAATTTTTAAGTGTAAAATTACCAAAACACCCCCGAGAGCCCAAACAGATCTGGGCCGTCCAAAACACGTTTGGCCGGCCGAGATGCGTGCTCGGCACAACTGTCCGTGCCCGCTCGGCACTGAAGAATTTCTCCAGAACTAGGGTTCTGTAGTGCAGCAAACGCACTTCAAGTTATAGTGCACCTCATAAAGTTGAGATGGACATAAAGTTTTCGCATGGTATTAGAGTATGACACATTCCTCTCCATATTTTTAAAAGAATTTACAATCCACACCCCGCGATGGTAAACCCCCAAAAAAAAATGAGGCTACACGTGACAGATCTCAAAAGCGGCTGCATGTGAGGGAATGTTAAGGATATGTCGTCCCACATTATTTGAGAGTGAAATGTGTAATCATTTAATAACATTTAGGATCTCTCCACTTATTGTCAATTGATTTTGAGATTGATATAAAGTTTCCACACTCAATGAATACGTTTCAAAAAAATGCATTGAAAAAATTATTTTTACATTTAAATTAAACTCTTTCGAGTATAATCAACACTGGATCACTCGGGTGAAATTAAAATTAGTGAAAGTCCAATTAGATTTGGCCCCACACCAAGGCGTGATGAAGTTGGGGACTGGGGCACACCGTTTGGCGGGGCACGGGAAATTCTTCAATTTCTGTCATATGAGACACCCAGACAAAATGTTAAGGGGGATCCATGGCCCCTTCTAAAGTCTTTGGCTCGGTGTGATAAAAAGGACAGGCAAATGCATGGGAACCATGGCATTATAAAGAAGAAGACCAGTTGGTCCACTCTAGTTTGTATGTATGGTTTGTTTGAGAATCCCAATACGAATCGAATCGATAGAATATATGCCCTGAAGAATGGTGACCGTGTCTGAATATCCGAAAGCTATGAGGTCTGTTCTACTCATAATGTTGTTCATACTAATATGCTTTGGAGCAGGTGAAACACAAGGACGTCAAACCAGACGTATTCCCGACGATGAAAGTAAGACGCCTCTTCTATGACTTTGGTTTAATCATTTTCGTTAACGAAATTTTTCCGGGTAAGAGTTAAAACTTTCTCCCGAAAAAAGTTTCATTAAAATCCGGACAGTCCATAACACTTTTAGACTGTCGCAATTCATTGTTGCTATAAAGAATTTGTTCACGGCTGTAACGAATTTGTTTCTCTGTAGTTTTATACAAGCAAAACACGATTTTATATAGCCCTATACATGTTTGTGTCAAGATGTCCAGTGATACTTTATGCCCTGTACATGTTCGTGCAACATCCGGAGTGAGCTCCGATTGCCCATCGGCACCCCATTGTGTGCTATTGGTCAATACCAATTGCATGGTTCATTTTATATATATATACACACACACATTATATATATATATAGAGAGAGAGAGAGAGAGAGAGAGAGCTTTTTCTCCATGTCATGTCTTGTCTAAATACTCAAAAGGCCACCATCGTTCGATTTCTACAGTGACAGCTCTTGGTGAAATTGCTGAACAATTGGGTAAAAAGGACTGGAATTTGAGTTTGAATGAATGTGATGAAAATGGGAAATGGCTTCCACCAGGGAAGCACGGCTTGACGAATGAAAGTAATGTCAGCTGCAACTGCCTTGGTGATGAATGTCACATTAGCACCATGTATGTTTCCTTTGTTCACAAGTGTAAGGGTACATGAAAAGAAAACATGAAACGGTTTAAAAAATTGGAGTAAACGGTTCAGATTTATGATGTGAATCTAAATCGTTCATCACAGTTTCATGGACCATTTCATATTTTCTCCGTCATGTACCGTGCTATCCCTCTCCCTTCTTTCCATGTTCTTCAAAATTCATACTTCGTACTTTATTTGCCTATTGCTCACTCAACAATCGAAACTCTATTTTTCGTATGAGCAATGCTATGTACACTCTTACCGATCACTTCTCTCTCACATATGTGTCAGCTCCACACATCTAATTGAGGGATGAGCCCCACACATATGTGAGAAATGAGTGGTTGCACGGTAGGAGTGTACCTAAACGTATTGTTTCCGTATATGATAGAAAGCTTCATATGTCAACTGTGTTGTCCGAAATTTAGAAAACATGTCAAAGCGACATTCTTTTCTATTGGCGAAAGTCGCTATGTTTGAATACTAGAATAGTTTGATTAACACATCGAAAGAGGAGTTGAACTCCTAACCTCCATTCTCCCAGCACCTAAGTGCACACCAAATGTCATTGGTCCAAAGTTCTCTTGACGATACCCTAGAGCGATGTGTTGACATTTCTGCATCACCTTTCTTGTTAGCCACCAAAATGACAAGTTTCTAGTTTTTAGTACTAATTTGGCATACCGCAGAGTACCTTTGGTGCGTTTTTCTTTTTTTATATGTTGTTGTTTTATAAAATAAGGAGAATATCAGTCCATTCAAATGGATATGAAAAGGGAAAAACGCTCAGTTTTTCTATGTGTTAAAGTGTCTTAAAAAGTGTAAAGTGTATTTAGAAACTTTTTTTTTTTTTTTTTTGTATTCCTCTTGCTTAATTTTTTGACAACCCAATAGGTTATTGTAGGGGTGAAAACTTGGCCCTGTGGCCTGAAGCCCGCCCGAGCCCGTAGAAATTTAGCCCAGCCCAAGCTTGTCGTTAGCCTGGCTCTAGGCTCCACCCAATCTCTTTGGGTGGGGCTTGGGCTAGAGATTTCGAAGCCCACCCTATTGGGCTACCCGATTACCTCAGACCTAGGTCTGAATAAATTAGCCTGAAAAAGGTCTAGTTCAAGCCTGATTGCAGTTTTTCCTTTTCTTCTTTTTCTTTCTTTCTTTCTTTTTTTTTTGGGTGTGTTCTGCTTATTGCAGTTCATGTATGAACAAACAGAGAATGAGAATCTTTTTTCAATTCAACAACATATTCAAATGGTCCAATGGTTACTTGGACATTTTGACAAATGATTAATTGGTATTTTTTAATTTTTAAAATGTAAATGGATTATTTACGTTTATGAGATGGGGTAGACAAATGATTGTTAGGCTTTTAAGTCAACCTAGTTGCAATGTACTCGACTGGTAGTGCTGTGATTTATCCACTCTTATGGTAAAAATCAATTTTTTTGTAATGTCTCATAGTTTGTTTAATAAAAAGAAGTATTTTTATTCAATTTTTTGCCTACAGTTATTATTCAATTATATCGACGCGCATTGTGTTGTAGTCATGCACTGAAAAAAAAATGCTATTCTTTAAAAAATAGCTTTTATTTTCAAGTAATTGAATAATAATTAAGCTCGAAGATCAATTTTACTTCTAGAAGCGAAAGTTTTATGAAAAATGCCCCAAATAGCCCGGGCCCTAGTCCAAGCCCATACCAAGTATAAGGGCTGGGGGCTGACCATGGGCCTAGTTTTTAGCATTGGGCGACCCGGACCAGCCCGATTCTTTGGCTGGAGCCAGATGGGCTTGGACTGGGCTAGTCATAGCCCGATTATGTATGGGTCGGGCTGGATTGGGCCAAATTTATACCCAATTCGTTCTCTCTCTTTCTCTCTAAATTCTGTTTCGGATTCAGTCCAAAAATTGCACCGTAATTCCCATTAAAAAGTATAATCCATTTTTATTTACTTTTTTTTTTTTGAAAGACATTTTTATTTACTTAGGTACCTAGAAAATGTCCGCTCCTTTTTTGCGTATTTTTAAACAGAAAGTCAAGGGTCACAGCATGGAATGTGGTGACTGATCCACCGCACTCCTGCGGGTCCCAAAAAAATACATAAAAATATTTATAAATTTTAAAATAATATTTCATGGGACCCTGTAAAAAAATCAACTCCAACGGATATCGATATATTTTTCGGAATTCGTAGTAACGAAACTGTTTAGTTTTGCAGTTTCATCCCTACAAATTCAAAAAACATATCGACTGATATTTGTTGGAGCTGATTTTTTACAGGGTCCCATGAAATATTATTTTAAAATTTATAAATATTTTTTTAAGATCCGAAATGGACCCAAAAGGCGTGCGGTCGACGGTCACCGCGAATTGCATGCGGTGACCGTAGTCCGGCTCATTTTTAAGTTGGAGTGAAATTCTTTGAAAACATGAACCGATTACCCTTTTTTTGGGAAGATTAGCGCATTACTAGCCGCCCGTAATTTATCCATCAACTTTGCCGCACCATCTCTCTCGTTTCTTATCCGATTCGACATGCGTTTGTTCCACTCTCTTCCTCTATCTTCTCTCTCTCTAATCCAACTCGTTTTCCCCTTGTAATCATCAACTTTGACGTTAACCCCAACTAGGTCTTATATATTGGAATGGTTAAGGCACAAATTATCCCCATCTTTCTCATATCGTTGAGGCATGAATAAGTTAGATCCCATACCCCAGAAATCAAAATCAGATTTACGGGTTGAGAGCGGCGCTTGGATGGAGAGTTACGACGATGAGAGCGGTGCTGAGAGTGATTCCGATCACGAGGCCGATGAAGAAGTAGTTGTGGCAGTAGAGATGGTTTACTAATCCTGCGGCTACTGAGCCAGAGGCGGCGGAAGATCCGGCGCCAGCGAAGGCCAAGCCAAAGAAAGCTCCTGCTGCTCCAAGGAAAGCCTAGAAAAGCATCTTCCCATCCTTCTTACATTGAGATGAATAAACGGAAGCAATAGTGACGTTGAAGGAGGAGAAGAACGGATCGGGTCAGTACGTGATCACAGACGATCAAAAAAGAAAGAAAGTACGTGATGTCATTCAGTTCTGATCGCATGCGATAGGCACGTGATAGTTTTTTGTTGAAAATGTTGAACACCATTAACGATTGGATGAAATTGGACGGAAGGAATCAGAAAGTTGAAGGGATAAAAGCATTAAAAAAAAAACTCATTGCTTTAACATGTGGCCGTATTTTTCATGAATGTTTGAGCTGTCGATCGTGATGTGCCAAACCGTGGCCAATCGGGAATGACGGGAGGCGATCCTAGTTTCTCCCCCAAAAAAAAAAATTTAAATAAATAAAGTTTCAACTTGGTTTTTTGTTTGTTTTTATTTAAATTTTGCACAAAATTAACCAACGCGATTTTCTTAGAAACAGTAAAAGCCCAAAAAGTGGAGGCGGGTTTTTTTTGGGTTTTGGAAACTAGGCCTAAGATGTCGTTGGACCAGTGAGACGGGGAGGGAAAAAGATGAGAGACAACATTAGAGCAGGGGATAGAGTAGCACCTGGGGCAGGGCCTATGGTTTACATAAGGGAAGATAGTCTCCTTCTCTGGAGGAGTCTCCTTTCATATGTGAGCGATTCACTCTTCTAGCAGTCAGGTGACTTGCTCAAGGTTAGATTTTACTTTCTTGCAGAGACCTCTCTATCTTGGCATAGGTTTGTGAAGTGGAGCCCTCGGGATACCCCAGGGACACCACCAACACGACACTCTCCGGACACATGTCAAAAACACCTAAATACGTGTCAAAATTTTCTTGGTTCATTTGTCTTACTAGGACATATTGTGGACGCGGTTTGTGAAGTGGAGCCCTTGGGATACCTAAGAAGCACATACACGTCTACCGCCCAACATGTATCGGACATGGACACAACACGACACACCACTCTCTGGACATGAGTCGAACGTACACCTAAATACATGTCAATTTTTTTTTATTAAATTTGTTTTAATGGGGCACATTGTGGAGTCGTGGACACTCTTGGGACACATGAAGAACTCGTTATGAGATTAAAATGTAATGTTTAAAACTTGGTCCAAAGATCAAATTTTCAATTGATGGTTAGTTCTTGAATACTAAATACTTACACAGTGGCCGTTGATTTGGGTATTCATAATGCTAATACTTTTTGTTCGTTTTATGTTCATTTGATAGAAATGATGTTTTTATCTGTTATATAAACTCATAAAATATCTTTGAAGTTTTTATCTGAAAATGTGACATATCCTCTTGTCCGTATCTGTATCCGTGCATCTTAATGGGCTATCATCATCCACCCAACTCACCAATCCACAAGTAACTAGTGGGGTACCATCATCCGCCCTACTCACCAATCCACAAGGAGCTAGTTATCTCCCGTGGGGTAATATATAGGTTAAGTGCATAACGAGGCCCCAACAATTGAGGAGGGACGAAGCCTCTATAGTCTACGCAGGCTAGGCAGGCTCTGATAGCATCAAAGGTGGTTGAGGTCCAGTCGAAATCCAAGGGGAAGTTGAAATGCACCCTATATGGTTGAAAATTAAGGACGTTCCTGACTGACATGTCACAAACTTGACATCGACCCTTGACTTTATATTACTTTTTTGGTGAAGTATTAGGTGGAAAAATAAGGTGGCTTCCAAATGAATTTCAACCCTACATGGGACAGACTGCTGGTTTAGAGGTGTTTACGACATCCAGCAGTTCTGAACATTTACCTCTTGGTGTGAACTGTGAACTGATTAGTTGCGTGTTTTCTTTTTTTCTTTTTTTCCCCTTATTGTAATTTTGTGCATCAGCATTTCTAAACTTTCGAACGGAGATTTCTTTTTATGCTACAGAGTCTATGGATCTCTAATTAAACAGTGAACTATGGAATGGTGGAAGATTGTCTCTTCTCATCATTGATAGTGAATTATAACATTGATTAAATAAGTGTTTAGAAAAGCAAAGTCCCATCGACCAATAACTGATTTACTTGATCTAATACGTGTTTCTGTTTTTCTGCAACAGAAATTTGAAAAGGCAGGATCTTCTTGGTGTCCTACCGAAGTCAATAGCGAAGTTACCCTACCTAAAATATATGTTGGAATGCTTCCAATTAGATAAATTTACATAATTTTCCATGTCTGTTGATTTTTACCCGGTCATTACGTTGAGAGTTCTGTCAATTGTTTCAGTGATCTCAAGCGCAACTTTCTCAGTGGTTCTATTCCTCCTGAATGGAATTCTACCAAGTTGAAATATTTGTGAGTCATATATGCATTTCCTTTTTACAGTAGCTGGTCAATTGTAATATCATTCGTTTCATTAATAAGCAGAGTGAAACTGTTGTAGGGATTTGAGTGTGAACCGCTTATCAGGAACAATCCCAAAGTGGTTGGGAAGGATGATCAATCTCACCAAGCTGTACTCTCTCTCTCTCTCTCTCTCTCTCTCTCTCTCTCTCTATATATATATATATATATATATAGGGGAATATATATATATATATAGTCCCCTCCTCCTAAGGACCACCTTAACTTAATAAAATGAGGACCTCCCTTTCCCGATAGAAATTAGATGATCCAAGCCGCTCAATGTGTTCAGAACGTGAATTTAAGGGTACCCACGAGAAATTAGCAAAAAAAAATGACCGGATAGGCTTCATTCGACAAGTTTTTGTTTGTTTTTTATAGAACGGTTCAAATAAAAACTGCTCGGATGAAGCCCTTTTCAGTCGTTTTTTTTTTGCTGATTTCTCATAGGTACTCTTAAAATCACGTTCTGAACACATTGAGCGGCTCGGATCATTGAAATTCGAACTGAAAATGGAAGAAATGGAGAGGTCCTTATTTTAACTAAAATAAGAACCTCTTCATTTGAAAATGACTATATATATATATATATATATATATATATATATATGTACAAACACACACAAAACTTCAAGTAAGGGCGCCCTTACCATATTAAGTTAAGGACATCCATTTTCCGACCAATTTGCGATGATTCGAGCCGCTTAATATGTTCAAAACGTGATTTTAAGGGTACCCGCAAGAAATAAGCAAAAAAAAAGGCCGAAAGGGCTCGATCCGAACAGTTTTTTTTGTATTTTATCAAACAGTTCAAATAAAACTACTCAAATCAAGCCCTTCCCGGTCATTTTTTTATTAATTTCTCGTTGTTACCCTTAAAATCACGTTTTGAACACATTGAGTGCCTCGAATCATCGAAATTTAATCAGGAAAGATGAGAAAATGGGACGTTTGCATTTTATTTAAAATGAGGATGCCCTTACCTGAATGGAACTCATATATAAGTGTGTATATATATATATATATAATATATGCGTGTGTGTGTATCAGTCCCGATCAAGTCCCACACCTTTTTCGGTCCAAACCGCCTGCACCTCCCCTTTTCCGATCAAATTTCGATGATCCAAGCCGCTCAATGTGATCAGAACATGATTTTAAGAGTACCAGTAAGAAATCGGCAAAAAAATTGATCGGGAAGGGCTTGATCCGAATAGTTTTTTATTGAATGGTTCAATAAAAAACCAGTGTTCTAAATGGCGGCCGCCTAGGCGCTTGGAGGTGCCCTGCTGCCACGCTTGGAGGTGCCCTACCGCCCAGGGAGGTTTGGCGGTGTTTGGCGGCTGCCTAGGCAGCCTTGGTGGGCTTGGCGGTTCTTGGCAGCGGCGTCTTTGGATACCTTTGGCGGCCTAAAAAAAATATATAAAAAATAATATAAGGGAGGTGAGCGAAGCCCGACTACTTATTGTCTTATTCAACTTATTTGCTAGTTGTTACTACTTAATTTCATTTGGGTTTGTACTTTGAAATTTGAACTTGCATTATGGATACATGGAATATAGTTTGATTGGATAATGGTTTGTTAAAAAAAAAAACCCCGCCAAATTACTTGGCGCCGCCTAGGTGGCTTGGCGCTTGGAGGTGGGTCTCTGCCCAACTACCACCAAGCGCCATTTAGAACATTGTAAAATACTACTCAAATCAAGCCCTTCCTGGTTTTTTTTTTTTCCCGATTTCTCGCGATTACCCTTAAAATCACGTTCTGAACACATTGAGCGGCTCGGATCATCGAAATTCGATTGGAAAAGGTGTTATGCCCTCGATTTTTAACTTAAATAACAATACCATTTTAAATACAAATCCTCACAATAGTACACACAGTAACCCAAATTACAATACAGTTTTGAATCTCACAAGTCTGTCCAACCCGTACAGTATTCCAAAAATAAAGAAAACAATACCATGTAGTTTGTAGTACGAAGATAGACAAGTGCTTTTGAAAATAACTTTAGTCGGTGACGTCTGCATGCACTCCACACTCTCTATGACAGTGACCTGTAACATACCTAAAAATGATAGATTGAGCTACATTAGCCCAGTAGAGAAATTTATACTCAAGTTATATGAAAATACGATGAACCATGCATCCAGAATGAGTGAATACAACAGAATATCACAAAAGATAAAAGGGTCTTTCACCACGAACGAGTACTCTACAACAAAGAAGGGGACTCAAGATTTTATAAGAGTATCCTCGATAACCCACGTGTCAACTAGGTATATGTGATGATCACGCGCCAACAGCAATATGCGAGCACTAATAAATGTGTACAACGAACCTAATGGTGCTTATGACAATAAATTTATCTCCCAGCAAAACAATACGAATATATCACTGAATTTCCCTTTAGAACCTAGTGTATCCGTCATGTATTTCTCAAGTATTAGCCTATTTTTTTCTTTTCAATTTAATTTCGGGCAATTTAGACCCCATGCGTCCACTAAAAACCTTTCATTCTTGTCCGGGCGTTTGGGACCCCGTGCGTCCCCTAGAAACCTTTCATTCTTGTCCGGGTGTTTGGACCCCGTGCGTCCACTAGAAACCCTTCATTCTTGTCTGGGTGTTTGGGACCCCGTGCGTCCTATGTTCATTCTGGCATCGCATCATCCGGTGGATCCGTGACTTTCTTCATATTCGTGGTATCGCTCTATTTCTTGTTTCCCATTTAATATTCCTGAATGACCTCATCCTCAACTTATAACCAATCTATATCATTCATACAACATGCCACACAATCTCATTATATCCACTTACAAATTTATCATTAACGTTTCAAAGCACTCCGAAACAATCAACCATATCATAGCATCAACTAATAGATGAGAATATACATTTCCCTTACCTATATCACCACATCCTACACAGCATACTGAACTTATATGTAACTTTACGACACATTAACCACTATTTCTATACTAAAATCTCATAAAGCGAGAGCCCAAGGAGTTTAGGAAGATCAACGAGATGAATCACAAGGATACGAGTTACTATGGTGCATTTCATATCACTAGCCAGACTCATGACTACCCATCATACTCACTACAATGCCTCATATAACTTGTAGTACACCTAAACATCCTTACAGTACATTCTCCATTTATAACAGTGCTAAGATTACTCTTAACAAGTATGGATTGGAACGATCAATGAATCATTGGAACCCAAGCAATCAAGTTTAGGGATGGTTTAACAATGTTTAGAGTGTGTTAGAAGTGATCGGAAATCAATACAATCAAAGGGAATTCAACATCCTCAAAACTATTTTTTTTCTGAACACTGGGTACCAATACCACAAAATGTAGGTATCGGTACCAAACCAATCCAGAGAGCAATCAGAGATCCAAGGTACCGGTACCTCAAAACGTAGGTATAGGTACCAATGCATTACAGCAGGCGATTTTGCAGAAAATCAAGAATGAGCACAAAGTCAAAATCCAATGAACTAAAACACGATTTAGGCACTTAATTATCACATAAACTCATAAAAAGAGCAAGAAATCCCTACCTTGAGTCGAGGATCGAAACCCACGCGATTTGCGCAAGCCTTAGCTCTCCAAACTTTGAAATCAACCGAATACTCCTCCGAGCGAAACCCATGAAATTGAAGCTCAAGACTACGATTGAGGGGTGGAATGGAGGTGGATCTTGGTGGTTTTCTTGGTGGAATTTTGGGTGAGAGAGCAAGAGAGAGAGAGAGAGAGAGAGCTGAGAGGGAGCCAAGAGAGAGGTCGGAAGATGAGAGAGAGAGGATTGGGGAATTTTTCTCCCCTACACCCACACCCACACATATATATACTCACAATCACAAATTGCACATATACCCCTCTACAAACAACCTTCCCACATTGACCCCAAATCAAATAATTCAATAAATCCCTAATTTATTCCATATTCTAACATTAATAAAACCTTTAAATGATTTCGAAAATACAGGTCTCTACAAAAGGAGAGGTGCGGACCGGAATCAAGTCAAGGATCCTGACTTGATCCGGACTATATATATATATATATATATATATATATATATATATATATATATATATATTGATCCGGAATATAAATATATATAGAAATAGCTATGTGTGTGTGTGTGTTATATATCTGTGTTTGGTGTGGGTGTGGTGCATTTGTGTATCTACTTCGGAAAGTAGCAAAAAAGAATTGACATGTTGCATCGATAAAAATATACTGTAATTTTGAAGGAAGTTGTTATTTTCAGGAACTTAGAAAGCAACATGTTTGATGGAACTGTTCCCGCAGAGCTAGGGAATCTTGTCAACCTACAGTATTTGTCAGTTATCTTATTCACATTTCTCTATTGAACTCTTGATTTCCAACAAATTGTATAGTTACTTTGGTTTTTACCCCCTGCGGGCCTTGCAGCAATCTTAATTCTAACAATTTCACTGGGGAGCTGCCAAAGGAATTATTAAACAACCTGATAAATCTGCGGGAAGTGTAAGTTCATTTATTGGCCATTAAATAACATGCCCTAGTCTTCAACAGTTTGTCTTTTCTTTGTTTTTTACTCTTGGCTTGATGTAGTAGGTTGAGCAGTAACAGCTTCACAGGAAAGTTACCGAGTTTCCAAAGTTGGAAACAACTTCAAATATTGTAAGTGTTCCTTCCTATTAAGCACACTCCAAGGAATGTTTCTGAAGTTGATCAATTTTAGTTTGTCTTCTCTATTGTCATTGCAGAGAGCTTGAAGCAAGTGGTTTTGAAGGGCCAATACCTTCTAGCATTTCTCTCTTGCGTAATTTAACCGAACTGTAAGTTCAGCCTTTTCAGGTCATATATAAACCAAGGTAAATATCTCTGAAAGCATGCTATTATTTATTGGATCTCTAAGCAGAAGGATTACGGACTTGAATGGAGGAGTGGCTTCAAATTTTCCACCGCTGGAAGGCATGACAGAAATGCAAAAGCTGTGAGTCATAACAACAATTGCAAAAATGGTCTCAAGTATGCTACTCTTAAACTCACCATCAACATCACTTGCACGAATTGTTTTGTAGGATGCTAAGGAGCTGTAATATATCCGGTTCAATACCTGGCTATCTAGGAAATTTGCCTTTAACAAAACTGTAAGTCTTCTACTAGCTCCCTCATTTTTATTGAGAAATACCAATCCCACCTAATAGTTTTTAATTCCAGGGACACCTGAAAAAATTTAGATTCTAACTGAAATGACTCGCGAATTAATAATTTAAATGACTCACACACTTGGAAATCCAAAATAGATGTTATGCGTCCTAACTGGTGGAACTAACCACAAGAATCAATTGGACGATTTGAAAAGTATTTGGCCTTAAATGTTGAAGTTCGTAAAACGAAGGGTACCTCGATCTGAGGTTCGAATGTGTGGGTTGCGACTTTTGTGTGTGTAATGCCATAGGTGAGGTCTGTAACCAATAAACAATGTAGCATTTATATGAGTGAATGAAACAAAAAGTCAATACTTGTTGACTATGAAGCACCGACTCCTCTAGAGGTCGAAGTATCGCAATGTCGGGACACGGCGGAGACACGCGAGGACACGTATGGGACACGCTACGTAGCGTGTCCCATAATTTAATTTAAATTTTTTACGAGGACACTATTGGAGACACGGAGGGACATGACTGGGGACATGGGAGGGACACTGATGGGGGCACGGCAGAAGCCAAATTGTAGTTTTTTCTAATAAAATTTGGGGGCCAAACTGTATTTTTTTTAAATGGGGGTCAAACTGTAATTTTTCAAAAAACTTTGGTGCCAATTTGTAATTTTTAAAAAATTTATGGGTGTCAAACTAAAATTATTTGTTTGTTTATATAAATAAATAAATATACACATGGCGGGTCGCCGCCGTGTCCGTATCCCCATTTTTTTAGAATTCTCATGTGTCCGTATCGGTATCCATATTCGTGCATCATAGCTTGTTGAAATCCTAGTTGTGATCGAATTGGTAGCGCCACATTTGAATCCTAAAGAGTAAAGATCACATCAGCACACAACTATAGGAATCAATTTATAAGCTCCCACATATGTATTGTCGGTGCAACGTAAATGTTTTTCCTCAATTAGATAATTCTTATTCTTTTTTTTTCCTTCTTTCTTTCTTTTTCCCGCTTTCATTGGATGCTTCTCTATAACAAGTATTGTAGCCATCTTCATTTTTTGTCTCTTCCAATGTCAAGTGGTAGCTCTCCCTTTGCTCTAGACCTCTGGTAGATTTTCATGTTGTTTAGTACAAGGGTAGAACCATATATAGAAATAGATTTTGTAGGATACCAAGGTCAGTATATTGGAAGCTAATCACATTTTAGTGTGCCACAATTTAGGAGAAGACATCAAACTCGAAAAGATTGTAATGAATCATTAAATGTTACATCAGCTTAGACAATGACGGCAAAGGAAAGGGACGTAACAGAGGGACTACTTTTGAGTGCAAGGATAACCAATAAATACGCACCTAATGTACCAGGGATCAAGTTTGTCTCAGCTGGGGTTAATGGCTTGAACATATCTTGTGCACCAAGAAACCATAGGAGGTAGAGAGTAAAGGGGATGAGTAGGGAACAACACAACATAAGCAACTTGACCTTGTAGGATTGTAGAAGTCAAATGGATCACAAGGTAACCCGCAATAGGAACTGCATCACCCCAAAAGGATTTAGGTACCTGCATTTGAAATAAGAGAGCCAATATCCTCAAAATCGTTAAGGTCTAGTCGGGGCAAAAAAGGGGCAACTAGAGAAAAAATTTAACCCAAGATGTTCTAAAAACTACGAAATATAGCACATGTGCTCTTCGCCGCCTAGCTGGTTAATTGAAGACTAATTGTTAACTAATATGAAAGCGTCTAATCATCAGTAGACCCTAAAATCTGGCATTAGGGGTCCATAAGTGCTTGGCGCCGTCTAGGCCGACTTTTAGATCACTTAAGAGAGCATGTGTGACCTCTAAGAGATGTCGCGCTTATTTTAGTAATAGTACTAATGAATAATAATAGACAACACATTACCAAAAATATTCACAACATTTGTTGCTTGGTCTTGGGAAGAAAGTCTAGAACTCAACCCCAAAAGCTAGCTATAGGATGGAGAGTGCCTCACACTTATTCCTTTGGTACCTAGGCGATGTGGGATTTCGCTTTCCACCCTTCCTCACATGCAATGTGCCCACTTGGCAGCACTTGCCGCATGCAGAGACACGAGCCCTCCCATAGTTGTCAAAGGCGTGCCTAGGCGCGAGGCACAGGTCTAACGCCTTGCATGAGCCAAGGCGAAGCTACTTCAAAGAAGCACATCCAAGGCGTGCCTAGGCGAGAAAGGCAGGCAAGGCAAGAAAAAGGCGCACCTTCCTCACTTTTAACCACAACCGTAGATCAACTCTAGGTTTAAGTTATTTCCTTCACTCTTTCATTTCTCATTAGGCGATCTCTCCAATGGATTTCACTTGATCGACTTCTCTTTTGATGTCTCGATCATCTCAGTCGACCTCTCTCATCCCTCATCTCATCTGATCTCTTAGTCGACTCTCTCTCTCTTCTCTCGCCAATCGATCTTCAAAAGTCTTCATTATTCAAGGTATTCTCCCCTCTTGGCCTCTCCTCTCTCTCTCTCTCTCTCTCTCTCTCTCTCTCCACGTATGTATATATATGTGTGTGTATGTGTGTGAAGAGACCTAGGTTGGATATGGTAGTGTAAAACTCATGGCTTAGTGTTTGTTATTTGAAGGATTAGTGTATGCTATTTTTCCTACTCCCTTCATTCCAAATTTTTGGTCATGTTTCATGTTTTGTATCACTCAAACTATATGTCACCATCTATAATATTTTTTATGATTTCAAAAACTTTGTTTAACAAAATTAATTTAGATCCATCATATAAGATCCATAGTTGATATAAAAAAGATATCATAAATTAAAGTGTATAACTAATTTTTTTGAGAGGTCCCAAATAGTTAACATGAGCAATAAGTTGGGATGGAGTGATTATTTTTTCCGCATAGGTGCCCTCGCTTCAAAAGGGCGCGCGCCCGCCTTGGCCTTAACTGGAAATTGTGCCTTGATGCACCTCTCGCCCTTGACAACTATGCACCCTACCGATATGTGGTATCTAGCTCGAGTTGAGTTTTGTTCACCCTCCACTTAAGAGGGTGAACATTACCCTCCTTCTTATTAGTTAAAATGATGTGGATCCCATCACAAAGTGATGTCGTGCTTACCAAAAAGTGTATTGCATGGTAAGCATGACATCACTTTGTGGTAGAATCCACACCACTTCATCTAATAGGAAGAAGGGTAATGTTCACCCTCTTTAAAAGAGGGTGAACAAAATTGCACTCATCTAGTTCTGATACCTTGTTACATTAACGGTAATCCTAAAAGCTTGATATACATTGTCAGAACCCATATCCTAAAAGCTTAAGCTTTTGGATTACTCGAGCTCAGGTTGGGAGATGTCTTGAGTTCAAGTCTCTCTCCATTTGCATTTGTTCCTCATTTGCATTCTGCTTCTCCCCTTCGCATTCTGTAACTCTATCTATGAAAATTTGCATCTCCACGTGTAAGGTAGGGTTGCATTTGAGGGAGAGTGTTAAATAGCTTGATAACATTGTTGGCTCCATTTCCTAAAGCTTAAGTTTTGGGACTATTGGTAAGTTACTTAGAAACATAGTACAACTCAGAGTGCTCTTTCCTATGATAAACATAAGTAACCCTTGAGTACTCATCAACAAAAACAACAAAACTCCGAAAACCAAAGCGTAACAAAACAATATGAGAGAGCAATTTAAGGATTTGGTGGTTCCATGGGAAGGTTTCAAGAAAATAGTACCAAAACCGACAGTATGTGTAGTTTAACCATGACCTAAGGTGTCGCAAGAAATTTCCTCCAAAGAATGACAATCTGAAAAGACAACAAAAATACCAGTGAAAGAGTGATTTTCGCACTCCCCAAATTGTTAACTTTGGGGAGTGAGAAAATCAATATAGAGTTGATTTTCGCATTCCCCTTGGAGTGTAGTTAACAAAATTATTATGACTAGGAAGATGCCCGACGAATGGAGAAGTAGCACCTTAGTACCTATTTATAAGAATAAATGGGATATTCAAAGCAGCAACTATAGAGGTATTAAGTTGATGAGTCATACAATGAAATTGTGGGAAAGAGTTATTGAGCATCGTTTAAGGATGGTGACTACGGTGTCAGAGACACAGTTTGGGTTCATGCCTGGGAGATCTACCATGAGAGCTATCTATCTATTAAGGAGATTGGTGGAAAAACATAGAGTAAATAAGAAGGATCTCCATATGGTTTTCATAGACTTAGAAAAGGCTTGCAATAGGATGGCTAGAGATATCATATGGTGGATTCTGGAGAGAAAGAGAGTGACCAAATGGTATATCGAGGTGATTAGAGACATGTATGAAGGTGCCATCACTACCATTAGATCACCAGTAGATGGGAAACGAGTGAATTTGCAATCACAATAGGATTGCATCAAGGGTTAACGTTGAGCCCGTACCTCTTTGCCTTAGTTATGGATGCGTTGACTGGACAGATTCAGGGGCATATCCCATGGTGTATGATGTTTGCAGATGATATAGTTCTCGTGGATGAAATTGCAAGAGGTATTAATACGAAATTATAAGTTTGGAGAGAAGCATTAGAGTCAAAGGATTTTCGGATAAGTAGGAGCAAAACTGAGTAAATGGTGTGCAAGTTTAGTGGTACCATTTTAGGTATTTGGGCTCAATTATTAGTAAAGATGGAGAGATTGCCGATGATGTGAATCATAGGATCCAAGTGGGGTGGCTCAAGTGGAGGAGCGCTACGCGTGTACTATGTGACGAGAGGGTTCCCACAAAATTGAAGGAAAAATTCTATAGAACTGCCATAAGACCAGCGATACTTTATGGGACAGAATGTTGGCCTATTAAGAAACAACAGGTGTGCAAGATGAGTGTAGCGGAAATGAGAATGATGAGATGGATGTGTGGTAAGACTAGACGAGACAGGATTAGAAATGAAACGGTTCGTGAGATGGTAGGTGTAGCACCTATAGAGGAGAAGTTGAGAGAAAATAGGCTAATGTGATTTGGGCATGTCTACTGTAGACCTGGGGATGTAATAGTTAAGAGAGCGGATAGGATAGCTTTGGGTAGTAACGCTATGGGGAGGGGAAGACCTAAATTGACACTAGATGCTGTTGTGCGCAAAGATGTGAGTCTAATAGGTTTGAGTAAACAATTGGCCCTTAACAGAGCTCAATGGAGAAAAAGGAATTATGTAGCTAACCGCAATTGATTGGGACTTAAGGCTCGTTTGGTTTGGAGTGCGGAAATCACTCCACATACCAGTAATATGATCAGACCACTAGAATTACTAATCCAATGAGTATTGGTAGCAAGGCCAGCGAAATAGCAAAATAACTAACTGTAAGTGGAGGAGGATGGTAGCTACTGAGTACTGACGAAGGGTCCAAAACAAATAACTGTTCCAATAAAGAGACCCTGATGATGATCAAAATCATAAGTAACTTGGACATGAAATTCTTCCCTTGCATGGTTAGTAGACTGTCATTTTTTGTTTGATCAGATCGAGTACAAAGCTTTTAAAGCTTATGGGCTTACCCAGGGGACAGATTTCTTTTCCAATTGAAACATTATTTTTTGATGTAAATCAGGACATGCCCATGTGCTTCTAGTTTGGTTTTTTTTTGGCGTGAAATGAAATGTAGGCTGAAAAACTTTGTTTCAGGGGTGGACACATATGATATCAATTGATTCTTTGGAAATTTTAATTTATTATAACTAGGATGATTTGATTATAACTAGAAGAGACAGGATTAGAAATGAAACGGTTCGTGAGATGGTAGGTGTAGCACCAATAGAAGAGAAGTTGAGGGAAAATAGGCTAAGGTGGTTTGGGCATGTCTACCGTAGACCAGGAGATGCAGTAGTTAAGAGAGCGGATAGGATAGCTTTGGGTAGCAATGCTACGGGGAGGGGTAGACCTAAATTGACATTAGATGTTGTGATGCTCAACGATATGAGAATAGTAGGTCTGTGTGAACAAGTGGCCCTTGACAGAGCCTAATGGAGGAAAATGATTCATGTAGCCGACCCCAAGTGATTGGGACTTAAGGCTTAGTTTGGTTTGGTTTAGGATGATTTGATTGCAGTCTAGTGATGTTTAAAAAGTGATTAATTTAAAATAAAAATATACGAGACAAGGTTATGGAATAGGAAAGAATACCGCTCGCCAACCCCACCCTAACCCAATATATATATATATAGGTGTGTATCAGTCCGGTTCCGCTGAGGGATCCCGTACTTTCTTACGATGCGGGACTCCTCTACCCGATTGAATTTCAATGATCCGAGCCGCTCAAAGTGATCAGAACATGATTTTAAGGGTCCCCGAGAGAAATCAACAAAAAAAATGACCGGGAAGGGCTTCATCCAAGCAGTTTTCATTGAACGGTTCAAAAAAAACTGCTCGAATGAAGCCTTCCAGTTCATTTTTTTTGCTGATTTCTCGCGAGGAGCCTTAAAATCACGTTCTGCACACATTGAACAGTTTCAAAATTTGATTCGAAAATGAGAATCCCGCATTTTAACGAAATGAGGGATCCCTCACTTGATCCGTGGTGTGTGTGTGTGTATATATATATATATATATAGAGAGAGAGAGAGAGAGAGAAAGAGAGAGAGAGAGATAGTCCCCTTCTTATAAGGACTACCTTATTTTAATAAAATGCGGACCTCCCTTTCCCGATCGAATTTCGATGATTCGAGTTGGTCAATGGGTTCAGAACGTGATTTTAAGAGTACCCGCGAGAAATCAGCAAAAAAAAAAATTGGGAAGGGGCTTCATCCGAGCCGTTTTTGTTTGTTTTTTATCTAATGGTTCAAATAAAAACTGCTCAAATCAAGCCCTTTCCGGTCTTTTTTTTTGCCGATTTCTCGCGGGTGCCCTTAAAATCACCTTCTGAACACATTGAGCGACTCAGATCATTGAAATTCGATTGGGAAAGGCGAGAAATGGGGAGGTCCGCATATAATGTCCTCATTTTAAGGTCTTTACCTGAAGATTTCTCTGTGTGTGTGTGTGTGTGTATGTATGTATATATATATATATAATAGTTTCTCTATATCTCAATGTTGCCATGGAACCTTAGATAAATAATTAGGTCATAAGACTCATAACGCTGCTTACGTGCAAGCAGATGATGGTTTAATCATCTAATCGGTAACTATATGAATTAGGTATACCATTGTTGCAACTTGCAACTACTTCATCTAATGCTTTTTAAATTTTGTTAATGTTTGGGTAGTCTAAACATTTCTTGTGAATCGTGTCAGGGACCTAAGCTATAACAGGTTGGAAGGCAATGTAACACCCCTTGAGGCTACCCGACAATTGCGATGGATGTAAGCAATGACAATTATTCTTTTGATAAAAAGCAATGACATGCAATTAGGGGCACAACTTTACCCCCAATGACAATTAGGGGCAAAGTTGTCCAAATTTCTTAGCCTCGAGTCCTTTCTCGTAAATTTGTGTTTTGTTGTGCCACTAGAAATGTCTTAGCGTGTTGAAATGAGCATGATTGGATCACCATCTATTACTTATCTCTAATGTGAACATAAAATCCCTCCTCTATATGTCATCATTGAAATTACACCTTGGAATTGAATGTAATTAGAACGCTTACGTTAATGAGTGGGAGAAAATGTGGAGCACTCGTAGTATTGATCACCAAACAATAAGCTTTGCCCATTGGTGAAGATGATCAAGAACATTCACTGAAATTACATGTACGTACTTTTTTCTTCAAAAATGAGACTGGATAAATTGGCTTCCTACTATTCCAACATAAAGGGCAAGTCTCCTCTTCAAACGTTCCATCACCAGAGCATCTGGGTTAAAATATTGATCATTTGGCCAAAGATCACTATGTGCTTAAATATCAGGATAGGGGGGTGTAATACCCAACTTGAAATGCTATGAGAGAAAAAATCAAGAAAAGAAAACTCTAGAGAAACAACCTCAAACAGAGGCACAAAACTTGTTTGTCTCCCGACCAACATGCTTCTGATGCCCTTTTGCACACCAAAAACTAGGGTGCACTCTGTTTCCTAATAGATTATTCACTTAGCATCCTTGCAGTTTCACCAAAATCCCACTTAATTCCTTTCACTTTGCATTCTGATCGTCAATCCTTAAACTACTAATCGGAGCAATTCAATTTGTTTAAAACATGTTTTTAAGAGTCTCCGTAAAAAATCAACTCATTCGAATATCGGAGAGGGCTTGATTGATTCATTGAGTTTTTATCTTGTCAAATTTAGGGTAAACACTGATCAAGCCCTCTTACCGATATCCAAATGAGTTGATTTTTTACGGGAACTCTTAAAAACATGTTTTAAACAAAATTAAACGGCTCAGATATTTCCATGGGACTTGTAATGGGTCCCCCACACAAGGTGGTTTATATTTTTGTGTCAAAACTTGTGTCCCGGGAACCGCCCCGTATATATAAATATACATATATATATATATGTGTATATATATATATACACACACACGTGTAATCTCACCGAATACAAATAGGACAAGTCTAGCAGCCCATGGATATGCGTGTAATCTCACTGAATGAAACTTACGTCCATGTTCACTTTTTCATTCCATGTTCACTTTGTTTGATGGTAGCAACTTAATTTACTTTTTAACTCTGGAGACAATGTCGCTTATTGATCAGATTAATAACAAGGAACTTTCTTACCGGGCCTATCCCATTTTGGATCACGAACAGACCAACCAGGTATGTTATTCATCCTCAATTCTGTGTCCATACTGGCTTAAGCTTCTAATCTTCTCTTCGTAATTAGTTGGGTGATACTACGATAGTCAAAGACAGGTATTTCCCACATGCATGCTGCATATGCCTGCCTAGCTATCCAATCCATGTACATCCTTCCTCTTTTGGAAAGCATATCATCTCATGACATTTTTGGAGGCCACTGCTAATTTTCATCTTCCCAGTCACCACAGTGAAAATCTTAGCTTGATTCCAGTTGTGACTGCAATGCATGCATTATGACTATGGTCTGCATTTGTCATATGGCGGTAGGCCCGTTTCTTCGTCCGGTCATGTGTCAATATACAATTAATCCGGGATCTATGAATCCCCTTATTCATTTTTCTATTTCATCAAGCGTCACATGGTTTTATGCAGCCAAATAGATCTTTCCTATAACAACTTTTCTGAGTTCGTGGATGAGGCACCTCCTTGTAGAGAGACCCTGTAAGTTCTCTCCCCAGAGAGGCCGAGAGTATCTGGATTTCATCTCTATAGTAATTTGTTTTTCTTTTTCCTTACTTTTTTTCTGTTTTTTACCCTGTCATATTAGTAACTTGTTCAGAAGCTTCTCCCATGGGAACAACTCGTAAGATTCTTACTCTCGGTGGAACTTTACAGTTTGCATTTCAGTGTCCTATTTTATTAGCACTAGTGATGATCTCTTCCCTTCCCTTTTCTCTCTCCCCCTCTCTCCTTCCTCCTCTTTATTCTCTCACTCTTTTGAATACTGTTGCTTCTTTTCTCAATTTACGGGATGGACCCAGGAACTTTGCTGAGTGCTTGAAGAACACTCCTTGTACAGGAAGTAAGTATATGTTTGTCACAGTTCAAACTGTATTTTTTATCTCCCCATAATGGACAAATCCATTGGGTACAAGTATTTCCCACTTTCCACATGTACCAGATAATTGTTGGGCTTAAGCTCTGGGGTAGCAATCTGAAGGGGAGATAGAAATGAAAATTAACTTGTGGTCCACCAGTGGAGATGTGTGCCTGAGACCTCTGGAATAGAAGTCCAACCTTCTAGCCTATGAAGCAATGACATGCCAAACTAGTTGCAGTATCTATGTCCGACACATCGGGGACACACTTTTGGCCCTTGTGTCTTAGTTAGACACGGGTAAGACATGGCAAGGGTCAATTTTCAATATGAAAACTTACTTCGGGGGCTAATTATAATACTTAAAAACAATAAAAAGGCAAACGTTACAGATGGAAGAATTTCAACCTGATAGAACACCCAATAAATTTTATTAGCTGAATAGTAAAATGTAAGAATTTCCAAATACAGTATTAGCGTTCATAAAAGAAACAACTAAATAAATTATGGCAATAATGATATGTGTTTTGTAAGTGTCTCGTGTCCTGTCTGTATCCACAATCTTTTACAATTACTGGTCCTGTGTCTGTGCTCTTCCCCGGTTCTGTGGTTGTGCTTCTTAGTTTGCCACTGAGCTAGCCCACTGGTTCATAACTCTATGCCATAGCTCAATTTTATGTACTTATTCACTCCCCACTTCTTGATATGGAACTTTGTGGCAACTACTTCTGTTTGATCCTTCATGTTGTCAAGGGAAAGGACATTTAAATACATGAATGATGAAACATACTTTTGAGTGTATCTTTTTTCTCCCTCTTATATGACAGCGTATGATGTTTTCTTTGTTAAGATCGGTATTCAGTGCATATAAATTGTGGTGGAGGAGAAGTCACTATTGGAAAAACTACATATGAAGCTGATGAATCCCCAGGAGACGCAGCGGAATTTGTGCACCACGTTTCGTATTGGGGTTTTAGTAGCACCGGATGGTTCTGGGACTCCAGTAATACTGATTACATAGCCAAAAATGTGTCTGTCCTCAAAATGAATTACTCTCAATTGTACACAACAGCTCGCCTCTCTCCTCTCTCTCTCACCTATTATGGCCGTTGCTTAGCAAATGGGAACTATACTGTGACCCTTCATTTTGCTGAGATAATTTTCAGAGATAATGCATCCTATCGGAGTCTTGGAAGAAGACTGTTTGATATTTATATCCAGGTAGCTAATATCAGCATAAGTGCGCTTTTGTTCGAGTCGCAACTGTATTATATTGGTTTAACTGCTTTGTTACGTACAGGATAAACTAGCTTGGAAGGATTTTGATATTGAAGGTGCTGCAGAAGGGGTTGACAAGGAAAAGGTTCTAAACCTTACCAATGTTGCTGTGACTAATCATACTGTTGAGATTCGCTTTTATTGGGCTGGAAAAGGGACAAGAGTTGTTCCTACGAGAGGAACTTATGGTCCTCTTATATCAGCTATTTCTGTTGTATCTAGTAAGTTATCTTCTGTTTAGGCTTTCCGTATTTGTTAGTCAACCGTGAAGTATTGTGCCGCCCACCTCATTATCCTAATGCCCTCTAGTGCTTTTTTACTCAAGATGCTAATACCATGGTAAATTGTTGGCCAAAATCTTAAGCTTTTAGAACGACTAGAGATCATCATGAACAAGGGCGAAGGTACATTGGTATACCAAGGGAGGCCATGGACACTCCCAAAGTTTCAATTACAGTAAGATACGTAGAAGTAAAAAGTTTTACTCAAATAGGTACCGGCCTCCAAGTACTTGAAATTCTGTAAAGTAGGGTACAACTTTATTTCAAATAAGTAAGTAAAAATTTTATTTCAAACAAGTATTGAACCCCATGTACTTGAAATTTTCAAAGCGGAGTGCTGAATATTCATAAGAGGAAGAACATTTTGCTAGTATTTGGTTGTAAAATCTGTATTAAGACTAAAAAGATTCTATACATGTTATTTTTCTAATTAGTTTAGTTTGGTATTTTGGTTGTAACTTTTTACATAGACTTCTTGGCCACCTTGACAGCCAAATCCTGGCTTTGTCCTTGATCAGGTATTGGATTTGACAATAGATCACGATAAGTTTCACTGCCAATCCAACTGTTAGTTGAGGATGACCTTGAGTGAAAAATTGATCCAAGATTAGCTAAAATCAGTTTGCTCTTCCTTCCCTTGCGCCATCCATAAAAAGGGCATTCCTCTTCTAGTCTTAGTATCAGCACGTCTGAGTCTGCAACTGCCTTAGTACTAAAAGCTTTTGCTGCAAGATGAGCTCCCCTTTCTGGATTCCTTGCCCAGGTGAGGATAGGTTTGGCCCAAGAGTCTTCCCCTTAGATCTCTTTTTTGGATGACACTAAGGGCGATCCCTTAAGGTGCCTACTAGCTCCAGAAGTGAGTTCTCGCTACCCAGCATTTAATCCCAATGAATGACTTATTTTTTCAATTAAAAAAGGTTCTTTCATAGAATAGGTTGTAACCCTCCTGATCCAAGCTGAGCACTAAGAAGTCTTGCATTCCTTCTTTGTCTGGTAGTTTCATAAGGTAGTTGCCTCTTTTTTTTTATGGGCAAAAGAAATTTTATTAATCTTTGCAAAAATACAAAGATCATAAGGTAAAGTTGCCTTGCCTTTCTAATATAAATAGATAGGGAATTCTTTCCTAAATAGAGTATTTTTTTTGGCCGCTTGTGCACAAGAGTTTGGCCATAGGTTAAGAACATCAATAAGAAATTTAACCCTTTTACTAACAGGTTAATGCCCTAACCTTTTATTTTTGTTCTATTATTTACTAGACTTGCAGATGCTTGATGCAACGAAGTCGTTAACTTATCCCCAACTCTTGATTATTCTCTTACTAGTTAATGTCTTCAAGCTGTCAAACAAATTCTTATTTGAAGTATTTGATCCTTGCAGCTATGGACAAAAGTTGTGAAATAGTCGCAATTTTATATAGTGTGGTTAGTGTAATAATTTATATCAACCTACTCACATAGGACCCCCTCTTGCACTTGAATACACAGACAGACTCAATTAAACATGTGCAGTGTCCACAAATGAATGCTGAAGAGAGCTGCACAACAATTGGAACAAAGTCAAAAAATAGAGATAATGAGTGTGGACAGATGCCTCCATGAACTAGAGCTTAATACCACTTGAGAACACCAGTCGTCTGAAAAGCTTAAACTCAAAGGAAATGGGCCAATAATGTATATCAAGCTAATGCATTTATTTTTCCTTTGGTTTTAATATTTTATAGGTTTCAAGCCTCCTTCCGACCAGAGAGAGAAGATATTCACCATAACCGGAGCCGTAGCTTCTGCATTATGCCTCACATTGGCGATTCTCTTTATAGTTTGGTGGAAAACTCATCCTGGAAGCAGTAGTTCGAGAGAACAAGGTGGCTTATTGCTTCTCGATAATTTTTGTTTTTATGCTGAATTGCCACATTACATCTATTGCAGGATGTAGGAATGATATATAAAACCATAAGGACGTTCAAGTTTTTTATCAACATGTTGATCTTCAAACAGGAAACTGGAAGTTAGAGACTACACCTATTGTCAAATTAGTCCTGTTATGGACAGATAATCTCTCTATAATACTGAAAGATATATAGAGAAGCAAAAAACAATACGGAACCTTATGTCAAGACTCAAGTTGGTATTGTTTGCAGCTGTTGGAAGATTAGAACATATATTTTTCACTTGTTCAATCTTTTCTGCAACCAAACTGAGCACATCACTATTTTTCCCTTTGCATTGCAGATCTTTTTTTTCCCGGCCTTTGCATTGTGGATCTTGTTCTTTACATTTGTCATATTTCTAGAATATAACTAACATACTTCGTGGAAAATCAAATTTAGTGCATTGATGATGCAGTTAAATAACTCAACTTTCTTTTTCTGCAGATCTTAGAGGATTGGATTTGCAAACTGGTTTATTTTCCTACAGACAAATTAAAGCTGCAACTAACAACTTTGATATCAACAACAAAATTGGGGAAGGTGGTTTTGGATCTGTCTATAAGGTACATCTCAATCAATCAATATTTTTTCTTGTTACTCTTAGCTTTTTATTCAGTTTCTATGGTGCATTTAGTTGTGTATTCAGTCTACAACACTGACATGACCATGTGCTAATTTTTCAATGCAGGGTACATTATTAGATGGTAGTGTTATTGCAGTTAAACAGCTTTCTTCCAAATCAAAGCAAGGAAATCGTGAATTTGTTAACGAGATTGGCATGATCTCTGGTTTACAGCATCCAAACCTAGTAAGATTGTATGGATGTTGCGTTGAAAGGAATCAGCTTCTGCTGGTGTATGAATATATGGAGAATAACAGTCTTGCCCGGGCTTTGTTTGGTAATTCAATGTGTTCAGTCAATTGCGTGCATTCTAAAAGCTAAAATCTATATTATTATGCAAACATTCTTACCTGAATTGTTGTTTATTAATAAGCTCGATATTCTTTTTGCTTCCGTCTGATTTCTTCTTATTCATTTGTCAAGGGGAATGCCAGTTGAATTTGGACTGGCCTACCAGGCTAAGGATTTGTATTGGCATAGCAAGAGGTTTGGCATTTCTTCATGAGGAATCAATCCTGAAAATTGTTCACAGGGACATCAAGGGTACCAATGTACTACTTGATGGGGACCTTAACCCTAAGATCTCTGACTTTGGTTTGGCTAAGCTTTCAGAAGATGAGAACACCCATATTAGCACCAGGATTGCTGGAACAATGTAAGCTACCGATTTTCTCCTTAATAAATCCTATCACTGTGCCATGCTTAAGATCAAAGTAGTTTGTGTATCAAAAGATGCCACCTTGAAACAGGCTCTCATGCCATTACCTTATTCATTCTTCAGTTTGCATCCGATATTTGATAATGCCAAATTGTCATTAATGTCAGATTGGTGCCCCCAAAATGACCTAACAGGGCAGCCACTAAATTTTGTTCTAATACACGAGTCTCATTAGTATTCTGCATATCCATTTGGAATGAAACCTAGGTCAAATTACGTGTATCTAGCTATCCAAAAACAATTAGTAGCAAAACAATTCCTCTGAGTTTAGTCAACTTGGAAAACAAAATCAGAGCTCAGAACCTAAATCAAGAATAGGGTGGCCCATCAATCGACGTCAAACCTCAACTAGCCAACTTCGTTGATGCTTTTTCTTGGTTACAAGCCCATTCAAAGTGGCCAATAATTACAATGTAGTAGTTTAGCCATGGTGAATTCCAACAAACATGTCATCTTGATCACCTTGAAGAAAATTGCTTGGATGCTTGAACATTCTACAATGCTCACACTGTTAAATTATACTTGAATTTATTCTTTTTGTTGTACAGAGGGTACATGGCACCTGAATATGCATTGTGGGGTTATTTAACCGACAAAGCAGATATTTACAGCTTTGGGGTGGTTGCATTGGAAATTGTTGCAGGAAAGGACAATATGAAATATCGTTCTAATGGAAATTATGTTTGCCTACTTGATTGGGTAAGTGTTTGGTTCCTCATTGAACTCGTTTCACATTGTTTCTTGCTTTAGTACCTATACATTTCGTTGTAATTGGCTAGCTTTGATCCAAATTTGCATGGATTTGTGCTACCTGGATTTGGTCTTGTAAGGGAGACTTGGGGGTGATTGCGAGTTTTTTTTTTTTTTGATTGTCGAGGTCACAAAATTTTGGTTTGTTGTTTCTATGGAAATAACTTATATTCAGGATTACTGATCTTGCAAAAAAACTGAAAATTTAGTATGAGATATCTTGAAGTTAGTTAAATTATCTACAACCTAGGGAGAATGCATCTAAATAATCATCAAACCTACAACAAAGAAAGCAGACAATAATAGTTCTTATCTTGTTTGGCCAAGTGGGCCTTAGGAATGATTGTCCTTGCACTAGTACATTCCATTCATTCTCTTTTTCTCACTTGGTTTTTCCTGTCTTTTTATTCTTGGGGTTGGGGGTGGGTGGGGTGGAGGGGTTGGGGTTTTTGGGTTGGGTTGTGGAGGGGTTGGTTTTTGGGTTGAGGGTTATGATCACTCGGTGTTGAGTCTGTTGACTACTATCCATCCAAGTTTTTTTCTGGGCTTGTCACTACGGCTACAAACAAACTGAGCTGCTTGCGTGCAGCTCATGGCTCAGCTCGTTAAGAATCGACTTGTATAGTAAGCGAGTCGAGCTCAAGCTTTAGGCTCGTTCTGTAACGAGCCGAGCTCAACACCCTAAAGCTTGGCTCTATTGTTTAGGCTCAGCTCATTTAAAGAGGCTCATTAAGTAAAATTAATTGGGCTCAATTCGTTAAAGGCTCGGTCGTGAACAAGCTCGAGTTTTCAACTCGTCTAGTAAAGGAGATGAGCTCGAACACTACAACGTACATTGTCAATTTTTCGTGTTAATCTCATTCTTGTACTTATTTCAGGCACTGGTTTTACGACAAAAAGGATGTTTAATGGATCTGGTGGATCCCAAGCTGGGTTCCAATTTCAACAAGGAAGAGGCAATGAGAATGACCAAGGTGGCATTGTTATGCACTAATCCATCTCCGGCACTTAGGCCTACCATGTCTGCTGTGGTAAGCATGCTTGAAGGTAAACTCGGGATTGAGGAACTAGTCAACGATCCACGTATCTATGGTGATGACTTCCGGTTTGTAGCCCTCAGAGACAAGTATGATGAGCTGCAACTCCAGAATTCAACCGAAGTCGAGGCCCTGATGGATCACACGGGAACTGGTTCTTCCTCTACATCTGCCCAGGATCTTTATCCAAGGAATCTTTATTCTCTGTAACGTTGCCAGGAGAAGGACGTATGAGAAACATTAATATGATTAAGGTAGTACTTAATAGCCTTTTCCCTTGTACAAGCGATGTAAATCAAAATACGCATATTCCCGATTCCAATTCCTGTTCATAAAAGATTGGGCTGGTTTTTCACTTTTTGGCTGTTAGATTTTTGCTTGTATATTTTCTAGTGAGTGGCTTCTAGAGGTTCATCAAATGGTGCAATAACTGTGCTATATATGAAGTCTTCATGTTCAACTTTCTCTAATAATTAGTGCAAATAGCTTAATATCTTCTGTTTCCTAATGTTTTCCTGTCGAAAACTTCCGAGGGATTTTCTTTCTGTGTTGATATCGCGTGTTCTATGCTCGTTACTTAATAAAGGTCTTCATCGTCTTACAGTAAGAGTCATTGAGTTGCCTGAAGTCATTTAGCAGCAGATGCCTACCATATGTTGCATGGCATGGCATGGACAAAGTACTCCAAAATGGGCATGGAGCATGAGAGTTGACCCAATGTTTTCGGACTACAATATACCAACTTGTGTGGTTGGGGTTTGAACCCAAAGATCCACTCCTCCAGTCTAAGTACCGTTGTTTGGCAGCATGTCCCAATCCAGGAGTGAAGGGGGAGTGTTTGAGGTGGTGGAAGGTGTTGAAATTCCTATCATACCCTCAAGATTGTAAGCATCTCTGACAAAGATGGACCGGCGGATGTGCTTCCCAGTTGACTGAAAGTTCTTGGGTTCGATTGCCAATACTGGAAGTAGAGCGTCCAATGTAAGAGTTCAGTGAAAGCATAGGGCTGCTAAGTGGAACTAACCCTTTACTTATTTCATTCATGACCCGCAGAAGACACTAATGACTAATCCAAGCTTTTTTTTTTGGGGTTAATCCAAGCAACTGTTATGCGCTAATTTAGTAATGCGCTCTCTCTCACACACACACAATCCATATACTCATCAGTTAAATTGGTGCATCACGTAAAACTAAAGCTAACAAGCATTAGTGAAAATTGTCAATATATCTTTTTGGAAGAGCAAAGAGTGTTAGTTGTCACTATACATATTAACTTTAATGACATCTTTGTGACAAC
Source organism: Rhododendron mucronatum var. ripense (assembly GCA_019656295.1). NCBI lineage: Eukaryota > Viridiplantae > Streptophyta > Magnoliopsida > Ericales > Ericaceae > Rhododendron > Rhododendron mucronatum. Next base: position 597,959 of record BPLT01000026.1, read on the forward strand.
AATTTTTTTTGTCTCTCATATATATTAGTGACAATTTTTGCATGTCAATATAGGTCAATTTTGTTGTAGTGTTATTTGAAGAATTTTCTTAAAAAATGCAATGAGAGTGTGTCTTCTCTGAATTGGATCGTATTAATTATAAAGTACTACAGTATAATTGAAGTTACATTTAATCTCAATTTTTTGATGTAATTTAAGCTAACAGCACGATGTAACTTTAATTTTGTTTTATGACTTGTATGTTTTTCTATTTCTTATGACATAATAGTGAGCGGACAATCCAACTTTGGGTCGGGCTTGAGACAATTCAAACGTTTGAGCCGGCCCTGGGTCTGGAGATGGTGTTCTCTAAAACAATGGTAGGGAAACAAAAGAATTATTAGTTTAACCATGTGACTTCATCTTTTTCTTTAATTTATTTCTTCTCTGTCTCGACTATTTCTTGAATTTTTTTTGTTTAGACTTAGATATTCAGTTGCTATGAAAATCGTAGCCCCACGACGTAAAAAATCTTTGAAGGTAATTCCCATACTCAAATTATCCTACATTAATTAAAAACCCAAACCCAAAAAAAAAATGATTTTGCCTGTACAAATCATTTCATTCATTAGTCTCGGTAAAACGAGCCCTTTTTTTTTTTTGGTCAAAAGGTGAAAAACATTTTATTCATCTGATAGGCAGAGGCGAAACATCAGAGAGATGAGACCCCCATGGGATAAAATGGACATCCACGGGCTGAACATGCCATTGGAAAGGACTTTTTTAGCACAACAATACGCAACCATATTATATTCACATTTAACAAAACCTAAACTATAGGAACTAAAAGATTTCTTCAAGACTAAACAATCATCGGTGGTTTGTGCGGCAGGGTGATTGAAGAGGTTAGGGTTTGGGGTTTGGTTAGGGAAGGTTGGTCCTCGGTTGGACCGGGCTAGGGTGTTTGGCCTTAACTTTGTCTTATTTGGGTGTTAGGTACTGTTTTATGTCTTGGACCCTTGTAGACCTTTGAGTGTTAGGGCTATGCCTTTTGGTCTATCATCCAACTTTTTATTGGATCCCCTTCCCTTTTTCTCGTTTTTAATAAAATTTCACATTTTGCCGATCAAAAAAAAAAACTAAACAATCATAAATAACTACTGCTATGTCGAAAGGAGGGTCTTTATCATCACTTCATCTCGTCACAATCGCCTCCACGTCCGATCCAATTAGTAAAAACGAGCCCGAAACTAATTTACTTTTGAGTTTTTCTTTCAAGTTTAGTTTTTTTTTATAATGAAAATCCATACAAGTTTAAATATTACCATATTTTTGGTGGGAATCTGATTCGTCCTTTATCCCTTTGAAATCTTAAATTTATGGTTCAATCAATGAAAAAAAAAATGTTGACTTTGATAAATTTTTAAAATAATTGATTCTTGTATAAAATTACTGAATTAATCCAAACACCACAATGAATTTACTTCCGGTATTCAAATTTTTTAGAAATTTAATTCCTACTAATTATATTTCATATTTTTATTCATACTCCGAAAAATTACTAAAAATTTGATTCCTAATAATCTTACTCTTTTTCTTATCGAAGTTTCCGGTTATCCAAACATAGCCTTTTGTTCCAATAATGCGGGGCATCTGATCCACAAGCGGGAAGTGCTCTGAGCATATTCCTGACAAACAAAAGTCGGTCGGTGAATTATCCGCCGCCGCGCTTCTCCCCGTCAAAGGCCCTCCATTGCAGTTCCCATTCCTCTGACTGCAACAATGAACGATCGCGAAAATAACTGCAAGGCGGCAACAATTCCAACTCCCCAGCTTCTCTCTCCTCAGAACGCCGCAGACCTCTTGCACTCCGTCGACGCCTTTCTCTTTGACTGCGACGGTCAGGCTCTGTTACGATAATCATGTTGACCTTGTTTCATATCGTTCATGCTCGTGTCTATGACCTAATTTAATTACTTGAATTTCATATGTGTGATGCTTGTATATCCAATAGGCGTAATTTGGAAAGGTGATAAGCTCATTGATGGAGTCCCCAAGACTTTAGAGATGCTCCGTTCCAAGGTACTACTGTTGTTATATTATTAAGCTCTTGTGTATACGTGTAAATATTCATGTACATAGAGGAAGTTATGGTTCTGAATTTCCTACCAGTTGGAGTATTGTTTTTCTACCGGTAAAGCAGCGGGACTCCAGAAATTATTTAGGCACGTATGGTGCCAATGAGATATCGGTACTATTTCGGATTTAGCGGTATAAGTGTTATTTTGCCACATCACAAAATTTAACATCAAATCTATAGTCATTTAAAAGAAAAGAAATTTAAAAACAGTCTGGTATTGACCGTATAAAGTTACAAATTTTTTATGGTTTGTTAGGAATTTTATAGTTGATGTGTTATGCATTTTGTATAGTTCAATTTGTTACGACTTTTTATTGAATTTGTTATGTATTATTCTGACCAGTTATAAATGAGGGTGTGTGGTGCGTATAAACATGTTACGAAGTATTTTGGAAAGGTATGAAATAAGTGGTGTGAGTTAATTATTTAGGTTAGGTTACGCAAATATTGATCATAATTGTACCATTGGCTTCTCTCATGTATATATCCACTTATGGCATTTTCGCTTGCAGGGGAAGAAGCTAGTCTTTGTTACCAACAATTCCACCAAGTCAAGGAGGCAGTACGCTAAAAAGTTCCAAACTCTTGGTATTGAAGTTAGTGAGGTTCGTTTCAACTTTATACAGATTTATCAGGCTACTAAAATGGTAATTGTTTTTTGTCCCGTTGGGCAGAAAATGGCTGTGTAAAACCCCAGTTATGTGAGGCGGTTTTTGGTTTGCTGGAATGATTTTGGATAAGAATGGACCTTTTATATAATATAGTGATGACTATTCCGTTTTTAATAGCGTAGATTGTGTTCTTTTGTGGCGAACCAAACAGTGGCAAATGAACAGTTCAGGAGAATGATCAATCCATTCCAGGCTTCCAGTTTCATTCAAGTTAACCAAACATTAAATGACTTCCTTTCCTCAATGTTTGCAGGAAGAGATTTTCTCATCATCATTTGCAGCGTCTATGTTCCTCAAAGTCAATGATTTTCCTCGAGAAAAGAAGGTTAGTTTGGTCAACTATATTTTATTTGGTTGCTTCTAGAGTTTTGGACTTAAGAGCTGCTTCGGTAGTGAGTTAGTTAGAGGTTGGTACTTGGTCTCCACTCTCCTGTTAAATGACAATTTTTAAACTTGAAAACTGATTTGTAAAAGCACTTGCTATGGTGCTGTGATTCTTGGTTAATTGATTGTATGATCAGTTCAAAAGTTCTTCTTTTATATCTTATGGTAGTAATGCAATTCTGTGACTGCAACACAAAGTTTTCATGGTATTACTGGAAATCGCCAATTTCGTCATAAACTCAAGTTTTTCTTGTATTGTTAGTAATCTACAGGGCTTTTGATCCCGTTCGTGGTGTCAGCAAACTGTAATGCTTTAAATGGTGTCACATTGCTAGAATATCAATTTGGTCTTCTAGCCTGTAAATGCTTAGTTGCACAATGATGACATCACGTTTGAATTTATTTCGTAGGTTTATGTAGTAGGTGAGGAAGGCATATTGGAAGAGCTGGAGCTTGCGGGCTTTACTGGTCTCGGAGGCCCGGTAGACTTTCACTCCACTTAAAAGAAATAATGGAGTTTGACCTACAATTTTTTTTGTTTTCAAATGGTGTATGCTATCTCTTATGCTGATTTTCATGTGAGGTTATGCTTTCTCTTGTGACCTTATGATGATTTATTAATGGACCTTATTCAAAAGGGTAGGAAAATGGTTGCTAATATATTGGAAATCCATGGTTCTCTGATGAATTTGTCGGAGTCTACATTTGAACTTTAATTATCTGACATCCCCACGTATGAACCGGTCACTGTGTGTCAAAGGAATGGGAGAGGGATTAGCAAGCTAATGAGCTCAATATTCTAGTCTTTTTTAGTTGACTTCCTTTACTTCACTTCTTCAACAGTTAAGAATGAAACCACCATCTTCATTTCGATTTCTACTTCTGTTAAGAATGATAGGTTTAGCTAGTTTTATAACACTTGGTTTATCCAAGAGGTTTTTGTTTGAATTTACCATTTTTCATCTTAGTGATTTATCATTCATAGGAGACTTGTGATGGAAAATCACTATATATTACAGGAGGACGGGAAAAAGATGGTGCAGCTGAAACCCAATTGTCTCTTTGAGCATGATAAGGATGTACGTAAATGTCCTCCAGAATTTCTTTAAGCACCTCTCCTTGTGGGTCTTATGAATATAGATTTTTTCGTATTCTCATCCCAGGTTGGAGCTGTGGTGGTTGGATTAGACCAGTATATAAATTATTACAAGCTACAGTAAGGAAATTTGTGTCTCTTGTTTCCTTCTTCCCTCTTCTTCCGCTGACTGATCCAGCTATCTTAACAGGCAAGGATCAAAAGGAATCTCCTTTAGCCGTCCACACACCTAGGCATGGACTAGGTAGATGTATGTACCCTGGTCATTTTGGCTAGGAACATCAGTTCTTGGATCTTACACATCTCGGGGACTTATCTTTCAACAAATATTTTATTTGCTGATTACGCAAAAAGTAGATGGGCCCTTATTGAGATTTGTCTATTGTTCATAAGAAGCTGATATTGGGTGTTTGTGTAGTCAACAATGCGTCTTTTAGGATTAGGAAGAATTCATAAGATGACATAATGCTGATCAGTAGAATGCAAAACTAAAATAAAAAAAAAGGGTTATAACTAATTACACAAACTTTACTAATCGTAATTGGTCTTTCATTCACTAGGAGGAATTCATTTTGTATGCGTCCTTATTGAGCTTATTCTGTTGTTCATAAGAAGCTGATATTGGGTGCTCGTGTAGTCAACAATGCGGCTTTTAGGGAGAATGCATAAGATGATGTAATGGTGATCAGCAGAATGCAAAAATTAAAAAAATAGAGGTTTATAACGAATTACAGAAACTTTACTAATCGTAATGGTCTTTTATTCTCTAGGCGGAGTTCATTTTGTCTCCCAAGTACTTTATGAATTAGAATTTCTACTGGCAGGTATGCAACTCTTTGCATACGTGAGAATCCAGGATGCCTTTTCATTGCTACCAACCGTGATGCAGTAGGACACATGACTGATTTGCAAGAGTGGCCTGGTAATTCTTAGCATGTGGCACAGTCCCTCCATGCCTCTCTGGTTGATCCAAGCTAATAATTTCAAATAAATAAATAAATAAATAAATACAGCAGAAATGCAGGTTGTCCAACTTTCAGTTTTGGTTTTGGTTTCAGGTGCTGGATGTATGGTGGCAGCTGTATGTGGATCAACTCAAAAGGAGCCTATTGTAGTTGGCAAACCATCAACCTTTATGATGGAGTTCTTACTAAAAAAGTAAGCAGTAGATTTTGTTGAGCTTTTCAAAATAGACTCAAATCGACTCAGTGGTCTAATAAAAAATGAACCCACCTTCTAACTAATCGTACTTCTGGTAATTGGGACCATACCCTGTTTAGAAGTAGAAAGTGCAAGTACAGGATTCAAGCTCATCAGTGGTCTAACCAGAGATATCACCTCATACAGGATATTCAGTGTCTGTAGGTTTTTTTGAAGATTCTAACTTTTTTATAAAGCTAACCCTACTCCTTCAAAGTTCCTCTTGGTGCGATCCGTGGTTGCTCCTCTAGTTGAACTATCGGGCCCTTTTTTGTTGCCTGGGTTAAACTTTCAGATCTAGGAACATGATTACCTGGCTATTTAATTAGCCAAATTTTGGTTACACTTGTTTTGTCCATTTTTGCAGATTTCATACCAGTACCTCCAGGATGTGTATGGTGGGTGATAGATTAGATACTGACATTTTATTTGGCCAGAATGCTGGCTGCAGAACTCTCCTAGTTTTTTCAGGTTGGCAGTTCTTCAGTTTCCGATCACATTTTCCGTTGATGCGTAAACCCTTTTTTGTTCGTTTATGCTAATAGGAAGTTCAGACTCACTGGAAATAACGAAATTTGCAGATGGTAAGCTTTCCTCTTATTCATGTGGTTGGTATGGTTGCAGGTGTGACAACTCAATCCAGTCTTCAAGACCCGACAAATGACATTCAACCAGATTATTACACAAGCAAAATCTCCGACCTTCTTAATTTATTAGGAGCATGAATACGATACTATATCCGCCTTGTCTACGAACTAGGAGCCTTCTCCAATTTCAGGAGTGTCTTCCTGATGTATCGGTACTCTATTCTGCTCTTAGATAATTTTCCAGGCTCCAACTCTTGAGGAGCAAATTAATGGCCCAAGCTGTCTGTGGTTCAAAACACTGCTATTGGGGCACATTAAGATGTATTAAACAATTTTTTTACACGTAATTTCATATCAATATAGATCTTGTTTGATAGATCTCATCGGTTAGATTCTAAAAATTGCAGCTCAATTCAATTAAGCTAACACACATTACGTCATGTCTACAAATGAGCCATTTGAAGCTCGGCTTCTGTGGACTTGTTACATAGTATGCTTATGTAATACGGGTTTGATAATTATGTGGATTATGAAATTTATTTGGTGGTTTTGGGCATCGTCGCGTGCGTTTCAATACCCTTATCCACCACACATATCTGTGCAACCTAGTACTAAGTGTGGAAAGTTTAATGAAGAAAGGTGTTGGGATCCACAAAAATTTATGATGCAGAAGTGTATTGGGACCACGTAACAATGCTACCATTAAATAATCACAGTAACTATTCATGAATTATACTAATGCGATTTAATTGTAACAAATCTTCTGGAATGCTGCAGGAAAAAAAAAATTCTAGGGTAGGGTTGTTAAAAAAAAAAACGCTGGACCCTAACCAACCGAAAAAAATGATCTTCTCGGTTTTTACCCAGTTTCGGTTCAGGAATAATAAAAAAATTAATTTTTGGTTTGGTCACGAGGGAATTTCAAGTGACCGAATCAAAATTAAATGAACTGACTATATTAACCGAGGGGTTTGAGTAATTTGGTCCATTGTCAAATGGATGGATTTGAGCCATTTGGCCGATTGTCCAAGTTTTATAATTGGCCCAACTAAGGCCTTGGGGGGAATTCGTTTCAAGCCGACAGAAATATCCGAAATCCCCGACTGTATTGACCCCACCTTGGATCGGACCGAACTTAACTCCTATCGAAATCGGTCTTAAAAATATTCACCCCAAACCGAATTAATCTTCAAAACTTTTACCCCAAATCGATCAGTCTTCAAAACTTTTTATTCCGAATCGACCGGTCTTTGAAACTTTTACCTTTTATTCCGAATCGATCGGTCTTTGAAACTTTTACCCCGAGTCTTCGAAACTTTTACCTTGCGTCTTCCAAACCCGAACCAAAGTTAACCCTAAAAATATGCATAGGGCTCAGAGCTTTCGAATTTTTGTTTCATTGAAATGAAGAGTTAGCCAAAGCGAGCCAACCCTATGAAATTCCACAAATTATGTCGGCCATATGTCTTGATTAGCCATACAGCACCCCCTAATTAGAGCTGGCGTGACATTTTTAGCCAACCGACCCTTATTTGTACTAATACTTATTGCTCCTCACCACCCTTTATTTTATTAAGACCACTCACTTCTTCTTTGACTCTCCCTGCCGATGTGGGATATATAATTCTTCTATCAGAGAAATCTTTGTGCCTACTTTCGAACTCTCATTCTTCTTTGGGTCTTTTCTGTTCTTCTTCTACCTTGATTGATGTATCGGTACTCTACCTGTTCTTAGAAAATTTCCCAGGTTCCAACTAATGGCCGAAGCTGTCTTGGTTCAATACAATGCCTATTGGGGCCACATTAAGCTGTATTAAACAAAGTCTATATACAGTGCATTTTTCTTGTGCCAGAAGAGTGCTTAACATCTTCAATGACGGGTGTCATTTTTGTGGGTGTGGGTGCCAAAGCCCAAGTTGGCATGCTTCGGTATTTTCGGCACCCTAATTTGGCCAAACTACTCCCGTGGAAGCGGAGCCAAAATTTGGCACCCCTCCTCAACTACCCTCCAACAACCCTTTTTTTTTTAACTAACTTTTGAAATATCAATTAATTTTTTATGTGGACTGATCTTTTGGTGGGAAATGTTCTTCATTTTAGATAATGAGAGCATCCCATTACTACCAACCCAAAGAAATACGACCTCTCTGAGATATACGGTTTATGCCGGAAAGGTACGAAGTTGGACTAATTTGGAAACATTGGGCAATTTACTTTATACAAGTTACGTGAAGAACAGGCGAAAGAGACTCAATACAACTCTTAGGAACTATTGTTTAATCACCTTGTAACCGCGATTTTAGGGTTCTACCTAATTTTTTATCTACCTCCCCATACCTAATTTGGTTGGTTGTACCTAATTTTTTATCTACCTCTTCTACCTACTTTTTTATCTACCTCATGTCCCTGCCTAATTTTTTATCTATCCTTCCCTACCTAATTTTTTGAAACTCTGTAAATAAACAATTCATTTGTTGAATAAACACACAAAACAATGAGCAAGTTAAAAAACGCAATTTTGTGAGGAGATTTTGAATCTTCTCCATAGAAGAAAGTTTGTCACTTTGCTGGCATCGGAGTATCACATAATGAAAACACAACAATCAAGCCGGCTGTTCAAATAGGAGTATCACAAGAAAGTTTCTCTGATTGTATTTTTTTTTTTTTTAGAAATAGAGAAGCGGTATCCATGATTTGGTAGTTGATCAAGTGGGAGGGGATTTGGTAATTGAAGATGGGATGGGAAGCCGGCGAGGCACAAATGGCCAAGGTCATTTTTCCGGCCAAATTTGGCCATAGAAATGGCCAAGGCTATTTTTGGCCGGAGATTTGGCATGGCTTTGAGGAGCTAAAAAATGGCATAGGAGCCAATATTTGGGTTCGGCAGGAGGGATGGCTGGGCGTTGGAGATGCTCTTATGTCATGGATATAAAAGCTGCTCTTATTAGCATAGCTTTGTCTTTCTGTTGTGTTGCATGCTTCCCGTAAACTTGATTTTTGAACACACACACACTAATTGCCATCATATTGGATGATTTTTTTTCAGTGAAACTGCTTTCAGGAACTAGATAATACATGTTTGGTGTTTACTTGGAGACATGACATTTTTCCAGAAATTTCCCCAAAAACGAAGTTTGAAATTCGTCAATTAAACAAGTTCTCTGGAAAAGGATCCTGTAAATAGAACAAACATAGCAATGACACGTAATTGCCCACCCGAAATTCTCTATACCAAGAAATTGGTGTACCTCTATACCGAGATGTTTTGGGTTGTCAGATTGTGTGAATTTTTTATTTTTTTATGTTTCAAAATTGTTAGGCGATCTAATGGCTAATAATGCACCGATACATAGGTAAAGAGAATTCCACCACAGAGGATTTGATTCTATAATTAGCTTCACCTGTTGTGGGCAAAAAACCACATGTTAGTGCCGATTGTTGATGTTTGGGTTTTTATCCGACCCAAACCAATTACCCGTCCCGAAACCTGTATGAATCTGTATCCAAACCATGCAAACCCGAGAGATTAATCATTGCTCTTGGAGCACCACCAATACCATGTATGCTCCATGGGCCGTTTCCACTACATATTTTTGGGCTTCATTCCAATGGGCTCAATCAATTACCCATAGTCAAGAACCAACAATCAGCAGGTTTGTGTGCTTCGCAAAAGGGTGGGCTTCCAATGGGCCCAATTCATCCCCCCAAAACGGCAGACTTGTTACCTTAAAGGGAAAATGACGGCTCAGGACGTGTTTTGATAATTAATACCAGGCAAAAACATGCTAAGAACATTTTCCATTGGGTATGGCCATGGACTCGATTGCTCCCATCTATTAGTGGATTCAAACTGCACCATGGAGTCAAAGATTGGCTTCACATCCGGCATGTCATCAGACATACCCATCATATTTTTTGATAATCCAGATATCCGGACTAACTTACGCGCATCTCAACTAATTCTGGGGGTCTAATCCCACCGCTCACTTGTGGAGAGCCCAACTAAAGTCGGAGCGAAGCTCCATATGGACGGACGCCAAAAAAGTTGATAGCACCCGAGAAGTTCTGTATACACATCATATTTTGTCTACAAAATGCACGACTTAATTAATATTCGCCATCTATATATGCTTATAGGATTATCAAGGTAAAGTTGTATTAACACACCCCAAAAAACCACAGCCCTAGCATCTCATCTTATCTGTATTCAACTATACATTAACATGCGTGAACTCTATTGAGAGAGAACGTGCCATTCTAACAAAGTATTTTTCCGAAACAATTTCTCAATAATTTTTTTTGCACCATTCAAAAGATCTCGGTGAGTACTTTAGAACGACATGTCTGTGAACGCAACGAATAATTTTGGCGAGTTACGAAAGTATTTGGTGTTATAAATTCTCTAGGTTAGTTATCACTCTTTGATCAAAATGGTACTCCAACACCATATGCTTCTTCATCTGTCAGAGTCCACAGCCCTTCGAACAAAGTGAAATAAATTAACAGGCAAACAGCATCAAAGCACAGCCCAAGGAACATATTCCCCCCTTCTTCCAAAATGCACAATTTAAAAACAGAAAAATCAATATACATAGAGAGTATTGAAATCTCTTGATCATGTGCCTAATACTGCCAACCCAGCAGATATGGTTAATGAAATACTGAGGACCTCAGGGGACCACTAATTAAAAAAACTGTCCTCCACATTAATTTTGTACGTCCATATGGTTGGAAAACTAAACCCCGACGGGTTTTGGCCAGATGGATACGAGAAAGCAAATAAGTGTTCGCCCTCCACGAGATAGTATGTATGTTCGAATCCACAGCCAGAGGCCAAACATTCCGAACCTCGGGGTCGCTAGAGGGTTTGCCCCGGTCATTAGGTTTAGAGTTCCGAAATTAGTCAAAATGCGCGCAAGCTGACCTGATACCCGGTTACGAAAAAAATAGTATTGTTGAAAAACTAATGAAAGGTGCATGTGGGTATGGTGCCACTAGCCCGCATACCTATGCCTGGGTCTTTGTGGATAGGTCCTTTGTTTTTATTGTTAGGAGTAAACTAGAGATTATTCTTTGTTTTGCACAGTCCCATGCGTCCGTAATTGTGTGCAAAAGCTCCCATTTTTTATCTGATTTTATGGGTTTACTCCAAAAAGCTTTTACTTGGGCTGTTCAATACAGTCAATTTTGTATTTTTGTGTTCAGTACCCACAAGCCCAAAAAATCTTTGTCTGGGGGTGTTTGGGGTTAGCCCTCTTTCATGGAAGGTTAGCTCCATATACATGTGACCAAAATTTCATGAGCTTCGATGTAGGTCGTTACCGTTGGCGAAGCTAGAAAGCTAGTCTAGTGGGGGGCAAAAGCTTACGCTAAATTGTACACTTGATCAATAAATATGTACACGGATATAGATGTTTCTAAGATCCTCTATATAAGGGAAGTTATCAACTTTTCTAAAGCATTATATCTCTCGTTTTCACAAGTTTATATAATTTACGCAACAGACACTAGGAAAAGGGCCGGGATGTCAAAAAAACATAATTGGGAATTTTTGTTGTCGACACCAAAGAGTGTAAAAAGTCTTTTCAATGTGTTTAAAAGTATTTAAGAGGACAAACCGGAGATATTTTGCTTAAAAACGAAGAAAGGAATAAGATATTATCCTTAGTTTAGGGGTCGAATGGAAACTTTTAGAGGGTCTTAAATTATAAGGCTTCTGTCCACATCAAGGTAAAAGTATAATTTCTAAATAGTTGAGTGGGTTTAGAACCCTCACTTGTCTCCATGTGGCTGAGGCCATTCGTTATTCAGTTCTTAATACAGGTTGAGGGTTTAGAATTTTAGGGTTTGTAGAACAAATTCAATGATAAAACTTGAACCAACATTAATTCAGATAATTTATTGGTACCTTAGAAGATTGTGAGGAAACTATAAGAAATTGCATCTTGTCAACGAGAGCTAGCTTGAAATTTCAACTCCATAATATTGTCATAGTTCACACTTTAAAGGTCGAAATCATGGATTCATCCCTTCATAGGGTTGCATACCTCAGAGTCGGAATCATAAATCCGTCCTTGTATGGGGTTGCATGACTACTACTACATAAACTTGTATCCGCAACCGATCGTGCTTATCTTCATGAATGGGAGATGGAAAGCAGAAATCACTGGTTGTGAATTAGGTCCAAATTAGGAGTGGGTGGGGTCGAGTCAATTTCAAAAACAGTGAGGATTGACGAACATTAGAATCAACAAAGATGTCCACGGAACCAAAGGGTTTGCCAAATAGTCTTGGCCTTCGATTTAGGTGTTTGTTTCATTCTAAAGTCTCAATTTTGATTTTTTTTGCCAACAATTCTTGGGGCCACCTCTCCTGCACGTGTAAGCATGCGAAATAGCTATGGAAGGGATTGTAGGGATTAATCTGAAGTGTGCAAGCTGACCCGAAACACCGTGCATTACCAAAAAAGATATCGACGGAGACAAGATAAATCATAAAAAAACAAAGGGAGGAAGGGAAGTCGCCAAAGTTGATTTATGTTGTCTTGTAAGAACCATCTCAATGACCAAATTAGGTAATCTGTCCCACAAACAATTTCCCTTGATAAAAGACGAGTTGATAGGGATTAGTCCCCTCGGTTTGGCCTGGTGGCCTTGGTTTGACCAGAAATTTAGGGATTTGATCTCTCACAAGATCTCCGGTTCAATTCTCAATATCACCAACTTATTGGGCCACCTCGCCTCGCGTATAAGCGGGCGAAACGGCTATGAGAGGAGCTGTAGCGATTAGTTAGAAGTGTGCGCACGCTAACCCAAGACACCTTACATTTTAAAAACTAGGGAAAAAAAGAGACAAGAGTTGATAACACATTTTTGGGTGATGTGTGTGTATATATATAATTAAGAAATAAGGGATGGTAAGCACTTGGCAATGATAATGGATCTCTCACAAAATCCTTCGGGCCGCTGGAGGTTTATCTCATCATTAAGTTCAGAAGTGTGAGATTAGTCAAGATACAAAAAATCAGGTCTGGATGCCAACCTTGAAATAAAACAAATAAATAAAAATGGATTTTTTTGGAGGAGAGAGCTAGGGGGAGATGTTTGGCTAATATGAACAGCACATGGATCAGGTTATTGCGGAAAGTGAAGGGAAATGGTATTTGATTCCAAAACCACTTGATTTTGTCAGTTTATTAATACCGTATTAATTTAGGCTTTAATTCATGGTCAATTGTGTGCTAACTCCTTTTTAATTAGGTCCCCTGCTGCAATTTGGTCTCCTCTGTTGATCTGCTTGTCACAACTACAACCACATTCCGCCCTGCTTCCCAAGGGGTGCTTGGCAGCATCTCGTAATGTCGACAGGATTGGGAGATGCTCCCAAGCGGGAGTGCTTGGCAGGCAGTGCCAAGCGGTCGTTCATTTCGAGAATCGACGGTTCGGATCCTGACCGAGCAATGGACGGATCAAATTTGTATGCGTTCAGATTCAATCCGAGTCGTCTGTGCCGAGATGAACGACGGATGTTGCTCGGCACCCCACTTGGCAGGGGTGTTTGGCAACATCCCCGGGTGTCAACAAATTACATGAAATAAGCCCCAAAAAAAGAATTAATTTTTTTTGCTTATTTTTTTCTTTATTTAAAAAATTCTGAGCTTGGATCATGATTTTTTGCTTTTTCTAATTCCTTTCGTCAAAACGAATTAATAGTGAAAAAGAAAATTGACGCAAGACTAATACATATGAAAAAATTGAATAAAAACAAAAAAAAAAAAATCCAAGTGACTTACTAAGCCAAACCACCCATAAAATAGTCCAAGTGACTTTGGTTAATATGTCATTGAGCCATGAGCTCCAAATATAAAATAAAACAAATATCTAATGGTTCAAGCTATTTAATTGGACAAAGTTAACGTCTCCCTTTTCTTTTCTTTTTTTACTATATTAAAATACTGGAACATAGTACATAATTGTACTTTTTATTTACTGAAATTGGTTTAGCTCAAGTATTAATTTTTTTATCGTCGGACCAAACACACGCTATATATTTTGACAAGTTTCTCTAGTCATTTCTTTTGACTTGTTGTAGTATTAAAATGTTAGAAATTAAATTAGTAAAAGTAGTTTTTTATTTACTGAAATGTGGCGTTTCAAGTACTTTTTTTTTTTTTAATCGTCGGACCAAACGCATTGAAGATCATAAATGTATCGATGACGACATTACAAATTCGTCAACATCAGACTTAACATGCTACATTTGGCATGAAAATGACTTTTAGGTATTTTGGCAAAATGAATTGATTTCGGCACTCCAATTTTAGTCATCGGCACTTTACTCTGTGTCTAAATCATGTGAGAAAACAAAACTAAAAATGGAATGCCATTGGCTAAAAATGGAGTACCAAATCACGTCCCTTTGGCAAAATTTGTCCAAACAGTGAAACAATACATTTGGATGACTTTTAACAATAGCAGGACTTCACTTTGAGCAACTAATGGTGGTTCTTGACGAGACGAGGGCTGCTGTGAGCAAATCATAGCAGAGTGCAGCCGCGCCTCGATCTCACCGTCCAAAAGTGTTTTGGATGGTTTGAAGATTTAAAAAAAAACTCTTCCCGGGAAGAGTTGTTTTAAAATTCAGACCATTGATTGTCGAGACGGACGTTGAGATGGGCACAATTGCACGTTGTTGTGATTGCTCACAGCATCCCCCGCTTCCGATTCTTAACTGGTAATTAAGACCATGTTTACTCTCTCTTTTTTTATAACCGGATGTCTGATCTAACTTGAGCACATCTTGATTAATTCTAAGATCCATAAGTTAAAAATCGAGCAAATCCTTGAATGAAATTGTAGTGGGTTGAAATATCCGAAGGTTCAGAAGGTTCGGATGGTCACAAGGGACACGCTATGTTTATCTTAGTCATTTAGTTGTCTCAGTTCATCTGTATCCAAACACTCCGCGATACGTGTTTTCCGAAGGATAAAAGGAATCAAAAAGCCGAGCCGATCTACAATATACTCGCCGAAGGATGTCATATTCCTTTCGTTCGGACACAACTTTAATCGCTCGGAGAAGTGTTCCTTCTGTTACTTGCCGTTTCTTCGGTAACGAAGGCTTTGTTCGGAAACCGCCAGTCCAAAACCTTCCAGAAGCTTCCAGGGATATGTGGGTGAGCTTCTTTGATAAGTGAAGTGACATCTCTGATTGATGTGACCCCTCTAGCTCTGACTACACGGCTCTCCAATCCCTAACAGGCGGCAGTCATTTAATGTCTCTGACTCGTGACGTCATCCGAACGTGACTAAGCACTGGGTAGCAGGGACAGCCTGTTGCACACTTTGCATATCCTTGCCTATAAATAGACAAGGACCTCCTCCAAGAAAGGGGTTTAGATTCCTAAACACTACTCCTCTCCCTCCTAAGCAATTTTCTCACTAAACTTCTTCCTTCTTGCTCCACTTACTGACTAGTTCGTCGGAGCTTCTTCCCGGAGGAACGACCCCCTCCGGTTCTGCAGGTACACGAAGACCGACGCCACATTTCTCGGTTTAAACGGGTCAAGACAATCAACGAGAAATCAGCCCCCCACAGAAATTAAGAACATGTTTGTGCAAACATCCCATAGAAAATAGGTGATGGATCATGCATGTGTTCCACGAACCGATCACGTATTTCTTTCCATCTTGTCAAGAGGCATTCCAATAATTATGAAAATTGGCCTATTCCACTTGAGTTTATTGACCATGGAGGGGAGAATTATTCATTGCCAACAAACGGTTTTGATTTCGGCCGCCTTGATAATTCCTTTGGGTCAAAAGAAGTCTCGCTACGTAAATTATGGAGGAATCTAAGTCACATAAAACGCGTGAAAATGATTATTAAAAAAAGGGCCATGTAACAAATGAAAGAAGCAATTCATCTTTTTGTCAATACAAACTAAAAATTATTATCGCAAACTTATGGCATGTATGAACAATTTATAAAATTTGGAAAACCATGATTATCTATGACTACGGATGCATATAATCTTTAGGCGTCGATAGTTTTTTCAAAATACAAAGTATAGAATCTAGTTTTAGGGGTTTTTAGATGCACACAATATTAGGAGAGGGTTTACTAAATTTTGGGAGGAACGAGCATTAGATTTTCTTAAACATCATATGTTGGACCAACTCATACATTTTTGACGTTTCAAAAAAAGTAGCTACTACGATTTTAAGAATTTTGAAACTTGGCCTTGGGTAGGGTAGTTGTCCATGTTCATTCGCCTCTTGGTCCAAAACTAGATCGTGGGGGAAGACGTGTTGATGATGATCAAAAGAGATCATTTTGTTGGGCTCATCGAATGTGTAATTGTTCAATGTAGAAAATGAGATTGATAGGATACCATAACTAAAAATGGTCATGGCAGTTCAGTTTTTCAAGACAAATGTTCTACAATACTACATCAACGAGAAGTTTTTCAGTACCGGGTGAGCACAGACCACGTGGTGTCAAGCACCATCTCGGCCCTCCAAACGTGTTTTGGACGGCTCAGATCTGTTTGGGTAATTTTTTAGTATAAAATTACCAAAACACCCCCTCAAGCCCAAACAAATCTAGGCTGTCTAAAACATGTTTAAACGGTCGAGATGCGTGCTCGATACCACGTGGCCCGTGCCCACCCGGCAGTGAAAAACTTCTCTACATCAACAGATGAAACAAAATTTGACGACTAAACGATTCTCTAGCTACCTCTTTTTGACTCAAACTCAGAATGAGTAAAAACTCACTCAAATCCACTCCAACCCTTGACTACCCATGCCAAATTGAGTTTTTCTCAAATTTTCACTCTTTATTTGGAATTTTAATTTTTACTCAAATTTGCAATGCTATTCTTTCCCTTCCAAATTTACAGTCATGTCATTAGTGAAGCTTTACTCAAATTTATACTTACATTTAAATTTGTCCATTAAAGTACTTCATACAAAATGAAGCTTTGACTTGAATTTTTACTGAAATTTAAGTAATAATATGCAAAAATATTACTCCGTAGAATACATAACACTCAAAACATGATAATGTCCATGAAAGTAAACAAACGGTCCGGATTCATAACATTGTGAATCTGAACCGTTTATTTACTTTCATGGACCTTTTCACGTTCGAGTGTCTATGAATCATGACCACTTATTTATATTCATGTTTCGAGTGTCATGTATTCTGCTACTACTCTTCAATAATAACAAGGGCTGGAGGGGCTGTGTTAGCAAATTGGACTACCATACTTCAAGCAGGCCGCGGATCAAAAAAAAAAAATACTTCAAGCAGGCCCACCTCCGGCCCTGCTGGCACAGAGGGTATTTTAGTCATTAAAAGTTTATACCCTTCATTTTCGGGGAAAAAAACAATGCGAAATAATTGGACATGGGAATGCTCTGGAAAATTATATCATGCCCATTAAACATCACACAAACCATGGTCCAACTAATAGTAGCAGCGGAAAGGCTGAAAGCTTGTAGTACAAAATGCATTACGCCACTCCCTTGGGAAACTCTGCCGCGTCATAATTAGTTGAGCCCACCGTCGTAGATTGTTCCAGCGCGTAGCTTATAAATTTCTCTGCTTTTAAAGCTTTGCTTTGACCCCCCTCTCTCTCTCTCCCTCATTCGCCTAGTAGTCCAGAAGCTGAGGTCCCCAGTCAAATTTTATTACTTGCAAGCATCCTTTTCCCCATCTCTCTCTCTCTCTCTCTCTCTCCCCACATGCATCATCAAGCTTTGAGGAGCTCGCTTTCTACAGTGCTACTCTTTTCACTGCTAAAGCAAACCCCCTGATGTTGAGTTCTGATCCTTCCTAACATCAGGTTCTCTCTCCACATCTCTTTTATTTAGGTTTCTGTTGATGGGTTTGTGGCGCTTTACCTTCTACCCTTGCCTTTTTGCATCTGGGTCTCTCCCTGATTTTGGATCTGCTTAAGGGTTTGATTCTTAACTGTTACTCTCTGATCAAGATTTGATTTTTGCTTAATGGGTAGTTAATCATTTTCATCTTGGTACTTATAGTTGTAGAATTATCCATGTTTATGGTATTATTATTGAAACATAAGAAAATGAAGTACTGCATTTGTTGAGGAGCTAACCTGATTGGTTTCTCGTGGTCCTGAATCTTTTATAATAATTGTTATGAACTCGGTTTTTTCTTTGTTGGTATGTTATTTTCAGTTGTTTGGTTGAGGTTTTGCTTTTTCATGCCTGTTTGGGGGCATCTTGAGTTCATAGGATTGAGTTCTATGTCTTTGCTTACTTGTCGTCGCTGGTGTTGTACTGTTCCTTTCAAAGTAATTTTTTTTGCAGTCTGCTTGCGTAACGTGCTTCGAATCTTCGACGCTCGTAGTTTCTAGGAGAATAAATCTGTTTTGCTAGCTCGGATTTAGGTTCTGTTATTAGTTTTTTGCATAAGAGAGAGGAAGGCTGTTCTAGTTCGACTCTAAAGAACGCAGCAAGAATCACGTGTTACTTCACCTGCCGGTCTTATGAGTGAGTGGACATCTATTAGCTCGTTGGCTTTGCTTTCTCACATGATAGGTTCTCTACGAGAGAAGTGATTGTTCCTAATTTTTGATGTACTGGTGACTTTTGGCTACCCCGGATCGATGCAATCCGGTTATGTGTTTCTCTGTTTTAGGTTTGTTGCCGTGGGAGTTGACTGTGCTGATAAGCCTCATTTTGCTTAGTTTTCTGATTGATTTGAAATTTCCATTTGTTTGTGTGGTTTCAAGATTTCACCCTCTCTGTGTATTTCGTACAAATAGATGAATACATTCTTGCATTATTTCTTGTTTTGGAATTCTTGCTTCAGTTCAACCTTGTCGGTTGTGCTGAAATGGCTCTTTTTTGCTTGTTGGTGCTGATTTCTACCAAATAAATGTTCTTGTTGACAGAGTTGGAGGAGAATGTATGTCTAAATGTTATTTGAAGGCATTATGGTCATGAGAGAGGGTGCTGAACAATGGACTTGTTTGATCTGATCTATCCAAGTATTTCTGTTTTTTGATGGCCTCAAAAACTGCAGCAAGACCTTCCCCTGAACAGAAGCAGAAAGCTTTTGGTTCTCGCCAAACAGTTGAGGCAAGTGATAACAGGCATTTGCCTTCGCTGGTCTCGGAGACAAACAAGCTCAAGCTGGTTACTCCTGAAAAATTACCAGAATGTGAACAAACCGCAATGAAGCCAGTTATAAAAGAGGCTTTGGAAATTAAAAAATCATCGAATTCTAATCAAAAGGGGTCTGCCAATGCATCAGCTAAAAATGCTGATTCAAATGTTTCATCACCGAGTGTTGAACAAGCAACCATAGTGACAGGCCCTGCACTAAGCGAAACTGGGGCCTCAGTTGAAGTAATTGTAGATCAAGATAAGAAAGCATCAGAGCATGGAGGTGTAAAGGATAGTTCAGTTTCTGCCAAAGTTAGTGGAACCAGTAGCCTTGGCAAAACCAGTGGTGGTGCGAAAATTAGTGGCCGTATGGATTTTGTTGATAGTGGAAAGAGCAGCATGTGTAGAGGAAGCACAAGCACTGATTTGAGCGATGAGAGCACGTCTAGCAGCTTCAGTTGCAGTATCAGCAAGCCCCACAAGGCGAACGATTCAAAATGGGAAGCCATCCAAGCTGTCCGAGCAAGTGCAAAAGATGGGGTCTTGGGTTTGAGCCATTTCAGGCTTCTGAAGAGGTTGGGCTGTGGTGATATCGGAAGTGTCTACCTGGCAGAATTAAGTGGAACCAAGTGTTATTTTGCTATGAAAGTTATGGACAAAGGAAATCTAGCAAGTCGAAAGAAGCTTCTTCGTGCTCAGACAGAGAGAGAGATACTCCAGTCTCTAGACCATCCCTTTCTTCCTACATTGTACTCACACTTTGAGACTGACAAGTTTTCATGTTTGGTGATGGAGTTCTGCCCAGGAGGAGACTTGCACACTCTTCGGCAGAGGCAGCCCGGGAAGCACTTTACTGAGCAGGCAGTGAAGTATGCTATCTCCTGATCATATTCTTTTCAAGATTAGCTTCAAAACTGTTTATGTACATAATTACACATATTCCGTCCTCTTAATTACGAGTACTCATGTGATAAATAGTTTTAGAACTTATAAGCAAATTGAGAGCTACCAACCTGCTGCACAGAGCTGTTGAAACATTCCAGTTCCTTTATTTTTGTTAGAATTTCTTCTATATAGCTTAAAACGTAAGGCACTTCTCACTTGTATGAGGTTGCATTTTCTATTAAAATTATCAATACTGTCCAGTTGAAGTCATACATAGTCAGAGTTTAGGCTTAGGGTTATTGGTTAGCTTGATTGGCATTTGGCACTGGCTGTGTGCTTTTCTGCATACTGGTGACACAGTAACTAGAATAATATGGTGATGCAATCACATGTATCGAAGGGCTCGTATTGTATCCAGGGGAGGATAGTAGCAGCCATGCCACTAAAATGATTACTTCACTGCTTCTAAGAAAAAGTCCTCAAGTATTTTGATTTACTGGAGCAAAAAGGCTCACTTTGTTTCATAAATTTGTAAGCTAAAACCTAAATGCCTTCATCTTCCCTACATACATTGTAAGTTAGATCATGATTGTAACTGTGTTTTTGCTTTCATCTTTTGCAGATTTTATGTTGCAGAGGTCCTCCTAGCTATGGAATATCTCCACATGCTTGGTATTGTCTATCGTGACCTTAAGCCTGAAAACGTTCTTGTGAGGGAAGACGGACACATAATGCTCTCAGACTTCGACCTTTCACTTCGTTGTATCGTTAGCCCTACTCTTGTCAAGAGCTCTTCCCTAGAATCTGAGCCACTGCGAAAGGATCCCATTTATTGTGCCCAGCCAGCTTGTATTGAGCCTCCTTCCTGCATCCAGCCCTCTTGTGTAGTTCCCACTACATGCTTCTCTCCCCGCCTCTTTTCTAGTAAATCCAAGAAAGATCGCAAACCCAAAAACGAAATCGGCAACCAAGTCACCCCATTGCCTGAGCTCATAGCTGAGCCAACCAGTGCCCGCTCCATGTCATTTGTCGGGACCCACGAGTACTTGGCTCCTGAGATCATCAAAGGCGAGGGTCATGGGAGTGCTGTGGATTGGTGGACTTTCGGGATCTTTCTATATGAACTCTTGTTTGGTAAAACTCCTTTCAAGGGATCAGGGAATCGAGCCACATTGTTCAATGTGGTGGGACAGCCTCTTCGGTTTCCAGAATCACCGATGGTAAGTTTTTCTGCAAGGGATCTGATTAGAGGACTGCTGGTTAAGGAACCGCAGCACAGATTGGCTTATAAAAGGGGTGCCACAGAGATTAAGCAACACCCATTCTTTGAAGGCGTGAATTGGGCATTGATACGATGTGCTACCCCGCCTGACATTCCAAAGCCAGTTGATTTCGAGCGAATACCAGCCCCACCTGTACCAACGGGTGAGAAGAATGCTACGGTTGCACCACCAGCTCCTGATCAGAAGGGTTCCACTAATTATTTGGAGTTCGATTTCTTCTAGATATAGTAGCATAGATTGGGATTTGCTTTTACTTTTAAGGGGGAACAATGTTTTGGATGGTGAGAATGTATGTTTGCTGCTTGTAGCTAACAGTTTTCCAATCTGTATTGCTTATGATTGCATGAACAACCACAATTTCAGCTCACTGGCTTCAGGAATGTGGAGAAACTGTAGTCATGAAAGCCGGAAGCTTATGGCTTCAAGCTGTACAACACCATTCATGGAAAATAGATGTAGAGTGACGAAGACTAGCCGATCAATGGCCATATTCACCCGATAGAATCTGTTTTAGGGTATGTTTTCATTTGAAAGATGTAGCGCCAAAACAACAATGTAGTCCTTGTGTTCGCAGCGTACAAATGTATGTCATCTTTATGTGCTGCTACCGTTGTGACCACAACTGGAGTATGAGGTGTTTGTTGTTGGATTATTAATGCCTCTTCTGGTCTTCTGACTTGAATATAACTCAGAGTATTATTTTCTCTAGGCACTTAGGCCCTGAGTAAAAGCGAGCTAGGCCTTAAATTTTGCTACAATTAGGGGGTCTATATAATTATTTGCAGGAAGAGTGATCTTTAACTGATTTTGTTTAAAATATTTGTAATGATATGCATAATTTTAAATTTTTATCTTCTTGTGTACTAATAGTTTTGTTTATTTGAAATTGCCTTATCTGTCTGTTTAAAAAAAATTTGCCATGTCTTTTTACCATTTTGCCTCATTATCTCTAAGCATCTTGAGGACCCTTTTTTTTTTATTTGTTTTTTATCGGCACATCTGGGGGACCTTGAGGTAAGAAAAATAAAGGGGTGTTTGGCTACATATTTTTTGCATTTTGTATTCTTTACTTTTTGCCTTTTGGGTGTTTGGCAACCCTCCACCATAATTCATGCCCAACAAATGAGCTCCCTGGTTTTGAGGATAGAGGCTGAAATACAAAAAGAGGACTAGAAAAGTTTTTCAATTTCTCATTTTGCATTCTCAATTTGGGTCGGGGGCAAAAATACATATTTGCCCCTACCCTTTTCAATTAATTTCGTCTAATGTTCTGTAAGCTATATTATGGTTGGTATTTATTTGAGATTATGTAACACATAGATATCCGCCCTCTATAGTTTTATTTTCTAACTCCATGACGAAATTAATGGCAATAACATTTTCTTAAGGTAATATTTGATACTTCTCCTACTTAAAAAAAACAATCGGAGGTTTTCATGTATTTTTTGAAGTGGAAGGACCAAACATATTTTAATTAACAATATCTAAAAAAATGTCTAAAATTGTTATTCATACACATTATGATAAAATAATAAAAAATCAAGGGC
Organism: Rhododendron mucronatum var. ripense; assembly: GCA_019656295.1. NCBI lineage: Eukaryota > Viridiplantae > Streptophyta > Magnoliopsida > Ericales > Ericaceae > Rhododendron > Rhododendron mucronatum. The sequence continues at coordinate 620,873 of BPLT01000026.1, forward strand.
AACACGATATAATATTAATCTATAATCCATTTTGATGATTATACTCAACATTACTTCTATTACAAATGTATTATGCACATTTCTCCAAAACACTCATCAAATTAAATCACATATTCCAACCAAAATTCAAAAAGTAAAAACAAAATGCAAAAATGTCAAAACGAGAGGCTCCCAAACACCCTCTTAGTTACGTATCTGCTATATATATATTTTTTGGCTGATCTAAAAGAGTGGAGGAGGGGTCAACAAACATACCTACCTCCTCTTCATGCGCCCAAAAAGACTTCAAACGGATTCCGAATCATGACATGTTCGATTTGGGTCTCTAGACCCAAAAGACTCAAACCTTCTCTCTGCACATGGTCTTTAAAAACTTTTCCCTTAATTATTACTCTCAATTTTTTTTTTCTCTCTCTCCTCCCAAATCCCAAATTCCAAACCGAACAAGTCCGATTTTTTCACTATCCCACAAAAACGCAAGTAAAACAAAGCTTCTCTCACATGGTATCCGGTTGACAAAACTACCACTGCAAGTCTGCAAGTTTAAATCTGATTCTGCGACCGTGTAGAAAAATAAAATAAAAAGGTTAAACAGTTCGGAAAAGCTAAACTGGAAAAGGGTAGTTGAAGAGATTGCGGTGAGCGTGGATCGAACACGCGACCTTCAGATCTTCAGTCTGACGCTCTCCCAACTGAGCTATCCCCGCTGTCGTTATACACATTGTTTCATAAAAGGTTTAATACTTAATTAACGCAAGATTACGTGTTATAGACTCACCTAACCATGATTGGTTAGAATTATAATGGTTGGTTCCTGAGTCATAAACCATCGATTCTCTCATTAACCAATAATCTTTGCATGACTCTGCTTAAATTAAATAAGTTATTAATAAATCAAACATTACCATCAAATTAATTTCAAGCGTGGTAAAATGGGCATGAGAAGTAATAAGTGTTCGATCATGAGATCGCATGTTCGAATTTTATGAAAAGCTGACCATCTCAGACCTAGAATTAATGGTTAGTTCATGGGTCATGACCATCGATTCTCTCATCAACCAATAATCTTTGCATGACTTTGCTTAAAATAAGTTGTTAATAAATCAAACATTACTATCAAATTAATTTAAAGGGGCGGTAAAATGGGCATGAGAAGTAATAAGTGTTTGATCATGAAGTTGCATGTTCGAATTTTATGGAGGCCGACCATCCCAAACCTTGGGGTCATTAGGGGTTATGTCCGGTCGTTTAGGTTTGAATATGTACATGTAAGTCAATATATAATTTGTAACATTACTCTTGTAAAAAAATTCGTGACAAATAACCCAGTCGATTATGAAAAAGACATGTACATTTTAGATAAACAAACAAAGTACTTTTGTGAGTTGACAATAATTTATTTCTTGCTCTTCCACCAAAAAGAAACGAAGTACTTTGTGATTTTTTTTTTCAGAATTTAGAAAATAAGTTTTGCATTTCACTCTCTTATAATGCACTCTTTTTCTTAGGAGCCTATAAAAAGCACTCCAAAACATGTTATTTTTTGCATTTCACTCTTTCATAATCAAGAATTTATTGCTTTCTCATGCTACTTTGTCAGCCTCTTTGAGTTTGATGATAATGTTTGATTTATTAATAGTTACTTATTTTAAGCACTTATTGCTTTCTCATGTCTATTTTGTTAGCCTCTTGGAGTTTGATGATAATGTTTCATTTATTAAAAGTTATTTTAAGTAGTCATGCGAAGATTATTAGTTAATGATAGAATTCGATGGTCATGACTTAGTACTTAAAATTATAGATAACACAAGCATTAAAAATTTATAAAAAAGTGGAGTGCAAAAATTATTATCCTTAAAAAAAATTTCACAACGATTTAATAGGGTTTTTCGAGATCTTGAACTTAGTATGAATAAATTTAAATATTACGTACAAAACTACTCTTATTTTTATTTTTTCAATTATAAAATCACAAGTATTTTAGGTAATAGACTTCCAATTTGAATGCCAAACGTTTAGGAATTACAAACCATAAAATACACCTCTTCGGTGTGCATCGAATGGGCCCAACGCGCGCAATTCCTAACTTTCCTTGACTGACTTTGATGTTATTAAAAAAGTACTGTAGAAAAAATTGACCTTATGTTAGCACTGTAGTGCGTGGGAAAAAAATCTTGATGCTCTTCTTCGTAACGGCACTGTGGACCAGAAGCGCGTGTACGATTACCCAGAGCTTGGGAAACTTCCCTTCTCGTCCTTTTTATAGGAGTATATGCTTATAGCACAACAAACAAAACAAAAACTTTAATTTCACAAAAAAGAAAAAAAAATATTTAGATCCGCTTGAATTTGATTTTGGAGATAATAAGTGTAGAAAAAAAAATAATTAAAAATATGAATAATGACTGAAAAGATTGAGAAAAAAATACAACAGAAAATAAAAAAAGAAAGATACCGTAATAATTAGATGGAAATTGACTTCTATACTTCCTTTTTACCACATACATTCTCTTTTTTGTCTTTATTTGATGTAAATTTACTCTATTGTCTCTAAATGGGTAAAAAAGTAAACTTATAAAAGCATAAAAAGATAAATTCATATGAATAAAAAAATATATATATACATATATAATAAAAAGAGGAGTGTAGAAGACAATTTTCTCATTAGAATTCAAAACCCGACGGGGTTTTAAAGCTAGTGTGTTGTCGCCTTCCGAAAAAACGTGTGAGGTTCAGACTAGAGTAGGATTGGAAAGAGAGAGAGAGAGAGGGAGGAAAAATACAGAAAAAGCTGAGGGGAGAGAGAGAGAGAGGGAGGGGAAGGTCAAGATTCACCCATCTGGTCATTCAACAAAGGCAACCTTTCACTTCTCTCATCAAAGTAGGGAGAAATATTTTCCTTTCCCAAAAACTAAACTTCCAAAAAAAAAAAAGCTGAAAAAATAAGAAGTGGGTGATTCTAATCATTGTGAAGACTTTGGTGGTCGATCGAGAGAGAGAGAGAGAGAGCAGAAGTAATGGGAATGGTTACCCAAGAAGCTATAGATCAGCTGCAAGTATTAATGGAGGAGGGTAGGCTTACACCCTCTTCACATTTTTCATTTCTTTCTTTCTACTTAGTAGATATTTTCAATTAGTACCTGTTCCTTGAACTTTCTTCTGGGGATTTTGTTTTTGGCAGTTGATGAACCTCTGAAGAAAACATTCAAGGTCAGCATTTCTCTCTCTCTCTCTCTGGGGGTGTGTGTACATATCATATGTTTCTACGTTTGCTTGCTTTGTCTGATCTGTTTCCTACTGTGGTGAAAATTTCTTTTTTTCGACGATTTGTACATTGGGTTAGATTTCTTATTTTCTGTTTCTGTTCCATAAATCTAGCAGTAAATTATTCTGTGTTTGGAATGATTCACTTGGCTAATTCCTGTAAAAGTTCAAAACTTGGTCTTTTCTCCTTGATTGCAATTAGTAGCACTTGGGTATTATTTAATTCATTGCTGACAACTCTTGTTTCATTTCCATTTTTTTATTGGCGAGAGTTTGTACTGTTAGAATAATTAAGTTAACATCTTGGAGGAGTTGACTTCCTTTCCCCTGCACTTAAGTGCATGCTTGATGCCATTGGACCAAAGGACTCATGGCTGTGATAATTTTCCATTGATTGTCATGTGATGTTTTGAATATTTATTTACTTGATATTAGCTGGGGTGATGGACTGATTGGCTTGGTTCTTAGAGGGATTTTTTTTAACCTAAATGTATTTTGAGGGTTGTTGAGAATATTTTCACATCTCTATTTTATTGGGCAGATTTGGAAAATGCTTGTAATTGAATGAGGTTTGATATTTGTTCTATTCTGCTTATGTTCTGTAATTTGGTGGCTAACTTATGCTTTTCCTAATTCCTACTACTGAAACGGTTTATTTGAAGTAGATGAGTAGTTTTGAATTTTTGACATTGGGCTCTATATATGATCCGGGTACTCAAGATCAAATATTCAATGTCTCAAAATTTAACAATTAGATGTGCTTCTCATGAGTGCGTGATTGATTAGTCGAGGATGGAATCTTTCATCCTTTAACTAAGGACTTACATTAACTCTAAAGCTGTATTTGACAAAGCAAAATGCCTAATTGGTTGCACTGGCACCGTTGTCGTGCTTTCTTTCTTTTCCACAATCCCATTTACATGGTCACTAGACTTGTTGAGTTTTAGTATTTTTAATTCTTTTACTCAAATCTTTTCGCAATGTTTATTCCTATGGGATTCCATCCTCCACTATCTCTGCTACCCTGGACAGTTGGAATCAGGGCTGGCTCTGAGATTTGAGAGGCCTAAGGCGAAATTTTCAAATGGGCCCCTCAAATCCCAATATACTTTGCATAGGTAAAAAATGAACAAAATCACATATTCAGAAATTATGAATCTTTACATTTGTGGTGTTACTTTTGCTGATTAGTTGATTTAGATCCTCAAAGTACTTTTGGGTGGGTAGATTGAGAGAGTTTTAGAAGTTTTTCGTTAAAGTGAAAGAAGAGCAGTGAATAAGCGAAGGCCTTTCAGTCTTCAAAGAGTTAACATCTTTTTTCAAAATTTTTTTTTCTTGATAAGCATCTTTTACCCCTTAGGTCTTTAAACTAACGAAATGGGCACCAAGTTGTCTCATGTTTTGGCCTTTTCACTATGGCCTTACTTTATTTTGAACGTATGCCCCAATTACATATGGGTCTTAGTAGCAGGATCTTTCTAAAATGGGTGTGCTTCCAAGACGGGAGCTCGAATTGGCCCTCCCAAGATGGGTGCTTGACGGGAGCTCGCTTCTAACTAAGATGAGAGCTTATCGGGCGGTTAAGATAGTTATTTTCTTACTTGTAAGGGAGTTATGCCATCGTGGAAATAAAAATATGAAAATCATATCAGTCAACAAGTTTTGCAAATTGGAAATATCTAACTTCCTATAATTACTCTTTAAGATCGGGAAAATTCTCAGTAAGTATTGCTTTTCCTTCAATGGTTAAGTACTTAAATATATGTTATATACGTATTTATATATAATCTATACACACCTTGGGCGCTCCCAACCTTGGGAGCTTTTAGGTGCCTCCGTTCCCTCGCACCCACTCCTGCCCCCGCCCTCGCTCCCACTTCGTGCTGCGAAGATATGGGTCGATAAAATTGGGGCCCCCAAAATTAGTGAAAATTTGGGGGCCTAAGGCAATGGCTTTACGGGTTTCAGCCCGAAGCCCACTTTGCCTAGAAGCCTTCTCCCCTATGCATAGCCTAGAACAGCCTTTTGTTGTCCAATGATACTGTTTTGTTACGGTATTTTAGTGGTATAAAAAAGTTACATTCCTTTTTTTGTCAGATAAGTGCTATATGGTTACTTCCGCTCCGTGGAAGTTATGGCGGAGGAGTTCTACTAGTTGTCCAACATCACTGTTGTCTAGTCTAGACATACCCAAAAAAACCATGAAACGCCGTTGTCTAGCTACCCTGTTTTTGTGATACGTGCTATCTAGATAGTAGTTACTTTAATTAACAAATGACCACTTTCATCAACAAAACTGGTGTACATCAAAAGAGCAAAAAAAGAGAAGGATTCTTGTAACCATCTTGTATCAGATTCGTTCCCTCTAACTTTGATTCACAGTAATGGAGAATGGCAGTAGATGTACTGTAAATTTGTTTGTCTGTAGCTACGATAGCATCAATCTCCGATTGCATTTTAGTATACGCTGTTAAATGTGGCATTTTGGCCTGCAGAATGTACATCGGGGCTATCCAACTGAAACTTTGGCCCGGTTCCTCAAAGCAAGAGAAGGGAATGTTTCCAAGGCTCACTCAATGGTTATATTCATTTTTTCCTGGTTCAATAGTTTTAGCCACCTGCCCTTAAGTTATGAAAAGGAGGCATATCATTTTGTTATCTTTCTCATAAGTTAGTGAAATGATGCTGTTTCATTTTTCAGTTGGTCGATTGTTTAAAGTGGCGGGTGGAGAATGATATTGACAGTATATTAGCGGTAAGTTCAAACTTCATGTAAGAGCCTAGTTGAGTTAAAGCTAACTGTAGGATACAAATGCTGGTGGACCTGCCTACGACTTGTGAGCTCCATCTCGTTGTGTGCATGTACAATTTTGCAAACAAGTTAGTCCGGGAATGTGGATGGTTGAATAATTTGTTTCCATTTGGTTAACTTGACCATTGAAGCACAACTGCACTTTTCGTATTTGACAATGTCAGTATTGCGTCTGCATCCTACTTCTTTTAAGAGAAATCAAATGCATTTCTATTCTAAGTATGATTTGCTACAATGGCTCATTGTATTCTGATTTTCTGGCGCTTCTATTTGCAGAAACCCATTGTTCCTACTGATCTATACAGAGCAATACGCAATTCACAACCTATAGGATTGTCAGGTTATTCGAGAGAGGTGCTTTTTCTTCTTTTTTTTTGTTTCTCATTGTAGCCTTTGTGTTTCTTTTTTTGTGTGGTCAAATAGCCTTTGTGTTTCGATTGCGCTACATCTTCCATAATAGAGTTCAATACAAATCAAGCAAACTCATGGCACTTTGAAACCTTGTCATGTACTCATGGTCACGATTAATGGCATCCTCTGTGACAGGGCCTTCCAGTTTTTGCTATTGGCATAGGCACCTTTGACAAAGCATCTGTAAGGACTACGACATTTCTAATTTCCTTATTGAAATACTTTTGTTTGTCTTACAATTATTATAAAGTTACTGCCAAACTCCCACTTCGATAATTTGAGGGGAAATGTGCGGCATTCAATTCATGTGTTGTACAGCACAACTAGAAAGGAACGTGAGTAGAGATACAAGAACTAAATGTTACACTTCTCCTTTCAAATACACGATTTTCCGGAGAAATTGGTTTGCTGGGGCTTTATTAATCCTTGACAAAGTGCCATTTTGATCAATGGAAGGAAGATTATATTCTTTTCTTTTCTTCCATTGTGTTATGTGTATCTCTTTGCCAAGGGTATTCCACTGATGATTTTCTTCTTTTCTCTCCGTTACTGTTTTCTTTTTTCCTTTTCCTTGTGGGGAAAGACTGTATTCATGTAACACTACGATGAAAAATTCCTCACTTGTTATTTACATGCGTCTACCCAAATTTCAGGTCCACTACTATATTCAGTCACACATTCAAATCAATGAATATCGGGACAACGTACTTCTGGTGTGTAACATAATTCTCGTATGTTTGACTGTTTTATTGATTATCAAATGTTGACTCATAGACTTTGTTGTAGCCTTCTGCCTCAAAACGGTGTGGGAGACATATTAGTAAATGTTTGAAGGTTTTTGATATGACGGGTCTGAAGCTTTCAGCACTTAGCCAAATCAAGGTATACAGTTGCTGGCACTGCGGAAGTTTTTCCTTTCAGCTTTTTCCCCTTTGTCATTTAGTGCAGGGAAATATTTTTGGGACTGTCATCGCTTTTATCAGACTTCTTACAGCGTTCTCTTTCAGAGTGGTACTTAGCTACTAACAGATCCATTTATCTCAATTTAGTTGTAGTCTTTGAGACCTGAACTGCAACGAGTTCCTCGAGCAATTCTCTTATTCTCATTGTTTCTTTTGTACTTCAACTTATATTCTTCTGGTCACTATACAACACTACCGTCTGAGGATGTGATGTTCGCTATTTCTTTCAGTCAAAATTGGGGATCTAAAGTTCAATTAACAAAAACAAAGCCAACACTACCGTCTGAGCTATTGGAAATGAAATGGAGTCTGAGCTAATGAAGTGAATGAATATATAACTAGCCCCTCTAAACAAAGGCCGTAACAACATAGATTATCAGACAACTAATTGGAAATGACAAACTATCAAGTACGATAGTAAGGAATACAAAGTCTTTTGGAAGATGAAGCAGAAAGTTGCAACCATGAGCTACGAACAAAAAATTCTTTGTCAGAATTCTATGCTCTGCCCGTTGTATGTAGTGGAAATATATTGGAAAAAAGTATTGCCAAACAAAATCCTAAAATATGTCCTCTTGGTGAAAAATTAAGCAAACGCTGTTGGGCTTATCATGATTACTGGCGATGTGACATGAATTATGTTTCTTGCTGGGTCTGAATCGTGTGATTTATTGTATTATGTCTACGTTCTTTGGGACTGCTATTATATTTCACAGATCTCTAAGATAAATGACATTGCTATTGACGATTCTGCATTACTTATTGACATTGATGTCATGTGTTCATGCAGCTTTTGACTATTATTACTACGATTGACGACCTGAACTACCCAGAGAAGACGCTTACATACTATATCGTCAACGCTCCCTATATATTTTCAGCTTGTTGGAAGGTACACCTCCGAGCTTTTTATTCTGATTGATCTCTAACACATTCACGTTCAACAAGTACTATTTTTAACCTCAATGTCTTCTTATATGTAGAAAATAGTACTTGGGTATTTTAGCATACCAGCTCTGTGAAACCTTAACTCTTGGCAGGTAGTCAAGCCTCTTTTGCATGAGAGGACAAGAAGAAAAGTGCAGGTACTGCCAGGTTGTGGGCAAGACGATCTGCTGAAGGTAGGACAGTTTATCAAGTACCTTCAGTTAAAACTTCCATGTATTAGTCAAACATTGGTATATTAGGACCTTAAGTTACAAATGGTTTCATGTTAAGATTTATTCTGCTGGTGTAGTTGAAATCACTAATTGTGAGAGGCTGAGACCAACTAGGACACTGTTGTTGAAATGCATTAAACACTGCTCTCGGACTCATCTTGATGCCCTATTAGCTAGTCATTAAAGATCATATGGTTGTGTATGCAATAGCATCTTAACAAATCACAATACATTGTGTCTGTCACATATTCTGAAACGGATTTGACCAACTAGGACACAGGTGTGGAAATGCATTAAACATTTTCTCGGGCTTATCCTGATGTGCTATTACCTAGTCATTAAAGATCATATTGTTGCATATGCACTGGCATCTTAATAAATCACAATACATTGTGTCAATGTCACATATTCTGATAATCAGTTGAAGCTATTAGAAATTATTGCTTATCTGGGCTTTGGAACCAGTATGGTAAGCATGCAATGCTTGTTCTAGTGCTTTGCATATGGCGCGCGTCACTCATAAAATAAAGCCTTTTGTACATTAAGCTGGACACACCAGAGCATTCCTTGGTCAAACACTATATGCACTAGGTATAACCGTATAATGGTCCAAAGATTATGAATATACTATTAGAGCTTTAATGCCTACAAAGAAGGGATGTAGTACCTAATGTCTTATTTCTTGTGGGTTCAGAATGCTAAAGGTTCTTATGATAGCTTACTGCTGGCAACAAGATTTCATTTACTTGAAACACTGCCCTAATTTCTTTTTCTTTTTTTGTTTGAACAGCGAAAACACTGCCCTAATTTCATTTGCATTTCTTTTCTACAGATAATGGATCAGGGATCCCTCCCACACTTTTGCCGAAAAGAAGGGTCTGGATCTTCCCGACATATGGAGAATTCAACGGAGAATTGCTTTTCCTTGGATCATCCCTTTCATCAACAAATCTACAACTACATCAAGCAGCAATTTGCAATCCGAGAACCTGTGAGACCTATCAGACAGGGATCAGTTCATGTCGTTTTGCCAGATTCGGGAGTGGAAGACATGGAAATTGCAAAAACCCTTGAATCTGAGTTGCAGAAGTTTGACGGGCTGAAAATAGATCATGGCAAATGAGAGGGAAGGTAATGCCTCTCTTGTGGTGATGAGTTGGAACAACAGATGCACTATTACTATTTACTGCTAACTGTGGCTTAATTTATTGCCCACGTCAGTAGGGATGTCTGGTACCAATGACCATAATAGTTGCTGTATTAACTCAATACGAGTTTTCTGGAAATAGCTAATTGTATTCGTATTCACTTATCTTATTTGCTGGCTAATCAGTTTCAATCTATTTGCAGCCTGCAGTAGGAAGAAAGCAAACGGCTTATGTAAGTTAATGTCTATGTGGATCCTGGCTTATGTCATTTGTACAGAAATGTATGCCCCGTTGTATGCTAAAGCAATGTAAACCCTGTAAGCATCTAATTCTTATTCAATCCTCAATAGCTTGTTCCTGACGTGTTTCTCTTTCCTACTGAAGTATCTTGGGTGGAAAGGCAAGCCCATTGGCCATTGCATAGTTTTGACTGTAGAATGGATGGTTATGCTTAGTTTTATACCTTTGTTTCTCCACAAGGTGTAGAGGGTCACACTAGAGTGATGGTTATGACTACGTTCTAGACGCAAAAGCAATTAGAAGCACGAAACTATAAGGCCAAGAGAATCATGAAAATGTTTGAGAAAAATATTACAGGAAACAAAAAGTTAAGTGACCTTTTGTGCATACTTTGTTTTTTTGTTTCTAGAGAAGGAAATCCAACCCACATTCAGATTCATGTTTGATCCACTATATGAGTGAAGCTTACCAGATGCACTTTGTTAGAGGTGGGCAGTTTTCCTTCTCCCATTTTGGATACCATCCAAATGTGTAGGATTAGTATTGCTTTGGAAACCTAAATATACTCCATCTCTTCCCGATTAGAGGAAGTCTCTGCTGCTGCCTTGTTATCTTCTTGTTGGCGCCACTTCCGCAGTTCTCCCTCCACCACTTGTTTGGCTGCCTCGGCCATCTCTGCTTTCTTCAAAGCATCCTCAGTTTCAGTCTTCATATCCTCTATCTCCTTCAAACCCTCTTCCAACCTCTTTGCTGCCTCACTTTCCCTCACCTTTATGGCTTCCACCTCAGCCATGGCATCTGCAACTTTCATTTGACCTAACTTTTCAAATTCCTCCACTTTTTTCCTCAAAGACTCAAATTCCTCAGCTGAGAGCTTGATCTTGTCCTTGCACTCTGAATTCTTAGAATCAGTACACGAAGGCGTGAGGTGTATCTGATCGTTGACAACCTTTGCAGCTGCTTTTGCTTCTTCAGCCTCTTTTAATGCAGCTTGTAGCTTCTCCTCTGTTTCACTTTCCAAATTTCGTGTGGTTTCAGCCTCTCGCTTCAGATCTTCAATACTTCTCCTTAGCTCTTCTGATTCTCGTCTTGCATGATCAGTTTCTGACGATAACTGTTGAAGAGTTGATTGCATATCGTTAGAAGCCTCTTCTTGTTTGATATCTCCTGCAAGAGCTGCTTCAAGCTCCTCTTTGATTCTTTCCAGTTCGACTCTTAGGTTCTCAGAGACCGATTCTGATTTTGCTTCCTTCTCCTTCCACTCACAGCAATCCTTCTTCACCTCATCCAGATCCAGCTGCAGCGAATTTACTGAGCTACAGAGCAAACTTTTTTCTTTCAAAACTTGTTCCAGTGCATTTTTAGCATCCTCAAGCTCCAAAGTTACTGTTTTCAGAGATAGCTGATCTGACTCACGCACATTTTTCAACTGTTCTTGTATGACTGCGATTGCTTCTGTTGTTTCTTCAAGCTTCTCCTCAAGATTTCCAGACAGTTTCAATTTAGATTCCTCTTCCTTCAGCATTAGGATTTTCTTTTCCGCTTCTTCCTTGGCCGTTCTAAGGAATTGCAGACGGGCTTCTTTATCTGCTGCATTCTTAGCTTGCTTATCTTGTGCTTGAACAATGGCAATCTTGACCTGACCAAGCGTTTCACGCATCGTTGCGATTTCCTTTGACAGCTCATTTAACCGCTCTCTGTTAACCTTTGTTTCATGTTGGGCGTCTGCTGCCTCTTGGAATGCTGATAGTTTTATATCCAGAGCTGCATCAAAATCCTGTCGAATGCTTGTAAGCTCTTGTTTTGCACCAATAAGTTCAGCAGCAGAGGCCTTATACTGTTCTCTTTTGCTATCCACGGCCTGTTTCCAAGAAGCACTGTCGAGTTGCACTTCTTTTAAGCTGGATTTGGCTTCTTCGAGTTCTTTTGCTCTATTCTTTGCAGCTTCTGTTGCTGCAATAGCTGCTTGCTTGGATTCACTTGCAGTTTCAAGCTTGCATGTTAGTTCTTGTAGGGTTCTGTTGGCCTTTTCGAGTTCCCGAGCTGCTTGGGATTTTGTAGTTTCTGCACCTTTGAGTTGTTCTTTGAACTTTTCCAGTTCTTTATGGGCCAAGTGAAGCTGTGTTTCTTTCTCTAGTACCCTCTGTATCAAAACAAATTAGAAAACAAACGGTAAACTTTGAAGCATTAGACAATCAATCTTTGTCCTATATTGGTCTTTTTACCTGTGAAGTAACCGCTGTACTGACTTGGATGCATCCATCTTTTTTTTTTTTTTGATCCGCTGGATGCATCTATCTGAACCCTACTAAAAATGAGAGCGTACAGGTTGGTTTGGATCGATATGGCATTAAGACTTCATTCTTGTTCTAGATTTTTTCTTTCTTATAGGATAACGGTTGGTTTCTTATCACGTGGACCATTCTTTTGGTGGGTAACATGTTCGTTGTAACGTATCCTTACTGTACCCAGATTCTATTTTTGTAGATTTACTCACATGTCCGTATCTGTGTATCCGTATCCTATTGTGTCAATGTCCAGTGTCAGTTTCCATGCAACTTAGATTCTACCTATCAATGAATTACCCTAGAACTTTAGGCGGAAAGGGGGTTGTAATCCTTTCTACTGCAAGTGTCTATAGAAGAATATGTTATATTACTTACCTCCTCGGCAGTTTTAGGCTTCTTAAGGGCAGGTCTGGCCTTTGGGGAGGAGACTTCACCAAATAAGCTAACAGCCGCCTTGACAGATTGGAACGGTGCTCGGGTATCGATCTCACCCACCACCTCTGTTCTAGGAGATCCTCCTCCTATGCTGCTTGGAGACCCTGTGGTTCTTGGAGAACCTGCAGCAGCTCTTGGCGAAGAACCCGTCACATTCTGCCGCGTTCTTATTCCGAAACTAAACATGATTTCCTCCTACACCTGCAAAATCTGTTTGTCAGACGACATTCCTGTGGAGCTCATTGACGTTTTGACCAAAATTATAGGACTAGATACGGATAAACTCAATCGACAGGCATAATATTCGACCTTCTGGTGGTGTTTTTGCGGATAAATGTCCTACAGGAAAGGAGTTTTTCCTACTCTTTGGTGCCCCGTTGATTACGATGAAGATACTCATAAGCAACAACAATCATGTAATTTCCAATTGCTCGGGTATGAGAGGGGAGGATTGTAGATAAACCTAATCTTTGGCAATATATGGACAAAGTAGCTGCTCTTGAGAAAGTTTTATGACTAAGATAGTGGCTTCCTATTCCTCTACAAGCTAATGAACGGACGTTATGCCCCTACAAATTAACGCTTGAAGACAGCCGAGAAGGCAGGCCTTGAGATCCGAATAGAAGAAGACGGTATTAAGAACATTTTGCAAAACTGAGGATTCGAAGAATAGTAAAATGAAGATCATAGGAGGAATACCACAAATTACAAATTGGATGCTTCTGAATTGGTAAACGTAATCTCTTTCACTCCCAATAATGCTATATTTCCGGGAATCAGCGAAATACGAAAATACGGACAAAAAAGAGAGATGAATCAATAACCCTGATAAGTTTGGAAGGGATGGATTGGTTTCTTCAATCAAATTTCGACATTGTTCATTTCCATGGGAAAATTCGATGATTCGCTTCTTTAAATTAAAAGAAATGTATCAAACAAAAAAATTAGAAAAGTAATTCAAGCAATGTACCTCAATGGAAGGTGTTCTTCTTTAGATGATTGCCTGTGATTATATGTCGCGCAGAAGAATCAAGCAAGACAGAGGAAGAGGTGGGGAAAAAGGGTTCTAAAAATGTCAATTGAGAAAATCTCGAATTAAATTAGCATGCAGCTACAATAGGAAAATAATTGAAACAAGAATGCTCAGATTAGAATATGGATGTGTCCGGAACCTTTTGTGTGTATAGACAATCCGTATATGCTGTGGGGCTCACGTGCATGGAATGGTTGTGGACCAAATTGGAACAAAATGAAAAGTACAGAGTATAAATTGGGCCAATTACAACTACAGGGACCAAATTGGCACAAACATTTGACTACAGGGACCAAATCAGTTTCCCACCCCACCCACCCACCCCCCCCCCCCCCCCCCCCCCCCTTTTCCCAACTAACGTTATGGAATTTAAATGGACAAATCAAACCCCGCTTTTCCCAACTAACGTTATGGAATTTAAATGGACAAATCAAAATGTAGATTCATAGAGGATAAAATCTTATTTACGGAGATGCTGTAAACAAGTGTTTACAATATTCAATCATGACCATTCAAAATTGTTTTGGACAGTCGGGATATTAATAAAACTTTTCCGGGAAAAAGTTCAGAAAAGCTTTGTGCACAGCAAGCTGTGCACAGAGCCAGTTTTCTCCCGCCTCAGGTCGCAAAAAGATGATCGGAGCCGCTCATTTTGTTCAAAATGCGTCGTTTAAGGTCTCTGTAAAAAATGAGCTTCGTTCGATATCGTTAGAGGCGTTAACAAAACACCCAAAATCACTTCAGAATTTAGGCCATGAGCGGCTCCGATCATTTTTTTGCGACCCGAGGCGGGAGAAAAGGCCTGCTGTGCACAGCCGCTGTGCACAGCTTGCTGTGCATATAGCACAGCTGGAAAAAGTTAGGGGGTGTTTTGGTTTCTCTGAAAAGGAATTTTTTAGAAAAGAAGACAATTTCAAGCTTAAAAATTATGTGTTTATGCAAATAATTTTTCTACCAATATGAATCTTGTTTGATAGATCACATTAAAATCTTTTAAACGGTGCAAAAAAAAATTGAAAAAATATTTTTCATTTTCATTATATTTAAGTTTGAAATTACCTTCGTTTGAAAAAAAAGTACTCCACTTTTTTTTAAAGTGGAACACTACCTTAAACTTTTCTCTGAAAAAATTTCATTAAAATCCGGACCATCCAGAATACTTTTGGACGGCTGTGATTGGTTGGTGCTGTAAACAGGCTGTTCACATAACCTCTGTAATAAGATAGTCTCTTCATAGAGACTTTTGCGGATGACCAAAGGAAGAGTGCTCAAGTGCTTGAACCAAAAAAAAATTTAGTGCCAAGTGACCCACAAATTAACCATGGCTACCTTCTGATATGAGAAAAAATTATTTTCCGCACTCTGTTTTAATTATTCGACATAAATAAGTTTCCAAACAGAATAACTATTTAATTTCTTTTTTTTTTTTTTTAATGTTTGAAAACTAAACTAACAGAAATGTAATAACATGGTGGCTAATTCACTCTGGATCAGACTTCAGAGGGAGTTTATCTACTCTGAGCGGCGCACAAAGGGTAGCCGTTGTGCCCGCCAATGCATACCGGGAACATAGCATGTCTCGGTATGTTTTTCCCATATCTTATCACCGTGATCCCAGTTGTTTGGTTAGGCTCCGAATGAGCATTTAAGTACGTAAAAGTGGGGGTGGTTATAGAATCACTACCGTGATCCCAATTGTTTGGCTTGGCCCCGAATGAGAATTTAAGTATGGAAAAGTGGGGGTGGTTATATAATCGCTACTAGTGCTTGTCCATATCTACGGCATTACCGACTTCGGTTTGTGTCTACAGCACTACTCACCGCGATTGTAATTGAAATTACCCTTTGAATCTTGATAGTGGTTCAAAATTATACTAATTGCTAGAAATGAACCTTTTTTTTAACGTCAAAGTTATTTTTTTATTGATATGAAAATATGATTACCCCGCGACAATCATTTGCAACTCAGCACAGAATTTTCCAGATAAAAAGGGAACATAATGTGCATAAACCTTAAACAGAATGTGCATAAATCCAACTAAGAGATAAAAGAGCACAAACCAACATGAAGTGAAAATCCTCGAGCTCAGCAAAATGAGCCCCCATAAATACAGAGCACCACCCAAAAATTAATGCAGCAACCAAAATCAGTATTGATCAAGCTACCAGGGTATTGTCCATCAGCCACAGCAAGCAAGCATTTTGGTACCGAATCATGTAAACACATCGGGTGTCCCTATAGATAAGAAAAGTTCGTAAGAGGCTAAGGGACACCGAAATGAGAAGCAATACAATTCAATGTAAATAACACTTAGCCTAAGGGAAATAATCAAGGATATTGTTCTAAAAACACTCGATGAGAAATCAGAAACGACAAAAATTTTTTGTCACCAATTACATGTTTTCTTGTAGTGTATTTTTAGAAGGTGCTCCATATACAAGGACTAAAAAAAGAATGTCAAAATTTGCTCCCAGAATTTTTCGTAAACACATAGAATAAAAGAGCATCTTCAATCACACTATTTTTCTCCAAAATAGAGACCCAAAGTTTCAAGCAAGTTCTTTTTATTAGGTGGCGTTCTGCTATGGAATATTTGAGATTTTTTTGCTTTTGTTCTTATTCAAAAAAAAAAAAAAAATTTCATGTGTTAGTTTTGAGCCTAATTGTTGTGGTTTTCCGCTTCGTCTTGCCAAAACGAATCGGAAAAGTAAAAAATTACTATGATTTTTACTCAAATATTTTATAAATATCCAAGATAAAGCTCAAAACTAACAAAAAGTGAAAAAAAAAAATCTTAAATAAGAACAAAATCCGTAAAATTCCAAAAATCTTAGCAAAACGGCTCCTTAGTCTCTACTTGTTTTTGCTATACCAAAAAGGGTCCAGGAGGGGTAACATGGCACAACACCCCCCCTCCCCCCACTATAGTTTCGCGACAGTCCGAAGGAAACCATAGAGTCAAAACTTCTCCTATCCCGCTAAGGACTAGTGGAGTACAACCATGACTCGTAGGAGGGCAATTTCTGAGAGATATCGATTGCATGACTCTATTTTGTGTCTTCATTATTTAAGAGACACATCCCTCTCTCTAAAATAAAGAATCACTTATATTTCTAATATTCACCTTTTTGCAATTTTTTAAATTCCGATTTTATCCTTTTTATCTGATGGCAATTTTTAATACCAGCCGCATCCTTTGGAGTTTTTGTTTATTTTTATGAAATTTGTATTGCATTCAAGTTATATAGTTGGCGAAAGAAAGGGCAATAGCCCATCCCACATAATTTAGAGTCTTTAACCACCACTACAGCCTTGCAAGGTTTTAATGAACAACAGTGGAGTACATATTTTTTTGACGAACAAGATCATCCTATATATATATATATGTATGTATATGTCAAAAAAAATTACGTGGAGTATATGTTAAACACAAAGTTAGCATCCACCATCAAATTATTGTTACAGGATTCCCCTATTTCACACAGCTTTTTTTGGATTTTTTTTTAAATTTTTGTCCTTATTTAATTTTTTTCAGCAATTGTTATTTTTGCGTCAAACTTTTGTAGAGTTCATCTCAACGAGAAATCAGAAAAGTAAAACACTTAGACTTTTATCCAAATATTTTGAGAATTACCCAAAAAAATTCCAAAAATCCCAACTTTCTGAGCTTTATCTTGGATATTTCCCATAATCTTTGAATAAAAGTCATAATTTTTTACTTTTTCAATTACTCTCGACGAGACGAACCAATAGTCTATGAGAGTATGAAGCAAAACTAACAACTGCAGTTTTTTTTTTGAATAAGGACGAAAAACCAAAAAAGCCCAAAAAGCTATGTGAAACGGGGGTTAACATAATTTTTTTGAAAAGGGTACATAATTTGTGTATGCTTTGTTTCTTTGAAAAATCAACATCCACAATCTAACATTCACTTATGAACCTCGCCAGTCGCTACTGGATTTTTTTGAATAAGGACGAAAAACCAAAAAAGCCCAAAAAGCTATGTGAAACGGGGGTTAACATAATTTTTTTGAAAAGGGTACATAATTTGTGTATGCTTGTTTCTTTGAAAAATCAACATCCACAATCTAACATTCACTTATGAACCTCGCCAGTCGCTACTGGATGTGACATTTATTCGCAAATTAGTCAGTGCACTGGGCTAGGTACAGAGTCATCAAAATACATTCACTTATTTTTTGATAACCCACAGTGTCCAGGCCATCTTATGCAAACCTCGATTAATTCATGAGGACTATATCCCATAGTCCACTAGTGACTAGCGAGGGGCTCATTTAAAATCGCCGAGGGGCTCATTTAAAATCGAGGCAAAGTCCCGTAACGATTGATCTCACAAGTGTAAAATAACTATATCAAGCAGCATCTTCTACATTATGTATCAAACACACTAGATACTCATCAACAAAGAAAGGTCACCATATATAAATATATAATAGGACTTCTTGCATTTAAGAAAACAAGGGTGATCCAGAAACACCATCCAAACTTCACTAGTAAATCACCAGAATATCTGAACTCAGTGACACAAGTCCTAACATCATTCCAGAAAGTAGGTGATGACTTGTTTCATGATTATGTACGTTGCTGACTTCCTAGCATAACAAAGCTAAGGAATGCTAGTTGTACTTCCTCAGATGAACAAGTGCTTGTATTCGCCGTTCGCAAGTATGCAAAGCTGATTGTAGTTGTACATGTCTGCAAAAAGTGGGAAACAAAAGCCCTTCAGAAGCAAAGCCACCAAAATCCTCACAAAGTTGAAAACTAAATCAAATAAGGTCAATGCAACCACACCATAATAGTTTGAAAAAAAGAAAGCAATCAATAGGTACTTAAGCAGAAATCACACAACAATATATGGAGAGGCCTGTCGTCGAAAGGACCACCATTCAAGTAGATCTCCACCCAAAAGAAATTTTGCATCAATAACCTTCATTGCAAAACAATCATCCTTAACATGGATTCAAGCCAGATTATATGCATGTGATTCTTTCTCATGCATAGAAAAGTTGAAAGAAAATTTTAAAAGAAAAGAACCTACCAGAATATTGCAACCTGATAGGTCTCCTCAACAAAGATGCATTGGTGATAACCACTGCTACGTGTTTGCCTCTTAAAAGATTTCAATAAATCTCAAGCTAGCACTGTGTAACTAACGAGAGGTTTGTAATGTGCCACGAAAATGCCCTCTAAGTTGCAACTAGGTATAGAGTATACACAAAATAACTTCTGGCTGCCAGTCTTGTGGCTTTTGAATTATATTATTGCAGAAGACAGAAGTCAGTGCTCCTTCAGAATAACTTTAACAATTAATCAGGTACATAGAAAGTCATATGGAAGCCGTCCTTGCTATCTCATGGCCACCTTAGATGAACATATGTAAAGTGGAGGGCCTAGCCTCGGCCCAACTTATGGCTCAATGAGAACTGTTTGCTCGGTCCTACAATGAGCCAATACCAAAGGAATGCAGTAAGGGGTAAGCCCACATTCGTGGTAGCCTCAGCCCATAACAGCCAGTACAACACGGCAAGCTATGAAGGAATGTTCTGCTGTGTGGCACCCGTTTTAAGCGGAGTTCAGCTGACATCGGGAAATTTCTGTGTACTGGATAAGGGGAACCACACATCGGGACCCGAGATTAACCAGACTGACACATGAGACAGTTAGCTCATGACAAAGCATGGTGAGGCCTGAGAAGCAAGTCAGGCTGCTCTCTAAAAAGTCCACATTTAAAAACACATTATCCAATTTCATACTCAAGAGTCATCCTTAAGCAACCAAAAAGTACTGCTAGCATTCAATGCAAACACAGGCCAATAGTAAAATGAAACATATGTATCACCACTGCGATTCTCGAATCCACACTTCATGTGTGTGGGTGTGAGAGGTGGTCTTTGTTGGGGGGTGGGGTGTGCGGGCGTCTAAGAAATCAGTTTGGAGTAGACTTAATAGAGCAGAAATCAAACCAAATGTATCACCAAAGTTGTTCCAAATTTCAGCACGAATGGACTGATTACTGTCAGCAATACCAATCACCTCAACATAAGTAGTGAGAGGAACGGGTGGTGAGCCTTTCACAACCAACTGTTTTTCATCTGTAGACTTTCCAATGACAGTACCACCATCGGAACTCATAACCTGGATGATAGTCCGAACCTTACGTCCCATATATGCATGCAGCAATTCCGCATTTACAAAAACAGCAGGGTTTGACGTATCCATATCCTTCAAACATAAATATACAAATCAGTAATATACGCACCATGTTTCAAAACTCAAAAGTAATGTTGGTTGAGGAATAACTCCACCACTTCAGCAGTGGAAATATAGAGCATACAAGATCTGTCCACATAATATAATACACTAAGACAAAATCCTCATGCTGTGTCACGTGGGCAAAAAATAGGCAAGTAACCCCATCTATGTAGAAAAACTGCAAAAGCACTGTGAAGTGGAAAGCAGAGGGGATTGTGATGAAGCAATAAGATGAGGTATGTTGGGGGCAGACTCATCTTTACATAGTTGGAGTTCGTAATATTTATCATGTCGAACCAATGAAGATTGAACTAAATCTCTCAATTGCGCATTTAACTCTTCTTTTTGACAAGCGTCATACAGGGAGATCAACACCTCATTCCTTCTTCTTTTTACTGATACGTACATTGTCCGACCTACTTTTAATATATAGGAGAGCCCTTCTTGTCGTGCTGGTTAAAAACAATTCTCCATGCATACAAAATTCTTGATGCTTAGCTTTATTTTATTTTATTTTGATCTGGTTGATGCTTAGCTTTATGAAAACGGGCAATTCTAGAAGCAAAATTCTGAATTACTGATATATGATGATCGTGCTGGTTAAAAACAATTCTCCATGCATACAAAATTCTTGATGCTTAGCTTTATTTTATTTTATTTTTGATCTGGTTGATGCTTAGCTTTATGAAAACGGGCAATTCTAGAAGCAAAATTCTGGTTTACTGATATATGAAATAGGCAGAAGTTCCACATGCTGGTATGGGTTTCAAAAGGAAGATAGTTAGACTTTAAAAAAAAAAAAACTTGTAATTCTACTTTGGGGGGGGGGGGGGGGGGGGGGGGGGGGGGGGGGGGGGGCGGGGCTTCCAGAAGTACAAAACTGAAGAAAATCAAACCCTGGACGTGCCCCAGTAATATGCAATTCAAGTGTCCATATAGAGAAAACGCAAGCTAAGAAATTTCCACGAATCATGTGACGTCAATCAATATTGAAAAGTTACTCAAAAATAAGGGGAAAAGCAACATATGCATACTTATGAACACAACAACTGAGGAGCTACAGCAACAAAGAGAGAAGTTAGCATAATGAACCTTTAGCTCATTTGCATCATTGGTTTAAGACTTATTGGTTCAACTCTCAGATCCACCAACACAAAACCATGACACCCATACACACATCGTAAACACATCTGACAAAATCAATAGAAATGGGATACAGTAGAGTAGACTATAACCAGAAATATTTTCGTTTCTCTCTTCAAATTGAGCTTATGCAAAATTTCCAAGGGCTATATGTTCGTCAATAGTTCATTTACTTTAAATGTGTGAGATTTCTTGGAGGGGTTCAACCTAAAACCAATTGGCAATGGACTTTGACTGTGCAAGATTTCTTGGTTGAAGGGAGTGGGGTATAAAACCAATTGGTGAAGCACATGAAGGTACGTGCATAAACTAGTGAGAGAGAATTGACTCGGGCAGCTCAACCCATGTGAACCACCCGCAACCTCACTCTGATACCATCTGAGATTTCACAAAGTGGTCCAACCTAAAAGTTATTGGCGGTCTCTAGATTTTTATATGAATGATACTTGGGTAGCTTAGGTGTGCCATTTGGGACAAGTCTAACACTCCCCCTCACATGCTACCGGGTGGCACATGGAGGTAGGTAAGACAATATGTGCATAAACTAGTGAGGAGAGAGAATTGACTCGGGCAGAAACTCAACCCACGCGAGCCACTCAAGACCCCGCTCCGAGTGATCCAATCCAACCTAAAACTTTACTCGCAACGGGGTAGAGTAGTCTCTATATTATATGAATGGTACTTGGATAGCTTAGATGTGTGTGTGGGACAAGTCTATCAGACTGCTTTATTACCAAATTGATAAATTTTTCTTGCAATTGATACTGGGACATCAGATAAAACAAATTGAGCCAGAAATGCTATGTCCTCCGACACCGTTCCATTATTGAATCAGTAGTTTGTTTCAAAACCCGAAATACGAATCTCACACGCCCCACATCAAATGAGAAGCGGACAGACATATATATAAGGAAAGAGGAAGACAGAGAAACGCAAACGACATTTTAGGTTTTCCATACAATATGTATCGAAACGTTTACGGATGCAACATATACAATACAAGAATATATATATATATATAGAGAGAGAGAGAGAGAGAGAGAGAGAGGGAGAGGGAGAGGGAGAGGGAGAGAGAGAGAGGGAAACCTGGAGAGAGGGATAGTCGCCGTCGAGCTACTGTTATTGACTTATTGTGTGCTCACGTACGAGGGCGATAAAGAACGGAAATTCTACTCGCAAGGATGATTCGCAGGAAATTATGCAAGGAAAAATGTGCTTGGAAAATCTAGAAAAATATTCATAAATTTTTGAATATTAATTTATGAGGCCCTGTAAAAAATCAGCTCCAACGGATATCGGTAAGTATTACTTTTGGATTCGTAAGAACGAAACTGTTTAGTTCGCCCGTATGAATCCAAAAATAATACTTACCGGTATCTGTTAGAGCTGATTTTTTACAGGGTCTCATAAATTAATATTCAAAAATTTATGAATATTTTTCTAAATTTTTGTGAGACTCAGAATAAGCCCAAACGCATTTTTCCTTGCGTGATTCCCTGCGAATCTTTCCTGCGAATAGCAGAGATAAAGAACTCCGGTTTCGTGTTATAAAGTCACCGGTTCAAGACAACCGGGGATTTAAGCGAACTGGTGACCCAGTAACTATAGACTACTTCGCTACTTAATAGTAGTATCTGAATTTGTTTTTTCTATTCTCACCTGATTATTATTTTTTAAGTATTTATTTTTCATTTTACAAGATAAATTATTCTCTTATTATATACAATCTTTAATTTAATTTAAAAAATAATACTTATTTTAGTTTGTGGAATCGGTACTAAATAATCAGTATATTTTTTGGCTTAAAAAATCTTAAGAATTCATATTTTCGGATACTCGAGACTCTAGAGCATCTCTAAAGAAATAAGCAAAATTTCATGTCAAATATGTACTTTGGTGACAGCAAGCTGGAGAGCTATGCAACTCCAAGGGACTATGCAAATTATAATTTTTTTTATCACTTTTTAAAACTTTAAAGTGACGCATTTTGTTAAGAAATTAATTATTCACCAATAATAAGCATTAAATTTGTTAAGAAATCAATTATTCACCAATAATAAGCATTAAATTTGTTAAGAAATCAATTATTCACCAATAAAAAGTGTAGCAAGTTTGCTTCTTCTTTTTTTTCTCTTTCTTGGAGAGTCTTTTGCTAATGTGGCTCGTCAAATGTATTTTGGTTTTAAGCTGCATTCTCTTGAACTTAACTAAAATCTAAAAGTTTTGCCCTTATTTGAATTTTTTTCGCATTTGTTAGTTTTGTGTTAAACTTTTGTGGGTTATTAATTTGTCTCAACGAGAGGAATCAATAAAGTAAAAAAAGAAATTAACCCTTTGATGACGAAAATATTTCGTCACCGATTACATGTAATCTTGTAGTGTATTTTTAGAAGGTGCTCTATTTATAAGGACTAAAAAAAGAATCTCAAAATTTGCACCTAGAATTTTTCGTAAACACATAGAATAAAAGATCATCTTCAATCACACTATTTTCCTCCAAAATAGAGACCCAAAGTTCCAAGCAAGTTCTTTTTATTAGGTGGCGTTCCGCTAAGGAATATTTGGGATTTTTTCGCTTTTGTTCTTATCAAAAACAAATCGCGTGTGTTAGTTCTGAGCCTAATTATTGTGGTTTTCCGCTTCGTCTCGTCAAAAAAAATAGAAAAAGTAAAAAATTACTATGATTTTTACTCAAATATTTTGTAAATATTCAAGATAAAGCTCAAAACTAACAAAACGAAAAAAATCTTGAATAAGAACAAAATCCGCAAAATTCCAAAAATCTAAGCAGAGCGGCTCCTTAGTCTCTACTTGTTTTTGCTAGACCAAAAAGGGTGGAGGAGGGGTAGCAAGGCATAACAGCCCCTCCCTCATGACTATAGGGACTCGATTCCGCAACAGTCCGAAGGAAACCACAGAATCAAAACTTCTCTTATCCCACTAAAGAATAGCGGAGTACAACCGTGACTCGTAGGAGGGCAAATTTTGAGAGATATCAATCGCATGACTCGAACCTTGGGAGTCTCATGATTACTACAGAGTAAACCATAAATCACTCAGCTACAACCATTGGTAGTTATTAGGTCTCTATTTTGTGTTTTCGTTATTTAAGAGACATTTCTCTCTCTAAAATAAAGAATCACTTATATTTCTTCTATTCACCTTTTTGCAATTTTTTCAATTGCAATTTTATCCTTTTTATCTGATGGCAATTTTTAATACCAGCCGCATCCTTTGAAGTTTTTGTTTATTTTTATGAAATTTGTATCACATTTAGGTCATATAGTTGGCGAAAGAAAATGCAATAGCTCATCCCACATTATTCAGAACCTTTAACCACTACACTATAGCCTTGCAAGGTTTTAATGAACGGCTGTGGAGTAGATATTTTTTTGACGAACAAGATCATTCTATATATATGTATGTACATGTCAAAAAAAAATTACGTGGAGTATATATTAAACACAAAGTTAGCATCCATCATCAAATTACTGCTACAAGATTCCCCTATTTCACACAGCTTTTTTGGGATTTTTTTTAAAATTTTTGTCCTTATTCAATTTTTTTTTTCTACAATTTTTATTTTTGCGTCAAACTTTTGTGGAGTTCATCTCGACAAGAGGAATCGAAAAAGTAAAACACTAGTATGACTTTTATCCAAATATTTTGAGAATTACCCAAAAAAATTCCAAAAATCCTAGCTTTCTGGGCTTTATCTTGGATATTTCCCATAATATTTGGATAAAAATCATAATTTTTTACTTTTCTAATTCTTCTCGACGAGACGAACCAATAATCCACAACAGTTTGAAGCAAAACTAACAACTGCAATTTTTTTAATAAGGACAAAAAAACCAAAAAAAAGCCCAAAAAACTATGTGAAACAGGGGTTAACATAATTTTTTTGAAAAGGGTTAACATAATTTGTGTTTGCTTGTTTCTTCGAAAAATCGACATTCACAATCGAACATTCACTTATGAATCTCGCCAGTCACTACTGGATGTGACTGTAACGTCCCGACTTTTCGGAAGTAAAATAAAATAATTCTTTAGGAAAATTTTGCTAAATAAAGATTTTTAAAATAAAGGTTTAGCTATTACAATCTTAAGAAAAATTTACTGTTTCAAAATACATTTAACTTCAGAGCTGACGTTAGGCTTGTCATGAATCCGGAGCATACTCAAAATAAGTAAATTTTGCATGTATACACAAGTGGGCATGGACACATTAACATGCGTGACAGAGATTTGATGCCGGTAAACTTGTATATGGGAGAAATAATTCCATTTTTCCATCAAAATTTCGCTCCGACCTTGGGCATGTAAGCCATCATTACGTACGTCTCTTGGAATGACATAGAACTAATTGATTTTTAACATATCAGATAAATCCTAGTCCTAGTCCTACGAATTCCAGAGGTGTGACCGCCGCTAAACCAAGGGAAACCTACTATTTAATATTTATCCTAGTATAGTGTACAGGTTTAGGTCCTAATGCATAGTTTTCTATTGGAGAAGTGGAGGGAGGGACTCATATGAGCCACGGACTGAAGGTCCAACCAATCCTAGCCTCCTAGGAATAAGCCCATTTACTGAGAAGTAGAAGTTCACCTACCCAGCAAACTCAAATCATGGGCGACAACGGGGATTCCCTTCCAAGAAAGAAAGAACTGGTGGAAGTGGGCGGGGCGAACTACCCTAAGAACATAAAATGTGATTCAAAACTGGATTTAAACCATTACATCTCCTGTAGCGTTATACAAGTTGATAACACATCTTTTCTAAGCCATAAGTCTATAGCACAACAAAATTTTGGGAACATTTATGTAGGGTACCATGCATGGATAACGGGCTGCATACGGCCAATCAATGCGCGATAAGATAAAAGATTGTCCAGCGCATCAGCGAAAACGCTAATTTTGCAACTTAACAAGTAGATGTGTGTAAAGTATTGTTCAACCTAAACATGGAAAGAGTTGTGGAATCCAAAAGATACTTGTGATAAACTATTAGACATTAAGCACCAGTCTATGGGGAGGCCTGTAATCATAAGGAGCACCATTCAAGCAGATCTCCACTCAAAAGAAAGTTTGAATCAATACCCTTCATTTTCTTGACAAAATAATCATTCAGAATAACGGGTGCCAACAATGTTGACCACTTTTGCTTTCTCAGCTTCCTCTTGTGCAACTTTTAGCACTCCCTTTGCTTCCTCCAGCGTGATTCTGGTGGCTTCTGCTTCCTTCTCTAATTCTTTGGCTTTCTTCTTCATCTCTTTCGCTTGGCAGCTCGCGGTTTCACATCCTGAAGATAACCAGTTGAGTGTCAATGACATCAGCTTCACCGGCCCAGCTGCCTCATTTACAGCAGTAATTCCCTCGTATATCTCACAAGCTTTCTCCATTTTTTCTTTGGCTACTTCCTTAGCTTCTGCAGCAGATTTTAAATTCATGTTTGTTTCTGTTTTTCCCCTCAAACCCTAACAATATAGTTAAAACTGCTACTTACCCCGTACTTTCCGATTTGTTTGTTTATTTTCACTATTTGTTTCGTATATGTAATATGAATTTTATTTAATAAATCTCTATTAGGTGTATAATACGATATTTTTGAAATTATATAAAACATTATGAAATGTGAGATACAGACAATTTTTAATAGAGCACATATGTCAAAATTAGACAAACAAATTAAGTCAGAGGGAGTAACTTTTAAAGCACAATTAACTTGCTAATATTTCAATTTCACTCGATGGGATATCAAAAAATTTGCCACTTAACTTGCTATAAAAAAATTTGCCACTTAACTTGGTAATATTTCATTTTACCTTCTAAAGGAAACGAAATTGAAGTCTACGTAGGGTCATCATATTATGAACATCACTGTAATTTTGTGTTACGTTTAGTCCTCCTTCTATTGCTGCTGTCTTTCGAAACAATTCTGAAAAACACAATCACCATATTTAGCAATGCCGGAACCTAAGACGGAAGGAAAATAAAGCATATAGGTACCAAGATCACACACACACACACACACACAAAATCCTTGATTACCTTCATAGATATAGAATCAACTAATTCCTTTGATTCCCGTAGAGTTTGGAATTTGCTGTGTGTAGCCATATTGAGTTTGGAATTTGGTGGGTGTAGCCATGGTAGATGAACTGCATAGGAGAATTGATAGAAACAAAATCCCACCAAACCACCACATAAGCAACTAGGGATGGCAAACTGAACCCAGATTCATTAAGAAACCTAAACCCATCTATTGAAAACGTACTAGACACAACCTAATCTATTTATTAGTTTGGTTAGAATAGGTCCAAACCTATCTAACCCATTTATTATTAGGTTTTAATTGGGTCACCTTAAATGCCTAATGAGTCATGAACATTACCTAATAAAAAAATAGAACTATCACAGAAATGAAAAAAAACAAAAGTAAACATTTTACGTGAAGTGAACCTTTTTCTTAGTCAAATCGGGAATTGGTGACTCGGTTTGAATGGTTTTATGTTATAAATTTCAGTTACAATACAAGCCAAGTCGAGCCGAGTTTTGTAGTAAACTCGTACATTAAACGAACCAAAAATTTGAACTCAAACTTCGTTTGTTTGTAAACAAGCCGAGTCCGATTTGAACCGAGCTTATACAAAACGAGCCAAGAATTCTAAGCCAGAACACAGAACACCAAGACGGAGTATCACATACTTGGCAGAAACATGAGTACTACTAGTGATAGTACTGCTATTGATCGAAGCAAGGGACCGTCATCGTTGTCGACGGCAATAACAGACCCGATATCGGTGTCTTCGCGACTAAAATATTCCATCCAACAACTCTCTCTCTCTCTCTCTGTACATATCTGTCTATAAGGATGTTTGGCTTGGTAAATTTTGCAACTATGCCTTTCTTTCTTTATGTTTTGTATGTAGTTTGAGTTTTACTCGTTTCTCCTTGTAAAAGTTTTAGTCCTCAATCATGTTTTGTTCTTGTGATGGAATTTAACTTCTAGTTTCTGCAATCTTATTGTTATGCGAGTGAGGATTTTGATTCTCAGTTGTGTTTACTGTTTATGAAGTTTAACAAAATTGGTCCCAATTTTAAGAGATATAGAATTCCGAACGGATTTGGTCCGGACTCAGGAGGGATGTAAAAGAACCGAGTCTAAAACTCGAGCTTGGCCATTTTAGTATATAGGGGTATTATGGTAATTTTAGTATGCAAGGGTAATTTGGTCATTTAAATGTACAAGGGTGATATGGTCATTTCAGTGTATATGAGTATTTTAGTCATTTTTAATTTTAATTGGGTTAATGGATGGGTTGGATTTGATTTTAAATAAATGGGTTGGGTTGTGTAAGAGTAATTGGACTCGTAACTAATTGGGTCTAAGTGGGTCAATGACCCATTAAAGACCCAACCCACTTGTAACTTACCCAATTTGACCCAAACCCACTCATTTGACACCTCTATAAGCAACTCATTGAAATAAATAGAATCACATACCAACTCTGGGCCAAGAATATAAGAGCGCTAAAACCATTAGCATTGTTAGTTTTATTGGCGTTTTCCAGATTATGTCAAAACCATTGGAGTCTGCATTGTTCTTTTTTCATTTGGGTTTGGGAGGTGGTTCTTTTATTTTATCTTGTTTAGATACTCCGCCCGGTGAATGAAGAAATATTGAGAAGCTCTTGCCTTGAAGGATGCTCAAATTTTGTTCGGAAGAGGTATATGCATTCATATGCATTTAGTGTAATGTTTTCCATGCATTTCTTCTAAGTTTTATGCATAAACTTCAATACATTAACCTCGCTTTTAATTCCCTGGCATTGGTATTCCTTTTTGGGTAGTCTGGCTTTAAGCCGTTTGCCTTGCTGGCACGGTATTAGAGCTAGCGCTTGGTAGCGCTCTGTCTATTGAGATTGCTGATCCTTGTTAGCGCTTGGTAGCGCTTGGCCCTTAAGTCGACTGGATAGTCATGCTAGTGCATGGTAGCGCTTGGTAGCGCTTATGTGTCGTCCTCTTATTGGCTCCTTATTGGCCTGCGTTCTTGCCACTATAAATACTTATTTTTCACTCATTTAGGGTAATAGACACACACATGAATTTTTGCACAGCCTCCTTAGAGAGAGAGACAGACCACTCCTCTCGCTTTTCATTTGGGCACAAATTTGCTTATGATGATTTAGATCTTGTATCTTGGTCATCTTTAGTCAATTTAGAGAAATGCTTCATTTCTCATGTATTCTCTCTAGATTGTTTTAGTTTGCAAAAACAAAAATCTTCATTCTTCTTAAATTCACTCATACATGCCGATGATACTACTTGGCCGGATGATTCCGGAGCCACCGTGGTGAGCGGAGATCGAGGTGGTGGACTCGTGGTGGCTATGGGATCAAAAAGGAGTTCGGGGAGCTACATCAAAGTGGTGGAGTTAGGATAAGCTTTTGGGGTAAAGTTGTATTCATCTCTTAGCACTTTGTAAACCTTTTTGATCTATAGCAATTTTGGTAGTTAGGCCATGGTTTTATGCTTAGGGTATGATTGACCCTAAGTAGTTTCCACGTATATCTCGGTGTTTGCGTTCTTTAGATTAATTGCTCTTATCTTATATTTTTGATTTGGATAACATTGGCATGCATGGAGTTTGGATAGTAGCTTGAATTGTAGGTTGCTTTAAATTTAAATTGGTAGTCCTATTCACCACCCTGTAGGACTTCGTAGCGCATTAGATTATTTCAAGCATAAAATATCCCAAACCTCAGCAAATTCATCAAGAATACTGTTCTAAAAAACACAAAAAAAAAACACCCCTGTAACAGATATAGAATCAACTAATTCCTTTGATTCCCGTTAAGTTTGGAATTTGTTGTGTGTAGCCATATTGAGTTTGGAATTTGTTAAGTGTAGCCATGGTGGATGAATGCAGAGGAGAATTGATGCAAAGGAAGGAAGGAGAGAGAGGGGGGGGGTGGGTTGGTGATGTTGTTTTGAATTTGAGCATGGTTCTTAATCTGTGCAAAAATTTGATTTTTTTATTATTTTATCTTAAATGGTCATAATGATTTTTTTGGCTCTGTGGGTTTTCCATGAACACCTTAAAGAGTTATGCAACTAACTAAAAAGTCTTAGGATGCTTGTTGGAAGGCCTTAGAGACCAAAATCCATTATGACCAAGTAGGAAAAAATAAAAAAATAAAAAAGATTTTCGCAATAGTTCAACCGAATTAAAAATTAGAATACTTAATTTTTTTAATCATATAAACAGTGACAGCATTTACCGTTTGTATTATATTACTAACAAAAAATTTAAAAAAGTAAATGTTTCAATTTTCAATCCGTTTGCATCGGTATGAAGATCTGATTATTTTGATCATTTTATCATAAATAGTCATAATAAATTTTTAGCTCTAAGGGTTTTCAATGGGCACTCTAAGAGAGTCATGCAACTAACTAATTATGTCCAAGTAGGATAAAAAGATCAAAAAATTAAGATATTCACACCGATTTAAACGGATTGAAAAGTTTACGCACGTGTGCATGTGTGCACGTGTGCATGTGTGCACGTGTGCGTGGGTGGGTGCATGTGCCGGCTGCTAGATGTACCAGGTAGGACAAACATGTCACGTAGAACAAAGGGAGTGGGGAGTGGGGGGCTGCTGTGCCCCTTGGGGACAGCAGTGTGCTGCTGTGCTAGTTTCTGGGCCCACCCCAGTCTCGTTTCAATAATCGGAATCGTTCACTTTTTAGAGCTCGTCGAGTAAAATAACTATGCAAAAAATCAGCTTAATTGGATATCATGAAGTGCCTGATCGGAACTTTTTTATCTTGAAAAGAATGGATCCGAAACACTGGATCAAATCTACTGTAACCCATGGACAGAGAGTTATATGGGCTCCGATCAGGCACTTAATAATATTCAATTAAGTTGATTTTTTGCATAATTATTTTACTCGACGAGCTCTACAAACTGAATGATTTCGATCATTGGAGCGAGACCGGAGTGTGCCCAGAAAAGGGCACAGCGGCACGCTGCTGTCCTCAAGGCGGCAGCAGCCCCCCGCTTCCGTAGAACAACACCCTGCACCTTTATTAAGTAGATTTGTATCATCATTATCCCCCATCCTCCGGGGAATGTTAGGTGCAAAAACACCCTTAAAGTTGGTGTGCGGCCGCCGGCCATCCATCCACCCAACTCATAATTTTTTTTCCCCCTTCTCCGGCCAGCCCTGATTTCTATTCTCTCTCTCCTCTTCTCTTCGTGCAAGGACCATGTGTTTTAAGGGTTTTTTCCTTTCATGAACCGGTCTATCCACACAGAAAAAATGGTACAAATTATGAACAGATTTTTTTGTGGGGCCCACCACGGGTCCCATACAAATGATTCGTGCCGTTTATTAAATGTAAAACACTTTTTCAAGGGTTTCTATAAAAAATTAGCTCAATCCGATACAAATAAGTTCTCGACCAAATTATCAAACTTTTCATTGAGATTTCAAAAAAATGAAAAGTTAAATAATTGTATCGAACACCTATAAGTATCGTATTAAGCTGGTTTTTCTTAGAAACCCTTGAAAAAATGTTTTACATTCAATAAACGGTTTGGATTGTTTGTGTAGGACCCGTGGTGGGCCCCACAAAAAATTTGCGCACAATTTGTGCATGTAATATCTGTGTGGACAGACTTTCTGTTCTTTCATTTTGGAGCCCACCAAAATTGAAATCCCTGCAAAAACCAACACCAATTCTCTCCAATCAACACCAATTTTTTGCAATGTCTACGTAGTTCTGTCAAAATCACTCCGGTAACAATCTTTTGGATTTGGAGTCGAAGAAATGAGAGATTCGCCAAATGGGAGAAATGAATGGACAGAGATTCAACTGTCTTCTGGGATAGAGATCCATTCATTCTTTTAACGTTTGGTTTGGGAAGGTAAACGTGAATGTGCGGATATGGTTCTATGCGAACTTGAGGCCGGCAAAAATGAGGGCGGGCCCGAGAAGGGGAAAAAAAAATAAAAAATTTAATGAGTTGAGCGGGTGGGCGGGCGGGCCCCACACCAATTTTAAGGGCTTATATAACGGTGTTTTTTGTTTGCACCTAACATTTCCCCCCTCCCCCAAGTCATACAACATTCTTTATACAAAAAAAAACAGAAAGGATTCGTGCACAGCAAGCTGTGCACAGCAGCTGTGCACAGCGGCCATTTTTTTCCGCCTCGGGTCGAACAAAGATGATCGGACCCGTTCATTTTGTTCAAAATACGTCGTTTAAGGTCTCTGTAAAAAATGAGCTTCGTTCGATATCGTTAGAGGCGTTAACAAAACACCCAAAATCACTTCAGAATTTAGGCTAAATTCTGAAGTGATTTTGGGTGTTTTGTTAACGCCTCTAACGATATCGAACGAAGCTCATTTTTTACAGAGACCTTAAACGACGTATTTTGAACAAAATGAACGGGTCCGATCATCTTTGTTCGACCCGAGGCGGGAGAAAATGGCCGCTGTGCACAGCTGCTGTGCACAGCCTGCTGTGCACATAGCACATCTGCAAAAAAAATAAGTGACTATGAACTCGCTTAATCATGTGTTTATCAATGTTTGACTTGATTTATAATAAAAATATTGTGTTTGATGAACTCTATAAATTAAAGATTTCGATTACTATAATTACCCTGTAGTGCATTAGGAGCGGTGCTACGCTTACCGGACGATTTTACCGTTTTTTTAATCTCACCATCCATCTCGACAATTAATAGTCCAGATTTTAAACAAATTCTTTCGGGTTAAACTCTTACTCCTGAAAAATTTGTTTAAAATCTGGACCCTTGCGGTGAAGTAGCGGTAAAAGAGAGGCGGGGCAGTAGACTTCTCGGGCTTAAAAATTGAAATTGACACCGCGTGACACTCTCAACACGCCCACCCTCACACCCTGCATCTCTTCAAGCACAGAGAGAGAGAGAGAGAGAGAGAGAGAGAGAGATATGGGACAAGAGGTTTATCTTCCTCTATTTGAAACGAAGGCAGCAAAAGGACGCGTCGCATACAAACTGTATTCGTTATCAGTATTCGTGGGTATTTTCTCGATATGGGTTTTCAGAGCGAGTCATCTACCACCAGCAGAAACCGAGCGTGGGAGAAGATGGGGTTGGATCGGATTGTCCATGGCTGAGCTCTGGTTCAGTTTCTACTGGTTTCTCACTCAGTTCGCTCGATGGAATCCCGTCTATCGCTCCACCTTCAAACACCGCCTTTCTCAGAGGTCTCCCTCCCCCCTCTCTCTCTCTCCACACATATGGATAAATATTGAAATATGTATGTATACGTATGCAAACACATAAAGCCTGTGCACACAACTTTAAAACACAAACTCCGGATACAACTGTGTTTAAAATCGTTCGATATGTGTGGATCTATTTACATCAACACTTTGTTTGGTTGCCCTTTTTGAGAGTAACTCTCAACTTTCGGCACAATTTTTAATAAATCTTTCTCCATTCATTACCACTCTAACTCTCAAAAATAACTTTCTAAAAGTTCAACCAAACAAAGTGCAAATGGTTGCAGATGCAATTTTCTTCGGAGGTTGTGTTTTAAAGGCCTGTGTGCGTAGTGCCATACCATTGCTAAGAATGTAAAAGAACCGTTGGGCCAGCCTCTATGGTCAGCCGATCACTACTCTGTTCTGTCAATATAATGTATTATGAGAGAAGGACTTGTCTTGTAAAGAGAAAATTAAGTACTTACAAAATAAGGACATTAGCGAAACAGGGTTTAATCTGACGAATCGGATTGTATGACCGCCATATTACGGATGTGAAGTTCCTGTGGTGCCCCAAGGCAAAATACTGATTCCAAAAGTTTGATTTGAACTGTTCACATTGCAGAGCTCGGAGAGTTGAGGATCAATGCTAAAAACAATTTGATCGAATATTAGTACCTCAATAATCGAAGTACGCATCATTGCTAAGAACAATTTGATTGAATATTAGTACCTCAACAATCGAAGTACGCATCGGAAAATTGAACTTTATTGAATCATAAATTTATCGATATTTGATCGATTTGATTTTTTTCAAGCATGTTAATGGTTCCGCTCAAAATTTAGCTACAGATACGAGAAGGAATTGCCAGGGGTGGATGTGTTCGTGTGCACAGCAGACCCAACGATAGAGCCACCAATCATGGTGGTCAACACCGTGTTATCCGTCATGGCTTACGATTACCCGCCGGAGAAGCTGGCCGTTTATCTCTCCGACGACGCGGGATCGGAATTAACATTCTACGCATTGTTAGAGGCGTCCCGATTCGCCAAGCACTGGCTGCCGTTCTGCAAGAAGCTCAAAGTCGAACCGAGGTCCCCCGCTGCTTACTTTTCCAACGTCCTTCGTGATGACCAAGAACCGTTGGGTGATGGTAGTGAATATCGGTCGTCCGTCAAGGTATATTTGCCTAAATTTTTATCATCCGAATAGTTCATTTTTTAATTTTTTTTGTTAAAAAAAAAAATATTTTCGTACAGAATCAACTTGCTTAGATCACCATCTTGAATTTCTGCAAAGAACATGTCTACGCAAAATTTACCTGCCCGATCGGATCTCAATAGATATGTGACAACTTGCATTTGGTTCGATAAATTAGACGGTTTAAACCTGATCATATTTAATTCCCATCGTGGGTTAAAAGGCTAACTTGTTTTATAAAAATAGCTATATCCAATTTAGTTGAATTTTTTTTTTTTTTTTTTTTTTGTAGATAGTCTATTCGTTGGGAATGGATTATTTTTGTAATTTTGGAATGAGTCTATAAAATATAAATTTGGAGGTATATGAATAATGAGTTTTGGGATGAGCTCATCAAAATATTAAACTATTTTTAAACCTTTTCTTCTCTTTCTTCAATAATGGTGAACAATTTGGATTTGGATTTGGATTTGTTAATGGACAAAAAACAGAGGGCAACCGACGGCTTTTTAAATTATTGGAAAGAAAATGGGGTAACCAGGACCTTTTCTTCTCTTTATTTCAGGTTTTGGATTGGACGAGACAGATCAAATTTAAATCATACACTAGTACAATTAATAGTTCGGATTTACTCAGAGACCTCTACCTGTAAGAATCTGGGCAAATCCAAACAATTGAATGTAGTAATAGACGATCTAGATTTGGATTGATCCTTCCCTTTTAAATTAAGAACCGAAGATGATCCAATTCCTTATTTGGAGGAAACATTTTCTAAGGAGTATATGTTTTTTTTATTTATTATGTTTTCTTGTTTATAGAGGACGAAAATGACAATCAATTAAATTTCTTTTTCAAAGTCAGCAGAAAGAGAGTATGATATAAAAATATTTTTAGCTTTTTAAAAGGAAGGTAGCCTTCCCAGCCTTGTGTACAAACACTCAGACCATTACTACTTCTCTTAATCAAAGAACGGGTCATCCTTCTCACTTACAAAAAAAAAAAAAAAAAATTCACACTGATCGAACACACACTTCACCTTAAGCTTTGATAGAAATCCAAGCAAAAATTTAAAAAGAAAAATATAGGAAAAATAATCCTGAAAACATCACGAACCATCTTAATCTGTCACTGGCAAAATCACTGCAACCACAACCATAAACCATGTCTCTTCGACGACCTTGAGACGCTAACCAGAACCACAGTTGTGAACGATGAGCCATCGGCGACCACGCATGAAAGACGATGGAGGAGGAGAATCGGTGATGAAGGGGATGTTGAGAGAAAGGAAAAGAGTGGATACCGCAAATAAACTCTCAGATCTGAGATCGAGGGAGAAAACCCTCACTGAAAAGCAGGAGTTATTGATCATGAAAAAACTCATCACCGAGGAGAAAGGAAAACATACGGCAAAGTCCTCCCCTCCTGCCACCACATTAGAGTGGTGAATACCCTATGAGAAGGGAGGGGAAAGAAGAGAGGCGGCTAGAATTTTTCAGAGAGAGAGAGCGAATCGATAGCTATATGTTACATTGCTGGAAAGTGGAAATTATGATATGTTGACTTTTCATGAAAATCAAATGAAAACATCTAATTTCACATGGTAGCTAGGTCAAACAAGTAATTCCCTTTTTTCGGCCGGAAAAACAAACAGAGTAAAAACAGGACTCTTTTTGATTTTATTTTATCAGCAGGACTAATCTTAATTGTCGGTTTTTTTATGCATGTCGTAGAAAATATACGAAGAGATGAGGGATCGGATCGACATAGCCACTAGGCTAGCCCAAATTCCATCAGCTGTACGGAACGAACACAAGGGATTTCGCGAATGGGACTCAGTTTCAAGCTCGCACAACCACCCAGCTATCCTTCAAGTAGGTTTTAGTAGTAAATTTCGCAGAATTCCTCGCCAATTGAACAACATTTCAACCGAAAAAACACTTTGATCATTTTTCTTTCTTTTGTTTTTCTGTGAAATTTTGATTTTGCAGATTTTAATCGATGGAAGAGAGACTAAGGTCGTGGGTATTGAAAATCATGATAAATTGCCAACTTTGGTATACCTATCACGAGAGAAGAGACCTCATTGTCACCACAATTTCAAGGCTGGGGCCATGAACGCCCTGGTAAATTTCTCCTACTTGATGTCTTTATTATTTTTCTGGACAATCGGTTATTTGTTTTTATAATTTTAGAGATTTTGAGATTTTCGTAAACTTTTTTATTTTTTTAAAATTCGCCTACCAAGTTCGACCGAATATAAAAAGTTGGATCAATTTTGAAATGGAGCAGAAAAGGAAAAACAAGCTAATTTTTGGCTTTTTTTTTAATTCTTCCCAATGAGAAGAATCTAAAGATAGAACTTATGGACCTTTTTGTAAGAAAGAATCACAAAATATAAATAAGCCAAAAAAGTGACATGTTGATTTGTTTTTTTATTTCAGATTAAAAAAAGTGTTATTTTTCATTTTCCGCAAATTTTCTGGGCGTTGGTTAATATATATATTAAATCTATTTGGTAGATCTAGATCTCTCATGTCAAACGGATAGGATATGAAATTTTGGTCCTACCGAGGAAAACACTAGAAAAAAGATAAGATAAGCTAGCCTTTGCAAGGGTGCCGTTAATCGCCGTAAATTGCTACTCCCCCCCCCCCCCCCCCCCCCCCCCCTCTCCATTTTCTTTCTTTCTTTCCGGTTTGTTTTTCTTTCTTTTTTTCCTTTTCTTTTCGGTTTTTTTTTTCATTTTATTTCTTTTTCTTTCTTTCCGATTTGAATTTTTTTCTCCTTAATAATAGGTTCAAATTTAATTCTAGGCTTTGTAAAGTAATTGAGAGAAAAAAAGAATTATAACCATTTAGAATTAAATAATCAGAAAAATAAAATCTTCTCACCTATTCAAACGGATTGAAATTTGGAACACTTAATTTTTCAACCTTTAATTTATATATTAAAAAATGGGAATGACTTCGGTGTCCCCGGTCATTTTGGGGACACCGTAACTTTTGGCATAACAAAACCATTAGGAGCATAACAAAAATCATTACAAGCATAACCAAAACCATTATAAGCATAACCAAAACCATAATAAGGCATAACTTGGTTGGTTATGCCTTCGTTGATTTTTTGTTATGCCTTGATTGGTTTTTGGTTATACCTTGGTTATGCCATGTTATGGTTCTATTATACTTGTAATGATTTTTGTTATACTCCTAATGGTAAAATTATGCCAAAAATTACGGTGTCCCCAAAATGATCGGGGACACCATAACATCATCCTTAAAAAAAAAGGTTAAAAAATTAAGTGCTCCAAATTTCAATCAGTTGCAACCGATAGAAAGATTTAATTTTCTGATCATTTTATCCAAAATAGTCATAGTTAAACTTTGACTCTAGGACTCTCGTTAGTTAGTCCTAAGATATTTGGTTGTACGATTTTCTAAGGGCTAATCAACGAGAGTCCTAGAGTCAAAATTTAATTATGACCATTTAGGATAAAATGATCAGAAAAATAAAATCTTTCTATCGGTTCAAACAGATTGAAATTTGGAGCACTTAATTTTTTAACCATTTTTTTAATATATAAACTAAAGGTTGAAAAATTAAGTGTTCCAAATTTTAATCCGTTTAAATGGGTGAAAAGATTTTATTTTTCTGATCATTTAATTCTAAAAGGTCATAATTAAATTTTTACTCCAAGGCTCTCGTTGGTTAGTCCTAAAAGACATTTGATTCTACGACTTTCTTAGGGCTAATCAACGAGAGTCCTATAGTCAAAATTTAATTATGACCCTTTAGAATTAAATAATCAGAAAAATAAAATCTTCTCACCCATTCAAACGGATTGAAATTTGGAGTACTTAATTTTTTAACCATTTATTTAATTTGAAGCCAAAAATTTATTACGACCATTTAGGATGAAATGATCAGAAAAATAACATCTTTGTACTGGTTCAAACGGATTGAAAATTAAAATACTTATTTTCGTAACTATATTTTTTAATCTATAAAGGACAAAAAAAGAAAAATAAAACAGTCGGATAAACATGATCATTTGAATTTTTTTTCTCTCAATTACTTTACAAAGCCTAGAATTAGACTTAAACTTTTTATTAAAGAGAAAAAAAAAATCAAACCGGAAGGAAAGAAAATGAAATAAAATGACAAAAAAAAACTGGAAAAAAAGAAAAAAAAAAGAAGAAGAAGCAAACTGTAAAAAAAGAAAGAAAGAAAAGGGAGGGAGAGAGAGAGAGAGAGAGAGAGAGAGAGAGAGAGAGAGAGAGAGAGAGAGAGGCGGGGGGCAGTCCTGGAAATGGGACGTGGGGCCGGCTGGGGGTACCCCTCCCCCCGGGTGTCGGGGGGGTTCTGACACAGTCACGGGAAATTTCCCGTTTTACCCCCATTCCCTCTCTCTCTCTTATTTTATTTTTTTATAAAATTGTAAATACTAATAACTTTTTTTTCACCTAATTTTTTTAATAAATTTTATATTTTTGAAATTTACTCAACGAAACCTATCAAACGAGCCTAATATTAATAATAAAATAATATAAAAAGGAAAAATTATATTTTTGTGGTAGTTTAAACTGTCTAAAAATGTTGAAAAATTAAGTGTTCCAAATTTCAATTTGTTTAATCCGTTGGAAAGTTTTTTGTTTTCTGATCATTTTATCTTAAATGATCATAATTAAATTTTGACTATAGGGCTCTCATTGATAAACCCTAAGAAAGTCGTAGAATTAAATATTTCTTAGGGTTAATCAACGAGAGCTCTAGAGTTAAAATTTAATTATGACCATTTAGGATAAAATGATCAGAAAAATAAAATATTTTCACCAGTTCAAACGGATTAAATGATCAGAAAAACAAAACCATTTTGCTTACCAACTCTCCGCACTCAATCTACCATGACAGCTCTAGTTTCAAATATCTATAGCAAAAAAAAAATATGAATAAGTATAAGCACAATGTAATATCCCGTATTTTAAAATATTGATTATTGCATGTAAGCTTTAGGTGACATATAAGTAAGGGTGTGTGCATGTGGAAAGCTGGTAAGCTTGAAACATGACAAAAAAGTAATGTATATGCTCATACCATACGATAGCTGTGAGGACTCTCACCTAGATAATACGATTACAATTTTTCCTTAGAATTCTGAGAGTAAGACGATTCTTAAAATTTTCTAATTAGGGTGTTCGGATAAATAAGCCAAAGTGGCTTATTTTTTGTCCTTATTCAAATTTTTTTCGTATCACTTGGCTTATTGTCAATTTTTTGGGGATTATTGTATCCTCATGACAAGAGGAATCTAAAAAGTAAAATTTTTTGACCAAAATCCAATATTTTTTGAATAAATAAAAAACAAGTGGCTTATTGGCTTATTTTCGTTTTTTTGTGGGTTTATTTGGCTCATTTTTTGAGAGAAAGCCAGTAACTTTTTTAGAAGAACAACCCCGTCTAATATTTTCCTTAGAATTCCGGACAGTTTTTGTAGGCGCGCGAGATTTTACATGGCTAAGTGGCCGGAATAGACAACATATGTCCAAACCAAGGACACTTGTCTTGACCCACTATCATTTCTCTTGTACAGATTTTCTGAGCTTCAGTTTTTGCCATTTTTGACTCTTTTAAGCTACGAATTGTTACTGGGTTCCTTCAAGTAAGTTGTAGATCTTTTTGTTGGGAAGATTTAGCCGCTGGAATGAACTGAAATGGATTTAAAATTAATTAGTTATGATTTTTTTTCTGCAAGCTGTCAAGTGTAGGACGAATCTAGAAATACCCGTTTTGTTTTGAGATTTTTGCTTTTGTTTTGTAAAGAGAGTCACTATATTATTTTTTCCAGAGTTATTTTGATTGCATTAAAATTGAGTGAGTTATGCTCTTTCTATTAAAAAAATAAAATAAAGTTAGTAACTTTTTTTTTTATTTTAAAAATGCTACATTTATAATCTCAAATCTTAAGTCTTTTGGCAACAGTATGAAGGGGTTTTAAATAAATCTTCAATCTGTTTGGGGAAAATTTTTAATTTTTTGATTTTATCCTAAATGGTCATAATTAAATTTGACTCTAGGACTCTCATTGATTAACTATAAAAAAGTCGTAAAATCAAATATCTCTTAGGGTTAATAAATGAGAGCCCTAGAGTCAAAATTTAATTATGACCATTTAGGATAAAATGATTAGAAAAAGAAAATATTTTCACCGGTTCAAACGGATTGAAATTTGGAACACTTAATTTTTCAACATTTTTAAATCGTTTAAACTACCACAAAAATATAGTTTTTCTGTTTTACTTTATTTCACCATCAATATTAGACTCGTTTGATAGGTTTCGTTGGGTAGATTTCAAATATATAAAATTTATTTTAAAAAAATCCTTGAAAAAAAAAATTATTAGCATTTAAAATTTTATGACAAAAACCAAATAAGAGGGAGGGTAAAAGGGCAATAAGGGGAGACTGTGCCGGTGTCGGGGGGGGGGGGGGCGGAAATCTCTCTCTCTCTCTCTCTATATATATATGGAATCTCTCTCTCTCTCTCTCTCTCTCTATATATATATATATATTATACTAAGCACGTGTATGACACACAGTTTAAACTGTTCTTTTTTCAAAATAAAAAATAATGTAGCAAAACCCTCCAAAATCCACCTCAACCATACAGAGAGACGGAGGGAAAGGGGAGCACGTGCTCCCACTCGAAACTAAAATAATTTTGTTATATTTTCGTAGATTTTGCATAATTATGAAATTAAGTGTGCTACTACACATAAACAAGTATATATATCTTGAAAATATACATATAAAACTAGTTTTATGTTTCAATTTTGTCATATGGTACATTTATACTTATTGATTTTCGAACTATTTGTCTACTTGGATCGGTTCTTTCTTAATTGTACTTATTTTTAACCGTCTAAGAGCAATATTTTAAAATAATATCATTAATAAAACTATATCAATCATTTTAAAATTTGTCGATATTCATGTAAAACATACTCTCAAATTTTGTCTGAGATTTTGTGCTTTTTTTTTTTATACATAATTTAAGCGAAAGTATGTGTTATATATTTTTATAGTTTGTATTGCATGCCTTAATTATATAACGATCTTAGTGTGGTTAACTAGAAAAATAAATTTTCACCATTATGATTAACAAAGTGCCCCCACGAAACGACATTTCTGAATCCGTCCTTGACCATACATGCATATTTATCTCCCCTGTCTACTCTCTACTGATTTATACTTCCTCTCATATTCAAGTTTTCTCTTTAAATGAAATTTTTACATCTAATGTTAAAGCCTAGATCGATCATCGATCGATAAGGAGTAATTTCCGTTAACGTGGACCGTGACAATATTACTCTAACAAAGTAACTATACAAATACCTCGCTTGTCAATTAACAAACGTACGGTGTGCTAACAGATTCGGGTGTCATCGAAGATAAGCAATGGTCCGATAATCCTTAACGTGGACTGCGACGTTTACTCTAACAATTCGGAATCGGTGAGAGATGCAATGTGCTTCTTCATGGATGAAAACAAGGGCCATGAGATTGCTTATGTACAGTATCCCCAGAGCTACAATAACCTCACCAGGAATGATCTCCATGGCATCTGTCTTAGGGTCCTTAATGAGGTGAGGCATTCATTATGTGCTTGGACTGGTTACAACAATTTCCTTAATTAACTTTCTCATGTAAGTCTTCGTTTGGGATAGGATTAAAAATTTGTTTTGGCCTGTTTCCGGTATGTTTCCATCTTTCAGTGTACTTTGACGGGCAATGATTCTCACACTTTCCGGTCCAAATCACTTGTACCAAAAATATTGTATTTCTGGCGACTGAAGTTGCACGGAAATAGAGGTATAAAGGTGAAGGGGTACAAGTGACTTGGTCTCTCAGTCTTGGTTCATCTTGCATGTTAATTTCTTTACGAAATCACCCTCTCATCTATTTTTGGGTAATGTTGATTCACTTTTTCAATTTTGGATCAATACTTGAAGGTTATATATTTATCTTGATGTGAGGACTACGTGTTTAAAAATATTTTAAAAGACAAAAATATACAAACAAAATAAGCCGATAAAACAGGCCGGAGGCCCATAGAAGTGGATCAACCTCACCCAAATTTTGTAAAATCTTGTTTGCTCATACATTTTCTCTTACAATTTAAAGTGTATAAAGAAATATGTATGTACTTATTTTTTTCTCATTATAATTCGTGTGTTCGGGCCAACTTATCTTAGTTGTTTATGGTAGCACGAAAGAGATTGTAGAGATTTCTATGTTTGTGATGAAAGGTGGACTTGGCAGCCATGGATGCCAATGGGGGGCCTTGTTATATTGGTAGCGGGTGCTTCCACAGAAGAGAGAGTCTGTGTGGGATGAAATATGACAGAAAAGACTGTGGAGGACTAGATCAATGGAGGAAAGAAATGGATAAAAATGAGAAACAAAGTGCAATTGTATTGGAGGACATGTGCAAGGTTTTAGCAAGTTGTACCTATGAAGACAACACTCAATGGGGAAGGGAGGTATGTACTCTCTCTCTCTCTCTCTCTCTCTCTCTCTCTCTCTCTCATGAACTAACAATCTGTTTAGAGCAGTGCTATATATGGACACATGTATCTATTTAGAGATCCGGACGCATATGTGTTCAGAACCATTTGATATGTACGTGAAACTCACACGTATCCGCAAACCCTCCTGCTAATTTTTTGTCCAAAGCATTTCTCATTCATTTAGCATAGTGGGTGAAAAAATGAAGAAACAAGTGCGATTTCTCATGTCAATGAGAAAGGAAATGAAATGACGATTTTATCAGTACCACTAACATTCAAATGAGTAGGTGTTGGTTCTGGTTTCTTGGATCTTGGCTGGCGTTTTGCCATTGTGCCCTTGGTCCGTTTATTTCTTAATTTGCATGTCGATGGCCAATCTAGCTAGTTAATTTAAGTGAGTTAATAACCTGGCCGTACACGGTTCGAAGCGCACCCGAAATTTCGAATCAATCTGCTTCTCTCATGCATTGTACGAATAATTCTCCTTCTCGTCTTCTCTCTTACCGAATCCACTCACGCTACGACTTCACGGCTTGATTCAGATGGGTGTGAAATATGGTTTCCCAGCAGAAGACATAATCACAGGGTTGTCAATACAATGCAGAGGTTGGAAATCCATCTACTTCAACCCAGAAAGGAAGTCCTTCACGGGAGTTGCTCCCACCACGCTGTTACAAGCTCTAGTGCAGCAAAAGAGATGGTCCGAAGGCCAGTTCCAGATATTCCTCTCGAAATATTGCCCCTTCATTTATGGCCGCGGAAGAATCCCCTTCAACCTTCGAATGTGCTACGCTATCTACGCGCTCTGGGCTCCGAATTGCTTCCCCACTTTGTACTACGTTATCGTCCCGTCCCTCTTTTTGCTCGGAGACGTCTCCTTGTTTCCAGAGGTACGAACGATCTCCGACTCTTTTCTATTTTCATCTTCAATGATTTTACCTTTGCGACGATATATGTTTGTTTGCAACGCGTGTGCCCGACATGCTACAACTATTAAGCTCTTCATCAATCATCACGAATTTCGAGTTTTGCCATCAAGTTATTATCGTTCCGTTCTCGGCTAATTTTAGTGCTGAGATTTAGTGCTATTGCTACTCTGTGTTCAGATAACAAGCTTGTGGATTCTCCCCTTCGCGTACGTCCTGATCGCCAAGTACGGTTGCAGTCTAGCCGAATTCGTTACCTGTGGTGGCACGCTCCAAGGTTGGTGGAATGAACAGCGAATATGGGTATTCAGAAGAACGACTTCCTTCTGCTTCGCCTTCCTCGAAACCATCGCAAGGCAATTAGGCTTCACCAAACTAGATTTTGTAGTCACTGCAAAGGTGGCCGATAGCGAGGTGTATCAACGATACTTGCAAGAGACCATGGAGTTCGGCTCGCCTTCGCCTATGTTTACCGTTTTATCCACGATTGCGATGATCA
Organism: Rhododendron mucronatum var. ripense; assembly: GCA_019656295.1. NCBI lineage: Eukaryota > Viridiplantae > Streptophyta > Magnoliopsida > Ericales > Ericaceae > Rhododendron > Rhododendron mucronatum. The sequence continues at coordinate 665,503 of BPLT01000026.1, forward strand.
ACTTGTTGAGCTTTGTCTGGGGTTTGAAGAGGATGATCATGGATGCGAAATTTGGGGTTTTGGAGCAACTGGGATTGCAGATTGTGTTGTGTGGGGTTATTGTTTTGATCAACTTGCCTGTATACAAAGGGCTTTTCTTCAGGAGGGACAAGGGGAAGATGCCCTTCTCTGTCATGTACAAGTCAGTTATGTTGGCTTTTTTGGCCTGTTCAATTGCCTTGTACTTAGTTTAGCATTGATGGGCCTTTCGGTAATCTTCATGTACCTTATACAATTTGTAACTTTTGTACACATACACAACTTGGAATAACCTAATTATATATTCGGTATGAAGGTGTGAATTCTCTCACGGGATGATTTTCTCATGTGATGCAAAATGAGATCTCTCACGATAATACTTGACGATCAAAGGCCGTTTATTTTGTTAGTTTAATGTGTTATCTATGCAAAAAATAAACAAGTTAGGTGAACATCGATATCCACATGAATGAAGCATAATTGCAACACGGGAAATGGCTGGCCTTTGCTTGCATTAAAGTTCATTTCTGTTATGACGAAGTAGGCTTTAATTAAGCTCTTACTGATGCCTGATCAACCTACTTTTTTTCATGGATCAATGGTAAACGCGTAGGCATGAATTGTAAAGTAAATTGTTGTGGGTGTCAGGATCTTGATTTAAGAGCATAGCCAGAGATAATATCAATAAATAATAAGAAAAACTCTTACCGTGGTCCCTACTACAACATAGTTGAATGTGAAACAAAAAGTTGGCCCACAAAGTTTGATGAACGAGAGTATTCTTTAGCATAAATGCTTGGTACACTAAGTACTTATACTACTCCCTCCGTCCCTTTTTAAATGTCCTACTTCGTAACTTCAACTTATTAAAAAGACATCATCATTATACCTTTCACATCAATTTTTTTCTTCATTTTCCCTACTTACCCATCATCATTACACTTTTACTCACTTACTTTTCAAAATGGAATCTACTTTCAGGGACAAAATAGACAATTCACTAACTTTTACCCACTAACTTTACAAAATGGATACTTATTAAGGGATAGCCCAAAATGGAATACTGGACTATAAAAAAGAGACGGAGGGAGTACATTTTATTGGAGGTCCATTTTTAGGTTTCAAAAAAAATACAGTAAAATATCGATAAATTTTAAGATATTATTTTATAGGGCCTAGTAAAAAATCAACTCCAACCGATATCGGGTTCAGTTCTGGTCCAGTTTAATTACCGTCCAGTACGGTCCAGTTTTGGGCCGTTGTGGGCCCATTACGGGTCCACAACAATGATCGGAATCGTTCATTTTGTAAAGCTCGTCGAATATGTCTTTCATGCCAAAAATTAGCTTGATCAAACATCAATAGGTACATGAATGAAACAGATTTGTATAAGAAAAAAGCGATAACAAAAATTAAGTTGAAATTAATAATTGCCCATTTTTTTCATGTACAAATCTGTTTCATCCATGTACCTATTGATGTTTGATCAAGCTAATTTTTGGCATGGAAGATATATTCGACGAGCTCTACAAAATGAACGATTCCGATCATTGTTGTGGGCCCGGAATGGGCCCACAACGGCCCAAAACTGGACCGTACTGGACGGTAATTAAACTGGACCAGAACTGAACCCACCGATATCGATAAATATTATTTTTGAATTTGTAAGACAAAATTGCTCAATTAATATATAAATATTTTTTTATATTTTTGCGCAATAAGTCTATACACACAGATAAAAAACACAAATCCAACACAAAAATCTGATGTGGCACAAAAAAAGTTGACCCAACTCCATTCAAATTATTTTGACCAGGAAGTACTTTCAAAATCGTCTACAGGGTACCACATTTTCTCTCTCCTCCTCCTTACTCTAACCTTCGACCCCATATCTGTCCCCTCCATCACCACCATCTCCACCGACGCCTGCATGCCACCATCGGTACGACGCCACCTCCATCTCACTTACCTCTCTCCCCCTCGTTTTGCATGATTTCTCTCTCTCTCTCTCTCTCTCTCTCTCTCTCTCTCTCTCTCTCTCTAGTTTCAAAATTTTGCCTATGACTTTGACGGAAAAACCCAAATCTCCGAACCGAATTTTGCCCATTTCTCCCCCAAACCCGTTTCTAACACCACCGGAGAGAACCAAAACCATTTGTTTAGATTTTCTCCAGAAGAAGACGATTTAGATTTGATCATGAAGAGGATTTTGGGTTTTCCCACTTTAATCATCAATCCAACTTATAGATCAACAACCAGTTTCCTTAAGAAACTGCAACTTTCCTTGAAATTATTAAATGTTTTTCCTCTTTAATACAGTAATTGAACAACCAGATTCCTCGCAGCCGCTGCGTCTTCATATCCTACTCGTCATCCCCTCATGGATCAACTGGACGACTTGGTTTCATCATACCTTGGTGGTGCCCTGAACCTCGTTGAACGGTGGCCATGAATAACCTTCCGCTTCAACTCAAGTAACCCAACTACAAAGCCGATTTGGGGAAACAATTCAGAAGTTTTGGGTGCGGAGAGATAGAGAGAGAGAGGATTTTGGGAAATACTTCCTCAAAAAAATTTGAATTTAGTGTGGGTCCACTTTTGTGCCACATCATATATCTGTGGTGGATCTGTGTTTTTATTTATGTGTATATTATTGATTTTTGTCGGATCCAAAATGAGTACCACGTAAAATATGGTGGAATTGTGTAGCGTAGCTAGCATCCCTCTTTCTTTGTGATTAAGGGTCATCATCGGGCTGGGCCGGCCCAGCTTGCCAAGTTTCGGCCCAAGCCCGCGCCACGGGCCTGGCCGAACGGGCTTTTTCTTTTTGGTGGGCCGGGCGGGCCGGGCCACCTACCATTAATTGAAGCCCAAGCCCGGCCCATGGGTTAGCCCAATTGGCGGGCCGGCGGGTCAACGGGAGGGTTTAAATTTTCTTGGGTAAAACTAAATCAAGGGAAAAAAGAAAGGATTTTTTGAGATTTTGGGCTAATTGTGATTCACAGCAATGGTGTCACTGTAACACTCTGAAGCATGGAACGAAGAATTGAAGTATACAAGGAAGGAAAATCCAATCAGATTTCACCGAAACACTGCACAGCTAGCAGTTTTTTAGACTCCTTTTTGTAAGTTCAAGTTTTTGTTATTCACTCTGGCTCCGTTTTGTTAAGGAAATACTTTTTTTTTTTTGAATTATATGTGATATATATATTGAGAAATTGATCTGTTTTGTGAAATGCAAAGTAAATATTTAAAAAATGAAAATCATATCCGAGTTATAATAGAGTTTTAGGCTTGTTTTTTGAATTATATAAGATATATAGTGAGAAAATGATCTATTTTGTGAATCGAAAAATAAATACTCCCTCCGTCCTATAATATTTATCCGGTCCGCAAAACGGAGACGTAAAAATAATTTTATTTTTGTAAGAAAAGTTGGGAAAAAATTCAACAACTTACTAGATCTCGACGAGTTCTTTTAACTTGTGAAAAAATTTGAATTTTTTCTTGAAAAAAATGCATTATTTTGTAGTCTCCGTTTTGCGGACCGGACAAATATTATGGGACGGAGAGAGTATTTAAAAAATAAAAACCTTATCCGAGTTAGAGTTCGAGTTTTAGGTTTGTTTGAAAAATGAGCCGGATACAAAACATTACAAATCCCAGCTCGACTTGGTTGGTTTCCATCCAAATACATGAATCAAAATTTCGGCCTTGTTGGTTTTCCATCTTTGTTTTGTTTTAATTTTCTTTTTCAATCATTACCCTATATATTTTTTCAATCATTACCCTATTTTTTAAATTATTAATTTCATTTCTCTCTCTATCTCTCTTCATTTATTATTCATCTCTTCAATTATTACTTTATTTTTCTTTCCACCCATTTTTTTTTGAACACAGTCAATTCATTTCAATAACAAAGCCCGAACGCAATACAGATTTCATCAAAAGATACAAAAATGAGTCAAAACTACCCAGACTTCGACACAGGTACCCCCTGTAAAAACAAGACTGGCGGAATCGCCAGATAAGAACCAATCTAGGTCTAGATAGTAGAGAATCTCAAACGAACCGGACCCCAACTCAAACCGGAGAAGCACCTATGAAATCTGGACGGCAAGAGCTGTTCACCGAAAACAAAGTCGAACCAAAGCAGACCCCCTTCACCGGAAAACAGCAGCCGGACCTCAAACCACCAAAACCCACTGAAACAAGGGCAAAGCCCAGGACCTTATTCTCCCACCACCGCACCCCACCGGATCTGGGGGAAACCCAAACCGGTAACAGACCGGACTAGGCCGGTAAACAAGCCGGACTGAAACCAGCCGGAAAAGAACGAAACAAAAAACTAGAGCCCCGAGCCCAACCGCACACCTTATTAACTCACTGAAGGCCCAAGAGACCAGATCTGAAGACGCCGGGTAAGAGACAAGCCAAGGGAGCCACCAAAAGTCGGCCACGCCGGCGCGGGGTCCTCGCCGTACTACGAGACCGCCACCCCAAAGCTGGGGCTTGGAGGCACAGACGGAGAGAGGAGAGAGAGGCGAGGAGGGCTGAGGGAGAAGAGGAAAAAGGGGAGGAGGCGGCGGCCTCCCCCCCCCACACAAAACGGCAGATCTGGAAAGGGGTTCTAGAGAGAGGTGGGAGTTTCTCTCACCAGAAAGGGGAAAAGTTATTATCGCTTCTCTCTCTTCCCCATTACTAATATTAAAATAGTCGAAGTTGCCAAATGAACAATGAATTTTTTGAAAACGACCAAAAAAAATATTGGCAGTTCGGTTAATTCCCGCCAATCTGAACACCGCCCATCTCTCTCTCATCCCCTTCGCAGACCTGAACCGCGCGCAAATTTGAACTCTCTCTCTCTCTCCACACACAACAATGTACTCCACCGATCCACAACCCATCGAATTCCAACCGTACGAAACAATGGACTCCCCGGCGTGCTCACAAGGCCACCGCTCCTCCCTCACCCTCCAAACCCCACCAAACGGCTCCTCCATCTGCCTCCTCTGCCTCTCCAACCTCATCTCCAACCCTAGTTCCCCCACCCTCCACGTCTCCCACGCCCTCTCCCAGCTATCCCTCGCCCTCTCCCACCCGCCCTTCCTCCGCGACCTCCTCCGCCTCCACCCCCGCTTCCTCGTCCCTCCCCTCGTCGACGCGCTCTCCTGCTTCGACGACGAGCCCATCGCCCGCCAGGTCATGGATTTGGTGTCAGAGCTTTGTAGCTTGGGCGGCGAGTCTGTGTGCGGCGAGTTCGCGGCGAGGGTTGCGGGGAGGCTGGCGTCCGGTGAGTTGGCGTGGAGTCGGCGCCAGGTGTACGCGGTAATGTTTCTGTGTGGCTCTGCTTGATTCGATTTTAGTGCAAATACTACTTACACATGCTTGTATATATCTAGATTTACATATACTAGACTCTAGACAGGGGCGGAGCCATGATTTTTGGTTCGTAGTCTTCGAACTTGTGAACGAGCCTAAAACACGAGCTTGACCTCGGCTCATTTGCTTACGGCTACTTTACTTCACTAGCCTCCTTAAACGAGCCGAGCCTATGCAAACGAGCCAAGCTTTTGCGAGCTGAGTTAGTGAGCCTAGCCTAGGTTTTTTGTGTCGAGCTCCGAAAACTCGAGCTTATTCCTAAATGTGTCAAGCCGACTAGCCGAGGGAAAGTTATTGGCATACTTACGAGTTACGACGAACTTAGAAAGAAAAAATTTGAGTTAAAAGTTTCTCATCACTCATCAGTATTCACTATTCAATATCATCAATTTCCCTTTAAATCTATACCTACATATGATATCAACGGTCAGTGTTGGACTATGTATATGCAGATATGCTACTAGCTCTCTTACGTTTAAAAGAGGTCAGGTTGGAGAGTCATAAGGCTTGATCCAAGTTTGATAAAAAGCGTGGCCATTCCATAACAAGATTTGCCAAGTTTCTTGAAACTTTGATGAAGAAAAACTTTCATTTCCTCTTAGTAAACATCTTTTATTGTCTTCAATACTGAGAGAGGACTTGTTTGGTGTTGGCCAGCACATGCTGGTTGTATAACTTTAACATTCTGAACCTTGTTTGCTGTTTTTAATCATTTCCGTTGTACCAAAAAAAAAATGCAGCTTCACTGCTTTGGCATTCTCTTGGGTTATCAGAAAGACAACCCTTATTCCTATATCAGTGACCAATATGCCCTTATTTTCAACCTTGTCACGGGTCTTCAGTTGCCAAGGTAACAGCTGAAAGCAAACTATGCCGCAATGCGTCCTTTATTTTACTGTTTCTAAGCTCTCTTTTGTCTTGTTCCATACAGTGAAGAAATCCGGGGAGAGATCCTTTTTGTCCTGTACAAATTATCCATCCTCCAGTATGCGTACAAGGATGATGCTGCCACTGATGTTTTGTATTCCTTTTGTCCCAAGCTCTTGCAATTGTCACTGGAAGCCCTTGTCAAGACTCAGAGTGATGATGTTCGTTTGAATTGTGTAGGTCAGTCAACTATTTCCAAATATTCCATTAACTTGTTTTCTCTTTAACACTTTCTGCTAATCTCAAATAGTGGTGGTGTGACATGGTTGTGATTTTGTTCAATAAAGTGACTTCACTACACATGCCAAAAAACAGGCATGTCCTTGGTGTTTTTTGCTACTATATTTCAATTGATGACATTCTAAAACAAGAGCCGTAGGAAAGTAAAGTAATCCATGGTTATGACATATTGAGAACATTCATACTGTGGTTTCTCTTAGGCTATTTGAGGTTGCATGTGACTGCTCATTTCATTATTTGAAAAGTTGTATTTTCTGCAAATGCTGAAAGTACAGATAAACAGATCCATACACAGTAATCTAGCACTGTTTTGTGCAAGTGCAACTTGATGCCATGGTACTTAGGTAATGAATATATGGCCTCTAATTGATTCCTTGTTGCCCTTCTGAGTTCTATTGAGTTAACTATTTGCACAAGTTTGTTGACTACTTTCGGGTTTTCTTGGTTGAACTAACGGTGAGAAACATATAGATTGCCATACAATATACAAACATCTTTACACAGCATGGCCTTCACTCATGTAGTTCGGCTCGCCACCTGGATGCAGATATTTTTTTTGTCTCTTGTACCACCTAATACATAATCTGCTTTCACCTGTGCAGCACTTCTGACGGTGTTGGCTCAGAGAGGTTTCTTTGAGAATGCATATGAAAATGATATAAGCAGCAAGAACTCTTATGAAGCTGACAACTTTATGCAGGCAACAGAAGATGTGATAGATGGCCCTCCTCTGAATATCTTGTTTGCTGAGGCTGTTAAAGCTCCATTGCTTTCCTCAGACAGTGAAGTGCAAGTTAAGACATTGGATTTGATCTTTCTCTATCTGTCTTGGGAAGGCGGTTCAGACACCAAAATCCGAGTATTTGTTGAAGAAAACATTGCAGATTATGCATTTGAAATACTGAGATTGTCAGGTAAACATCGTCAGCAAACAAGAGAGTGAGCTATTCATGTATGGCTTTCCCACGACACACTTGATGGTTTAGGTTTGGCAATCAATCTTTACTCAATTGTTCTGCCATTAAGTTACTTGATTCTCTTGAACCGAGCGCTGAAGGTATTTGTAGTTATCCCCAAAAGGAATAATACAAATGATCATGTATTCATGTTAGACGGTCAACTTTTAGATGGTGAATAACATTGTCATGCATGCATCTCTCCGTCATACTAAAAGTTACCTTGGAATCCTGTATTTAAATTTCCCATTAGAGACAATTCTTTTAATTCGTTGGGATTGGCAGATACAAGTTGTACTTTTAATGGCATTCTGACTATAATTAACAGGGTGCAAAGATCCGGCGGTCACCTCTTGCCTTCAGGTTCTTGACCTTTTATCAACAGCCGAGGATGCCTTTAGGCAACGGCTTGCTATTGGATTCTCAACCCTGGTTCCTGCTCTGCGTTATGTAGCTGGAATACCTTTTCATCCTGTCCAAGCTCAGACATTAAAACTCATAGGGAACTGCATTTCAAATTGCCCTGGAATAGTATCCATCTCTCATATCGAAGAGCTAGGCCTTATTTTGACAGGAATGTTAAAAAAATATGCAGATGGGGAGGCGGGCATGCTCACAGAGACATTCTCTATGGCCTGTTCAATTCTTGTAACCGTTATGAAATCTCCGTCTTCTCATGGGACTTCAAATTTCTCGACATCACTCCAAGATGCATCAATATATGCCACTCTCTCTTGTTTAAGCCACCATGGAAAATATCCCAGCCAACTTATGAACTCTCTATATCTACTGAAGGAGACATACACATACAGTCACAATGGAAACTCCATCAGCTCCACTAATGTGGAACTAAGAAGCTGTATTCTAAACATATGTACGTCAAATCTATTGCCCTGGTTTATAACATCCATCCATGAAATGGATGAGGACATTGTCCTTGGTGTTCTGGAAACTTTTCATACGATATTGCTGCAGGACTCCAATATCCAGGCTGCAGAATTCGCAAATAGTTTGGTCTCATCTTCCTGGTTCAGTTTGACATTTGGATGCTTAGGTTTATTTCCAACAGAAAAGGTCAAATGGAGAGTATATCTGATGTTGAGCTCAATCGTGGATGTGCTCTATGGAAACGAATTTGGGCAGCCTATAAGAGATGCTGCTTTACATCTACCAACTGATCCTATAGATTTGCTGTTCCTGCTAGGACAAAAGAGCTCCAATAACATTGAATTGTTTTCTTGTCAATCTGCGGTTTTGCTGATACTATTTACCAGCTCATTGTATGATGATAGGTACAAGGTTCTCTATTCTTTATATCGATCCAATTAGCATTCAGTTGAATGTTTTATTACATGGGCTTTTTAGAATGTACTCACACTTTTCATACGCACATCACTGAATGATATGGGATATGTCGCCGTTCAAAAAAAAATGGTATGGGATATGTTTGCAGTTTTTTTAGTTTGGCACACACCTGAAATGCATATCTAGTATTCTTCTTCTTCTTCTTCTTTTTGGTTAAAAGGAGCTGAAATTAAATTAACTAGTAATCAAAGAGTACACAAGTCTAGGGTACAAAACCCTTTGGGCATCCGCCCTTAATTGAATAGAAATACAACTAGGCATAGAATTGAAAACATGAAAACCAAAATCTCTCCAGTAGCCAAGGTTGGCTAAGCGGTCCGCACATGAGTTGCCTTCGCGAAAATTATGGCTCACTTTCTCCACTCCCAGACGCCGCTAAAGGAACCTGCAATCATTTACAAGAGCACTAAGATGGTGGGTATCCGGACATGTATTAGAGAGTAAATTAACCAACACCATTGAGTCATTCCACTTGTAGATTTTGCAATCCTAACTCGTGAGCTAAATTCAGCCCGTCTCGCATTCCCCATAGTTCCGCTGCCAAGCTAGTACCCGCTCCTATGTTGCGGCAGAACCCCGCTATCCAGTTACCAAGATGGTCCCGGATAATTCCACGTGCTGCTGCTTCAGAATTATTACAGCGAGAAGATCCATCTGTGTTAAGCTTGTAACCATTCGCATCTGGTGGTATATCTAGTATTCTAGTTCACTGGATAACTGTGTAAACTCTCATGTTATGTGTTAGATGGTCTATGACATCTGTAAACACAAATTTACGTTAGAAAATTAGGGTAAATGTACTGTACAATGCTGAATATTTCAGTGCCCCAGTGTCCTTGGATAGGAGATTTAAATGAGTTTGACACTTTGACACGTACTAGTACCGGATGCCTGTAACTAAGCTAAGTCCAGGAAACTTAAGTTTTATGGTTCATCTGTAATTTAATCAACATCTTCTCCCAGACTTGCAGATGATAAGCTGGTTTTAGCTTCTCTAGAGCAGTATATTCTAGTTAACAGCAGTGAACTCCTATGTGGGGCTGCTTATTCTGTACCAGTGGAGATCGTGGTAAATCTTTACGGACTTTATAGAGGTCTTGCCAAGAAGAGTTACCAAATTTCCTACAGTCCAGAGGCTGAAAAGATTCTGTTCCATGTATTGACTGAAGAAGAATGGGATTTGACTTCTGCAAGCATTCACTTGACATCACTGAAATGGTTGTTTCAGCAAGAGAAAATGTGCAAGCCGTTGTCTAGTCAGATCTTGAAGTTTTGCAGATGCACTAGCTCAAATATGAACCAAATCATCGTGCATGGAAACTGTAGTCAAAATATAGATCTACATACAATAGCAGAATTGGTAGCATCAGATGATACCTTTGGAGCAACACTAGTGATTTATGTATTGAAAGAGCTTTCAGAAGGACAGCAAGAGGATGACATAATTTCAGTATTGAGGTCTGTGGCATTAATCGTTGACATTTTCCCAGCTGCTTCAGACCAATTATGCTTACATGGGATAGGCATTGTGATCCAAAATCTTTGTTACTCTGACCACTCTTCTCCACAGATGTTCGTGGTCATCTGTCAACTTACTTTTAGAGTTCTACATTCGGTGCATTCTGAATTTCTTTCGGATACTGAAGCTTGGCTTTCAATCACAATGAAGGTGAGTTAGTAAATTATGCTAAATTGCAGTTGGCTTTTCTTTTTGGGATCTTAATTGGATGATTTTCCTTCTTTTGATGTAGTTGATGGACTACCTGGTCTCTACAGTGGCTGCAGATGGGTGGACTGTAGAAAATCTCATAGTGACTGGCATTCTTTCTTTAATTTTGCACCATTCCGCTAATCAAGCACTGATCGAAACTTCGAAAACTGTACTTTTAAATACTCCTTTGGTGTCCATACTTAACAACACAATCCATGTTGCCTGTTCAAAGGGACCTGCTGTGATTGATTATGATGAAGGGACTACGAATGGAGAACCTCTGTTATTTGTGCTTTTACTGCAGTTCTTCTCATTGCGAAGGTAATTATTCTCACCTGGGCTGCATTTGGATATTGGATTTGCGGAGGGAAAAGACGGAGGAAATTTGGATGTGTTTGGATTAACTTTTCCCCTTCCTTTCCTTATTACTCCAAAAGTCCCACTGCAAATTCAAGATCCAAACACAAGCTAAATCAGCAAATAACTCGAAGAAATTCAAAAGCTCACTATTGTCGTCGTATCAGCATGCATGCTGTTCTACCAGAGTATGCAAACTGGCAAGATTTTCTCGGTCAAGCCTATGGGTCGCAATCACTGTCCTTCATTAGAATTCATTGCCACGACTTGTGCAAGTTGATATATTTTGGTTCTTCTGGGGTCAAACTTGTTGCTTCCCGTTGCCTGTTGGAGCTATTCACGAGAATATCAAGCCAGAAAACTGAGAGATCTGAAACATTAAACTGCACCACCAGATACTTACTCTCAGTAATCTCTATTTTAGAAGGTCTAGTTTTCTGCAGTGATATCAGAGTTGCTGTGAATTGTAGCCTCTGTTTATCAATGATTCTGGATTGGGAAATACTGGACACAGAATTAGGTGCCAATCGGAGAAATAACTGGTGCAGGCTTATTGTAGAAGAACTGGCAATGTCCTTGGCAGTTCCACATTTGGCGTCTGAATCATTTATGATTCATCACAAGCCTGCTGTTCACGTGGCAGTCGCGTTGTTGAAACTGCGCAAGGTTCCTGAGTGGATGAGTTCAGTTTTTGATTATTGCTGTATATCTGGCATTGTGGAGAACCTTTCAGCTAGCAACTTGACAAGAGAGATGGTGCTTTTGTTTCGAGAGCTGGTGAATGCTCGTTACCTCAAATCTGAGCAAATTGCCAGCCTAAATCGGATATTCCAGGTTAGATTTTGTGGCTCTATTTCGTACCTTCTGTTGCCTTTTATATTCTTTTTTAAGGTTTGTCACAATGTCTCAAGTGGCAATCTAACCCATCGATACAAAGTAAGTGAAAATTATTTTTGCACATTATTAAATTGGTGAATTTGATACTAGGCATTCTTTTCCAACCAGTTTATTTTCTAATAAATCTCGTTTCTGGCATGTCTGTTATTTTTTTGGTGCTCCATTCATGAATTTGCAGTGTACAACGGCATGTAAAATGTTTACTACGGTCCAGTGGGTGGTGGTCAATTTTCAAAAGTTATGTTAATAGCCACAGAAAGTGTCTAGGAATATGTGAAAGCGTATTGTCATGGGTGGAAGGTGTTCTGAAATTCGTAACATTTTCGAAGTATTTTCCCACTAGCAATCGAAACCGTAGTACCGTGGAGTGTTTGAATCTTGGGTTTGTGGAAGAAAGGAATGAAAGGATGAGGGGTAAAGATAGGAACAGTTTGGATAATATTTGGATGTGTTTTCGAGACATTTTCTTTTCCCTCCACAACTCATTCGCAAATCCAATATCCAACCACTGCCTTACGGCATTCTTTCCAAAGGAGACGAGTAATCTGTATCAACTTTTCTAAACTCATATTTACCATTGTACATTACAGGCATGCAGGAAACGAATGTATACCTCTGACACTGAAGATACCAAAGGAGACAAGTATATGGAGAAGGATGTTGCCAACTCAGATGACGCTGGAAAAATGCGTCAGGTTCTTATTAAGATCATGTCATCTCAAACATCTCTAGATGTGGATTATAGTGGATCCTCAATCAGAAGTAATAGCAGATTGTTAGAAGAAATAGAACTGTTTTCCAAAAGTTTGATCGAAGTGGACGACAGTTTTGCAGATAACTGAAAAGTAGTTTGATCACCTGGCCAGAATGTGGTATCTGTGATCTTAATCAAGGGAGAGCAAGGCCCTTACTATTTTCCCTTAGTGGGGAACCTTGGCATGAACATGTTATGAGATATGAGTGTATAACTATGTAAAGCAAGGCCCTTGCTTTATATAAATGAAGTTCTCTTTTATGTCAAAAAAAAACTACGTAAATTTCTCATGGAATGCAAATTGCAAGGCTCCAAGTTTAAAATAGTAATCTGCTCTGAACCCAGAGTAATTATTCATTAGTCCGGGAGTACCGTCACGTGGTACTCCGGACCACAATATAACCACACGTTCATGTGGTGTCTACCACCAAGTGTATGACTTAACAGGAATGTGTGGTTGTAAAATGGTCTGGAGTACCATGTGGCGGTACTCCTGGGCTATTGTAGTATTTCTTATATCTCTATATCGTAGAGGTAGTAACAATTACTCCGTACTACATAGATATATACTCGACTCTCTCCTTACTCTAGCTTTTACTTCGCTCGTATTCCATATTCATCTTAGCCTTATGTTGCAAAATTACAGAGCTAATTTTATTGTATTTCACCCGAATAGTGCATTAGAAATGACTGCCAATGCTTTTTTAAATTTGTTTATGTTACTAAATTTGTAGATATAACATCTTCTTTATGCTATTGATTGCATTGTGACAACCATTTCAAAAATGATAGGATCCATGACATCCAGACCATGAAAGTAAATGAATGGTTCAATTTCTGTTTGACAAAAAGAAAGTAAATAAATGGTTCAGATCTGCAGTAGATTTGGACCATTTATTTACTTTCATGAACACTTTCATGATCTAGATGTCATTGACTGTACCAATCCTTGGTGATGGGTTGGCTGCAACGGAGGAAAACCTCAAACCCGCCAGCAATGGGTTAGTTCGAAGAAGGAAAACAAAAAAGACTTAAACCCTTCCTAACCGGACTGGTGCACATCCCTACCTGTATCATCTGGTGTCAGATTGCTCTCCCTATAATGCAGAAATTGATGAAATGGTTACCATTCCCGTTGGAATTAGGAACTCATGCCACGACTGCACAAAACGCATTTTAAATTGTGGAAAATTTCCCCCTTTCTGCGATTTCTATCCTATCCAGCAATACATTCTCCAAATTGCATCTCAAAAGAACAAAAAACTTGTACAAATAGTGTAACTAGGTGCATAAAACCCCCCCATTATTTACTATTAGCAGTTTTGTAATTCTGGAACGGAGGCCTAATTAGCAAGCGTTTTCCTCTCTGTGTTCCTGCAGCGAAAGATCATTGCAAGACAAACACTACTTTATAAATTCCGCCGCTAACAATTACGCAGAACCAAAAGGAAATTACATGAATCTTAGGAAAACAACAGCCACAAAGAGAGAGAGAGAGAGAGAGAGAGAGAGAGAGAGAGAGAGAGATTCATTTAGTAGCGCGGAGGTCACCAAACAAACAGCAGAAGGAATATCACATGGAGTAAAATGGACATGGGGAGGATACAACACAAGAGAGCTAATATGGCAGGAGGTTCAGGCTGCATATAGTACGGAAATATCACTACGGATGATATTATGAGAAAAGCCATGAAAAACAATGCACAATTCCTATTGCCATCGTTTACCTGAACTTTGTTGCCCCTGCTCATTCTCTCTCAGAGAATGAGAGTTTCACAGGTTTTGAGTCTTTCGACTGGCTTTGTAGAGGAAAGGGATATACTTTTCCTTCTATTCCCTTTTCAGAAAGAAGATCAACAGTCATGGATCGAGATATTCTGTGACAAGTCCAAGAAGGCAGAAGAATCAACAACTTCAAGACTCTTATCTCTGGGAAGGAATCAAGCCTTGCCTTTAACCAAGAATTGAATTCCCTTTCTACACTTCCTTTATACAGAAGATGTTTCAGTTATTCATGAGAACAGTATATCACATATTGTACGAAGTGAAAGTTAAGATTCACTTGAAGGGAAACTTGCCTCCTATTATTGTACTGTTGTCTGTTGATTCATACAACACCATAACAAGCTTTTATAGGCACATGGGGCTATTTTTGCTTGGGCTGGTAGAGCAAGGGGAGTAACACTAAATTTAAGATATTTGAATTCAGCACATTCCCTAACATGTTATTAGAGTATAACCAACATGTTAATTCCTCGGCAGAAATAGTGAATTGACATGATGTTAAGTGTTTAATCAGAACACGGGTACGGCATCCAATCCTACCTACTACCAATCCTAAACTTAGGAAATTTCTGCATTGCGTATGATATCCATATTCCACACTAATGTCTCTATTGTAGCAAACAATTGACAAGAACACGTACAGTAATAAGGCATCTTTAGCTTCTGCTTCATATTTCTATTCTGACTTTTTTCACAAGGATAATCTGATGCTGCAGATAAGAAAAAAAATAAAAAATTCTAACTAGAGAGAATTTTTTTAAAACTCAATTGCGGTACACTGATTTGCGGTAACTGCATTTTTTTAAAACTTAATTGCAAATGATCTACCTAATCGCAGCCAATTAGGCACAAACTTAAAGGAGACACTGCTAGAAGATATTAAAGGTCGAACAAGAATACTAAAAAAAAGCCATCAAGGAACAGGTTGATAAAAAGATTCAAGGTACCTAACATAATTAGCTTCGAACAGCCTTTTCAAGACCATTGACACCAATGTGGAAAACACCAGAGTCTGAAGTTCACCAAATATTTACTCTTCCACACTCCTGTCCTCAATCTCATTCTTTATACAATGAGAGGCATTCCCTGGATTAATCAATCCATTTGTATATAAGATGTCCAGTTCATTAAAATAAGGGCAACTTTTACCACCATCAGGACGCTTCTTTCCAGTTTCCATCGTCCGTTTATAGTATTTGTTGATGTTTTCCCATTTCTCTTTACATTTCTTTGCACTGCGGGTATAACCCATGTTAGACAATCCAGCAGCTACCTCTTCCCATACAATGCCTTTCACGCCCTTGAGGAACTTGTGATCCAAAGCCGTTCGAACAGTAATAAGGGCTTGCACTTCAGACTTTGGCCATCTCCTATTACAGGGATCACACAAAAGATCTTTCTGATTGTGTATTTCGACTTCCCCTTTTTCTAGCCATGAAGTTTCCCATGATTTAGGAATTAGGATTTCATGGCCTAGCAAATTCTGAATGAAGCTGATGAGAACTAGAGTACGAGATCTCTCCTCGGCTCTTACTTCCTCATCCTTCTTTGCCCTTTCAATCTCCTGCTGCTTCCAAGCTTCTTCTCTTATGATTCTTTCCCTTTCCTTCTTCTCGATCATCTCTATCAGCTGGTTATGCATCTGCTCTTGCTTTTGGAGAACCTTCGTCATCATGTTTTTCAGGTATACTTCGATCTTTTTCCTCGTTTTTCTCTTTCTCTTACGATTCAAAGGTTCTTTCACAGCCTCTGATGAATCACCATCATCATCTGAAGACGAGCTGAAACAGAGAAGAATCATTTTAGAGAACTTCAAGTTCAAACAGTGATTGACCTGGTGTGCGGACTTCAAGACATACTTGAAACTGGTAAAGAATCTATGGTACTCGCAATCCTCGCACTTCTTGGCCCCCATAAGTGTTCATAAATTTAGTGCCTTGCAATTATGCACAACAATATCAAAGCACCGAAGCTATATTGATGAGCATAAATGCCATAATCTCAAAACATTTATCTGTTTCTTTTAGCAGCAATACTTTACTTTCTTTGGGCATGCCAAAATTTTGATTTTTGACTCTCAGGAGCAAGAAAACACATATCTCAAAGTTGTATTAAAGCATACCTTATATAATTCTCACAGCACATATTCCAAAAATCTCCAATCAAATCGTATTAAAGCATACATCAATTCCAAATTCGTAACCACCAAAACATGGACATCATTCCAAACATGCAAAAGCATCAAAAGCATGGCGGCAAGTGCCACCAATACCATCTTTCCACCCCTACACTTTTGTGTACCTATGAATACGATGATTAATTAACACCAGTGGTAATCATCTCTACACCCCACACCATTTGCAGCCCCAATGCCAATGGTATTATGTCACCACAAGCATAGATGAACTAAGCATTCAACAAGAGTACAATGCATCACAAAGGTTCATCAGGGGTATGTCTTTGGACCTCAGACTCAGCCAAGTGAAAAGAAAAATCAAGGAAATGAACAAAGGGAAAGCATCCCGAATAACTTTTACAAGCTCAATGCAAGTCATTCAAACTCATAATAGCACTGATTTGGGCAAGTTTCATCATCGGAGTTCACTCTTTCATGATTAATCACATTTTTTTTTAAATTATAAAAAGATTCTAGGTCATGAAATCATGATTCTCACAATTCAAATTAGTCGGGTGAAATTATGCCAAAGTTAAGAAAGCAGAACACAACTTTTTCGATGATCTTAACCTTTTGAGAGCCAAATGCATATGTAGTAATGAACAGAGTGGAAACATGTATTTCAGGGCATCTCCAACCCTTTTCAAAACCTTCAAGCCTAAATTATAAGGATTAAAGGTCAAAAGATAAGGCTCCAATCCTTTCACTAATAAAATAGCGCCATAGCGGATGGAGACAACTTTAATTTTACATCAAATCAAGAACGAGAAAAGTTTTCCACCAAATTTGGTGAAAGAAGCTTTGGGTATAAGGTTGAACTTTTTTAGAAGATTCCATGACATGCTTAAAAGGGCACGGATCATTATTCTTTCCATAACAATGGTTAGAATACACTTTTGGGATTAGTTGAATTGTTTTCAAATGATTAGATTAAGAACCATTGGAGTGGTTCATATCCAATTAAGCTATTAACTTAATTCATTAGTATAAATTTGTCGATAAAAAGTAAATCTTTAATAAATGAAAAGATCAACACAAATTACTACACCTTTTGACTTCAAAGCTAATGGTTTATTAACTCTAAAAAATGGTTGTAGTAGACAATGTAGAACTCCGTAGCAGATAAGAACTGGGAAAATGAAAACCACATGCCTTGGTACCACTACTGAACAAAGTCAAATAATATATATAACAAAAGTTGACACATAGAAAAATAAAAGCAAATGAGTACAACTAAAGTTAAGACATAGAAAAATAGATACAATCATCGCATCAAGTAATAAAGTACCATTATAGCAAAACTAGAGAGAGTAATTGCAAAAAGAAACTTAGGCCTAAATTAATTTGTCAATCACGATTATTTATTTTTACTGATCTTTTTTTGTGTACTTTTTTTTCAAAACTTTTGGGATCATTCTCCTCGGAAAGAAAATAACGTGAAAAAGTCCATGAGACGACACTAAAGACAATAAAGACCGTTCTTTTAAACTTTTATTTTTTTAATCTTTGGTGATTTTTTTTTTTTTTTTTTGGCTTTGAGCCGTAATTCTTTACCTTTCATACTGCTCCATCGAGCTAAATAATTAAACCAAAAATTTTGACCGGAATCTAAAAAGACATTTTTTTTTTTTTTGAGAACATAGGAGGAGCCGGGAGGTATCCCTACACCCAAACCCAAACGGGATGAGAACCAACACCCACGGAAAGCAATGCTAGGGGAGGGGACCACTGGAGGCGCCCATCCATCAGGCTATGGACATGGATTTTCACCTCCTCAATGATTCGCCTACCCCCAAGAATCTAGGGTGGGAGAAAACCCCATGGCCAATGGAGGCAACCCTTGTAGGGTAAAAGATAGATAGTTTTCGGACTCCACTTTCTTATAATAACCCTCAACATTTGTCATTTAATATTTAAATTACAAACACCACAAGCATTAAAAGACAACTTTTAAAGTTAATCTTTCCAAGTAAGAGTGCAAAAATGAATTTAGGCCAAAAGAGCGCTTAATACTACCTTAATTCGGTCTCGAAAAGTTCTCCCTCAGAGATTAACTTCGCACACGCCGCCTCCATTTCCACCTTCATTTGCTCCGCCGCCGCCGCCGCAACATCCACCGACGAGCCGCCGTACACCTCGGCCAAACTCAGCTGATTCTGAAAACCTAACTCACTATAACACCCGTGCACCGCCCCCTCGAGATCAACCGTTCGATCGATATACTCCGGCGATGTCCGACCGTTGGATCTGATCGGACGGAGCTTCTGCGGCGGCGGATGGGACTTGTATTGCATCTCGGGTGGAGGAATCTCGGCCGTTGGATTTGAATAAAGTATGGCGGCGGCGTCGGGGAAGGGCGTTAAGTGTAGTGGGAAGTCGACGGTGTCGTTGTGGTTTGGGAATTGGTGGTTGACGGGGAATACCTCCATCGGCGGCGGAAGGGTAAAATGGTAAAGAACGGAAGCGGGGGATTAATGGGTGAGAGAGAGAGGTGAAAATCGGAGATGGTAAAATGGAGTAAAAGGGGGAATGGGGGGTATAATACTACTATAATGGACGAGGGTAAATGGAGAAATTTTTGGTGCAAATCGGGTACCGCTGACATTTTATCCGGTGAGTACATTTGGGCTATCTAAAAGTACAATCGACGGTCCGAATTGCTACATATTTTTCTATTTTACTTAAATTTGTTTGGTACTTTCAATCTGAATCATCGGTTACATTTTTCAACGGCCCAAATGTACACGTTGGGTACCACGCGGAACCCGATTTGCGAGCAAAAATTTCTCGGGTAAATGAGAGGGAGCTCCCGTCCAGTCTTCTATCGAATCCGATCTAATTTGGGTCATGCTGCTTTTTCAAGGTCTACAACATTGATTGAAATCGTTCACTTTTTTGAGTTCACCGAGAGCATTGACCACCACGTCAAAAATTATGTTATCGGATAACGTTTGACATGATTTCAAAAGGCATAAAGCTTGAAACAAAAAAAGTGTGCGGGAATGCAATCCATTTAACCCAATTATCTAACACTTAATGCATTTTGAAATTATATAAAATGGTATTTGACTTATTTTTTGATGATGTCAATGTTTTCGACGAGTTCTAAAATGTAAACGTTTCTGATCATTATTGTGAATCCAAAAAGAGCCCACAAATGGCCCAAATTTGCCCTGACGGAATGAGGATTGGAGGGGAGCTCAGTCCAAATGAGAGGTTGTAATTGGAGAAATGCCCCAGAGGTTTTCAAAATAACCGATTTGACTCCTCTTTTGTTGCATCTATGGCATTTTGGTTTATTTTGAGTCTTCAGATAAATAAAAGGTTATTTTGAATCTTATTGAAGGGCATATCTGCAAACTCTGTTTCCTGTTATGTTTTGGTTGATTTATTAGGTCATCTCCAATCGTGGAGTTAAATATGCGTCGTCATACGATACAAAGTGTAAAAAGTGGGATCCAATTGTGCGAATGATGTTATTAGCTTAGTTTTTTTAAGTGAATTCCAATAGTACAACTAGTACTGTCAAACTCAATCAAAGTGGGCTTAACCTCCGAGCTAACCCTTTTTATCCTCCTGAGATAGATTTTAACGACAACCAAACTACACTATTAGGAGCACACAAAACACAAATATAAATTAACTGACCTAATTTGCTTCTAATCACCTACAATTCAACCCTATTTGCAAAGCTTTTATCAGTTTCACCTCAGTGTATTGGAGATTAAGCACCAGTTACATTATTATTATTATGCACTCAATGACTCAATTTCCCTGTAAGATACATAAGATACCATGGATGACTGAACCATATGATCACCTAACCTTGCTCTTCGTTAAACATCATATGTCGATTCGGGAAACTGCGTCGATCGAAACTTTTCGAGTCGATAATTCGCGTTAGGTTTGAGCTTGAGGTGATTCTGAGAGCATCAGATCAGATGTTGTCAACGTGCCCGAATGGTCGACGTCGAGATTCTTGAACCCCTCCATTACCACTGATATGTCCTCCTCGGTTATCTTGCCCATCTCTTTCAGCTTGTACACAATGAACTCAGAAGCACTGCAACGAAACAAGCAATGCGCCCGAGCATAAAAAAAGTTCAATCGCACCGAACCAAACGAAACTAGCTCGACAGAAAAATGTTGTTAAGAAATGATGAAAGAAACAGGTGGGAAATCAATCGACAATCGATAGCGTGGAAAAATGAAAACAAATGTAACAAGTAGAGCATCCGAAGAAGGTTACCTGACAACTTTGTCATTGTCAAGATCTGCAGCCTCAAGATCCGAGGTCGTTAGATTCCGGGTTAGAGCCCATTTTATCAGTACTCTTTGCCTGTTTTCAGTGTAGAGTTCAGCAAGGTAGAGAAAGAACTGGGCTAAACAAAGGGTACTCATCACAATCCAGAAAACAGCGAACAGACGGCCCCCTTCAGTCGAAAAGCTCTCGTCCCCGTATCCCAAAGTCGTGACCGTTGCACAGACACAGTAGAAGGCATCAATGAAATCCAGCCCCTCAAACTGATACAAAAAGATGGTTCCAACAGTTACAAGAACCATAAGAAGGGTCAGTACGGTAAGAAACTTGTACTTTGCCTTGTTGCTTTCGGCCTCCTTGAGAATTTCAGCCGGGCCAACTTTTTCGCGCATATAGATGGCTTTAACCAGAAGGATTTCCTCCTTTTCCACAATATAGTCCGCTGCCTTACTAAGAACAAACCCAACAAGACCCATGCCACTGAAAACGAAAACGCAAGCAAGTAGTTTCGCCAATGTGCTATCGGGCACAAGGTCGCCGTATCCAACAGTAGTCATTGTCACAACACAGAAGTAAATGGCGTCAAGAACCCCGCTAGTTTTTTTACCCTTGATTTGATGCCTCACAAGGTAGAAGCACAAGGTGCCTGCGCTCAAGTACATACCGAAGAACATGAATACCCGTTTAAAACTAAATCGTTCCTGTGCTGAAATGAGATCAGGGTGTGGCAGCAATTCGATGACATTTTTGTTGGGAATGTCGATTCTCAACGAAGGAGCACCATTAATACAGCGAGGGTATCTTCTTCTCTTGAGTAAATTTTTCTCGTTGAATTGGTGGGAAGCATCGACTGATAATGAAAGCAAGGGCTCTTTCGCGTCATCGCAAGCCATGAGATGATTGCCAAAAGGTGCACCTGTCTGAGGAAAACCTGCATCATATGGAAAAAGGATGGCGCAAAGATTACAATCGAATCAGATTTTATACAGAACTGCATTCTATACGCGATGGTGTAATTGGAATGCCGATTTCAAGTGAAATATCGATGCTAGATTAAAAAGGTTGGATTCATAATAAACTAGGAAAACCAAAATCACAGCTAGGAAGCCTAACCTGAGAAAAGCTGGATTATGAATGCAAATGAATACTGTATGCTAGTTTTGGTATCCCTTGTCAGTTTAAACCCTGGAAAATAGGACCACCACAACAATTTTAGCTCTGGTGAAAAAGAACAATAGCATCCCAGAATAGCAAAAAAGATCCGAGGCGTTGTGCCCGTAAACGAACAAGCAAGCAAACAAAAGTAATCGAACACGCGAACCGATTTTACGTGGTTCGACGATTGCCTATTCTACAGAAGCAAAATTCACTGTTACTGGAGATTTTACAAAGACTTAAAGCCAACTACTATTAGGGTATGTTTGGTTGGATGGAATCAAGGTTGGAATGGAATAGTCATTCCCATGATGTACTAATTCCAATGTTTGGTTCACCATTGAATAATGGAATGATGATTCCAAATGAAATCACTATTCACCTTAGTAAAGGAATTGCCATTCCATCCAAAAAACTAAGGAATTGTTATTCCATTTCTTTATCACACCAAAATTACTAGTGCCACTCCAACATTCACTATTACCACACCAATAATTACTATTGCCACTCCAAAAAATGCTATTGGCACTCCAAAAATTGCTATTGTCACACTATTCCATTGGAGATGAGAATGACTATTCCTAAGCACAACCAAACATGAGAATGGGAATGATTATTCCATTCTCAATTCCTCCAATCCCATTCCATTCTTAATTCTATTCCTATTCACATTCCATTCCATCCAACCAAACGCACCCTTAGGATTTGTGCTTATTTACATGACCAAGGAATACAATATAGTGCAGGGAAGAAGATGCATATATGATCAAAATAGAATAAAAAGGTCAACTAAGGAGGATTTGCCTTAATATTCCCAAAAAAAAAAAAGAAAAGAAAAAGAAAAGTAGTTCATCATAACATATGTCAAATAATTGGGTAGTCCTATGGTACACATCCCTTATTAGGGGATGTACCGTACGCACCATGATTTTAAACCCTTAGATTTCAAAGTGAATAATCTGGACCACCCATTGATTAAATCAATTAATAAAATAAAAAAAAGGGCTTAGCAGGTAACAAGTTGTTCTCTCCTCCTTGACTTTCTCTCTCTCTCCCTCATATGTAAAATATTACAAATTATATAACATAACCACAATTGTTATGATAATACAAAAAATTGGCACTTACTTACCACAATGTGTCGTACCAAAAAAGAAATCGATCAAAAGATACTAGATACAAGACTAAAATATGTCGTAGCGCAATTAATAATTATTATACTCAAGCAAGATACATGTCTAAAATATCACAAATTAAATATCGTATAACTCGACATCCTAACAGCCCTGATTGATCATTCTAAAAATACACTCACTAACGACATTTAGATTGTACATTCAATTTATATTTGATATGAAATCTAGTCCCCTGTTGTCGTTGAATATACGGTAGCCATGCTACCATATGGCTACCGTGACACAATAACGACAATTAAATCTGTTGAGTTTTTTATGTTTATTGATTAACTCACCTACGTAAATTTTTGCCTCAATCAAGTTTAGAAAGCTCCATCATCGGTACGCAGATTGAATAATAGAATGATATTTTCCATCCAATTAAGTGTCTAGCTATAAGCTATAAACTTCATTCTTGGTACGAATGACCTAATTGATATTACATAAAAGATAGACGATTTAGATTTTTTTTTTAAAAAAAACACCTTACGTGGGGCTGAAATTGTGCATTATTAGATTTTAATGTTGTATTGAAATTGAACAATTAGATTTTTTGAAGTATGAAACTACAAGGACTCTATGTAATTTAACCAAAAAACAACATTCTTAAAAAAAAGAAAGAAAAAGGAATGAAGGGTGCAAGACTTGAACCCTTGATCTTTTAGATAAATGTCCAAACTCCAACACCTTTTCACTGTTATACATAATTGAGAATTTGAAATTCAAAAAGCTATTAATTTTATAATATTTTCTTGTACGTAGGGGCCCTATTTCCAGGTTGAAAATTTGAGAAGGCAATGACCTCAAATGCATCTGTCTTAGTGCTTGGCCTGCACTTGTATATCATATTTTAGCCTATGTCATTGGTGTAAATCAGTATGTCGACTATAATAATTTTTCTTAAAGAAAGTACAATGACAATAAATTTACAAAATTATTTATATTGTACTTCCACGACTTAGTTTCAAGGACTACTATTAAATTTGGATTTGTATGCATAGGGTGAAAGTTTGGCACTGATCCACCTGTCAAATATATAGTGCCAATTGTTAAGTGCACCACTCTAAATATCCGTATCTTGAGATAGTTGGGTAACTATTTGTTTTAGTGACTTCTCATTTTTCCATGAAAAATTGAAGGAATTTTGATTTTTTGAATTAAATTTTGTAAAGAAAGAATTTAATTTAGACTAATATTTTGAGAGGAAATTGTAGTTGATTTCGAAAATTTGGGTATGGTACTTCTTTTTTGGTGAATTTCTTGGATGAAAATTTTAAGCGAGAACTTCATTTTTAGTTTAAATTATTGAGGTATTATGTAGAGACAAATAAGAATTTGCAAAAACAATGTGGAGGGAATCAAAAATTAAGATAATATGATGGAAATTTTAAAATTTGAAAAATAATGTGGCAGGAATTGAAAATAATTAGTGGTATGGTATTTTGCTTATTTTAACTATCGTTTACTGAACATTCCGATTGAAAACGCCTATTTATGGTGTTGTTACAACAAATTTGGTTATATTACTAAATTTGTGGTATGGTATTTTTTTATTATAACTATCGTTAACTAAATATTTCGATTGAATTTTTTTTATATGACATGCTGTTGATATGAAAACGTCAATTTATGGTGTTGTCATAACAAATTTGGCTATATTACTGAAATTGTGGTATGGTATTTTGCTGATTATAATTATGTAACGACCCTGATTTTTGGTCGTTAAAAATTTCGTTAAATATTTGAATTTTATTATAATTGCTATTAATTTCCAAAGTTTGTCAAAATTACGTTTTTGCCCTTAAACTTTCGTTTATTTGCGCTTTGGCCTACTTAGCAAGCCTAGTTAGTTTCTAACCCTCCGGTTGGTGAAACTAAACTAGGAAGCCATCTAGTCACCGTGAATGGACCGTTTTGCCCCCTCTTTGACCTCTTGAACCTTTTTAACCCTAGGATTCTCTAAGTACCTTTTAATTATTTTCTATTGGGGTATTGATTCTTCCTAGATACGTAAGTACTTATGTATATATTATCTTAGTACTTGGTTGTTTGTTTAATTGGCTAAGTACCATGTGCTCAATTTAGGATTTAAAAGAGAATCCTAGCCTTTAAGGTCCACTTTTGACTCTAGGTACAAAAGTAATTAGTTTTTTATTTGTATACTTGCATATATACATATATATGTACCTTGAGGAAGCAAGAGAGGAGAGAGGAAGAGAGAGAGCCGAATGGAGGGGGAGAGAGAGAGTGAGGGCCAGTTGGGAGAGAGGAGGAGGAGGGAGATTTGACTAGTACTTGATCCTTGATCTTCTTGTACTTGAAATCCTTGGTGTATCTTCCTTCCTAGCTAAGGAACTAACCCTCCATTAACCTCCATTGTCCTTCTATTATTGTTTAAACAAGAATCTTGTACCAATTATTCTCCTTGCCCACCAAGTCTCCTAGAATCAAATCCTTGGTACAAAAATAGCCATGCAAGCCTAGGATTGCCTTGATCTTCCATGATCTCTTGCCAAGTGTCAAGGTGAGACTTAGAGAGAGAGAGAGGAGAGGGCCAAGCCCTTGCCTATAAATAGAAGCTCATACTACACTTTGAACTCACACCTTCAAAGCTTTGCTCTTCCTTCTCTCTAGAAACCATTTCTGGGCAGCCTACTGTCCCTTTGGAAATTCCCAGTTTTCTCTTGCTTAAGTTAGTTTTTAGAACCAACTTTCTTCGGGAAAGTTGTAGAACACTTTGAGAGCTTCAAGTTAGGCTCAAGAACCACCCCAATCGGTTAAGAAATGACAAAGATATCGTCATCCGAAGTTCAGTGAAAATTCTGGATTTTCATTTCCTGACAGCTTACTGTCACTTCCTTTATCCCAATTTTTCTCCTACTTTAATTAGTTTCTAGGACCAACTTTCTTCACGAGAGTTGTAGAGGGTTTCGAGATCTTCGATTTCAACCCAAGAACGACTCTATTTGGCCAAAGATTGACCGAGTTACTGCCGTCTGAAGTTCGGTCCAGATTTGGAGTTTCACCGCCCGTAGAATTTTTCAACCTTGCTTATTCGGCCCCGACTAGTTTTGGATCAAGGTAGGATACTTTTACCCTATCCCTATGTATATGTAAGATCTCGTTATCTTCTATTTCAAAGAAAGTGATCTTTATTTACTTTTCATTTCAAGTACTCGTATTTTGAGCTTTCGGAAAGTTATGAACTTGAATATATGAATTGCTTGTATTACTTGTGACACGATAAAGCATAAGTGATTTATCACTCTAAGGGCGTCCGAACATGCAGCGTTATGCTTTAAGCGTTGATTTGAGCATGTTAAATATAGAGTTGGATAATCTTGTTGGATTATGATGAATGATATTTCCTTTTGTCCTGCCTCGGAGTCTTGCATGTAAACAAGACACGAAAACCAAGAAAGTAGAAACATGACACCTAGGGTGTGGTTGACAAGGAAAATGTGTTTTCCGAAAAAGAAGATATCTTAGAAACTACATAATGACCATTTCGAGGGCATTATGTGTGTGTGTGTGTGTGTTCCAATGGGAATCCGGAATAGCGGAACCATTGTGAGGTTATGTGTGTGCGTTCCCATGGGATCCCGGACCGGCGGAACCATGGTGAGGTATAGCTTGGTTATCCGCGGAGAGGAGCCAATGCAATTGTGTGCCAATGGGAACCCGGCGCGGCGGAACCATTGTGAGGATACTCGGAAACCCGGCGCGGTGGAACCGAGGTTGGGTGTGTGACTTGGTTATCCGCGGTACGGAGCCAATGTCAAATGATTTTGAAAGGGTGTGTGTGTGGCTTGGTTATCCGCGGTACGGAGCCAATGTCAAATGATTTTGAAAGGCTTGGTTATCCGCGGTACGGAGCCAATGCAAAGGATTTTAAAAAAATGGTTTTGTAAGTGGAAAACGTTGACACGGTCTACGACGAGTCGGTAGGAGAAATCGGGAAATCTTGGACACCAACGTTAGATAGTGAATGTGGATGTATTATCGTCATTTATGTGATTTCTATGATTGTTTGTTGGTAAGCTATGGGTTAGCGGGTAAGGATTTCCTATTGAGCGTTGTAGCTCACGGTGTTGCCTTTTTGGTGACCCTGGCATATTATATTGGTGGCAACGCCGGTATAATGTGTCAGACCTCCTAGATGAGCAGGGCGAGATCTTCAGCTTGGAGGCGTGCGGAGCCGAGGAGCTGGCTAGGATGGAGAAGCAAGAGGAGCTGTAGAGTAGGACCCTTAGTTCCCTCTTTGTCATCCTATTTTGTATTTCAAATGCTCTTACGAGAGTTATGATGTAATAACGAGCTGGACTCGCTTCGTTTTTATAGTAAAATGTTTTATTTAACGTACCCAAAATTCGGGGCGTTACAAATTATCATTAATTGAACATTTCAATTGAATTTTTTTATACGACACGTTGTGGGTATGAAAACGTCAATTTATGGTGTTGTCATAACAAATTTGGTTATATTACTGAATTTGTGGTATTTTAGACGTGTTATTACGGAACATTTTAATTAATTTCATTTGGTACGACACATTGTGATAAGAAAACGTAAATTTATGATATTATCATAACAATTGTGATTTGTTGTATAATTTGTGGTATTTAAATATGTTTTCTTTTGTTACGACACGTTGTGTTGAGAAAATGACAATTTTAGGTGTTGTCATAACAATTGTGGTTATTTTATAAAATTTGTGACATTTTACAAATATTTTTGGCTTGAGTATAACAATTGTTGATTCTGGTACGACATATTTTGATTTTGTACGGAATATCATACGAGTCAATTTTTTTGGTACGACTCATTGTGCTAAGATAATGCCAATTTATGGTGTTATTATAACATTTGTGGGTAGTATTATTTAATTTTTGATATTGTACACATATATTTGGTTATGGTACAAGTATTATGGATTCCGGTACGAATAATTATGGTTACATAATAACAATATTTTTTAATTATGAGTAACCTGCTAATGACCTGTTCAACAGGTAAATTTTAAAGTAAAAGTCGTAACTAGAATCATAAATATGCATTAGAAAACCAAAAATCGGCATAATGCAAATCACAAATTGTCATAATTTAGACATACGGTATACCATGTGTACTATAGCTTCCTCCCAAATAATTTATCACTAGTTAGATGTGTACGATATGCAACTCATTGAAACGATTTAAATTTGTAAAAATCCGTTTAGAAACGCATAACATATTTCTAAAAAGTTGTAGTAATAGTTTTGCAATCACAAATTCATCACATTTTCGTATAAATTCGTATCTCCTTAAGACAAAAAAAATCAATGACGTGTGGATATTACTAATTCAACTTTGATATCATGGATTTTTTTGCAAATATTACAAATTTCTATGGTAAAGTCATGAATTAAAATGCTTGATGTTAAGAAGTTATGTTTTCTTTCAAGAGTGAAATACTGTACAGTGGTGTGCATTGCAGGCAGCATTTCCTCCTTTTATTAGTGGGTCGGGTCAACTACAACTAGCCATTGTTCAAATGGGGATGGCAATTTGTCCTGCTCCACCCCTAATCCGCACCTATTAAGGTGGATTTTTATTAAATTTTCGGATACCAGGGTGGGTTCGGAGTGAAATTAGAAAACCCCGAGTGGAGACGGATCAGGGTCGGGTTGATATTACCTTGCCCTGAAATATATTTGTATGTAAAGTTATACTTTTACCCTAATCTAATTATGATTATACTTAAGATTTTTTTATTTTTACTTTAATATTATTATCATTACACTAGGAAAACAGTTCTTACCTTTTTGTTTTCACCATTATACTAAAATACGGAGTACCACTTTATTTATAATTATTTCTTTTTATTTTGCTTTTCGGTAAACAATTTTTTTAAATTTTTTGTGGGGCCGGATAAACCCGTTTTTCGATCAAAACGGAAATGCGGTATCTAAAAAATACCTAATCGGAATCGGGTGATAATTTTTAAGTCGGAGTACGTCGAAACCCGCCCTAGCCCGCCCCGTTGCCATCCCAGCATGGTAGTCGTATTTTATTTATTATGAGTGAAGACCCAATGAGGAGGGCTCGACCCAATGTCGACCAAAACACAGCAGAGGGTGGAGCCGTGGAAGAAGAAAGAGAGAGGAACATGGAATTAGGGTTTAGGAACTTTCCTTCTCTGTCCCTCACTGGTATGTTAATCTCTAATAATTCCCACTACTTTAATCTCTCTCTCTCTCTCTCTCTCTCTCTCTCTCTTTAGTTCTTTCTATTTTCTCTCTATATATCTATTTGCTATACTTTTTCTTTTCACCTTGACAGTCCCCAACTATTCTAATTCATGAAATTAATCATAAAAATCTCACTTTTTATGTGATCAGTCGAAC
The DNA here is from genome assembly GCA_019656295.1 of Rhododendron mucronatum var. ripense. Classification (NCBI taxonomy): domain Eukaryota; kingdom Viridiplantae; phylum Streptophyta; class Magnoliopsida; order Ericales; family Ericaceae; genus Rhododendron; species Rhododendron mucronatum. The sequence continues at coordinate 695,048 of BPLT01000026.1, forward strand.
TGGGGGGAAAAAAAAAAAAAAACCCATTTTGACGTTGTTTATGTATGTCTGTTTCTTTTTTCCCCGTTGTAGGGTAGTCCAATTGCCAGCTTTTGGGTCGCTCAGAGGATTTGAATGTATTCTTTTGGAATTTGTGTGCATCCTTAACATGTATGAACTTTGAGTAAGTGTGAAATAATGGCGTCGATACCATCGAAAAATACATGGATGCGGCGGCAGCAATGCCCGTGTGGGGATTGGAAGTGTTTTGTTACATATGATGGGGATGCTGAAGAATCAGCTGCAGCATCCCAATTGGTTAAAAATGGTAGTTGTTCATCATTTGAAGCAATGGTTGCTCCTTATGTGGGAATGGTATTTAAGAGTGATGAAGATGCATTTGAGTACTATGGCAATTTTGCCAGGAAGAATGGGTTTTCGATCAGGAAAGAGCGCTCGAGATTGAGCCCGCAGTTGGGTATTTATAAAAGGGATTTCGTATGCTATCGTAGTGGCTTTGCGAGAAAAAGGCCTACCGCAGAGCACCAAAGGGATCGGAAGTCAGTTCGATGCGGTTGTGATGCAAAGATGTACTTGTCAAAGGAGGTAGTTGAGGGTGATTGTCAGTGGTTTGTCATACAGTTTAGTAATGTGCATAATCACGAATTGTTGGAAGATGATCAAGTTCGTCTCCTTCCTGCTTACCGTAAGATTAACGAGGCTGATCAAGAGCGAATACTTTTGCTTTCCAAAGCTGGGTTTCCAATACATCGTATAGTTAAAGTGCTGGAGCTGGAAAAAGGTATCCAAGGCGGACAATTGCCCTTTCTAGAGAGGGATGTAAGAAATTTTGTTCAGAATCGTAAGAAAGTGGTTCAAGAGAATGATGCTTTACTCTGCGAGAAAAGAGAGAATGATACAGGAGAGCTTCTTGAGGCGTGCAGAGCCACAAAAGAGGGGGATCCGTACTTTGTCTATGATGTTACCATGGACGAGAATGATAAGGTTCAGAACATTGCTTGGTCATATGGAGACTCTGTTCAGGCGTACACCGTGTTTGGTGATGTAGTTTATTTTGACACAACATATCGGTCAATCACCTACGGCATGCTTTTTGGAGCATGGCTTGGCATTGACAACAAGGGTAAAACTGTCCTCTTTGGTGGTACTCTGTTGCAGGATGAAACGCCCCGTTCGTTTGTATGGGCTTTGCAGGTATACCATTTCATCAATTTTTTGGCCATTTTACATGTGTTTCGATATTTGTACTGCCAGCCTCATGTTTTTTCCCCCTGTTTGCACTATTTGTTTCTGCACAGACTTTTGTCCGATTTATGAAAGGGATACGTCCACAGACAATTCTAACTGATCTTGACCCTGGGCTTAGAGAAGCCATAAGAAGTGAACTACCAAATACTAAACATGTTGTTTCTATTTGGAACATTCTTCCCAAGCTATCATGTTGGTTCTCTCTCCCACTTGGACCCAGGTGTGCAGAATTTAGAACTCAGTTTGAGGCTTTATATCTTCTGGATAGTGCTGAGGATTTTGAATATCGATGGAATCAAATGGTTGGTCAATACGGAATTAATTCAGACAAACACATGGCATTACTCTTCTCTCTCCGTACATCTTGGGCATTTCCCTACACAAAAGGTTGCTTTCTAGCTAGAATGGCAACAAGTGGATATTCAAAGTCTGTTGAAGCATTCTTGAGAGGGGTCTTCAGTGCACAGATATGCTTGCGCAGTTTTTTTAACCAGGTATTTGATGTAAAGTCCAATCTAGTTTTTGTGTGATACTTGATTTGTGATTGATATCTAATGCTTTGTCGGTCTTTTCAGTTCATCTGTAATTGATAGCTAGTTTTGTGTGGGTATCTCAGGTTGGGAATTACGCATCTCATAAAATTCAGGCAAGTGAAGAGATGCAGTATATGCATATCAGGACATGCTTACCCGTTGAAGAGCATGCACGTAGCATTTTTAGCCCTTTTGCTTTCAGGGCATTCCAGCATGAATTAGTGCAGGCTATGCAATATGCTTCATCGGAAATGGCTGATGGATCGTATGTTTTACGCCACTTCAAGAAGATGGATGGAGAGCGTCTGGTTATTTGGATACCGGAAGCAGAACAAATTCACTGTTCCTGCAAGGAGTTTGAATCTTCTGGAATCTTATGCAGACATGCTCTTCGCGTGCTTCTGATAAAGAACTATTTTCAACTTCCAGAGAAATATTTGCCGAGCCGATGGCGGAAAGAAAGTTCATTGGCTCCTTATGATAATCCGGGTGACCAGAATGCCAGTGACGAATGGTTTCAAGAATTCCGTTCCCTAACTGGAACTCTCTTCACAGAATCATCAATCACAAAGGAGCGCGCTGATTTCGTTCATAGAGAACTCTCAAAAGAACTTAAGAGGCTCATTAACGAGGTGACAAATATGCCATCGAGTGATGGAGTTGCTATGGATTTGACTCTTTCACCCACTGGATAATTATGGATGCTCCCTATGGTGGCAAATGCAACCAGCAGAGATTCTTTTTTCAATTTGAGGGAGGAACACATTATAGTCAGCAAGCGATGAAAAGCCGAAAATGAGTCTTTGACTTCCAAGCGTAGATCTTTTGGCGAATGAGAACCTAGTATGAAAGATTTGGCTAATCAACATTGCATTTTAGAATGCTGAATGTATATATACTAGCACGTATTCAAGGTGACTGATAACTTAATGTGCAAGGAATGTGGTCGAGTAGAATTTGCTGTAGTCTAGGCGAAGCGGAAGCCATAGTCAGCAAGAAGTTAGCATATCGAAAAACTTGTTGTCTATAAAATGTAATATAGCTCAGCCTAAGAAGAATGAAGATGTCCTTTTTGCGTACCTGTATATAGTGCTTTTTGACCACCTTACTTGGTTCTTATCTCTATAGAATAATCAACTTGTACTTTTGGTTTGTGGCTTCAAAGTTCCTCGATGCCTTCGGACCAACATAGGTAATTTGTATGGTTAAATAGGTGAAGAATTAAACTGAATGATGACCTATTGGTAAGGCTGTGCCCCTCCCAAGCTTTGGCCTGGATTCGACTCTTACCCCCTTCCCCAAGGCATATGTTAGAAGCATTTCCGAAAGTAACTTATGTATAGTACATATATAAAGGATTATGATACATGCATACACTCATATCTATTTCTTTGGAAAAAAAACTGAAAACGAGTAATGCTACATACACACCACATTTGCACTGAACTAACCACACTACCCTCACATACATGGGCTCCACATGATGGGACCCACATGTATGCAAGAGGGGTGTGGTTGGATCTGTTGCAATCATTTCCAAACTAAAACTGAATCGTGGTGGAAAACCATGGTGTCAGTGCTTCTGTACAGTGAGCTACTAGCTCATTCCTTGGACCAGTTCAATTCTTCAGATTACTTTTGGATCTACCTCCTGCTCTTTTTAGGCCTGACAAAGCTTCATCGATTAGTTGCTGTTATACTCATGAAGAGTTTTACGATTGTCCAGTATTTTAACTTATGATGCAATCATGTGTTATTTTGAGAGCATGTTTCCCCGCAGCTCTGGCAAGATGCATTCGCCAAGAAAAGAAAATGCACTTCTTGCATGGAGTGTGTGGATCTTGTTATAGCATTATATTCTGCCTTAGTGATAAGTTATTTTACTGAAATCATATCTCCTCCTTAATGCCTATTTTCTGCTGCAAAGTCTTGAATTCAGCTGAGAAGCAGGGTCAGCAAGTAGGATTTTTGTGTGTCTCAATTGCAGGACGTCAGAGGGCGATGAATCTGTTGGTGGATGAAATTTCACACCTTCAGATGTATCATTTAGAGTCAAATATGTTAGTGGCTTTCATCTTTTACCGGTTCTCAGAAGGGAAGAGGCTCATGAGGGAGGGGTGCAAGTTATTTTTTTTTCCCTTGGTTGCTGTAAGGTTGAATCTCCATTTTGCTTTTAGTTAGTGAAGTCATTCTCTCATATTCAGTTATTGTTTTGACATCTTTTGCTTGCTCTTACTTCCTCGTCTCTACTTGCTACTTGCAGACACGTAGACAACGGATTTTCTCTTAGTTGCAAAGGAAGTCTGCCATCCCACTCAGTCTGAGGTTATGCTAGTTCCAGACGTCTCCCTCGTAACTGTATGTGGAGTTTCAGGTAAGAACATTAGAAAGCGAACTTCTTATTCATTTGAACTGCATTCAGAAGAGTGACCCCTCATGCAGAGCACTCCCCCTTTCGTGATATCTTGTTATTTTATCGTTTAAAGGAAGGTATAGTGACCAAAAGATTTGAAAGCCGCATATTTCTAACCATGTATTTTATAACTCAATGAATGCTGTGCTATAGATAGCAAAATAACTCGTGTTATTTGAACTACATTTTGGAGATTGGAAATGTAGGATCCCTGCATAAAACTCCGAATAATGTTCTAAAATTATCTCAGTCCTTTGGCGTCTTTCACGTCTCATAGACATAGGTAACACTTAAACGAGGTTAGCTGCTTCATTATAACATAGAATGGTTCGAAGGTATTTTTCCCCATTAGGGTTTTACCTGAAACCAGACTCTAGCCCTAGGTCTCAAATGATTGGATCTTTGTATGACTACAAAACCATGTGTTTTAAGTCTCATCACTGCAAAGATAGAATTCTGATGCTTTTGCTTTTTTGATCTCTTTTGTTTAGTTTATGCTCAGGGGGATTGTTCACCTTTGAACTTGAAACCAACAGTGAGATAACAAAAATTAAGTCTAACAGCTGGTACATATCAAAGTGTAATTTATGTAGATCACAAAACCAACAATGCAAAATCCAGTAATCTTCTCACTTCCGATACAGTAGTTTAAAAAGTGACCACGAAACAAATTTATTGGGTCATAGCATTTCGCATAAATCTAGCAAAATGATGGAGATTCTGTAGAAATACGTGTAGCAAAACATGGTGAATGCGCCATGGTAAAACCCAACTTTTTTTGATCTGCAAAAACGCCCAAAGGGCGTAAAACCTAACTTCGGTCTGAAGATGTATAGAAAAGGAAGAGCGTCTCGGTTACGTAAATGATTAATAAGGTTGTAAGAATTACAGCTTTTAGCCATCTAAAAGTAGAGTGTGAACCCATGAAGCTCGTTGTTAATGTATCAGGATGCCTTGCACAGCAACTGGTTGTAGTTGAGCTCCAATCCTGATTTCCTCCTTCATCTTCCTTATGAACTCGTCAAATTTTCTGTTCCATTCGTCTGTGGTCGTGTTCGCTTCATTTCCTCTGTCTTCTTCCGAAAATGATGGAACCAAACACCCACCTCCTACTTTTTCACCATCATCTTTGTCATCATCAGTTTCTGTGATTATAGCTAGACAAAGCCCTCTTACGGCAGCTTCCTCGTGTTCAACTGGTTCTTCCATTTCACGTCCGGCCATCATACCATGTTCATCACTCCTCACGAACGTGTCGATAATGTTAGGTCCGGAGGGTGAATAGCTGGTAAAACTAGAGGTTTTGGCGAGAAAAGCGATGATTCCGTTGCAAATAAGGAACATGTATTTTCTCTCAAAGGTCTGGCTAAGAACTGGGCAAAGCATGGCTGCTGCTTGGCAATAGTAGTAATGGAGGAAATGGGACAAGTCTGAGGAGTAAGAAATGAAGAGCGAGAGAACAGACATAGAAACAAGAAGCTGCAATGTCATCTTGAGGGACAGATGATTCTTGTTGAACTTCTTCTGTGTCTCCTTCTCAGCCATCTATGGCTCTTTCCTCAAGCTTCTGTAGGATATTTCAGGTTGTTATCTTCAGTGAAACTTCTCTCTCTCTATATATAGAATTTTGGAACTTCTACAGTTGCATGGTATGAGAACGACTTGACTTGAGTACTTTTATCCTGTGAGCTGCAGCAACAAATGTTTTCTATCGTAGCTGAATTGAGAATGTTGAGAATGATATGTGGTAAGATTTTGCGGGATAGATTTAGAAACTGATTTTTTTCCTCGTGTTATCTTCAATGGGTGCTATCCTTGCCATTCTGCGAAGATTAAGGTGATTTCAAAATGTCTATCGTACATTAGTTGATGCAGTAGTTAGAAGTATGCGATATAAGTAAGGTATATGGTAACCTCTAAGGAGAGAGAGGCAGATCAAAATTGACTACAGCATTTTGTAGTAGTACTTTTTGGAGGGGGGACCCAAGTCAGTCAATTGTTACTATTTACTCAGAAAGATCCTTTTGAAAGGTCTAACCGAGGAATTGACTTGGAAAATCAGCTTTCAGACTTGAATTCCACAACACGGCAAGACTTGAATTTTGTTGACTCAATAATTGTTTGGACTAGAAATCATGATATAAATAAGTCCAGAGTTTTTTTTCCTATTGTTGGAGTAACATTTACGTCTGAAATTACTTGATTAGGGCTGTGTTCTTGTAAATTTATTTGTCTAGAACTTATTTCGGTATTTTTTACTTTTCATAACTTTTTGTTTAACTTTTCGTCGTAATTTTTAGGGTTAATCATTCATTTGAACGACACGAATTGGAAAATATAAAAATATGGACCGATGTTAAAAAAAGTTCATATAAAACAACACTTTAGAAAAGAAAAAAAAAGACAGTTGTTTGATACTCCCTCCGTCCCTTTTTTAAAGTCCAGTATTCCATTTTGGGATGTCCCTTAATAAGTGTCCATTTTGTAAAGTTAGTGGGTAAAAGTTGGTGCATTGTCTATTTTGTCCCTAAAAGTATATTATATTTTGAAAAGTTAGTGAGTAAAAGTGTAATGATATGGGTAGATAGAAAAAGTGGAGGATAAAGTTGATGTGAAAAGTATAATGATGTTTTTTTAATAAGTTGGAATTACGAAACAGGACTCTTAAAAAGGGACGGAGGGAGTACTTTTTTGTCTTTAGTGAATTTTTTTTTTGGTCATAATTTTTTACTACTTTTTAGACTCATCTCATCGGGACGGATGATAAATCCAAAATTTCTAAAGCAAATATAACAAAAATTCAAAAAAGACAAACAAAATGTACATAACTGAATTTTTTTGTATTTTTTTTTTTTTGAAGTTTACGCGAACCCACCCTAAGTAAGAAATAGTAACTTGATTTATGGATTTTGGACATTTGATCAAGCTCACTAATCTTGGATAAGAATAGAAGCTACGGGGTGTAATGTACCTCTGGGTCCTGCCGATATTTTGTCTCCATGATTTGATCCTTTTAATTAATTTCTAGAGTTGGCTGAATAGATCTCATTTGAAGAGAAAATTAAATTGTTTTGATATCATCGGCCACTTTTTTGGATAGTACTCCCTCCGTCCCTTTTTAAGAGTTCTATTTCGTAATTCCAACTTATTAAAAAGATATCATCATTATACCTTTCACATCAACTTTTTTCTCCATTTTTCCTATTTACCCATTATCATTACACTTTTTACTCACTAACTTTTAAAAATAGAATCTACTTTTAGGGACAAAATAGACAATACACCAACTTTTACCCACTAACTTTATAAAATAGACACTTATTAAGGGACAACCCAAAATGGAATACCGGACTCTAAAAAAGGGACGGAGAGAGTAGTAATTTAAAAAAAATTAGATGGTCAGAATGATTCATAAATGATTGTAGGACAAATTTGTCTGGATCACGTGGTTATCAATGTTTTTTTTTTGGTCATTCTTTAAATCTAACCTATTTTATCCAGAGGAAATGGGTGCTTACGGAAAATGAATCTTGCACATATGCATGAGAGTATAAGGGAGGTACCAACTACACCCCACCCCACTTACCACGTGGTTATCAATGTTGAATTAGCTTGATTTTGATACAAATATTGTGTTTAGCAAACACCGTAAAAAGAATGGTTTAGATTAAGTAATGAGATATCAATGTTTTCCCCATCGAGTCGCATTGGGGTTTGTTTGTTTGGGGATAAGGTTAGGTGAGACTGTGGTCAAGGGATTATTAGTTGTAACACTAAAATTAGGGAACTGATTTTCGCGCTCCAAGATTTACTGCAGGTGCTCCACCTTTTTGTTTTTATACTGGTGTTGCTGGCAACATCAGTGTATATTTTGTTTTTACACTGTGATGTTGTCAGCAACATCACAGTGTAAAAACAAAAAGGTGGAGCACCTGCAGTAAATTTTGGAGCGCGAATATCAATTCCCTAAAATTAAGGGTCATCATTTAGTCCGACAGCCCGCAACCTGCCCAAAGCCCGCCCAGCCTGCTTGGCTTTTACCCGGCCCGAGCCCGTAAAAAAGGCGGGCTAGTCCGGCTCGTAATTTGTAATGGGCGGGCTCGTGCCTATGAATTTTTACTCGGCCGGCCCGTAGGCCCGGCCCGTGAGCCCGCCCGCGGTACCCGTCCAAAAGCTCGCCAATGGGCCCGCCCGCGGTACCCGTCCAAAAGCCCGCCAATGGGCCCGCCTATTAGCCCAAAATCCCACAAAACCCTTTCTTTTTTCCCTTGGTTTAGTTTTGCCCAAGGAAATTTAAGCCCGCCCGGCTTTTGGCCCGCCGGCCCGCCAATTGGGCTAGCCCATGGGCCGGGCTTGGGTTTCAATTTATGGTAGGTGGCCCGGCCCGCCAAAAAGAAAAGGCCCAGTCGGCTCGGCCCGTGGATGGGCTTGGGCAGCGACTTGACGGGCTGGGCCGGCCCGGCCCGGCCTGATGATGACCCTTAACTAAAATAGTCTTAGAACCCCATTCTTGACTCTATTTGTCACTTTGTTTTGGAAAAAAGCTTAAGTATCCCCTTCCTAATATATTATACACTTAGGGTTCGTTTGGATGCCGGGAAAGAATTTGGGGTATTAGTTAAGAAGGAGATAAGATAGTAGGGGTATTGGTTAATAAGGCATTAATGCGATGTTTATGGGTGGGGGGTTATTAAGGCTCTGTTCAGCTTAATAAGCTAACTGGCTTATTTTTTTGTCCTTATTCAATTTTTTTTCGTATTCGTTAGTTTTTGGTCAATTTTTTGGGGATTATTGCATCGTCATGATAAGATGAATCTAAAAAGTAAAAAGTTACGATCGAAACCTAATTTTTTTGAATAAAGACAAAAATAAGTCAATAAGTCAATTTTTTCGTCTTTATTTTTTTAAAAATTGGATTTCAATCATAATTTTTTACTTTATGAGATTCCTCTCGTCATGACAATGCAATAATCTCCAAAAAATTGATGAAAAACTAACAAATACGAAAAATATTTAAATAACAACAAAAAAATAAGTCAGTTGACTTATTTAACCGAATAGGACTTAAATAGTACTTGGTTTGAATGAGGTGTTAGAAAATGGGTTAAAAGGGTGGATGATATAAAAAGCTGTAGAATGACAAATTTGTTTTTGTTCAGTCCCAAACTTAATTATTCATTATATTAATTATATAATTGCAAAACAGAATAAATTTAATTATTTTTTGATAATTAAACTAAATACTAATAGTTTAATTATCAAGAAATAATTAAATTTGGTTTTGTTAAAGTGTTTTATTATCCATTTCTATTCTTTAGGGCAAATTTCACTGACCTCCCCTGAGATTTCTGACAAGTGCAGAAACCTCCCTTGAAGTTTCTGAAATGACACGGCCCTCCCTTGCTTTTGCTGACAATACCCATATTCACCCCTTGTGTTACTATTCCGTTAAAATCCTAACAGAAGTTGTAGATTTTCTGATGATGTCACCATTATTTAACACAAACATACCTATTTTGCCCTCCATTAATCAATCCTCCCATTTCATTCTTCATATTGACAAAGAAATTAACCACTTAAGTGGCATGCACTATTGGAACCTAGGATCAGAATCTTCAACGCATGATTGGACCGATTGGTCTTGGAAATCTAATTCTTGGATGATAGTAGTTAAAATAAAGTCTAAATGGAATACGAGACATTTTAAGTGAACAAGAGCACTATTGGCTCGATTCAAGAAAAGTTATTGTTGCAATTTTTTCTCCAAACGTATTTTAGATGACCCAGATTTATTCCTTCTGTCTTCCCTCACCACAAGACTCTCTCTCCTTTTTTCTCTCTCTAAAATTCGGATCGTCCAAAACACATTTGAACGGCTGAGATCGCCAACGGGTTACCGCGTGTATGGTACCTGCCTAGCACCCAAAAACTTCTCGGGGTTTTAGTTTTACATAAAATAATTACAAATCCCTCCTTATTTTTCACATGTTTTGCAAAAAAAAAAAAAACCCTCATCTATTGTCTTATTTTCTTTCACTTTCTCTTTTAATCAAATTGAACATTTAATCATTCAACTCAACTATGGGTACCAACAGGTTGGGCACCAATTGAGTACAGATTTGTGTGCGGGGTCTACCTTGGGTCCCACATAAATAATCTGAGTTATTCTTTTATTTTACAAAAAAAAATTAGCTGCCTTGTAAAGAATCAACTCAATCGGATAATCGTAAAGACTTGATACAATAGTCTAATTTCTGTTCAACATTCATTAATTTCAGGATCCTGAATGACAAAGTGGACAATCGGATGAAGCATTTACAGCTGATAAAAAAAATTATGATGTTAAATTTTATAATTATGATATTTGTTTCGTCTTTTCTAAATTTTGTAAGATTGATGTCAATTTTTTTGGTTTAATTATTGTCACTACAAAAAGAGTATAAAAAATAAAATTATGACCAAAAGTAAATAAAAAAAAACATAGAGACAAAAAAAAGTAATTTTTTGTCTTTACCGTCGTTCTATCCAAAAAATTTAACTTTGGTTTTTTTTTTTTTAACTTTTCTAATTCTTCTTGTTGAAACCAATCATTGCTACTAAAATTTTAGCAAAGACTAACCGAGAAATTGCAAAAAATAAATACAGTAATACGGTAGAAAATACCAGACGATAATTAAGGAAGGACAAAACGTTAATGCATGCAAGTATTACAAACTAATAAATGCATTTGTTTGTAAAAATACTAGTCTCTGTTATATACTTCGAAAAATTCTTTTCTTTTTAATTTCTGTAATTAGGCCATATGGCAAGCAAAAACACAACGAAAAGTTATACTAAATTATTATTCACGTATTAACTCTTGATACATCTCTTCACCAATGACAAGTAATTATGTAAGTTACTCCAATATGATTAAAATATGAATTGGGACATAGAAAAAGGAAACTAAAAATCAATTTTTTGAGCTTAAGTTCTTAATCAACTGTTAAGCAGTACAGTATGAGTAATCATCTTTCCGTTTGTGTGGCTTCGATATAAGGGTGTCATAGTCATTTCATTGTTAAAGTTAACGCCATCCTGGGCAAGTTGATGGGAGGGGGGAATATTGACATTGTCAGCAAAAGTAGGGGAGGGTAGTGTAATTTCAGAAACCTAAGGGGAGGTCTCTGGACTTGTCAGAAACCTCAGGGGAGGTCAGTGAAATTTGCCCTATTCTTTAATATAATATCTAAAAATACAAAGTTTGGTTTTTTTTTTTGTTAACAGGTTTTTTCTTTGTTGAATATTATATTTTGATCCGGAAAAAAAAAAGTAGAGAAAGGGTTACTAATGTACGTGAAGTAAAAGATTAAATCTCACACTTATTCTTTAAAACCAAAACACCACCCACCATTACTGCATCACCAGTGCATCTCGTCTCTCTCTGTACCCCACCCCACCCCACCACCCCACCCACCTTCCCGGCTTCTCCCATGGATGATGACGACGGCGTTCAATTTTTCACAAGACGATAGCGACGATCTGCATAGCAGTGGCGGTGGGTCTTTTCTCCTCTATCTCTCTCTCTCTCTCTCTCTCTCTCTTCCATTTTTCCCGATCTGGTGTGACTGTGTACGATGGTCCGACTATGAAGACAACGGTTGATGTTCAAACAATGATGGTCCGATTACAGGTCAAAATGAAAATTTTTCTTCCCCTCTTTTACAGATCTGTGGGGATAAACTGTGTTTTTATTTTTTGTTCCTTCAAATTTTGTGCTTTTGTTTGTAAAACCTTTCGATTAAATTATTGAAGTAGATCGGAGATGTTTTTTTTCGTGATTTCAATGTTGAAGCAGATCAACATATTTTGTGGGTGAATGTTTTTGTGGTGGCGATCTGTTTCCGTTCTTCTTCTTCTTCTTCTTCTTCTTCTTCTTCTAGTTTTGTTGTCTCTATGAGAGAGAGAGAGAGGGGGGTAAACAGTCAAAATTCAGCTGGATAAGGCCAGATTATTTATGGACGGGGTTCAACCCATCCATATTTAATCCTCCTTTGGCTGGATTAATTAGTCTCAGGCATAACTTATCCGGGTATGAAAATGGACTACCAAACCAAGGGCAAACCTTGGTTTCTGTGTCTATCCGGGCAGATTAGATAATCCCCCTTGCTATGGCTGCATCCAATCGGGCCCTTAATGTTATACCGTTGTGTGGTTAATGTTATTGGAGTACCATTTTTTTAATCGTTGGTTATTATTATACCATTGAGTGGTTAATGTTATGACAGAAAACACTGTAAAAAAGAGTATTACTAAAAATGTTATGCATGATAGGGGAAGAAATGTTATTCTTTCTTTTAGTAAATGTTATGCCATTTTGTGGTTCGAAAATGTTAAACTGTTGGTGGTTTTTTTTGTTACACTTTCTTATACTATTGAGTAGTTTTTTTTCTTTTGCTCGGCTTTGCCATTGAGTGATCAATGTTACATACAGGCTTTTTCAGAAAAAAAAAATGTTACATGCAGTCGAGCCCTTAACTAACCGAGCCCGATTCATATACCAATTGAGTCTCTATAGATGAGCTAACTATACGAACAAGCCGAGCTTTTTTGAGCCGAGTTTTAGAGTTTTGAGCTCGGCTTGATTACAAAACAAGTTAAGCCAAGCAAAGCCCAATCGAGCCCTTAACTAGCCGAGCTCGGTTTATTTGCAAGCCTATATGAGGGGGTCCGTGCACTATATACCTCTAGTGTGTATGGACCCTTCACTGTCTACTCGTGCGCGTGATTGTAGTAAAGTTGTTTGCAAAAGATGAAAAGTGAAATAATAAGAATTTATGAACAAGAAGATTAGTCTTGGTTTTATACAAGAATTTATGAACAAAAGCCTCAATTATTACAAAGGATATCGATGGTGCTCCATTAACCTGAACTTGTGAAATTATTATAAAGGATATCGATGTTGTTCCATCAACCTGAACTTAAAAACTCTTCAATTATTATTATTTTTTTTCCCCGGTACATGACCATGTAAGCCTCAATTGTATGTTGAATTCAAATTACAAGTTTTCGTAGTGAGTCTAGTGACTCCCAACTTTGGGAACATACAATTTCGTTCGAGGCCCACGAGAGCAAATCCATCTGAAATGGGTTCAACCCACTCAAGCTGCTCATGCCCAAAAGCCAGGCCTTCCTTTTGATAAATTGTTCTCTAGTCTGGGGTAGAGATGGTAACCGTGCGGTTTAGTTCACTTCGGTTCAGTAATCAGTAAAACCAAAAACCGAACCAGATTTTATACCCAAGACCGAAACCATAACCAAAAGGGAAGCACTTCGTGTGAAATTTCTCTCTCTCTCTCTCTCTCTCTCTCTCTCTCTCTCTCTCTCTCTCTCTCTATATGTAGAATTTTGGAACTTCTACAGTTGCATGGTATGAGAACGACTTGAGTGCTTGAATACTTTTAGGCTGTGATGCAGCAACAAATGTTTCCTATCGTAACTAAACTAAACTGAGAATGTTGAGAATGACATGTGGTAAGATTGCGAGATAGATTTAGAAACGGATTTTTCCCCCTCATGTTATCTTCAATGGGTGCTATCCTTACCGTTCTGCGAAAATTAAGGTGATCTCTAAGTGTCTATAGTGTCTATTGTATATCAGTTAGAAGTAGTGATATGATTACGGTATATGGTAGGTAGATCAAAATTGACTTTAGCATTTTGTAGGAGTACGTTTTGGAGGCCTAACCCCAAGTCAGTCAATTGTTACTATTTACTCAGAAAGATCGTTTTGAAACAGTACAGATTGCGGTACAGCAAAAGCTGTACAGCAGCGTGTACAGATGGGTTTTGCACCCGTCTCGGGTCCCGCAAAGATGATAGCCGCTCATTTTATTCAAAACATATTGTTTACGGTTCCTGTAAAAAATCATCTCAATCTGATATCGTTAAAGGCGTTTACGAATCATCTAACTTTGCTTTAAAATTTACCTGCATTGTGAGGCAAAGTTGGATGATTCGTAAACACCTTTACCGATATCGGATTGAGATGATTTTTTACAGAAACCGTAAACAATATGTTTAGAACAAAATGAGTGGCTCCAATCATCTTTACAGAATCCGAAACGGGCGCAAAACCCATCTGTACACGCTCCTGTACAGTTTTTTGTTGTACCATTAGCAGCTCTCGTTTTGAAAGGATCTAATCAAAAAAAGAAGCTGAAGTTTCTACTTGAATTCCCCAACACGGCAAGACTTGAATTTTGTTGACTCCAATGGTTTGGACTAGAAATCATGATAGAAAAAAGTCTAAGTTTTTTTTTTTTTAAACATTTATGTCTGGGAAATAACTTGATTAAATAAGAAATAACTTGATTTATGGATTTTGGACATTTGATCAAGCTCACTAATTAAACTAGGGTCCTATCTCCTCTATCCCAAAAACATGTGTGCCTCTGTGCCGAGGGGTTTTCCGACTATTTGATTGTGTGTGTGTGCGTGTGCTTTTTTTTTTTTTTTTTTAAATTCAGTGGTTGGAAAACCTCTCAGCACAGAGGCACATAAATTTTTGGCATAGATGATCTTGCATAATGTGCCTCTAGGTTCTACAGTTATTTTGTCTCCATAATTTGATCCTTTTAATTTCTAGAGTTGGCTGAATAGATCACTTGAAAAAAAAAAATTTAATTGTTTCGACATCATAGGCCACTTTATTTTTTATTTTTTGGATACATCGGAATTTCATCATCGGCCACTTGTTTGGATAGTAGTAATTTAAAAAAATTAGATGGTCAGAATTATTCAATAAATGAATTGTAGGCCAACTTTGTCTGGATCACGTGGTTATCAATGTTGAATTAGCTTGATTTTGATACCAATATTGTGTTCAGCATAGTTTAGATTAGAACAAATTAAATAGGCATCCTATCTACAAGACTTATTTAGGTGTCCATCCTAGTAGGTTTGAATACTTATATTCTCATCCTCAAATTATCATGTTACCCATTATACCCCTATCTACACAAATTAATGTATTAATATTAATATATATAAATATGTTTGTACGGTTTTCAAATTCCCACAATTATAGGATATTAATATGTTGATATATATGTGATTTATACGGTTTCAAATTTCCCCATTTATAGGGATTATGCAAATCCCAATAAAATTTGTATCTCTCTCCTCCTATCTCTGAATCAAGAAACCCACATATCGCCGATCAACTCTACCGTCGCAGATCAACTTCACCATCGCCCTCAACCCCATAGTTGCCAATCGACACCGTCACACCCATCATCAGTTTGGATTTCTCTCACTCTCTTGATTGATAACTGCCACTGCTGCCGCCCGACGCATCAACCCCTGGTCGCCGATCAGCCTTCTTGTCGCCATCAACCACATCGTTGCACCGCCACCCTCCCATGCCTTCAAACCATCGCCGCCGCCCGCACAGTGGCTTTGTTTTGCCATTTCACTCTGTTACGTTGGTGATATGGCGATCTGGTTCTCTCTGTGAAATGCCTTGCCATCAATCTGGTGGATGGAATACTAACAATCAAAAGGGGCAAAAACAAGTAAGGCCTTGTTTACGGCGTCGATCTGTTATATCTCAAAGAAACTAACCCAGTGGATGAACAGCCACATGTTTCCCCGTTAAAATATTGTGGAAAGGTGTCCGCTGTGGAAATGGAATCACATGAGAAAGAGGATGAACAACCACAAGTTGAATCACATCGCTTCCATCCTCTTAATTGTCGTCGTTACTGGAATATCAGTTTTAGGTATTATATTTTTCAATTTTTGTCATGTTTGTAAATTGATGATGTTTTGATCATTTACCTCGATTGAAACTACACTTTTCAAAACTTGTCATGTTTTTTATTTGATCATGTTTTGTTCATCTATCTCGATTGAAACGTACACTTCTCAAAACTTGTCATGTTTTTTATTTGATTATGTTTTGTTCATCTATCTCGATTAAAACGTACACTTCTCAAAACTTGTCATGTTTGCTGATTTTTGTCATTTTTTTATTTGATCATGTTTTGTTCATCTACCACGATCGAAATCTACACTTCTCAAAACTTGCCATTTTTTTGATTTTGTCGTGTTTTTTAATTGATCTTGTCTTGTTCATCTACTTCGATCAAGTTTTGTTATATTTTGTGAATTGATCATGTTTTGTCATGTTTTCTGCTTACGTATTCGTTTTTTTAAGTGTCAAGTTTTCTTTTTAAATTTTAAGGGAATGAAAATATGAGAGAGAAGATTAGGAGAGAGAAAAAATTCAAAAGATTAGGTGAGAGAAATGTTTGAAAGATGAGAGAGAATTGAGATAATTAGAAAAGATAAAATAAAAAAAATAGAAGAAAGATTTGAAAATTTAGGAGAAAGAAAGGGTAGTTTAGGATTTAATTGAATTTGAGGATGGAAAGATAAGTATTTAAATGCATTAGGATGAGTACCTAAATAAGTAGGGTAAAAAGGATGGCTAATTAAGTTCCCCTTTAGATTAAGTAATGAGATATCAATAGATCCCCCCATCTAGTCGCATTGAACCCGTAGGGTTTGTTTGTTTGGGGGATAATTTTAGGCGAGATTGTGGTCAAGGGATTATGTGACACCCCGTTATCCGGTAGCCGGCGGTACTGCAGAAGGGCAGGCTCCGTCCGGCCGGGAGGGGATAAGTTATCGTTTATAAGAAAAGATCCCTTATACTTGTACAAGGCCTTTTAAATCCGTGAGGGCGGGCCAAAGCGCATAGGAACTTCGCAGTTAAGCGTGCTCGTCCTGGGAGCAATCCAGGGATGGGTGACCTCACTGGGAAGTCCATGGGCTTTGGACCTCCGAAGCGGACAATATTGTACAAAGATGGAGCGGGTCGTTACAGGTGGTATCAGAGCACAACCCTGGTCTACATGGTGGGGGCCACCTCTAGAATCTGGTACGAGCACAGTGATTGTGCTATACAGAACTAAGTGCCACACCATGGCCACCAGGGGAAGGTTACTGGGCCTGTGCAACGAGGACGTTGCATCCCCTAAGGGGGGTAGATTGTGACACCCCGTTATCCGGTAGCCGGCGGTACTGCAGAAGGGCAGGCTCCGTCCGGCCGGGAGGGGGTAAGTTATCGTTTATAAGAAAAGATCCCTTCTACTTGTACAAGGCCTTTTAAATCCGTGAGGGCGGGCCAAAGCGCATAGCCGGCGGTACTGCAGAAGGGCAGGCTCCGTTCGGACGGGAGGGGGTAAGTTATGGTTTATAAGAAAAGATCCCTTCTACTTGTACAAGGCCTTTTAAATCCGTGAGGGCGGGCCAAAGCGCATAGGAACTTCGCAGTTAAGCGTGCTCGTCCTGGGAGCAATCCAGGGATGGGTGACCTCACTGGGAAGTCCATGGGCTTTGGACGTCCAAAGCGGACAATATTGTACAAAGATGGAGCGGATCGTTACAGGTGGTATCAGAGCACAACCCTGGTCTACATGGTGGGGGTCACCTCTAGAATCTGGTACGAGCACAGTGATTGTGTTGTACAGAACTAAGTGCCACACCATGGCCACCAGGGGAAGGTTGTTGGGCCTGTGCAACGAGGACGTTGCATCCCTAAGGGGGATAGATTGTGACACACCGCTTTCCGATAGCCGGCGGTACTGCAGAAGGGCAGGCTCCGTCCGGACGGGAGGGGGTAAGTTATGGTTTATAAGAAAAGATCCCTTCTACTTGTACAAGGCCTTTTAAATCCGTGAGGGCGGGCCAAAGCGCATAGGAACTTCGCAGTTAAGCGTGCTCGTCCTGGGAGCAATCCAGGGATGAGTGACCTCACTGGGAAGTCCATGGGCTTTGGACGTCCAAAGCGGACAATATTATACAAAGATGGAGCGGATCGTTACAGATTATTAGTCCTAAATGACTAAATAGTTTAGTCTTAGACTATTTGTTACTTTCTGTTAAAAAAAAAAAAAAAGACTCTTTGTTACTTTGATTTGGAAAAAGCTAAAGTATTCCCTTTGTTATGGTGTACTCCAAATATACTACTAATTTATACCACCCAGTGCTTAATGTTACTATGACATTGAGTGGTTAATATTATGGAGTACCATTTTTTTAACCACTGGATATGTTATAATATTGAGTGGTTAATATTATGACGGAGAATACCGTTAAAAAAAAAAAAAAGTGAATTTAGATTTATTCAAAGGAAAATAATTTTCACACTTCTCTTTTAACCATCCACAATCTCTTTTTTGTTTTTATCCACATGAATTTACAATATTGTCATTGGATGCGTGAAAAAGTGTATTGAATAAAGGGCAAGATAATAAATTCAAGTGGATAAAGACAAAAAAGAGAGTGTATATTATAAAGAGGGGAGTGTAAAAATCAATTCTCTTATTAAAAATGTACTGCATGATAGGGGAAATGTTATTCTTTCTTTTGGTAAATGTTAGTATGTCATTTATGGTTTGAAAATGTTAAGCCGTTGGTGGTTTTTATGTTACACCGTCTTATGTAACATGTTATGCCATTAAGTGGTTAGTGTTACAGTCGACCCCTTAACTAACCAAGCTTGATTCATATACCAATTGAGCCTCGATAATTGAGCCAAGTCTAAAAAAGCAAGCTAAGTTTTTCCTAGCCGAGTTTTACTAAACAAGTTAATTAAGCAAAGCAAAGCCAAACCTTAACTAGCCGAGTTCGGTTCACCTCCTGTGTGTATGGACCCTTCACGGTCTACTTGTGCGTGTGATTGTACTAAAGTTTTTTGCGAAAGACAAAATGTAAAAAATAAGAGACCAGTCACGCGAAGATTATTCTTGGTTTCCAAAGTTAGGGGTATACAAGAATTAATGAACAAAAGCCTCAATTTTTTATTTTTCCTTAAACCACATATAGCATTGATAAGTTAGCTCTTGTGAAATTATTATAAAGGCTAATGGGCTTGTAGCTTAATGGCACTTCCTCACTTCTTCCGCATAGAAGGTGACGATTCGATTCCCGTCAGGAACGTAAGTGTTTGATATGGTGGTTGATATCCTTTGGACTTGCTCCACCCATATGCCGCTTAGTGGTATCCCTTTCCCATCCCTTAGAGTATCCACAATACTATAATCAAAAGTAAAAGGTTTTTAAAGTTAACAATGTTGGTGTAAAATATGGCTCACAATGCTATAATCAAATTTAACAACCTCCTTAGAAATAATCAAATTTTGGCCTTTGGATAACCAAAATTAGCAACCTTTTGACAATAACCAAATTTAATAAACCCTACATATTTTCAATCAAATACTCCAATCATTATACAAAAATGTTCTATCTCTCTTCCCTTTTCTTCTCTCTTTCTTTTCGAACAATATTTTACTAAAAAAATGTTTTTTTTTTTCCAGAAAACTGTTTTTAAAAATAGATTTTTTTCCAAAAAAAAAGTTTCAAAAACCATTTTCTATTTCTAGTAAATCGTCTTTAGTTGTTTCAAAACTATTTTTAGAAAAACTATTTTCTATTGTTCACAATTTTTAGTTTTTGGCGGTTTGAAAAGATGATGTAACAAATTTTGGTTATCCAATTTTGATTATAGCATTGTAGACATCAACATTATTAACATTAGCAATCTCTTAAATGAATAATCAAAAGCTGACGTGGCAACTTTTGATTATCATTTTTTGATTATAGCATTGTGGATACTCTTACGAGTAGGCTAGATATCTATCGAGAAAAAAAAAATTATTATAAAAAATATCGATGCTGCTCCATCAACTCAAACTTAAAAACTCTCTACAGTTTTTTTTGTCGGTACACGACCATGTAAGCCTCAATTAGTCAATTGGATGCAGAATTCAAATTACAAGTTTTTGTAGGCTCCCAACTTTGGGGACATACAATTTCGTTCGAGGCCCACGAGAGCAAATCCATCTGAAATGGATTCAACCCACTCAAGCTCATGCCCAATAGCCTAGCCGTCCTTTATCAAATTGTTCTCTAGTCTGGGGCAGGGATGGTAACCGTGTGGTTTAGTTCACTTCGGTTCAGTTATCAGTAAAACCAAAACCGAACCAAATTTTATACGTAAGGCCGAAGCCATAACCAATGTCGGCGGGTTTTTTTTTTTTTTTTTTTTCATTTAAACCATAATCAAAACCATTGGTTACCATTTTGGTCCAATTTTTCGTCGAAACTGGTGGTTAGCATTTTTAATCACTCAACCTTGATCAACCAGGGGCAGAAAAAAAAAAAAAAAACAATGTAAATTATAAGTGTGATTAACACAGAAAAAGAGACAAAATCACAGTTCACAACAAAGTTAAACTTTTTTAGGGACGTAATTGTGAATGAACTTGGGGACCATTGGCCTTTCAAGGCTTTTGGCTTTCCCGAGCCTCATCAATTTCCCTTATTATTCATGGTTGGAGATTTTCCCCCATTCATTTCACAAATTCAAGGCTTAGCAGCAGCTCAAAGATTTCTTTTTGGCTATATTTTGGACAATCCTATTTCAGATTTTATTCACATGCAAGTTCCACGAAATCCTTGTAGCAAATTCTCATATTGTTCTTGAGTGGAAGAGAGCTAGACACTAAGTCAGTTTGCCAAAACTGCTTACGATGGTGTTCTGTGAGTCATGGTTCAAGTTGGATTATTCTAGGAGATAGATGTCGATTCAACCTCAATACCCTTCTCAGTAGGATGCCAATCTATTTTAAGGAGATTGTGAGAAACACATAATTTGATTCGGGTTTTTTTTTTTATTATCATGTTTCATTCGATTGTAATTTGTAATTTCTATTATTGTGTAATAAAATTGTATTCTGGATTCATGTTGAATGTGTATTTCCCATCTATTAATATTCTGTTCGGTTTTGATTACGGTTCAATTTCGGTGAACCAAAATCAAAATTGAACCGGTCGGTTTTTACAAATTGAAATCAATAACCATAAATGCGGTAAAAATCGATCAAAACCCGTTCCATCAGTTCGATTAACCATCGGTTCGGTTAAAATTGTCATCCATGATCTAAGGCCGTGTATAACAATTTAGTAAAAACCAAAAATAAAAATAAAAAGCCCAAAAAATTTGCAAAAAATAGAACACGCCATTCAAGATTGAACATGGATGTTACTCCTCACCCCTTACCACCACAATGAAGAATCCATAAAACCCATATTGGACACATTGGTCGAGGTATTTTTACTAAGATTACCTCTACAGCGCCCATGCTCTTTCAACGGACAGTACTTGGCCCGAGAATTAATCCGGTTGGTTGTTAGTTAATTTTGCTTCTCACCTAATTGATTAAGGTTCGATTATTGAGGTCTGAAAGAAAGAAGTTTCTTGTGAATTCTCTATCTTAGCGTGGATGGTCTTGCCTTTTACCGGATCAGAAAGAGGATTAGTCGAGGTGCTCGTTAGTTGACGCAGACATTCTGATCGTCGGAAAAACAAAAAGAAATAATAAAAAGAAAGAAGAAGATTAATGTGGTCCAATATGAACGAATGGGTTCAACTCTCCTGACAAAATTAACCAAAAGATAAAAGCACTGGTCGCTTTCCAATTCAGGAACTTAACTCGCCAATTAAACAAACTTTAAGACTTCCAAAAACAGATGTAAAGATTGAAAAACCCCATATGCTTCCCATGCCTTCATTGAATGCCATGCAAGTGTTATTTCCTTTGTGTGCTCATTTTGATAAAAGAAATTATTAGTGAGGCAGTTAAAAATAATAATACTGTAATAGGCCAGGAAACAATTGCAAAAACGAGATTTCTATAAAACTTAAAATTTACAATTTTTTTTCAAGAAAAAACTAATCCTAGTGAAGAAGTTAGAGACGTGAGTCTCACAATTTCATGCTAAAAAAACACATATAAGAGTTGCAGAAAAATTAGACTTTAATTTCTCGTACGTTATTTATTTATTTCCTAGCAATTGAACGGGCCTAAATGATTCACCACATACGTTTGGTCTATTAAAACTTGACAAAAGTACGTTTGGTCTATTGTCAAAAAATTCTGGGAATTTTTGGGATTATGCCTTGTAAGGCTTTGGTTATACATATCATTAGTCTTGTTATGCTTGTGATGATGAGATTATGCCAAAAATTACAATGTCTCCAAATAGAGGGTAGACACGGTAGTTTTTCCCATGTATTGAAGTATTATAAGTTATTAAACCATTTTTTTTGAAGTTGAGCTAGATATTGTTATAGCTCTGCATGACTGCATTAATAGGGATCCATAAGTTTGGAAAAAATAACAAGGTAACCAAAAGCATGTGGGATAATATAGTCAGCACATGGGAAACAAAGGAGATAATTAGTCAACCAAAATCTTATCTTGTGACGCGCAATGTACCTACTACGGTTCCACTTAATGAACAATTTTTTTTTTTAATTTTTTATCGAAGATCATAAGACACTGATTACTATTTATTTCTCTTGTGACATTAATTATGCTTTGTTCAAATAGCAACGATCAATTTGATGTTTGTGTAAATGGTGAACGCATTGGTGAACGCATTGAGATTTAGGAAGCCAAACCCGGCCTTTCGCCGAGCGCAATGACCGTGACCGAACCATCACATTCAACCCACTTACACCACGCGGCAGCGTCTCGAGTGCACTAAATAATTTTCTGCAGAAATGGTGGGGTGGTGGTGGGTCAACATCAATAGCTATTTAAGCACACGTGAGCTTTTTTATTATATGCTTTAGATAGATTTTCAAGAGTCGACGTTAACGAGGTTAGGTAGCTCTGTGATGTAATTAAATACTCCACTTTAATTAATTGCCACGAAACAATGTGGAGGGAGGGGCGGGGCCGGGACGAGACAGAGAAAAGACAGAACAGAACGACTTATGAAAAAGCCGGCCAATGTCCCCTGCTTTTTGCCGAGGGCCGGATGGCCCGGATACAACGTTCGAACTACTACGGGAAAGTGACGGTCATAATTAATATCCTTCAAAAATATTTTCAACATTAATAAAAATATTCGGTCTCAGCATGTTATAGACGGGTATTAATTATTAAAATACATTATGGGCCGTCATTTTTTCAACTACTTACATCCGGTGTTTGTATAGAAGTGGAATATAATACGGTTAATACCTCCGGATTATATATGCGTTTGGAGCCGGGATATACAAAGGTGGAATCGGTAATGTAATCTGTCTAGAGCTAAAATGGATTAATTGGTTTGGTGGAATGGATTGAGATTAAATTATTTTTAAAAAAAAATGCTAATAAATTTTTGTTTTTTTCAAAATTGACTTGGGCCATAGCCTATCCTTCAATACTCATAGTTCCGCTCTTGCGATGTGATCACAGATGTAGGAGTCGTGTGGATCTAATGTGATGGAGCAATAATTATAATGGAAGGTAATGAAATATCATCCCCGGAGTACTATCGATCCATCGCCTTTTAAGCAATAACCGCACAAGAGTTGATATCAATTGGGAAGTTTCAAACCATATTTCACAGAAGAGCAAACTTATATACCGGCTTTGATCACCAGGCCAGTGGACTATAATAACAAATGAATGCAAGCAGCCAACTACTTTCACCCTGCAGGCAAGTAATAACTCAATTAGAAGCTAGGGATAAAATAATAAGAGTCAGACTACAGTTCCCGACGGGGGAATTCCCAGACCGAATTCCCGACGCCACACCGGGGCCACACCGGCCACCGGAAGGCTGATCGGATCCGACCAAAAATTCTAAAAAAAAAAACCGAGTGGGCGAGCGCAGAATAAATGGCATTCAATGTGTTTAGGTGGTCGATCCAAACACTCCATTTTTTTCGTAAACATTTGTATAAAAAAAATACATTTGTATACAAAAACATAGAGTGTTTGGATCGGCTACCTAGACATATCGGATGCCATTTATTCCCGCGCACGCCCTCTGGGTTTTTTTTTTATAGAATTTTTGATCGGATCCGATCAGCCGTCCGGTGGCCGGAGTGGCCCCGGCGTGGCGTCGGGAATTCACGTCGGGATGCACAGACTTTCTGAAATAGTAATGCTAGGGAGAGAGAGAGAGGAGTCAGGAATGTTTTCACTTTCAATAGGATTAAAAAAGTGTACTTTTCATTTATTAATCAATTCAAAAACAAAAATGGTTCCCATTATTCGATGTTCGTGAACCCTCAGCCTTAGAGGGTGTTTTGGGAAGTAAAATTTTTGTAGATTTTTATTTAAAATTGAGAAATTGTTAGGTGTTTTCGGTAGTAAATAAATTGTTGAGAATGTCAAGTTATTTCACAGTAACTCTACTCACAAATCATCAATAATTTATTTACTATCGAAAACAATTTGACATTTCTTGACAATTTATTCACTACCGAAAATACTTATTAATTTTTCAACGACAAATAAAAATTTACAAATTTTTCGCTATCACCGAAAACACTTACGCCCACTGCCGACGGCAAATTTTTATAAATCCTGAAATTTTGCCAGTACTCTATGAATTAAATCATTGCCAGGTAGTAATTAATGAAGTAGACTTGATAGACATTTGCAAGTACTACATGTTTAAGCAGTGGCATTTCTGTAGTATGTTGATAATTGATGCCCATTCCCGGTTCACTAGTAAATCTCATGCTATAAATTTACTCAATTGCTAGATTTGCTTCCTCAGTTTTGGCAACACTTTGTAAGTAAAGTTATACCAAAATCCTCTACCATTCTCTCTCCTTTTTTTTTTTTTTTATAACTCCAAGTGTTCGGGTCAATTTACGTACATCTTGACTATTTTTTGAAAAACCAGTCATGCCGCCTGCTTACCAATTCTCTCACTTTCCAAATGCCTAATTTGCGCAAAACTTTTCTTCACCCTCTTGTCGATAAAACTATCTACAATCGGAATGTCTTCGTATCAAATTTCTAATGTACTTCTGTTCTAGTGCAATATCAGCTCGTAATAGATTACGTGAGATTCTCTCGTTTGGAGATTTTCACCTGATCTATTTGCTGAAATTGTACGGCAATATTACCAGGAATAACTCTGCCGCTTGAGATTTAAAGCACATTCCACATTCTCCGGATTTTTCCTTTGTTTCAAAAGAAAATTTTGTGATTTCTACTAATATTGTTTTTTTTTTTCCCCCTTCTTTTTTTGGCTTTTGTCTGATGGGATTTGCAGGAGAATTTTGGAGCCAAACTGCAGAAGAAATATTTGAGATGACCAGATCAGGTGTTTTGAGTAACAGTACCGCTGTCCATAGACCATGCATTGTCTCCATTGGTTTGTGCTTCGGCTTCTTGTTTGCTGTTTTCTTCGGTACCTCTCTCTCTCTCTCTCTCTCTCTCTCTCACACACACACACACACACAGAGGAAAAGAACTGTCTTCTTCATTTCTAAATCATCATGCATATACATGTCGTTATTAGTTTCCTATAACATGCATGCAGCAGGTATACATACGATGTTTATTTAATATTTTAGTTATAATAGGAGGACAAAATTTGTCTTGACAATTCATATTGGCTTTTCATTTTCCTTTTTATCTTTTGGGTGGAATTAAAGTTGTTTAAGACCATGCATGCACGCGGTTTCCGATTCATTTATTTTGCACCATTTACAATATTAATATTTTTCGTCTCAAAAAAACTTTAATTATTAATGCAGTTGTGGGGATTTATTGGTCATCAGAAGCAATAAATGGAGGTGGTGGATTTCAAGAATCGGTCTTTTCGAAGGGAAGTAGTAGTAATTCAACCACTGGGTCTGGCTGTGCCAGAAAGCTACTGGCCATGGGTGGTAGGCAACTCAAGTCCTTTTTTGTAATTTTTGGCTTCATTTTTTAATTTCTTGTTTGAAAATTTTGCAAAAATTAAGCTTCGGAAAGGAACTTGATTAATTAATCACATTAATGGAATGTGCATGCATGGATTATGCATGGGAAATGGGTGATCAACTCGGTATTAAAAAAGGTTGAGAAAAGATAGAATACATGAAAAAGAAAACTTGAAACTGTCCGTGAAATAACACCGGACGGTCCCAAGCCTCGAAAAGATTTATACTGTGTAAAAGAGCGACACGAAAAAAACAGAACGGTAAAAAATACTATCAAAATGAATTACTATAGAGGTTTCGATATATGGTCGTTTATAATTATAGATGCATACATTCTTTTGCATCTATATATGTTCATTTCAAAAGATAAAAAAAAAACTCTGCGTTAAATTATTTTCCTCAGCTGCATACAATTCTAGAAGGGTAGTTATGGTATGTTTTATTTTTATTTTTTTTGGAATAAATCTTGAATGGAGTGTTTTTTTTTTTTAACTTTTCAACGAATGAGTGTTAGATGCATGTTATGAAATTAGACTTTTTAATTTTGCTCTTGATCAAAAGGCAACTAATTAAGCAAAGAATTAATATTGATTAATAAGCGAAATTCCAATGAGCACATAAGCCCTGCTTTTTCGATGAATTGAGGAAACCTTTATAAGGGACTTGGGGGGCTGCTGTCCTTTCAAGGGACCGCAGCGTGCCGTCACTACTGAGGGGTTCCCGCTTCGGTCTCGCTCAGACGATCGGAAACGTTCACTTCGTAGAGCTCGTCGAGTTGAACAAGTATTTCAAAAAATTAGCTTGATCAGATATCATTAAATGCCTGATCGAAACACATATAACTTGCCAATAATGGGTTCTAGGAAATTTGATTCAGTGTTTCGGATCCATTCTTTTCAAGACAAAAAGGTTTCGATTAGACACTTAATAATATCCTATTGAGTTGATTTTTTGCCTACTTGTTCAGCTCGACAAGCTTTACGAAGTGAACGTTTCCGATCGTTGAAGTGAGACCGGAGCGGGGCCCCCTCGGCCGGGACAGCACACTGCTGTCCAGCAGCCCCCCAACTCCCCTTTATAAGACAGGTTCGGATTTCCCCCGGTCTAAGTTTTGGACGGGACAGGACAATTCAAATCTGGACCATACATTTGTATATCCAATGGTTCAGGTAAGAGTCTCGAAGCAAATCCGAACTACTGCATGATTGTAACAATGGATGATCGAGATATGGACTATCCCGTCCACTCAAAATTAAGGGCCAAAGAGGATTCAATTCCTTCCAAGAAATGCTACACCGATTAACAATTGTACTTCGTTTTACCCATGCATGTCGTTTCACAAACTGGTGTGGAATCCTGTAGACAGCCTCATAAGTTCTCCTAAACAGCTGATCATATTTGAACTTATTTGATCAACTCTCCTTTACTTCAAATTAGATGATAACGGCGGCGTTGGCGGTGATGATGGTGGTGACGGTAGCGGTGATGCTGGCGGCACAATGAATCGGATAGGCGGAACGTGTTCAAAGGACAACATATTCATCATCCAAGGGCCAACATCCCCACTCCCCAACGGCATCCCAACCTACACCGTCCAAGTCCTCAACGTATGCGTATCCGGTTGCAGCGTCTCCAACATCCACCTGACCTGTGGTTGGTTCAGCTCCGCGAGGCTAATCAATCCTCGCATCTTCAGGCGAATCTATTTCAACGACTGTCTTGTCAACAACGGAGAGGCTCTGAGTCCCGGAGACAGCCTCTCTTTCCAATATGCAAATAGCTTTCGCTACCCTCTATCGGTATCCTCTATGGCTTGCGACTAACCGGTTGAAGTAATCTACCTAGGAACAAATGTAGTTGTAGATGGTGTTAACCTAGCTATGTTCTTGTGTATGATGAGTATGTGCTAATGTTGTAACAAGACAAATAACCTCTAGTGTCTTTTTTTGTATTGCCGTTCACTCCCGATTCTGTGGAATGACAGTGTACGTAGATAAGCAAAATGTGTCTCATCCGCCTATAAAAAAATTTGTCGGGTTTGCAAAAAGTGGTCAAAAAATTTATACATTGTCATCGAGAAAAATTCAAACTTATTTTGATAAATTAAAAGAAACTTATCGATATTTAGTACTCCTAGCAGGAAATTTTTTGAATTTCTTTCGA
Organism: Rhododendron mucronatum var. ripense; assembly: GCA_019656295.1. Lineage (NCBI taxonomy): Eukaryota > Viridiplantae > Streptophyta > Magnoliopsida > Ericales > Ericaceae > Rhododendron > Rhododendron mucronatum. The sequence goes on from BPLT01000026.1 coordinate 723,180, forward strand.
TAAAAATGATGTATGAAGTCAATGTTTTGCGGATCACACAATCTTTTTGGGTGGGTTGGGGGTAGTACATACTAGATAGGATGAAATGTTTTACAATAAGTTCATGTTGCAGGATTTGCAGAAAAATCGATTCCCCAAAATTGAAATGAGTTTGTCTTTTTTGGCGCTAGACGATAGGATGTTAGTTATTAGATAAGTTAGATTACTAAACAGGCAAACCTCAAGTTTACAAGAGTCAAACCCTTGACATTATACCCAAAGGAGCGCTACACAATCATTGGGCCAGGGTATTGTGGATCGTTGCTTGTGAACAAAGGCACAATATACCGAACCACGATGATGGCTTTATGATCTTGATCTTCTGTGTTTTCAATCAATCTTTTTCTTACCAATCAAACAATTTAATTCTGCAATCCTGGCTTACCGAGCTAAGCACAGAAGTGCAAAGGCCAAGATTAAACAAGGAATAATTTACGAAAAACGGATCGTCAAAATGAAAATTTTGAGAAAAAGAAAGAAATTCAGTGGGGGCTCGGGCCACCACTGGTCTTCCATTCCCCTCTGAGACCCACATGCATCGGACAACTTCAAACACGTGTACGTCTCAATCTCCGTCCAATTGTCTCGTGTCCCAAACAATACTGAGAACAATAGAACTTGTTACAAGAACTGTAGAAGAAACCAGAGAAGCCAACATGGCTTAAAGAACTTGAGTTACAAATATGGATACTACTTCAACTATTGTAAGTAGTACAAGACTTGCTGAGATGGGGTTCTTCACGAACTCCAATGTGGACAGGAAAATAATATAAGCAGTACCTAAACTTACTACTACTAAAGTGAAGTCCACATCTTCTCAATATCTCTCTATACCTGATTAACACTTTCATTCCTCAGAACAGGCAAGAAAATATTTCAGAACACCTATTCTTCCCCAAAAAATGTTGGAGTATCTTGAAATGCAGCTGTGGCCAAATTCAAAATGCAGCTGTGGTCCCAAAAAATGCAGCTGTGGTCAAATTCAACATAAAGAATGAAAATTGCGGGAGCCGGCGTCTTCACGCTTGTGCAAGACCCTTTTTTACGAGCATATCATAGACTCTGTCGACTTTACTTGGTTCAACTTTGTTGAAAAATGAATAGGCATCAGATTTCTTTGTAATATAACCACTCATGATCTGGATAGTCATGAGCTCTTGCATCTTGAGATAATCTGTTGGTGCTAACCTTATCTCGCGGCACAGTTGTTTCTCCTGCCAACACACACGCAGGAAAAACAAAAGAGAGAGGATGGATTGAATGACCAAGTATGTAAAATACAAACCGACAAAACAACAATAAAACATCTACTTGTACTATCTCTAGCATGGTGAAACTAAATCCAAACCCTCCACTGGATGTGATCGTAATTAAATGTATAGATATCTGAGCATTTCTGTAACTGGGGACGAAGCGGGATTTGGTTTTCAAAGGAGCCAAGAATAACTTTACAAACTCTAAGAGCAGAGATGGCATGATTTTTAAAAAAAAAAATTTTGACATGATTTTTAAGACCAGAAATTTGGATAAAGTTCAGCAAAAGTACTTCAAGTCTTTAAAAGAGGGAAAAGTGTTGAAGATTTGGTGAAAACTCCAATAGAATGGTTGGCGCGGTAGAGGGTATTAGGAATGTAAGGGTTGTTTTGTACGACAAATTTAGATGCCTTTGAAGGCTTGGGGGTGGCCATGCCCCCTCGGCCCAGTTTACTTTCATCTATGTTCAAAACTATCCACAACTGAATGACCCTTGCAAGCTTTTATGAAAGCGAACCGAACGATAATAAGAATCTCTCTATAAATGGAAATGGTTGGTTTATGGCGAAAAGCTCACGATTAGAGCATGCAGCCTGTTCTACTCCCAGAAGAAAAATTAGGAAAGAGAAACCGCATACTTACAGATTCAGACAGTAATTCCATAGCAGAGGTCGAATTAGCATCTGTAGTTCTTGAATTTGAATCCTTGCCAACTGAATTGCATGATTTGAGCCCATTTACACCACCCTGACTGCTTGGACCAGCCTGAGGATTCTCTTTTGCGCAACGGGCATTTTCTTCAGCCTCCCTCTTCCTTTTCTGTTCAAAGTAACTCCTAGCTTCTTCTCTTGAACGACAGCCAGCAGTGCGGGCTTCCTGAAAGATTAGTTTTAAATTTTCATCAGAATGAAGCATACATTTCAATCCCAAGAGCAACTCTGAATAATAAGAACACTAGAATCCATTTTGAACAAGTCCAAATAAGCAGAAACTAGGATACACAAGGAACGGTTGTTTAAGATGAAGTTTGTAAATCCTCAATGGCTTCAGCAACCGAAATTTGATGGTCAAAAGTGATGGCGTGTAAACAGAGTAACCCATCCATAAATCAGTGACATTGCCATTATGACTTGCATTTGCGTAACGGATATAAATAGAAGAAACGACAAACAGTTTGTCCAAGAGGAATTTTGGTATTGCCTTGTTCGAAGATATGTATCATACCTTGAGTTCTTGAATCCTTTTCAAAATTCGATGTTCCTGAACAACAGTCTTAAGCAAGTCATCATGCTCCTCTTTGGTATGAAAACGCATGAAGACATCATAACGGCGACATATGTCCTTTTCTTCAGGAGATAAGTCGTTCTCAAAAGCACTTGGTTGGAGTAAGTTTCTTTCTAAGATGAAATCTTTTCTGCGCTTCCTCTCATCAAGCCTTCCAATGAGTTATTTGAACCATGCACCCATAGACAATCAAAATACGTAAATAAGAAGGGGAGAGAAGGCAGAACACCTTGAAAATCAGGATAGCAGTCTAAACAGTCTAGAAATAATAAGTTAAAATGTACCTATTCTCTCTTGTCAACAAAAATAATTTTTATGACTGGAAACAGTCATGACGCTAGTACACCTTCTATTCTTATAGTTCATACCACAGTATGCCAAATTAATTACGGTCACGACTTCCAGGATCGGTTTTACCCAAAATGGACCCTAGAAGTCGTGACAATTACCATGAGATATACCAAATAAAAGCCCCATTGAAATTCCCTGCCAATCACAAAAAGACACTACAAAATTCACCTCAGGTCCAAGCAAATCATTTGATATTCAAACTATTAAGTGAGACCATAATCATCATCCTAGTAATCATTTACTAAAATAGTTGCTGAAGTTCTCGTTTTGAGTTTTGCACTACAGATTAGGTCACTAAATAGATGGTCGCTTATAATATCTCTACATCCCCTGGTATAAGGTAGCTATGTCCCACCCAAGGGAGAGAACAATTTATAGCAACTAGATACCTCTTCGAATTTTTTGTTTTTTGTTTTTTGATAAGTAAATATATTAGATACCTCTTCGAATAGATACGCAGGACCCTTAACTTCAGCTCACGCTCCTCTTCAGTGTCAGTTTCCTTGAATTCCATTTCAGCAAGTAATTGCTCAGCTTCATTATCATATTCAGGATCAAATTCCTGCCTTTTGGCATTGAAGCCACTTAACTCCATCAAAGAAGGGCCCTCATCCTTTGAAGGTTTAGGTTTCTTGTCCCCAGAATTCCTGTCAGATAGATGATCTGCCAATGACGTACGAATAAATTCCATGAGTAAATAAATTAATGGAATTCTTTTGCAAAAAATTAGGAAAGAAGAAGACATCACACCTTCCACTTTCACAGAATTGGAGCTATTCTTGACCTGCGATATGTTGGATGCCTTTTTAAGGTCTGATCCTGCAACATTTGTGTGGTTAGAAAGGCTCTGGATTCTGTTTGTTGTGGGTTAAACAAACCATCTGGCCATACACCGGTACATTATTTAAAAATAATTACCACACAAATCACTGATAACGCACGTATTTGACTTACCAGCATTCACAGATAGTAACCGACCTGAAGAGCCACTTTTATGTGATTCTTCAATCCTAATTATTTACATGCAAAATAATTTGAATCAGGACTCAGAAGTACATGACAATTCTACCAAACGAATCTATAGAAAGAAGAAATGATCGTGATACTTGATTCTTGAGGGAGAAAATAGAGATTCTTCCTTCAAGGTGAGCTCCCCAAGTCCTGTCAAAGCAACAGAGCTGACAATAGGAATCATCATTGTGAAAAAAACCTACATGAGGAAGCATGCTAAATGAAATGAGTAGACGTTGCCAATTCACCAACTGTGCACTTGCCTCGAATGCACAAACCACCACACTATGTGACAAACAAATAAAGCAGATCACAAAAATAAAAGTTCACCAAGCGTCAGCTCTCATGTGCTACTCAAATGACAATGCGTAACTCCTAAAAGATTAGTCCTCTGTGAGGTCATAACTCATGACTGACACTGGTAGAAAATTCAGCGAGCTAGGTAACGACTCATGATATACAAGTAGGTTATTTTCCACAGCCAAATTCAGCAGGTCATCGGAAAATAGAACCAGTAGGAATGAGAGATAATAGGCAATATAGTCACCAACCTTTTCTGTCTTCACCCTGCCCTTTAGCCATTGCAAGGAGTTCCTTGCGGTTTTTCCCGACAACATGAGTCATGTCCTACAAGAGACTTTTAAATAAATTTTGGGATATTCAAAATCAATATTCCAGAAATAGTATATGTATTAAACAATTAACACTAGGTTGTCATACAGGCAGAGGGAAGTATGGTGAGTTCATGTAGGTGGTGTCATAATGTTGAATACATTGTTGTTTACTCTTTGTCCCGACATGCTCAGCAATCTCCGCCCAATTTCCCATGCCATACATTTCAATCCCCTATATAAAAGATACCACCACCGGCCCAAAAAAAGAAAAGAAAATTAACAAGTAAGATATCAAACCAAGAAACTAAATAACATGATGTGCAAATCAAGAAGGATAGGTCAAACATGTAATAAAGGACTAAAGAATGAAAGCTACCTCCAGAAGCAAAATTTCTTCATCAGCATTCCAGTCTGGACAGATTAGTGGGAAAGATAAATTGTCCTGTTGAAATGCAATACATAGCGTCAGTGTGATCTTACTATTTCTTTCTCTTGACCCATGACACCGACATATTTCGTCCACAGAAAAATACCATTTGAAACTTTAGACACAATTCTGCTTCGGTGTGCAGGAAAGCTAGCACATATAGATCAGGACAATGGCATAACTTCACAAATCAACAAGGTGCGAAAAGAAATTAGAGTGATCCTACTAACCATAACCCTGTAAGGGTGATTGCTTTTATGAGGATTAACCTCAGCACCAACAGAAAAGCACTCTATGCACAGGTCGAAATCAGGACACACAGCACACTTAATACGTATTTTCCCTGTAAGATCTTTGTTGCAGTAGTTGCAGTGGTACAAAGGCTTTTTCCCATCACCTGTTCCTTGGCCTGACACATTGAAGATTGAAATTATAACAGCGAACTAAGGATTAAGATTTCTAAGCGATGCTCACTTGTATAGCAAGTTACTGACTTAAAGAAGCATTTTCTAGAATGCATCTCACACGATAGAAGTGTTTGCATTTTGCAGCTAGTTGTAATTAACTGCAATATCATTTTAGTGTAGCATCTCTATCAAAATTACTATATAAGAAATTAAGGCACCTAGTAAGTCAGCGCCCAACTAACCATAGCAAACCAAAAAATTATATCAAGGGTCACCTCAATTGACCTTGTGGCATGAAACTCTCCGCATTCACATTGGTTAGTGAACTTAAATTCTAATTAGACGAAAAAAACTGGGTGTTTAAAGAGATATAATCATATAACCAAAAAGAAAACTAAATGTGAACCCCCTCTCCGCCCCTTTTCCAATCATTAGTTTACCTTCATCTAATTCTGACACACAGTGGAACAGTTAAGTCATCTGCAAATGCATCCAGCTATAGTTTACTAACTCTTTAACACATTCATAAGACAAATTCAAGGTACCTGCTACCATGGATTCCAAATTTTCTCCACTTGAGGCATTCTTTTTTCTCCTTGACCTGTGTCACAGAAATTATTCTTTAGACAAAGTAGAATAAAGTGCCCACACAACACTAAGAAAGAACTATTGACCTAGGAAAGAGATTTAATACCAAAAATATACAAAATAAGGAAGAAGCATTTGGAATATCAAACACGAAAGGAAAACCTGACTAAAGTGATTACAGGAAAATGCCAACAATGGGGTACCCTTATACCCAAAAAAAAAAAAAAAAAACAGAAGAAGACAAAAGATAAAAGGAAACGGAAAATCGGGTGTCCAAAGCTGTGGACATTTGAAACCTTGCATGTGTAGCGCCCAAACGATAACTTCCTACCTAAGAAAACCAAAGATGCATTATTCTAAACCATTGCATACAAAAGAAACATGGTGACAATAAATGTTGTCACTACTTTGGCCAATGTAGACTAGTTATGTACATGTTTATAGAGAGAGTTGCCTCCAACATCTGCACCACCTCTTATCTAGGACATTCGGTGCTCCAGAAGCAATGAGTTAACTATTGACTAAGCCCAAGATTATAATATTCTTCTGAAAGATACTAGCAGAATGAATTTGTGAAGCTGCAAATCTGCTGACAAATCCAAACCTCATATACTTTAATTTCTATTACATTGGACAAAACTCTATGTATCCTGGCTTCAAGTCGAGTGCTTAACTGCATTCTAAGTGCACTGTCTATGAGAGTCCAATTCAAACTCCATTACAGAGGGAATTCATACCTCCAGCACAGAAATCTGAACAGTCGAAATTTCAAACATAGAGGAGCAAAAACAGAAACCACTCCTTTTGCCGAGCAAAGAAAAAAACAGAAACCATTGGCATAAATATATACACATCCACATTTGTATAGCACAACATGCGAATGTAACACCCCATTAAATTCAGATTGAAGGATTTTTGGGGGGGTAAAAAGGTTGAAGAATTTTTAAACTGCATATTCACCAATACACACATACAAGAGCATGAACTTCATACATTTGTCAATACGTGTAAATAAACATAGATACATAATGCATTCGCATCACAAAAAATGCAGAAGTAAAATTGCATGAACTTCAGATTGGCCAAATGAATACAAAGCTATATAAACAATCATACATTTGTCAATACAAATATACTCACTTGCATCACAGAAAAGGTGAAAAAGTAATAAATTGCATGAATTTCGACTGAACATCCAAACAAATGAACAATCATACATTTGTCAACATAAGGCTCTGTTTGGTAAAGTTGCAAGTTTTTTGTTTTTCGCTTATGAAAAACAAGAAATGAGTTTTTGTTTATTTTAGTAGGAAAAAAAAAACATGTTTGGTGACCATAATAGTTTTTGTTTATTTGTTTTTTGGGCTGCCACTTTCAAAACAAATGAAAATGCAATTTTTGTGTTTCTAGAATTTCCGTAAACTAATGGAATTGATTATGTATTTTGTAAAAAAAAAAAGTAACACAAACATATTTAAGGTGCCTATTTCAAAAAATATCGGAAACAAAAATAAAAAACTGAAAATAAAAACTTTTCCAAACATAGCCTAAACATACTCATATTCATTTGTATCCCATAAAATGTGAAAGTAGAACAATTCAATGAATTTCAGATTGCCCATAAAAACAAACGCCCAAACAGCCGCGTAAAAATCACACCATTCGATACCCACATATACACAGAATATACAAAAGTAAAAAAAAAAAAAAAATTGCACTAAATTCAGAATATTTGAAACCTCTGGCTGGGATCTTCATCAGCATGAAAATTTCCACGGGAGCGACCCATTCTGTTCTGAAGTTCAGAGTCCTCACAAACACCTGTAAAATGTGGGTTTACACATACAGATATGTGACTCAAACCCAAATTCAACTAGACATCAGGTGGGGTGGTGCCTATACGTATATATAGCTGTTTTTTTTTTTGGGTTTGCACAGTTGTACGAACCCTAGAAATCGGAATGAATTTGGAGAAAAAATAAAGACCCAGATTCAGATTTTGTTTGAGATGGTATTTTAACATTCCAAGGTTGGGGAATAAATGAGCAAATCCCTGTCAGGATTTCTTGGATGCTGTTTCGTTTCCCTTGGCATTTTTTTTTTTTTTTTTTTTCCCTTGGCATTTGAAAGGTCACAAGTGAAAGACTAGTGGCGGACTTTTCTTTCTTTTTTTGGTCATGGTATACTAGTATCTACTGTAATATCTATCTACTGGTAGTAATTTTTTATTTTTTATTTTTTATTTTTTGTAAGGGCAAGGTGTCCTGAGCCGGGTTGTGGACATTTTGGACTAATCTCTGCAATTTTTTTCACAGCCGTTTCACACGTTTGTTTGTGCGCCAGAGTGAAGTGATCCCAAAAACTACTAGCTACGATAATTAAGCCTGAAACTTTATGAAGGATAAATCCTAAATCTCAGGTCTACCTACTTTATAGATTTATCTAATACGTAAAAGTGACATTTTAGGTGTATTTATTGCACCCGTGGGAAAATGGAGTACCATTACACTCTCATGTAGAGATATTTTGGGCAAATTTTTTATATCGTTTAATTTTTCCCTGAAGTTAGATTTTTTTCTAAATTTCCTAGACTGGTGAGTGAAATTAAAAAAAAAATTAAATTTATATCCAAAAAAGCTTAAAATATACGAAACACTAAAAATACCAGTTGTCTTTAAAATAATTCATTTTGACAAGGCCAATGCATATCGGCCCGCTAGTCCGCCCAACCTAGCCCATTTTTTTAAGGGTTTGGGATATGTGTTTAGGCATATTGGATTGGATTGGGTTGGGTTTTTAAACCCGTTTATCTAATAGGATGTGTTTGGAAACATCTCTTAAACTCAAGTTTGGCCCGGGTGACTTGAAAATAATGACGATGACGTGCATTACATATTTTATACTACGAAAAATTATTCAGAAGGGGAAAAGAAAAAAACTACTACTATACCTATATATACACACAATACTCTTTAATTTTTGATGTATACATATGTATATATTCCTTGATCTTCATTTAACTAAATTAGTACGGTTGTAAAGTCTAATTTATAATTGTGGAATGATTTATTTATAGTTGAACACTATACTTTAGAAAAATAAATGGGCTAGTTTGACTGACTTGGAAAATGAAACTCTAAAAAGGGCCAAATTTGAAAATATTAAATGAAACCTGATTATTAATAGGCCGAGTTTAAACATGCACAAATCTCATTATTATCTAGTATAAGCCGATGTATGTGCACTCCCTCCATCTATACATATCGACGAGGAGCACAAAAAGATGTAGTTTATTAAAGTAAGTGGGACTCGTTGTACTTTGAGGGAAACAACAAAGAATTTGGTCTTCTGACATATAGCAGGTCCCATGGGATGCCCCACCGAGGCAGAATTTTCTGTGTTGAAAATTTTCGTGTCCCGAGGAGGTTTTCGATCGTTGGATTTAAAATATGTAAAAAAAGATCACACAATTCAACGACGAAAAACTCCATCAGCACAGGGATTTTCGGGGACAGAAGAAATCGGACCCGACCCACCTTATTGAACTCGCAATGTAATGTAAATTTTGGACAGAGGGAGTGTGCTGCGAAGTCCGTGCTGCGCGACCGCCGGTGCCGCCTTGCCGGCATCGGTCCGACGATCGGAGACGTTCACTGCGTAGAGCTCGTCAAATACTACAAGTGTACCAAAAATCAACCCGACTTAATATCGTTAAGTACTTCATCGAAATACATATAATTTGAAAAAAAATGAATGCTAATGGATACGAAACACTGGATCAAAACCACTGAATCAATTCTTTTTGAATTATATGTGTTCCGATGAGACACTTAACGATATTTGATCGGGTTGATTTTTCGTACACTTGTAGTATTCGAGGAGCTCTACGCAGTGGACGTCTCCGATCGTCAGACCAATGCTGGCAAGGCGGCACCAGCGGCTGCGCAGCATACTCCCCCTGTCTGTAAATTTTGTACGTAAAGATTGCGGAGTCACAATATTTATTACACCGGTCAATACGAAAGAAAAACATTGACGATTATAATTTTTTTTAAAATATACTATTGATAAATTTCAATAAAAGCTGCTGGAGACGACTGAGGATAGGGAGGATAAAAAGTTACGTCAAACAAGGGTAAAATTTATATTAACTTATTTTTTCGTCTTTATATAAAAAAGAATTTACTTGTTTGTTTTACATCTAACTGTTGTGACTTATTGATTCATTCCGAAGAGAGGAATCGGAAAAACAAAAATTTGATCAAAACTCATAATTTTTTGAATAAAGACAAAAAAATAAGTCAACAAATCAGCTTATTTTACTTATTTTTTTTCTTTTTTAAAAAAATTATGAGTTTAGATAAAAAAAAATTTTACTTTTTCAATTTCTTTTGTCGAGACGAATCAATAAGTTACAAAAATTTGATGCAAAACTAACATATTCAATTTTTTTTAATAAAGGCAAAAAATAAGCCACTGTTTGTCTTTTCTCTAGCTTAATAACGTAAATAAGTTAGTATTTTTATGTTATTGAGCTAGAGAACATTTGGAACATCGATTCGGCTCCTTTGTTTAAAAAAAAATACCAGTTTACCGTAATTAGAATGGGTTTAGATTAAAAAGTTGAGAGACTTATTTTTTTGTCTTTATTCAATTTTTTTTTTTTTTTTTGCATTTGTAAATTTTTCGTCAAATTTTTGTGATTCATTGATTCGTCTTGACGAGAGAAACCGAAAAAAGCATAGTTTTTTTTTATTATCGAAACTCATATTTTTTTTGCAAAAGACAAAAAATAAGTTAAAAAAACTGTCTTTTTGACCTTTTTTTTTTTTAAATTATGAGTTTTGATCAATTTTTTTATTTTATCAGTTTCTCTTGTCCAGACGAATCATTGAGTCACAAAAGTTTCATGCAAAACTAACAAATAAGAAAAAAATTGAATAAAGAAAAAAAGAAATCACTGGCTACTTCTTAATCCGCCAGAAACATATAGGTACGGATCGAAACCATAGGAAAATCGTACCGACGGCCATGCCAGACCGTCTCCGGCCATCGGACGGCTGGTCCCAGCATGTATATACACGAAAAATTTGGTATGTAGATCAAGCACCCTACACACATCGGATGCCGTTGATTCCCGTGTGAGACCCTCGTATTTTTTTTTTTTATAGAATTTTTGGATGGCTCAGATCAGCCGTCCGGTGGCCAGAGATGGCCCGGCACGGCCGTCGGTACGATTTTCCTACAGTTTCGGTCAGTACTAATAGCAGGACTCTTAATCCGCACCCACCCTTATTCAAACTCGTGTTGCATCGTAGTTGTTTTTGAAAACTCATCTTGTTGTTTTTGGTTTTATAGTAAATTGCTATTGAAATGTGATGAGAGAAACTAATTGGCATGAATAGAAAGCCAAGGGACTAAAATGAAAGAACAAAGAAAAGAAAGACAGGAAAAGAAATCAACTAAAATCATCCTTGAGGACCGTGACATACTTGCTGAAGGCCTTGAGTTAGATCCTGGTAAAATCGTTGCCGAATTCACGATTTCTGCCGAAGGCGGTGAGACTAGCAATGGTTGCGACGCTATTGGGCCGACTTGCGTCTCATTATCTAGCGACAGAGGTGCAGAAATGGATGGTGGCGCCGCTTCTGCTAGAGTTGATGATGCTTCTGTTGTGAGCATTTTAGCATTGTCCTTGAAAGACGGGGGCATTGTATGAGGTTGGAACGGAGTTTCCATAGTCAAAACGTAATTGTTATGAATCTAGAACGTGCATATATACACGGCTACTTATTCTCGAAACCAAAAATGCTCATTTAATTTGACCATCATTAGAACGCGTAAACCTTGTCTAAATACAACCTGAGGTACTAAAGATTAGTTACCAAAGATTTATTCTATGTACGAATTTGGTAAGTAATCTTGTTTTTCTTTAATCTTGTTTTTCTTTCAAATACACCTAATGTCGTGGTTGTTCTTTGCTCCTATTAGGTTGTCAGATAAGCATTCAAATCCACGACGTAGATTATTTAGCATTTGCTCAATTTTTTCATTATTATCTTGACAAAAAATGGTTTATGAAGGTGTTAAAGCTTCACACAACAGAAGGTCTGTTCACATAGACAAAATATGCACAGATTTTGTTGTGGGGCCACCAGGAACGGATTCAATGTGAGACCAGTTGGGTCACGTGACCCAGTTGACTTCATAATAAATAATAAATATGTTAGTACCTAAGGTAAAGGTCACATGTTCAAAACTTGTAATGAACTTTCTTTGTTCATTTTAAATGGCCTAAGCCCTAATAGTTCTTCTCTCCCAAATTTTTTGAAGATTTCCTTTTTACTTCATTTTCAATACTATAAAAAATAGTCTTAGATGGTTTAGGCCCCGTTCCGCAACGTAAAAAAAATCCTTATTTTTTAAGAAGACAATTTCAAGCTAAAAAATAATGGGTTTATTGAAATCTAAAAATATGCAATATGGATCTTATTTAAAAAATCTCTATGTATAATTATAGCATGCCATATATTTTTCGTTGAACTCTTGGCAAGTTTATTTTTTTTATCGTTGTCTATTACATGATCTTAATTCAAACTTAACAACGTTACTACAAAGGTTTAATTTTATTTGAGTGATTTTATAATTTTTAATTATTGTAAAACATTATTGAGAGTCCATATTTGTACTCGAAATCTCTGGGCCTGTCTTATACTCGGGAGGTGACCCATCTGTACAAAATTCCTGGATCCGCCACTGGGGTGATGAGCACATAATATTGATACTAAGAGACCCCAATATCATATGTCGCTAGTTATTAAATGTGCTTAATTGAGTACTACTATTATCTTTTGGATAATTTATGTTACATTGTTTAATTTGCAGGAAAATATGAGAATAATAACTTTTACAGCCGTTGAAATTACAAGTATGGAACGGTCCGGAAATAGAGTACATTATTGGCATTGGAGCTGGAAGTATATAACTTCAAGGCAAATGATGGTTGAAATAGTTCCAAGTCATGGGACCAGCTTACCCGTTGCTTTTATTTACTATGGCCAATGGCCAAGGAAAATTGGAGCCTGATTAGGCAATCTAAATCTTTGCCTAAAATATAGGATTTGATTAGGGAAGGGAATTCTAGGGAATTCCACTTGTAGGAGAATTTTCGGCAGCCTATTTAAAGAAGGCAGTGGGGTTTTTGAAGGGTATCACTTTTTCCAGGAACAGAAGCGGCACGCAGCAGCAGCTTCGTCATCTCAGAGAACTCGAGTGAGCACGGCTCGGGGAGAAAAACAGAGGAGCAAAAGAAATTATTGTAAGCGTACTATTTTTATGGATTCTAGTCGAATGCTTGATTTGTTTTCATCTATGAGAGGCTAAAATCCTCAACTAGGGTTGAGGATGAAACCCCATGAATTTTATTGATTGATTTTATGCACTTGATTTTTCCTACGTGCTTTCATAGTTTATTGTTCTGATCTCATTAATTAATTTGGTTGAAACTCGGATATGGATTCAATCGGGAATGGTTTTTTCCATGATTTGATATCACCATATTAATCGAATTGCTTGGTTTGTAATAGTTAATATTTAAGTACAAGATATCTACTGTGATTTGTTTTACATGGATACAGTTGATGATTTTGACTTAAACTTGCGAAGCAGAGGAGGAACATATTGTTGTTTTAAATAAAAAGTGCCTAACGATATATTATCCATAGTGGTTAAGGTTAGCTCCTAAATCATTGTGTAGAAATCAAAGGAAAAAATCATTGCGTAGAATTGATTGATAAATATTTGTGGGTGTGGATTCCAAAACCTTAGTTACTTTTCTCAACCGGCAATCTCACTCTTTCCCGTGTTAGTTTAATTTTTATTTTGTCATTGCTTTATTTAAATTCTTAGTTTAAAAATCAATCACAATTTTGTCAACTAGGTTAGGGTTCAATCGATTTAAGTTTATTTAGTTTTCCTACAAAAAAAAAAAATCACCAAGTCCCTGTGGGTTCGACCTCGCTCTTGCATTGCTATATTTCGGTACGATTCGTGCGCTTGCGAGTACATTAAAATTTCACATCAAGTTTTTGGCGCCGTTGCCGGGGACTTATTCATTTTTTTTTTTTTTTTGGAAAATCAAAAAAGCTTTTAATTGGTTTTATCCCTTCTACTAGTTATAGTAGCGTTAAAAAAATCGCTTCCTGCCTCGCATTTAGGATTACGGTTGTTTGCACTTTTCTTTCTGTTTAGTTTTTTCTGTCTAATTTAGTTTAATCTAACTTAATGAGTTTTGTTAGTTAGGCATTTTTGTGTTTTAGTAAGTTGTCAATTTATTTATTTTTTTTAATTAGTTTGGTGTCTCATCCCTGCGTAGTTTCTTGTTTTACTCTTGCTATTTGTATTTTTATTCTCTGTCTTCATTTGAAAAAGAAAACAAAAAAAAAATAAAAAATTATTCTTAGTTGTGCACGAGCATTTGGGTAGGTGATAACGAGTCGAATTTCATCTGGAAAATTGAATAGTTGACTATATTAAAAATGGGAGACGTGGTCGAAAATACTAAAACTCTTAGAGAGTTGTTCTCGCCCATTACCATGAACCCACCATCCTGCATAGTGTTACCCACAACCAACGCCACACAATTTGAGCTGAAACCACAAATATTTCAACTTTTGCCTACATTTCGAGGTATGGAAAATGAGGACCCTTATATGCACGTAAAAGAATTTCTAGAAATTTGCTCTACCTTTAAATTCCCAAATTTTTCTGACGAGGCTGCTCGACTCAGGTTATTCCCATTTTCTTTGAAGGAAAAAGCAAAGGCATGGTTAAATTCTCTACCCTCTGGCTCAATCACTTCATGGGACATCCTAGTTAAAAAGTTTCTCTCAAAATTCTTTTCAATGTCTAAAACAACTGCTTTGAGGAGAGAGATTACTGATTTTTGTCAAGAAGAACATGAAAAGTTTTATGAGAGTTGGGAGAGATTTAAAGATCTTATTTTAAAGTGCCCCCCTCATGGTTTTGAAACATGGAGACTTGTCCAATTTTTCTATAACGGTATAACTCAGTCTAACCGCAATATGCTTGAGTCAATGAACGGGGGTGGTTTTCTAAATCTTAGGGGTGAGGCAGCTTATGAGTTTCTTGAAAATTTGTCTGAGAGATCTCAACAGTGGGATTTTACTTCTCATCGAGACAAACCAACTTCCACACCTAAGAGAGGGGGATTATATGAGGTGAAAGAAGATTCAGATATGAGAGTAAAGTTAGATAATCTTACTCGAAAGGTTGAGGCGTTAACTTTAAGTAGGACTATGGAGTCCACCAATCAAGTTCAAAGAGAAGTGTGTTCTCTTTGTGCTAGTTCCATGCACACAACACAAACATGTCCTTCCATGGTTGGTTATTCTGAATATTGTGCTGAGCAGGTAAATGCACTCAACAACTATGGAAAATCGTTTACAAACCCTTTCTCAGAGACAAACAATCCCAACTGGAGCAATCAATCTAATTTTCCATGGCGGCAAAATAAGTCCTCTTCAAATGTGTGTGAGCAACCCTTGCAATCACAAAATCAATTCCTGTCAAGCCTTCGTCCTTCTAATCAATCATATGAGACCCAAAATTATTTTAATCAGCCTCAAGCTCCCCAATCTAATTTTCAACTGGCTGCCCCTCAGCAACAAAAATCATCCTTAGAAGACTCTCTCCAGGAATTCGTGAAAATGACTGGACAAGCCATTGCCGAGCTTAAAAATCAAATGGGTCAGTTGGCAAGTCAAATGGTAGAGATAGAGAAAGAAAAATTCCCTAGTCAACAACCGATACCTAACCCAAAAGGACAATTTGCTCTTAGCAACCCATCTAACTCTACCTATAAGCATGAGCAAGTTCAATCCATTGTAACCCTCAGGTCAGGAAAACAGGTTGACAACCAAGTAAGTATGCCAAAAGAAAGGAGTTTAGAGGAGTCAGAGAAAGAAGAAAGGCAGAGTAGTCCCACCAAAGATCAGGAATCTAGTCCTCCTCGACCTCCTAAAGAACCTGAACGTAAGAGTTTCATCCCTAAAGCTCCATATCCTGAACGACTAATAGCCCCTAAGAAAGGTGTAGACCATGGAGATATTTTAGAGACATTTAAGCAAGTAAGAATCAACATTCCACTCCTAGATGCTATTCGACAGGTGCCTTCTTATGCTAAATTTTTGAAAGACCTAGTCTCCATAAAAAGGAAGACTAGTACCCCTAAAGAAGTATTATTGACCGAACACGTTAGCTCTATTATTCAGCATAAAATCCCTATCAAGTATAAAGATCCTGGTTGTCCTACAATTTCGTGCACAATAGGTAATCATCACCTCGAGCGAGCTTTGTTAGATTTGGGAGCTAGTGTCAACCTATTGCCATTTTCTGTGTACCAGCAATTAGGATTGGGAGAACTAAAACCTACTTCTGTAAGACTCCAATTAGCTGATGGGTCTCTTAAAATACCTAAAGGAGTCATTGAGGATGTGCTAATTAAGGTTGATAAATTCTATTTTCCAGCGGACCTTATTGTTTTAGATACTCAGCCTGTTAATCACTCACATGGACAAATTCCTGTAATCTTAGGACGTCCTTTCTTAGCTACCTCGAATGCTCAAATTAATTGTAGGAACGGGGTGATGAAAATGTCATTTGGGAATGTTACTTTTGAACTTACTATCTTTGACACTGGCGAAAAACCCTTAGAGGAAGATGTAAGTGCTGTTTGTATGATAAATAGTCTTAACAACACTATGCTCAGCCAATTTGATTGTGAAGATCCACTAGAGTCTGACTTAGCTAATTTTGATTGCAACTTTGATATTAATGTGACTAAGCAAGCAGTTACTTTGGTAGACTCGGCTCCTTGGTCAAGTATCGAGGAGTGGATATCGAATGGGGAGTCTCCACAACTTTCTTCATCACCAGTGCTCTCATGTGTTATAGAGTCATTTGACTGTGAGTTGAAACCTCTACCACCCGATCCTAGAGTTGAGTTTTTAATGCCGGTAGAGGTCAATCCCAACATGTTTCCATCACAGGATGATCAAAGTAGAGAGGAAATGGTAATTGTCGCTTATTGCCACTATGAATTTGAGTGGGATTTTATCTTTGGAGTTGATCTTTTACTTCCTACGCAAAAGTTTTGTTTAGAATCATCGTTGTTCAAGCACATATTTCCATGGTACTCTGATGTTGTTTCTATTATTGCTCTATACTTGACACACATGAATTACCAATTCACTAACTTAATTTTGAGTGTGTCAAATGATTTTTGCTGGAAAGATCCGTATATTATTAATTATAAGAAGCGGATAAAAAAAAATGGGCTGATTGTTCTAATTTTTTTTGTTTTTTTTGCTCCGCCTATTGTTTTTATTATTGTTTTGCCATTTTTTTTTTTTTGTGTCACTAACCAATTGCAGGAAATAAAAAAAGAACTTGTTCACCATATGAGGTAACCCCTAAGCTTCTCATGTTCTATTTTCTCTTTGCTACATTGAGGACAATGCATCATTTAGGTTAGGGGGAGGGACTATTATTTTGAAAAAAATGTGTTTGCTGCAATTGTGGTTTAATTATTATTTTTTTATTTACTACAATTTTTGTGTCAATTTTAAAAAAATTGAAGTTGTGGATACTTGATTATGACTTCCGACGTGGCTGTTGGTTTTTGATCAGTTCTAGTTTGATTATTGTTCAAGTTGGAGTCTTGATATGATTTTATTGATAAAGTTAAATTTGTGAACATAAACATGGATAAGAGACACTTAGTTGGTTCATATCACTTATGTTTGGATAGCGATTAATCACTCGTATACATGCCTTTGCATGAGCACCGTCACACTTAGAGTTGAAATTGACCTCGAGTGCCGTACATATATTCTTGATGCTCCAATAGGAGTCAATCGTCTTCATAGATCGAATGCTTAATGTCCTTTCCCCAAAGAAAAGAAAAGAAAAGAAAAAAAGAATAAAATGCATGTTTTTTCGGGCTTTTCACTTAGTAACCGGGCCTCTTGCCTCAGTAAGCAGTGAGTGTTCGCGTCAAACGGTGGAGAGTTCCGCGATTGTTATGTGTGGTTAGCTGGGGTTCGTAGCCTTTTTGACTCGAGTGATTAAGTCCGTTGGGGTGTTCTCTACATCTAGTGCCCTAAAGCCGTTTGGTTTGGGTGTCACTGGCCTAAAGCTCGCTACAAGGGTCAATTAGAAAGCTTAAGGGACCAAGGCATCGCACGACCACAAGAAAAAAATATAGCAAAAAAAAGAAAAAGATATGAATAAAGGGAGGGGCTATAAATTGATATAAGCATTTTGATGAGTATTGAGGCATTGAAGGTGCGTGTATTGTTTTCGAGGTTAATGAACATCTTTGTGTGATTTTTCACTTACACGCATGCCATGTGATTTCTTTCTATCTAGATATATGTGCGATGAACCATTTTAGTGTTAATTTGGATTAGAATGTTCACTTGTTTAACTTTGTTAATGAATGAAGCATCTTGCCTCTAATTTGCGCTATACTCACACTAGTTACTTTGAGAGGCCAATGAGTACTCTGGGATTCGAATCAAGTGTCATCTTCTTAAGAATTTTGTGGGTATATTTACGGCAAACCCTCACGATTCTATAACTCATCCACTAGGGCAACCTAGGGGTTTAAAGGCTTGTTGCATATGCTAAATGCAATTGGACTCCTCCGAAAAAGGATTAGTTTGATAAATTTCATTTTCTTTGCTTTATTTTATTTCTTTTGCTCGAGGACTAGCAAAACATAGGTTTGGGGGTATTTGATGAGCACATAATATTGATACTAAGAGACCCCAATATCATATGTCGCTAGTTATTAAATGTGCTTAATTGAGTACTACTATTATCTTTTGGATAATTTATGTTACATTGTTTAATTTGCAGGAAAATATGAGAATAATAACTTTTACAGCCGTTGAAATTACAAGTATGGAACGGTCCGGAAATAGAGTACATTATTGGCATTGGAGCTGGAAGTATATAACTTCAAGGCAAATGATGGTTGAAATAGTTCCAAGTCATGGGACCAGCTTACCCGTTGCTTTTATTTACTATGGCCAATGGCCAAGGAAAATTGGAGCCTGATTAGGCAATCTAAATCTTTGCCTAAAATATAGGATTTGATTAGGGAAGGGAATTCTAGGGAATTCCACTTGTAGGAGAATTTTCGGCAGCCTATTTAAAGAAGGCAGTGGGGTTTTTGAAGGGTATCACTTTTTCCAGGAACAGAAGCGGCACGCAGCAGCAGCTTCGTCATCTCAGAGAACTCGAGTGAGCACGGCTCGGGGAGAAAAACAGAGGAGCAAAAGAAATTATTGTAAGCGTACTATTTTTATGGATTCTAGTCGAATGCTTGATTTGTTTTCATCTATGAGAGGCTAAAATCCTCAACTAGGGTTGAGGATGAAACCCCATGAATTTTATTGATTGATTTTATGCACTTGATTTTTCCTACGTGCTTTCATAGTTTATTGTTCTGATCTCATTAATTAATTTGGTTGAAACTCGGATATGGATTCAATCGGGAATGGTTTTTTCCATGATTTGATATCACCATATTAATCGAATTGCTTGGTTTGTAATAGTTAATATTTAAGTACAAGATATCTACTGTGATTTGTTTTACATGGATACAGTTGATGATTTTGACTTAAACTTGCGAAGCAGAGGAGGAACATATTGTTGTTTTAAATAAAAAGTGCCTAACGATATATTATCCATAGTGGTTAAGGTTAGCTCCTAAATCATTGTGTAGAAATCAAAGGAAAAAATCATTGCGTAGAATTGATTGATAAATATTTGTGGGTGTGGATTCCAAAACCTTAGTTACTTTTCTCAACCGGCAATCTCACTCTTTCCCGTGTTAGTTTAATTTTTATTTTGTCATTGCTTTATTTAAATTCTTAGTTTAAAAATCAATCACAATTTTGTCAACTAGGTTAGGGTTCAATCGATTTAAGTTTATTTAGTTTTCCTACAAAAAAAAAAAATCACCAAGTCCCTGTGGGTTCGACCTCGCTCTTGCATTGCTATATTTCGGTACGATTCGTGCGCTTGCGAGTACATTAAAATTTCACATCAGCCACCACGGATCCCACTTAAATGATTTGAGCTGTTTATTAAATGTATAACATTTTTCGAGAGTTTGCGTGAAAAATCAGCTCAATTCAACACCTATAAGTACTCGATCCAATTCATCAAAGTTTTCATTATCCTGAAATCTGAATGAAAAGTTAGATAATTGGATCGAGCGCTTATAGGTGTCGAATTGAGCTGATTTTTCACCAGGACCCTCAAAAAATTATTTTACATTTAATGAACGGCTCGGATTGTTTGTGTGGGATCTGTGGTGGGCTCCGAAATAAAATCTGTGCGCAATCTGTGCATGTTTTGTCTGTGTGAGTAACAGTTTTCTTCATACAATTCAATGTCATAATGCTTCATGCTTCGTTGGTCTTACTAAAATCAATCTTTTCTATCAAAAGATATTATGTCCTAATGTCATGGCGGTTCTTTGCTCCTATTAGGTTGTCAGATAAGCATTCGAATCCACGACGTAGATTATTTAGCATTTTGCTCAATTTTTTGATTATTTTCTTGCCAAAAAAGGTTTATGAAGGTGTTAAAGCTTCATACAATTCAATGTCGTAACGCTTCATGCTTCATTGGTCTTACTAAAATCAATGTTTTCTGTCAAAAGATATTATGTCCAATGTACAATGGACATGCAATATATGCTCTTCTCTTTCTACACAAACCTCTTGCTACTCAAATTCTCCAGTTATCCATTTCATACGAAAAATTTCGTGTTGTTGACAACTTTTGAAGAAGTACATGTACACGAATTATGAAATTAAACGTTCCGATATCAAATACTACATGTGAGATGCCATTTTGATGTGCTTTCCTAAGGCGCTTAAAAAAATGTTGTTTCGGGGCATTGTCCCTTGCAGTGATAGATCCTCATTATAGCATCCCCGAGTCCACTTACTACACTCTTTGTTTTAACCAAAATGCTAGAGGCACATCACTTTCAACCACACCCTCTCACATACAAACGAGTCCCACTTGGGAGTGATGTGCCCCTAGCACTATTCTTGTTTTAATTTGTTTCTCCCTCGTCCTATTCTAACCAAATAAAATTGTGTCCATTTTTTAATTGATAGTACAACATTTTACATACAATAGTCAATATTGTTTGATAGATTTCAATTAATTCTATAAAATAAAGTTTTCAAAATTACATGGAACATTGTGAATAGTCAACCCCTATAGCCACAAGAGATTAGCCTCTTGATCCATCAATTGGATTGAAAGTACAAGGGTTCAAGCGATTGGGAGATCTCGACAAGCATTACCTTCCCTAAACGTTGGGGTGACCATTACATGAATTAAAAGAATAGGCGCAAATGTAAGAGTGGCCCGGATTCTAAAAAAATACTAGGCCTGAAAATTTAGGACTCGTTTTGCTAAGATTCTTATTTTTCTTAAGTATTTATTTTTTGTTTCACCAGACATATCATTCTCTCACAATACATTATCTTTAATTTAAATAATAAACACTTATTGGGTCGACCTGGGTCACATTATCTGGTGGTGGTGGTGCAGAAATGGATGCCACTGCTGCTAGAGTTGATGATACTTCTGCTTTGATCACCTTCACCTTAGCATGGTCTTTGAAAGGTGGGGGCATTATAGGAGGTTGAAATGGAGTTTCCATAGTCCAAACCTAACTTTTCTGACACTAGAACATGTAATATACACTTTCATTTATTCTCGAAACCAAAAATGGTCATTTTATTTGACCATCATTAAAAAGCATAAACCTTGTCTAAATACAACTTGGGGTACTAAAGCTTGGTTACTATATAAAGATTTCTATGTACTAATTGGGTAAGTAATAATCTTGTTTTTCTTTCAAAATACACCTAATGTCGTGGTGGTTCTTTACTCCAATTTGGTTGTCAGATGAGCATTTGAATCCATGATGTAGATTATTTAGCGTTTTGCTCAAAATTTTTATTATTTTCTTGCCAAAAATGGTTTATGAGGTGTTAAAGCTTCATACAACAAAAAGTTTGTCCACACAGACAAAACATGCACAGATTGTGCACAGATTTTGTTGTAGGGCCACCATGGATCCCACTTAAACGATTCGAGCCGTTCATTAAATGTATAACATTTTTTTGAGTTCCCATGAAAAATAAGCTCAATTCGACACTTATAAGTGCTTGATCCAATTAATCAAAGTTTTCATTATTCTGAAATTTGAATAAAAAGTTAGATGATTGGATCGAGTGCTTTTAGGTATCGAATTGAGCTGATTTTTCATTTTTTGTGGGGACCCTCGAAATTTTTTTTTACATTTAATGATCGACTCGGATCGTTTGTGTGGGGCCCGTGGTGAGCCCCACAACAAAATCTGTGTGCAATCTGTGCATGTTTTGTCTGTGTAGATAGCAGTACTCTTCATACAATTCAAAGTCATATAATGCTTCATGCTTCGCTGATCTTACTAAAATCAATGTTTTTTGTCAAAAGATATTATGTCCTAATGTCATGGTGGTTCTTTGCTCCTATTAGGTTGCCAAATAAGCATTCGAATCCATGACGTAGATTATTTTGCATTTTGCTCAAAATTTTCATTATTTTCTTGCCAAAAAAGGTTTATGAAGGTGTTAAAGCTTCATACAATGTCGTAACACTTTGTGCTTCGTTGGCAAATGGGGGATGGTGCTGTGCAGTGGTGCACAGCATGGCCGAGCCATCGGATCGTGCATCCGACGGCTCGGATCTCATCTTGACTATATATGGCTCTTGATTGTTGGTTACCGAGATGAGATCCGAACCGTCATATGCACAATCCTACGGCTCGGAGGTGTGCAGCACAGTGCTGTGCACCTCACTGCACAACATCAATCCAAAGTCCTCCGGTCTTACAAAAATCAATGTTTTCTGTCAAAAGATATTATGTCCAATGTATAATGTACATGTAATATATGCTCTTCTCTTTCTACACATACCTCTTGCTACTCAAATTCTCCGGTTATCCATTTCACACGAAGAATTTCGTGTTGTTGACAACTTTGAAGAAATACATGTACACGAATTATGGAATTAAACGTTCCAATATCAAATACTACATGTGATGTGAGATGCCATTTTGGTGTGCTTTCCTAAGGTGCCTAAAAATGATGTTGTTTTGGGGCGTTGTCCCTTGCAGCGATAGGTCTTCAATGCAACATCCCTGAGTCCACTTATTATTATTCTCTTTGTTCTAATTTGTTTGTCCCACATCCTATTCTAACCAAATAAAACTGTTTATATTTTTTAATTGTAGTATAACATTTTACATGCAATAATAATGGATTTTGTTTAATAGATTTCAATTAATTCTATAAAATAAAGTTTTCAAAATTACATGGGACATTGTGAACAGTCAACCCCTATGGCCACAAAAGAGATTAGCCTCTTGACCCATCGATTGGATTGAACGTATGAAGGGGTTCAGGCGATTGGGGAGATCTTGACAAGCGTTACCTTACCTTCCCCAAACATTTGGGTGACCATCACAAAAATTACTAAGAGGATAGGCAAATGTAAGAGTGGCACGGACTCTAAATAAATTTTGGTGGTTGAGGAAGAAATGCATTAATAAGAATAAGAAAAGTACAATTGTGCTGTCGCCGTTACAATAATAAAGACATGTTAGCAACGACCGAAGACCAAACTAGGACTTAAGGAACAGAACACAGCGTACTGATCTGTAAAACATAAACAAAACATAGTGTGGAAAGTGTGTTTTATGTGCATGAGGCCAAAAAATACAGAAACTGCGAAAGCAAACATACGAAAAAAAGACTCCACAGACCACCAACAATCCTGAACAAAACAAAATGTATAGAAAACAATATGAACAAATAAAATGCATCATCCAATGGCGATCCACAGCTGATAAAACACAACCTTCGCCATTACCTCAGCCCAACAACTCGTGGTGACCTTGGTTTGGCGGCTGAACGTTTTTGGGTGCAGGTAGCTGTTTAGGGTGATTTTTTTATTTATTTATTTATTTATAGATTTTGGGCTTTTCTTTCTGTTGGTCTCTTGCCAACGGTTTGGGTCTCGAGTAGCTTTAGGTTAGTAATTTTTCCTTTGAATGCTCTTGTCCTTTTAATCTTTGTGTCTTTTCAAAGATTAATAAAATTCTTTTGCTTAGAAAAAAAACAAATCGTGGTGACCAAACCGGCAGCTACCAAAGCCGACCAATCCGTTGGCTGGAGATAGGTGAGTTTTACTCAAAATTCTAACAAAAAAAATATACTCCTTTTTGTAATAATGTGAAATTACATAATTACTGTAACGCCCCTAATTTTAGGTACGTTAAATGGATAATTTATTACAGAAATTAATAGAGTCACTGCTCAATATTACATTATAACTCTCGTAAGAGTATTTTAAACACAAAATAGGAAACGAATAGGGAACTAGGGTTCCTAACTATTGCTCCTCTTGTTTTTCCATCCTACCGAGTTCTTCGGCTCCATACGCCTCCAGAGTGAAGAGTTCGTCCTGTTCATCTATCAAATCTGACATATTATACCGGCGTCACCACCCATATAATATGCCAGGGTCACCACAAGGTAACACCTTGAGCTACGGAGGCCCAATAGTAAAATCCTACTTGCTAACCCATAACTTATGAATATAGGATCATTATAACATCGATTTCCACATGATATGTATATAAGCAGTAACAAAAGACAATCATATCCACATTCATTACATAACTGTTATTGGTGTCCGAAATTCTCGAAATTTCCCCTACGCAACCCATCGTAGACTGTGTTGTTATTACTACCTTTCTTTTCCAAAGACTCATTTTTAACTCATCCAATCTCGGTTCCGCCGCGCCGGGTTCCCGAGTATCCTAACAATGGTTCCACCGCGCCGGGTTCCCATTGGCACACATTTACTTTGGTTCCTCTCCACGGATAACCATGTTACTTACCCAACCTTGGTTCCGCCGTGCCGATCTCCCAAGTATCCTCACTATGGTTCTGCCGCGCCGGGTTCTCATAGGCACACACACAACTCACATAATACCCTTGAGATGGTCATTATGTGGTTTCTAAGATATCTTCTTTTTCAGAAAACGCATTTCTTCCTCGTTAAACCACACCCTAGGTGCTATGTTTCTACATCTCGGTTCTCGTGTCTCGTTCTCATGTAAGACTCCGCGGTGTAAGACTTTACATACAAACATGCATTTCATAAGATTATTCAACAAGATCATCCAACTCTAAGATACATAGTATGCTTGAAACATATTGAAAACAAACCATGCATTTCCAAAAGATAACCTTATCTATGATCAAGTAACAAGCTTCGATTCATATGATACATAAAAGTAAAGAGCTAGGTTAAGCTTTTTATACTTTGGAAAAATAAGGAGAGATTTAAACTACCGTTCTTCTTGGCGGTGGTCGGCTGCGGTGATTTGGTCGTCGGTTTTGAAATCGGCGGCGTAACGGCCTCCGGTTGCTTCGAAAGGAAAAAAGATGTTCTTTCTTTTCCTAGAAACAACTTTACTAACTAAAGTGGACTACTTTAAAGATCTATAAGTGGTATTTGGAAGTGGTTTGGTGGTATTGCTCAAGAACTCTCAAGAACAAGAGAAAAACTAGAACTTTGAACTAAGAACTCTTTGAATTCTAGAGAGAAGGAAGAACAATGGTTGAAGGTGTGAGTTCTAAGCATGGAATGGCCTTCTATTTATAGGCAAAGGCTCCCCCTCTCCCTCTCTTGGCCGGCCCCCCTCTCTCTCTCTATTCCTCAATTTTTTTAATCCAAAAAGTTGTGTTCACATGGAAGATTAAGGTCAAGATCCTAGGTTTGCATGGTTAGGGTTAGTACTAGATTTGATTCTTGAACAAATTTGTGGTTGAAAGGAGAGTGATACAAGATTCTTAGGGTTAAACAAATGGAAAAATGTACAAAGAGGACATTGGAAGTTAAGTTTTGGTTGGAAGAGAAGAATCCCATGGATCTTGAAGTACATTGGAAGATCAATGCCAAGGTACAAGTCCAATCCTTCTTCTTTCTCTCCCTCTCTCTCTCCTCTCCCTCTCGGCTCACTCTCTCTCCCTCTCCCTCTCCTCTCTCTCGGCCTCTCTCTCCCTCTCTCCTCTCTCTCTTGCAAGTACATATATATATATATATATATATATACACACACACACACACACACACTACATGGTGAAAGAATACAATTAAAATATAATACTTTTAGCACTAAGATCAAAAGTAGTCTAGATTTTCTATTAAACTACCAAATAAGCACATGTGTACTTAAAGCAATATTCTAGTCTTCTATGAACTAAACTATTATAAACATGGGTACCTTGTACCTTAGGAAGAATCAAAACCCCAATACAAAATAAATAAAAGGGTACTTCAAGAATCTTAGTACTAAGTACCTTCCTAATAAAATAATGAGTACTTGGTCACATGGGTTTAAAGGAAAAGACTTAATTAATAAACCCCATGTACTTTGAAAGACTAACTCTTTTACCCATTGGGTAATAAATCCCCTAACTTCTATTATCCAATGGATAATAGTTGCTAGGGAAATTATAATATAAACTAATCAAAAATGTCCTTTGAAGTATTAAAAAAAATCTATTTTTTATAATACAAGTACTTAATCAAGTAGACTTTTATAATAAAGAATTGGGGTTTCTATTATCCAATGGATAATAGTTTCCCTAACATTTATTATCCAATGGGCAAAGAATAAAACAAGAAATAATTAAAAGAAAATGAATAATCAAATCTTTAGTCTAGGGTTCAAAAGGTTCAAAATGTCCAAGAGGAGCAAAATGATCCATTGAGGTTAGATAAAGGTAACTAGGTAGCTTTCTAGTTTAATTCCTCAAACCGGATGGTTAAAAGCTAACTAGGCTTGCTAGACAGGGCTAAAGTGCAAGAAATGAAAGTTGAAGGACTAAAGCGCAATTATGACAACTACAGGAATTTTAAGTAACTCAAGCAATTAAAATAAATAACTCGAATAATAAATGAATTTTTATTTATTAAAATTCAGAGTTATTACAATTACTCTTTTTATGTGTGAAGGATAATTTTATAATTTTATATGAATGAAGACAAAAAAAAATGTATTTGAACAAAAAGAGAGTGTAAAAATCAATTTTCTAGAATAAATTATTAGGAGGTGTGAAAGTCACTGCTATAGTCAAACCTGATAATCCCCAAATTCTGGTTGTGTGGGGAAGTGAGAATATCCTTTCTTAATTCAACAGAACTAAGGCCCCGTTTGATAACAGGATTAGATGGATAGGATTCGTAAGGCGATGGGATTAGGATTGAGATTCGTAAGGAGATGAGATTAGTAATGAGAAGGGATTGATAATGAGTATGTTTGTTTGGGATAAGATTAGATGATGAGATTATTAATATCATGTTTGTTTGAGATGGGATTAGATGATGAGATTGGATTGATAGAAAAAATTGGTAATGAGAAGGGATTGGTAATGAGGAAGGGTTGGATTCGGACTATGAATACCTAATCCCACGGGGTATTGCTAATACCCCCTAATCCCCGGATTCGTTATCCCAACGGACTACGAATCCGAACCAATTTTGGAAACCAAACGCAGTATTGTTAATTCCTTCGGCTTAGTAATCCAATCCCAACTCCTATGAGCTTTAACAAACGGGGCCTAAGAGGACAGATTTCAAAATTCCGCATACTCGCATAGGAATAAGGAAGCACAAATAAAGCAAGGAAATAGACTTTTACACTTTCTTTCTTTATATTCTCTATTTGTTTTGTCTTTTAGTAAAAAAATACACATGCTTTCAACACTAAAATCCAGTAAAGGGAGTGTGGTTATCAAAAAACACTACAAGAGAATATGCTATTAGCGTCGACCTATTTGCGTCGGCAAGGGCTCCTTTTGCGATGGGACCTGTTTTTTGCGTCGGCAACGCGTCGGCATTTTGAGGGACGAAAATGGTGGGGTCTCAAAAAGTTTTTTGCGTCGGCATGTGCCGTCGCACAGTAATTGCATCGGCATGTGCCGTCTCTAATAGTTTGTTTGCATCGGCATTCTTCCCGACTCAAAAAATTTGAAAATCATAAGGTTATTAGCATCGGGTGGTCGTGCCAACGCAAAAACCATTTTTTTCGTCGGCCCACGCCATCGCCAATGGGTCAAATATATGATCTATCCTTCATCTTTTTGCATCGGGGTATGCCGTCGCAAAAAATGTGAACACACCATTCACCTGGGAGCTTTATGTACATTGGCCAGGCATCTAATACTACAAGCTAGCCTGCATAATTTTATGGACATATAAAACACCACCACTCCATCCAAAACAAGTTTATAATACAAAAACCATCATTCAATCAAAAAAATGCAGCCAATATTCACAATTTACCCATTCATTCAATCTCAAGAGATCCATATATATATATATAACAGTACTCGAATACTCCCAGGAGTATGTTTCGGAAATAAAACCTAAAATAGACATAGCCAATAGTACGTCAAACAAAACAGGAACCTCAGTTAGTTTGTTTAACACTACAACGTAAAATAAGTATAACCCAAAATATTGCATCTTCTTGATCGTTGCACAGTTAAGTCCTCGACAAAATAGGAAACCCGGGTAGAATGCAAAATAAGCGGAACCCAAAATATTGCATCTAGCTTGTTCATCGTTGCACAGTTTATTCCTCGACAAACACCTGAAAAAGAAAATATACAAGAATAAGATGCTGATATATGCATTTCCAATCACATGAAACAATAATGGTTTATCGTAATTAACATACATCATAAGACCTCCAAGCAACAACACAGCCAACAACTTCTCCAACTGTGCGAAATTTTTTGCGAGGTCTTTCCAAAGAAGCATTTGGTATTTTTGCTTTTTTAACAAGCACTTTCCAAAAATCAGAACCCAATGGCTTTCTGTCTACTTTCATCAACGGATCCTTACTAATAATAATTCCCTCTACCACATCGTGTTTTGGAATAGTGTAACTCACCAAGCATACTTTTTCATGACCATCCTACAATCAGAAGCAAGGTTTAGTACCCACATTTTTATACTTAGCAAATAAGAGACCATAGTGATAAAGAAATCAGCTAGACAAAGATTCAGGTGCCATCATCAAGGCATTGTAAAACCACCTTGAAGATTGAAGTGGCTGGTTCTGTTCCAAGTTTGAAGGGCAACTGGTCAAGTTGTTGAGTATATATACATATATTGAAGTTGATCGAGTGTAGAATTGATTATACAAGCAAAGTAATTATGATCGTGATGCTAAAGGACCCCATGGGAAATGCAGCAAATTAAGGTCACTCCATAATTAATGTACCCTTTTCATCAAAATCCACTGCTAATCTTGTACCAGCCATGGTTGTTAACTGGAGTTCATTCTGGGCCACATTTTGTAGCTGGCTTTGAAATTCAGAAGTAGAGGTTTCCACAATGTCACACTCTCCTGAGTTAATACATTCCTCATATGTTTGGCTTCTTAACTGTCTCCTGAGGCTCTTTGGATTAAGATCCACCTGTAATTTTATGCCTTCAACATGAGAGGCTCTAAGGTCAATAAGAGATCCAATGATTACTAGACCTCTCAATGGACCTAGACCCCTTTCACTATCGTTTTCTTGAACATTGATATCTTTACTTACCCAAAAAAAAAATTGTTAAGTATACTAGACTGGCCGCTTAAGCTACTTCTAGATGATTAAACAAAACACTAATACTCTTCTTTGTTTTCCCATTTCAAGCACACAACTGTTTTTGATTGGCAAAACGAAAATTTATAAAAAAGCGATAATGGGTACATCGAGGTAAAATTGGCTCAAGATCTTCATTGGATTCAAAACAAACAACTCCCAGAAATAAATCTATCAAAAAATCATCAGCAGCAGCAGAGACACCAAAAATTTGCTGCAAAGCATCAAAATGCATAAGACACCAACAAGAATCATAACCCACACATATTAACGAACAACCAGCAGCAGTATCATTCAGCACTCAGCAGCATCAAAAAAACCACAGCATAAATCTTTTTCTAGCAAAACAGATGCCCACAAAACACCCACACCTAATAAACACTCACCCAAAGCCCAATTTATAGAAATAAAACCTTTGAACCAACCAAAACAAACATCCCAAAAGCTAACTCTTGCCCCCTGACCTTCCATACAAAACTTGTAATGAAAAGACTCCAATCCAACCAAAATGAATACCCCTCCCTCCAACTGAAACTGGGACCAAACCACCTCATACCCCAAATCACCCCAACACACTCTCCCACCTCAACTCCCTGCTCCACACCCCCACCACCCACAACATAAGCTGTGGTGTTGTAAGAGGCAGTTCAGCGTGCTACGGTGTTCCTTTGAAGAAGAGCAGATTCTTCGGAAGTTTGTCTCTGTTCCTTGCCTTTCATTCTGCTTCATGGCTTTTCATGTTGCTTATGTTAGGCTAGGCCCTAGGTTTTTGTCTCTATGAGGAACATAAACTCTAAGCCTAGCTCTATATTTTGTTTCTTTCGATGAAAAACCTATGTTTTTGTTTTTTGGCTTCTTTTTATAAAATAAAAATGTTTTCCTCATATTGCAGTTTATTAGACTATTAATCTCACTATTCAACAGATAAACATGAATTTCTTTTGTATCCGACCCCACTGCCCACATTGCATTCTAGAATATCCACATGCTTACGATGTTGACATTTTGGATTTTTCTATTTCTAAGTGGATTCTTCAATCTCAACAACAAAACTAAAATACTAAAAATTCTTAAAGAACTCTGTTGAATATACACTCACACATGGGGATCTCTTTCAGTTCTTTTGGGGGCTTCTCTAGATCCTATTAAAATAACTCCCAACCGAGTTGGGTTCCCAATAACAGTAGAATACGTTTGATAAATAGCAATAAGGATTCAAAATACACACAACCACAACTGGTAAGAGATAGGAAATAAACGAGTAGAATAAAGGTCCCCTTAGAGCATACCAATGGTGGAATCACGAGGTAGCAGGGAAGACGTACGTAGTGTTCAGCCCTGGAAAAGATTCTTGGGAGAGTAGAGGATTAGAGAGTTTACTTGGTGGAATATCAACTCCTGAACCTCAAATTGAAGCATTACAGATTTGCTTTGTAGAATCACGTACGTGAGAGAAATTATCTTCATTGTCTTGTCGGAAACCCGTGTGGTCGTCGTTGAGGTGCCCTGTTATCTTCAATGAGAGAGAAAAGTTAGGGCAAAAGAAAAACAAAATCAACAGATCGGGTTTCAGAAGGAACCAAGAAAAGAAGAAAGCTTTCACCCAGTTGATTAAGAGTTGGAAAGAATGCACACCGAGAGAGAGAGATCGACTTGCTCAATTTGGTTTCGATCAGTAGGACTCTTAGCCGATTGAAATTCACACCCAGCAAAATAAGGAGAGAGAGAGATGGATTTGGGGTTTTGGGGAAAAGGAAAAAATATTAATTTAACCCCCTCCCAAAAATTTAGAACTTTTCGGCCCCCCGCTATTTCGATCGCGCGTATTTTCTTTAGCGCTAAAAAGAAAATATTTACATCGGGGAGTATCTTGCGGACGCCAAAAAAATCTATTTGCTACTAGGTTTTTGCGATGGCCACGCGGCGGACGCAAATTGACGGCTTTTGAGTCGGGATGAGATGCTGTCGAAATTAAATTTTTTTTGAGACAGCATTTTCTGCCGACGCAAAAAGATCGACGAAAAAAGCATATTCTCTTGTAGTGAAATAAAGTGTAGAAATCAATTCTCATAAAGCAACCCAAACACTACCGTTTGGGAAGCAGCTGTAATGTGCGCATAAATCTCTTTGCATAGATGGTCCGATGGACGTTTATTGTGAAAAAATTAGCTCAATTGAATACCGGTAAAAAAAAAAAAATCTCAATCAGTTACTGGCAAAGAAATTATTTTAGAATGGAAAATGGTTCATCTCCGGTCTAAGTTTTGGATTGAACGAGACAGTCATGATTTGTACCCTTCATTTGCTGCAAATAGTTTGGATGGACTTTTTAAACTCTTTTCCCAGTAAAAATTGATGAGCAAATCAAAAATTAATGGACGGTCCCAATCTAGATTGTCTCGTTCAATTCAAATTATTGAATTAGAAAGAATCCAAACATTTTTTTAGAATTCATATGGCAAGACATATTGATTCGCCCGACGAATGAATTTGTAACAAACAAACACGAGCTCAAACTTTGACAAACAAACATGAGCTCAAACTTTGACAGCCTGCTTGTTCACCACAGGCATTTAAACATTGGCTCCGGATACTCTGTTCGAGAGAGCCTGTCTGGCTTCTTTGTCCACGTTTGATAACTTGATTTGGCCATGGGGTTTGACTAATAGTCCATTCGGACTATTAATTCCTTGTTTGGTAACACAAATGGCTCCGGATTGTGAATCCCATGGGATGAGGAAACTAGACTTTAGGGGGTATTAGCAATACCCCTTGGGATTTGGTATTCATAATCCAATCCCAACCTCTTCTCATTACCAATCCTTTCTCATCACCAATTTTTTCTATTAATCCAATCCTATCATCTAATCTCATCCCAAACAAATATACTCATTATCAATCCTTTCTCATTACCAATCCCAATCATACTCCATCCCCTTACGAATCCCGTCGATCTATCACTGTTATCAAATCAAATGGGGCGGAACTCCCATACCTATCTATGTGCCATGTCACCCATGCTCCACTCACTTAACATCCCTTTTACTCGGCTGTTATGTTTTGTTTGGTTGCCTTTTTTTTTTTTATTCATATTTACTAATTTTGATTTTTGTAGGCCCCATTAAGGGTCTTTCAAAGATGATTAAAAATTGCAATTTTATTCTTAATTTTTTTTATGAGTTTCTCAAAAAATTAGTTCAATTCGATATCATTAAGGGCTATTTCAGAATTCGAGGGCGCCCTACAATTTTGAAATAACCCTTATTGATATTCGATTGTGCTAAATTTTTTTCTGGAATACATAAAAAATAGTTTAAGACTAACTTGTGATTTGAATCATTTTTGTAGAACACATAATAGACCCTACAAAAAATAAAAAATATCATTAATTTCTTGCCCATTAAAGTTCGTTTGGTTGTAGCGCCCTACGAATTTTGAAACAGCCTTTACTGATATTGGATTAAGCTAATTTTTTTCAGGAACGCAAAAAAATATTATAAGAATAATTTATAGTTTGAATCATCTTCGTAAGACCCATAATGGGCCTCATGACAAAAAAATTCTACCGATATCGGATTGTACTAATTTTTTTCAGGAATACATAAAAAATAGTTTAAGAATAACTTGCGGTTTGAATCATCTTTGTAGGATCCGTAATGGGCCCCACAAAAATAAAAAAAAGCATTAATTTATTTCCCATTTAAAGCCGTTTGGTTGGTATCCATGAAACTGGAAATAAAGTAATGAATTTTTTTTATTTTTTGGAGCTCATTACAGGTCCTACAAAGACGATTCAAATTACAAGTTATTCTTACGATTTTTTTTTTTGCGTTCCTGAAAAAAATTAGCTTAATTCGATATCAGTAAAGGTAGTTTCAGAATTCTTAAGGCGCCGATAAATTTTGAAACAACTTTTACTGATATCGGATTGAGCTAATTTTTTTCAAAAACACATAAAATATTCTAAGAATAACTGCGATTTGAATTATTTTTGTAAGATCTATAATAAACCCTATAAAAACAAAAAATAAGTACAAGATGTTAATGTAGGAGTACTAAACAAAACATAGCAGCCGACTACAATAAAGTCAAAGGGGTGGAGCATGGGTAACGTGGCACCTCGATAGGCGTGGGACAGAGGAGCCGGACAGCCTCTCTCGGACAGAGGATCCGGAGCCTTAAACATCACCGTTCTCTTCAGTAAAGCATCGCACGCCTCTCACGCCAAAATTCAAATTCAGACAGCGCCAAAATAAAACAATCACCACCCAATCCCTACGTGGCACGCGTCCCCTCTAACGTCCCAATTTCAAACAACCCCATCTCTCTCTCTCTCTCTCTCTCTCTCTCTTACACAAACCCTAGAATCTAGAAATGCTCCTCCTCTGAAATTCCATCTCTCTCTCTCTCTACTCACACCAACCACTCCGAAACAGCAACAATGGCTTCACGATACGCCACCACCAACTCCTCCTCCTTCGACTCTCGCTCCTCGACCCAATCCTGCTCCTCCACCGACCTCACCAACCCCAACAAATCCGCCCTCAAACGCCTCATCATGACCGGCTCCACCTCGCGCCGGGCCCACCACCCTCCCGCTCCTCCGGCTCACCCCTCGTCCGCCATCGCTCCAGTCAAGCCGAAGAACGAGCAGAACTTGACCGCGATGGTGAAGAGGTTGATAGCGAAGCCGAAGAGGGCCGCGGGGAATGGTAATCTGGTGATACCGGCGGATTTTATAGCAGAGGATTTGAAGAAGGTCGGGAGGAAGGAGTCGAATTTCGCTGGGTTGCACAGGAAGTTGTTTAGTGGTGGTGGGAAGGTGAGGGGGGATGTGGGGAGTGGTGAGAAGAAGTTGGCGTTGACGGAGGTGAAGGCGAACACGAGGAGCTTGGCGATGGTGCTGAGGAGTGAGAGGGAGCTGTTGAGCCAGTGTAAGGACCAGGAGGGGGAGATTGATGAGCTCAAGTTGGTTGTTGAGGAGAAAAACAGAGAGGTAATATATATATGGATACAATATTATAGTTGTTATACTCCTGTTGGAATTTGATGTTTTAGAATGCAATTGTGTTGTTTTGGAATTTGATGTTTTAGAATGCAATTGTGTTGTTTTGGAATTTGATGCTCGAAAAGTGTAATTGTGTTGCGTTGGAATTTGGGAGTAAAATTGAAGCTTTTGAGTGTGTGACAATTGACTCACAAATTGATGATTTAGGTGTTTCCCTCTTTTTTGGGGTGATCAGCGGTTAGGGGTGTCCGGCTAGCTTACGCGCACCTCGACTAATCTCCTTCCCGTCCAATCACAGACAGACCATTCACGTCGGGACTAGGGGATTCACAAGAAGTTTATTTCTTGTGGTCTGACCCAAGGGATTGGCCTGGTAGGTTGGTACTTAGGAGTTTGCTCCCTCTTAAGGTCTCAGGTTTGAAACATCAATTCCTTTGGCGCCAGTCATCAATTCCTTTGGCGCCAGTCAATAAGGAGCAATTGCTCCGGCTTTAAGTGCCCCCCCCCCCCCCCCCCCCCCCCCCCCCCCCAAGTCGCTTGTGGATGTTGTGTTTATGGTTTCGCAAGATTAGTTGAGATGTGTGAAAAGCTGGCCCGGACACCTGGTTATCGAATAAAAGTTGAAGCTTTTGAGTGTGTGACAATTGACTACCAAACTGATGATTTTGGGTTTCCCTATTTAGATAATGTTTGTCCAATAGAATTGAACGAGACTTATTTTGAATAGGCTTGGAATTGTGGGCTAAGAATGGTTAATTATTTTGAATGTGTATGAGTACAGAGAGCTAATACACTCATCTGAGCTTCTGAATGTGTATGTATACAGTATAGAGGTTCAAGCACCTGTTAAATCTTGATATTTGAAAATGCAATTGTTTTGTGTTGGAACTTGTTAGAAAAAAATTGAAGCTTCGAAGGTGTGTTTCAGTTGGCTGCAAAATTGATAATGAAGCGTTCACCTCTTTAGATAACCTGTTTCTCCAGAAAATTAAACTTTATTTGTTTTGAATTTGCTATAAAGTGTAGGCTATAAGAATGGTTGATGAACTATTTGGGTTGAACATTACACATCTGATGTGAATGTACATACTATATAGTACATTTCTTGATACTCGTCTTGATTCTCTTGAAAAATACAATTGTGTTATGCTGGAACGTGCAAGAGGTCAACAACAACTGAAGCTTTGAGGGTGTTGCAATATACTGCAAAATTGATGATTAATAAGTGTTCCCCTCTTTAGATAACCTGTTTCTCCAAAAAGTTGAACTTGATTTATTTGGAATATGCTATAAATTGTAGGCTATAAGAATGGTTAAGGAGCCATTTTGATCACCCACAAGAAAAGTAAGTGAACTACCTTGTGTAGAGCTTACATGGTTCCACATCGATGGTTGTGCTGTTAATTATGTAAAACATGGCTTTTTAGCATTGTTCATAAAAGATTAGCTCCAAATGCTATTATATTAAGTGTTTAATTGAATAATACTTATCTTGGTTTAGAATTTGTGGTCTAGACTTTACGACCAAAAATTGAACAATTTGATCAAGAACTCAACAATTTTCATTAAAGTGAGTGAACAATAAAGAACTCTTATTTCAGTGTTAATTAGGAATGGACCTGGATTACAGATAAGAGTGTCTGTTCTATTTCAATATACTAGTATTTATTTAGTTGTCGTTAACTTCATGGGCTCATCACCTCTTAGTTTCAAAAAAGATGAAGTGTTTCCTCCTCCTTGAAAACATGACGATCTGTTCCAATGACCCCTCGGTATTATTGTGGAGATTGGAGCAGACAATCTGATAATGTTGTGATATGGACTCATAAGGGGCTTAATGGATTTAAAAAAATTATGGCTTTTCTATGGGCTAGCTCGACGGTTATTGGGTTGGATAATTGGATTGCAATCACTTCTTAGTGTCATGGTCATCTTGATTTTGCAGGTTGAGAAATTGAAGGATTTGTGTTTGAAGCAAAGGGAAGAGATAAAGGCATTGAAGAGTGCCATACTGTTCCCAGATGTCATGAATTCACAACTTCAGGAGCTTTTGGAGAAGCAAGGGTCAGAACTAAAGCAGGCAAAACAACTCATCCCTAGTCTCCAGGAACAGGTCACCTCTCTTACCGGCCAACTTCAATGGCTCGCTGAGGATCTTAAAGAGGTACCGCTTGAGATTTAGACACGTACACTGAAACATTCATATCAGTGGTTTGTACGAATTCAGTTTTATTTAGAAGCTTGTTATATAATGTATAAACTAGCTCTTAGGTAAACTCTTTCCGGCAATGTACATTAACTTACTGAATGAATTAGCTGATTCTGTGACTCTTGCAAGCATGTTTCAGTGAGGAACTTGTGATACGTGCTCATGTTCAAATGATTCATGGTGCTTAGGAACATGGTGAATTCTATGTTACCTAGGTACCGGTGTCCGATGCGGGTATATGTCTAAGCCTTGGATTCATCTCATTTCAATCTCAAGGACATGAGAATGCGCCAAAATACTAATTTTTAGTGTATTTGTTCTGTTTTATTGGGTATATAGTACTTTTTTTTGCTAAGTATAATAGTGTTTAAAAGGTACCTTACGGCATTTCATGCATATTATAAGAGTTCTCTGCCCAGTTCAAGGGAAACTCAAATTACATATACATATTTGCTAGGTGCATTCCACCTCAAGATATCGGACTTTCTGACCCCATACTCTTGTCCAATTATCGAGCGTCCTTACCAGTACATTTCACATGTAGAAGCCATGTAACATAGTGAAAAATGACCATAAACTAATGAACTCCTGCCAATACAAACTTTGGTTATCATGTGTTCGAAACCTCAGCTCAACAGTCAAGCTCTTCAAGTTCAAAGGGGATATTTGGCATAGCTCAAAAACTTGAATGAAAGAGTGTACACCTTCAGTATAAGATGTTGCTTTGCATGGTGGCTTCTATCAATATTTACAATTTATGCTTCTAGTTTAGTTCTTCTGGCTAGTGCAATGTTATGCCATGCGCATTTAGATGTGGAAAGTTCTAACATTAGTTGCTGCTATTTAGCAATTTCCCATCAACTTCTGATGTCAAATATGTCTGAACAGGTGAAGGCAGATAAATATTCAATGAGGGGGTGTTATGATGCTCATGTCAGCTCTCCAGAGACACCGCGAGATGATCACGAAGAAGCTGTTAATTCTCTGGTAAATATATCATAATTTAAATTTAAAATAACAAAAAGCATGACATGACACCATTGTGTCCTAACAATCTTATTCAGGAGTTCAGCTCTGGGTATCACACCACTCCTGGCAGTCCAGATGACATGTTCGTCAAGGATTTGAATCCGTGTTTAACACCATATTATGCTACTGCAAAATCCAAGGTATGCTTGAATATTGGTTTTCAATAATTGAATCTCTTAAAGTATCTATTTTACTACAAAAATCCCAGCAATTGCTCCTTTATTTGACGGGATTAATAGTGAAGGGATATATCCAATAGAATATGTAGTTTCAAAGGACTAGGAGTATTATATATCTACCCCTTTATGGGATTGTATATCCGACTGGCATTTAATATGGCCAGTAAAATTTTTCATCAAATAGCGGATATGTGGTGCCTTATATATATAGCCCCATCCAATCCTCATATTTGGTCACACGACCGACAAACAATGTGACACCATTTAAGTCAATTGTTTACGCCTTTGAAATTCAACTATAAAGAATATTCTACAGGAATTTGAGGCAATGGAATATAGCCCTCCACAAGATCGATTCTTGAGAAAAAATATGCAGTTGAGCCATGAGAATGGTTTGGACTCCTATGTCGGGAAACTGTCAAAAAGTTCAGATTGTTGCCATTGTCACAACTCAGGGAAGACTTCTGCTGGAGCAACTCACAGATCAGATGAAATCAAATGCACACATGGAAAGAAGATGAACCGATTGTTTTTATGAGTTGCTATCTGGCAGTCATTGAGTTTGGCCAACAGTAACATTTTGTTGTGTCATCCCCCCTGTCCATTTGCCAGATTGTGTACCTTAATTTTGGTCAGCATTATATTGTTATTATATAATATGATTAAACATGTACTGGCCAATATGTTTTTTTTTTCCAGTAATATAAAGGGTTAAAATCGCTCTGCACTGCAAGCTCATAATGAGATCATTGAGATGTAAGAAAGCAACTAATATGTGAGCTTATGGTAGATTCTCTAATCCCATCCATTTTTAACCCAACTGGTGTAAAATTTGTGGGCTCTAGGTTAAGTAACCAAAAACCACCCATGAACAGTATTTTCATTTATAATCACTTTATGAATAAAAAATCTTATTATGATGCTCTGCAGTATTGGTTTGGAGATGCCTGCAAAATTTCCTGGTTTCTACCAAAAACTGACTCTTTGCAGCCAGAGAGAACAACTAGGAGTTATACCAGAGGAATATGTTACTCTGTGCCGTTGAATTCTGGGCAGTACAAGCACGTGCAGGGCATGTACATGTTTTATCGTCTCTCTTTCGTTAGTTGTAGCATTGCCTTTTCTCCAATATTACCACGGGTGTTTATTGCAGCTTAAATTACATTGGAAAATGGTTACAAAAACCAAAAGCCGAAAAGAACTAAAATGGGCCCTCTTATTAACAACATCTGTAGCCTCCATCCTTGATATTTGGCTTCAAATCGAAATTTTAAGTAAAACCTGTTAAGAATACGCTCCTCTCATTGACAAATGGAGTTTTATTCAAATTTTCTTTCAAATCAAGGGAGATCCATATTACTGAAGGCTGTTCCTCTCTTAAATTTGCACTTACGCAATGAACAAAGCTTTTACTCCATTATAAGTGCTTAAATTTGAATTTATGCTTTGGAGTGGTTCATATACAAATGAAGCTTTTATTCATAGGACAGTATCTTTTTAAGCAACAACAATTGATTTCTTGGATGGAACAATGGATCTAAACAACCCCAAGGGAAAAGTTGTTCAGGATGGAACAATGGATCTAAACAACCCCAAGGGAAAAGTTGTTCAGCATATCATCTCAGCGTGCAACTCAAAAGCCGATATGCAAAGTTAACCTACAACCCAGGAAGCACAGACATGCGCATAGTGTGTCGGTCCGATACTAGTCACTTTCATTTCCCTAGAAGTGATAGCTTTCTTCGTTTCATACACAATTACGTAAAGGGTATGCATATGTAGTTATATTGAGATTTCAAAATTAATAGGATATCAATGTGGGAAGTGGGAACACATTCATATGCCTCTGTTTACGCATAATTCATCCAAAGATTCGACTTATTTGTTGCAAACATCTTCGATATTGTAAATCTCTATTATTGATATTCTTTAATTTATATTTACACAGTCATGAAACTTACACACCTATGATCATCGGAGAGACAGATATCAATTTAAATGCGTCAGAGTAATGCGCAATACAACATATAGAACCCTTCATGTCCAATTATTTTTGTTGCAAAAAGAAAATGCATACATGTCTACACGCATGAAAGAATCGGATCTTTACAAAGTGATTACATGAATTCGAGAATTTGAATGGTTATACGCATATGCTAGTTTTACGCTATTGAAGCCACCTACCTTTTGCTTCGTATCAAATTTGCCATCAAAAAAGACTTTCTTCTTTGATAGATCTCCCTCGAAAACAATGGAATTAATTAATATATTCATGAACCCTGGTTGATGGATTCTTTTTTGGGTAGAAGTACTAATAAACTTGTTTCCTTGAATTCTTTTTATTTTTTATTTTTTTCTAACTTAGCAAATTAGGAACTAAATAGAGAAGGAAATGAAAGTTATTTATTGTGTCTTTCTACCTTACTTGACAATTGGAAGAAGGACAAATTTATGTCGTGTGCTCTAATAGAGCTTTTAGATTTTAGATATGGCTGTTCAAATAATTATTTAAGAACAATAAATTGCTGTCAGCTTAAAAAGACAAAAAGCTACCGAACCTTCAAATTTATGGATAGATAAAATGTTGCAAACTACAAAAAGATGCACTAAATAAAATTAACACCTATCTTCTTCTTTATTAGCATACTTCAAATTCTTTTTGCCAATTTTTTATAACTCCGCAACATGTTCTTCTTTATTAGCGTACTTCAAATTGTTTCTGCCAATTGTTTATAACTTTGCAACATGAAGACATATGTTGACACGGAGGTGAGAGGACATTGACGATAGAGATTAATACTGGTGGTTCGGGAAATACTAATTGCTGGTAGAAACAAACTAAGGGGACGATCAATGCTACGACGATAAAAGTAGTTGTGCGAACTTTTTGGACCATCGATCATTCTGTGGGAGAATTCAGGAAGACAAATTATGCGTGTGGTTTATTTATGGAGTAGAACGCTAATTGGACAGGGTGGGGTTTGTGATGTTTTTACGTAGCTTGATTAACAATCATAGTCCTGGGTGACAAACAAGCTTCAATAGTCGGGACAAAGGGTCGCGATTCTGCAGGGATAGTTCGGATTGCAGGCTGCAACTTACCTACATGAAGCCAAACTTGCTAGTAATCGCCGGTTAGTCATACGGCAGTGAATTAGTTCCCGGCCTTGCACACACCGCCCGTCACTTCTCATATTACGAATCAATAGTATTAATTATCGGCCGCTACATATAAATATTTGGGTCGATCCCTCTAATATTTTTTTCACTTATCTCTACGTTTATGTCTTTTTGTACTCTGGGTTTGTCGGTCTTTCTTTATTGAAAATTAACCACTCC
The DNA here is from genome assembly GCA_019656295.1 of Rhododendron mucronatum var. ripense. Classification (NCBI taxonomy): domain Eukaryota; kingdom Viridiplantae; phylum Streptophyta; class Magnoliopsida; order Ericales; family Ericaceae; genus Rhododendron; species Rhododendron mucronatum. The sequence goes on from BPLT01000026.1 coordinate 764,759, forward strand.
TCTTTTATAGCCATCCGCCTTCTCAATGGCTTACATTCTCCGTCTAGAGTTCTATTAGAAAATATCTTTGACTCTCCATGCCTCCACAATATTGTAGAACACCATACAAGTCTAGCATGCAATGAGTATTCAGTAATTTTCTAAGTTCTCCCACATTCTAGCATCTTTATTCATATTTTTCTTCAATAGAAGTTTTTATTTTATTGCTCATAGGCCAAAAAGGCACAGAAGTTTCTAGACAGAAGCTGTTAACCTGAAGCAACAGCAAGCCACCAATGATATATTGGATCAATATTTGCTTTGTGACCAAGAGACAAGGTCTAGCCCAACCCAACAGTGCAACACTTTATGGGCTAAAGCTAGCACTTGTGGGCTATGGCCTGCTGTTTTTCAGCTCTCAGCTGTTTTTCATGTCGGGGCTATGGCTATTGGCGAGGCCAACTTGACCATCGCAATTTCCAAGCTTGGCCTTGATATCGTCTTCTTTGGTGATCAAAATGGGAGTGCAGCTATGATACCCTGTCACCTCAGCCAAGGAATATTTTCTCGTCACTCTTCACCCACGATTTGTAGGGAACCTCACCGCACCTATGTCGGAACCGAAGCTAAGGTCTCACTATGTATGCACAGTGTTAGAAGTATGTTGGCCCCAATAAGAGGCTATGGAGACTTGGATCTGGGCATTGTCCAACCAAATCCAAGTTTCCAACCGTTGAATCAACCCCTCATTGGTGCTTTATATCCCGGTCCTTATGAAAATAGAAGGCCTTAAACCTCAATCAACTATACCAGGGTCCCTGCCCTTTACAAGCCCATTGGGTATGTTTATACAGTACCAAGCAATTAGATGACATGCCAAGAATTTGCTTACAACAAGTAGAAGAAAAATGGAAGAAAGAAATTAGCAACAAAATTATCAAGATTGGTCACCCATTTACACACCAATGTTTGAACTGAGGTAATAAAACGCATCATGCAAGTGAACTGAAAATAAAAAAACTACTCACATAGAGAGAGGTTTTGTGATACAACTGCCAAGAAAATAGGAGAGAGAGAGAGAGAGAGAGAGAGAGAGAGAGAGAGAGAGAGAGAGGTGTAAAAAAATTTGAGGAAGAAATTGGATTTTCTGAATTTCAGTTTAAGAAATAACCTCGTATTTGCATGAACCATGACCTGCCACAAGAGAAAACCATGAGCAGTTATAATGAATCGCAGCTGTGCATAAATTTATCATCAAATCATTTAAGATAAATCAGTAGATTACTTGATCGTGAACTCCTGATTAAATACAATTTCATCCAGTGGAGGACACAAATATTGTATTTAGTGGGGCCCGGACCTAATCTATTTCTATATTCATAACAAAAAGTATATTTCATCAGTCTATATTGCAACTAGGTCTGAGGAAGAGATGAAATTGTGTGTATATATGTAGCCTCTATTTAATGTACACCCGAGATTAAAAAATGGTTGATCACTAGGAATTTTGGAGGGGGGGGGGGGGTGGGGGAGTTTCTAGACCTGTAGGCACATGCCAACTATTCAAAGCATCCTTCCCATCATTAATGCCTTGATTTACAAGGTATGTTAAAAGAGTACAGAATATTGGGACTTTCGTGGTCCTTTCATTTCAAACCAAAAAAACCCAGCATTGTGCCTCATGATTTGAAAAACGCGACTGGCACATCATTTGGATGGTTTTCTGTTTGCAAATCATCCTTCATACTATTGAGTTGGCTGAAAAGGAGGAAGGGACTCATGGTTTCCATACGTACTTGGGTCGAGAGCAGTGATGAGAGCAGCAGCATTGAAGTAGCAAGTGGCTCCTTTGTGCTTCAACTTCTGATAGTAGCTGTTGAATGCGAATGAGGCATGGTCTTTTACAGTGTTTGGCAAATAACAAGGTTGGTTCACTTGTAACTTTCTGCAGTCTGCACCATTCCCACAAGCCCAATCAAGCGCCCTTTGCAGCTCTTCCGCTGGGGTCTGCTCATCTGCAACGCACCAGTCCTCAAACTGCCCATCTAACACAGCCAACCCACAAACATAATTATCGAAAACAAACATTATAAGGGACTCAAAAATAATTGCAACATATCTTGTCTCGTGAAATTATTTTCTTTTTAAGGAAAGTCGCAGTAACCAAACAATATATATAATTTTTCATGCATAAGTTTTCTTGCTCTTGTTATTCACCCATTTTTCCTTGCTCTGAAAAGTAACTAATGGACGCTATGAGCATAAAAAGTATTGTTAGAAACTCTGACGGTCTGACCAAAAGAAATGCATTACAATAGTTCTTAGGCATGGCTGATCAAACAACCAAGAAAGATAGTAAATTGGGCATAAACATAATGCAAATTTTGATGTTCTACCAGCTATGGGATCATCCCATCACGGCTTCCACCATAAATCACTTACCTTTCGTCTGGAAGGGAGTAAACATAGATTATGAATGCCTTTGTTTTTGGCTTCGCGTGGTGTTGGTGTGAATTGGATTCATTTCCAAATAACAAGGCGATTGCCACACATCAACAAATGACAGATGCTTTCACAAGATATAGATACCCTGAGAGATTCGAGATTGTTGTACAAAGCAATCAAATATGAGGGAAAAACTGAAAAATACCAGATTTTGGTGCAATTGATGACAAAAAGAGCAGAGCAAGTAGAATCCTTGGCAAGGTTGACAGCATATTTCTTCTTGAGCTGTTGCAGCAGCCTCTATCAGAACCGGAACTGGATCACCACAGAGTCACAGACAGTAAGTAGTTCACATGATAATCTACGAAGGTAATTGATAACCTAAAGAAACTTCTTGGCTTTACAAAAGGTTGTGATTCCACAATCCTGGTATTCCACTGGTGCAAAGTGATGTGCTACTTGGAATACCCACGTTGCCCCTCGTATCATTTTTTAGGTCTCAATACATCCTAAACACTGGGGTTCTCCTTGTATTTTTGGACATGGTTATAAATGATCTTGATTGACCCTGGTCATATGGGTCATTTTACTTAAGTATGGGGCAAACACCTTCTTTTGACCAGTGCATCAAGGTAGCTTCACATTGAAGAAAACTTTAGAAGGCAGGAAAAGGAAAACATCCATCCACAATATTCTTCCTTGCCCCATACTTTCTATGGATCTAATGTGATTGCCTATCTGTGTTTTTTTTCACCTAAATGAAACTTCCGTCATGTATCAGATACCGACCTGGATCCAAACCAACGGAGTTTGCGATTAGTTAAACCGGATTACCAATAGTTTTCCTTTAGCAACACAGATTCGGCAGTTGAGGAGGCCATGACTGGCGCCAAATCCAATCATAGAGCAAGTGTTTGCATTTGGTACATTCCAACTAATTCCAAAGCTTTTCTTTTTGCTGGATGTAAAATTAACCAAAATCTTTCTTCTTTTTTCTTTCCCTCATATTTCCATCAAATAGTAGGATTCTTGATGTCTTAAAATTCTTTTAAAACACAACTGCCATCATGGTATGACTAAAACCTAATTGTATCAAACTATGATTGTTAGTCTGGGCGACCCACAATTTTCTGTCTGTTTCAACTTATCATCTTGAAGATTTCATGCTAAGCCATGTCCATCCAAACGCCCCTCTTGAACCAAGCTGGGGGCTACCCATGACATAAATTACTAAGAATGACTAGTGTCAGGCACAAAGGAACATTAAACATGCATATACAGATTCATAGCTCAATTTTGGTCCACCCAACCTCAGCCAATCTAGAAACACAAGGCACTGTACACTTGCTACGCAAATTAGAAATTATACACATTTACGGAGGAATATGCACAATGTTTCATGAAATAGTGCAGACGTTAAATGCTTCAATGAGTTTTGCCTTCACTTTCCTAACCTAACAATTTTCTAGAAGTTCTAACACTGACAAAAGATATTTCACACAGAAGCAAAAGTCATAACCACCTGGTGCACACAAATCTTACTCAAGGAATTGCACCAAGGGTGTGGAAGTCATTTGGTTGGCCCTCAGCCTTAGAAGACAAACCATAGATATTCTTCAGCATGTCCTGCATCTTACTGTACATCATCATTTGAGAAGCCTCGCTTCCTCCAGCACTACCACTACTCTGTGATGCCCGTGAACTCTCCTGAAGCTTAATCTTCTCGAACAGATACTGCTTCTCAGCTTCAGCCTCGTTCAAACGAAGTTTAAGATATCTGCTGGCATAATCTTCTTCTGACTTGTCAGATTTGGCAAGCACAATCCTTTGGAGCCTATCTGCTTCTCTCCTAGCCTCACTGGCCTTGCCCTCAAACATATCGGCTTCAGCCTCTTTGAGCCTCACAATGCTTTCAAGATCGTCAATTTGTTGTTTCTTCCTCTGCCTCTCCATTTTCAGAGCTGCCACTTCCCTGGCTTTGTCTTTGAGCTCTAGATCACAAGCCTCAACAGCCAGGCGGGCTTTCTTTACCGTACGCATCTTCTCCTCTTCTACCATTTCCATTTTTCTGATGGCTTCCTTTACTACATCAGCAATCTTGTTGAAGGCCTCCTGTGGGGCTATCATCCGACCACCTTCCTCACTTTCTGAATTCTTTGTGGGCTCCACCTCAAGCTCTGCACAAAAAGAAAATTTTGAAGGACGAGTTGGAGAAAGAAACTATGTAAAAATATTTAGCATTATTCTACGATACTACCAAAAGAAAGACAAAATTAAAATGAAAAGTTGTTACCAAAAATGAAAATACGCTAAAATGGGATCTGAACACAAATAAACCAGAAAATGATTGCTACAGCGGTTAATTCACTTGTACTGAGCTTAAGAGCAATAAGGTTTATGCTATCAAGATACTTAATACAAAAAAAGTGATCAATAACCATAAATGTTAACAAGTTCACTTGCACAATGCTATTACAAGTATGTGATAATTATGTCATACAAACATAAACACAAACATACGTACAACCCTAGACAACAAAAACCAAAATGTTTCTTTCAAACTGATATCCCAATAGAGAGCCTGTTATCGTGTGATGTCTCTCTGACAATGTGAGAAGGAGAAATGAACAACAATTAGCAAACTAAAAATAATTGCTCCTTTCTTCCACTTCCCACTGTACAACTAGCAGGGAATAACCATTGGACAAAGAACAAAAATGTCACATAAATACACGTGCACTGCCATGACCTAAGTCACCTAGCATATTGTAATCTTCTCACAACTCCACCATTACATTTTGCACAGTTAATTCCAGTCAAAGTCAAATGACTATAAATGATTAACCATGGATTGTGTTGTAATTTTATATCTGTTTGGTCCTTAATCTAACTCAGTAGCACATGTAGCAAAGTCTCTAAAACTTGCTGTTACTGTCATTGAGTCACAAAGCTCATAAATCCGGACAAGATGGGTGCATATTAAAATAGACACAAACACATCCATTCAAAGAAATTAAAAAAACTATTGAGGAAAGAATGTCTAAACACCAGTAATTTCTCCAATTTTTAAGGTGATTATTAACATAATTCAACAGAAACTTAGTAAACTGTATTAGGTAAACGAACTGCAAAAAAATTTAATTATGGAAGTAACTTTTTCCACTTGCCTCAGTATGATAAACCATTTTATATAGGAAACCCAAGAAAGGAGTGCATATAGTGATCCTAATGGATACCTTGAAAGACCTGCATAATTATTTTACAAGCCATGGGTTCTGCCATCCCGACTTTCAGTCTGTCTACCAGTTCTTCACACCTCCAGATCAGTTTCCTCAATTGAGGATCCTCACTCCCATGGAAAATTTTACCGACATAATCAAGTTCTCTTATGAGTGCTTGATGATCCCAACTTGGTGCACAGTGTTGGAACACATCTTTGACCCAACCCAAAAGGTCGGATGTCCTACTGCAAGCTCTGCACCTGAAAAGCATACCTGCTGGAACTGAACTGGTCTTAACACCAGGGCCAATCTCAATCAGTCCACTACGGATAGCACAATCTGTGTGTGTCCAATGAGAACAAAAATCGCACCCAATCCACTGGCATGTGTTCACCTCAAAATCAAACTTGTTACAAATCACACACATACAAAGGTTGCAGAAACCATTTCTCATACAGCAAGATTCACATCTACAGTCCTCTGCCGGAAGCAGACTACCACATGCTATGTTTCTGCACCTCTTGTAGAGAAAAATCTCAATGAGAGAAGCTTGAGAAAGACTTACACTTGGATGCAAAAAGGCCAGAATACCAGTCTTTATTGCAACAAGAATTTCTAGCTGGATCCTTTGTGCTGTAACCAAGGTCTTATCATTCAAATCATTCCTCATATGAACTAGCTTCTGTAGGAACATAAACTCCTCTCTATGCAGAGAACCAGCACTTCCTTCTAAAATAAACCGAAGTTCACTCTTAAGCTTCTCCAGAAACTCGTCTGGAAGATGTTGCATTCGTTCAGATATAACATCTACTCTTTCTCTGGCCACATCTCTGAGAGAAATCTTATCAGAGCTTGAAATATGCCGGACAACAGAATGTTCTGCAAAACCATTATTCCCTTCCTTCTCCAGTTTTTTTGCCATTAAGGCATCAGCAGTGGGCCATGTTTCCCGTGAACTAGCACTTTCTGAAGGGGATTCACGGACCTGGTCAGAGTTTGAGCCGCGCTCATGAAAATTGGCAGAGCCACAAGCATCTGGTGAAACAAGGGATAGGGATGTCCGCAGTACTCCAAATCCTGTTTGTTGACGTGGAGGCAGCATGTTTGGAGAAGGCTGGTGATGAAAAGGAGACCCCGAAGACAGTCCCATCAAACAGTGTGCAGATTAAATCTGACAGTAAAGAAAATTTCACTTCATAAATCAGAAATGCTCTCCAAAGTTCGTCTCTGAAGAAAAATACAACAACAATTGGAATTTGGAAACGATAAATTGAGACCACTTGCTTAACTAAATTCTAGTCAACAGTCGAAATCATCCCCTTGACAAAGTTAACTTATACAGTTAATGAAAAGCAGTTTCTTTCCCATGAAGGAATGCATAATGAAAGCTCAAATGAAAATCAGAAATGAACTCAAAGCAGGAGAATGAACTTGAAACACACTAAGGTCTAGTTTGAACGGCTTTCCCAAGTTACATTTTCGAAAAGCTAAAATATAAACTTCATCATTGAAATCTAAAACCCATTCATCAAAATCTTAAAAAAGGAAGAAGCTGTGATTTGGGTTTATAGGCTAGTTCTCCACCATTAAAAAATCATGATTCGGCAATCCAAAGTCCCAACTAAGATCATGAATAATACTGAATTGGCCACAAAGTCGTAAACTTTTAAGGGGCTGGCTAACAACCCCCCACTAGGCACCATCACCACCAGTAGGTCGTGGTTGGCATTTTTCCAATATTCAATTTGCATCTTTATATACGTACCCACGGAACACGATGCCATTCCTCATTGATTGGAACTTAAAAATCTCAGTTCGATATTCATATAAACATTCCCTATTCCAAGAAGAAAAACCCAGTTTCACAACATTTTCCAAGCAATACAGGAGCTAAAGCACCAGGTCAACCATCCAAAATCCACACATAACAGCTACAAATTCAGGAATTCAAGAATAAAGCAGTCAATTTAGAAACTCAACAGCAGCAAATAAAAAAAACACGTGACTTCAACAAGATCTAGGGTTCACTCAAATGATAAAACTCACCGGAAAATCTTCTATCGATAGACAGAACCGACGACGGGAGGTTGAAATACAACTGATCGAGACAGCAATTGGAAAACCAAAAGAACCCCTAGTTTGCTCGATTGATGAAGATAAAGCGCAAAAGGAAAGAGCCCTTTGTGCAGAAAAAACAACACAAGGTGTTCGAGAAAATGACGACGGAGAAAAAAAGAAGAAGAAAGACGTAGAGTGGGACAAGAAATGGAGCGAACCGGGTTGGCCGGTCGGTCAGCGAACCGGTCGTTCTCTTCCCGCGTTGTTGACTTCTTTCTGAGCCGTTCTGTGGTTGACTTCTAACGACTCCAATGAGGGTTTAAAAAATTTCACTTTCGTCCTTCAAGGTTCCAACTATATCCGTCCGGCGGGATAGCTCTTGGAGGAGTGATTATTTGGTAGGTGTTTTGCATGAGAAATTTATCGGCCCAATCAGAAAGTGACAAGTGGCCATTTGTATTGGACAAAACGGAACACGTATAGATTGAAATACATGAAATCATTCACTTAAAGGAAAGACGACGTTTTGACTAATTCAATGTCGTTTTAAGTGAATAGTAGAAGCAAGTCAGTTATGGCCAAGTGTCACGCAGAAAACAAAGGAAAGGAGAAACATGCAGTTCGAAGCCCAGAGAAACAAGCAATGTCGTTTCAATCCCTTTTAACTGGAGCAGTTATGCTCATGGAGCACGATTAGAGGAGTTGAGGTTTGAGTGTGAAAACAGCCTAGTTCAATCATGTTCTAAGGAAAGATAGTGGGATATGGAATAACTGACCCACTACTCAAACGGTTTCAAGCCAATATAGAAGAATTCTGGAGGGAAAGGCTCAAATTTCAAATCAAAGAAGGACTTCGAAGGCAGTTTGAGTGGGAGAATGGGAGTAGGTGAGAGGACTCAAGAGCTTGCTTATAAATAGAAGAAGATGTAGAAGGAAAAACCTCCAGACAAATCATAAAAAAATAGCTATGCTATGCTTGGTTTGTTCTTAGGTAGTAATTTAAGACTTAGACTTAGTTCGAAGTAATTAAGAGTAGTTTGTAGTAGTCACTTTGTACTCTGTTCTTGTTCTTTCGAAGTTGGAGAATCATTTGGAAAGCAAGTTGTTTTGAGTTTATCAAGGTATCTTGTTTCTTTTTGGTTGTTGAATTTCTTGTGCATCGTTGTACCGTTTCAATACTTTAAAGGAAAAATCCTCTTCATTGAGGTAATTGAACCGACAATACAATCGCCTGATTAAGTTTGACTTTTAAGAATTTAAATCTGAAAAGGATAATTACAAGCATTTTCTGACACGCTTGCACACAATTATAATTCCAAAGTAGCCAAAAATCCCAGCTAAACAGTAGGTAGGCCGGTTCCTCAACCCCTCATTACCACACATTTACACGAGCTCCACACAAATGTATGGCGATGTTAGAGTTTAGGGCATCTACATACCAAGCCCCAGGGGTCCGGAATAATTTTTCCTTTTGGAGGGATATGGGTGAATACATGAAAGAGAGAGAATAGTAAGAGAGGGGATTATCGTAGGAAGTGGTGGTTGTGTATTTTTTTGGGGAGGGGAATATGGATGAATGTGAGTAGCTAGATAGATGACAATTACGGGATAAATGATGGCCATTTGTAAGTAATGATATTTCTGTAAAATAAGGGTTGTATTTAGAAGAGAGATTATTTTGGAATGGAGTATTTGATGGTACGTAATATTTGATTCCCCTCGTAAGGGCACAAAACAATCTCCCATAATATTTTATTCGGGTCAAAAAAGTCCAAAAGAAATGTTGACCTACTTCCACACCATATATCTCGTAGAAACCTTGATGGAACATGATAGAACATTCATATTGCCCCGGAACTCTTGAATTTGTTCATCCCGAGTTAGATCTCTTGGTGGTGTTATATCCCCTCCCAAGTCCTCACAAACATGTCGTATGGGGATATACATTTTTATCACCGTGTTCTATTTACCTTCACTTTTTGGATAGAGACGTTACAATTTGTTTTTATTTTATTTTATAATTGAGTGTCTGGCCCAACTTATAAAGATATCGACTAATCTCAAAGTCTTAAAATAAGGACCGAGCAAACTTTTAGTGACCTAAGGATGTTTTGTTGACTGGAAGTTGAATCTTTGAGTTTGAAATAATAAGCTCCCTTACTCTTTCTCATGATCATGCTCCCTTGAGGTTAGGCATAAATGTTACGACATGGATGCTACGAACTTGACAAAAACTTGGTCCCTGAACTTATTCCACTTTATTTATTTTGGCCCTAGGTCAAAATAGTACTCCCTTCGTCCCGATTTGTTTGTCCACTTTTTAATACTGTAGCATTTGACCTTTAAAATTTTTTTCTATAATTTTCAATTCGTAATATTTTTAATATGCAATATGAATCTTGTTCGGTAGATCTCAATTAGTTTTATTATACAAAATCTTCAAAATTATAAAAAATATTATAAAATGTAAGATATAAGTATATTTTTGAAAGACACGAATTTTGATAATTAGACAAGCAAATTAGGACGGAGGGAGTGTATGTAAGAGCATCTTTGACGGAGAGCTATTTTGAGAGCCAAGCCATATTTTGGCTTCATTACCAAATTTCTCTCTTCCAATGGGGAACAATTTTTGGGAGCCCAAAAAAAAAAAAAAAATGGTATCATTTCTTGGGCAAAATCTGGCAATGAAAATGACCTGGGTCATTTCTTGTAAGGGTTGTGATCTAATAGCTCTTGGGAGCAATTCTGACTGTAGTATATGTGTGTGATTCAAAGGTTGCAAGTGGTAGCGTAAATAATGGCTATAACATAATTGGAGCATTTTGTGGACCAAACAATTCTGTAGCAAGCAAAAATTGGCTTTGACTCTTTAAAAACGGGCATTATCAAAAGATCAAGCCTCTCTGTAGTTTTCATCTAGACTTCGCCCATGCAGTTCAATTAATTTGGACTTTACCTTGAATGATCCGAGTAATTCATTTTTCGTAAGTACTAGTACAATATTCGTGTAAAAATTTAATTTACCGAAAGTCGGTAAAATATACCAATCTAATCACGAGTATCTTAGGAAAAATGACGGGTTTTCTGTGTTAGAGAAAAAAGAACCGATCTACCGTGTTGCGTTTGCTAATCTAGTTTCTTCATGTATAGAGATTACACATAAAAATTAAAATACATGAGATGATTAGACAAGATATTAAATGTATACAATTCGTAAAGGCATAAAAAAAATGTGAATCGATCTTCTTGTTGCGATCAATATCTTGGATAAATTGTTCGAGGTGATGCGGATTGTGACACCTTCACTGTCCAACCAAAAACAATATCAAAAGATAAACACCACAAGATTCATGGGAATTTGGTCCACACTAGTCAGCCCTCATGCTAGAAGTTTCCAAAACCATAGAAAAGAAGGTCATGCCTCTGATCCAAGACTCACCCAAGATTGATCAATCACCTCCTCCAAATCCATAACAATTTCGTTCTCTCCAAGTTCTTGGGACGAATCTTTTCGTTTTCTTCAACCCAAGATTTATCCTATCCCCGGTCTGTCTTTTGCTTCGTTTGAATGTCCATTTGGAACACTATGATCAGGGCTTACCTTAATTCCCAAAACCCACATGTAGTTTCTTTCTTGTAATGTTCTGTCGTCTGAGTATGCTTGTGTTGGGGGAAATAACACTAGCGAGATAACTGTTTGATAAAATATCTGAGAGAGACTTGGTTTCATGGAATATGATGATTCATGGGTGTGCATCTGCTGGTGAACTTGGGGGAAAGAAATCATTTAAAGGAATTCGATTCCTTTGATTGTCACCTGCTCCACAAATAGGCAATCTAGTGAGGCCTTGAGGCTCTTTCAGGAGATGCAGTGAGCAAATGTGGTATCTGACAAAGTCACCTTTGTTAGTGTGCTATTGGCTTGTGGGGATGCGGGTGCTTTAGGTACGGGCAAGATGGTTCATGAGTTTATCAAGAGTAGAAGATTCGAAATAGACCTTAAGCTCTGGACTGCTCTTGTTGACATGTATGCAAAGTGTGGGGACATTGATAAAAAAGACGTGTTCGCTTGGATTTCGGTGATTGTGGGACTTGCAAACCATGGACTTGGTGAGTTAGCTCTTGATTATTTCTCCAGGATGATTTCTGAACGAATTATGCCTGATTCTATTATGTTCATTAGCGTGTTGAGTGCTTTCAGCCATGTTGGTTTGGCTGATAAGGGGTTGAATTACTTCAACATCATAAACAATGTTTATGGAATTATTCCTAAACTTGAGCATTATAGATGAATGATTGATATTTTGGGAAGAGGAGGGCGACTTCAAGTGGCTAGAGAACTTATTAGAAGTATGCCGTTAAAACAGTTAATTACCGTTAAAAGGGCTTCCCTTATTTGAGAGTTCTTCACTCACATGGCAGGTATTGTACGCAGATTTTGAGGGAATACTGCTGGTTTATGCGTCAGTTTGGGAATACGGCAAGACGACCTTTTCTGGTGAAATCTGAACAGAAATTGGAATTGGTTTTCGACTCTTTAAAGTTTATACCAATCTTTTGCGTTGACTTTGGAAGCATACTTTTGAGACCAATCAACGACAGATCATATCAGAAAACAGGCAGGAAAAATCTTTTTCCTCGAGCACCCTAGCAGTGGAAAGGTTGAAGAACTGAAATGACAGAGATTGAAGCTGGAGAACATCATGGAGTTACTAACTTTCTCAATGATGCCTAGAAACGAATTCTCTTTATGTTGAAGGATCACTAATACTGAAACCTGATAGAAGCTTGGCTGACAATATTTGTCCACATGGGCATGTTTATACATTTTTAGCAGTAGCTGTCACTTTTCATCCCATTGGCTTCTCAGTTGGATTTCTCTCTGTGATAGGGGTATCCCCTGATGCCGCTTTACAATGGTATCTATTGCCAAAATGGTAATGATCATGAATCCACGATGAGCTAATGCATTCCCAATGCCAGCCCCATGACATATATATCAGCTCCTTTCATTGTTGCTGCTTGTTGTGTCTCATCCCAACTTGTGTTTTTCGGACCAACCAGTCCAAGCAAGCTTAAGTTTCATGTTGAAGCCAAGGATAATCTGTGACATCTAGCTCGTCAACCAAAAGCCAAGCGTTGCCAGTTTTCAAGGTAAAGACTTAAAGAATCACTCTCTCGAATTGTTTAATTTTTTTTCGCAAGGAAAGATGACTCATTCAAGCAATAAACAAAAATTACTCTGTTGCTTGAGAGGGTACACTCCAATTTTAAGGTTTGCATGGTTGCTTGGCCTGTTGGCCATAAGCACCACCAAAGTAATTGCAAAATCAAACTCATCTAGTCTGCACATTGTAAAAATTTGCGGTACCTGGGCAGCATTGCAAAAGAAACTTAGGTGGTGGCCAACGTAGCAGAAGGCATTATCTTTGCCTTGTTTACTCAATACCTAAAAAGTAGAACTTTGATTCTGACATGATATAGAAGAGTAAATGCCAATTGTTATGGATAATTCAATTACAGTAGAAAATTCTCTGAGAAGAAATAACTACCAATTACATAAATGTTGCCAAACTATCTATTGGACAATTAATATCTCTACTTTGTTATCTTCCCTAGTACTCATTACACTTGCTGCATTTGCTCCAATTGTATTTCCATCTCGTGTCAATCTCTTCCAAACTTCCAATTGTATCATTGCCCCGGAGATGACGCCATAAACAATAATCCCTGCTTTTGCAGGCTTTAGAATGTAGAACGCTACCCATATGTTGGCGAAGCTCAAGAAAAGGACAGTGTAACATGTCAGATGGTGAAACAAAATCCAAAGATTTCTGCACTTGTGGTCCTTGGCTGGCCGCAGAAATAGAGCAGAGATCTGAAGTAGTCCAAGGCAGAAAAGAGTGATTCCAATGCTCTTGTGGCAAGGGTGATGAACACCAGTGAACTTGACGCCAAGGTAGAGCCCAGTTGCACCCTGCCATGCCGAGTAAGTATCCAGGGAGCTGAAGAGTGATGTGAACGTAGAACCAGAGAGTGTCTGCTTTTGGACCAACAGCTTTCACGTACCTTGCCGCCATAAATCCGAGTGGCATCATGATTCCTCAACTTACTATGTTAAGCACTCCATGTGTAATCTTGAGTTGGTTTTTTGAACTCCCACTGTGAGATGCCGAGGCTTGTCCTGATGAAAGATTAAGAGTACCCATCGACTGGAGATGATTCCTAGAAACTTGTTGCATTCCAAGTGTACTTCCGAATACTGGTCCGTCTTGCCAAACATGACTAACACTGGTAGTTCAATGACCGCATATATAACCATGTGGTTGTCCAAAAATGAGGCTGACAGATCCGAGACAGGGAAACTTAGGTTCCCCTCTTGCAGCTGGGTCCCATAGCTGTTAAAAGGTGAAGTGACGACACCCATGGTTCCTTTCGGGCTTTGTGCAGGCTACGATGGCTTGAGTTCCGATCATGCCCTTCGAAGTGGGATTGATACCCCATGCAACCCACGTCGAAGAGCCGACTTGGCCATGACGGTAAGCTACGTGGAGAGCGGTCGAAGAAGGGTAGTAGGCCCAGTGGAGGAACGAATCGAGATTGGGAAGATCGGTGCACGAAGCAAAGACCATGTTTTTTGGGAACACGATGAACGACCAGCAAACGAAAGAGCGAGAGATGGAACAAGAAAACAAGTGATCAGAAGACAAAAGAGAAACAACACGTTATGTCTTGCCATTATGATATTTGAATTCTAGCTGTGTTACGATTATGGATGTCAGTTGTCACTGACGATCACCGTGAAAGATGACTTATTCGACCACCTTAATGCCCGTGTTTGAGTATAATAACTTGTGGTATAGCCCTCATGAATTATTTTGAAAATGAGATTTCCTTATCTGATTAATATTTATTTAGACTGTTTGAAAATTACAGTTCTTATTTAAATGTTATGGTCAATGTTGACAACATGTCAAAAATTAATTATACTTTCCAATTTTTTTTGCAAGATGCTTTTAATAAAGATTACTAAGCTCAAAAAACAAATATGTTCGGGTTTGCTTCTTTCTATGGTCTCAAGTTTGAAAACTCTCAGATGCTATCAACTCCTATGGGGTCAGTTCATAAGAAGTATTTGTTCCGGCTTCAAGTAGGGCTCCCGCTGGTGGATGGTGGGTTTATAGTTTTTCAAAATTAATCGAGGTGTGCGTGTTGGCCTGGACACCTGATTATAAAAAAAAGAAAAGAATATATGGTACGCCACGTCAATCCAATACCGTAAAAAACAGTTAAAAGGGCAACCCTAGGTAGAAAATGATGATATAACTTAACGATGGGAAAAAAGAGTTTTAATTTGTTCCCTTTGATTTTGCACTAAAATTAAGTTACCATGTTGTTGAGATTTGTGGAAAAAATAGTATTTATTCGTTCCCTTTAATTGGTTTTGCACCAAAAGTTACCATTTTATTGAGATTTGTGGAAAAACCAATGCTATTCTTTTCCCCTGGCCTTCATTTCTCACGAATATCTTAATTCCAAAGGACCTCCAATGGCCAAGGGGTTGGCCGGGTAATCTAAGGCATGAGACTTAGGAGTTCGCTTCCTTCTAAAGTTTCAGGTTCGAAACATTTCAGGTGCTATAAACTCATTTTGAGGTTATTCTTTACCGGGTTTAGCTCTAGCTTAGCGAACGGTGTTATTGGTCTCCTAAGATTAGTTAAATTGTGCCTAAAGTGCAGGCCCGACACATGAGTTATTAAAAGATGATTCATGCTAGTCACGCCTACCAAAGCACACCAGCATGAGACTTGAGTGTTGCTTGAAAACCTATTTTGAGGGTCCTAGCAGTTTTGTTACACAAAACAAGTTTTCTGATACTATATGCTGCTCATGTTTTTCATGTGCATTTGAGACAACCGAAACACAACGAACCAAAAGTGGATGTTAAATATGTGGCATTCCTCAATCATTTTCAAGAAAAGTAGCTTGCCAGAGTACTACATTCACCGCAGCTCTAATCTTGATGAATTCAAATTTTTTTTTTGCCAAAAGTTTAGAAATTTCATTGATAACAAAGAGAGAACATCAAAGGGCATATTCTTCCATGGACAAGGTGAGAAATAGCCAACCAGGTGATTAGGTTCCGACGAGAAAAGATCTACACCCCAAACTCCTTATAAAGGCCACCGAGGTATAATATCTCACAGAAAATTCACATGACCTACACCAAAGAAAGAAAAACACGCTACACCCACAAGGGTTAGGAAGACCTCTGAAGGGTAGAAACACCTGCAAGCGGGACATCACAGTAGAAAACTAGAAAGAAAAAAAGAAAACCACCGACAGTGCCGGATCAGACAACCTAACCTTCCCTTCTTCAAATCAACCCCAGATCGGACCCTATTCTCCAACCTCTTGACTCTAGACTCAGCAACCCGACCCCCTGGTTGCCGGAGTACTTATAGCAAGGTGTTGCGGCTAGATCTAGACAGGGTCCCGGCTGCAAACGGCTTCGAGCTAGTTGAGGCGATCTTGGAGCTTTGGGATGTTGGAAGAAGTCGCGCACGAGGATTTGTTCGATGGCGGCGATGGAGGCGGCCAGAGGGAGGTGAGACGGAGAGGAGGCGGTGAAAAGAGGACGGCGGAAGAAGTCGAAGGAGATGTAAAAAGGGAGGCGGAGAAAATCTGTAAATATGGCATCCGGTTCAAATTTAATGACGTCGATTTTATTTGAAAGTCTTTGTGATAATTTGACATCTGTAAATATGGCATTTGGTTCACATGGTTATTTTGTGAATTCAAACTCGGGTATAGTTGGTTTTCACAATTCCTGTCAAATTCGAAGGCAATTGCTTCCTGTCAATTAAATTATTTGAAGTCAAGATTGGATATATATATATATATATATATATATATATATATATATATATATTTGTGGTGCCAATTCTGAGCGTTGGAAGCTCTATCCACGGGAGAATTTCAAAAGAAAAAAGGATTTCTACTTTTAACTGTTCAACTGTATGTAAAACTTTAATTAATTATGTCTACACTGTTGTGCCTTTTAAAATCACCAGCATATATATATATATAGAGAAACTTGAATTGCTCAATTCCATTCAAAGTTATTCAACACCAAATAAGCATATCTTAGAAGAAAAGAAAAAGGAAAGGAAAAACAAAAAAAAAAAAATCCAATTTAACTGTCTAAAACAATCCAAGTTATGGTGAATATTACAGGAGAGAGAGAGAGAGAGAGAGAGAGAGAGAGAGAGAGAGAGAGAGAGAGAGAGAGAGAGTCAGATTAAATTAGAATTCTTTCGAGTTTGGCTCTCCATTGTTGTTCCTCTTCAAGAATTTATGTATTCGGTGGTCCAGTAACCATTCTCGTTCATTTTCTTTTTCCGCGAGCGATAAATATGTTCCACATATGTCGCTTCCCTTCTCTGGACTTCCTCTTCCCAATTATAGTCCGTAGGTGTAATCAAACTTTCCTCATACGCAGTTACATATGAACGATCCTCTGGATTTGAAATTCTCCTATGGGAATTGTCAGTCCGATTGAATGCCCTAATTATATGCCAACCGTGTGAATCCCAACCCCAAGTGAGAATTTCGCCATTCTTTGTATAGCCTAGTGGCGCCAACTTCTTATAATAACGACCAGAGGTCAAACCATCTGAAACAACAATAATACTAGTCCAAGAGTTTTGCACACCATATTCTTTCATTACTAATAGTTCAACACTTTTTTCACCATTGCAGCGAAACATACAAAGGCATCCATCCAAAACTCCCAATCCAGAAATGATATCTCCATCCTCACCTCTAGGATCTGGCATCGGTACCTCCTCGAATTTATCCATGCGTGCATCAAAGTAAATAATTTGGTGGGGTGAAAGGAAATAATTACCTGAATCATCCTTAGAGGCATACCACTGAAGATTTTCATTGACTATAGGCCCCGAATTCACCGTACGTACCCTATACGGGAAGTGAATCACTGACCAACTTTTACCTCTGAGGCTACCAACCACTACAAATTCACCTCCGTAACTTGGAGTGTTGTGAGAAAGGGCAAGAACGGCCTTGTACTCATCACCAGTGGAGTCATAGCAGAGCCCCGAACGAACACGGTAGTTCTCATCACGGAACCGGTCAAATGCTAGCACTTTCTTGAAGAATCTAGTTAGTGGATTCCACAAGAACAAATCCTCGCTGGCATGCATGAGCAACAACCCCTTACACGATCCCAGGAGTCGAATCTTGTACCTATTAACGAATGCATTCATGTTCCATGGAACACGAACGCTTTTCGTGTGAAGTACTTCCTGTTGGTGTTCGTCAATGGAGTGGGGTGAAAAGGAATATGCTCTTGCTCCCGACTCCCGAGTCGGACAGGACGAGAACTATCGGTGGGCCCGTTTTTGCGACGTATATGTCAGAGATCAAAGAGCGCCATTGCTTGGAAACCAAAGTGAATCGAACAAGAGAATCGAGGGGTAATTGTGACAGTATTTCGACAATGATTTCTTCTGGAATAATAATAATATTTGGCAAACTTGATTCTGCTGTCGATGTATCCTTCTTTCTCTTCATTCTTCTCCTACCTTCTGACCTATTGTTCTCCCTTCCCGTTCTCCCTTGAAAACTGTTTATGGGGCTAGGGTTTTTCTTTTCGGCTTTTGGGGCTAGCAGTTTGTAGAGGTGAGATATTTCGGGGTTGTTTGGCAAAACAAGCCAAATGATTTTTTTTCTTTATTTAAATTTTTTCGTATTTTCTAGTTTTTCGTCGATTTTTTGAGAATTATCGCTTCTTTATGACGAGAGAAATTTAAAAAGTAAAAAATTACAACAAAATCCAATTTTTTTGAATGAAAGACAAAAATAAGCCATTTTTTTAGTCTTTATTAAAAAAAATTTGAGTTTCGATCGTAATTCTTTATTTTTTAAATTCCTCTCGTCTTGAAGAAGCAATAATTCTCAAAAAATTGACAAATATAATATTTATTTTAATAAAGACAAAAAATAAGTCATTTGTTGCATTTAGTAACCTTTTTAGTTTTTAGTTTTTAAGAAATTAGAAGTTGTAACAGGTTTATGCTTTCATAAAATCAAAAACAAGAAACTTGTTTGGTAATATCTTTGTTTCTCAAAAAAAGAAAAGAAAAGAGGGAAAAACTCCTTTTTGGTGTTTTCATAGTTTACAAAAAGTCTAAAAAAGTTTATGAAAAATGAAAAAGTAGAAACTTGTTATCAAACAAGTTTTCTTCATCAGTTTTCAAAAAAAAAAAAAAAAAAAAAACTGAAAACAAAAAAGTTACAAAACGCCCCCCTATTATGTGAAATGAGGCCTTCGTTGGCCTTCCCGGTTTAACTTTTCTGTTTCTATTTTTTCGCTAGTTTTCCTAGCACTTCATCTTCTTTATCCCTAAATCTGAGGAGTTGCCAACCCTAAGAGCCTGTTTGTTAGCGGGATTGTTTGGTTGTATTAAATATTTACCCGAACTAATCAATTTGAAATTAATTAATTCGGTGTTTGATAGACATACAGATTGAGACTATTTATCCCATGGACAATTTAATCCCTCTGTCGTAGGATTATTTATAGCCACTCCAACCCTCTTCATAATTAATCCCCTGGCCTAGTAACTCAATTACCACTCCCCACATGCAAACCCAACATGTATTTTATTTTCCAAGGGTTTATCATTCTGCTACTTTTTTTTTTCATTTTATTTCCATAAGAAACATAATTTGTAGTATTTTAAATTCAAGTTGTGTTACGATTATGGATGTCAGTTGCCATTAACAACCATCATGAAAGACAATTTATTCGACGATCCTAAGTATAACAATTTGTGGTATAGCCCTCAAGGATTCTTTTTGAAAAAGATTTTCTTATCTGGTTAATATTTATTTAAATTGTTTGAAATTACCGTTCTTATTTAAATGTCATGGTGAATATTGACAGCTTGTCAAAAATTAATTCTTATTTTTTGAACGGCAGAAAATATCAAAAATTAATTATACCTTCCAATTATGCAAGATGCTTTTAATAAAGATTACTAAGCTCAAGCCTCAGGGTGGCCAGAGACTTAAATTCCCAAGACCCAGTAATGACGCGTACAGATTAGACAACAAACATAAAAACCCTACAAGGCGGAATTAGGGTTTTACCACAACTCCCTGCGACACGAACGCTGGTTGAACTTGTTATAGCACGCCTTGCTATAAACCACGAATACTGCTTGACCGTACCTTACGATCTTTTATCGTATTCCCCATACGTCTTAGAACACGAACCGTATTCCCCATACGTCTTAGAACACGAACCAAGTGTGGACTCTTTCGTGATCTGTTTGCTCTCTCTAAGTCTGCCGCTATTTTGTGAATAATAGAAAAACATCAATCTGACCTAGAGAGCATAACGTGTATATATAGGGCTACGATAGGGACCCAAGGAGTAATAAGTCTGGGCTCCCAGTGTAAATAAGAAAACCTAATCCCACCAGGATTCTATTTCTTATTTCATTAATTATAATTCACCCTACTACAGAATTATAATTGCATTCCCATCCTTATCTCAATTATATTACGAGCTCCATGATATTAAATACTTATTAATCTCCCCAAGTTAAGATTACAGATACCCGTTGATTAAAATAAATTACTAACAATCTCCCACTTAATCAACTTAACTTGAGACTATCCGCTTAACTTATTCGATATGTCGGATACAAATATTCACCTGCAGGGTTTAACATAATCGAAACTTATAAGCTTACGCAAGGGGTATCATCAATCCCTACTGGGACGTGGATTCCATTAATAATTAATAGTTGTCATATACATAATGTTGGGATTTGCTTTTTTTTTTTTAATTTTCTAGGTCCGAAATTTGTCAAGGTGTTATCAATTCATGATTTGGGGTTAATCAATAAGGAGCATATATCCCGGCTTCAAGTAGAGCTTTCGCTAGTGGACGATAAATTTATGGTCCCTCAAAATTAGTCGAGGTGCGCGTGTCAGGTGTGTTGGCCGGGACATTTGGTTATTGGAAAATAAATGGAATAGAATAAATTATATGCCACGTCAATCAACTTCCGTTAAAAACCGTTAAACGGGCATCTCTCAGGAGATTCATGGGATGCCCTTTTAACCATGGGAAAGAAGGCCATGTCTTCAATCAAGACTCAACCAAGATTGATCACCTCCTCCAAATCCATTCACTCCTCATCTAAACCTCACTCCCACCAAAACAATTTCGTTCTTGGGCCGATTCTTTTTCGTGTTCTTCGACCCGTGATTTGTCCTATCCCCGGTCTGTATTTGCTTCAATTGAATGTCCAGACACTTCCATTTGGAACACTGTGATCAGGGTTTACCTTAATTACCAAAAACCACATGAGTCTTTGTCACTCTCTGTCCAAATGCGCGTTCAAGAAGACATTTTTGTAGATAGTTTTAGCCTTTCGCTCGTTCTTCAAGCATGTGGGAGGTCCATCGACTATCTAAATGGTAAAGCTATTCATACCCAGGTGTTGAAACTTGGGTTTGGTTCTGATATGTTTGTCTAGACATTCTTGTTGAAATGTATGCCAAATTTGATTGCATAGAAATTTCAAAGGAGTTTTTTTATGAAATTAACAGCCCAGATGTAGTTTCTTGAAATGTTATGTTGGGTGGGTATGTTGGTGGCTGGAAAGTAACGCTAGTGCGAGAACTGTTTGATAAAATGTCTGAGAGAGACTGGGGTCCTTGGAATACGATGATTCATGGGTATGACTCTTCCGGTGAACTTGGGGGAAGAAATCATTTTCCGAGACTCAGAGTCCATGACTGCCTGCCCCAAAATCGGGCAATCATCTAACGATGCATTGAGGCTCTTTCATAAGATGCAATTAGCGAATGTGGTGCCTAATAAGGTCACCATGGTTAGTGTGTTATTGGCATGTGGAGATGTACGTGCTTTAGATGCTGGGCAAGATGGTTCATCGATAGAAGTAGAATGGAAATAGACCCCAAGATTGGAACTGCTCTTGGGCATCCTTGATGTTGCAAATCTTTGATGAGCAAGAGAAAGAGAAGGCGTGAGTATAGCTAACAAGACCATGGCATTCACATTGGGCTTATGGAGCTTACCTTAGCACTCACATTTGGGCTGCCTAAAAAAACTCCACTTTGTATAATATTAGATGCAGTAACAATCACATAACCATTAAGTTGGTATGAATCATCATGGGATGCAATCATTGTTAGGGACAAGACTTGAGTACATCATTTACCTCTCAATCTTGTCATTTTTCCAGAAACTATTCTTCAGCCTCGTATGATGCAACAAGCATTTCAAGGTAAGTTTCACATTTACCTTCTTTTTTAAAACTGCATGGAATGAACCTTTCCATGATATGTGATGATATTTCTGCTCTGAGTAGTAGTGAATGCACTTTTGTTGTTTAGATTGCTCTTATGATGTTGTCCATTAATTATTCCCCAAGAAAGCAATTGTCCACGCTTATTCCCCAAGAAAGGCTATTATGCTAGTGTATGGAACTTAGTACTTTTGCATGAATAATGAGCCATGTATCCCCACCCTTTACTTTATATGAGAAGCAACGAAATCACAAAAATGGGTCTGAAAGAAGCTTTTGAATCGAGTAACTTTGTAATTACTTTAAGTACAAAAATACTAACTGAAGTTTTTCATTTTGAGAACTAGAATGACCTATAAAGATGGGAATTTCAACACTTACTGTAAATCTGTTATTTTATATCCATACCGATTATGCATTTTGCTTGTTAATGCAGCTCCTGCATTCTCAATTCAGGTTGGTGATATCTACATGGACTTTGAAATGAAATCTGGTTTTTGTCAAGTTCATTCCTACCTTAGCATATAGTGTGCCTTGGACTACTGCAAGCAAATCTGCCATGTCAATTGTTTTGTGTATGGGAGCTGCAGGGTTGCAAAGAACATCTATTGACCTTAGGGACCGTTTGTTGGACTAGATATGCACGTTAGATTGGACTGTTCATCCAAGGTGACCAAACATCTAAGTGTGTGATCAAATATTTACACCCGGATTAAACATGAGTATATAATCCTACAAAGTTAAAGAGCATTGAATTCGTTGTACACAGAAGAAAATAGGTATTTCTAAAAAAATTATAGTTAGTGTTAACTGTGGCCGTTTGGCCGAATATGTTTGTTAGAGTTTTGCCCATTTCTATTCATCTTCTCCAAATTTTCAGAGAATTTGCATATTTCTTTCCCAAATTTTAGCAACTTATGGGGGAACAAAGTCAAGTAGAACTATTGTTGCTAACCAGATGTTTAAACCAAGGATAATCTTTGTCCTCCCTTCCACCAAAAAAGCCAAGGTTTGTCTATTTCAAGGTACAGACTTTTACTACTGGAACTACTCCAAAAAGCATCATTTTCAGAGATTCTGTATAGAAAACTAGGAATAGGAAAAGATGACTCCTGGCCTTCAAGCAGCAAAACAAAACTACTGTTAGTTGGGACAATACAATCCACTTCTAATGTTTGCATATTTGCCTTGGCCCTTGGCCTTTAAGCACCACCAAAGTTGTTTGTAAAATAAACCTCATTTGCAGCTTGATATCTAAAAAAGTGCAACACCTAGGCAGCATTGCATGTAAGTGTGTAGTAGTTCTCCCTGCAGTACTCATTATCCAATTACAAAGAGATCTCAGGCACTATCTTTGCCTTGTTTACTCAATACCTGTAAGTTAGAGATTTCATTCTGAATTGATATAGAAGAGAAAATGCCTACTTGCATAGATAATTCAAATACTTACACCAGACCATGTCTTCTAAAACAGAGAGAAGTCATTTATCTTACAAGAATCAACTAACATAACCTCTTTCGATGCATAAAAGTACCAAGAACATAAACATTGCCAAACTACCAATAGGACACTTAAATGATCTACACAATATTTTCTTCGGTTGTACTAGCTTCATTAGCTCCATTGACAGTTCCATCTCGTGTCAATTTCTTCCAAACTTCTAATACGATTGTTGATACTATCATTGTCCCGGAGATAACACCATATAGGATGATCCATGCTTTTGTAGGCTTAAGAATGTAGAAGCCTACCCATATGTTGGCGAAGCTCAAGAGAAGGACTGTGTAACCTGTCAGATGGTGAAACAAATTCCAAAGATTTCTGTACTTGTGGTCCTTGGCTGGCCGTAGAAATAGAGCAGAGATCTGAAGTAGTCCAAGGCAAAAAAGAGTGATTCCAATGCCCATGTGGCAAGGGTGATGAACACCAGAGAACTTGACGCCAAGGTAGAGCCCAGTTGCACCTCCTGCCATGCCGAGTAAGTATCCAGGGAGTTGAAGAGTGATGTGAAGGTAGAACCAGAGAGGGTCTGCTTTTGGACCAACAGCCTTCAAGTACCTTGCTGCCATAAATCCGAGTGGCATCATGATACCCCAACTTACTGTGTTTAGCACTCCATGTGTAATCTTGAGTTGGTTTTTTGAACTCCCACTATGAGATGCTGAGTCTTGTCCTGATGAAAGATTGAGAGTGCCCATCGACTGGAGATGATTACCAGAAACTTGATGCATTCCAAGTGTACTTCCGGAGACCGGTCCGTCTTGCCAAACATGACTTACATTGGTAGTGTTCTCTGGAAGTTCAATGACCGCATATATAACAATCTGGTTGTCCAAAAATGAGGCTGACAGATCCGAGACAGGGAAACTCAGGTTCCCCTCTTGCAGCTGGGTCCCATAGCTGATAACAGGTGTAGTGAAGACAGCCATGGTTCCGTCGGGCTTTGGGTAGGCTACGATGGCTTGAGTTCCAATCATGCCTTCCGAAGTGGGATTGATACCCCATGCAACCCACGTTGATGAACTGACTTGGCTGTGACGGTAAGCTATGTGGAGGGTGGATGAAGAAGGGTTGTGAGTCCAGTGTAGGAACGAATCCAGATAGGGTAGATCGGTGCACGAGGCAAAGACTTGGTTATTCTGGAACGCAAAGTTGGAACACGAAGAACCATTAGCGGAGGTAGTAGAAAGAGCAAGAGACGTCGGGACCAAGAAACAAGTGATCATCAGGAGACAAAAAGGAAAAGCCAGTTTCTGTCTTGCCATTGATGATTGCCTTACCAAGAATAATGAAAGGGGTTTGGGTGGTTGAATGGAAGAGCAGAAGCAATGGAAGAATGCTATAACGCAAGTAGAAGGATGACAGTGAATTTATTTCTGAAACGTAGGCATGGGTTCTCCTTATATAGGCATCGAAACTCTTAGTTCAGAAAGTAAAGTCGGTGTCCAAATTCTAAAGGGATTTGGAGTTTCTCCTTTACGAGAGATTTTTTGTGCAAATTGGGTATAGTCCACGTGATAACCGAGCCATCCAAAAGTGTTTTGGACGGTCAGAATTTTAAAGAGAGAAAGAAGAGAGAGAGTGCTAGGGTGAGGGGAGAGAGAGTGGTTGAATCTGAACCGTCCAAAATATTTTGGATGGCTTGAACGTGCGTTGGATACTGCCACGTGGTATCCAATTTGTATCCAAAAACTTCTCATTTACATGTAATTGGGTGTTCTAAGTTTTGATAGGATTTAGGATTTCTTGTGCCTAAAACAATGAGGTCGGTGACTTCCATTTACTTTCCAATAAAACTTTAGAATTTTCATTTTTATTTCCAAAATTATGGGGTGTATTTTGTTCTCGGATAAGTTAAAGCCGTTAAGCGTGTATTAGTAAAAAAAATAAAAACTAAAAAAAGTACAATGAGGACTCTCTATCCTAAATGTTTTTGAAGGTCTTCAAAAAGATTTTTACCAAACAAAATACTCTATCCGTCCCTAAATAAATATCCGGCGTGCAAACTTAAATTTAAAAAAAAGAAGAAGAAGAAGCATTCTTTCGTTAAAAAAATTCACAACTTAACAAAACTCATTGATATCTATTGATTTGTGAATTTTTTTTTATTTTTTTACGAAAAAGGCATATTTTTAAAGGTTTAGGTTTGCGTGCTGGACATTTATTTAGGTATGGAGGGAGTACGTAAATTTGATATAATAACTATATAATTGAACAAAATTTATTTAAAAATAATAACTATATAATTGAACAAAATTTATTTAAAAAAAAAAGCGACGGGAGATATACAATCATGCTTTTTTTTTTTTTAATTTATAAAATTGACAAATATCTCAAAAGTTATACAACGATAACGATTTACATCAAAAGTTTGAAAATTCTGGTCTGTTGGTTTATAAGGGTCTGAAATACTTCAAATCCATGAAGGACGTTTAATGTTCATGGCATTAGTCCTGACATGAACTTAAACATTAGGGAATGACTTCGGTGTCCCCGGTCATTTTGGGGACACCGTAATTTTTGGCATAACAAAACCCTTACAAGCATAACAAAAATCATTAGAAGTATAATAGAACCATAACATGGCATAACCAAGGCATAACCAAAAACCAATCAAGGCATAACCAAAAATCAACCAAGGCATAACCAACCAAGTTATGCCTTGTTATGGTTTTGGTTATGCTTATAATGGTTTTGATTATGCTTGTAATGAATTTGGTTATGCTTATAATGGTTTTGTTATGCTAAAAGTTACGGTGTCCCCAAAATGACCGGGGACACCGAAGTCATTCCCTAAACATTATGGATGATATTATGACATTTCTTACGTAACATTTTTTTTGGAAGATGCTACGGTTTCTCTCTTCTTGTATGGGGATACCCGACAAAAATGGCATAACTCAAACACAAATGGCATAACACGTTATGAAAAATGGCATAACACTTTTCAAAAATGTTCAAAAATGGCATAACAACTCACACAAATAGGCATAACACTACAGTGTCCCCCAAACAAGGTTACTATTTATTTGTTATGGTGTCCCCCAAATGGCATAACAACTCGCACAAATAGGCATAACCATTCTCACATAGTGGCATAGCGGGGGGACACCGTGAGAGGAGATAAGGGGATACCCAAGTCATTCCCCTTTTAGAGGATGATGCTATGGTGTTCCCGGTCATTTTGGGGACATCGTAATTTTTGGCATAACTTCACCATTATGAGTATAATTAAAACCCATTACAAACATAACTGAACTGAAACAAGGTATAACCAAGGAATATCCAAAAAATCAACTAAGGCATAACCAAACCTAACTAAGGCATAACAAACAATGTTATGCCTTACTATGATTCTGTTATGCTCATAATGGTTTTGGTTATGCTTATAATAAGTTTTGGTTATACTCATAATGGTTTTGTTATGCCAAAAGTTACGATGTATGCCAACAGTTACGGTGTCTCCAAAATGACCGGGGACACCGAAGTCATTCCCCCTTTTAGGTATTATTGGAAGTAGATTCATAAGTTTTCCAATACTTTAATTACGGGGAATTACTTCGGTATCTCCCCTCAAAAAGGAGGCAACATAATTTTTGGCATAAAAAAATTATCATGAGCATAATTAAAACCCATTACAAACATAATAGAACCATAACAAGGCATAACTTGTTTGGTTATGCCTTGATTATGCCTTGGCCGGTTATGGTTTTGTTTTGCTTGTAATTGATTTTAGTTATACTCATAATAGTTTTATCATGCCAAAAGTTACGGTGTCTTCTTTTTTAGGGGAGACACCGAAGTGCTTCCCAACTTAGTAGCAAAACAAATGGTGATTAAACTAGTATCATCCTTTTATCGGAGAACAATTTGAGGATGCCGAGTCATATTCGTTCTAGGTACGTATGATCCGTTTCGCTAAGGGAAATAAGTATTTACTTTTAAATAAGTTCTTATTTTTTGAATTAAATGTGATGTATTATGAGAGAATGTCCTGTCTCGTAAATTAGAAAATAAAAACTTAAAAAAAAAGAACCTTAGCAGAACGGGGTCTGGTAGGGCTGTAAACGAGTCTAGCTTTGTCGAGCTCGAACTCGGCTTGTTTACTAAACGAGCCCAAAATTTGAGCTTGTGCTCGGCTTGAACCTTAACGAGCCGAGCCCTTATCGACCCGAGCTTAGTCATTTATCAAACAAGTCTTTTTAATCGAGTTGAGCCACCATTAACGAGCTGAGCTGAGCTCGGATTGTCGTAAACTCAAGCTCGGCTCATTTACTAAACGAGCTGAGCTGAACTGAGCCTTGATGAACTAAGCTCGCGAGCTGCTCGATTCGTTTACAGCTCTGTGGCTGGTCGGCCTTGGTCTCCTTTTATTCGGGATGACAAGATCGAAGTCTCTATTTGTTACCTTCTCCCCTTCTGGATTTATGTTTCTTTTCTTATAGAGGTATTGACCATAGATCAACTTCGTAAAATTTGTGATTCTTATATTGACCTCGATATAATTTGTTGAATTCGGGGGTGTTCCAGTTTGGGTTCCTTTTTAAAAGTTCTTTTTTTTTAAAAAAATTTTTTAAACTCAAATATAATGTAATAAAAAATAATTATGATTTTTTTGGCACCGTATAAAAAATCTCAATGAGATCTATCAAACAAAATCCATATTAGTAGGAAAATTATTTACGTAAACACATGATATTTGAATTTAAAATTGTCTTTCTTTTTTAAAAGTTCTTTTTTTAAGAAACCGGATCGCTCCTTCTTAAGAATCATACACTTTCGAACCATTTTGAATTGTTGGTATAGCTATTTCAATTTCCCTTTGTACAAAGAAAGATGCATTTGGTATCAAACTTTTGGTGACTTCATCAAGTAAACGTAACTTACTAACTACTACTATTATATCCTTGCATCAAATAACGAAATCTCTAAGGCGCTATCAACTTTTTTGGAGTTAGTTCATACGGAACATTTGCTCCGGCTTCAAGTGGAATTTCGTTAGTAGACGGTGGGTTTATGGTCTCCCATGATTAGTTAAGATGCGCGTAAGCTGGTCCGGACATGGAACACTTAATTTTTAAAAAAAGAGCAGCATACACGTATCTTATGAAGTACTCCATTTGTCTCCTTTCAAACGTCTCATATGGGAATTCGTGTATCAAACCTATATTTCTATTTGTTATTATTTTTTTACACCAAATTAAAATACTCAATTATAGTAACAAAAAGTATGAGAACAACAAACTTCCTTTGAATAATTTCCCTTTCCTTTTCTTTCCATAACTTTCAAAGAGGGCGTTAAGCAGTAAAAGCATTATAAATACAGTAATTTTTGGCCCACCGGTTAAACTCTGACCCATATATCTTGATTGTTTTTCCCCATTTATTTTACATCTGTAAGAACTCGATCCGAAGGCGGCGGCCATGTCTAGCAATGGAATCCTTCCCCAAGAGATCCTCACCAACGTATTTTTTCAACTACCCGTCAAATCTCTCTGCCAATTCAAGTCCGTTTCTCACTCTTGGAACTCCCTAATCTCTGACCCCACCTTCGCCAAAACTCACCTCAATCAAGCCAAGACCCTAAAAACCCTAAACACCTCTTCGAGAACGAGATCATCATGTCCACAACCTCTACTCGATAGACTTCACCGGCATAAATCCCATAATTCAGGCTTGAATTCTAAAGCAAAATTGAATGTTTTGTAAATGCTCTTACCGATATCGGATTGAACTTATTTTTGGTTGCAAGGACCATAAACAAAGTATTTGAAATAAAATGAGCGGCTCTAATTATATTTTTGAGACCCAAAACAGGCCTGCTCAAAAAGGATTTGTAAGCGCTGGTACAAATTTTATGTATGTACCATTATCATTTCTCGTGCAAGTATTAATTAATTACTCACCAAAATTATCTTAATCATCAAGCCTTTTTACGATGTATCAACCGTCATCTCTTGCGCACCAAGTCTACCTTAATCATCGAGCATTGTTCCCCTCCTGTCTGAAATCTGAATGAATGTTTTGGAAAACATATATAATTAAACAAGCCGAAACTCAAATTCTAAGCTCGTTTCGTTATCAAGTTGAACACAAGCCAGTAGAGGCTCGGTTCGATTTGGCTTGCAAGTCAAGATTTAGTAAACTTTTTACATTAATTATTACAAATAGCATTAGCATTTTGATACCCGATGCATATCTTTAAAAAAACATAGTACATATTATTATTCTAAAATTCAAATTATTTTTTTTTGTAGAGTATAAAAAAATGAAAGATATATACCTTCGTAATCAATATATTTTTGGTTGTATTAGGCATATGCAAGAATATATATACATTTTTCGTTGGCTCGTTAAGACTCGTGAACAAGCTCGAGCTCGAGTTAAGCCAAGGCCTGCTCAGCTTGAGCTTGACTCGTTAAGTTTTCATTGAACTTGGCTTGAGCTCGAATTCGTTAAAAACTTAATAAACAAACTTGAGCAAAATAAAGCACCGCTCGTTTGCGGCCCTACTTCCATGCATGCGTTAAGCAGGAGTAATAATTTTTCAAGTTACCAAGTACTATAATTTCTGCCCACCGGTTAGACGGCGGAGTGATTGTTTTCCCTCGATCCGAAGGTGGCGGCGGCCATGTCCAGCGACGGAACCCTTCACCGGGAGATCCTCACCGACGTACTCTCCCGACTACCCGTCAAATCCCTCTGCCGATTCAAGTCAGTTTCTCCCTCTTGGAACTCCCTAATCTCCGACACCTACTTCGCCAAAACCCACCTCAATCGAACCAAAACCCTAAAAAACCCTAAACACCTCTACCAGAACGAGATCATCATGTCCTCTCACCACAAGGTCCACAACCTCTACTCGGTAGACTTCGCCGGCGTGAATCCCACGATCACAAAGCTCGATTTCCCCAGGATGGCACAGCACGCCGCCGCCGCCGCCGTCACCGTGCGGGGCTCTTGCGACGGTTTGCTTCTGGCTTCCCTTCATGTCCTTTCAAATCTATTCTTGTTAAACCCATCCACTAAAGAATGTAACAAACTCCCTTTACCTCCTTCCCGCGGTCCGGTTCTTTGGATGCGCGGGTCTCTTCACGGGCTGGGATACGATTCTTCCACGGATGACTATAAGGTTGTGTCGATCATCTATTGCTCTAGGACTGTTACGGTGGTGAATGTCTACTCTCTGAGAACTAATGCTTGGAGGAGAATTAAGAATACCGATTATTATCGCCTTGAGGAAAACTCTGGTGGAGTTTTCTTCAAGGGATGTATCCATGGGCTTTGTTGGAGGGATGGTTCTAAAGTTATCGTTGCTTTTGATTTGTCTGATGAAATTTTCAGGGAAGTGCCACTGCCTGCTTCGTTTAGTTGGTACGGGATTTCCCGGTATGACGTGGCGGTTCTTGGGGGTTGTCTCTGTTTGGTTGACGGGTGGCAAACCGAGGTTTGGATGATGAAGGAGTACGGGGTAAGAGAGTCGTGGACTGAATTTACGATCCGTTCTGGGTTCCATACGGCCAATTTGTTGTGTTTGTTAGCGGAAGACGGATTTTTCTTGAGAACCACCGGAGAGAAACTTAAGCAGCTGGTTGAGTACAATCAGAAAAAGGACACGGCGAGGGACATGGTGGTTTGTGGCATTCCGCCTAGATTTTCATTTGAGGGCATCTATGTGGAGAGCCTCATCTCTCCTTATCATGGAAGAGGGATGGGAGGTAATGATTGAGAAGCTTCTTCAGGTATTTCTTTGGAATTCAAAGTACCATGTGCCTTCTTTTGTTGATAAATAGTTGTGCGAGCTTCTTTCAACCTTTCTAGAAGTTGCACATCCATATATCCCTTATTGGCAATTTTGTAGATGTGTGTTGCGGCTGTTGTCAGGTGGTTCATGCTCCATGAATGGCTTATGGAAGTTTTGCTTTGGTGATGGATATTAGAAGGTCTTGTATCTTGAGTTTCATATGATAGATGATGTTCATTTATTGTGTTAAAATTGTATTCAAATTTAATTTGTTTATCTCTGTAAGTTGATTTCAAACAAGTTTTCAACTTCCTGTGTTTTCTTTTTTCATGTTCGAGCAAACTCAAAAAGTTTCAAGCTTCATGTTTAGGTTTGGCTTTGTCAAGTTAATTAATGGCCAATTTCGGTCGAACTGCTTGTCCACTTATTGAATTGAGCTTTAAATGATCTAAATGCTTTGATTTGTAGTTGGTCATAGTTTAAGTTTGAATAGCTTGATTGGTTCTACGACTACAATCTATAAGTTCAATTTATTAGTTGACATGTTCAAATTTAGTGGATATAAAAATTGCATTCGACTTCTTTGCAATTGGAGTGAACAATTTGCTGATACATTTCGGTCATCCATCTTAGGAACTCATGTTCTAGATTCTGAAAAGTCTTTTTCCTATGAGAGTCTAGTATTTTCGAGAAGAATTTTTCAACAAATCTGAATGATTCATAGTATTATTGGACGATTGAAATTACACTGACTTCTCTCTCCAATCCAACCAAGACTATAGAGTAGCCAGACTATAAACTATCTGCAAGATGACTAGCTTATCTATTATGAGTTGTTTTAAGTCTACTTGCTTATCTATTTTGTGGAATGTTGAACAACTTACCAAATTTTCTCCTGGCAGAGGTATTAGAGAAGGGGATCCTATCTCCCCTTATCTTATGGTCTTGTGCATTGAAAGATCATCTATCCTCATTAGAAATGAAGTGCACCATAATGGATGGTGTGGTTTGAAAACTTCTAGCAATGGGCCTTCCTTTAGCCTTTTTTTTTACTGGTGCTAGCGATAATTGTGATTTCAGTATAGGTACTCTTCAGTCCTTTTGTGAGGCTTCTAGCCAATTTGCCAAAAGTCTTAAGATCTATGTATTCCCCCACCAAGAGGTGCTAGGGGCACATCAGGTATGGCACACCTCAGCCACACCCCTCTCACATACAAGTAGGGCCTGTTCCAGTGAGCCTCCCTGTATATGAGAGGGGTGTGGCTGAGGTGTGTCATATCGATATGCCTCTAGCATTTTTGTTCCCACATATTTGAAGTGGTTGGACTGCCAACCTGAGTCTGAAGTGCAACATCCCTCTTACCTATGACCTTGGCCATTACCTTGGGGTTCTCCTCCTCCGTGAGAGAGCTTTCAAGAGACAATACTACAGTTCTCATTAAGAAAATGCAAATAAAATTGTCTGGTTTGAAAGGTAATTCTTTATCCTTTATGGGGAGGCCACTCTTGTCCAATTTGTGACCACTACTATGCAAGCTTCTTCTTAACCTGTGAGCATCTGGGGAGACATTGATAGGCTCAATAGAAATTTTCTTTAGCGTGACTCACCTGGCCGGGAAGAAAAAAGTGCATCTCATTAAGTGAGAAAATGGGGGCCTAGGCATTAGAAAATCTAGAGAAAACAAGTTGGCCTTCTTTGTAATGAGAAGAAACCTTGATGGATTCGACGTATTCTTAAGAAATACTTGAGCAACCATGATCTAAAATGGATGTTGGGAAATGGGAATGATATCACCTTGTGGAAGGATTGGTGGTGTGGTAATACAACCTTAGGGGAAACCAACACAATCCTCTCTTTGTTGATGAAACTGTGGGTAATTATATCATTAATGCCAAGGAATGGGGCCGGATCCCGTCCATTTGCTTTGGACCAGTTCGGTGTCAATTTGGTGCATCTGGACCATCAAAAAGTGTTTTACATGGCCCCAATTTAAAGGCTTGTTTTAAAAAATAAAAAATAAAAAATAAGAAACACTCTCTTTAAATCCGGGCCAACCAAACATTTTTGGATGGTTCGGATGCACAAATGGACAGAACTAATCCGAAGCCAAATAGACAAGATCCGAGTCCCCAAGGAATGTGATCTGGCTAAACTGAAATAGGTCATTGGTCAAGGTGAGATTGAGAAGGTGCGCGTGAATAATTTAAATTTGCAACCATCCTATAGAAATGGCGCCAAACTATATACCGCAGATTCTAGCTCTGGCAAATAAAATAAAAAGTAGAATCAAATGAAATCTTTGACTTGTATGATTTTAAATGGTCAACTCGAATGGTATTTTTGTTATATTTTATGGACAGAATTTTAAGAAATTTGAAATGACGCTGTCCTTACATGTCTTCTTGATTCGGTCTTCTATACTTTGCCCAAAACCAATGGCACTATTTAGACAAATGAAAAACATTAGAAAAAATATATTGGAGTGCTTTCCTCTTTTATTTTTTTATTTTTTTTTCCATAGATTTTCTGGGTTGTATGTAACAAATTATTATAAAGATATGTGCTTTATTTAGCAAAGGATTGTATGCAGTAAATGCGTTGTTGCAAATAGAATCACCCAATTATTATTATTATTATCGTTATTTTGGTTACAAAAAGAAGGCCTAAGCCCTAAACAAAGCCACTACATTCCGCAAATGCTCCAGGACCTCCAAAGAGGCTTCCTCGTGGATTATCTCCTCCAACTTCAAGCCTATCTCTGCTAACTGACGAGCACACCCATTAACTTCTCTCACCACTCACAAGCCTATATTTTGATTGTTTTCCCATGATCCGATGGCGGCGGCGGCCGTGTACAGGGACGGAACCCTTCCTGAGGAGATCATCACTGACATACTCTCTCGTCTACCCGTCAAACCCCTTTGCCGATTCAAGTGCGTTTCTCCTTCCTGGAACTCCCTAATCTCTGACCCATATACTTCCCCAAAACCCACCTCAATCGAACCAACACCCTAAAAAACCCCAAACACCCCTACCAGAACAAAATCATCATCTCCACTAGCGACAACCTCAACTCGGTACGCAAATCAAAAAAAAAAAACCTCTACTCGGTAGACTTCACCAACCTAAACCCGACAATCACAAAGCTTGATTTCCAACGATGGCACGGCACGTCGTGGTACGAAGCTCTTGCGATGGCTTGCTTCTAGCTTCCAATTGCGACAGTTCGATTTTATTCTTGTTAAATCCGTCCACTGGAGAACGTAACAAACTCCCTACCCGTCCTCCTGTCCTCGACCCGGTTCATATGATTCGTGGGTCTCATTCTGGGCTGGGTTACGATTCTTCCACGGATGATTACAAGGTTGTGGTATTCATTCGGTATAAAACTGAGTTTTCGATCTTGGATGTCTACTCGCTGAAAACTAATGCTTGGAGGAGAATTAAGTGTCCCCATTATTGCCCCATGGGAAACAATGGTGGGGTTTTCTTAAAGGGGTGTATCCATGGCCTTTGTTGGAGGGTTGGTTCTATCGTTGCTTTCGATTTGTCTGATGAGGTCTTCAGGGAAGTGCCGACTCCTGCTTCGTTTAGTCGGGGCAAGATTTGCTCGTATGACGTGGCGGTTTTTGGTGGTTGTTTCTGTTTGGTTAAAAAGGGGAAAACTGAGGTTAGGATGATGAAGGAGTATGGGGTAAGAGAGTCGTGGACTGAATTTATGATCCATTCTGGGTTTCGTATAGCCAGATTGTTGTGTTTGTTAGGGGAAGATGAATTTTTGTTGAGAACCTACAGAAAAAGGGGGCTTAAACCGTGTACAATCAGCAAAAGGACACGGCGAGGGACATGGTCTTTTGTGACATTCCGTCTAGATTTTTAATTGAGGGAACCTATGCGGAGAGCCTCATCTCACCTCATCATGGAAGAGGGAATGGGAGTCAATGAATGAGAAGCTTCTTCAGATATTTCTTTGAAATACAAAGTACTGTGTGCCATCTTTTGTTGATAAATAGTTGTGCGAGCTTCTATATTTCAACCTTTCTGGAAGATGCACATCAATATACAGTAAAGATACAAGTACAACAAGTGGTGTACAGCAGCCGTGCACAAATCGCTTTTGCGCCCATCTCGAGTCCCGCAAAAATGATTGGAAAAACCGCTCATTTTATTCAAAATACTTTGTTTAGGGTCCGTGTAAAAATTACCTCAATCTGATATCAGGAAGAGTGTTTACAAATCATCCAACTTTGCATCAAAATTTAGCCTAAATTTTGAAGTAAAGTTTGATGATTTGTAAACACCCTTCCCAATATCAGATTAAGATGATTTTTTACATGGACCCTAAACGAAGTATTTTGAACAAAATGAGCGGTTCCGATCATCTTTGCGGAACACGAGACGGGCGCAAAAACGGTCTGTGCGCGGCTACTATACAACACTTGTTGTACCTGTAGCAGCGTTCTCCATATATCCCTTGTAGGCATTTTTGTAGATGTGTGTTGGGGCTGCTGTCAGGTGGTTCATGCTCAAAGAATGACTTATGGATCTTCCTATCTTTTAATCACTGTAATTTAATTTACTTCTTGTAATTTTGCTATCGATTAATAAAATTTTCTTGTTGTTCAAAAAAGAAAAAGAAAAAAGAAAGGCTTATGGATGTTTTGCTTTGGTGATGGATATTAGAATGTGTAAGGTCTTGTGTCTTGTGTCTTATTTACCTCTCCTTAAATCCTTTGTTTTATTATTGTTTTAGTTACGTTTCTCCGTTGGCTGTCATGTCATGTTATGTTTCATATGATAGATGATGTTCGTTTATTGTGTTAAAATTGTATTCATTGAACTTTATTGGGCTTTAAATGATCTAAATACTTTGATTTGTAGTTCATGCGTAGTTTATGATTGAGTAGCTTGATTGGCTCTACGACTACAATCTATAAGTTCAATTAGTTGACACGTTCAGATTTAGTGGATATGGATCAAAAAAATTTCATTTGCAATTGGACTGCAGAGTTTGCTGATGCATTTCGGTCATCCATTTCGGAAACTCATGGTCTAGATTCTGAAACGTCTTTTTCCTGTGAGTATAGTATTTTAGAGAAGAATTTTTCAACAAATCTGAATGATTCAAAGTACTTTTGGACGATCGGAAATACACAGGCTTCTCTCTCCGGTCCAACCAAGACTGCAGAGAAGCCAGATCCAAAATTTTATTCATGTTCCAAAAATGTATGTACATCATACTAAACTATCTGCAGGACGATTAGCTTATCTATATTATGAGTTATTTTGAGTCTACTCGCTTATCTATTTGTGGAACTTCCCAAATTTTCTCCTGGGTGGTTTGAAAGCTTCTAGCCACTTGATAAATTGCCAAAAGTCTCAAGATCTATGTATCCCGGCCCCCATATTTGAAGTGGTGGGGCTACTAACTTGAGTTTGACGTGCTACATCCCTCTTATCTATGGCCTTGGCCATTGCCTTGGGGTTCCCTCCTCCATGAGCGAGCTTCCAAGAGACAATACCAGTACATGCAAATAAAATTGTCCGGTTTGAAAGGTTATTCCTAGGTTATTCCTTATCCTTTTATGGGGATGGCCATTCTTGTCAAATCTGTGACGTCTGCTACTATTCCCAACTATACTAAGCAAGCTTCTTCTTTACCTATGAGCATTTGCGAAAACATGGATAGGCTCAATAGAAATTTTCTTTTGAGTGACTCACCTGGGAAAAAAAAGTGCATCTCATCAAGTGAGAAAATGGGGGCCTAGGCATGAGAAAATCTAGAGAAAACTGTAATGCCCCGATTTTTTAAGGAATTTTGGATGCATTAATTAATAAATTTTTTATTGAAATAACTCCAGAGCAACTCTAGTTTTGATACATATCCCAAGTGTACTCGATCTCTGCCCCTAGTATATTCTTCCTGTGTCAAACTGCTCCACCATTGAATCATGCGCTCTCTGGCAAATTAATCACCGAAGCAACCGATTTATCAAGATACAGACGTATCCGTGAGTGATAATTCACCTAGTAGAATAATCCAACCTAACTATCCCTCTCACTCTACACCAAGCAAACAATATAATCTCAATGCGGAAGAATTAAACAGAAATTTCACACTTAAACCGATTTATTACTATCCATTAGCCTGACGTGTGATCTATGATCTCAACCGCGAGATCCTTCCTCCCCAACCACTAGTCATGCCCTGTCCCATGAGATCACTTCCTTTTGCTGTCGCAGATACACCTAAGTTATATACCAAACGTGCATCCCAATAACTACAAACAAAGGGAAAGATTATCATGTCATGACATAACTAAGATTCTTCTATCTTAATCATCACTTCACAATCATCATTGGTCTCCCGCCAGTTTCAAATCATCACTGGACTCCCACTAGTTTAGAGACTGGGCTTCCGTTAGCACCCATCTCAATTCATATCTCAAAAACCCGCTTGTAGGCAATCTCTAACATCATAAAACTTTTCAATTTATCCATTACCTAGCGACTTCTAAGTGAATTCTATTCGCATACCACCACATGTCTTTAGGGTCCAATTTAGCATATAAATCAAGAGTCAGAGCAATATACAAATAATCACAATGATAATTGGAATAAATAATAAGCGTTGAAATCACGTAATTTTTTATGAATGGGCCATTGCCCTTAATCTTGTACGGCCAAAAATTAATTTTATTAGCGGAAATATTTATTAATAAAGAAAAATAATTTTGTTTAATTGCTAGTAAGTCTAGACTTATATTAGTTTATTTATGAAATTTTATTCGGGCATTGACAACATGGTTCATAAGGTTGCAAAGTTGTTTCGGTTGAAAACTTTGTAAAATAATAATAAATAGATAATTAAATAAAAAATTGATATTAACAAGATATCATCTTTGAGGTGCAAGGGGTCTAGGAAAAATAGTTCGGGTGTCAAAAACATTGTTCGGAAGGTTGCAAAGTGGTTTCAAACCATTTTTAACAAAACTGAATGGAGTTCGCAATGGGGGTCTTTGCCGTAAGGTTTGACTTGGTCAACCTTGCAGTGAGGCAGGTTAACGCAACCTTGGCTCTGGTACTTGAGGCCCAAACCTTGCGACCGCAATGTCGGTTTGGATTTTTGAATATTTTTTTTGTTTTTTCCACGGGTTTGATGCATGGGATCTCATAAGACTATGAGTTAGGCTTAAAAACACTTAAATATACTTATAAATGAGTTGGATAGGATTATAATATCTTGGATTGGTCGAATTGATTCTGAAATTGAAAACTTGAATTTGGAAAAGATGACTCGGGTTTGGCTATGGGGAAGCCTTGGGGCTGGATTGATGGTTTTTTGGTGATGCTAGGAGTCGAGGGAGGTGATCGGTGTGGTCAATTGGAGTTCTGGATGGGTGTAGCTACAAAACCTACTTTTTCTCTCTAGAACTCCATTGATTGGAGCTTGAATTGGCTTCGGTTTCCTTTCCTTTTTGACTCAATGGTATGTGGGGAGATGGTGGTGTATTCGTAGGTCAATGAGGAGGGGTTTATATAGGTGAATTTGGGAGAAGTTAGATAAGATTGAATTTAATGGAGGTTGGGTTCATGGGATTTGAAGATGGACGAAATAAGGCTAGGTTCGGGGTCATAGATAGAGCAGGAGGTAGATAGGAATGAATTGAATTTGGATATTTCTTGGGATGAATGAATTTTCCGGTTTGCACGTGGGGGAATGAATAGGGTTTCTTGGAAGAAAAGAAAGGGAGGGGAAGGAAAAACGAAAGCATAAATGGGGAGGAAACTGGTTAGTTGGACATGATATCCACCGAACTCTGTTTGTATTCATCAGATAACCGGTAACAAAAAATAACTCTATTCCTCTATGTGTATGTACTTTTTCACTTTTCCGGTGGCCAAATAGACTTCTGCGACGTGAAAAGATTACTAACTTGTCCGGCGGCCAAATTGGCCAGCGATACCGAAGTGGATTTTCTGACCGCACAAAATGGATTTTTGAGTAAATTCCCTCGTATCCGATCAAGCCTGATTTTCGCAAAAATGCTCTGTAATCCCTCATTTGATTTGAAAACGGAGCACGGCCGAGTCATATGGGTTCCGATTACAAAAACTTCGTTGAATTCAGGTCCTTCCCATGCGTATCAGAGATTGAAACAGAAGCAATCTGGGGCTTCAATCCATTTACCCCGAACCTCGACATCTTATTCTATCATAAACCACCGGATCCGCCGCGGAACATTTCCGTTGAATTCTAAACCACCTGCTGATCCGGAATCGAGCTTTTTATCGATTTATACCTTTCCAAATAACTATTTGCCAAAATATGTCGTTTTTCAAACTATTTTTAAAAATAGTTTAAAACGCACCTGGGATGTGCGTCATGCACATTGGATATGCATTATCTGAGCTGGCATATGCGACCCGGGCCAGCTGGATTTCCAACGTGTATCACGCACACCTAACCTGCATCATGCACATTAGATGTGCATGATGCATATCCAATATGCGTCATGCATATTGAATATGAGTGATGCGTTATATATATATATTCCAACGACTAACAACCATACAAAAGTAGCCTAAAATCGATGCCCTTTCAGAAGCTAGGCAACTAACCGATGAGGAAAAAGCGATGCGATGTAGCCTAATATCAAATTTTTGGAGGCTTTCAAACTTGACAGAGTCTTTCTGGAAGCAAAAATCCCGTGTTAACTGGTTGAAGTTAGGAGATAAAAACACCAGGTTTTTCCAAATCTCAGCTAAC
The DNA here is from genome assembly GCA_019656295.1 of Rhododendron mucronatum var. ripense. Taxonomy (NCBI): domain Eukaryota; kingdom Viridiplantae; phylum Streptophyta; class Magnoliopsida; order Ericales; family Ericaceae; genus Rhododendron; species Rhododendron mucronatum. The sequence continues at coordinate 804,853 of BPLT01000026.1, forward strand.
AACCGATTCAAGAGGAACTTGGTGGGATCAGTAAAGGTGAACGGGAACATGGTTATGGAACCTGATCAGATATAAGAAGCTGCAACAGAATACTTTCGGATTAACTTCACAGAAGAGAGACGAATCAGACCAGACTTGGGAGGATTGTTCTCTAGGAAACTTGAACAGGACAGAGCACTGGAACTTGAAAGACCTTTTGAGGAAAAGGAAATTGTGGCAGCTTTGCTTGACTGTAGCAGTTTCAAAGCCCCTGGTCCCGACGGCTTTAATAGGATTGTAATATATATAGTTTTTTTTTTGTCTAAGTTATAATAGGATTGTAATTGGCACCAAACATGCTCTGGAATTGTCAATTCTAACAAAGTTGTCTCCACTCAGCAAGATTTTACTTTTCTAACAAGTTAATTAAATTTAGCGATCTGCTAAACTTTCACCCCGAGACTAGAAAAGAAGTACGGTCGTCGTGTAGCGGAATCTTTAATTTCTACTTTTGTATGGTTGTTAGTCGTTGGAATATATATAGAACGCATCACTCACATTCAATATGCATGACGCCTATTGAATATGCATCATGCACATCTAATATGCATGATGCAGGTTGGGTGTGCATGATACACGTTGGAAATCCAGCTGGCCTGGGTCGCATATGCCAGCTCGGATAACGCATATTCAATGTGCATGACGCATATTCCATGTGCGTTTTAAACTATTTTTAAAAATAGTTTGAAAAATGATATATTTTGGCAAATAGTTATTTGGATAGGTATAAATCGATAAAAAACTCATCCGGAATCACTACAAACCTATCTGCAATTGAAAACTTCTTATATTTTTTTGAAGAGATTCATTCTCCTCCACTTGTCGTATTTCACAGATGAACCGCCGAAATGACTTGTTTTTTTTGTTTTGGTACTAGGCTCCCGAAATGTCGGGGGGGGGGGGGGGGGGGGGGGGGTGGGAAGGTGGCAGGGAGTGACTTATGGTTGGGGTTTAAAGAAGATGAGGATGTGTGAAATACCAAGAATGCCCTCCATTTTGATGGAAACAAGAACCGCAGGGACCATTTAGGCACACATTTTAAACATTGGGGACGAAATTGGTTAAATGTGAGTCATGTGACACATTGGGGATGAAACTAACATCTCGCTAATACTTTGGGGGACGAAAAAGGTTAAAAAAAAAGGCCGGGAATGATATCACCATGTGGAAGGATTGGTGGTGTGGTAATACAACCTTAGGGGAAACCAACACAATCCTCTCTTTGTTGATGAAATATTCATTTGATTCAGACCAATTTGGTCCATCCAAAAGTTTTTTGCACGGTCTATATTTAAAGACTTGTTTTTAAAGAAAGAAAAAAAGAAACACTCTTTTTAAATCATAACTGTCCAAAACACTTTTATACGGCCCGAATGCATAAATAGACCAAACTGGTTCGAAGTCAAATGGACAGGATCTGAGTCCCTAAGGAATGTGATCTGGATAAACTGCAATAGGTCATTAGTCAAGGTGAGATTGAGAAGGTGCACGCAATAATTTAAAATTGCAACCATCCTAATAGAAATGGCGCCAAACTATATCTCATAGATTCTCTGGCAAATAAAATAAAGGGAAAATTACAATTACCCCCCTCTAACTATGCCTCGGGAACACTTACCCGCCTCTAACTTTTTTTTTGGGCACTTAACCCCCTCAAACTAACGAAAATTCACACGGTCATAATTTCAAACGGTCATAACTTCTTCGATGGAAATCGAAAATATGCAAATTATATATCGATTTCGAGGTCTTGAAGTCAGCTTTCTAATGACATTAAAATCACATCATAATTCAAAGCACACAGAAAGTTATGATCAAAAGAGTAAGGGTTGGTAGACAGAAAGACCGTTTTGATCATATCTTTCTGTGTACTTTGAATCGTGATGTGATTTTGGTGTCATTAGAAAGCTGACTTCAAGACCTCGAAATCGATATATAATTTGCATATTTTCGATTTCCGACGAAGAAATTATGACCGTTTGAAATTATGACCGTAAGAATTTTCGTTAGTTTGAGGAGGTTAAGTGCCAAAAAAAAAAGTTAAAGGGGGGTAACTGTAATTTGCCCTAAAATAAAAGGTAGAATATAATCAAATGAAATCTTTGACTTGTATGATTTTAAAATGGTTAATTCGAATCGTATTTTTGTTATATTTTATGGATAGAATCTTAAGAAATTTGAAATGACACTGTCCTCCCATGTCTTCTTGATTAAGTTGATCTTATGTACTTTGCCCAAAAACAACAAAATTATTTGGACAAATGAAAAACATTAGAAAAAGGAAAATTTATATAAATGGTCCTCCTAGTTTTATCCGAGTCTCATTTTCTTCTTCCAAGTACCAATTACATCTCATTTGACATTCAAGTTTGGTTTTTGTTCCAAATTTGTCAAATTGATAACTTTTCTCAGCCAAATTGGATGAAAAAAATTAGATTTATGGTAGTTTGGGTGTTGCAGTTCGTATCAAGTTGGTCCAATTGATAACGTTTGCCCTCAATCTGATTTTTTCCATCTAGTTTGGTTGACATGCGTTATCAATTTGACTAACTTGGTACAAAAACCAAACTTAAAGATCAAAAGAGTTGCAATTGATACTTGAAGAACGAAAATGAGATTCAGGTGAAACTAGAAATACCATTTTTAAAAATTTCCCTTAGAAAAATATATTGGAGTGCTTACCTTCTTCTCTTTTCCCATAGATTTTCTGAGTTGTATGTAACAAATTATTATAAATGTGTGTCTTATTTAGCAAAGGATTGTATGCAGTAGATGCGTAGTTGCAAATAGAATCACCTAATTATTATTATTATTATTATAATTTTTTTTTGTTGCTAAAGGAAGGCCGAAGCCCTAAATACCAAAGCCACTACGAAACGGCAGATCTTAATTTGCCAGTGCCATCAACTTCATTCCGCAATTGCTCCACGACCTCCAAAGGGTGACGGCTTCCATGCCCCAAAGCGGTTTTGGGGCATCATGCCCCCAAATGTTTTTGACCGTCTGATCATCTCACTTAGTTTTTAACCTTTGATCTTGAAAAGGTCCTACCGGTTAACCAGTTTTCTCTCTTCTCTCTCCTCTCTCTCTGTCTGTGTGTTCATTTATGTCTCAGCACCAACAAAGGAGAACAACCGTGCTACTTGCACAGATAATTTTGCACATATATTTTTATAGGGCCCATATCAGGATCTCATAAAATGATTCAAACTGCTCATCTTTTTTAAAATATTTGTAGAGGGTTTCTAAAAAAAATCAACTCCAACGGATATCGGTAAAAGCTTTCTCAGAATTCGTAGAACAAAACAGAATGATTCGATCAAACCCAAAGGCCCCAACTCCTCCGCTGTATCTTTTTCTCTCGACTCTCGTATTCACTATTCTCGGCATCATCTCCAATTCTCCTTCATCTCGGCTCTCACGGAAGTGAAAATGAATCAGAATCAAAAACGAGTTCAAGTTGTCCTCCACCAGCTTCAGATCAACCACAATGGAATTTCTTGTAATTTTCAATTTTTGTCCAATTTGTCCTATGCCATAAACTATGTTGAGGGCAAGATTTTGGTACTTTTTTTGAAGATGAATTTTGGTACTTGAATGTTCACTGAAGGAGAATATATATATTTCAAGCCCCTTACTGAAAATCAAGAAAAAAAATAAAGAAACAAATGAGATTTTTTGAGGCCCGGTTACGGACGTATTTAGATTTGGTTTCATCTATTTAAAATGACTTGACGATTTAATGAAAAGAAAGAAAAAAACATTCAAGAAACAAATACAATATATTTAAAATGATTTGACTGATCAATTAAGTTCTTCGTCAAATCAAGACACGTTCGATAGAAAGTTCTCGACAACTAAATAGGATATCAGTTAATGGTTGGTAAGCAAGACTCTGCACCTAATAAGTTGGCAAAAATGCCTCAATATATAGTAAGTATTTCCTTTCAAAAATGCAAGTACTAGCAAATTTGTGGTATATTTACATCAAGAAAAAGTAGTTAATTGTTTGTATTTTTGTTAAGTGTAAATTGCAGTCTCTTTTTTGTTTATTTGGATCATGTAGATCTTTAAATTTGATATGCCTTGGTGGCCTTATTTTATTTTATTTTTACCATTGTTAATGAATGTCATGCCTTGGTGGCTCCTCTTTGTTTGATCAATGTTGATGAATTTTGTCTTGGTTGACCTTATTTATGTGTTTAGTGTTGCTAACTTAGAGTGATACCCATTATTTTGATATGCACATTATAAACTGGATGTACTTACCATGTCAATAAACATACTTACCATTAATGACACCATGTGTGGCAAGTAAGCAAGACTCTAGACTTGTTGCACCTAAGAAGAATTGGCAAAAAAGGTCTAAACATGTAGTCAATATTTCCTTTTAGAAAGGTAAGTACTAGCAAAAGCCATGGGATGTTTGCATGAAGAAGTAATGGTTGAATGTTATGGTGGTAATAATGATCAAGTTTGTGGTATGCGTAGCCTTATTAGATGGTAAGTATGGTATTAACAATTATCAAGCTCTCTGATGTATGGAACGTGAGGAAAGGTGATTGATGACTTTCATACAGGAGTTGGAATTGGTTATGGGACGTGAGAACATAACTAACGTTGTCATCTATCTCTCTAAATCTGGTCAACTACGACCATAATCAGTGACAAGTGTTTTCGTATATAGTGGTATAAAATGAAATATATTATGATCAACGTGATCTAAACAAACAAAAAAGGTAATCATTAAGATAAATTCAGATTATGGTCAAATAAGACCATAGTTTGTGGTAAGTAATTTCATATATCGTGGTAATCGATTGATATACATTATGGTAATTGTTATTTATACAAACCAAAAACGTAAGCATTGATCTTTTGTGGCAGGTGTATCCTTTTCAAAAGGTAAATACTAGCATAAACCGTGGTAGGTACATATCATGAAGTAATAGTCGAGTAATGATCAAGTAGTGTGCAATGCATAGCCTTATTTTGTGGTAAATATAACATTAATGACGGTGTTTGGGCTGAATTAGCTTAAATCAATTGACAAATAATTGTGTGCGGGCGTGCCAGAAAAGAAATAACTTCAAAGAAGAAATTACTCTTTTCAAAATGATTTGAAACAACCAATTTCAATCAGGCAATTGTGTTATCCGTTCGATTACCTCAACTAAGAGGATTTTTCCTTAAGGTATCAACCAAATAAAAGATTGACGCGCTTCGAAATCAGAAAAGATGATTGAACACAAACAAACCTGAATCTAATCAAAGGTAAGTTTGTATACAAACACTCTTAAGATTCTATCAAGAATAATAAAGAAATGCAAGCACACTGAATTTAATCAAAAGCGAACTTGCAAACAACTATTCTTTGGTACGAAAAAACTTAAAGGAAATAAGAGAACTTGAATTTAATCGAAAGTAGTCTTACATGCAAATAAGCCTTCAACTTACAAAAAAGACCCTATTCTAAACTAAAAACTAATCTAAGATAGATCTCTGAGCAATCATTTTGTATGAATTGTCAGATGATATGGATTTTTTGTGTGTCCTTCTCTCTTCACTTGCTTCTTCTATTTATAGACGCTGAACCAGCCTTCGATCCCCACGTCTTCGATTGATATCCATGTTGGCCGCATAAATCGGCTGAGAGGGGTCTTCGAACGGTTACCTTGATATTTCTAGAATTCTTTCCCCCCTGCATGCTTCGATAATGGTATTCGTGGCTTCATGCTTAAATAACGGTTCCCACTTCCAAGCAACGTGGGTTAGTGTCACACGTTTGGCTCAGAATAATTCCTTGCAATCATGTCTAACATTCATTATAAACCAAGACAGTAATGGCACCGTTCGATGTTTCCAAAGATCAATCAATGGCTTAAATCAAACTGTTTTTCAAACCATCCTTAATTATCGTCCAAACGCCGTCGGTTCCAATCAAAACGATACCGTATAGTACTAAAACAACATCGTCATTAAACCCCGCAATCCTCTGCATCTCGGGTTCAATTAGGATGTGTTCTGATTGGTCAACACACTATTTGGTGCCACGTGTAACTTTCTTATTGGGTGGCATATTTTAGGATGTAAACACACCCCCCGCATTAACATTTTATTTAGGCTAAATAAATGTTAATGGCACACGTTCTCTGGCCATGTCCCTTCAAAACCGGATGCATGAAGCATGATAGGCTTCTATTCCCATGCACGTCTATTGAACTTCCCAGAGATAGCTACAATTATTTCCCTATGAATGGCAGTTAATGATAGGGTTTAACGAATCACATTACCCTTCATAAACCCTTTCGAATTCGAGTTTTCCTTTGTTAAGAAATCTTACGTTTATGGACTCTCTTCCAGAAATCAATCTTATCTTAGACAATCTCGATTGCCAAACCCTTTCTCCTCAAATGTCTCCTTCAAACTCTCCTCGAATGTTGGCAAGCAAAATCCTTTCGGATCGAACATTCCACACCTCCAACCCATCTCTCACAGGTTGGGACTCCTCTTTAACCCGTTCGAATTCGTTCGATGGGTCCAACTGGGGCTCATGGGAAGAAAACCCTACTAATACCAACACTGGCACCATTCTGGTCCGGTTCGATCAGCCCGATCCTACACCCCATAAATTTCATCACTTTCGAACTCTGTTCGCAAGCCAATTCCTACCCCTGAGCGGTAACGACACCGTTCACATGGGTATGCTCGAATCCATCTACTCCTCTCTCAAATTTTCCCCTTTCTTGAAACAAGAGGAAAATTACCTGGGGCCCGCCCCTTATTGTGACTTCAAACGCATGGCCCAAACCCAACGGTCCCTCTGGCTCACAGAGGTGCAAACCCCACATTATCCAGCTGACTTCGAGGAAACCAATAAGCTGGCTCCTCTTCCTGAAGAGCCTGACTGGTTCAATGAGGTGAATAACCTTGCCATCAATACCCCTCACTTCCAATGGCAATATGGTTATTCCATCTATCCTGCTGACAAAAGTAAAGCTCTACAACTCCTGTCAGCCTTCTCTTTCCTGGATATTTCTATCCTGGAAAAACAAGTCCCACTAACCAATTTTAAGTGGGCTTGTGAGACACTGGTGCTATGCTCCATCCCCTCCACGGTTTCCTATCAAATCCACGCTTCCTGGACTTCTTACCAGTGATCAAGTCATGGCTTGAAGCCAATACCGCTGCGTATTGCTTCGATCAAACCCTTCAAGACTATGCTCTTACTAAGGAAAGGATTGAGAAGCTGCATGGCCAAATCCAAAATTTCACTGCTGAGTCCTTCGAAGTGGTGCCTGGCCATGCTGATAAAAAGCTTCGAAGGCGCTTCAAAAGGCAACAAATGAAGCGTCCAACAAAGGAGGCTCAGCTTCGAAGGAAAGCCAAAGCTCTGGCGCTCCGCTTTAGGCCCCTACTGGAGAAAAAATTGGAATCAGACGCCAAAGAAGATATGAGGAAAATGGAACTGAAATTCCTCTACTTTGCTTGGAACAAGTTTCATAGCCTTGTTACTTGGTCCTTCCCTCATTACTTCGAGAACAAGAAAACCACTCCTCAGCACTGAGGCCCTTCGAAGACCTAATTTGTGCCTCTTTTTTTTTTAGGAATTAGCCTTTCTCTTTTGTTCTTTTGTGTTGTTATTTTTTTGTAAATATGCAAAATTCCATTTCTGCACTATGGTAGTTTTTCCCTTTTTGAATGAAATTCCCCCTTTTTAACAACACGCTGGTCTTGGGATAATTGCCAAAATAATAACAATCCCAACAACCCCAAATCCTTCTAAAGTTAAAAAAAAGAAACATCAGCGGACCCCAAGAAGTAGGCCCACTACAGGCCTGGCCCATTTGCATAAGTATAAAAGCGGAAATGATTCAAACCACCACATTACATTCCACGCATTCAAATCTCCCCAAAAATTGAACCCCTCTTCTGTTCTCCTCTCCTCTCCGGAAACGTCGAATTCCACTTCAAATCGATGGCTTCTTCTAGCCAACCAATCGCAGAACACCCCACTTCTTCTCTAACATTGAGGCGGTTCGTATCCGGAGAATCCCAAAAATTGAATAAAGATTCATATCTCGACACCAGGGTTTTCATTCCAAACCCTAAAGAAGAAGGTACTTTTATTTTGGGCCCTCAATTTATAGGAGAAATTCCTGCTTCCCTTTCTCTTTATTACCCTCGATTGGGAGATGCTGAAATTCGAGCTTGTTCGGACTACGATTGGCAGAACTTCCCAAGAAAATCCTTTCCCTGCTGGCCTACCTTAGACAAGGATTGGAAAATTTGGACCACCAGAATGCTGGCTGAAAAATCGAATGCCCTAGAACAGGTGGGGCTAAAAAACATCATCACCCTCCTTCGAAGGGGGGTTCCTCAGAATCCACCCTTAATCCAGGCTGCCCTGGCTTTTTGGGACCCTTCGTTCAATTTCTTTAGATTCAACTGTGGCATGATGGCGCCCACAGTTTTAGATGTTACCCAGATGCTGGGACTTATTCCATATGGTCCTCAATTCGATCCCACCAAGGACTACACTCCCCCTGAGGATTTCACCCGTTTAACTGCCACAAATGGAGCCTTTTCCCATTTTTATAACAGGGAAAGGAAATTAACAGGAGAGGTGTCTGAGACTGAGTTTTTTTGCTTATATACTATATACCCTTTGCAAGTACATCCTTTGCCATTTTGGAAAAAGGGTAATGAGTGAGTTCATACCACTCGCACTGGCATTATCCAGAGGTGAAGAATTTGATTTTGCCTCTTACTTCCTTGGCCATGTATACAAGGTTGGATCTGACTTCTACCAGAAAGGTTTGAACTACTCTCAAGGAGGACCCCAATGGTTTATACAACTGTGGCTTCATGCCTATTTCCCTGAGTTAGGCCCGTTTAAATCACCCATGTCGCCTGCTAACTCCCTCGAAACACCCAATATTCATGGTGACAATTATGCTCAACCAGAGGTCAGTGCAAACTCCACATTGGTGTATTATCTCTGCTTCTTCTCTGGCCTTGCTTCAGATAGGGAATGGCCAAATCCATTTCCAACCCCTATTGGACCGGCATGGCTTTTTGAAATTTTGACAGATAGACAAGGAAAGTCCTCTCGAGCCCTCCAAGCATGGAGCAACATTCTCACGGGCAGTGAGATCTTTATATCCTCGTCGAACCCCTCCAAATTCCTAGCACATTCAGAGGTATACTGCCCTGCACAATTTGCTAGGCAGCTTGATTTCGTTCAAGGCATACCTATTCCATTTTGTGGCATTGCCAATATTTGTATGTCTGAACGATCAAGCATTTCCATCGAGCATTATCAGACTTGGTTTGCTCAGTCCAGGAATTTATTGAGGAAGACTGTTGTCCAAGAATTCAAGGAACCTGAAGTGTGCACTACCCCTGCATTCGATGATTGGTGGCACACCAATTGCTCATTCCTCATGGGATGTATTCCCTTTAAGAAATTCCTCGAAAACATTAGGTTCGATCAGTCTGAATTTGGTCATAAACGACACAATGACTCCTCCTCCTTCTCTTCAGACAATGAATTTAGACTGGCTGGAGGGATTGAAGACATCGCTGCAGGTGCGGTTGAACAAGAATTGTCCTCTACTGATGCCTCTCCTATTGCAATGATCATCCCTCCTCCTTTCCCAAAAAGACAGTCCTTGAGGCAAAAAAGAGGTACTTGTTTCTAACTTGCATTTCCATAAAAGACAAACCTAATTGCCAAGAGAACTGAATTGTAGGTACAATCTCTCCTTCAAAAAATGCTTCGAAGAAAAGTAAAGCTGCTCCTCCTCAACCAAAAGAAATAATCCCTACCAAACGCTACATCGAGCCTTCATCTAAACTCCCAGGTTTGCTTCCTGTGCCCTCTAAATGTCTTTTATATTTCTTAATCATTGTTTAATTGAGTCATTTTCTCATTTACTTTCTTTCAGCCTCCAAAAGAGTTCGAACCACCAAAAGGCGCTCCCAAGTTTCTTCCAGTGATGAGGAAACTGAAACTGACAAAGAGAGCCTAATCCCTAGGGGTAAGTCCCTCCTTCATATATAATAAGTATCTTCTAAGAACTCTTTCACCATTCTGACTCGTGAGTTCGAACTAGGCACATCAAGAGCAACCGCAAAAGAGACTCTTTTCTACGAGAGAAAAGAAGTATATTCCAAAAGATCTCCAACTCCAGGGAAACCTTCTGGCTCAGAGGAGGTAAGACAATGTATACTCTAGTTATGCATACATTTATGTGTCTCTCATGTTTGTGACTCATGGTTGATCTCTATGTAGGTTCAAACGGCACCTCCAGTTGAGGCACTGGATTTATCTCTTTCTTGCCTCCAACAAGAAGTGACAAAGCCTTCTCATCAAATCTCAGAGGACGCCTCCTACAAGGTATCCTCTGAATATTCATTTCTTTGAATTATGAAAGAATTCATTTTAACTTACATCTTGCTTTTCTAGGTATCTCCTATTCAATCCTTCTCCGTGAAGAAAGACATTGTTAGAAAGGATGTTGACATGCAAACCCTGCTGTCACTCCTTACTGAGCCTACCTTTGCACAGGTCATGGCTAATTTGGCTTATTCGAAGATTATGAGGCCACTCCCAACTCATAAAAGAGACTTCCCTCTGGCTTCGAAGAGCCATTTCCTCAGAATCGTTGGGGGACAAGACTCAAACTTGACTCCCTTTTCTTCAAATCAGGTATTCTTGTCACTGAACATACTCTGCCTCTCCTGTTTCTTAAACTATTTAATCTCAAATTATGATCTCTATACAGGTGACAGGAGTAGCCCCTATTTCTGGCAACGAGCCTACATTTTCCTCCTCTCCAATTGACTTACCCCTAGTGGCTTTTGATATATTTCTCTTCAAAAGTCAATTGGAAAAATTTTGTAACCAGATTGCTGATCCCATCCTTCCTACCTTTTCGAATTCTCTAGAAAGCCTTCAACAACTTTTGAGCTCCTCCATGCCTTCTGACTTACCTTCCTTTAGAATTAAACATGTTCTTTCAAAGGAAGAGGTTCTAACACTAAAAAGTCTTCTGAAAACTTTAAATCATTTAGGACTTCCTGCTTTGATTGAACATAGTTTAACTTATCACTTCGAGGTATGCTATCAAGCCCTGTCTCTTTCCCAAGGACTCCCTTCTTCAATCAACTTCACTATTCAAGAACACCTTAAGCAATTTAGTGAACTGATCGCTTATAATCACTTCTTGTCTGAGAGTATTGGCACAACCATTGAAAAGACCAAAAGATTGGAGGCCAGAGCACTTGAGACTGCTTCTCGTCTGTCTCTTTATCAAGCCCGAAGGGATAAACTTTCAGAACTTGACAAGAAGATGAAGTGGTTACAAGAAGAAATGAAGAAGGTCAGGGAAGAGATAGCTGAGGTTTCGAATGGCTTTTCAGAGCTTGAAGACGAGGCATTACGGGATGAGTCAATGCTTCCACAGCTTATTCCTTCTCTTCGAGAGGAACAGAAAAGAAGAGCTGTCCATACTTCACTTTTGGATGCTAACTCCAAGTCTCTTCGAGGACTAATAACTATCATTCGTGATGTAATAAGCCCCTTTTTGTAACTTCACGCAGCTTGTACCCTTTTTTTTTATTTCATTCAATTTTTGGGATAAGTACAACTGTAATTAAAATCAACACTAGTTCCTGCTTTCCCTTGCTCAAAAGCTTACTGTGCCAACTCCTCACCTACCGTATCTTAAAGAGTCATAAATGACTACCTACTAGTATAAATAGAGGTCTCTGGGGAAAGAAAAAACTCACAAATCATCTTCTTCACTTCTCCTTCCTGTAGTAACATCCAAACCAAACTTTCCAGTAAGGCTACAAGAAAGATAACCATCATGAAGCCTCATCCCGTATTTTCGAAGAAAAACTTCGAAACATAGCCACATCAGCCCTCATGATATTTCCTTTGAACCCTAAAGCCCCTAGGTATAGACACATCAGCACTCATGACGTGTCTGTACCGGGCTGTTGCTTCGAAGACAAGAATGGGCTTTGAGCTCTATCTCCCTACCAATGGAGCTTGTAAGGAGATAGAATCAGATCCCCATGAAGCTAGGTTCAAGTCTTTGTATCTCAGTTGGTTGATCCCTAGAGATCCTCCTCCATGGTATTATTAGGTCCTAGATAGGTCCCCCAATGTAACCTTTTGTGTAACTGTGATGAGCAAAGAAAATATTCACCAATGTATCGATCTTATTCTAATGGCTTTGACCAATAAACTGGTGTTCTTAGCCATCCCTTTCTATTTAGTGTTATTAATGAAACATGATAGCATGAAGGAAGATACAAACAGAAACCTTCCTTCCAAGCATTCTCTTGATACTGTGCTCTTTTACTTCATGTCTATTTATTACTTTTGCTTCGAAGTGTGTTGATACTTCGAAAACTAATCTAATGTAATTCCAATCGTTCCAACTAACTCATTTAATTCCAGTAGCTTCTTAGCCGTCTCCTCGTAAGTTGTAAAAGATCATATACTCTTGACGTATGATGTCTAACGCTCTCAAACCCTTCACCTTCCAGGCTTTATGCGTCTTCAACCAATTTAATAATGGTAATAAATGAGACAGATTCCCCATACTTCTTTGGGTTATAAATACACCTCGACGTCAATAGATCACAGTATCTCTCTCTAAACAACATGGCTGAGAACCACCCAAATCTTACTGATCTCATGAGTCAATTGGCCAACCTGACTAACATGGTCATGGAGCTGAAGAGGGATGTCCATGCTGAGTCCCTGGCCCTTCGAAGTGAGATCGCTCAGCTTCGAAGCCAGCTGGTGTGTGTGGAAACAGTTTCACGCCTCTGCTTGGCTAGGACCTGGGATGATCTTTCGACCATCTTCTCGGCCCATGAGGCAAAAAGTCCCCCAGAGGGAGGATCCTCTTGAAGATTCTCCTTTGGGACTATGGAGATCACCAATGGTCTTCATTTTTGCTTTTGGACCAGAGTTGGTCCTTTTTTTTTTGTTCAGACCTACTTGGGTCTGTTTTGTATTTAGACCTGCTTGGGTCTTTTTTTTTTTTTTTATTAATGAAATGGAACTTTTGCCTGGCTATTCTCGACTCTTTATAGCTTCGATTGGTAGTTTGGTAACTTGGTTGTGACTTCGAATGCTAAATAAGGTAACTGGGTTAATTGTGACTTGTATTAAAACTTTTATAGCCAAGCTTCTAACATTAAAACCACTCAAAACTAAATCATCCAGTCGGAACCATACCAATATGCAACCAAACTTATTTACACTACCTCTTGTGGAAGGACTCCCATATGGAAGGAACATAAGCTTTCAGATGCCTTCCGTTTATTTTACTTCGATGAACATAACCATTCAAATTTCTCAAATGATAAGCTCCCCCTTTTAAAACCCTATGGATTTGAAAAGGCCCATTCCATGTTGGTGTCCATTTTCCTAATCCATCCTTTCTAACTCTCCTATCCCTGATAGGGAGGATAACTTTCCATACGAGGTCTCCTTCATCGAAGCTTCGAAGAGCCACTCTTTTGTTATAGCTTCTAGCTATTCTTGCCTTTTGTAGCATAATCTGGTTTAAGGCTTTTATTCTAGCCTCATCAATGTCTTCCAATTCCATATGCATGGCCTGATGATAAGATCCTGTGTCTAAATCGTTTTGATATGCTACTCTTTGGGATCTTACAGTGATCTCCATGGGTAGCACAGCGTCATGTCCATATGTTAATGCAAATGGTGTGGTACCTGTACTAGTCCTTTTTGTATTCCTATATGCCCATAACACATCAAGTAATAGATCATGCCAAATTTCTGGGTTTTGATCCACCATTTTTTGGATCCCCTTTTTGATAATTTTGTTAGTTGATTCTGCCTGACCATTGGACTGAGCATAATAAGTACTAGTATATATTAATGAAATTCCATGGTTCGTGGCGAAATCCTTCACCAATCTTCCTTCGAATATGGAACCATTGTCCACTGTTATCGTTTGGGGACTCCCAAACCTGTATATGATCCCCTTTATGAAATCTATCACGTGGGTTTGTTTGACCTCCTGATAAGCTTGGGCTTCTACCCATTTTGTGAAATAATCAGTAGCTACTAGGATAAATTTATGCTTTTCCAATGAAGGAGGATAAATCATCCCAATCATGTCCATAGCCCATCCCCTAAAGGGCCATGGTTTTATTACATATTGCAAATCTGTAACTGGCAAATGCTTGAGTGGACCTGTTTTTTGACAGGCTTGACACCCCTTTGCATAATCTATACAATCTTTGAGGATGGTAGGCCAATAATACCCATACCTCCTTATTAACCATCTCATTTTTATGCCAGCTTGATGTGCTCCACAGATTCCTTCATGCACTTCAGCCATTACTTTAAATGCATTTACCTTGCTCAAGCATTTCAAAAGAAGGCCATCCATTCCTCTCTTGAATAGCTCATTGTTATACATTATATAGTTCATTGCTTTCAATTTGGTTGCCTTGTCTGTAACACTGTCTGGCTTGGTTAGATATTCAATCAATGCTTGCCTCCAATCAGCATTTCGATGAGTTAAAGCATCGACTTTTAATACTTCGAAGTCAATCAACCTATTGCGTAACATAGGAAGGGATTTCTTCAAAGTTAATTGACAAAATTCCTTTTCAATTTCTGATAAAACTTTGTAGCCAGACGCTCTTTGAGCTATTTCGTCAGCCTCTTCATTAAAGAACCTAGGAATATAAGTTAAAGTAAGCATATAGAATTGATCCATCAGCTTCTTAGCATGTTGATAATAAATTATCAGCGCTGGACTGGTACATTTAAACTGTCCATTTAGTTGGTTAATCACTAACTGAGAATCTCCAAAGATTTCAGCAACACTAACCCTTAATTTAAGCAAAATTTCTAGTCCAATAATCAATGCTTCATATTCTGCCTGGTTATTGGAACATTGTTCCTCACTGAGTCGAAAACCATATTTGGTTTTCAAGCCTTGGGGGGATTCCAGAATTATGCCCACTCCAGCCATCTGAATAGTTCTTGATACATCGAACCATAATTTCCATGGCCTGATTTCAACCGTACTAGCTTCCAACGTTCTTGGTGCCTTATACTCATTTGGATGATCGGCCAAAAAATTGGCCAATGCTTGGCCTTTTATCGACTTTTGAGGCACATACTCAAGACAAAACTCAATTAAAGACACTATCCATTTCCCAATCTTCCCACTAAGTACTGGTTTAGAAAGCATGTGCTTAATTATATCAGTTTGAGAAATAACATAAGTTATTCTAGGCAACATATAGTGCCTGAGTTTCTTAGAAGCATAAAATAAAGTTAAACGTAATTTCTCTACTGCAGCATACTTGCATTCATAAGAGTTTAAAAACCTACTAAGATAATAAACTGCTCTTTCCTTGCCATCCTCATTGTCTTGAGCCAACAGAACTCCTATTGAGTCTTGTGTTGCAGCTAAATACAACTTTACGGGCTTTCCTTCAATGGGAGGCGCCAATACAGGAGGGTTGGCTAAGTATCTTTTGATGGCTTCGAAGGCTTCATCATGCTCCTTTGACCACTTGAATTCCTCTCCTTCCTTCAGTTTCAACAAAGAAGAGAAAATTTTAGTTTTTCCTGCAGTATTAGATACAAATCTTCGAAGGAAATTTAATTGACCAAGAAACCTTTGCAACTCCTTCTTAGTAGAAGGTGGTTTAGCCTCAATGATGGCCTTAGCTTTGTTCCTGTCAACCTGTATTCCTTCACTGTGAACTAGATACCCTAAAAACTTCCCAGCTGATACTCCAAAAGCACATTTTTCTGGATTTAACTTCAGCTGATAGTGTTTCATCTGTTGAAATGCCTTTTCTAAGTGTTGTAGATGATCCTCATCAGAGTTTGACTTTACAATGATATCATCTATGTAACACTCCAAAAAAGTTCCCACTAAATCATGAAAAATAGTGTTCATTGCTCTCTGATATGTGGCCCCAGCATTCTTTAGCCCAAATGGCATTTTAGCCCATTCGAAGATGCCAATGTTACCTGGGCAGGCAAATGCTGTTTTATGCACATCTTCTTCTGTTATGCAGATTTGATTGTACCCTGAATGCCCATCTAAAATAGACAATATCTTGTGGCCAGCAGAACTGTCCACAAGTGTATCCACATTAGGCATTGGGTATTCATCCTTAGGAGTCGCAGTGTTTAGGTTTCGAAAATCAACACAGATTCTGATAGTTCCATTCTTTTTAGGGACTGGAACTATATTAGATAGCCATTCGACATACCTGGCTGTTCTAATGAAGCCTGCATCTAGAAGCCTCTGCATTTCCTTTTTAACACCTGCAATAGTTTCTGGACTCATCTTCCTGGTTGGTTGTTTCACAGGTTTGAATTGTGGCTTGATAGGTAACCTATGCTCCACCAATCCCCTGTCCAAGCCAGGTAGTTCCTTGTAACTCCATGCAAAGCATTCCTTATTTGCTTTCAATAGTGCCACCAACTCAGCTTTCATACCAGGTTCGAGCTGTTTATTAATAAACACTGGATTGGGGTTTTGTGCATCTCCCAACCTTACTTCTTCCAACAGATCTTGTGATTCAACCTGTTCCTGAGAAGTGAGTTGGATTTCTTTCACATGAGGGTTATTGTTCTGCATAACATCTTCCCATATGTTTTCTTCTTGGATCTTCTGTTCGATCCCCAGAGCAACATACCTTACTAAAGCCAATGAGTTGGCTTTTCCTTCAGCCTCTCTCTTGGATTTACATCCAAGCAGCATCATCTTTTGGGGTGTCTGATTCATAGTCAACAGTTTGTTTCAGCTTCGATTTTAGCTCCGCCAATTCCCCCAGTTCCATCTCGTTGGTTGGGTAGGTGGCTGCTTGAAATAGTTCACTCTAAGGAACTACATCCGATTTGTACATTTCTGCTTCAGCAAAATTTGCTGTGGCACCAAATGGATGTGGATCAGCTTTGACTCCTTCAACACCCACTTCTTTGCTTTTGTCATACTTAACAATCATTAATTCCTGGTGCATAGAGGAAGGAATACATCCGTTAACATGAATCCAGTCTCTTCCCAATAAAGCATTATATTTAACATATGTGTCAACTACAAAGAAAGCAGTATCAGTTTCTATTCCACCTACTGCCAATCTAATGGAGATGATTCCCCTGGCATGTTGGCTTTCCCCAGTAAATCCTGCAATGGATGTGCTGGTTGGAATCAATTTTGCTTTTCCTTTTCCTAACTTTTTCAAAGTTTGGAAAGACAAAATGTTCACCGCAGCCCCATTATCCACCAAGATTCTGTTAAGTGGGACTCCATCAAAGTGTGCAGTAATATACAATGGACGCAAATGTTGTCTCATTGCATTAGTAGGTAGTTTAAATGGATATGAAATTTCCACATAATTTAAATCTATTACCAAGGGGTATTCAACGTCGGACATGGAATCTGCCACGAAACAAGCACTTTCTTTTGAGCTTACCTCCAAACTCTCTTGATTCTGCTCAATTTCACGTACCAAGTTCTCGTCCATCTCGATCTGAGATACTTCTTTCAAGTCACGGTCATTGCAGATGATATTTAACTCCTTATCACTCAGAGTTTCTTCGGAATTCTCTGGCTTGCTCAAGTTCGACCAAGCAGTATCTTGATCTTTGAACATTTGACCATTTGAGAAGAAATCCATAGAGCTTGGATAAACCATATTAACTTGTACTTCTGGCTGATTTCCAAATTGGATTGTAGCCACTTCTTTGATTGGTTTAACTGCTTCGGTCTCCTTAGCACCATTCTCTTCGAATTCTTGTGTCGATACCTCCATAGGGGAAGAGGTTCCTTCCATCCCCTGTTGTTCTACCAACATGGCCTCGAGCAAACCAGACTGATAACTAGCCAGTGAGTTAGGAGAAGGCGGATCAAGATCCTCTTCGAGCATAGCAGAGGCAACCTTTTCCAAAGTCTCCCTCTCGTGATAATGGGTTCGAAACTCCTCTGGGTCCCTTTCGATCCTGTCGAACCTTGGATTAGGTTTTGCTCATCTGCCTGATTCTTCCCCCGTTGAAGATTCTCCTGACTGGTAGAGCGTATACTTTCTCTGGAGCTTTCTCTTTTGAGTTCTTGAGAGCAATGGAACCATCTGTGGTAATTGAGACTTGGGATCCCTAATTAACACCCAGTTTCCAGAGTTCGAAACTGGTGGCTTGAAAGTTCTGCTCTCATTCCTGTTTGAACCTTTGTATCCTTGGAACAAATCAGGTTTAACTTGCTTCAGAAACCAGTCAGGAACCCCTTTCATCAAGGTGAATTCCTCTTGTTTGGCCTCTTCTTGCGCCTTTGATGTCTGGCCAATATTGGCTTTCTTCGAAGGTGGCAGCTCCCTTCTGTGGATAGTTGGAACAGGGCTAGTAGGCATGTCCCTTTTTGATGCCAACCAAGACTTGCTGTCACTTGGCTTTGCTTGAACTGGGGCCATTCTTTTCATTCCCATTTCTTTTGGGAAAAAACTCACGCCCTTTTTATCCAAGTCCTTGAAAACCAAATAGTTGGCCCTGCATCCTACACACAGGCACTCCAAATATGAGGCTTCTAGCATAGACAGGTGATTATTACCTGAGAATTTCTGCAAAGAAAAACCATCATTGGCTCGCCTATAGGAACTTGGCCTCATTCCCATGCCTCGAGGGTGGCCGGTGTATGGCCTGCCCCTTCCATATTGAACAGTATTCATGTTCACTGGTGCTTCTTTATCCTGCCAATATTTCTTGACAGTTCGAGCCAGTGAGGAGGGCACACCGGTGTTGACCTCTTCTACCTTTGGAAAAGGCACTGCATCTATCCCCATAGTCTTTTCAGGGAATTTGATTCTTCCTTTCTTGATTTGTTCCTGAATCCTGTCACGAAAAACATTACAAGATTAGGTTGAAT
This sequence comes from Rhododendron mucronatum var. ripense, assembly GCA_019656295.1. Lineage (NCBI taxonomy): Eukaryota > Viridiplantae > Streptophyta > Magnoliopsida > Ericales > Ericaceae > Rhododendron > Rhododendron mucronatum. The sequence goes on from BPLT01000026.1 coordinate 823,839, forward strand.
GAGACCAAGAATCATGCCATTTGCAATAGGTCTTTCCATTCTTTTCTTCCACTGTGGGCAGTTTCACATTCAAAGGCAGCTTAATGATTTTCTTTCTTAACAAGAAGTCAAAGATCTCATCAGCTTTAGATATATCAAAAGAATATACTTTAGTAATTTCCTTTTGTTTGAACTTCTGCCCAAGAGAGACATTCTTTTGAATTAAGGGCTCACAAACACAAGGATCGTGCTCTATAATTTCAGCAACATCTATTTCATAATTAGGATCCCTATAGTATGTTGGGTAAGAGGAATTATGCCTATCCATATCTTCCTCTAGCAGTGATTCATATTTAGCAAATTTATAGGTTAGATCTGCAAAGTCCCTAAACTCTGTAGAATCAAACCTCTTTCGAAGCTCCCTTTCTAAACCATCTTGTGCTAATCTCACAAACTCTGCCTCTGGCAGATGGAGTTTGCACTTGGTCTTAGCCCTTTTGAACCTAGATATGAAATCTGCTACCTTTTCATCCGGTTTCTGCTTTAGCCTAGCCAAGTCTGCCATAGAGACTTCAGGCTCAGCATTAAAGAATTGTGCATGAAATGCCTCTTCCATTTGAAACCAACTGGTTATCGACTCTGCAGGCAAATTTGTGTACCATGCAAAAGCTGGCCCAGACAAGGAATTTGGGAACAATTTCAACTTCATGAAACCATTCTGAGCCAAGTTCTTACATTGGGCAGAAAACCTAGCAATATGTTCTATAGAAGATTGTCTCCCATCCCCATAAAACAAAGTAAAGTCTGGGATTTTAAATTCTCTAGGGATCTGAAATGTTGTGTCAATCCATTCTGGATATGGTTTTCTATAGATTTGAGGTTGTACCCCCCGAGTTCGAGGCCCACAAACTTCTTGTATGAGATCCATAACTTGGTCTCTTAGTATTGGGTTGCCTACAAGGAAATTTTGTTCTTGATTTCCTACTGGTGGATCCGGTTCTACCAAGTCATCTCTATGCATTTCCCTTATAGTGTTAAAATCCCCTTGGTTTTCTCTGGGAAGTCTCCCATACCAGGGTTGCTGCATTGGGTCGGCTGTAGTGTTCACCCGAGCAGGCCTATGGCTTCCATAAACCGCTGTGGTGGGATTTTTGGTATTTGGAAGACTTTGACGAGAATGCTGTGTGTTATCCCTCGTTTTCTCAGGTCTATAACCTCGTTCTAGCTCTACATCATCCTCCCATCCCCCAAGTGTGGGTTCGAAAAGAGGATTAACGCTTTACCTGTCTCTGGCATTCCTTGGAATCCCAATAGGAATTCCATGAGATTGTTCTGGGATTTCGAAGACAGGCTTTGTAGGTTTCACAGGCTCATACCAAGATTGTGGTATTTCCTCTGGATACATTTTTTCCTTACCCGTTCTAGACCTTATCTTACCCTGACCAACATCGTCTCCAAGCCTTCCTTCGAAGGGATTTTGGTGAGTAGTTGAATTAGCATGATTATCTAGCCCAATATTCCCTGGACTGTTTTTTGTTACCTCTAAGTTGGGCAACCTACTTCTTATGCTTTTGATAATGGCTCTTTGGGTCTGAGCCATCTCTCGAAAAGCTATCATCATTTCTCTGAACATTTCCTCCTTATCATGGTCTTTACCACTGGCTTGTCCCTTTTGGAACTTTGGAGGCCCTTCATAAGGAGGTACTTCATAAGAAGGCTCCTCATAAGGAAGCTCTCCCATTTCGGAAGCCAATTGGGGGAACTCATGATTCATAGGCGTTCCCTGTTCCGTGGCCTGTTCTGGCACAGCTTGTTCCTCTGGCACTTGACCACCAACAGGTGTCCCTATCTGTTTTCGAAGCCTTGGCATTCTGGCACCTTCGGGTCCCACCGGGCGTGCCAAAAATTGTTTGGGTTGAATTAGCTCAAATCAATTGACAAATAATTGTGTGCGGGCGTGCCAGAAAAGAAATAACTTCAAAGAAGAAATTACTCTTTTCAAAATGATTTGAAACAACCAATTTCAATCAGGCAATTGTGTTATCCGTTCGATTACCTCAACTAAGAGGATTTTTCCTTAAGGTATCAACCAAATAAAAGATTGACGCGCTTCGAAATCAGAAAAGATGATTGAACACAAACAAACCTGAATCTAATCAAAGGTAAGTTTGTATACAAACACTCTTAAGATTCTATCAAGAATAATAAAGAAATGCAAGCACACTGAATTTAATCAAAAGCGAACTTGCAAACGACAATTCTTTGGTAAGAAAAAACTTAAAGGAAATAAGAGAACTTGAATTTAATCGAAAGTAGTCTTACATGCAAATAAGCCTTCAACTTACAAAAAAGACCCTATTCTAAACTAAAAACTAATCTAAGATAGATCTCTGAGCAATCATTTTGTATGAATTGTCAGATGATATGGATTTTTTGTGTGTCCTTCTCTCTTCACTTGCTTCTTCTATTTATAGACGCTGAACCAGCCTTCGATCCCCACGTCTTCGATTGATATCCATGTTGGCCGCATAAATCGGCTGAGAGGGGTCTTCGAACGGTTACCTTGATATTTCTAGAATTCTTTCCCCCCTGCATGCTTCGATAATGGTATTCGTGGCTTCATGCTTAAATAACGGTTCCCACTTCCAAGCAACGTGGGTTAGTGTCACACGTTTGGCTCAGAATAATTCCTTGCAATCATGTCTAACATTCATTATAAACCAAGACAGTAATGGCACCGTTCGATGTTTCCAAAGATCAATCAATGGCTTAAATCAAACTGTTTTTCAAACCATCCTTAATTATCGTCCAAACGCCGTCGGTTCCAATCAAAACGATACTGTATAGTACTAAAACAACATCATCATTAAACCCCGCAATCCTCTGCATCTCGGGTTCAATTAGGATGTGTTCTGATTGGTCAACACACTATTTGGTGCCACGTGTAACTTTCTTATTGGGTGGCATAGTTTAGGATGTAAACAGACGGGTAGATATACATTTTTCTAACATAGCTAATGCACCATAATAGGGTAGTTAATAAGCTAACTACTGCAACAAAATTTGATGTCACTTAGTTCAACTTAATTTGTATTATCTTGTAATTAAAGCATCATACCTAATGATTAATGAAACTACATGATTTATTGAATGCGGCATTAGGGATCAATAGTTAGTGGTTACTCTTACATTAGCCAATTGTATCAGACACTCATTGATCGCAATCAACACTATAGTTCACTACTACATCTACTAATGACTTTGATCACTATCAACCTACATTAACCAATTCATTTTAGCCAATTATTAATGCTCAATCATCATTATAGCATTAGTACAATTAGCCAATGACTCGACTACTATAGTCAATCATCACTCATTGAATATGATCAATTAATTTAGCTCTTAGTCAAATAACTCTGACTACTATAGCCGATTATAGCGATTAATCGTTACCCTACCACTAATTGAATAATCTAATGTCATATTATAACTACTAATCGTTATAATATCACGTCAATCGATTACATGAATTATTTCAAATAAATTATTTAAATATAATTCAAAGATTATTAGAATTATATGGTTTATATTTTTAATTTTAAAAAATTTGTCATAAGAAACATATATACACAAAGCAAAAATTTAATGGACTATATTAACAACATTAATGGTAAGTTATTCAAAACAATAAATGAATAATTATTTTCACAATAATATTTGTTAAATAAGTAATTATAAATAATTTAATTAAATATATTAAAAATGATTATTGAATAAAGGCAATTTTTTGGCTTAAATAATTAGTTTTAAAAAATTGTTACAAAAAGATTGGTTTACAAATTAAATATTATTAAATTATATTTATATTTTCACCAAATATTTGGTAGTATATTACACAAATGATTAGAAAAATGTCCTAGGACAAAAAGTTGTGTCAATTTATAAATTTTTAATAATTAAAAAAAATTCTGCAGAAAGGTTCATTTTCCTGCCCAAAAAAAATATTTACCCGCCAAACCGGCTACCTGGAGAACCGGTTAGAAAGAGAAAGGGCAAAAACATTAAAGTATAGTCTTTTATTGTGGTAAGTATACAATATTTTGTGATAAGTGTCAGCATAAACTATGGTAAGTAGAGTCAGTGTTCATGGTAAGTATAATGACGTTTTTAAAAAAAAAAAAAAGGCAAAACCACCATACTTTTTGGGAGTAGTTTTGATCCAAGGGCTGAGATTCACCCAAAACCTAATCTAAAGGCGTATTAAATGGGGTATCATGCCCCAAGACCACACTGGGGCATCATAGAAAAATTGCCTCCAAGAGGCTTGCTCGTGGATTAACTCCTCCAACTTCAAGCCTATCTTTGCTAACTTATAAGCACACCCATTAGCTTCTCGATCTCACCACTCACAAGCCTATATCTTGATTGTTTTCCCTATATCGGATGGCAGCGGCGGCGGCCGTTTACAGTGACGGAACCCTTCCCGAAGAGATCCTCATCGACATATTCTCTCGGCTACCCGTCAAACCCCTTTGCCGATTCAAGTGCGTTTCTCCCTCCTGGAACTCCCTAATCTCCCACCCATACTTTGCCAAAACCCACCTCAATCGAACCAACACCCTAAAAAACCCCAAACACCCCTACCAAAACAAGATCATCATCTCTACTTGTGACAACCTCTATTCGGTAAACTTCACCAACCTAAACACGACAATCACAAAACTTGATTTTCCCACGATGGCACAGCACGCCGCCGTACGGAGCTCCTGCGACGGCTTGCTTCTAGCTTCCGACAACGAACGTTTGATTTTATTCTTGTTAAATCCGTCCACAGGAGAACGTAATGAACTCCCTACCCATCCTCCTGTCCTCGACCCGGTTCGTAAGAGATGCAGGTCTCATTATGGGCTGGGTTACGATTCTTCCACGGATGATTACAAGGTTGTGATATTCTCTCGGTATACTACTGAGTTTTCTCGGTATTTTTCGATATTGGATGTCTACTCGCTGAAAACTAGAGCTTGGAGGAGAATTACGTGTCTCCGTTATGGCCCCATGGGAAACAATGGTGGGGTTTTCTTAAAGGGGTGTATCCATGGCCTTTGTTGGAGGGTTCATTCCCAGGTGATCGTTGCTTTCGATTTGTCTGATGAGGTCTTCAGGGAAGTGCCGCTGCCTGCTTCGTTCAGTCAGGGCAAGATTTCGATTTACTCGTATGACGTGGCAGTTTTTGGGGGTTGTCTTTGTTTGGTTAAAAAGATGAAAACTGAGGTTTGGATGATGAAGGAGTATGGGGTAAGAGAGTCGTGGACTGAATTTACGATCCATTTTGGGTTGCATACGGCCAGATTGTTGTGTTTGTTAGCGGAAGACGAATTTTTGTTGGGAACCAACGGGGAGAGGGGGCTTAACCAGCTGGTTGTGTACAATCAGCAAAAGGACACGGCGAGGGACATGGTCGTTTGTGACATTCCGCCTAGATTTTTATTTGAGGGCACGTATGCAGAGAGCCTCATCTCTCCCCATCATGGAAAGATAGAATGGGAGACACCGAATGAGAAGCTTCTTCAACCTTTCTGAAGTTGCACATCCATAAATCCCTTATTGGCATTTTTATAGATGTGTTTTGGGGCTGCTGTCACGTGGTTCATGCTCCAACTCCAAGAATGGCATATGGATGTTCCTATCCTTTTAATCACTGTACTTTTAGTTCTTGTAATTTTTCTGTTGATTAATAAAATTTTCTTTGTTGTTCAAAAAAAAAAAAATTTGGTTTATATATGAATATTTTTCTTTGGTGATTGATAGTAGAATGTGTAAGGTCTTGTGTCTTGTGTTGTCTTTACCTGTCTGTAAATCCTTTGTTTTATTATTGTTTTTAGTTAGTTGTCATGCTATGTTTCATATGATAGATGATGTTCATTTATTGTGTTAAAATTGTATTCAAATTAATTTGTGCATCTCCGTTAGTTGATTTCAAACAAGTTTTCAACTTCTTGCGTTTTCTTTTTTCATGTTCGAGCAAACTCAAAAAGTTACAAGCTCATCATCATGTTTACGTTTGGCTTTGTCAAGTTAATGGCCAATTTTGGTCGAAATGCTTGTCCACTTATTGAATTGAGCTTTATTGCATGGGCTTTAAATGATCTAAATACTTTGATTTGTAGTTGGTCATAGTTTAACTTTAAGTTCAATTAGTTGACATGTTCAGATTTAGTGGATATGGATATAAAAAAATCTGCATTCGACTTCTTTGCAATTGGATTGCAGAGTTTGCTAATGCATTTCAGTCATCCATCTCGGCAACTGATAACCTGGATTTTAAAGCGTCTTTTTCCTGTGAGAGTCTAGTATTTTTTAGAAGAGTTTTTCAGCACATCTGAATCATTCATAGTCCAACCAAGATTGCAGAAAAGCCAGATCCAAAATTTTATTCATGTTCCAAAAATGCATGCACATCATACTAAACTATCTGCAGGACGACTAGCTTATCGATCTATTATGAGTTTTTTTAAGCCTACTCGCTTATCTATTTTGTGGAATGTTGAACAACTTCCAAATTTTCTCTTGGCAGAGGCATTAGACAAGGGGATCATATCTTCCCTTATCTTATGGTCATGTGCATTGAAAGATAATAAATTCTCATTAGAAATGAAGTGCACCATAATGGATGGTGTGGTTTGAAAATCTTTGACTTGTATGATTTCAAAATGGTTAGTTTGAATGATATTTTTGTTACTATATTTTATGGACAGAATCTCAAGAAATTTGAAATGACGCCTATGTCAATGAGATAGGCAGTGAGCGCCAACCCAAGGATCTCCTTTGGCTACGGTAATATTGCTTCAGAAAGAGCTTGGCACCTCCTTGTGTCAAACGGGTAGCCCGGATTTTGACTTTGAGGTGTTCTGTCATAAACCGGCACACGATAGCTTCGCGTCACTGGCTTTTCATCCAAATGCAATGACCAATTGTGCAAATCAACGGTTCCTCTCATACTAAGTTGAATTACTATTGCAACCTGACAATGTCTTCTACCTAGATCGGCCCGCATAAGCGAGCCTTCGGTCCAAAAAGAGGGGCTCTGCCCCGCCTCCGATTCACGAAATAAGTAAAATAACGTCTCTCTCTCAGAACACCCCACCACGCCAAAATCCTCCCCTCTTTCCTGATCCAAACCACCGATTAGCTCTCTCTGGTTTTTGGTTCATCCCGCATCACTAGTCTTGCTTACCAAAAATGGCCAATTTGGAGCTCTCAATTCCATGGCGTGGCTCAAGCAAAGCACGGCTCTATTGAGCAGAAACTAGATTTCCTTGGCCTTGTGGCCTCACTTACTCGAAAAAACACGACCCGTCGGTAATACTCGGAAAGAACACCAAATAAAAAATGCAACGTTACAATTATTGCCGTGCCATGCCTTGCCTTGCCTGGTGGTGAGCGATCGGCTTGCCATGCCTTGGCTATACCTAATTCCACTATAAAAATTTTAGCTTTTGCCATAAAAATTCTAGGATTTCTTGTACAACCAAAATCCCTTAAAATCACTGGGCAAGGCTAGGCAAGGCATGACACGACGATGGCATGTTGCCGGCTAGGCAAGGCATGGCACAGCAACGCATGGCACGACAATAATTATTACGTGGCATTTTCTATTAAATTTTTTTATGTATTTAATGTAGCATGAAATTCAAATGAAAAACCTGCAGGATCACTATGGGCTTTGAGCATGTAAATGTGCAATTTCATAGATCATTCACAATAAAAATCAATTACTACCTTAAAATTGTTTTGAATCACTCACCTTATTTACACCGGGAGGATTGACATAAAAAACGAAAATTTTTAACCATATATATATATATATATATATATATATATATGCATTGAACCACGCATGGCTACAAACTATATTCCATTGATTCTCTGGCAAATAAAATAAAAAGTAGAATCAAATGAAATCTTTGACTTGTATGATAATTCGAATGATATTTGTTATATTTTATGGACAAAATCTTAAGAAATTTGAAATGACGTTGTCCTTCCTTGTTTTATTTATCAAGTCTTCTATACGTCTGCCCAAAAAATAGCGACACTATTTGGACAAATGATTCTAGATGCGATCCTTGATTCTTTGTTGGATATGGACAGAGAAAGAAAGTCTCCTCTTTTTTTAAATCATACGAGCAAAAGAAAAAATTAGAAAAATAACTATGATTTTTTTTTTCCTTCACATTATCTCCTCCAAATAGTGTCGCTATTTTTGAACTCTTACCGTTGACTATCTCCCGCCCGCTCGTCACAAAAAGGGTATATTTCATGTAGCAGGTATATATCCCCTGGTAGTGAGAGGGGAGGAATATACCCGCAGGAGACTTTCACGGTTTCACCCTCACAAACCTATGAACACATCTTCACCACCAAGCTCCACCACTTACTTCCACCCTTTCCAACCACCCGAACAGCTCCCCTCCATCGATCTGAAGGTGGCGGTCATGTCCGATGACAAAATCCTTCCCCAGGACATCCTCACTGATATACTCTCTCGACTACCAGTCAAAACACTTTGCCGATTCAAGTGTGTTTCTTCCTTGTGGAATTTCCTAATCTCCGACCCCAATTTTGCCAAAACCCACCTCAATCGATCTAAGACCCAAAGCCCTGAATATTTTGAATCGAAAGCCATTATAATTTCGAGCTCTCAGAATCTCTATTCAGTCGATTTTGCTGACGTAAATCCAACCGCCACAAAGCTTGATTTTCCTACCATGGAACAACACGCCGCGGACAAGTGGGTAATTCCCATCAGGGTATGGAGCTCTTGCAATGGTTTGCTCCTAGTTTCCCATCAAGTGGTTAATCCCAATTTCTTCTTGTTGAATCCATCCACTAGAGAATGTAAGAAACTGTCCACACCCCCTCCTGTCCTCTATCCGGCTGGTAAATTCTACGTGCTATATTATGGTGTTGGTTACGATTCCTCTACGGATGATTACAAGGTTGTGATGACCTCTTCCTATAATACTGGTGGTATTGAAATTATGATTGTGACTGTTTATTCTCTGAAAACTAATGCTTGGAGAAGAATTCAAGATGCCCATTATCTTCTTGTGGGAAGCTCTCGTGGAGTTTTCTTTAACGGCTGTCTCCACTGCCTTTGTGTGAGGTCTGGATCAATCGTGATTGTTGCTTTCAATTTGTCGGATGAGATTTTCAGGGAAGTGCCACTGCCTGCTTCGTTGGAGATTTTGAATTGTCATGTGGGGGTTGTTGGGGGTTGTCTATGTTTAGTTGATAGGCGGACTTGTAACCAAACTGAGGTTTGGATAATGGAAGAGTATGGAGTAGGAGAGTCTTGGACCAAATTGACGATCGAATATTTAACGCCTAGTCTGCGTTTGTTGTGTAAGGTAGCAGAAGACAAAGTTTTGTTCAGTAACAATAGAAGTAGGCATGGACAGAAACTGGTTGTGTACGATCCGATAAAAGAAACACTTAGGGACATGGTGGTTGCTGGAATTCCAAGTGAATTTACCTTTGGGCGTACGTACGTCGAGAGCCTCGTCTCTCCTATTCTCAGAGGAGGAATTGGCAGGCAATTATAAGCTTTTCCTGGTATGTTTGTGAACAGAAGTGTCCATTCTTTCATTTATCCATATTCGTATGTTCTTATTATGGAGCTTCTATAGTTCAATGTTTTTGGAGGTTGCACATCCATATTATCCCTTATTGATATTGATTTAGCTTTGGTAGTTTGAGTTATATAGGGTATTGGTTAGTGATGAACATAATTGAACATAGATTATTACCTTGATCATACACAAGTGGCTAATGCCCACTTTACAATAGGGTTGGAGTCAAACCTGTGAAGCCTGAAAACTGAATTGGATGCCCTTTGTTAGTGTCCTTTACAAGCTGACGACTCTGTTATGCTGCATATTTGATCATTAAGTTTTTCAGGGAAAAAAGAAAGAAAGAAAGAGTGTACAGATGATACTTATAGGTGGGGTTCATACTTCGTATATGCATCTTATCTATCTAATTTAAAATCTTGAGGTGTATGGAACTGTTCGGATATTCTCTTTTTTTTTATATCATCCACAAAAGAGATTATGAATCTTTGAAAGAGGAGTTAAAAAGATTAAAGAGATCAAGAGCGTGACGAAATCACAACGGGGAGAAAGCATCCCAACGGGTGAGTAAGTTCAATCAAGGGAACCAAACGACGTCTGTTTCTTTTGTTTTCTATTTTCCCCTTGATTTTTAATAACAATGTAAACACACAAGATGAGTTTGTGGAATACATGACGCTTGGGAAGATGAAGGTAGTGGTTGACAATTTTATCTTCCTAACTCATCATTTGTGGTACATAGGGGATTTCAACATCTTGTCACACACAAAATATTCACAAGTAAATGCAACGGAAGAATCATACACCATATAACTTAATCACAAACAAAAATAACTCGCCGCCGCCAGTAATTAAAACAGCTCGAACAGGGAGCAGGGAGCAGCGTGTAAAGATTTATTTTTCTTGTATTTGGGTGTCAAAACGGCGTAATTTTGAAGTCTAATGTGGGGTTCCATTTGCAGCCAAACCAACGTCGTTTTGGGCCGTTCTATAAGGCTGTAGTGTGTTGTGCACTACAGTATCCCCGTGTCTACAATCATATGCCACCCTAAACCCCAATATGAAGAAAAATGGTTGGCCAAGAGCCAACCGAGAAACCATGTGACAAAAGTTACATGGAAATGAGTGATATATAAGTAGGCTAGAGAGTATCTCAAAGCAGCTCAATACCCTCTTCATATTCATTACTTCCTGTGTCTCAGCTTGACAAAATTCAGTGTCATCAGCAAACTGCAAATGAGTAACACAAAGCTCATCCACTCCAAGCTGCATATCTTTTATTAAAGCTTGTTGCTTTGCCTTTTGAAACATCCAGTTTAGAACTTCAACAACAATAACAAACAAGAAGGGAGACCAAGGGTCTCCTTGCCGACCTTTTTGCATCTTAAATTCTTCAGTGGGGGAACCATTCACAACTTTGTATAGAGAAGCTGTTTTTTTTTTTTTTTACCAAAATTAAACTCGATGCATATATTAAAGGTACAACACAAAGTTGTACAGCGCATACAAGATGAACCAAACAAACACATAAGAAGTAGACAATCCTAGGCTACTAGACCAAACAAGACCCCACAAACAACAACCATAAGACCAAAAGCTGACAAGGACCCAACAAACAAGGCCAAACATAATGTAATGTAAGCCCTCAACGCCGTGCCCAAGATCAACGATACCTGCAAAACAAAGGTAAGGAGCAAGATACCAATAAGTCAACGCAATGCATGACGCTGAGGGATGCGGAAAATATAAGGGTCACTATAACTGTCTTAAATCACTCTATCCCATTTGCGCTTCCTTTGAGTGGGATTTTCTGTAGCCTTGTCCTGGCGGCCACCATCTTTGACTTTGCCGATCTTCTTCCTTTCCTGGGTGCCATGTAGGTGAACAAATGAAGGATTGGCTTTGTTCCTCCCTCTCCTCTTCCTAGGATTAACATCATCAGGATGGTCATTGACCTTTGTTGTAGTACTTCGGATGGCCGTAATCCTCTTTGATCGCAAATTTCTAACTCCCGTTCCAATATCCTGAAAACTATCCCCCATCGAAATTGACAAAGAATTGACACTAGTATGTTGGAAAGGTTCTGGCGTTGGAGGAACCGGCACACCATCAGGACACAGGGGAGGAAACACCTTCCAAATCGAAAGGACTAAGAGTTTCTGACAATACATCCATAAGAACTACCTCTTCGTCGACAATGTGACTAACCTCCTGAGGCAAAATGGATTTCGAAAGTTCCAGCTTGCTGGCAACAGAAGAATCCTTGACTTGAACCTCTACAACTGAATGACTAGGCCCATGAAAGAAGTGAAACTTCTTGCCTTGATCAAGATCAGAAAGACCATTGCGTCTAACAAGAAGGAAATCACGCCCCATAATCACTCTTTTCTTGCGCTGGCTAGACTTACCAGGCCTAGAACACTGCATACTGGCACAATTGGAAGAGCTCACCTCAGGATCCTCATTAAGCACTTCCCTTGAAGGATCTATTGCTATGGCCTTAAGGTTCAGCATAGAGAAGCTGTTGAGACACACTTTAATCCATGCAACGACCCATATTTTGGTGTTTACAATTATCATTATTTTTAGATTTCGAATAAAAAAAAAAAGAACTATTACTCTTGAGATGGTTCAATAATATTATATGGAGAAAAGGTGTAATTGCCATTTGAGAAACAAAAAGGGAAAGAAAATAGAGGTGGCACTATGCATGGTTGTGTATAGGTGGCAAAACGTGGGCTTTTATAAGGGAAAGTGAGGTGTACCCATATGTCTTAAAGAGCATGTGCTCTTGACATCTGTTTTAATATGAGAAAAGAAAAGAAGGCAAAAACAAAACAAATTAAGTTCTATTTATTAAGCGAGGTCTCGTGATGTATTAAAAGAAGAAATAGGTGAGTTTCAAGATAAAGAAAATGAGAAAACACTTTAGCCTTTATGGACAGCCTTTCAGCTTCGAAGAATACTTGACAATATTGATAGTGAGCATGGGAATCAATCGGTCGTATTGGATCAGAATGACAACTATCACTATTTGAGGTATCGGGTAGTGTGCAATATATTTCTAGCTAAATCTCTTTGCAAAGAGTGTTATTTGATTCTCTCATATTTGTACTCATTTGATATTTAAGCTTATTGATTCAGTTATTATCACTTCTTGTATCGTAACATAGAAAGCATTTGGTTGAAAGTTATGAAACAGATTGGTACATGTTTAAACCCACCGGGTCACAGAGTTATGGAAGATGTACGATGGACTGCCCCACGGGGAGTCCAGAATGTTTATGGGCCCATGTGCCCAATACAGAGTTTGACCTGGGTGGTACTTGGCATGTTACCGAAATGAGCCGGGTATGAGGCTACAAATGAAAACGTTGAGAATAATCTTACTTGATTTGTTATCCTTGTTTATTGAGCATATTCTTAACGATAGCCATGTTTATTGTCCTCATATTACATACTACCCGGGCATTTTATTTTTTTTAGGAGCAGAGCAACTTAGTGAGGACCCGAGTTGGAGTATTTAAATGATTAAGCTTTATAGAGATTCTTTAGAAAATTTGTATCATTTTGGAGGTTTTTAGGTCCACCATGTATATTTATCTTGAGGACTTTTAATTATTGGAGATGTATTAATTTTGAAGCAACGTAAAAAATTCGGGTTGGCACAATCCATCTCATCAATTTCTTTGGGAAACCCATCATTTGCGTCGTGCTGAATAAGAAGTTCCAATTAAGCATATCATAGGCGTTTTCAAGGTCTAATTTCATGATTAAACCTTTTTTCTATCCATTTTCCATCCACAGGCCGCTTCTTTTGCAATCAATATAACATTTTGTATGTTTGTTGTTTAACCCCCAAATGCAGACTGGACATCACCGGTAACCATTTGGTTGAGTTTCCATAAATCAGACCTTAGCTCTTCCCTCTTGCTTCTATCTTTATCTGGAAGTAAAGCACTTTTCGGCTTGCATATCTAAACAGTAATAATTCTTCCACTTTTATTTAACTTGTCTTGCACATCCCCAAATACTTCTCTGTTCCATACTTCGAGAGTCTCTTTCATGCCTTTCCGATTGCTGATAAGCTTGATCCAGCCCAACCTTGAACAACTGTGTCATTCCAAGCCTTTTCCATAGCTTCAACACCCTTAGATGCATGCAACAAGAAGTACAGCGCCAGAAAGGCCTAGGACCCCAATCTCTCTCATCGTCGATAAGGGGAATGGGCAATGATCAAGGAGAGTTCTAGGCAGCTCCCACTGTTTAAGTTTGTACGTGTCCAACCATTTTGGTGGAGTAAAAAGCGATCTATCCTGCTCCACTTCTCCCCATCTTGAGAATTGGACGTAGTGAACTTTCTCCCAAGGATTGGTAGATTAATCAGCTCTATATCATCAATAAATTGATTAAGGTCTCTCATTCCTGTTTCACTACGAAAACACCCCTGCCCTTTCCCCTGTCCCTGTGTTTCTGATTTGACTAAGGACCCCTCCCAGACACCATGGTTTCGGGTAATGTCCTCCGAGGCTAGATGGCACACCCCACGCATGCCTTCTGCCATTGGGGCCGTAAACATTTGTAGTATTGCGCCAAGATAAAACTTCTATTACAGCAAGTGTCCGACATGGTGAAAACCTCCGGGCTCCATATACAAAGTAGTCCACCTGAGCTTCCATTAGCATCAACTTCAACAAATTAGAAATTTGAATCCCACCATATGGAGTTCACAAGAATCCATGATGAAGCTGCCTTTTTAGTTTCTTGGATCGAGAGGAAATCGAGTGATTTTCGAGAAGTACCTCTTGCATTTCAGGACATGAATTTCATGGCACTGGTGGTATGGTTTAAGAAGCATGTACCAAGGTGGTCTTTTATTCCAAGTTTCCGTTTATTTTTTCTATTTGATACTCCTACAAAATAATTATTACAAATGACATTAATTACCATTTTTGTACTCAGGTTTGGTTGATTTCTCAGATGCAAATTGAACTATTGTTATCTTAATCTCCCACAGGTGCCCTTTATTTAAGACAATCGTTGATGCCAAACCCTTAACAGTTCTTAAACTATGCGGGTGTGAATATATTGTACTTGGAAGAGCACGAGGACGAGGATGAGGAAGAGGACTTAGGCGATTACTCTTTCACTGGTAGTGTAGTGTTTCATTCTCTACGCGAAGTTCGTCTCAAGGGCATCTCGGTGGATAAGGAGCTGATCATCCAGGGTTTGATTTGCACTTGCCCTTCAATTGAGAATTCTCTCCAAAGATGTTATGACACCGAGCAAAATTTTGTGGGGGCTAACCTTCATAAATCAAAGGTAGTTGAAATCTCTCCAATATGTGAAAAAGTTGTGATTGAGATTTGAGGGTCCAAATCTCCGGTGCTTCACTTACGAGGCAGAAAGATTGGACAAGGATTTTTATTTTTATTTTTTCAAGTTTAACCATGATTCAGCTCGCAATCTTAGAGATCTGTGTTTCATATGCTGTTGCATCAGCAACGAGTTCTTCTTCTATGAATTCATTTGTAGACAGGTTCTCCTTGAGTATTTGAGGTTAGACGGTTGTGTTGAGATCGAAATGATCAACATCAAAAGTCGTCACCTTAAGCACCTAATATTGTATGACTTTGGATATCAACCGGAGAATCTCCAGCGAAGACCACTCGACCGATCTCATCCACTTGAAAATTTGTGTCTAATTTACTATCTTCAATGCGAGGGGTCTACAACCGAAATCGCCTTGTTATCCTTAACTAGCTCGCCGGGATAATATAATTGGAAGGCAAATCTTTTTTATGATTTGGTTGACCCTATATGGTTCCTCGCGTTGAGGGAATTTCTAGGAGATCTGAATGGAAATGGAGCACTGACCGCAGTGATATTCACCTCAGGGTTTAACAGGGATAGCTTTACTATGGAGGACTCCGGTCCGAGAAATCGAGTATCTGAAGCTCAAGCTAGCAGCATTGTCATCTCTAAATTGTGAAGCTCTTGTGGATGGCCTGCTTTGGAGTTGTCATCCAAAGAATCTGGTAATAACAAACTTGTAATGGAACTCTGTGATCAGTTGCTGCTAGTGGTGGAGGGAGATGGTGATCTGATTATTTGGAAGATGTGGAGATTGGGAGCTATGGAGGTGGTGGTGATGAGTGTGAGAATTCTTGAAGAGGAAACTTCGTTGGATTGGTTGTCTTCTCTTGCAGATGGATAGCTTGTTTGTTTTAGGTTAAAAAAAAATGGTGACCTACAGAAAGAGAGATGGGAAGCTCAAACCGAACATGAACGGACCAAGAATTTCATTGTGGGGTGCCAAGCTCGTGTCACCCTCTTCTCCATATCATCATAACACACGTGGGGCCCGCAGAGATGGAACTACTATGGGGCTTACGAGGGCCAAGGCCCCCACGCTGTTTCGGATTGTTTTTTTCTTTTCAACTTTCAATAGTAATATTAGTTATTTTTTATTTGTTAAAAACACTTAGATATTGTATTTTGTATTGAATTTTTTTTATCCGCAAAAATAAACTTCATTAACTCGTAACACGAAGTACAGAGATAATATGGGCTTGGATACAGCGATAATATGGGCTTCGATACATCGGTAAAACCACCCAAGACCCTCTTCTCCTAACCACATGAAGAAACTAATTTAGATCCAACAGGCTAAGTCTAAACCATGAGAAAAAATCCAAACAGACCCAGCGGTCCATGAGGAAAAATCCAAACAGAACCAACGGTTGGTAAGCAACCAACCCAACACACCAAACAGCTCAAAACACAAACAAAGAAAAACAAAATAGCCACACAAGTAGCTACTTTATTTGTTTGTAAAACTTTTATTAGCAAATTGTCCAAAAAAAAATCGTTCGCGAACTCTACACACCTCTTGGTTGACATTGTACCCATTGATGTACAAGACAAATAAAAAAAAATTTGTTTTTCGTTCCTGAGCATTGAACTTTTTTCGTTCCCGTGAATTCAACGGAGATTTTTGTTTTAGTATGACATAAATGCTTCTGAACTCTATGCATCAAGCCTAATTCCATTTTGCCTGTTTGGAACCCACGAAAAGGAAAAAAAAAAAAGAAAAAAAAGAAAGGAAAATGAGATGAAAAATGTTCCATTCATTCCACTTAAAATTTTTATTTGCTACACTCTCTCTCTCTATAAACCAGGATTTTTTTTTTTTAATTTTTCTTACTTTCATTTCCTTTTCATGGGTTACAAACAGAGCCTAAATACCAGGCGACTCACAAGTCACCCCGAACCTTCCACTCTCACGGTCTCACCACAGCCCAGACACCTGCTCCACCGGATCACCACCGGAAACAACCCAAACATAACAACTCCCATCCATCTCTCCAAAGGCGGCAACCATGTCCGACTGCGGAACCCTAATTCCTCAGGAAATCCTCACCGACATACTCTCTCGACTACCCGTCAAATCACTTTGCCGATTCAAGTGTGTTTCTCCCTCCTGGAATTCCCTTATCTCCAACCCCTACTTCGCCAAAACCCACCTCAATCGAACCAATACCCGAACCCCTAAATACCTAGATCAGAGAAACATTGTCATCTCCAGCTCTCACAATCTCTACTCCATCGACTTCGGCGACGCCAATCCGACCGCCACAGAGCTTGATTTTCCTACGGTGGAACAACACGCTGCCAACAAGCGGGTCAAGGTATGGAGCTCTTGTGATGGCTTGCTTTTAGTTTCCTACAATGATAATTTCAACTTCTTCTTGTTAAATCCATCCACTAGAGAATGTGAGAAACTTCCCGCACCGCCTTTTGTACTCAATCCGGTTGGTACCTGCTGGTATGCATATGGGGTGGGTTACGATTCCTCTACGGATGACTACAATGTTGTGATGCTCTCTTGCAATGATGCTGGACCTGCTCAGAGTAATATTTCGATTGTGGATGTCTATTCACTGAAAACTAACGCTTGGAGGAGAATTCAACATACCCACTATATCATCGTCGGAACTGCATTTTCCTGTGGTGGGGTTGTCTTAAATGGGTGTCTCCATTGGCTTTGTTGGAGAAATGGATCCTATGTGATTTGTGCTTTCAATTTGTCGGATCAGATTTTCAGGGAAGTGCCGATGCCTGCTTCTCTTCGTGGCGGATGTGAGATATTGCGTTATTTTGTGGAGGTTGTTGGGGGTTGTCTTTGTTTGATTGAAAGGCGGCCTTCTTACAAAAGTGAGGTTTGGAAGATGGAGGAGTACAGGGTAGGAGAGTCTTGGACCAACCTTACGATTGATTTACCTACTGGAACGCCTAGTCTGTGTTTGCTGTGTCAGCTAGCGGAAGACAAACTTTTGTTTGCTAATAGTAGAAGGCATGGAAAGAAACTGGTTGTGTATGATCCGAAAAAAGAAACACTGAGGGACATGGTGGTTGCGGGAATTCCGATTGAATTTACTTTTAGGCGTGCATATGTCGAGAGCCTCATCTCTCCTATTCTCAGAGGAGGAATTGGGAGGCAATGATAAGCTTCTCCTGGTATGTTTGTGTAAAGAAATGTCCTTTATTTCGTTTATTTATATTTGTATGTTCTTATTATTGGAGCTTCTGTAGTTCAAGGTTTTTGGAGGTTGCACATCCATGTTATCCCTTATACTTTCATAGCTTTGGTAGTTTGAGTTGTATAGGGCATTGGTTAGTTATGTTTGTTGAACTATCATGCCCAAGTGGCTAATGCCCACTTAAAATGGTCGCAGTCTAACCTGTGAAGCTTGAAAACTGAATAGGATGTCGTTTGTTAGTGTGATTTACAAGCTGATGCTGCCAAGGTGGCAAGGTCCAGCCGACTCTGATATGCTGTACTCTTATATTTGATCATCATGCTTTTCAGGGGAAAATAAAGACGATGAACATGATACTTATAGATGGGGTTCATACTTCATATGTGCATCTTATCTGTGTAATCTAAAATCTTGAAGTGTCGAAAACTGTTCGGATATTCTCATTTTTTATAAGCCAAAAAATAAATTATTAATCTTTGAAATGCGAGTTACAAATATTAAAGATATCTAGAGCATGACAAAATCATGAGGAGAAAGCATCCCAACGGTCGAATAAGTTCAAGCAACTGAACTAAATTATGTCAGTTGCTTTTCTTTTCTTTTTTTTCCCGGAATTGTTAGTGACAATGTAACCACACCTGAAAAGTTCGTGTATTATATGACGCTTGGGAAGTCGAAGGTATCGGTCAACAATTACTATCCTCGTAACTCATCAATTGTGGTACATAGTGGATTTTAACATCTTAACACAAAAATATTCACAATTAAATGCAACATAAGAATTATACCACGCAATAGCTTAAGCACAAATAAAAATTCCTCACCGGGGGTTAAAGCCACGCATGGGAAGCAACGTTTATAGATTTATTTTTCCTGTTTTGGGGGGGTTTAGAACGACGTATTTTGAGGACTTAGGTGGTGTTCCATTTGCGGCCAAAGTGACGTTGCTTTGGGCAGCCCAACAGGGCTGTAGTGCACAACGCACTACAGCATGCCATGTCCACAATCATATACCGCCCTAGACCCCAATAGGAACAATAACTTGGCCAACCAAAAAAACTAGAAATACATATGACAAAAGTTACATGGAAGCACCAAAAAAATTGTCCCTACCACCTACATTTTCAGATAAGAAAATGGCCCTGAGCAGACTGCAAGGGCCCTTCCAAAACCAAGATGAGGAAGAACCCGGAGGGGCTGGATTTGGTGGACTGTTTATAGAGGATCGTGGCTTATGGATAATAGGCTTCTACAGGAATCTGAAGGAGTGTTCAAGCATTGAAGCCGAGGTTTGAGAAATCTTTAATGGCTGTAAGTTGATAGCAGGTTTAAATAGATTGGCAACCAAGGACGGGCTTAGAAGATGGGGCATGGAGGTTGACCGTACTTGTGTCCTTTTTTCCCAACATGCTGAATCCTTAATATTCAGTACTTCTGGAGCACAATCACGTGGTGCTCTAAATCACTCAAACACCCCACAATTAATATTTATGGCGTTCATACACTTAGTCGTTGGTCCCATAAGAATGTATGGCATTGGAGTGCCCCGGAGCATCATATGGCTGTGTTCCGAGAGCATTGAATAATTAGACTTACTTATTGATATTTTTCTATTCTCAGTTCCATTTACTCTTATTCGCTGTTTTCGCTCAGTAAGTGTGGTAGGCGGGTCATTGCTGTTGAGGGTTTTCAATATTCCCTAGAGCTTTCTTGTCAGACATATCTAGTTCCTAGTAATGTGAGTTTCACAACCTATTTTTATTTTTTACAATTTGATTCGTTCATTTTCTAGTTCCGATCAAATTGAGTTTTTTGTATCCATAGCTTGCATGTGTGGTCCTATAAAATGAATGACTCAAATCGTCAAGGAAATCCCATTCTATATTGGGTGATGTGTTTTAGAAGCGTGTTTGAAACGGTGTGTACATGGCATGACTTTTCTTTTTTGTTGGTGGTTGGTTAATGAAGTTCACTTACAAAATAGTATGAGATAATGAGTGTAACTAGGGTAGAATTCTGCGGATCAAAAAAACACTAGGGTAGAATTCCTGCATGTCTTATTTTGCATGACTTTTTCGATTGTTACATGCACCAAAGTAGCATTCTTTATGTTACTTTGGTCTTCCTCAAGCAAATAATATATGCCTCCATTAAGGCTGCTCAGCGGATCAACCGAACCGCCGAAACTGACTAATCCGCCGAAACTAATCCGTTCGTGAACCAAATCGAGGTATATGACGGATGGATGTGGATGGAAAAACAACAATCCGCTCGGATCAGATCCGCCCATTCCGCTCAAATCGCCCAATCCGCCCACAGTAAAAATTTTAAAAATATGAGAAAGAGTTAAGCCTTTCACAATAAACTATTAGCACCACCAAAATAGTACTAGTAAGTTCGACAGTACTCCATATATCATGCTGCTTCTTAATGACATAGAAATTTCAACGTTATGTCAATTCGAAGAATTATTGGCTAGTCTTGGAGCAATATACAGAGTGGTAGGATGTTTTATTGTGCTACTATTTTTTAAAATTTTTGGTTTTATGAAAAAAAATTGCAAGCTTAAATCCCGCCCAAACTGCATCCTACCCGATCCGACTGAACAATGCTCACAGACAGGTGGTGGATGAGGTAAGTATGAATGTGTGTGTTTTGCCCTCAGATTTTTGGGTTTCAAAGAGTTTTTTTAGAGCAAATATGAATGTGCTTTATTTTAAAAAATATTACTTGAGTAATGTAATATTTTTACAGATGCAATGTTTTGAAAGCTTTTTAAATTTTTTCGAAGTATTTAGGCCTTTTCAAATCTGCCCAAACCGACCAAGCCGAACCACCTAAACAACCGACCAAACTATGAAACACTTATGGACGGTTACGGATAGAGAAAACATCAATTTGCATCTGCCTAGGAACCGAACCAATCCACCCAAAATCGAACCGCAAACAGCCCTAGCCTCCATCTTTTAACCTTCATTACATTTTCATTTTTGGTTTGTTTGATTCCTAAAAAATACAATTCTCTTTTTCCTTTTTGATAGCTTCAACAACCTTCAAAGTACGTATATGTTCGTAGAAACCCTCCATGGAGGAATCATTTTGAATTCTAAAGGAAAATTTGACTTACATGCAATAAATGATGTCGTTTTTTTTTGTTGCTCTAGTTATCCGTTATACTATGGAGGATGGTTTACATGCCCACAATAACTGGGAGGCCAAACAGAGTGAGTGGTATGGAGGAGATCTTAGAAATAAATCGAGTGACGTTGGACCAAAAGTCTATTGGGACGAAGTTTTAGTTAGTTTAGTTTGTTTGTCTGTTTTTCTAATGCTAACATTTCTAATGTCTGTTTTTTTATTTCTTTCGCATTTCTTTGTTCTTCTGCTAGATTTCCTACGTTGGTATGAGCTAGGACATTTCTTGAACTTGAATATCTTAACTAGGGAAAGTCTTAACTAATAACTATTAGGGCTAAGTACTTCCGATTTATCATTTGCATTGTGCTTATAAATTGTGGTACAGTCCCTTGTTGATCAATGTCAGTCGCATCTGTTGCTGTCGCCTTGGCTTGGAACACACAGCACTAGTTCCGAGTCGCTTACAAAATACTCCCTCCGTCCCGATTTGTTTGTCCATTTTCACTATTTGGGACCTCTTACAATATTGTCTATATGTTTCGATTTATTATGTTTTTTATATGCAATATGGATCTTGTTTGATAGATCTCAATTAGATCTAAAATGTGATGTTTTCGAAATTATGTAAAACATTATAGATTGTGAGATATAGACAATTTTTTAAACGACACGTATGTCGAAATTGGACAAACAAACTGGGACGGAGGGAGTAGCACAGATAAGATTATCAATCTTACGTTGGCTTAAATGCATGTAGCCTTTTTTTTTTTTTTAAAACTTGAAATTGATCTTCCATCGTGTTCAGCCTAATTAACCTGCCGGTCTTTTCCCATGGTAGCGAAATCCTGAGCAGCTCATTGGGCGCTTCATACTGCCAGTAGATAGTATTTGACTTCTTTAGATTCTGATGTCTCAAAAATTCAAGTTATTCGAGATTAGATCGATTAGAGCTTGTTTGAAATCGGTGCAATGAGGTTAAACTACTTTGTAAAGCTGGTTCAGATCATTTATGGGTCTTAATTAATAGTATGAAACTGGAAAGTTTATAAAGGCAAAACACCTGATGGCTGACGGTGCTACAGCTTCAAGTAGAAACAGGGGAGGCTGAAAGGCATGATGCATTGCTCTCTATTAACAGATTGGTATATGTTGCTCTTACATATAGGTGGTTGAGATTGTGTCGTGGATCACACTTTAAGCATTGAACACCGGCGTTTCGACTAGTTAGAAATGAGGATAACTTTCATCTACTTGTCAGGAGGGTTAAATCAATTATTTAGTTAATCCATAAACAACAGGACAGTAAAATTTGAATAGCCAATGATCGACGGCTTTACAAAGAAATAAACACATTGACTGCCGGTGCATCGGACTGAACCAATGTTGGGAGAAATATAAATTCCTTGAATGCAATAGTAAAACAACCTTTTCCTTTTTCTTCTTGGTGAGTTGTTTGTATTCTTTGTCGAAATGAAGCCTTCCACAAACAGAAGGCCAAAAGAGCATGTGCTTAACTCGCTTCAAGCTTTAACAATCTTTATGCATTCGAGAAATAAACGATAAAGGGGATGCAACGACAAACGCTATAAGTTGTGCTAACACGGCAAAAGCAGCTGATCAGATGAACGCAAGCATCATGGCAAAAATGGAAACGAAAAGAAGATAGGTGTACTACACGTTAATTGTGTGCCCCCTTGGAGCAGTTTGTTTCATGCATGGGTTTTCACAATTAAGTATCCAAGAAGGATAGATTTTCGTGTTGGAGAATTATTAGAGGGGTGTGGAATAATATCTGAAGATATTGGGATTATTGGATTGGGAATAAAGGACGAGAAGTAAAAAAGGGTAAAAGAAACAAAAACAAAAACAAAAAGATAATTACTCTAAAAAGATAAATACAGAGTATATTACAACTCGATAACGTGATACAAGAAAATATGTGTTTTGTCAATGAAATTGCCAATACAAAGAGCTCATATGTGTGGAGCCCAGGAAATAAACTTTCCGAGTTCCAAAATATATGCAATAAAGGGGATGCAAGCAATAATACAAGTGGACACAGCAAGTGCGATAGCATGTGCTAACACAGCAAAAGTAGCTGCGATGAACGCAATCATCAGGAAAAACATGGAAACTATAATAAGATCCCATGCTCCCACATAGCGCACACTGGAACGATTAGCAGCTTCCTCCGGCCAGAAACCATACATCACAGCAGAGAGGCACAGAAATATAGATGTAAGGGAGCATACCATGGCTATGGTGTTGGTTATGACAAATGTTTTGAAAGCTGCTGCTCTTGCTAGGATTGCCATACCTTGGTCTCGACCTTGGTTGCCATCATAGCCACCTGGAATTGTGAAGGCGGCTGCGAAAGTGATCGTGGCTATAAGTGCAGCCCCTATCACGAAAGTTTGGAATAGATTTCGGGAATGGTCAATTGCATCGCGATTTTCCTTATCGTCAGCCTCTTCTTTTCTTTGATTTTCAGCTTCATTTGTCATTTTTCTCTCCTGTTTTTTACGTCTACGAGCTTTCTCCAATTTTGCTAAGTTGACATGAGCATTGCAGGCTAGATTTCTCCCACCACCAATTCCCGAATCCAAAAAGGTATCATCCTACATTTTCCCGAATCTGAGAATTAGTTATCTAGAATATTTTGGTAAACACTTCAAAATGATTTTGAAAAGTTAATTAAAATCTCAAAATCTGCAAGAATAGTTTTTCGTAAACACCCACGTCGTAGTAGGTAGGATTGGCTTAAAATATGAGATTAACTTATATAATCACGGCTTTCCCGTGAATGATTAAGTTCCCTAGCTACGCCCCACCAATCACATTATAGCACGTTACAAGAATAGGAAAGAACCTTAACTACTACTGCTACTACTTTCCATGCATTAAATGCAATTCGAGGAGATCGATTTGGATTCTTTAAACATGCACGGCAGCGGATCGAATTTCATAACTAATGTAATTAACCACGGTTAAACTTTACAAGAGTGTACCATCATTCCATGGAATGCAAACGAAAGTTTTAATTAGCTTCTCATCTCTACAACCAACATTTTCTACAAAAATCAATCGATCGTTTTCTTCTCAAATCACATGTGATTAATTTCAGTGAATTGGTTAGCCCTTCCGATAAGTTGATGGCAATTTGATGTGGCAATGACAATATTAATTTATGAAAAAATAATTTCAGTTAAAATTTAACTAAATGTTTTTATGGTGATTCTGATCTCATAAGATAATAGCAATTTTAATTGTTAGGCTTTTTATGGGACATTTCTCAATCTTTTTCTGTGCACTTTCAACGCATAACCCACTTTTACTTCAACAATTAACTAATCCATCCATAACTACCTCCACGTGTCCTCATTTGAAGGGGGCCCCAACTTTCTTTGAATAAACCAATCTCCCCTGGACAATTATTCGGTTCACTTCGCTCCACTTGGATTTTAATTAATTGAGCCTTGTTCCAATTCAAAAAATTAATGTGGCCCATTAATTTTTAGTCCGAGAAATTATAAATATTGACCCAATTTAATTAATATTTAATTAAATGGCCTTCCAGCTTTAGCTCATGATTTGGTACAAAAAATAGGTGTTAACAATTAGTAGAAAGAAAAGGAAAGAGGCGCCCGAGGGAGGAGGAGAGGAGGCGGCGCCTTCTCCCCCAGGCAATGGCAGAGCCAAGATATTCGATAAGTGGGGTCAAAAATTTGAATTATGTGTAATTCATGAATGAAACCCTTGATTTATTTTAAGGAATTAACAAACTAGCGCTACGTTTGAGAATTTTGTGGGTAGAGATTCTATTTTGTCTCTTTTTTTCATTAAATACAAAACCTTTATATGGACTGGGGCAAAAATAAACTTTAAAGTGAGGTCAAATTAGTTTAAAATGAGATAAAAATTATACCTATTTCTATGAAAATTTGACAGCCAGTGGGGTCAGTTGCCCACCCTTATCTCTATGTCCCTCCGCTACTACCCCGGGTAGGAAACCCTAGAGATTTGAGAGAGAGAGAGCGAGAGAGAGAGAGAGAGAGAGAGAGAGAGAGAGTAAAAGGAAGCATTGCACTTGGCTGGAGGAGAATTAAGAGGTCAAGTCCTAACATAGCTCTCTGTTCTTTGTGGAATATCCCATTCAGAGTTTTTGGCAGTCTTTAATTTCTGTTGTCCTGTTTCGTGATGTGGTAGTTCAGGCTTGTTTTTGGTGTTGATTTGTATAGTTTGTTGGCTTGGGGTATGCCCCAGATGGGTGTAATGTGTTTTCTTTTCTAATAAAATTTTACCTTACCAAAAAAATAAATAACCGGGTAGGTGTTGTGAGTTCGTTAACAAAAGCAGATCGAGAATTGGACTACCGGCCGAATAAAGCCGGAGAAACTCCTCTGTACACAGTCGTGCAGCGTGGAACTGACGCGTCGGCGGCACCAAAGATACTGAAAAATTGCAAATCGCGGGCTTATGGAGGACCTAAAAGCAGCATTTTGACAAATTCTGCAGTTTCTTTCTTTTGAATAACAAACAACCAATAAGGCAAGCTGAGTCCTTCAAGCAAATATTTAGTCCAGAGGATACAATCCAATTATAATGTTCGCATGTTTGCCTTGGCCCCTTGGCCTTAAGCACCGCCATTGTTGTTCGTAAAATCAAACTCACCTGCAAATTGAGATCTGTTTCTTGCGTGGTACTGTAAAAGTTTGCAGTACGCCCGCAGCATTGCATCGAAATATGTACTAGTAGCTCCCCAAAGAATTCAGTATCCAAATGCAAAGAGATCCAAGGCATTATCTTTGCCTTGTTTACACAATACCTGTAAATTAGAATCTCATTCTGAGATGACAGAAGAAAATATGCTACTTTTATAGATAATAATTCAAGGACTTACAAAGGACCATGTTTTTCCAAAACAGACAGTAGAAAATAATCTCAGAAGAACTAACCATCCATTAGATAAACATTGCCAACATACCTAGCTACAAGACAAATAAATGGACTGCACTTTATAATCTTCATTGGTACTGGTTGTAGTGGCTTCATTTACTTCATTGATATTTCCATCTCGTGTTAATCACTTCCAAACTTCTAATACGATGGTCGACACTATCAGTGCCCCGGATGTAATGCCATACACAATAATCCATGTTTTTGCAGGCTTAAGACTGTAGAAGCCTACCCATATGTTGGCGAAGCTCAAGATAAGGACAGTGTAACCGGTGAGATGATGAAACCAATTCTAAGTATATCTATACTTGTGGTCCTTGACTGGCCACAAAAATAAAGCAGAGATTGAAGTAGTCCAAGATAGAAAAGAGTGATTCCAATGCCCATGTGGCAAGGCTGATGAACACTAGAAGATTTGATACCATGGTAGAGCCCAGTTGCACCTCCCGCCATCCCAAGCAAATATCCAAGGAGCTGAAGAGAATGATGTGAACGTAGAACCAAAGAGGGTCTACTTTTGGACCAACAGCCTTCAAGTACCTTGCCGCCATAAATCCGAGTGGCATCATGTTTCCCCAACTAACCGTGTTTAGTACTCCATGTGTCTCTAAAGTTAATTAGAAGTCATATATACATCATTATAAATAGAAAACGAAGTTAACTTTGCAGGAAAGATTCAGCACAAGCCACTGAATCAATCAAAACCACATGCAGATTACATCACATATTTGTAAGAAGGATTGATTACTTACAATCTTGAGTTGGGTTTTTTAACTCCCTCCGTGAGATGTTGAGGCTTGTCCCAATGAAAGGTTGAGAATGCCCCTCAATTGGAGATTATTTCCAGAAACTTGGTGCATTCCAGACCGGTCCGTCTTGCCAAACATGAATAACACTGGTAGTGTTTCTGGAAGCTCAATGACAGCATATATAACCATCTATATTGATATTGACCTCAGAAAGAGTATACGGTTGAGACTACGCCTTGTAGGACAAAGAAGCCTTCGGGTATTAAGTTTGCCAAACTTGCTAGGTAACCTATAAGAGAGAAACTCATGGCTCCGCGTGATCTCGACCGTCCGTTTTGACTTTGGACGGTCCGGATTTAAATGAAACTTTTCCGGACCGTCCAAAACATTTTTGGACGGTCGCGATTGGCTCTGTAATCAACTATTCACGGCTCCGCCGTTAAAAAGATTTTCTCAACCTTTAAATAGAGGCCCGCAAAACCAATCCTCCAACCAGACAGCCAAACTATATTTGACGCCAAGAAGTGAACACATGAGGGAAAAAAAAAAAAAACATTTTGTTGTTTGCCATACAAAAAAACCCGCTGTTGTTCAGCGATGTGATTAAGCTTTAATTGACGATGCTTTGGTATGAGTTGAGAGGAAAATCGACCTGCTGGAGTTGGAAATCGAGACTTAGTGTTGCGGCAGCATGGCACTCTGGAGATGGGAATCGACTTGTAACTGTAAGCGTAGGATTTTGACATTGAATCTAAAAGGTTATATGTATTTTCTAGGACACTTGACATAAATGAAATCCAATACATGTCTATGGCAACACCAGTTTTCTTTTCGTCAAATACAAAACATATATAGCACCAGTTCAAGGCAAGTTATGCAACAGAAGATCATGTAAATATACTAAACACACAATCTCGAAAACAGTTGGACTCAGCCATTAATGCCCAAGGATCCTGTGGTCCAGTTTTCCCTTTTTCTTCTTTTGCCTGCCTATGCAAGACAAGTTGAATGCTTTGCAACCAAATGAAAGGACTGCATTTTCTTCTTCGGTAAATGCCTAATAATTACGTCCACATATGCATCAAACTCGAATATCAAACTATAGAAGCTTAACAGTTTCATCTCAAAAAAACTAACCTTGATGACAGAAGCAAGACAATGTATAAAAACTAGAGAGTAAGGCAGTCGGAATCCGATAACCTCGTGTCACAACATTCTCCAACTTCTCCCTTCCTTGCTATCTACTGTCTAATCCTCTTCATACTCCGCTTCTTTCGAGTTTCTTCAGCTTCCTCTTCTTCAGGATCTTATCTTCTAACAAATGCCACTTACTATCCCCTTTTCCCTTCGTCATTATCCTTGGAGAGGCCGAAAGAAAATGTTCCGCATAAGTTGCTATCCCTCTTCGCTCCTCGTTTTCCCACGTATAGTCTGTAAGCTCAACTAAACTTTCCCCATATGCCATTGCCACCATACAGAATTTGCAATTGGACGGTCTGGGAACACCTCTATCCAAATCGCCATTAGAATTGTACACGTTAACACCCCCACTATCATACCCAATGTGTTGTCTCATTAGAACTTCACCATCTTTTGTACAACATAACGGCTCCAACACACTATAAACCATAAAGGTCGAACTCGAAATAACAAACCTAACATTTCACGATTCTTGCACACCATATGCGTTCATCACCCATACTTCAGCATTGCCTGACGAATCACACAGAGGCAATTATCTAGAACCCCCAACCCAAGTAAAAAATTTCTATCCCCATCTTTAAGCGGTTTTGGTATTGGTACCATCTTGAAACCAATGAAGTTGTCAATTTAGAACTGGCCCTGAACGGATTGTGCTAGTATCATAAGGGAAGCATACGGCTTTCCAATATTTTCTTCGAAAATTTCCAACCATTACGAATTTACCATCACGAGGATTAAAAGTCATGACGGCCTTGTACCCGTTAGTAGAGGAATCATAACAAAGTCTAGAAGTAATTCCCAAAGGAGGAGGCATCAACCGATGATATGACAAGACTTTCGTGAAGTACCCATTTAGTGGATTCCATAAATACAAATCCACCTTAAGCCCCAAAAGGAACAATCCATTACACGAACCATAGATGTCAACTTCACTGTAATGGAGATCCAGATTTTGTTCCCATGGTGTTTGAACCTTTTCCACAGAGCATTGTTGGTCTATGGAGCGAAAGTAAAAGGACCCATCATTCAACTGGGACATAACAATAACCTTTTGTCTTTTTGATCTGGTTATTAGGTTCGAGTCAAATATCAAAGAAAATCACTGCTTAGAAACGCACCTGAATCGACAGAGAGAATCATGGGGTAATCTTGAGATCCGGATTTTCTTCCTCGTCCTCGCTTCATTCTTGTTGATAACTGTTTGTTTAGAAGACTCTTTTCACAAAACTGCTTATCGCGATAGTAAATTGGAAAAATTATTTATTCAAGCCCACACATCAGCTACATTAGAAAAAGGCCCGGAAAAATTATTGCTGGCTTGGGTCCCCGTGTCTCTCTTAACACAACAGCCGACCATCCATCTCTATGATCAGAGCTTCTACAAATTCGAATCGTTTATTGTTCAGACGAAAATTTGAACTGTCTATTATCGAGATGAACGGTTAGATCGTCCGCGCTACACGTGTAGTGCAGAAGTTACATTACAACACCCCTGGATCCCTATTTTTGCTAAGGCCATGTTTCCATGAACAATTTTGGGCGACAATTTTATGGCATTTTAGCTTGTTGTTTACACTAAAGCTCCGTTTGTTTGGACGTAAAATATTTTACTTACTTTCCGATGTTTGGTTGTGTAAAAAATGAGGAAAATATTTTACATGTAAAATATATTTTATTAATTGGATGAAAATGACTTAACTTTGAATCTTCCGTAAATTATTTTTCGAAATAAGCCAGCTGCCCTCTGCTGCAATTTTCAATGCTCAGTCTCCTCAATTGTCGGTCTTGACCCACATTCAATTTTAATATTCTCAGATATCTCCACCGATTAAGCCCCTCATCTCTCTCTCTCTCTCTCTCTCTCTCTCTCTCTCTCTCTCTCTCTCTCTCTCTCTCTCTCTCTCTCTCTCTCTCTCTCTCTCTCTCTCTCTCTCTCTCTCTCTCTCTCTCTACACTATTTTGTCAATTGCTGAAAATATTTTCAACTATCAACCAAACACTAAAAATAAAAGTTTGTTTTCATAAAATATATTTTACATGGAAAATATTTCACATTTCAAAACATTTTACATCGAAACAAACGGAGCCTAAGCTACAACAAGTTCTGCTTCACATCTACAATTTATTGACATTTATCAACAATTCTCTCTCTCAACAAACTTAAAATTTTTTTAACAACTTATTGATTAGTGTGAACAATTTGACATTTTTCAATAACTTATTGGTTAGTATGAACAACTTAAATATTTTTCAATAACAACAAATGATGTAACGACCTGGATTTTTGACCCAAATTTTTTTTTTTAACAATAATATTATTAGGATGATTTTCTTAATACAATTGCCTTTTTTTTTTTTTTTTTACAAACATACATGCATTATTATTATTTTTTCTACATGCTTGCATTTTTTTTCTCCCATACATGCATGCACACTCCTTCCGTCTCTCCCTCTCCTACTCAGTCTCTACTTTCTCCCTGATCATATATTCGTCCTCATCTCATCCATCTCAAAGCCAAGAGATAGAATTTTCATTAAATTCAATCTTATCCTCCTACTTCAAAATTCACCTATAAATACCCCACCACTTAGGTCACGAACTCACCCCTACACCCTTTACCCTCCACTGACTCAGAATACAGAGAAAAACCAAAGAAAACGAAGTTTCAATCCATGGAGTTTTAGAGAGAGAAAGTGAGAGAGAGAGAGAGAAAAGTGGGTTTTGTACCAAGACCCAACCGAAATCCAATTCGATCGTTCCAAACTCTTCCCACAACTCCTATCATCACCAAACATCGTCCAATTTGGTCCCAAAGTTTCCCCGTCATCAAACCCGAAGTTGTCTTCTCCAAAATTCCAAGTTTCGATTTGAACCAATTCGATCCGATTCAAGGTATTATATTCCATTCCAATCTCTCATCTAACTATATTAAGTGTTTTTATACTTAACCCAATAACCTAAATGGACCCATGCATTGAAAACCACGACGAAAATTAAAAAAACGATTCTGGACGCAACTTGCGGGCCGCAAGAACCAGAGCCAAGGTTGCGGCTAGGTACTCCACCGCAAGGTCAACTGGTCATACCTTGCGGTTTGTGCAGTTTTGGTTCGAAAGCGTTTTGCGACCTTCCAAACTTAGTTTTTGACATCTGGACTATTTTTCCTAAACTTTTCACACCTCAAAGATCATACTTTGTTATTATCATATTTTATTTATTTATCTATTTATTAAATATTTATTCGTTATCTTTCAAGATTTTACAAACGAAAAATCTTTACGACCTTCCGAAGAACGTTTTTACCATCCAAAATATTTTTCCTTGACTTTTCGCATCTCAAAAATGATATCTTACTAATTTCATATCTTTTTATTATATTTACTATTTATTATTATTTTTAAAGTGTTTCCAATCAAAATTACTTTACAACCTTATAAACCTTGTTAATGAAGCCCGAGTAAATTTTTCAAGACTCTTTACATTCCAAAGATGAAACGTTGTGAACCTCAACATATTTTATTTATTAAATAATTTATTATCTATTTATGCTACTATTCGACAACTTTTGTTAACATCATTATTTAAAATAATTCCGTGACCCTTCGAATTCAACTTTTGACACTCGAACATAATGTAGAGGACCTTTAGGACTCTTACTAAGGTCATGATAGTTATTCTAGTATTTTTACCTAATCAGTATATTTATTTAGTTTTTTTTTATAAAATCAATCTAATTTCTTAGAAATGATTAATAAGAGCTTCTTTTTTTTTTTTTAAGTTCTTACTTTATTATTGAAATCATGGCCATACAAGACTAAGGGCAACGCCCTATTCATAAAAGGTTGTGTAATTGTATTGCTTGTTATCTATTCTAATTATTATTTGATTTAATTGTATATTGCACCGATACTTGATTAAATGCTAGATTGGACCCTATAGACATGGGGTGGTATGCAAATAGAATTCACCTAGACGATGCTAGGTAATGGATGAATTGAAAAGTTTTATTTTTAGATTGCCTGCAGGTGGGATTTTGAGATGTGATGAGATTGAAACTGGCGGGAGTCCAGTGATGAATTGATAGACTGGCAGGAGTCCAGTGATGATTGTGAAGTAGTGTATAAGATAGACGAACCCTAGTTGTGATTCAGGCATGATAGGCTTTACCCTTGTTGTCGTTATTGGGGTCCACACTCGGTATATAACTTAGGTGTATCTGCGACAGTAAAGGAAAATGATCTCATGGGACCGAGCATAGCTAGCGGTTGGGGAGGAAAGATCTCGTGGATGAGATTTTAGATTACACGATAGGTTAATGGATAGTAATGAACTGGCTTATGTGAAAAATCTCTGTTTTACTTCTTTGTATCATTTTATCCTACTGCTTGCTAACTGTAAAGTACGAGGGGTAGTTGGGTTGAATTATTCTATTGGGTGATTTATCAATCACGGATACGTCTGTATTCTGGCAAATCGTTTGCTTCGGCGATCAATTTGCCAGAGGGCGCAGGCTTCAATTGAGGGGATTGCAGTTCGACACGGAAAATAATATCAGGAACGGAGATCGAGTATGCTCGGGATTCGTGTCAAGCCTAGAGTCAGCTCTGAAGTTAATGTATTTTGAATCAGTAAATTTTTCTTGAGATTGTAAAAGCTAAAAATTTATTTTGGAAAATTATATTTATTTAGCAAAATTTTCTTAAGAAATTATTTTGTATTGTTGTTGAAAAGTCGGGGCGTTACAAATGATCCTTAAGTTATTACTTACCAAAAACATCCCCAAGTGTGTGAATTTCATACGAAATGTTTTCTTTAATCCTACTTTTAACCATTAATTTTTCTTTAAAAAATTACTTGCAGATCACATCTTGAAACTTATTGATCTTATATAATATTCTAGATTAAAATTTCCTTAAATAAAACTTAAGACCAAGTAAAAAGGAGATATATTTAAGACGACATGAAAAGAAGAAACATTTCAAAACAACTAGAAAGTAAAACTATAAGTACTTTGATCGAAAAAAATTGATGTTGAAAAGTACTTAAACCTAAAAGATACTCCACAAATAATGACTAAGGTTATAAAAAGGTCAGTGCTAAAAATGACTGAAATAAAAATTAAGTTACGTATTTCTAACAAAGTTCCCATTCGAAATAAAATAACCACACAGCTATCTACTTTTTTTATAAACTTCTATTAGCAAATTAGATAAAAAAAAAAAAAAAAAGTCCGTATACTCCACACGGTTCTTGATTGATTTCTTCCTTTTTACTGTTGATGAGATGACATTGTACCAATTGATGTATAAAATATTAAAGTTTCGTTCCAGAATACCTTAAGAAAATAAGTACTCATTATTTATTTTTTTTGCACTGTATAAAAAATCTCGATAAGATCTATCAAATAAGATTCATATTGCTAGAAAAATTATTTGTGTAAACACATTATTTTAGAACTTGAAATTAACTTTTGAAAAATAAGAATTTAAAATAAGTTTCGGAACGGAGCCTAAGAAAAATAAAATAGCCACACAAGTGGCTGCTTTTTTTTTGGTAAAACTTTAATTAGTAAATTATTACAAAAAAAAATAAAATTAGCTCGGGAACTCCACACACCTCTTGATTGACATTGTACCTGTTGACGTACAAGATTTTTTTATTTTTTTTTCCCGTTCGTGAGCATTGAACTTTTTTCGTTCCGTGCGTTGAAGGAAGATTTTTATTTTAGAATGACAAAAATGCTTCTGAACTCTATGCACCAAGCCTAATTCCATTTTGCCTAAATACTAGGAGACCACCCTCTCACCGCAGCTCAGACACCTTCTCCACCGGACCACCACCGGAAACCACCCAAACAGAACAACTCCCATCCATCTCTCCAAAGGCGGCAACCATGTCCGATTGCGGAACCCTAATTCCCCAGGAAATCCTCACCGACATACTCTCTCGACTACCCGTCAAATCACTTTGCCGATTCAAGTGCGTTTCTCCCTGCTGGAATTCCCTTATCTCCAACCCCTACTTCGCCAAAACCCACCTCAATCTAACCAATACCCAAAACCCTAAATACCCAGATCAGAGAAACATTGTTATCTCCAGCTCTCTCAATCTCTACTCTATCGACTTTGGCGACGTCATTCCGACCGCCACAAAGCTTGATTTTCCTACGGTGGAACACCACGCTACCGACAAGCGGGTCAAGGTATGGAACTCTTGTGATGGCTTGCTTTTAGTTTCCTACAATAATGATTCCAACTTTTTGTTAAATCCATCCACTAGAGAACGTAAGAAACTTCCCACACCGCCTTCTGTACTCAATCCGGTTGGTACCTGCTTGTATGGATATGCGGTGGGTTACGATTCCTCTACGGATGATTACAATATTGTGAGGCTCTCTTGCACTAATACCGGATCTGGTCAGAGTGATATTTCGATTGTGGATGTCTATTCACTGAAAACTAATGCTTGGAGGAGAATTCAACATACCCACTTTGTCGTTATCGGAACTGCATTTTCTTGTTGTGAGGTTTTCTTAAATGGGTGTCTCCATTGGCTTTGTTGGAGAAATGGATCCTATGTGATTGGTGCTTTCAATTTGTCGGATCAGATTTTCAAGGAAGTGCCGATGCCTGCTTCTCTTCGTGGAGGATGTGGGATATTGCGTTATGTTGTGGAGGTTGTTGGGGGTTGTCTCTGTTTGGTTGAAAGGCGGGCTTCTTACCAAAGTGAGGTTTGGAAGATGGAAGAGTACGGGGTAGGAGAGTCTTGGACCAACCTTACAATTGATTTACCTACTGGAACGCCTAGTCTGTGTTTGATGTGTCAGCTAGCGGAAGACAAACTTTTGTTTGCTAATAGTAGAAGGCATGGAAACAAACTGGTTGTGTATGATCCGAAAAAAGAAACACTGAGGGACATGGTGGTTGCTGGAATTCCAAGTGAATTTACTTTTAGGCGTGCATATGTCGAGAGCCTCGTCTCTCCTATTCTCAGAGGAGGAATTGGGAGGCAATGATAAGCTTCTCCTGGTATGTTTGTGTATAGAAATGTCCCTTATTTCGTTTATTTATATTTGTATGTTCTTATTATGGGAGCTTCTTTAGTTCAAGGTATTTGGAGGTTGCACATCCATGTTATCCCTTATACTTACATAGCTTTGGTAGTTTGAGTTGTATAGGGCATTGGTTAGTTATGTATGTTGAACTATCATGCCCAAGTGGCCAATGCCCACTTTAAATGGTTGCAGTCTAACCTGTGAAGCTTGAAAACTGAATAGGATGTCGTTTGTTAGTGTCCTTTACAAGCTGATGCTGCCAAGGTGGCAAGGTCCAGCCAACTCTGATATATGCTGCACTCTTATATTTGATCACGTTTTTCAGGGAAAAAAATGTCGATGAACATGATACTTATAGGTGGGCTTCATACTTCATATCTGCATCTTATCTATGTAATCTAAAGTCTTGAAGTGTCAAAAACTGTTCGGATATTCTCATTTTTTATGAGCCAAAAAATAAATTATTAATCCTTGAAAGACGAGTTACAAATATTAAAGAGATCTAGAGCATGACGACATCACGAGGAGAAAGCATCCCAACGGGCGAACAAGTTCAAGCAACTGAACTAAATTATGTCAGTTGCTTTTCTTTTCTTTTCTTTTTTCCCGGAATTGTTAGTGACAATGTAATCACACCTGAAAAGTCTGTGTATTATATGAGCTTGGGAAGTCGAAGGTATCAGTCAACAATTACTATCTTTGTAACTCATCAATTGTGGTACATAGTGGATTTCAACTTCTTAACACAGAAATATTCACAATTAACTGCAACATAAGAATCATACCACGCAATAGCTTAAGCACAGATAAAAATTCCTCACCGGGGGTTCAAACCACGCATGGGAAGCAACGTTAATAGATTTATTTTTCCCTTTTTTTTTTTTGGGGGGGGGGGGGGTTGTTGTGTGGTAGAACGATGTATTTTGAAGACTTAGGTGGTGTTCTATTTGCAGTCAAATAGGGCTGTAGTGCACAACGCACTACAGCATGCCATGTCCACAATCATATACCGCCCTAGACCCCAATAGGAAAAATAACTTGGCCAACCAAAAAAACCAGAAATACATATGACAAAAGTTACATGGAAGCACCCAAAAAAATTGTCCCTACCACCTAAATTTTCAGATAAGAAAATGGCCCCAAGCAGATTTCCAAAAATGAGTCTGCAAGGGCCCTCCCCAAACCAAGAGTAGTAGCATTGTAGCAGCACAACGCAGTATCAGCCCATAGACCAGCACCAAGACTCCCAAGCTGAATCTCCTCCACTTCTACTCCACAGATCATGCTCTTGTCGTAATTTTTTTGTAGGATGTCCTTGGAATGTGCTACTCGCACCTATACTTGACTCCCAAGCACCAATTCTTACTTCAGATGTCGTTGGAATGTGCTGCTTGCAGTCATACTTCAGAACATTTGGATAAGTAGAAATAAAAAAACCTTTTTGGAAATAAGTGACAATGATGTTTTTCTCCAGAAAATTGATAATCTTGTGAAAGAGATTAGCATAGCTTTCAAGCTCATCATTTGTGACAATGTTTCACAAACTAGACTCAATAGTTGGCGTTTTCCAGGTTGCAGCAAGATGAAGTTAAATACCGATGGGAGCTCTAGGAAGAACCCTGGAAGGGCTGGATTTGGTGTGGTGTTTATAGAGGATTGTGGCTTATGGATAATAGGCTTCTACAAGAATCTGGAGGAGTGTTCAAGCATTGAAGCCGAGCTT
The DNA here is from genome assembly GCA_019656295.1 of Rhododendron mucronatum var. ripense. Taxonomy (NCBI): domain Eukaryota; kingdom Viridiplantae; phylum Streptophyta; class Magnoliopsida; order Ericales; family Ericaceae; genus Rhododendron; species Rhododendron mucronatum. The sequence goes on from BPLT01000026.1 coordinate 860,820, forward strand.
TGAGAAATCTTTAATGGCTGTAAGTTGATAGCAGGTTTAAATAGATTGGCAACCAAGGACGGGCTTAGAAAGATGGGGCATGGAGGTTGACCGTACTTGTGTCCTTTGTTCCCAACATGCTGAATCCTTGGCACACTTATTTTTTGATTTTGGTTATTCAAGAAGCATATGGGAAACAACCTTGCACAGATTCCAGATTCAAAGAAGGGCAGAGGCTTGGGATATGGAAATTAACTGGGGAGTTGGATTCTGCAAAGGTAAGAGCTTCAGATCAGTGCTGTTTAGATTTGCCTTGGCTGCAGGAGTTTATCATGTCTGGAGAGAGAGGAATTCCAGAGTATTTGGTGGAAGACATAGGAGCTCTGATGATGTTCTAGCTAGCATTACTGTTAATACTAGACTTCGAGTCTGTACTTGGAAGCTTTTCCTCAAGTCTATTGAGAACCAAAGGCTTTGCTGCCAATGGAATTATCTCTAATAGACTTCTTGGAAATGCTATCCATTAGTTTTCTCTTGTTCGGATAGTTGCTTGAGGCTTAGCTTCATCGTATAGGTTTTTGAATTGTTTGGGTCTGTTCCCTTTGTTTTTGTGTTGGTTGGTTGGTTATAAAATGGATCAAAGTTGATAGCAAGTCATGATCTCAAAAATGGAATTTTCAAATAGTCCTATAAACCTACTCTCGATATCCGTACCAAGTGTCACACGATCTTGATATACCAGTTGGAGTGGAATGAGATTGGTGTCGTCTTCTTTTTCTGCACTCGGGTGGTGGAGTTTGGATGCAGATTCTGATGAAATGCTGCTACTGGGTGCGATGGATGCCTTCGAAAAAGTTATCCTCCAACGCCCCTGCAGTGAAATGGTTGAAGAACTCAACTGACAGAGAATGTAGTTGCAGAAGATCATAGACCTTGTAACTTTCTCATTGTTGCCCAGACTGAATTCCCATTGCTTTGAAGAATCGCATCACTGAAACCTGATGGAAGCTTGGTTGACAATATTTGTTCACATGGGCTTGTTTATAAGCGGGTTTTTTTTTTGAGCCGTAGCTGTCACTTTTCATCCCATCGGCTTCTCAGTTGGTTTCTATCTGGAATTTATGCATCTCCTAATGTCAAATTCCGGTCGACTTTACGACCAACTCAGAATTGATGTGATTTCAGCGCTCGCTCTGGCCTTTCTGAGCTCCACGTTCCCGTTGCCAGCCCATACCATGCCACCTCTTCTTATTGTTGCTGCTTTTTTAGTACTCCTAAGTGAGTTTCAACAGCGCATGTCCTCAGAGTTGCCCAACTAAGACGAACAATAGAGAGGCTGAAAGAGAAAATGCCTTTTTGTCCAGCTCCAATGTTCTCAATTCAGATTGTGGACATGTGCAAGGGCTATAATTTAGTCATTTTGCCTGTATCACTTGAAATCTGTAATTTTTTTTTTTTTTTTTGCCAGATCTTTTATTTGATTGTTGTTCGATTCGTAGTCAACTTCCCCAAATTAAAACTTCAGAGAATTTGTATATCAAATTTCCAAGTGTGGATAAGGTTGCTAACCCTATTGTTGAGCCTAGGATAATCTGTATCAGAAAGTCTACACACACATACAATCTGTGCACAGATTGTGCACAGATTTCAATGTGGGGCCCACCACGGGTCCCACAAAAATCATCCGAGCCGTTCGTTAAATGTAAAACATTTTTTCAAAGGTTCCCGTAAAAAATAATCTCAATCCGATACTTACAAGTACTTGATCTAATCATATAACTTTTCATTATCCGAAAATCTGAATGAAAAGTTAGATGGTTGGATGAAGCACATATAGGTATTGGATTGAGCTTATTTTTTACGGCGACCCTTGAAAAAATGTTTGACATTTAATGAACGGCTCGGATGATTTCTGTGGGACCCGTGGTGGGCCCCACAACAAAATCTGTGCACAATCTGTGCACAGATTGCTGTGTGTGTAGCAGGTCTCAATCTGTATCTTGTCTTCAACCAATAGCCAAGGGTTGCCAGTTTTCAAGGTACAGACCGTAGTACAGTACCTAAAAGCATCATTTTGACAAATTCTGAAGTTTCTTTTGAATAAAAAACAACCAATAAAGCAAGCTGAGTCCTTCAAGATATGTTTAGTTCAGAGGATACAATCCAATTCTAATGCTTGTATGTTTGCCTTGGCCCCTTGGCCTTGAGCACCGCCGAAGTTGTCATAAAATCAAACTCACCTGCAAGTTGATATCTGTTACTTGTGTGGTACTGTAAAAGTTTGTTAGTAAAACCCGAAGCATTGCATCGAAGTATGTACTAGTAGCTCCCCAAAGAACTCAATATCCAAATTCAAAGATATCCAAGGCATTATCTTTGCCTTGTTTACTCAATGCCCGTAAATTAGAATCTCATTCTGAAATGACGAAGAAAATGCTACTTTTATAGATAACTCAAGTACTTACAAAGGACCATGTTTTTCCAAAACAGACAGTAGAAAGTCATCTCAGAAGAACTAACTATCCATTACATAAACATTGCCAAAATGCCTACGGGACAAATAAATGGTCTACTTTATTATCTGCATTGGTGCTGGTTGTAGTGGCTTCATTTGCTTCATTGATATTTCCATCTCGTGCCAATCGGTTGATTTTCCGTAATCAGACCTTAGCTCATCTCTCCTGCTTCTATCTATAGCTTGAAGTAAAGCACTTTCGGCTTGCATATCTAGACAGTATAATTCTTTCTTCCACTTTTATTTAACTTGCGTTGCACATCCCCAAATACTTCTCTCTTCCATACTTTGAGAGTCTCTTTCATACCTTTCAGTTTGCCGATAAGCTTGATCGAGCCCAACCTTGAACAATTGTGTCATTCCAAGCCTTTTCCATAACTTCAACACGCTTAGGATGCATACAACAAGAAGTAATGAACCAGAAAGGCCTATGACCCCAATTTCTCTCATCGTCAATAAGGAGAATGGGCAATGATCAGGGAGAGTTCTAGGCAGCTCCCACTGTTTAAGTTTGAACTTATCCAACCATTTTGGGTGGAGTAAAAAGCGATCTATCCCGCTCCACTTCTCCCCATCTTGAGAATTGGACGTAGTGAACTTTTCTCCCAAGCATTGGAAGATTAATCAGCTCTATATTGATTAAGATCTCTCATTCCTGTTTCCCTACGAAAACACCCCTACCCTTTCTCCTGTGTTTCTGATTTGACTAAGGTCCCCTCCCGTACCACCATGGTTTCGGGTAATGTCCTTTGAGGCTTGATGGCACTCCCCACGCATGGAGCCCTCCCTTTGTAGGTGTAACGAGGGAGTACTGACATCACTGATTACATCACAACATATAATTTGCACTTACTGTACATCACTAATTGGTTTACCTACCGAAGTGCTACCCTATTGATGCCTTCGGCCTACAACATCACTGGGGCCGTCAACATTTGTCGGATTCCACCAAGATAAAACTTCTAATACAGCAAGTGTCCATCACGGTGAAAACCTCCAGGCTCCATATACAAAGTAGTCCACCTGAGCTTCCATTAGCTTCAGCTTCAACAAATTTGAAATTTGAATCCCACCATATGGAGTTCACAAAAATCTACGATAAAGCTGCCTTTTTTGTTTCTTGGATCAAGAGGAAATCCACTGATTTTCGAGCAAGTACCTCTTGTATTTCAGGACATGACTTTCATGGTATCTGGTGGTTTGGTTTAAGAAGCATGTACCAAGGTGGTCTTTTATGTTTCCATTTATTTCTTCTATTTGTTACAAATTAGTTCTTGCGATGACATTAATTACCATTTTTGTACTCAGGTTTGGTTGATTTCTCAGACGCAACAGTTTGCATTGAGCTATTGTTATCTAAATCTCCCACAGGTACCCTTTATTTAAGACAATCGCTGATGCCAAATCCTTAACAGTTCTTAAACTATGTAAGTTTGAAGTGTACTTGGAAGAGCTAGCACAAGGACGAGGAAGAGGAAGAGGACTTAGGTGAGTACCCTTTCACTGGTAGTGGTGTTTCATTCTTTACGCGAAGTTAGTCTCAAGGGCATCTCGGTGGATGAGGAGATGATCATCCAGGGTTTGATTGTGGTGGCTAACCTTCATACGCCAAAGGTAGTTGAAATTTCTCCAATACGCAAAAAAGTTGTGATTGAGTCTCCAATTCTCCGATGCTTCACTTGCGAGGCAGAAAGTTTGGACAAGGAATTTTTTATTTTTTTTAACCATGATTCAGCTCACAATCTTCGAGATCTGTGTTTGATAGGCTGTTGCATCACCAACTAGGAGTTCTTTGATAAATTCATTTCTAGACTCCCTCTCCTATTTGAGGTTTGACGGTTGTGATGAGATCGAAACGATCAACATCAAAAAAAAGTCATCACCTAAAGCACCTAATATTGTACTATGACTCTGGATATCAACCGGAGAAGAGCTGAGACCGCTCAACCAATCTCATCCACTTGAAATTTGTGTAAAAGTTGCGGTTAATCTTAATGCTCCTAATTTACTACTATCACTTGAATATGAGGGGTCTACAACCGAAATCGCCTTGTTATCCTTAACTAGTTCGCCGGGAAAATATTGGAAGGCTAATCTTTTTTTATGATTTGGTTGACCCTATATGGTTCGTCGAGTTGAGGGAATTTCTCGGAGATCTGAATGGAAATGGAGCTCTGACCACGATATTCACCTCCGGGTTTAACAGGGATAGCTTTAATATGGAGGACTCTGGAAAATTCCCGGTTCCTCCAGTCCAAGAAATCGAGTATCTGAAGCTCAAGCTAGTAGCATTGTCATCACTAAATTGTGAAGCTCTTGTGGACGGCCTGCTTTGGAGTTCATCCAAACAATGTTTAGATAGAATCTGGTAAGAACAATCTTGTAATGGAACTCTGTGAGATGCTGCTAGTGGAGGAAGGAGATGGTGATTTGATTATTTGGAAGATGCTGTAGAGATTGGGAGCTATGGAGGCGGTGGTGATGAGTGTGAGAGAGGATTATTGAAGAGGAAACTTTGTTGGATTGGTTGTCTTCTCTTGCAGATGGACAGCTTGTTTGTTTTAGGTTAAAATGGTGGCCTACAGAAAGAGAGAGATGGGAAGCTCAATCCGAACATGGACGGAACAAGGATTTCATTGTGGGGGTGCCGAGCTCGTGTCACCCTCTTCTCCATATCCTCACAACACACGTGGAGGTTAAATTTCATCGTTCATTCGGTACAAACTCAAAAAAACTATTCCCTTTTATTTGTCATTTTGAATAGAAAAATAGCAATGGAGAATTACTTTTTTTTATCATACAACTATTGTGAAGCCCCAGGATTCCAATTGTCCCCCATCGAGGAGATGGAAAAAGGAAAAGTAATATATAAGACATGGCCCACCAACTATTGTATAACTTGAGGTTAACTTTTTGAGCTACGTGGTTAGACGAATGATTAGCAGGTCAGTTGGAGCAGGTCGTTACAATTAATTAATGGGCAAATTTCACTGACCTCCCTTGAGGTTTCTGACACATGCAGGGTTTTTGAAATGTCACTGACATCCCTTGCTTTTCCTGACAATATCAAGCCTCCCCCCTGTCCTTAACTTGTAATAGATGGCATTAATTGTTGTGTTTAAAAGACCAGAATACCCCCCTAATAACAATGCTTGAGTAATTGTGCATTTGTGCTGGACACTTAGTATTTTTCATACCATCTTTCATAAAAATTAGTCAAACTAAATTCACCAAAAACAAACTTTAAGCTTTAGGCATCTATAAACAGTTGTTTTTTTTTGCTAAGCCATTTATAAACATAGTTAATTACTAGTAATGTTATTAAGACGAAAAAATACTACCAAACAGCTAGAATTGTTAATATTTTTACAGTCTTATATTAATTTTTTTAGTTTCGGTCCATATTTTTTACCCTTTATTGATTTCTCTTGTCAAGTCAGACCATTAATCCTAAAAATTATGACGAAAACTTGAATTAAAATTTACAAGAAGTAAAAAATGCCAAACAAAAAAAAATTAGGAAGAATCGGCTGATAAATGAACTTGATGGAGAAAACCAGCGTAGAAAAGAGAATTATAATACTTCTCTGGGCCACTATCTACCACTATTTTTTATTATTACAATCATTTTTTGATAACTCAAGTGTTTGAACCAGTTTACGCACACCTTGACTAGTCTTGGGGGTTCAATCTCATTGCCCACTTGTAAGGAGCCCAATTAAAGTTGGAGCAAAGCTCCATATTGACTGACCCCAAAAAAATTGATAGCACCTGAGAAGTTTTGAATCCATGAACTTACGAAGGAGTAAACCCTGAAGTCTCAAGTCTTAACCACTAAGCCAACCCATTGGGCTTTATTATTAGCACTAATGAATTCCTTATGATTATATATCTAGCTAATAACTAGCTAATGAATTCCTTAGCCTATTCACTGGCTAATTAAAAATAAAATCCCATACCCGTTCGGCTAAATAAGCCAAGTGGCTTATTTTTTTGTCCTTATTCAAATTTTTTTTCGTATTTGTTAGTTTGTCATTAATTTTTAGGGGATTATTGCATCGTCATAACGAGGGGAATTTAAAAACTAAAAAATTATGATCGAAATCAAATTTTTTTAATAAAGACGAAAAAATTGACCTATTGACTTATTTTCGTCTTTATTCAAAAAAAAATTGATTTCGATCATAATTTTTTACTTTTTAGATTCCTCTCGTCATGACGATGCAATAATCCCCCAAAAATTAACGACAAACTAACAAATACAAAAAAAATTGAATAAGAAAAAAAAAAAACCAAGTGGCTTATTTAGCCGAACGGGTAATAATGAATTCCTTGCGATTATCACATACATATTATTTTATTGAAATAAATCAAAGATCTAATTTTTAGTTCTTCAAGTTGGTGCAGTAAATTTTGTAAATTATAAGCCTCTTCCGTGCATCGTTTTCTAAATTTTTTGACAACAAATTAAAGAACTAGTCGCAATCTTTAATTCAGTGTCAAGAAATTTAAAAAAACGATGCACAGAAGTGCTTTATTTTTTTGTCTGACAATTATGTCTTTTCGTAGTGGACTATCAATTGGGAACAGAGGGAATAATATATATATATATATATATATATATATATATATATATATATATATATACAAAATCGAGGCGGTTTAAGGGACACCCAAAAAAACACCTAAAAGAATATCTCATAGTTCCCGATCAAATTTTGATGATCCAAGCCGCTCAATGTGATCAGAACATGATTTAAGGATACCTGAGAGAAATTAGCAAAAATAAAGACCGAGAATGGCTTGATCTAAGTAGTTTTTAACTTATATTTAATGAACGGTTCAGTTAAAAACTGCTCAAAATAAGCAGTTTCCGGTCTTTTTTTTTTTTTTGCTAATTTCTTGCTAGCACCCTTAAAATCACATTCTGCACACATTGAACGGTTCGGATCATAAAAATTTAATCGGAAACTATGAGATTGAGATTTGGGGTATTTTTTTAGGTGTTTTTTTGGGTGTCCGCGAAACTGCCCTGATACAAAAATATATAAGATATTAGGTAGCAATTTACATACATGCGTAGCTGATGACATTGATAGACATGAGATTACCAAAAAAAATATCTATAAATAGGAGTGAATTTACAGTTCAATGGGTGGGGAACATATCTTAAGGGTTAGTTATCCATTTCATCGAAAATGTATTTTTTTTTTTACCAACTCAAATGGTCGGGTTAGCTTACATGCCTCGACTAATTCTAAAGGCCCATTCCACCGCTCACTTGCGGGAAGCCAAATTAAAGCCGAAGCAAAACTCTATATAAACTAACCCCAAAAGAGTTGATAACACTTAAGAGGTTTCAAACTTGAAACCTTAAGGGTGCGTTTGATTGGATGGAATAAACTTTGGAATGGAATTATTATTCCAACGGATTGCTATTCTTGTGTTTGGTTCACAAATAAATGAAGGAATATGCATTCCAAAATGAATAACTATTCCCCCAAATGAGAGAATGGGAATTCCATTAAAAAGAGAAGGGAATTGTTATTCCAGTGGTTTCTAAATTTTGTCGTTTTGTCGGGAACAAAACCGACGCTTCATGTCTCTCGCTTCTCACAACTACAGAAAAGAAAAATCGTTCAGTTCTCTCCACTCTCGCCTCTCTCTCTCTCTCTCTCTCTCTCTCTCTCTCTCTCTCTCTCTCTCTCTCACCCGGGTCGGGTTCGAAGGGGTTCTCTCTCGTCGATCTGGATCTCGTATGTATACTCTCCTCTCTCTCTCTCTCTCTCTCTCTCTCTCTCTCTCTCTCTCCATATATGTGTGTGCGCGTGTACGTACATATTTGAACTTTTGCTCTCACCTTTTGATAAGCTGATCGATCGATCAGTTCTGAGAACTGTTCCTATGTATGATGGAGATTTGCTATTTGATTTTCTAGGGTTTGATAGATTTCTCCATAGTTTCATAATTGATCTGAACCTTGGTTGTTGTAGATCATCGATTCTAAAGCGCATCAAACAAAATAGAACCCATCCTAGTTTTAAGACGATTAACAATACAATTGCGAGTGGGCAAGAGCCGAGAGGTTAAAACTCAAGTTCATATATAATTGAACATGCTGCAGTATTCATGGTTTTTAAAACCCTTATTCACATCCTTGGTATACTTGTTGCGGTACAAACGACGTCCTGTTACTCTACTGCCTGCGACTGTGGACCCAATTAGAAGACTCTTTCATGATGCATAGATAAACATGTTAGGGATTTGTTTAGGGATACTTCACAAATCTCTTTCATGAAGAATATTGCAGCAAACAAGATCACTTTGAATGGGATGAACTTATTTATTCATATCTGTATAAATACATGTATCTATATTTGCCATTAGTTTTTTTTTTTTGTGTAAGATTCTCTATAGGCTTGACTGCTTTTGTTATCTAATAGAGAAAGTGGAGAAGGGAAAAAATTCCTTATGCAAGTGCACATGAGACCCTTGATTTCTAATAGAAATTGTTTATTGATTGTTGAATTTTTTTTAAGTGGATTCATGGACCTCTGTAATTTGGACATGTGTTGGTGCCCTTTTGTAGGTTTATTGCTGCCAAAAAAATTTCAGTGATGGCACGTCTTAATTTATCAAAAAAGAAAATGAAAAGGAGCAAATTGGCAATGGCTATGCAGTGGTGGTTGTACATTCTACATTTACTTGGGTTATTCATGGAATTAGCATATAGGATGGTTGAAAGACAATGCATGCATGGGGTTAGATCTAGGTATCGGTTAGATTTCTATGATAATAGAGATGTAATTGAAAAATGGGTGTATAAAAGTGATAGTAAATGTATGAATGATTTTAGAATGCCTAGGTGGCCATTTTTGAAGTTGTGCCACTTGCTTAGTACAATCGGGAAGCTAAAGCCAACCAGACACATGTTAGTTGATGAGCAAGTGGCAATTTTTTTGCATATCCTTGCTCATCATATAAAAAACAGGACCCTTCAGAATAATTTCCATCGCTCGGCAGAGGCAATTAGTAGTTCTTTCAGAAAAGTTTTGGTTGCGGTTATTAGGCTACAAGGGCATCTATACAAGACACCTGAACCAATACCGCAGAACTCCACTGATGAGAGATAGAAGTGGTTTAAGGTAAATGATTTCAAGTTTTTGGTCTTTACAAGTAACGATGTTATAATTCAACCTGACCTCCCAACATGTTATTCCTAATTTTTTAATGTTTTGTAGGGATGTCTAGGGGCGTTAGATGGAACACGCATACCTATCCAAGTGCCGGCTGTTGATAGACCTAGATATAGAAACAGAAAAGGTCAAATTGCTACGAATGTCTTGGCAGCGTGTACCCCAAACCTTCAATTCACTTATGTGTTACCTAGTTGGGAGGGATCAGCAGCAGATGGACGGGTGTTACGAGATGCAATTAATAGAACCCATGGTCTAGTTGTTCCACTTGGTAAGACACCATGACACCAAAAACAATTGGACTTTTGTTTTTGAGGTCATAGATCACTGACATAATTAAACTCTATTCATTTGTAAAGGTACATACTATTTGGTTGATGTGGGGTATACCAATGGTGAAGGATTTCTTGCACCGTATAGAGGTCAACGATACCATTTGAATGACTGGAAGGATGGACGTCAACCTACAACTCGGGAGGAATATTTCAATATGAAGCATTCAAGTGCTCGAAATGTGATAGAAAGGGCCTTTGCGATATTGAAAAAGCGATGGGCAATTCTTAGGAGTCCTTCTTATTACCCCATTAAAATTGAAAATCATATTATCTTAGCTTGTTGTTTGCTACATAACTATATAAGGAACGAGTTGAAAAAAGACCCCTTTGAAAATATAAGATTCATTGAGAATAGGGATGAAGAGGACGCAGATATTGTTTCTAGTGTTGAGACATCACCACAATGGACCTCTTTTAGAGACAACAAGGCCACTTCTATGTTTGTTGCATGGAGGGCAAGTAGAAGAGCAAGTAGATGATATGTGGTGACAAGAAGAGCTGAAAAGAGAATGCAGGATTCTGTTTTTTTTTTTTTTTTTGGTGATGAATGAGGACAATCATGTAATAGATAAAAGTGGGTTTGGATATAAATTTGGTGTTTTGAATCCCATTATGTTGTCTTGTTTATCATGTTATCTCGCTTTCTATTTTTTTAGACAGAAGTATGGGAAAAAAGGTACACAGAAAATGGAATGATGAGGAGGACAGAGAGTTGATTTATGCTTTACATGACTTGGTGAATAACGGGGACAAAAGGGACAATGGGTTCAAGGCCAGTTCCCTCACAGTGATTGAAGGAGTATTACATGAGAAGTTACCTGGACATGGGATAAAGGCTAAACCACACATCGAATCTAGGATCAAGACATTAAAGAAGGATGTTTGCATCGTGTATGATATGATCTATGGAGGGAGTACTAGTGGCTTCGGATGGGATCCAAACACAAATATGGTGGTCGCTAAAAAACATATTTGGGATGGCTATGTTAAGGTATTGTGCATTTTTACTTCACGCTAAGTCATTTCTTTTCCCTTTTTTGCCTGACCTGTTACTTTTTCTGTCTGATACAAAATTTCCACTGTACTGTAGACCAATATACCAATTAGCTACAAAATGGTAGTGTTGTGCTGTCTGATATGTTTTATGTTCTTTCCTACTCTCTTTTAAATCCCCACCCTGCTAGATTTTACATAGTACTGAAGAGTTTCTATTTTATTTCATTTTGATTCAGAGCCATAAAGATGCAGCTAACTGGAGGAATAGGAGTTTCCCACACTTTGACATGCTTTTAACAGTCTTCGGGAAAGACCGTGCCACGGGTAAGAATACTGTTACTGCTGAGGATGTATTAGAGGAGGAGAGTAGGAATGAAGCGAGTTGTGATACAGAAAATTTAGGCATTGGTATTGAAGAAATGGAACACTTCTTGTCATCCACAAACGGAGAAGAGAGTAATTCTAACGGGAAAAAAAGAAAGAGGAATGATGATAGCTTGGATGCTTTCCGTGAAGCAGCAACGATCATTGGTTCAAAGATTGAAGAAGCAACTAATAAGTTCAGTCAAGCTCTTGGTGTCGATCTTGCTATATCTAAGATGAGGGAAAAAGTAAATGATGAGCTTTGGAAGCTGTCAAATCTATCTAGGATTCAACGCCATAGAGCCTTACCTGCCATAGCTCGTGATCATGCGACGACTGCGTGTTTCTTTACCTTGAAAGATGATGAGAAAGAAGATTTTGTCATGGCTTTGCTTAGGGGAGATCTGTGAAGTTACTACTTCGTGTATTTATTTTAATTTGCTTTGTTTCTTTTTCAAGAAGATTTGCTTTGGATGTTAAAATTGAAGTGTTGGGAATTCTCATATTTTAGCTCTGTCATTAGGATTTTATAAATGTGACCGTTTAGCTTGTCTTTCCTGGATTTTTGTAGAGGATACGCTAAAATAGGTGTGAATTATGAACATGGCATACCTGCCATGTGAGATTTTATTGTTGGGAGACGAGCAAAAATTAGCCTAATATTGTGCAGGGGTATTTATTAATTTCATTCCATTGATGTGTGATTCTATCACACCAAATTAACACAGGAATTGGAATGTGAATTCCATTCTTTCTATTGATTCCTAGCCACAACCAAACATGGGAATTGGAATGATTATTCCAATTTCAATTCCTTCAATTCCATTCCAATCTTAATTCCATTCCAACTTACATTCCATTCCATCCAACCAAACGCACCCTAAGAGGAAGTAAACCTCTAAGTCTCAAGCCTTAAAAATGTGAATTTCTAAATATTGAAGCAAAAAATTTAATAAAGAGAAAGCATATCCAAATATTCTTAGAATTTGACAAGTTGTGAATGATTTAAATTACCCAAGGTTCCGTGTTTTTTTTCCCCTCAAAATCATCTATGCAGCTATGGCTGAATGTGGTGGTCGCTGAAGGATTTTGCTAGCAAAGGAGTCACTGTTTGGTTATGCATGGTTGCAAGGGTAATTTGGGCAGTAGGCATTACAAAATGTGCTGACATCATGATTTTCTGGTAAGTATCTAACGGTGGGTTAACAAATGGGGAATCTTGACAATTGTTTCAAAAGTAGGGGAGGTCAGTGATATTTCAGAAACCTCAAGGGAGGTCTCTGGGTTTGTCAGAAACCTCAGGGGAGGTCAGTGAAATTTGCCCTTAATTAATTAGTCACGTCTCAATTTTTGGACAAAGTTATCTAGAGAAAATGGTAATTGCAATAACAGTTTCAGCATTGTTGCAACTCAATTGTTTTTGGACAAAGTTATCTAGAGAAAATGGTAATTGCAATAACAGTTTCAGCATTGTTTTAACTCAATTGCTATGTATGCATGTGTGTGTGTGTGTGTGTGTGTGTATATATATATATTAAAAAAATGGCATATTTAACGACATAGTGATATAAAATAGTGGTAAAATTCAATGATATATATAGCCTTTATGTAAAGGAAAATTGAATAACCACATAGTAGCCTAAGTATTTCTTGATCTTATGCAAGCAAGAATGGGTAGAGCCCAATAGAGCCCAATCGAATGTCGTCAATTTTTGGTTGAATCATGCTTTTGTGGACAAACTTAGATGGGAGGAACTCAAAGGGGCGGTTAGGATTCTAACCGTTATTCTTCCAATTGAGATTATGCCATATGACGATTTCTCATCATTTTGTTGCCTATCAAAAAAAAAAAAAAAAGATTGGAGCCGTTTATTTTGTTAAGTCTCAGTGCACTTCTCTCATACAAATGAAAGTCAAGTCTCTCTCTCTCCACTTGTTATGGAGGGGGAAATGCCGAATGTCGCAAGGATCCTAGCGTTTTTGGAACTTGTGGAAAATGAGAGAAAAGAAGGAAATTGGGGTGTTTGGCAGCCTACTTTTTAGCTTTTTATTTTTAGCTTTTTGAATTATGGTCAGATTGTATTTTGAATCTGGTAGAGTGTTTGGATGATAGGTGCAGAATGCATTTTACAGTAGGAGTAGTGTTTAGGAGATATGTGATAAAAATGAATTATGAATTGGATTTTTACCATGTTACCCCTAGAACTATTAAGGCTCATTTACCAATTAACCTAACAAATTGGCAAACACCCACCCTTTTGTATTCTGGTGATGAGAAAATAGAGGAGAGATCCTTGGCCTCCCACTTTTTAACTCCCCTCCCCCCCCCCCCCCCCCCCCCCATTAACCCACAACAATGGAGGCAAAGCTATTGAGGGCCACCTCTCCTAGGATACCAATACCCACTGACTTCAAGTCTTCAAAATCCAGCTACCTTTTTCTGCACCAAATTAGAAAAAATTGCAGTTCATCCTTACAAATTTGCCAAATCGTGGTGTGCAATTAGTTCAAGTCTCTCTGCAATTTGCAAACAAAAAGAATTATGGTGAGAACGTGAAGAAGTGAAGGAGAATGGGAAGATTTTCCCATCGGTTCAAGCCTCTGCAATTCTCTCTCTCTCTCTCTCTCTCTCTCTCTCTCTCTCTCTCTCTCTCTCTCTCTCTCTCTCTCCGTTCCTGTGGTGGAAGATGAGGGGTTTTTGAGTATTATGAAGAATGGAGAGGGCATATTGGTCTTTTTGTGTGGTGGCTGATTGAGAATGGGAAATGGGAAGCGGAAAATGGGAAAAACTCCTAATCCCCTCTTTTTCACTTCTCTTCTCTATCCTTCAAAACAGAGAACTCATTCTCTTAGAATAGATTTTGTGATTCTCAGCCGAACACCCAGAATCGAAAAATGAGAAACAGAAAATGGAAAAATGGGCCTCCCTAACACCCTAATTAGGATCCCTTTGATTCGCTAGGATTCGGGGGTGTTTGGGAGCCAACTTTTTGGCTTTTCATTTTTCACTTTTTGGCTTTTTGGCTTTTGGGATTATGATCAGAATGTATTTTGTATTTGGTAGAGTGTTTGGACGATATGTGCAGAATGCATTTTGTAGTGAGAGTAGTGTTTGGAAGATATAGAATGAAAATGAATTATGGATTGGTTTTTTACTATGTTGTCCCCGGTTATTAATAATGGTGTATAATATATATAAATAATGTTTGGGCTCTATTTATTTAAAATTTAATTCCAAAATTCTGCTATGTACATGGACTGTACATGAACTGGTGTCGCCCGTTTTTTTTAATTATATTTTTATTATTTCAATTATTGTTTGTTCTTACTTTTCCATCAAAAATGTTTTTATTTTTTCTGCTATGTATAAATTCTGCTATATATATTTTTATTATTTCAATTCTGCTATGTACATGGAGTGTACATGAATATCCGAACCTATTTTATTTATTTATTTATTTATTTAATATCCGAACCTATTCTGCTATGTACTAATATTTATACTCTGTATCTTTTTTCTTTTCTATTTATTTAAAATTATTTTAGTGTTCCAATTTTCAATCCGGTTGAATTGGTGGAAAGATCTTGTTTTTTTTATCATTTTATCTTTAATGGTCATTATGAAATTTTGAACTCGTAGAATCAAATATCTCTTAGGGCAAATCAACGAGAGCCCTAAAGTCAAAATTTAATTATGGCCATTTAGGATAAAATGATTAGAAAACTAAAATCTTTCCATTGGTTCAAACGGATTGAAATTTGGAACACTTAATTTTTTAACTAAATTTTTTTTATGTACATGAACTGGCTTCCCCCGTTTCTTTTAATTATATTTTAATTATTTTTTGTTGTTACTTTTCCATGGCAAAGTAGGAATTATCCCAAAAGAGAGAGGGTAGAGATGTCATTCTGCCATGGCTGGTTTTGAAAATGGGAAAATGAGAATTTGAAAAGCTCCTAAAACCAGATTCTCTCTTTTATTTTAGAAACAAGAAATTGCAAAATCCATTTCACCCAAAACCTATTCTCCCTTTAACTGCCAAACACCCAAAACCCAAAAATTAGAATTGAAAAATGTAAAAACAGGCCAACCAAACACCCCCGAAATAGAAGAAAATAGTACAATAGAGAGAACAAAATTGGACAAAATTGGACTATTTTGGTGTTCACTTAACAAGAAAGGGCTAGAAGGTTACAAGAAAATAATTTGCTTTATGTTTCCCCAACATTTGCATGGGAAGGAAGTACTATCGGCTTGCTTTCCTTCTTCACCCCAAACTCCCTTCCCTTTCCCTTGGTTCTGCCATTTTTGTTGCTCTTGTATTCTTATTCAGTTCTGTAACTGAAAAAAGGATTTGTAAATCAAACATCTGAAAACCCAAAAGCTGTAAAGCTAGCTGAAGACGACCAATTATGTCCGACGGTGGAACCATCAACTCCCTCTGGGGAAACCTTCCACCGGAGATGGTGATAGGCGCGTAAATGTTCACATAAGCGCCCCTTAATTTATCCTCACTAAGTCCATTTATATTATTACTCGGTGCTTAATGCTTGATTTTTGTGTTTTAGGTACTCTGGAGGTTTTAACATTCTAATGGACCTTATGAATACTCCTACTATGCACATAAATCCTGGAAGTGAATTGGATGCAGAAGAATACATGAATCATTTGTACAGATTCATGTTTGGTAGGCCCAAATACTTCCAATTTTGATTTATAATTGGACCAAGTAAAATAAGGCCTGAGCCATTCTCGGCATTGGGCATGGCCCATCATATTTGGAGAAAATATTGTTGCTAGAGCTTGGGAGCCCACTGAGGAGGGAATTAAAAAGGGTCGGCTACAGAGCTTATAAAAGACACGCATTACAGAGAACGGAGAAGCGGAGACCGAGAGCTGTGCAGAACTGGTTTCTTCGACAGTCAATCACGGTGGAAATCAGAAGCAATATCGCGATGAGTTCCACCCCGATATCCGGCTAAATCCTCTTTCTGGGGTGTAGATGAAGCTCGAACTCTGAGTAACCCTTTTATGTTTTGATTTAGGTTTTATTATTCGGATCATGGTTGTATGAACAAAGATTTATTTATAAGATTCTTTCCATCAAATCTTGTGTATGAATTCCTAGGTTTTATGCACAATCGTATAACGGTTCTTAATTGTTTTGTGATAATTGAGTATGATGGGTTATGCACCGTAAGACGCGTTGTGCTATTAGACGATCCGTGCCATAGAGACGGGTCGTACTAGTAAGACAGTTCGTGCTAGGCGGCGATACCCCATGTTATTTGGTGATTCACAAATAACTTTAGGCGATACCGTGAGGGCCCATGAACCCTAACGATATCCGGATTGATTCGAGTAATTAATCTTTATCATTGCATAAATTTTGTTATAACGGGTCGAGTGGATTCGAAACCCTAGATCTTTTCTCTCATAAACTCTCGTTATTTCTTAATTGCTTTAATTTAATTTAGCTTTTAATATTTTCGAAATCCAACAATCAAATCTTTCTGAATTAAGTTAGAAATTAGTTAGAACAACTGCAATTTAGCCTTCGTAATCACTGAGGACAAAACTCGGAGTACTTACCGCTATCTTTTAGGTAGTAGTAATTATTCTGTTTTATTAATTATTTTTGATACGGAAGATCAGCCCACGTACTCTCTCTCCTACCCGTAAGGTCTCAATGCAAATTCAAGTGCGTTTCTCCCTCGTGGAATTCCCTAATCTCCTCACCCAATTTCGCCAAAACCAACAAACCTTCAAAAACCATTCTCATTTCCGACTCTCAAGGTCTCTACTCCGTTGATTTTGCCGCCCCGAATCCGACCGCAGAAAAGTTCGATTTTCCTTCAGCCGAAGGAAAGTTCACGCATGGTTGTGGCTCTTGCAACGGCTTGGTTCTGGTTTCTGTTGAAGATGTTGATTCCAGGCACTTCTTCTTGCTGAACCCATTCACTAGAGAATGTAAGAAACTGCCCCAATCCCCCTTTTATGACACCTCTTCGTCTGCAAACTCGTTACAAACTGTACCCACGATGTTCTACCCGGGTTGGCTTATGACTCATCTACAGATGATTACAAAGTTGTGATGCTCCTTTACAATTGTCGTACCGACTCGGAATATGATTCTGATGGCCATGTTAATAGTAGTATTATTGATGGTGATCATTCTGGTAATGTTTCTGAGGTGATTGTCTATTCTAAAAACTGATTCTTGGAGGAGAATACAAGATTGCCATTACTATCCTGTGGAACCTCTTCCTGGGTTTCTCTTTGATGAGCGTCTCCATTGGCTAAGTGAGAAAACTGGTGATTTGGATGGTTCTGTGGTTGTTGCTGCTTTTAATTTCCCAGATGAAAATTTCACGGAAGTGCACCTGCCTGATACATTTGATGCTATTTATGAAGTTGAGTATCACCACATGGTGATTCTTGGGGGTTGTCTCTGTTTGGTTACTTGGCCAGGATTTGGTGACGAAATGGAAGTTTGGATGATGAAGAAGTATGGGGTACGAGAGTCGTGGATCAAATTTACAATTCTAAATCACAGCCGGATGTCTCTAGGGAAAGTGTTGCATTTGTCAGCAGAAGGCGAATTTGTATTGAGAACATATGGAGAAATTGAAGGTACGAAACTAGTTGCGTACAATCCAAAAAAGGAAACATTGACAGACTTGGTGGTTGGTGGCATTCCAATTGAATTTAAAGATGGGGACAACTACATTGAGACTCTTGTCTCTCCTAATCATGGAGGCCGGATTAGGAGGCAATGTGAAGCTTCTCCAGGTGATCGTGTTCAAAGATTTATCTGTTACTGGAATATTAGAAATGTAAAATGAGTTTGGGTCTTGTGAGGTGCCAATATAACCAAAACTTGCGACATTTAGTACGAGATTAACTCTATAAAAGTGATATTATCAAAAACATAGGATACCCTGGCATGCACCCCCACCCCGTAGGGTATGTAAAACCTATGAAGCATGCATGAGTACTTATAGATGTGTTCCATAAACGCGACATGTCCATATAATGTACGGCTGCTCCTTGAACGTATCCTAATTTGTCAAATAACTTTCTTCATTCTAGAAGTAGCAGGTAACTTTCGGATACTGTTGCGTCGCGTATCCACACTTCCATGAATAGAGAATATGGCATATCTTATGCAACTTCAAAGTACAGCCATTAGTAGTACAATACTTTGCTTACTTCTTAGAGGAAGTGAAACCATCAGATTAAACTGGTACTCCCTCCGTTCCAATTTGAGAGTCCATTATTCCTTTTTGGGTTGTTCCAAAATGATAGTCCTTTTCCAAAAATGGAAGGAAAATTTTGGTGATTTTCCAAAAGTGTCCCTCACAATTGAATATAAGTGTTATAAGTAAGTAAAATATAGGGGTAATGGTGGAAATAATAGGTAATATAGGTGTAATCATTGCTGTCCCCTAAAAAAGTTGGAATCCCCAAGAGGGACTCTCAATTTGGAACGGATGGAGTATCATCTTTTGGGGGGATAGACATTTGAAGTATGTTTGGAGATGTAGGTTCCTGTTATGATTGTTCACGTTTTCTTGGATCTTGGCAGTGACAGATCAAAGTCTCAACTCATTAAAAGCGTGACCCTCTGGGCTCGATTAGAAGGAGCCCAATGTGACATATCTCTTTCCTACTTTCATTGCCCCGAACTGAGGTTTTTAATTTTTCTGTTCAGCGATTAATTTTGCATTCGTAGCTTCAATCCTCTATCGCATAACCAATCTGCTAAGCCTCCTAAAATCATTTGGGCTTGTAATTGTACTGGACTGAACTGATAAGTTGGTTACTGGTACTTGCGTCAAGAGAACTCAATGCCTCGTAGTCCTTCGGTTGGCACCCGTTTTGGCATGAAATCGAGGGTCGTATTCATGGAATGCAACTTCTTGAGAAATGGAAGTCTTAATGTTGAGTGTGTGAGTGGTATTAATTCTCCTCGTGAGAGTTAAGGTAGTGTTTGGGTGTCTAAATTGATTTAGGAAAGGGGATTTGGCTTGCCAATGGAAAGGCCATTCACGTAAAATGTTAATGATGATTCCATTCGTTATGTGCATTCGGTCATTTTCTTTTAACGAACGAAATGACTGAATGAAAATTCCATTCTAAATTGAACAAAACACAATCTTTATGTACCGCATTAACCTAAATTTTTTTACCTTTGCCAACTGTGTCCTAGAAACGTGGAAAGTCTCAGCCACCTAAAATTGTGAATGATGATTCTATTTGTAATGTCCATGTTATTTTCTTTTCACTAACCAAATGACGGTATGAACATTCCATTCAAGTGAACCAAACACAACCTTTTGTTCTTTGTCTACCGGATTAACCTCAATTTCTTCCCTTCGCCCACCATGTTCAAGGAATGAGGAAACCCTCAGCCACCTATTTGTTGATGTCATTAGTGACGTCGGAAATATGGATTTGAGAAGGTAATACAAGTGAGAACTTAGAAATATCACACTCGCCACCCAATGGAATTCACCCACGGGATAAGAGTCGTAATAGGAACTAGCCAAAGGCTGAAATTTCACTTCAATTATCAAGCTGATTCATATCAGTACATAACTGGCCTTTTAAACACAAAAAAAAGGTCTAGAGAATTCCTGAAGCATAAAAGAAAACGACAATTCCAAGAGAACTTTTCAACTCTCAAGTGGAAGATACCAAAAGTCACTTGCATATCAGCACTTATTTGGTCAAAGTTGGTTATGAGAATAATTCCATGACTTAGTTGGGAGTTCCAAAATTAGGCAGAAGGGCACTAGAATTATCTTGGGATTCACCGGCATCATTCGCTTCCACTGCGTGCAACTCGCCCTCGAGTTCATCTGCAATTTCATCATTATGAAAGGGAGAAAGATCTAATACATTGAAAGTTCTTGAAACACCATACTCTTCTGGAAGTTCAATTTGGTATGCATTTTCTCCAATTCTTTTGAGAACTTTGAAAGGACCATCAGCTCGAGGCTTGAGCTTGCCATAACGCCCTGGCGGAAAACGTTCCTTGCGAAGATGAACCCAAACCAAGTCTCCTTCTTTGAAAGCAGCAGCCTTCCTATGCTTATTAGCACTTTTTTGATACTTTTCATTTTGCTTTATGATACGGTCTCGCACCTGCTCATGTAACTTCTTGATATATTTGACTTGCTCTTCAGCATCTCCACTGAAATGATGAGTTACAGGAAGTGGAACCAGGTCCAGTGGACTAATAGGATTCCTCCCATAAACAACTTCAAAAGGACTAGTACCCGTTGACTTGCTTGTGGATCGGTTGTAGGCAAATTCAGCTTGAGCTAGAATAAGATCCCATTGACGAATGTTGTTGCCAATTAAACTTCTTAACAGATTTCCCAAGCTCCTGTTAACAACCTCAGTTTGTCCATCCGTCTGCGGGTGATGAGAAGAACTAAACTGTAAGGTAGTTCCAAGCTTTCTCCAAAGTGTACGCCAAAAGTGACTCATGAACTTAGAATCTCTATCTGAAGTCATGGTTTTAGGAATTCCGTGAAGCTTTACAATCTCCCGAAAGTAAAGATCAGCCACATGAGATGCATCCAAGGTCTTGTTACATGGAACAAAGTGTGCCATTTTTGAGAATCTGTCAACGACAACCATAATTGAGTCTTTCTTTCTTTGGGTTCTTGGCAGCCCAAGAACAAAGTCTAGACTCACATCTTCCCAAGGAGCTATGTATAACCCAGTATTTTGAGCGTGGGTTTTGGCACGGTGACAGATTTGGCATCGCTCCACATATCGTGCAACATCCTTCAACATTTTCGGCCAAAAGAAGGTTTCCGCAACAAGAGAAAGAGTTTTATCCCTACCAAAATGTCCAGCGAGTCCACCGTCATGAGCTTCCTTGATAATAGCTTCTCTTAGCGAACCTTCTGGAATGCATAGCTGGTTGTCCCTAAAAAGAAAGCCATCTTGCAACTGAAACCGATTGAATGGTCCCTTAGAGCACTCTTCCCATAATTTATTGAAATATTTATCATCTTTGTACTGCTCCTTGAGAACTTCAAAGCCTAAGACCTTCACTTGCTTTGTGGAAAGCAAGGAATGCCTTCGGCTTAAAGCGTCCACTACTTGATTTTGCTTGCCCGCCTTATGCTTGATATGAAAAGTATAAGCTTGCAGAAACTCAACCCATGAAGCATGTCTGCTACTGAGTTTATGTTGGCCATTTATATATTTTAAAGCTTCGTGATCCGAGAAGAGTATAAACTCTTTGGACAAGAGATAATGGCTCCAATGATCCAGTGCTCTAATTATGGCATAAAACTCTTTGTCGTAAGTAGAGTATTTTCTGCGACTGCTGTTTAATTTCTCGCTAAAGAAAGCAATGGATTTACCTTCCTGACTTAGGACAGCTCCAATGCCAACACCGGAAGCATCGCATTCAACCTCAAACACTTTGTCAAAATCTGGAAGGGCCAGAATAGGAGCCTTTGTCATCTTCTCCTTAATCACTTCAAAGCTTTTTTGTGCTTCATCTGTCCAACAGAATGTTTCTCGCTTCAAGCATTCAGTGATGGGGGCAATAATAGTGCTGAACTCCTTGATGAATCGTCGATAAAAAGATGCAAGACCATGAAAGCTGCGGATGTCACGGACGGTTTTGGGAGTGGGCCAACTGGTGATTGCTTCAACTTTGCTGGAATCCACCTTTATGCCTCCACTGGACACAATATAGCCTAAGAAGACCAGGCTGTCTGTGAAAAAATGGCACTTCTTCAAGTTGGCATATAATTTTTGCTCCCTGAGTGTCTTGAAAATCTCGCGGAGATGACTTAAGTGCTGCTCTCCATCTTTGCTATACACCAAAATGTCATCAAAATATACAACAACAGACTTTCCAATGAAAGGTTTAAACACATGATTCATAAGACGCATAAAAGTACTAGGAGCGTTACAAAGTCCAAAAGGCATCAACGTCCATTCAAAAAGGCCATCCCTTGTTTTGAATGCTGTCTTCCATTCATCTCCTTGCCTCAATCGAATCTGGTGATAACCACTCCGAAGATCTATCTTGGAAAAAATTGTAGCACCATAAAGCTGGTCGAGAAGATCATCAAGCCGAGGAATAGGGAAACGGTACTTGATAGTAATTTTGTTCACGGCTCTACTATCAATACACATGCGCCACAAACCATCCTTTTTTGGAACAAGAAGTGCAGGGACTGCACAAGGGCTCATACTTTCTCTCACTAAGCCCTTTGCCATAAGCTCTTCAACTTGCCTCTTAAGCTCTTCATGTTCTTTTGGATTCATTCTATAAGCTGCCTTATTTGGGATCATTGCACCTGGTATAAAATCAATGGAATGCTGTATATCCCTCATGGGTGGGAGACCATGTGGAATGTCTTCCGGGACAACATCCTGAAATTCTTGAAGAAGGGGTTGGACCACAAAAGGAATTTCCAAAGTTTCTACATTTTCCTCCATCACCACAAGAGCATAAGCTTCATTAGATTCTTCCAAAGCCTCGACAAACTTTGATTTAGAGAGTAAATTATTTCCTTCCCCGTTAGACGGTTTAGGAGTGCACTCTGGCTTGGAAGGACCTAATGTGATTTTTACTCCTTCTTTTTCAAAAAAATAAGTATTTTTAAAGTCATCATGAATCACCTTTCTATCATATTGCCAAGGGCGGCCGAGAAGTAGGTGACAAGCATCCATTGGAACCACGTCACACCAAACTTCATCTTTGTAATTCTTGCCAATAGAAAAATGAACCAAGCATCTTTTATTAACTCGTACCTCATTCCCCTTGTGAAGCCATGAGAGTTTGTAAGGCTGTGGGTGCGCCACCATCTTGAGCTTCAGTTTTTGCACCATTTCAGTAGCCACTACGTTTTCACAACTTCCCCCGTCAATAATCACATTGCAAACCTTGCCATGAGAGGTACACTTGGTATGAAATATGTTATTGCGGAGCCAACTGTCTTCCTCCACGAGCACTGCATTTAAACTCCTTTGAATGACTAGGCTTTCTCCTTGATCTGCATAGGTGATTTCATCATCATCCTCTGGCTCGCTGAATACAGCTGTTTCTTTTTCCTCTTCCATCTCCTCTTCAACAAGAGACACCACCTTGCGATTAGGACAATCAGCAGCGATGTGTCCAAATCCTTGACACTTGAAACAGCGACGGGAACTAGGATTAGAACTTCTTGGGTTAGAACTTCCAGCTGCAGTTTCTTTTTTTGGATTTGGTTTGAAAACAGTCTCCTTGTTGGTTGAGGATGCATTTGCTCGATTAGAGTTGCTTTCCTTGTTCCAAGTACGCGAAGTTGATCCACGGGACTCCTTTAATTGCTTTTCCACTTTGAATGACAGCTTGACGACATCATTGTAGGTCCATTAGGGCTGCAGCTGAACCACATGGCAAATTTCTGATCGAAGTCCTCGAAGATATCGGGCGATGGTTTGCTCTTCTGGCTCCAAAATATCACAACGCATCTGTAATTGATCAAATTCTGCTGTATACTCTTCAACAGTCAACTCCTTTTGCTCAAAATTGTGAAATTTCAAGAAAGCATCTTGACGGTAATTATCAGGTAGGAATTTCCTCCGTAACTTTTTCTTCATTTTCTCCCATGTCTCGATCCTTCTCTTCCCATCTCGATCTCGTTGCTTCTTAAGATGTTCCCACCAAAGCGAGGCATGTTTCTTCAGCTTGATGGCAACCAATTTAACCTTTCGGTCTTCCGGAATATCTTTGTATTCAAAAATTCTTTCAACAGTGTTGAGCCAATCCAAGAATTCATCAGGATGCATTCTTCCTTCAAACTCTGGTATTTCAACTTTCACTCCGTATTCTTGCTGGAAATAACGGTTTCGTCGAAATTGATAACGAGGAGCCCCTCCACTCGATGCGTGGCTAGAAGCACGGTGAAAAGGGTTAACCTCCTCCTCAACTGAAGCTTCATCCTCTGAACCGTGACACAAATCATCACGTTCCAGAGTCTCGTAGCGTTGTAAACGCAACTGGAGTTGCTGCACTTGTCTCCTCAAGTCATCCACCTCGACATCACGAAGGCTTCTTTCACGAGCTGGAGATTCTTGGACATTTTGTTTGCGACGACGACCCGCCATTGAAACCCAAGCTCTGATACCAAAACTGACGTCGGAAATATGGATTTGAGAAGGTAATACAAGTGAGAACTTAGAAATATCACACTCGCCACCCAATGGAATTCACCCACGGGATAAGAGTCGTAATAGGAACTAGCCAAAGGCTGAAATTTCACTTCAATTATCAAGCTGATTCATATCAGTACATAACTGGCCTTTTAAACACAAAAAAAAGGTCTAGAGAATTCCTGAAGCATAAAAGAAAACGACAATTCCAAGAGAACTTTTCAGCACTTATATCAGCACTTATTTGGTCAAAGTTGGTTATGAGAATAATTCCATGACTTAGTTGGGAGTTCCAAAATTAGGCAGAAAGGCACTAGAATTATCTTGGGATTCACCGGCATCATTTAGGATATCTAACACTCTTTGTGTAGTATATCTGACTCTTCGTTGGTGTCTACGACTAAAAAATATACGTGTGATCCACACTTCTTACTTCTTAGACATCTAATGTGATTACCAAAGATATTGGAATTCGATATGCCATGTAGTAAAAAAAGTAATATTTACGGCTAGTCATATCTAAATTCAATTGGAAACTTTGAAGGATTTCTTACACATGCCCAGGTCTTAATGCTTATGGATTTCTTGAGTGATAACTTATTATATCTCATCTGTTATATACTATATATAATTTGGGACGTATACTATTGTACATCTACTCATAACACTACATGTTTTATTTGTATAGTTGATCGTATCCCCAATGTGTCCGTTTCCTGCATTTTAGAGAAATAACTTATTCGCATGTCCGTGTCGTGTTATATCTGTGCTTCTTAGTGTTTGAGTTTCGGCTTTTCTAGTTCTTGCTGCTACTCTTCTCTTCTAGTCATTTATTTTGCCGTCTGATGGGCTATTATTACTCATGTTTTTAGTGGTATTAACGTACATACTCGCTGACAGTTAAGAATCTATTTTGCAGTTGACAGGGAAGGAACATCCAAGCTCTAATCCAACAAATTAAACTATGTGCAGCAGTACTCAACTTTTTACAGGGGAACCATGTTCTAGCTACTCTTCAGCATAGCATCTCCTTGCCCTTTGAGGGCGGCACTTCAGTTTCATTGTTGTTTGTTATTCCGTAACTGTTCTGTTAGTCTCTGCTAGTAGTTTTCTTTGTTGGGATGTACCTATTTTGTCCACAAGTTTGAAACCATGTGCAGAATTACCTACGTACCCTCAAGGATAGGTGGACACGACAAAAATACTCGAACTTTGGCACAATGTATCCTTTCTATGTGATCATTGAACATGGTGACACACGGTCTACCCTTATTTCCCCATTTGATGTGGATGAATGGCCGTTTAATAGATTTGGATCTTTACCTGAGCAACTTCTTCATTTTTCTCCTTAAGCACAGTTCGGGTTTTTAACTCCAACCCAGAGAAAAAAGAAGAAGAAAAGAAATATGTAGAAAAGGACGGATCAATGAAAGGGAAAATACCGATTTCCCATGTTAAATATGTTTGCACTCAAGCGATCAAATCAGCATAGAGACTAAAGTTTTGCGTATCTTACGATTGTACTCAAGTGGGAATGGTTAAGAGTCCAATGCAGGATTGTAGGAACCCTTAATGCAGAAAGAAGTTTTGGTGATCTTTACCTGGCATATTAGGTGTTTGATTGAGAATTAAACGTTAAAAAATATAATACCAAGAAGGTATGCTATTCTTAAATTGTCATTCTCAAGCCCCTTAGGGCTAGCTCAGGAGGTGAGAACTCAGAATTTTCTTAAGGTGGTCTTGTATTTGAACTCGGATTTGTCCATAGATGTAGGCAAGTGTAGGACGTGATGATTATAAAGTAAATAGTGAAAAAACAGAGATGAACATTCTCAAAGCCTCTTCATATGCCTCATCGAGGAAGTTTTGAATCAAGCAAAACTTGCATGAATTTTTTCGTAGCGGATTACACGAACAACCTATAAAAATGGGAGAATAATAACCTATAAAAATGGAATTTTCAAATAGTCCTATAAACCTACACGATCCTGAATTCCTGATGTACTGGTTAGACTGGAATGAGATTGGTGTCGTCTTCTTTTTCTGCACTCGTGTGGTGGAGTTTGGATGCAGATTCTGATGAAAGATGCTGCTACTGGGTTCGATGGATACCTTTGAAAACGTTTCCCTCCAACGCCCTGCAGTGAAATGGTTAAAGAACTCAACTGACAGAGAATGAAGTTGCAGAGGATGATAGACCGTGTAACTTTGTCACAGATGCCCGGAACAGATATCCCATTGCTTTGAAGAATCACAGACACTGAAACCTGATAGAAGCTTGGCTGACAATATTTGTTCACTTGGGCCTGTTTATAAGCTGTTTTTTTTTTAGCCGTACCTGTGACTTTTCATCCCGTTGGCTTCTCAGTTGGTTGCTATAATGCTCTGTAATTGAGGCATCCCCTAATATCGATTTCCGGTGGACTTTATGACCACCTCAGAATTGATGCGATATAAGCACTCACTCTGGCCTTTCTGCGCTCCACGTTCCCGTTGCCAGCCCATACCATGCCACCTCCTCTCATTGCTGCTGCTTTTTTTGTACTCCTAAGTGCGTATCAACAACTCATGTCCTCAGAGTTACACAACTAAGATGAACAATAGAGAGACTGAAAGAGGAAATGCCTTTTTGTCCAGCTCCAAAGTTCTCAATTCAGATTGTGGATATGTGCAAGGGATAAAATTTCGTCATTGTGATTGTATCACTTGAAAACTGTTTTTATTATTTTTTTCTTTTTCTGCCAGATCTTTTATATGAGTGTTGTCGATTCGTATTCAACTTCTCCAAATTACAACTTCAGAGAATTTGCATATCAAATTTCCAAGTGGAGAAACAAATGGTCAAGTACAACTATTGTTGCTAACCCTATGGTTGAGACAAGGATAATCCGTATCCTGTTTTCGACCAATAGCCATAGGTTGCCAGTTTTCAAGGTACAGACCGTAGTACAGGACCTAAAAGCATCATTTTGACAAATTCTGCAGTTTCTTTTGAATAACAAACAGCCAGTATGGCAAGCTGAGTCCTTCAAGCAATATTTAGTTCAGAGGATACAATCCAATTCTAATGTTCATGTTTGCCTTGGCCCCTTGGCCTTAAGCACCGCCAAAGTTGTTTGTAAAATCAAAATCACCTGCAAGTTGATATCTGTTACTTGTGTGGTAATGTAAAAGTTTGTTAGTAAGCCCGCAGCATTGCATCGAAGTATGTACTAGTAGCTCCCCAAAGAACTCAATATCCAAATTCAAAGATATCCAAGGCATTATCTTTGCCTTGTTTACTCAATGCCCGTAAATTAGAATCTCATTCTGAAATGATGAAGAAAATGCTACTTTTATAGATAATTCAAGTACTTACAAAGGACCATGTTTTTCCAAAACAGACAATAGAAAGTCAACTCAGAAGAACTAACTATCCATTACATAAACACTGCCAAAATACCTAGAGGACAAATAAATGGTCTTACACTTTATTATCTGCATTGGTGCTGGATGTAGTGGCTTCATTTGCTTCATTGACATTTCCATCTCGTGCCAATCTCGTCCAAACTTCTAATGTGATGGTTGACACTATCATTGCCCCGGAGATGACGCCATAAACAATAATCCATGCTTTTGCAGGCTTTAGAATGTAGAACCCTACCCATATGTTGGCAAAGCTCAAGAGAAGGACAGTGTAACCTGTCAGATGGTGAAACAAATTCCAAAGATTTCTGTACTTGTGGTCCTTGGCTGGCCGCAGAAATAGAGCAGGGATTTGAAGTAGTCCAAGGCAGAAAAGAGTGATCCCAATGCCCATGTGGCAAGGGTGATGAACACCAGCGAACTTGACACCAAGGTAGAGCCCAGTTGCATCTCCTGCCATGCCAAGTAAGTATCCATGGAGCTGAAGAGTGATGTGAACGTAGAACCAGAGAGGGTTTGCTTTTGGACCAACAGCCTTCAAGTACCTTGCCGCCATAAACCCGAGTGGCATCATGATTCCCCAACTAATAGTGTTTAGCACTCCATGTGTAATCTTGAGTTGGTTTTTTGAACTCCCACTGTGAGATGCTGAGGCTTGTCCTGATGAAAGATTGAGAGTGCCCATTGACTGGAGATGATTCCCGGAAACTTGATGCATTCCAAGTGTACTTCCGGAGACTGGTCCATTTTGCCAAACATGACTAACACTGGTAGTGTTCTCTGGAAGCTCAATGACAGCACATATAACAATCTGGGTCCAAAAATGAGGCTGACAGATCCGAGACAGGGAAACTTAGGTTCCCCTCTTGCAGCTGGGTCCCATAGCTGTTAACAGGTGTAGTGAAGGCAGCCACGGTTCCATCGGGCTTTGGGTAGGCAACGATGGCTTGAGTTCCAATCATGCCTTTCGAAGTGGGATTGATACCCCATGCAACCCACGTTGATGAACTGACTGGGCTGTGACGGTAAGCTATGTGGAGGGTGGATGAGGAAGGGTCGTGAGTCCAGTGTAGGAATGAATCCAGATAGGGAAGATCGGTGCACGAGGCAAAGACTTGGTTATTCGGGAACACGAAGTCGGAACACGAAGAAGCATGAGGAGAGGTAGTCGAAAGAGCGAGTGACGTCGGGACCAAGAAACGAGTGATCATCAGAAGGCAAAAAAGAAAGGCCAGTTTCTGTCTTGCCATTGATGATTGCCTTACCAAGAATAATCTAAGGAGGTTTGGGTGGTTGAATGGAAGGGCAGAAGCAATGGAAGGATGCTAGTACAACGCAAGTAGAAGGAAGACGGTGTGTTTTCTCGTGGGGTTAAAACGTAGGCATTGCCTCTTCATATATAGGCATCGGAACTCTTCTTAGTTCAGAAAGTACAGTCGGTGTCCAAATTCTAAAGGGATTAGGAGTTTCTCATTTACGAGAGATTTTTGGGTGCAAATTGGGTATAGTCCACGTGGTACCCGAGCATACATGCATCCAAGCTGTTCATACGTGTTTTGGGCGGCCAAAAGTTTAGACAGAGAAATAGGAGAGAGAGTGGTCGGGCCGTCCAAAACGTTTTGGACGCGGCTCAAACGCGGGCATGTTGGGTACTGTACCATCACGTGGTACCCGGTTTGCACCCAAAAACTTCCCTCATTTACATGTAATTGTGTGTTCTAAGTTTTGATAGGATTTAGGATTTCTTGTGCCTAATACAATGAGGTCGGTGACTTCCATTTTCTTCCAATAAAACTTTAGAATTTTCATTTTTATTTCCAAAATTATGGGGAGTATTTTGTTCTCGGATAAATTAAGCCGTCAAGCGTGTATTAATAAAACATAAATAAAAACTAAAAAAAAGGTACAATGAGGGCTTGCTACACCGCGATGTCCTAACTGTTTGTGAAGGTCTTCAAAAAGATATTTACCAAAAAAAAAAAAAATTAAAATGGGAATCCGATGTAATAACTATAATACATCGACCAAAATTTATTTTAACATAAATTAAAACGGGACAAAACTTACTTAATATCCAAGTAAATGTGATCTAATATTCATTTGGACACCAATATACAAACTTCTTTTTCTTTTATCGACGACTATCTCAAAAGTTCTACAACAAGAACCAGGGCCGACTCTGGGCATAGGCCCATCAGAGTCTCAACCTGTTTCCTTCCCCCGGAATGAGAGATGCTGTTAAAAGAAGGTGCTTAACAGACTTCTATATAATTTGTGGAATTGTTGAGAACCTTACACTTTCGAACCTTTTTGAATTGTTGGTATTGCTGTTCCATTTTTCGCTTTATACAAAGATGCATTTGGTATCTAACTTTTGGTGACTGCATCGAGTAATTGTAACTTCTATATACTTGGATCAAGTAAATCAAACCTCTCAGGTGCTATTAAATTTTTGTCGACTAGTTTATATGAAGCATTTGCTCCGGTTTTAAGTGGAACCTCGCTAGTACGTGGTGAATATATGATATCTCAAAAATTTGTCGATGTGTGTGTAAATTGACCTGCGCACCTGATTATAAAAAAAATGGAAGGTTAGCATACATGTATCTTATGAGGTATAGTACTTTTTTAAGATTCTTTTGATTTGATTTTAACTAAATCTCATTCTCTTGAAACACAGTTCAAATAATCTAAATATTTAAGGAAAATGCTAACATGAGCCCAAAGGACAGACAATAATACGTAAAATATGCATCAATATCTGATAAAAGTCTATTGATATATGTAAAAGTGTATTAATATCCGTGAGATATTTATTTAGGGAAATGCTAATTAAAATATGTTGGGCTTTGAATAATAGCACAAAGGTGTATCAATATGCGCAAAAAGTGCATAGATATTTGCCAATTGCACTGATATCAGTGAGCTACATTGGAGTTCTAACTGTTTGTTTTTTTATGTATTATCCCGTGTCCAAAAGAAAAGGTTATGAACATAATTGGAAGTGTCATAAAATGTGACAACTTTCTTGAGAAAATAAAATTTCCTTGTGTTTTTAGCGAAGAAGTGGAAGCTATGTATTCATGCTTTAATGAGTTGTATAGAAAAATTCACTTTCTTATACTTTAGAATATTTTCATGCTAATCATATGATAGAAAAGTGTCATTATTTTCTTTTTCTTTCATTCTCTATCATTTTCATTCTATTCAAATGGACCCTTCAGCGTCAACGCATCTGTCCTCGATCGGAGTTTGGCCGTGCTTATTGGAGTTGTCCAAGTTGCTATCTTCCCTTTTTGCTAGTGTTCAAATCTGTTTCCATCGATTTTGTTCTCATTGTCTCTGATTTGGAAGCTGCGCCACCCTGCGGTGGTTGGATGGTTACATTGCTAGAGGCGGTGTGAAGAGAACTTTGGCTCGTGCTTAGGATCTAGTCACTAATTTCATCTTTTGTCCTGGTATTTCTTTTGTATTTTTTTGTGATGGGTTGACTGTAGCTTCCCTTTCTCACTGCATTCGGATGGAATCGCACAGTATTCCTTTTTACTACTGACATTGTACTTGTTGATGTACAAGACCTTTAAAAAAAAGGAAATTTTTTCAATCTCCTGTATTGAACTTTTTTTTGTTCCCGTGTAGGGGTGGGAATCGTGTCGTGTCTATTCGTGTTCGTATCGTGTCATTTCGTGTTTTTTCCGATTTGTGTCAAAATACTTGTTAACATACACGTATCAAATATCATGACACTAACCCGACATGCTTAAAATCGTGTCATGTACAGGTTAACACTATTAAGACCCTATTACTTTTTTAATATTTATATAAAGTCATATACTTTTCAATATCTTAAACGAACTATTATTTAATTAATTAAATCACAAAAATTGAAGACATTTTCAATACCATCATAATTATGAAAACGATAAAATCAGCCTAAACATGACATTAAAAAATGCATCAAGTAACAACAACACATAGGTCTCACCGACAACTATAGAATAAGTTTATACAAATTTTAAACTAAAAGACTATACCTAAATAATAATAATAAAATCAATAAGCCTAAATAAGTTTAATTAATTTTGGACTCTTTAGCATGAAAACTCAATAAATATGTGATTAGAAAATTAGATATTCAATTGGTTTTGACTAAACAAAAAAATCTCTAATGGGGGGTAGTAGTATACATATTTTTCTTTCCATAAATATATTGATATATTTCTATACACGTTAACCAAGCATGATTTTGAAAAATCAAATCTCTTACTAATTTTGAAATTCAAAAAAATCAAAACTAGACATGTCGTGTTTGAATCGTGTCGTTTCGGGTTATCGTGTTGACACGAAAAATTAAACAGTTATTCGTGTCTTTATTAAGTTATGCAAGTCAAATCTGTGTTTGACCAATTTAATTATTGTGTCGGCGGAATCCTCTAATTTCGTGCCCTTTTTTGTATCGTGTACTGTCGTGTCTGAAATTTCCACCCTATTCGCATGCATTGAAAGGAGAATTTTGTTTATATGGATGCCCCGAACCTTCACTCTCACCACAGCTCAGACACCATCTCCGCCGCCGCCACCGCCACCACCACCACCACCACCATCAGAAGAAGCACCCAAACAGAACAACTCCCATCCATCTCTCCATTTCCCCCCGTTTGTTTTCCCATCTTGTTTGACCTCGATCAATAGGCGGCAACCATGTCCTTTTGCGGAACCCTAATTCCCCAGGAAATCCTCACCGACATACTTTCTCGACTACCCGTCAAATCACTTTGCCGATTCAAGTGTGTTTCTCCCTCCTGGAATTCCCTTATCTCCAACCCCTACTTTGCCAAAACCCACCTCAATCGAACCAATACCCGAAACCCTAAATACCTAGATCAGAGAAATATTATGGTCATCTCCACCTCTCTCAATCTCTACTCCATCGACTTCAGCGACGCCAATCCGACCGCCACAGAGCTTGATTTTCGGGCCGACAAGTGGGTCAAGGTATGGAGCTCTTGTGATGGCTTGCTTTTAGTTTCCTACAATGATAGTTCCAACTTATTGTTGTTAAATCCATCAACTAGAGAATGTAAGAAACTTTCCGCACCGTCTGTTTTACCGAATCCGGTTTGCCTCTGCGGGAATGGATATGGGGTGGGTTACAATTCCTCTACGGATGATTACAATATTGTGAGGCTCTCTGCTCAGAGTAAAATCTCGATTGTGGATGTCTATTCACTGAAAAATAATGCTTGGAGGAGAATTCAACATATCGACTATCACGTTGTCGGAGACTCAATGTTTAGCGGTGGGGTTTTCTTAAATGGGTGTCTCCATTGGCTTTGTTGGAGAAATGGATCCTATGGGATTGGTGCTTTCAATTTGTTGGATCAAATTTGGAGGGAAGTGCCGATGCCTGCTTCTCTTTGTGGAGGATGTGTGTAGTGGAGCGAAATATTCGAAGGTTCAGGAGGCTCGGGAGTAGATATGATGATGCCTGACCAGACAGTTGTCTCAGTTCAGTTGCTCGGAGAGGAATCCATAATACGTCAGTCCTACGCAGTATCCGAAGGATAAAGTGCCTCGAGGGACCCGGCCGAGCTTCGATCATGCTCCGAAGGAAGATACCCGTTTGTTCGGATATGAAAGTCGTACAGCTCCGTTCGTTCGGTGAGATACGTCGACTCTCACTTCTCATTCCTTCGGACACGATAGCTTCATTCGGAGACAACAGTGCCAGAACCTTCTAGAAGGTTCCAAAGAAACGTGGGGAAGCCTCTCTGATAGGGGATGGGACAGCTCTGAGTGATGTGACCCCCCATTTGTTCTGACTGGGCGGCTCCCCATTCTCCCACAAGCGGCGGTCATTTAATGCTCCTGACACGTGACGTCACCGAGCATCAGTGAGCACGTGGGAGAGAGAAACTACCCGTTCTGCCCTCTATCTTTCCTCGCCTATAAATAGAAGGATATCTCCCCCAAGAAGGAGGTGAGCTCTCTACACACTCTTTACTCCCCTAACATATATTTTCTTACCAAACTTCTTCCTGGCTCCTTTTCTGACTAGATCGTCGGAGTCTTTTCCCGGAGGAGCCACCCCCTCCGGTTCTGCAGATCCCTGACGTCCGGTGCCACGTCGTTCGGTCCAGAAGGGTCAAGATTGAGGAGAAGAAATCAGCCCCCCACAATTGGCGACTCTGCTGGGGACGGTTTAACCTAGCATCGTGGACCTGATTTCCACCCTCATCACGACACTATTTCAGATCGACTCACCCACACCCTCATCTTCTTATGGCTCAACACATCCCACCTCCTGGCCCGGAGAACTTCACCTTGGGATTGTCCGGGTATGGATCCATCAACCATGAACACGAACACACAACACTTCCACATCAGTCGGTCTCTCGACGGCTTTCATTTCCACCAACAGAGCTGGATGTGGCCCTGGCGGAGCAAAAACGCCAAGCAGCGGTCATAGCCATGCTACAACAACGTTTAGAAGAGCGGGATGGCAACCAACTTGCCACCCCTGTGGCTGTCCATCAAGCTGGACCTAGTCAACCGGCGGGACGCCGAAAGAGAAGCAGGCGGACCCACCATAACCGAACTACAGAGCCAGCAGTTACCGAGAGACGAACCGTCTTCGAGCGGCTAGAACCCAGCGCTCGGCCACAAGAAACTGGCTCGCGTCCACGGCTGGAGAGTCTTGCCCGAACGGAGAGCACTCGTTCTTCGGCAACACACTCCACCGCAGGAACACACCGAGCGGAAGCATCGGGCCAAGGGCGTCGTCCGTCCAGACATCACTCAGATATCAGAAGGGAAAAACAGCCCATGAACCTGAATGATTCACCACGGCGGAGCTACCGTGATGAATTTCCCGAACGATCAGTATCACCATATCAGGATTCCGAGTGTCGCCGTGAAAAACGGCCAACGGAAGGGTCACGAAGTCGTCTAATGATTCCGAGTCAGGAAGGACGCTCGGAAAAGGCTAACACCATCACCCTTTACGACCAATTCACTGGACTTCCGACGGTGTACCAACCGGTGGCTGGTCCTCGGGAGATTCCACAAGCTCGGTCAGGAGGGTCCGAGCGGGCCCATGGGCAAATGAAGGAGCAGGGAGAACGACGGGGATACCGGACCGAGCATCCTCGTCGGCCCTATCATAAACGACGGACGCCCGAGCCTCGTCCAAATTTGCCACCTGCAGTAGTCCAACCGAGCCCCGTACCGGAAGACAATTCGAAGCTCGGGAAGGCGAAAGCGTCCCCCTTCGTAGATGCTATACAGCAAGAGCGACCACCGGAGCGGTTCGTCATGCCGAAGCTCAAACGATACGAAGCCAAAGAGGACGCAGTCGCATTCGTCTGCCGCTTTCGCCAAATGATGAGCCTCCACAACTTCTCTGACGCACTTATGTGCAAAATCTTCCCGCTCTCGTTAAGTGAGCCAATCATGCTCTGGTACAATCAGTTGAAACCAAAGTCCATCACCTGTTTCAACGAGCTTGAGTTGGAGTTCACGAAGAGGTTTGTAACCAGCAACGTCCAACCAAAAACTCTCTCCATGCTGGTGAATATGAGGAGAACCTCGGGAGAAACTCTTCGGCTCTACACCGAGCGATATTGGGAGGTATACAATCTCATTCCTGACTGTGATCAAGGCGTAGCTGCTGAATCGTTTATGAACGGCCTGGATCCAAATTCAGCCATGTTTCGGGATCTCTCGAGAAACCCACCCAAGAGCATGGGGGAACTGATGACCATTATCGAGAAGGATTGCGTACATGAGGAGGCAATGGCCGAACGTCATGTTCCGAAGGCAGCAGAAACGGTTAAGGCTCATCCTGCGGCTCGAAAGCAAGTGGCCAACGTCGGTCAGACGCCGAAGGTAAATCAGCCGAACAACCGAAATCGACCCCCGCAGCACCAACAGCACGTGGTGCAACAGAAACGGGAACCAAGGCCAGATGAGTACGTTGCCGAGCAAACAACATTCACGGAGCCCATCTACAAGCTTCTCTCTATTATCGGAACGCTCCCATTCTTCTCTTGGCCAACGGGACTCCTCGGCACGGCTGGCCAGGGACCTGGGATGTGCTCATACCACAAGGAGCGAGGGCATTACACAACCAAGTGCCAGCCATTTAAAAGGTACTTGGAAGAGCTTGCCGCGGCTGGACATCTCAATCCCTGGATCGACACTCGGAAAAGTCCACTTCCGCCCCCACCTCCGTTGCTCGGTGGTAACGTTAGTGTAATTCAGGGGGTGGCTTCGGAGGAACGTGTATCCGAGCTACAGACGGAGATCAATACAGCCGTCGCCGCCTTGTCAATTTGCAACATCGGTACTTCGGCCAAAAGGAAATTTGAAGATCCGAATCGTGACGGCCCAATTACTTTTACGACCGAAGATTTGAAGGGAGTTCAAATCCCACATACCGATGCCCTTGTCGTTAGGGCTGTCCATGGATCCGACCCGACCGGCCACCCGCCCGAACCCGACCCGAAAAATGAGACAATGGACGGATCTGATCAGTCATTCGGGTCGGATTCGGGTTGATTTTGTCGGATTTTGCATTTAGTCGGTCGGGTGTCGGATGCACCAAATAATTTTTCGGATGACCCGACCCGACCGACATAAATATATATAAGAAAAAAACGTTAAAAACCCTAATCCCCATTTTATTATCCAGATTCCAGAGTCCAGACATCCACCGCCTCTTCTGTTCCTCAGTCCTCACCTCACGGACGAAGCTCTCTCTCTCTCTACCTCGATCCCACCTGGGCCACCTCTCTCTCTCTCTCTCTCTCTCTCTCTCTCTCATGGAGTCCACTTACAGTTACAGGAGAACGAAGACGGAAGACCAAACTTCCCCACGGCCCAACCACACCCTCCGCCTGCTTCTCCACTATTCCTCCGCCGCCTACACCGGCAGCTCCACGTCGTCCTCAACAACGTCCTCCACCTCTGGGCCACTGTATTTTGGCAAAAAATTTTTGATATTAATGTAAAAGGTGTGTAGATCTGTGATTGTGAATGACTATTTTGTAATATTATGATTCACTTTGTAATATTATGCTGTGAATCACTGTATCTTGATCTGTGATTGTTCCTTGATCTATGGTTTCATGGGTTCCTTGATCTCTCTCCTGATTTTTTGAATGAACTGTGAAGAATTTTTTTTTTTTTTTTTTCAGTCCGACGACCCGACCGAATCCGACACCTACAACCCGACAACATTTCGGTCGGAGCCCGACAAGTGGTTCGGTCGGTTTCGGGTGCATATTTCAAAATCCGACAAACAGTCGGGTCGGGTTGAACCCGACCCGAACCCGACCAAATCCGACCCGTGGACAGCCCTACTTGTCGTTACGGTAATCATTGACAAATCCACCGTTCAAAGGGTGCTGGTTGATCAGGGAAGCTCGGCGGATGTGATGTTCTATTCTACTTTCAAGAGTCTCGGCCTGTCCCCGAGTCAGCTTCGAACAGCAACAGCGCCGCTCGTCGGCTTTACGGGCGCCCCGGTTTGGCCACTCGGTATGATCAACCTCCTTGTGAGAGCCGGTTCCCGAGTGATTGACGTCGAATTCATAGTGGTTAGCTCTCCTAGCCCTTATAACGTCATCCTCGGTCGAGCCTGGCTACACGGGATGCAAGCGGTGGCCTCCTCATACCATCAAGTTGTGAAGTTCATCGGGTGGAACGGAAGGCAAGAAAACCTCCGAGGAGATCAAGTGCAATCCAAGAAATGCTATATCAGCACAGTCACGACGAAACAAAGCTGCTTGGAGGTGCAGTGTGTGGAGAGTGGGGAAATAGACGTGCTTGAAGACGTTGGGCTTCCGGCCGAGCAACGATCTTCCGAGGAACTCATTCGCATGCCAATCTCGGAAGATGGCACCCGGTACTTTCTCATCGGCAGTTTCTTGACCGAGGAGGAGCGGAATGAGATGTTCGACTTCCTCCTGCGACACATTGAGGTATTTGCTTGGACCCCGCAGGAGATGCCAGGCGTAGATCCCTCGTTTGCAACCCATTTTCTGAACGTCGACCCGAATAGAAAGCCTGTGGTGCAGAAGCTTCGGCGTTCGTCGGCCCTTCAAGTTGATGCTGTGATGGCAGAGGTGGATCAATTGCTGGAGGCAGGGGCAATACGAGAAATTCTTTACCCCACTTGGTTGGCTAACCCTGTTGTGGTTCCGAAGAAAAATGGAAAGCTGAGGGTTTGTGTGGACTACACGAACCTCAATGATGCTTGCCCAATGGATAGGTTTCCCCTCCCTCGGATCGAGCAAATGGTGGACGCAACTGCGGGATGTGAGCGGTTGAGTTTCATGGACGCCTACCGAGGGTACCACCAGATCGCCCTTGCAAAAGACGATCAGGAAAAGACAGCCTTCATCTCGCCTCGGGGCGTCTATTGCTACAACGTTGTCCCGTTCGGTTTGAAGAACGCCGGGGCTACATTTCAACGAACGATAACGTCCATGTTCCCTGGGATGCTCGGACGAATTCTGGAGGCTTATATCGATGACTTGGTATGCAAGAGCAAATTCGCTCGGGATCATCTTCGGGACCTCGGGGAGGTTTTCTCCGTACTGAAGAAACGAAAGCTGCGACTCAACGCTGAGAAGTGTGCGTTCGGAGTCAGCTCTGGAAAATTCCTTGGTTACATTGTTAGTCGCCGAGGCATTGAGGCTGATCCGACGCAACTCACAGCTGTGCAAAACCTTCGAGCTCCAACGACTATCAGGGAAGTGCAACGTCTTACCGGAATGGTTGCGGCGTTGAATCGGTTTATACGACGCTCGGGAGATCTATGTCGACCGTTCTTTCAAGCCATCAAAACCAGCCGCCGAAGATTTGTGTGGACCGAGGAATGCGAGCAGGCGCTGCAATCACTGAAAGCCTACTTGTCCTGTGCTCCACTCCTCGTCAAGCCACAACCTGATGAAGATCTGTATCTTTACCTCGCTGTCTCGGATCATGCCACCAGTTCAGTGCTCGTTCGGAAAGGAGGGACTGAGCACCAGCCAATTTTTTACTCAAGCAAGACGATGACGGATTCTCAGACTAGGTATCTGCCTATGGAGAAGTTGGCATTAGCTCTCGTTTCGTCTAAAACGAGCCTTTTGCCTTACTTCCAATGCCATAGGATCGTGGTCCTTACTGAGTTTCCTCTCAAGGCGGTGCTTCGGAAGACGGATTCCTCGAGTCGGATTCTCAAGTTCTCTCAAGACTTGGCTAATTACGACATCCAGTTCGAACCTCGGACGGCGATCAAGGGGCAAGCGTTAGCCGACTTCTTTGCCGAGCTTACTCCGGGCCTGCAAGATGAAGCTAACGCCTTAACTTTAGCGGAGACCGAAGCTCGGATCGCTGCGACTGAGTCCCACATGGAATGGATCCAACAGCCTGCCGACGCACGACGCACGAGATTTACGCTCGGCCAAAAGCGCCCAGCTCATGAATGGAGCTTATTTTCTGGAGATGCTTGGCGGATGACTATAGATGGAGCGTCAAACATCCATGGGGCTGGGGCTGGAGTAGTTCTTGTATCACCCGAGGGAACCGTGCACGAGCATGTTGTCTCACTCGGTTACCAAGCGACAAATAATGAAGCCGAGTATGAAGCCTTAATTGCTGGGTTACAAGTTGCCCTTCGGCTAGGTGCGGATTCTGTTCATGTATTCTGTGACTCTCGGCTGATTGTGGGACACTTGAATGACGACTATCAAGCCAGGGATGAACGAATGAACGCCTATGTAAGTCACGTCTTGGTTCTTCTGAAACAATTCGGACGTGTCGAAATTGAGTGGATCGGTCGGGAGCAAAATGCTCATGCTGACGCCCTCGCAGGCCTCGCTTCGGTGTACCGAGCCTCGGGCAGTCGCACAATAGTGTTTGACGAGGTCAACTCTCCGAGCTTCGAACCCTCTGACCCCCTGGTTGCAGCCATATCGTTCGGCTCCAGCCAATTGGATCCTATTGTGTTGTATCTTCAGAATCAAACTCTGCCTGCAGACAAAAAGGAAGCTCACAAGATACGATGCCGTGCCGCTAATTACTTTTTGGATCCTAATGGCAGTCTCTACCGAAGAACTTTCACGGGCCCAGATTTGAAAGTGGTGTTTGAGTCCCAAGTGGACGGCATCTTGGATGAGTTACACTCGGGTAGTTGTGGGGCTCATTCAGGTGGACGAAGCATGGCGCAGCGAGCTTTGACTCAGGGGTACTGGTGGCCGAAGATGGTGAAGCAGTCCGAAGACTATGTTAAGCGCTGCGTTCGGTGTCAAAAGCAGGCTTCCCTCATTCACCAACCAGCATTTCCACTGAAGATGATCACCAGTCCATGGCCTTTTGCAGTATGGGCTTTCGACATTGTGGGCAAACTGCCCAAGGCTCCTGGAGGTTTTGAGTATTTGTTGACTGCCACAGACTTGTTCACTAAGTGGGTCGAAGCCAAGGCAATGGTGAAGACGACTGCAGGCGACGTGGAACGGTTCATATGGAAGCACATCATCTCGAGGTTCGGTGTTCCATATGCCATTCTTTCGGACAACGGCTCACAATTCGTGGCTGCTGCCCTCAAAGCGTTCTACAAACGACGAAGGATCACGATCCAAAATTCTTCGGTCGCGTATCCGCAGGGCAATGGTCAAGCCGAAGCATCCAACAAAACCATCACTCGGGGGCTAAAGCGTCGTTTGGACAGGAAGCTCGGATTATGGGTTGAGGAACTCCCTCATGTCTTGTGGGCCTATCGTACTACGCCTCGGCGTTCCACGGGACGTACCCCGTTTTCAATGGCCTACGGCATGGAGGCCGTCCTCCCTTTATCCACATTGATTCCCACAGCCCGTACGGAAAATTTCAACCCGGTGGCTAACAATGCTCTCGTGGGTTCTGAATTGGACTATGCCGAAGAACTTCGCAATAATGCTAACCTTCGGCACGCTGCGTATCAACAGGAAGTTGCACGAAGCTAGAACAAGAACATTCGATCACGGCCATTCAACGTCGGGGATCTCGTTCTTCGGATGGTTGTGGAAGCCAAAAAATTGACGAAACTGAAGGATCCCTACGAGGGTCCTTACCGAGTGCTCGAGAAGATCGGTCATGGGGTTTACAAGCTAGCTGAGATGGATGGTACCCCCATACCTAACCCTTGGAATGCTCAGAAGCTTCGGAAGTTCCACGGCTAGACGTTGTTTCATGTTTTTACTTTTCTTCACGTATTATTTCTGTTCAACCTTGTAAGCCTTTGGGCCTTGATAATAGAAGCTTCTTTTCTTATCTTGTTGGTTCTGTTTTTTCTTTTTGTAAGTATTGGGTATCTCACCTAGCCCACTTTTAAGCCGTTGGGCTCCACATCGTGTTCGTATGGGTGAAATCCACTCAGCCCTCGACACACTCGTCCGAGCGATCTCTACTTCGCCCTCGGCACATTCGTTTGGGCGTCTCTTTCGTAGCCCTCAAAATTACGTTCGCTCATTCGGATAGGTGTTAAGTTACTATCTGCTTGAATTCCCGCCTCTGTCCTTCGGAAATCCTAGCAGATAGGGGGCTATTATGGGAAGTTACAATGGGAAGGTAAACCAAGATATCCGAACAAAAACACAAACTAACAAACACATGCTGGAGCATAAACACAACATTTGCAAAACAGATATGCACTTATCCGAACATCCCGGTTAATTCATAAACGAACAAAACACCGAATAACAATACTTGTGGAATTTCCTTATATTTCAACAACCGAGCAAAAATACTTGTGACAAGTTCATCACATTCCCAAAACCTTACAACGATCTATTGTCTTACATGCCAACTGGCGAAAGTTTGTTCCAACACAAAAAAAACAAACAAAAAAAAAAAAAAACAAACACAAATCGCCCAACAACTCAGGGGGCTGGAGTAGGGAAGAGAGGCAGAGTAGGGTCATCTGTCAGTGGAGCTGGAGTGGTGTCAACTTCGGTAGACGCACCTACGGGCGTCACGACAGGGTCAGGCTGCGCCTCAGCCTCGGACTGTTGTTGTGCGTCCTCGGCCTGTGGCGCTTCGGCTAGACGACGAGGGGGAACTTCAACCAGCATTCTCCGCTCGTCGTCAGCCTCCACGCCGGCGTCATCAAAGCCAGCGTTGTAGCCCAGCATGAAGCTTGCTTTATGCTGATCTTCTAGCATCTCAGCCTGGGCCTCGGCGAGTTCTTCTGCTGCGGCTTCCTCGGCCTCATAGTACCCCTTGTCGTACCCCTTGCTGAACTCCTTCTCCAGCTCCACCTTCATCTCCTCCCGGCCAAGAGCTCTTCCCTCGGCCAGGCCCTCGTCCTTCCCCTCCAACCTGGTTTTCTCAGCAGCATCCTGCATGCCTTTTACCAGGTCGTTGAGGTTGAACACCTGGGCCTCCAGCGCTTTGCGTGCTGCCTCGGACTCCTCCCAGCTTTTCTTGTATTCGTCAGCTGCATCCTTGTTCACTTGTAGAGACTGCAGCAGCAGTTTCTTCTTTTTCTCGTGCTCGGTGAGATGAATGTTGACGCTCATAATGGACTGGGAGGCCTGAAGTACACGAGCAATTTATTAGATAAGGAGACAGAATAAAAGGAGAAATAGAACCGAAGAAACTCACCCTCGCAGCATGGTAGTAATACTCGGTGAGCGCAGCCTTGAGCGAGGGGGGAGATTGGACGTCCCTCGGCAGTCCCACCCCTGACAGTAATGTTAAGGCAAGGGAAGGATCCTCCCGAAGGCTATCGGACTGCAGGATCTGCTTCTTGTCCGGGGTGATGAAGCTCGGCGCCCATGGAACAGTGTCTACAGTTGTTCCCTTCCCCTTGGCCGCCTGGGATGCACCGCCTTCGGCATCCGTCTGCACCGTTTTTTGTTTTTTGCTCGCCGGGGCATCCTTCGGTGCTTGAGGAGCAGGCGGCGTAGTACGTTTTTGAGTTGAGGGGGGAGGCACCTTTTTGCTCGGGCCAGAGCTCGTGGCCTCTGGTGCCCCGGCTTTCTTTGAAAGGCCTGTGGCCTTGCCTTTCTCGGCTGCCTCCAGCTTCTTCTGAAGCAACTCCTTCATGCTCCTTGGAGGCATGTTCTCTTCTTCGTCGGGGGTGGAGTCTCCGGTAGGTTCGCGGATAAGCCCTCGGAGTGGCCTGTCTACGCTCGGAAGACGCTCTTGGGGCAGATCTTCGGATTTGTCCTCCCCTTTGTCGGCCTCCTTCCTTCGGATCCTACCTCCGTACGCCGCTTTGTACTGGAGAATGGTGGGTGCGTCTCTCTCTTCCCAAGGGATGGTGAGGAGGGTAGCGGCAAGCTTACAGCTCCTCGCAGCTCTCGACAGCGCCTTGTTAACCCTTGTCGTAACTGTTGAACAAAACGAAAAAGCGAAACATCAGTCCGAAGAACAAAAGTATGAACTAAACTGTAGGAAGCAACTTAAAGAAAGCAATGAAAATCTCTTACGAGGTTCGCCCCTGCGCGTGGCAACTTCGAATTGCCCGTACTCCATCAAGGGAAACTGATAATTCCCCCGAACCTCGACGTAGTCCGAGGCCCATTTCTCGGAGTCATACATCCCTTCTGGAATAATTTTTGCCATGTTCCTTCGGGAACACAGATAATATCTCGAGTACCTCACGTTACGAGACATCGTGTAAGTCTCAAAAAGGTGATGGGCTTCCAGTGGGTACATTTTTAGCTCGGCGAGCTTTATTATAGAATGGATGATTCTATAAGAGTTGACGCTCAGCTGGCAGGGAGTGAGCGAGAAAAGGGAGAGGACCTCCCTGAGGACCCTATGCATCGGGAACCTCAGGCCACCTTCGGTAATGACCATCAGTGGAACCGTGATGTGTTCGTCACTGTACCTAATCCGAGGGCCAGGAACTGGTGTGACGATGACATCGTTCGGGATTTTGTAATCCCTTCGGAAGGACCTCATGCCCTCTTCGCTCTCGAAGGATTTCCAGTACGGGCATGGATCCTTTCCTGTTCGTTCAGGAATGACGTCGGGGTCTAGTGGGACTATCTTCCTTTTCTTCCTTTGGGGTTTGGATGGAGCGCCGATAGCTCCTTCGGCACCCTCGGCTTGACTGGACGAAGCCGTGGCCGCACCACCTTCGGCGACGTCTCTGTCAGATAGGGTTTCTTCGGCCTCATCGTCCCCTTCAGCCTCTCCCGTCGGATTGTCCTGCTCCTTGTCCGAGGGAGCATCCTCTAGATCGATTATTTGACTCGCCGGAGGCATCGTTCGGAGAGGAGTGATGCTGGCAGGGATGTCGATCCCCGAGGAATCTCCAGAATCTTCGTTCCTATCCCGAACACGGTAATGCCGAGCTAGATTGGAGATAGCGTCGGAAATCGCGAGGTTCGACCCTCCAGCACCTAAGTCCGCGCTATCTACCGAGCGAAATGACTCCCCGGACGAAACCGAAGCAGAAGTAGCCATACCTATAAGCAAAAGTGCAAGGGAAGGACCGTTAGCGAATTGCATGGTCGAGTCCTAATGTGCCTATGTTCAGTGAAGCGTGGATCCGAGGAAACCGATCCTCCCGAGAGACGACTAACCGAAGCGGAGAATCCGAGTTCCGAGTAAAAGAGTAAAAACTGGGAGGAGGGTATTCCTATTGGTGCTCGGAAGAACAGCTGTTGAAGATTCGACTATGTTCGGAAGAACATATGAGTATCT
Organism: Rhododendron mucronatum var. ripense; assembly: GCA_019656295.1. Classification (NCBI taxonomy): domain Eukaryota; kingdom Viridiplantae; phylum Streptophyta; class Magnoliopsida; order Ericales; family Ericaceae; genus Rhododendron; species Rhododendron mucronatum. The sequence continues at coordinate 905,475 of BPLT01000026.1, forward strand.
TCAACGTGTTCTACAGTTTCTACAGTGCACAGGCAGGAAAACCAGGCGAAAAGCGAGAAAAACGACTCAAAAACAGTAACTGAGATGCATGAAAAGAGTGAGAAAGCAGAGATACCTGGAAATCAACAAAAAATCTGGGTCGAAGTCTTCAAAATCGTCGCAAATCTGCAGATGGTTTGAGTTTCTGAGAGTGGGGACGGCTGGAACTGCTCAAACGTCTGAGAGAGGGAGAAAAAGTGATTTTCTCTCTCCTCTCGTCGCCTCTTTATACCTAGGGCGGAAATCGAAGCGTCGCCGAGCCCCCAACCGTAGGATTTGGGCGGGAGATTGATGTGACCGTCGATGTTTGACACGTGGAGACCAATGGGCTGCGCCGTATCGATATCCAATAGCGGATGGACGCGTGGCTTCCTCTGGAGCTGGCGGTTGCAGAAGCATTAAATGACCTGACGATTTGACATCTTTCTGACGTTTGACATGGTACTGGCGTTCGGGAGTTCGTGTCAACAGTTCAGGTTTGGTAGCGGTTTGTTCCTCGGCCACTACAGATTTTTCAACTCCTCCTTCCATTCCGAAGCGTAACGACTATGGAAACAGGAGTTGAGGGGCTATTGTAGTGGAGCGAAATATTCGAAGGTTCAGGAGGCTCGGGAGTAGATATGATGATGCCTGACCAGACAGTTGTCTCAGTTCAGTTGCTCGGAGAGGAATCCATAATACGTCAGTCCTACGCAGTATCCGAAGGATAAAGTGCCTCGAGGGACCCGGCCGAGCTTCGATCATGCTCCGAAGGAAGATACCCGTTTGTTCGGATATGAAAGTCGTACAGCTCCGTTCGTTCGGTGAGATACGTCGACTCTCACTTCTCATTCCTTCGGACACGATAGCTTCATTCGGAGACAACAGTGCCAGAACCTTCTAGAAGGTTCCAAAGAAACGTGGGGAAGCCTCTCTGATAGGGGATGGGACAGCTCTGAGTGATGTGACCCCCCCTTTGTTCTGACTGGGCGGCTCCCCATTCTCCCACAAGCGGCGGTCATTTAATGCTCCTGACACGTGACGTCACCGAGCATCAGTGAGCACGTGGGAGAGAGAAACTACCCGTTCTGCCCTCTATCTTTCCTCGCCTATAAATAGAAGGATATCTCCCCCAAGAAGGAGGTGAGCTCTCTACACACTCTTTACTCCCCTAACATATATTTTCTTACCAAACTTCTTCCCGGCTCCTTTTCTGACTAGATCGTCGGAGTCTTTTCCCGGAGGAGCCACCCCCTCCGGTTCTGCAGATCCCTGACGTCCGGTGCCACGTCGTTCGGTCCAGAAGGGTCAAGATTGAGGAGAAGAAATCAGCCCCCCACAATGTGGGATATTGTGTTATTTTGTGGAGGTTGTTGAGGGTTGTCTCTGTTTGGTTGAAGGGCAGGCTTCTAACAAAAGTGAGGTTTGGAAGATGGAGGAGTACGGGGTAGGAGAGTCTTGGACCAAACTTACGATTGATTTACCTACTGAAACGCCTAATCTGTGTTTTATGTGCCTGCTAGCGGAAGACAAACTTTTGTTTGATGAAAATAGATGGCATGCCAGGCATGGAGAGAAACTGGTTGTGTATGATCTGAAAAAAGAAACACTGAGGGACATGGTGGTTGCTGGAATTCCAAGTGAATTTACTTTTGGGTGTGTGTATGTCGAGAGCCTCATCTCTCCTGTTCTTGGACGAGGAATTGGGAGGCAATGAGAAGCTTCTCCTGGTATGTTTGTGTATAAAAACGTCCCATCTTTCGTTTATTATATTTGTATGTTCTTATTATGGGAGCTTCTGTAGTTCAAGGTTTTTGGAGGTTGCACATCCATGTTATCCTTTATTGATACTTATATAGCTTTGGTAGTTTGAGTTATATAGGGCATTGGTTGGTGATCGATGTATGTTGAACTATCATGCCCACTTTAAATGGTTGCAGTCTAACCTGTGAAGCTTGAAAACTGAATAGGATGTCCTTTGTTGGTGTCCTTTACAAGCTGATGCTACCAAGGTGGCAAGGTCCAGCCGACTCTGTTATGCTGCACTCTTATATTTGATCATCAACTTTTGTCAGGAAAAGAAAAATAGACTATGAACATGATACTTTAGGTGGGGCTCATACTTCATATCTGCATCTTATCCATGTAATTTAAAACCTTTAAGTGTCAAAAACTGTTCGAATATTCTCTTTTTTTATGAGCCGAAAAAGAAATTATTAATCTTTGAAAGACGAGTGATGAAGATTATAGAGATCTTGAGCATGACAACATCACGAGGAGAAAGCATCCCAACGGGCAAATAAGTTCAAGCAACTGAACTAAATTATGTTTGTTTCTTTTCTTTTCTTTTTTTCCCGGAATTGTTAGTGACAATGTAACCACACCTGAAAAGTTTGTGTGTTATATGACTCTTGGGAAGTCGAAGGTATCGGTCAACAATTATGTTCGTAACTCATCAAATGTGGTACATAGTTGATTACTTGATTTCAACATCTTAACACAAAAATATTCACAAGTAAATGCAACATAAGATTCATACCACGCCATAGCTTAAGCACAAATAGAAATTACTCATCAGGGGTTAAAACGACACATAGGAACCAACGTTAAAAGATTATTTTTCCTGTTTTGGGGGGTTAGAACGACTTATTTTGAGGACTAATGTGGTGTTCCATTTGCGGCCAAGACGAGACGATGTTGCTTTGGGCAGCCCGATAGTTGCGCACTACAGCATGCTGTGTCCACAACCATATGCCGCCCTAGACCCCAATAGGAAAAATAACTTGGCCAACCAAAAAACCAGAAATACATATGACAATAGTTACATGGAAGCACCAAAAAATTATCCCTAACCCCTAAATTTCAGATAAGAAAATGACTCCAAGCAGATTTCCAAAAATGAGTCTTCAAGAGCCCTTCAAATAGCAGCAATAGCATTTCAGCAGCAAAACCAAAACCAGGAGTAGCAGCTTTATAACAGCACAAAGCAGCATCAGCCCATAGACCAAGACTCCCAAGCTGAATCTCCTCCACATCTACTCCACAGATCACGCTCTTGTCATAATTTATTTATAGGATGTCCTTGGAATGTGCTGCTTGCACCAATACTTGACTCCCAAGCACCAATACTTGCTTCGGATGTCCTTGGAATGTGCTGCTTGTATTCATACTTTGGAACATTTGGATAAGTTGAAATAAAAACGTTTTTGAAAATAAGTGACAAAATGATGTTTCTCTCCAGAAAATCGGTAATCTTGTGAAAGAGATTAGCATAGCTTTCAAGCCCATCATTTGTGACAATTTTTCACAAACAAAACTCAATAGTTGGCATTTTCCAGGTTGCAGTCATGATCTCAAGAATGTGGACACATGATCGAACTCTTGAGTCCTTGACTTTATTTATTGAATTTTTTGTTTTTGATTAAAGACTCTAAAGCGACTGTTCAAATGATTACGAGGTCCTCCTATACCTTGCCTTAATGGAAAGAATGTAGAGCTATATATATATTTTGCAGCTCCATCAATGCTCAAATGTGCATGCACTCCAGGAAGGCAATTGAGTGGTGGATAAGCTAGCAAACATGGTGCCGGAGCAAGAAACGAGCTGGTCATGCTAGTAACCACCCTGGAGACATCGAGGACATGCTTGTAGCTGATCTAGCAGGCATTGCGTTTGAGACGGGCTCAACCTTTTCTTATTGTTTTCTTATGTACCAAAAGAGAAATGTGGTTGTAATCTACTTCATACGAATTCTTGTGTCTTCTAAACCGAACTTGTATATTCTATTCCTCAATGCATAAAGAAGTTTTGGTGATCTTTACCTAGCATGGTACGTGGTTGATTGAGAATCAAACCTTGAAATATATAATACCACAAAGGTATGGTATTCTTAATTGTCATTCTCAAGCCCCTCAGGCTTTGGCCTAACTCAGGTGGTGAGAACTCCGATTTTTCGTAAGGATGTCTTGTATTTGAACTCAGATTTGTCCATAGATGTATGCAAGTGTAGGACACAATGATTGTAAAGTAGTAAAAAAAAAAAAACAGAGACAAATTAACATGCTTTTACTCTTCATACGCCTTATTGAGGAAGTTTTGAATCAAGTAAAACTTGCATGAATTTTTTCATAGCGGATTACACGAACAACCTATGAAAATGGGAAAAGAACAACCTCTAAAAATGAAATTTTCAAATAGCCCTGTAAGCCTACTCTTGATATCCGTACCAAGTGTCACTCAATCCTGATGTCCTGGTTAGACAGGAATGAAATTTTTTCTTTTTCTGCACTCGCGCAGTGGAGTTTGGATGCCGATTTTGATGAAATGCTGCTACTGGTTTGATGGATGCCTTTGAAAATGTTTTCCTCCAACGCCCCTGCAGTGAAATGGTTGCAGGACTCAACTGACAGAGAAAACGCCTTTTTGTCCAGCTCCAATGTTCTCAATTCAGATTGTGGATATGTGCAAGAGCTAAAATTAAGTCATTGAATGTGCTTGTATCACTTGAAATCTGTTTTATTTTTTATTTTTTGCCAGATCTTTTATTTGGGTGTTGTCGTCGATTCATAATCAACTTCTCCAAATTAAATAAAACTTCAGGGAATATGCAAAACAAATTTCCAATGGAGAAACAAATGGTCAAGTACAACTATTGTCGCTAGCCCTATATACATGGTTGAGCCAAGAATAATCTGTATCCAGTCTTTCACCAATAGCCAAGGGTTGCCAGTTTTCAAGGTACAAACCGTAGTACATGACCTAAAAGCATCATTTTGACAATTTCTTCAGTTTCTTTTGAATAACAAACAGCCAATAAGGCAAGCTGAGTCCTTCAAGCAATATTTAGTTCAGAGGATACAATCCAATTCTAATGTCTGGATGTTTGCCTCGGGCCCTTGGCCTTAAGCACCACCGAAGTTGTTCGTAAAATCAAACTCACCTGCAAATTGAGATCTGTTTACTTGTGTGGTACTGTAACATTTTGCAGTAAGCCCACAGCATTGCATCAAAGTATGTACTAGTAGCTCCCCAAAGAACTCAATATCCAAATACAAAGAGATCCAAGGCATTATCTTTGCCTTGTTTACTCAATAGCTGTAAAATAGAATCTCATTCTGAAATGATGTATAACAGAAAAATGCGACTTTTATAGATAATTCAAGTACTTACAAAGAATTTTTCCAAAATGGACAGTAGAGGAACTAACTACCCATAACATAAACATTGCCAAAATACCTACAGGATAAATAAATGGTCTACGCTTCATTATCTCCATTGGTACTGGCTGTAGTGGCTTTATTTGCTTCACTGATATTTCCATCTCGTGTCAATCTCTTCCATACTTCTAATGCGAGTGTTGATACTATCATTGTCCCGGAGATAACGCCATACACGATGATCCATGCTTTTGCAAGCTTAAGAATGTAGAAGCCGACCCATATGTTGGCGAAGCTCAAGAGAAGGAAGTGTAACCGGTGAGATGATGAAACCAATTTCAAAGATATCTATGCTTGTGGTCCTTGACTGGCCGCAAAAATAGAGCAGAGATCTGAAGCGGTCCAAGGCAGAAAAGAGTGATTCCAATGCCCATGTGGCAAGGGTGATGAACGCCAGCGGACTTGATGCCAAGGTGGAGCCCAGTTGCACCTCCGGCCATGCCGAGTAAGTATCCAGGGAGCTGAAGAGTGATGTGAACGTAGAACCAGAGAAGGTCTGCTTTTGGACCAACAGCCTTCAAGTTCCTTGCCGCCGTAAATCCGACTGGCATCATGACTCCCCAACTAACAGTGTTTAGTACTCCATGTGTAATCTTGAGTCGGTTTTTAACACTCCCACTGTGAGATGCCGAGGCTTGTCCCGATGAAAGGTTGAGAGTGCCCATCGATTGTAGATGATTTCCAGAAACTTGATGCATTCCAAGTGTACTTCCGGATACTGGTCCATCTTGCCAAACATGACTAACACTGGTAGTGTTTTCTGGAAGCTCAGTGACGGCATATATAACCATCTGGTTGTCGGAAAACGAGGTCGACAGATCCAAGACATGGAAACTTAGGTTCCCCTCTTGAAGTTGGGTGCCGTAGCTGGTAACAGGTGAAGTGAAGACAGCCATGGTTCCGTCGGGCTTTGGGTAGGCAACAATGGCTTGATCATGAGTTCCGATCATGCCTTTCGAAGTGGGATTGATACCCCATGCAACTCACGTCGATGAACCGACTTGGCTGTGCCGGTAAGCTACGTGGAGAGTGGACGAAGAAGAGTCGTGCGTTCAGTGGAGGAACGAATCGAGATTGGGAAGATCGGTGCACGAAGCGAAGACTTTGTTGTTTGGGAACACAAAGTTGGAACACGACGAACGAACCCCATCCGGAAGAGCGAGAGACGGAACCAAAGAGCGAGTGATCAGAAGACAAAACAGAAGAAGGACGTTATGTCTTGCCATGCAAAGATGTTATCGAAGAGGTTTGGGTATAGGGTTGAGTGGAAGTGCAGAAGCAATGAAAGAATGCTGCTATAAGGGAAGTAGAGGGCTGAGCTTGAGTTTATTTTTCGTGGGTTAGAATGTTGGCATGGGCTCTCCTTATATAGGCATCGTAACTCTTAGTTCATACACGAAACCGGTGACCAATTCTAAGGGAATTAGGATTTCTTGTTGCCCAATTTATGGGAGATTAGGATAAAAATACATAAATAAATAAATTTACGAAGATTATTTGATGCCCCTGGGCGTTGCCACTTGGTGCTCCAATTCTTTTTACGACCATATGTTTGAATGGAACCCACATCAAATGTGTGTTGGAAAAATGTCTGGAATATCAAGTGGCGGTGTCCAAGAGGATTGAATAAATTTTCCCAAGTGAGCATTTATGTAAAAGCACAAATAAACTGCAACGCGTACGTGCTTCAAGCGGTTCAAACGAATAGGGCCTATAGGCCCTAAACCATTGAGTTTCTGTGACATCCTCTTGCTTAATTGCCAAAACAACTTTCTAATTTTCATTTTCACTTCAACTTCCAAGCGAACAAGGGAAAAAACAATTGAGCTTTTTTTGAAACCGAAAACAATTGAACTTTAGACCAATCTTGGCCACGCTCCGGTCCATCTACTCTCACCTTGATCAATAAGTCTACGTACACTCCTGCTAATCACTTCCGGATCACTTCTCTTTCACATATGTGTGGGGCCGATATATATGTGAGAAAGGAGTGGTCGGTAGAAGTGTATATAGCATTGTTGCACCTTGATGGCTCAAATGTTCTTGAATCCTTAAAAAGATCATCTAAAAGGAAAACTAAGTGAATTGGCTATCATTAACTACACAATTTTTAATAATCATGCCCTGTTTTTTTGTGTTGATGACCATCTAATGATTCACATCAAGAAGTTGAGCATAGTGAGAGACTTAGACAAAACCCAAATAAAATTAACTTTGATGAGATGTAACTCTTAATCCATCTGATTGGACCTATTAGCTTTTAAGAGGTGAGTTTATATAGGGCTTGGAGTCTATGAAGAGACGTGAAACCCCACTTTGATTGTTAACTTACAAAATTCCCCGCTAAACCCCCACCGATCTATACAATATTGCCCGGGAAAAAAAAAAAAAAAAAAAAGAAGGGGTAACTTTGATTAGTAGCACTTTCACCATTATTTGCGCAGCCCAATGGCACCAAATCATTCACCAAAATAGTCCAAAAGAATCCATATGGATGGTCATCTATATTGGTCCTAGTTGGGTTGAATTTGAACTGCTTGTCTCAGACCTTATTCTCCCGCTGCGGCCCTTCGGTGAGGAGTTGAGGGAAATTCCAGTTTCTTCTCCTCGCCGGGGACTTCCGCTGCTTCTTTGCATGTACAATACATTCTGGAGATTGATAGATTCATGAGAGTGCCAAAGTCACAACTGATAATGAGCCCATTAACAAACCCCAGCGTGCAAACTGCAAAATACTTGGATAATTTTCACGGTACAAATCTTCTTTATTTTCTTATAACTCTACGCTCACCCCTGACTAATAGAATCTGGCAGGGTTTCAACATGAGGCCATAGTCTTTTTGATAAAGTTATTAGGTCTGAGTCAAATATCAAAGAAGACCATTGTCTGAAAACGCATCATAATCGACAGAAAAAATTATGGGATAATCTTACGACCCTTGAGAGAATTTCGAGGATGATTTCTTCTGGGATGTTGGGGGAATTGTTGGGATCAGATTTTAATTTGATTTTCCTTCGTTTCCCCAGGTTTGCTGCTTCTTCCTTGTCCTCGCTCCATTCTTTTTGAAAACTGTTTACCGCTTTTTTATGAAAACCCCAGCGATGCTTATCGTGGTAGTAAATTGGAAAAATTATTTATTCAACCCCACACATCAGTTAAATTGGAAAAAGGCCCGAAAAAATTATTGGTGGTTTCGATCCCAACACCCGGCCAATATCTCTCTAACAGCACATATTTCTCGAAAGTCCATCACTAAAGTGTGTGAATTCCGTACGAAGCGTTTTTCTTTAAGCCTACTTTAAAGTGAAAATAAGGTAATAATTGGGGATATAGGTAATGAGTGGAAAGAGATAGAGAGAAATAAGATTAATGATTGGATATAGGAGTAATAAGTGGAGAGAGAAATTAAAATAATAATTAAAATTATAGGTAATGAGTGAATTTGGGTTTCGAAAATTTTTTCTAAACCCCAAACCGAACAAGGGCTTAAGGCTATATTAGTTTGGAAGTTTTGCTTTGTTTTTATTTTGTTTTTCAATCATTATCCTCCTCATTTTTTCAATTATTATCCTATTTCTCCAATAATTACTTTCTCATCTCTCTCTATCTCTCTCCAATCATTATCCCTATTTTCAATCATTATCCTATTTCTTTCTCCACCAACTACCAAAACTAAACTAAACTCTCAACCAAACAAAGCCTAAATATTCTTTGAAAAATTACTAGCCGATCACATCTTGAAACTTATTGATCTTGTAATATTCTAGATTAAGAATTCTTTAGAGATAACTTAAGACCAAATAAAAAGGAGATATACTTAAAACCTGATAAACAGAACAACTCCCATCCATCTCTCCAAAGGCGGCAGCCATGTCCGATTGCGGAACCCTAATTCCCCAGGAAATCCTCACCGACATACTCTCTCGACTACCCGTCAAATCACTTTGCCGATTCAAGTGTGTTTCTCCCTCCTGGAATTCCCTTATCTCCAACCCCTACTTCGCCAAAACTCATCTCAATCGAACCAATACCCGAAACCCTAAATACCTAGATGATCAGAGAAACATTTTCATCTCCAGCTCTCTCAATCTCTACTCCATTGACATCGGTGACGTCATTTCGACCGCCACAAAGCTTGATTTTCCTACGGTGGAACGGCACGCTGCCAACAAGTGGGTCCAGGTATGGAGCTCTTGTGATGGCTTGGTTTTAGTTTCCTACGATGATAATTCCAACTTATTGTTGTTAAATCCATCAACTAGAGAATGTAAGAAACTTCCCGCACCGTCTGATGTACCCAATCCGGTTGTCACCTGCGGGTATGGATATGGGGTGGGTTACAATTCCTCTACGGATGATTACAATATTGTGAGGCTCTCTTCTCAGAGTAATATCTCGATTGTGGATGTCTATTCACTGAAAAATAATGCTTGGAGGAGAATTCAACATATCGACTATGTCGTTGTCGGAACCTCATCGTTTCGTGGTGGGGTTTTCTTAAATGGGTGTCTCCATTGGCTTTGTTTTAGCCTTAGGAATCGGTCCTATGCGATTGGTGCTTTCAGTTTGTCGGATCAGATTTTCAGGGAAGTGCCGATGCCTGCTGGTTTTCGTCAAGGATGGTTGACATTGTATTTTTGTGTGGAGGTTGTTGGGGGTTGTCTCCGTTTGGTTGACAGGCAGGTTTCTTACACAAGTCAGGTTTGGAAGATGGAGGAGTACGGGGTAGGAGAGTCTTGGACCGAACTTATGATTGATTTACCTACTGGAACGCCTAGTTTGTGTTTACTGTGTCACCTAGCGGAAGACAAACTTTTGTTTGATGAAAATAGAAGAAGGGAGGGAAAGAAACTGTTTGTGTATGGTTCGAAAAAAGAAACACTGAGGGACATGGTGGTTGCTGGAATTCCAAGTGAATTTACTTTTGGGTGTGTGTACGTCGAGAGCCTCATCTCTCCTATTCTCGGATGAGGAATTGGGAAGCAATGAGAGCTTCTCCCGGTATGTTTGTGTATAAAAATGTCCTGTCTTTCGTTTATTTATATTTGTATGTTCTTATTATGGGAGCTTCTGTAGTTCAAGGTTTTTGGAGGTTGCACATCCATGTTATCCTTTATTGATACTTATATAGCTTTGGTAGTTTGAGTTATATAGGGCATTGGTTGGTGATCGATGTATGTTGAACTATCATGCCCACTTTAAATGGTTGCAGTCTAACCTGTGAAGCTTGAAAACTGAATAGGATGTCCTTTGTTAGTGTCCTTTACAAGCTGATGCTGCCAAGGTGGCAAGGTCCAGCCGACTCTGTTATGCTGCACTCTTATATTTGATCATCAACTTCTTCAGGAAAAGAAAAATAGACGATGAACATGATACTTTAGGTGGGGCTCATACTTCATATCTGCATCTTATCTGTGTAATTTAAATCCTTTAAGTGTCGAAAACTGTTTGAATATTCTCTTTTTTTATGAGCCGAAAAAGAAATTATCAATCTTTGAGAGACAGAGTTATGAAGATTAAAGAGATCTTGAGCATGACGACATCACGAGGAGAAAGCATCCCAACGGGCAAATAAGTTCAAGCAACTGAACTAAATTATGTTTGTTTCTTTTCTTTTCTTTTTTTCCCGGAATTGTTAGTGACAATGTAACCACACCTGAAAAGTTTGTGTGTTATATGACTCTTGGGAAGTCGAAGGTATCGGTCAACAATTATGTTCGTAACTCATCAAATGTGGTACATAGTTGATTACTTGATTTCAACATCTTAACACAAAAATATTCACAAGTAAATGCAAAATAAGATTCATACCACGCCATAGCTTAAGCACAAATAGAAATTACTCATCGGGGGTTTAAACGACGCATAGGAAGCAACGTTAAAAGATTTATTTTTCCTGTTTTGTGGGGTTAAAACGATGTAGTTTGAGGACCAATGTGGTGTTCCATTTGCGGCCAAAATGACATTGGTTTGGGTAGCCCGATAGGACTGTAGTGCGCCACGCATTACAGCATGCTGTGTCTACAACCATACGCCGCCCTAGACCCCAATAGGAAAAATAATGGTGGGCCAAGAGCCAACCAAAAACCCAGAAATAAATATGACAAAAGTTACATGGAAGCACCAAAAAAATTATCCCTACCACCTAAATTTTCAGATAAGAAAATGACTCTAAGCAGATTTCCAAAATGAGTCTTCAAGGGCCCTTCCAATAGCAGCAATAGCATTTTGGCAGCAAAACCAAAACCAGGAGTAGCAGCATTATAACAGCACAAAGCAGCATCAGCCCATAGACCAAGACTCCCAAGCTGAATCTCCACATCTACTCCACAGATCACGCTCTTGTCGTAATTTATTTGTAGGATGTCCTTGGAATGTGCTGCTTGCACCAATACTTGACTCCCAAGCACCAATACTTGCTTCGGATGTCCTTGGAATGTGCTGCTTGCAGTCGTACTTTGGATAAGTAGAAATAAAAATGTTTTTGAAAATACGTGACTGATGTTTTTCTCCAGAAAATCGGTAATCTTGTGAAAGAGATTAGCATAGCTTTCAAGCCCATCATTTGTGACAATGTTTCACAAACAAAACTCAATAGTTGTTTTCCAGGTTGAAGCAAGATATAGTTAAATTGGGAGCTCTAGCAAGTCATGATCTCAAGAATGTGGACGTGTGATCGGACTCTTGACTTTATTTTTTGATTTTTTTGTTTTTGATTAAAGACTCTAAAGTGACTGTTCAAATGATTACGAGGTCCTCCTATACCTTGCCTTAATGGAAAGAATGCAGAGCTATATATATATTTTGCAGCTCCATCAATGCTCAAATGTGCATGCACTCCAGGAAGGCAATTGAGTGGTGGATAAGCTAGCAAACACGGTGCCGGAGCAAGAAACGAGCTGGTCATGCTAGTAACCACCCTGGAGACATCGAGGACATGCTTGTAGCTGATCTAGCAGGCATTGCGTTTGGGACGCGCTCAACCTTTTCTTATTGTTTTCTTATGTACCAAAAGAGAAATCTGGTTGTAATCTACTTCATACGAATTCTTGTGTCTTCTAAACTGAACTTGTATATACTATTCCTCAATGCATAAAGAAGTTTTGGTGATCTTTACCTAGCATATTACGTGGTTGATTGAGAATCAAACCTTGAAATATATAATACCACGAAGGTATGGTATTCTAAATTGTCATTCTCAAGCCCCTCAGGCTTAGGGCTAGCTCAGGTGGTGAGAACTCCGATTTTTCTTAAGGATGTCTTGTATTTGAACTCAGATTTGTCCATAGATGTATGCAAGTGTAGGACACAATGATTGTAAAGTAGTTAAAAAAAAAAAAAAACAGAGACGGATTAACGTGCTTTTACTCTTCATACGCCTTATTGAGGAAGTTTTGAATCAAGTAAAACTTGCATGAATTTTTTCATAGCGGATTACACGAACAACCTATGAAAATGGGAAAAGAACAACCTCTAAAAATGGGAAAAGAACAACCTCTAAAAATGGAATTTTCAAATGGTCCTCTAAACCTACTCTTGATATCCGTACCAAGTGTCGCTCGATCCTGATGTACTGGTTAGACTGGAATGAAATTTTTTCTTTTTCTGCACTCGTGCGGTGGAGTTTGGATGCCGATTTTGATGAAATGCTGCTACTGGTTTGATGGATGCCTTTGAAAGTGTTTTCCTCCAACGTACGCCCCTGCAGTGAAATGGTTGAAGAACTCAACTGACAGAGAATGAACTTGCAGAAGATCATAGACCTTGTAAATTTTTTCAAGGATGCCCAGAACAGAATTGCAATTGCTTTGAACTTGCAGAAGATCATAGAAGCTTGGTTGACAATATTTGCTCACATGGGTTTGTTTATAAGCATAGCAGTAGCTGTCGCTTTTCATCCCGTTGGGTTCTCAGTTGGTTGCTATCTGAAATTGAGGCATCCCCTAATATCGATTTCCAGTCGACTTTATGACCAACTCAGAATTGATGTGATATAAGCGCTCACTCGTGCCTTTCTGAGCTCCACGTTCCCGTTGCCAGTCCATACCCTGCCACCTCTTCTCATTGTTGCTGCTTTTTTGAGTGCGTATCAACAACTCATGTCCTCAGAGTTATACAACTAAGGTGAACGATAGAGAGACTGAAAGAGAAAATGCCTTTTTGTCCAGCTCCAATGTTCTCAATTCAGATTGTGGATATGTGCAAGAGCTAAAATTAAGTCATTGCATGTGCTTGCATGTATCACTTGAAATCTGTTTTATTTTTTATTTTTTGCAAGATCTTCTATTTGAGTGTTGTCGATTCATAATCAACTTCTCCAAAATAAAACTTCAGAGAATTTGTATACCAAATTTCCAAATGGAGAAACAAATGGTCAAGTGCAACTATTGTCGCTAACCCTATATATATATATGGTTGAGCCAAGGATAATCTGTATCCTGTCTTTCACCAATAGCCAAGGGTTGCCAGTTTTCAAGCAAACCGTAGTACATGACCTAAAAGCATCATTTTGACAATTTCTGCAGTTTCTTTTGAATAACAAACAGCCAATAAGGCAAGCTGAGTCCTTCAAGCAAATATTTAGTTCAGAGGATACAATCCAATTCTAATGTTTGGATGTTTGCCTCGGGCCCTTGGCCTTAAGCACCACCGAAGTTGCTCGTAAAATCAAACTCACCTGCAAATTGAGATCTGTTTACTTATGTGGTACAGTAACATTTTGCAGTAAGCCCGCAGCATTGCATCAAAGTATGTACTAGTACCTCCCCAAAGAACTCAATATCCAAATACAAAGAGATCCAAGGCATTATCTTCGCCTTGTTTACTCAATAGCTGTAAATTAGAATCTCGTTCTGAAATGATATATAACAGAAAATCCACTTTTATAGTACTTACAAAGATTTTTCCAAAACAGACAGTGGAGGAACTAACTATCCATAACATAAACATTGCCAAAATACCACGATAAATAAATGGTCTACGCTTCATTATCTCCATTGGTACTGGTTGTAGTGGCTTCATTTGCTTCATTGATATTTCCATCTCGTGTCATTCTCTTTCATACTTCTAATGCGAGTGTTGATATTATCATTGTCCCGGAGATAACGCCATACACGATGATCCATGCTTTTGCAGGCTTAAGAGTGTAGAAGCCGACCCATATGTTGGTGAAGCTCAAGAGATCTGGAGTAGTCCAAGGCAGAAAAGTGTGATTCCAATGCCCATGTGGCAAGGGTGATTAACACCAGCGGACTTGATGCCAAGGTAGAGCCCAGTTGCACCTCCTGCCTTGCCGAGTAATATCCAGGGAGCTGAAGAGTGATGTGAACGTAAAACCAGAGAGGGTCTACTTTTGGACCAACAGCCTTCATGTACCTTGCTGCCATAAATCCAAGTGGCATCACGATTTCCCAACTAACAGTGTTTAGTATGTAATCTTGAGTCGGTTTTTTAAACTCCCACTGTGAGATGCCGAGGCTTGTCCTGATGAAAGGTTGAGAGTGCCCATCGATTGGAGATGATTTCCAGAAACTTGATGCATTCCAATTGTACTTCCGAATACTGGTCCGTCTTGCCAAACATGACAAACACTGGTAGTGTTTTCTGGAAGCTCAATGAAGGCATATATAGCCATCTGGTTGCCGAAAAACGAGGTCGACAGATCCGAGACATGGAAACTTAGGTTCCCCTCTTGAAGTTGGGTGCCGTAGCTGGTAACAGGTGAAGTGGAGACAGCCATGGTTCCGTCGGGCTTTGGGTAGGCAACAATGGCTTGAGTTCCGATCATGCCTTTCGAAGTGGGATTGATACCGCGTACCCATGCAACCCACGTCGATGAACCGACTTGCCTGTGCCAGTAAGCTACATGGAGAGTGGTCGAAGAAGAGTCGTGCGCCCAGTGGAGGAACGAATCGAGATAGGGAAGATCGGTGCACAAAACGAAGACTTTGTTGTTTGGGAACACAAAGTCGAAACACGATGAACGAACCGCATCCGGAAGAGCGAGAGACGGAACCAAAGAGCGAGTGATCAGAAGACAAAACAGAAGCAGGACGTTATGTCTTGCCATGCAAAGGTGTTATCGAAGAGGTTTGGGTATAGAGTTGAGTGGAAGTGCAGAAGCAATGAAAGAATGCTGTTATAAGGGAAGTAGAGGGCAGAACGTGAGTTTATTTTTCGTGGGTTAGAATGTTGGCATGAGCTCTCCTTGTATAGGCATCGTAACTCTTTGTTCATACACGAAGCCCGTGACCAATTCTAAGTGAATTAGGATTTCTTGTTGCCCAATTTATGGGAGATTAGGATAAAAAAATAAATAAATTTACGGGAGATTATTCGATGCCCCTGGGCGCCGCCACTTGGTGTTCCAATTCATTTTATGACCATATGTTTGATTGGAACCCACATCAAATACGTGTTGGAAAAGTGTCTGGGATATCAAGTGGCGGTGTTCGAGAGGTTTGAATAAAATTTCCCAAGTGAGCATTTGTGTAAGAGCACAAATAAACTGCAACGCTGTTTACATCTTAAAATATGTCACCCAATGAGAAAATTACACGTGGCATCAAATAACGTGTTGACTAATCAGAACATGTCTCAATTAGACCCGGGATGCAGAGGATTACGGGGTTTAATGATGATGTTGTTTTAGTACTAAACGGTATTGTTTTGATTGGAACCGGCGACGTTTGGTTAGCAAATAGGGATGATTTTAGAAATGGTTGAGTTTAACCGTTGGTTAATCCTTAAGGTCATCGAACGGTGCCACTACTACCTTGATTTATAACGAAAGTTAGACGCGATTGCAGGGAATCATTTGGGCCAGTCGTGTGACACTAACCCATGTTGCATAAAGACATGAGTACCACGATCCAGGAAGCAGCCACGAACACCATTATCAAGCATGAAGAGAGAAAAGAATTCTGGAAATATCATGGCAACCGTTCGAAGGCCCCTCTTAACCGTTTTGAGGGGGAAATGGGCAGTTCGAGCAAAACGTGGGGATTAACGTGGGAAGAGGAGATCGAAGGCAGACCCATCGTCTATAAATAGAAGAAGCAAGTGAAGAGAAAGCCCCCGACAAAAATTCATATCATCTGACAATTCATACAAAATGATTGCTCAGAGATTTATCTTAGTAGATTAGTGTTTAGATTAGTTTAGAATATGATCTTTTTGTAAGTTGAAGGCTTATTTGCATGTAAGACTACTTTTGATTAAATTCAAATTCTCTTATTTCTCTTTAAGCTTTTTCTTACCAAAGAATAGACGTTTGTAAGTTCACTTCTGATTAAATTCAGTGCACTTACATTTCTGTATTATTCTTGATAGAATCTCAAGAGTGTTTGCATACAAACTTACCTTTGATTAGATTCAGGTTTGTTTGTGTTCAATCATCTTTTTTGATTCGAAGAGTATCAATCTTTTATTTGGTTGATACCTTAAGGAAAAATCCTCTTAGTTGAGGTAATCGGACAGATAACACAGTTGTCTGATTCAAATTAGTTGAAAAGAATAATTTCTTTTTTGAAGTTAGTTCTTTTCTGCCACGCCCGCACACAATCATTTGCCATTTGATTGCGCTAATTCAGCCCAAACAATTTTTGGCACGCCCGGTGGGACACAAAGGTGTCAAAATGCCAAGGCTTCGAAAACAAATAGGGACACCCATTGGTGATTTAGTGCCAGAGGAACAGGCTGTGCCAGAACAGGTCGTAGAACCAAGAACGCCTATCAACCCTGTGTTTCCTCCTCAATTGGGTTTTGGAATGGAAGAGCTTCCTTCTGAAGAGCCTTCTTACGAAGTGCCTCCTTATGAAGTGCCCCCAAATTTCCAAAAGGGACAAGCCAGTGGCAAGAATCACGATAAGGAGGAAATGTTTAGAGAAATGATGATAGCTTTTAGAGAGATGGCTCAAACTCAAAGAGCCATGATCAAAGGCATAAAAAATAGGTTACCTAATCCAAAGCCAGCGAGAAATAGTCCAAGGAATATTAGGCTAGATAATCATGCTGACTCAAGCACTCACCAAAGTCCCTTCGAAGGAAGGCTTGGAGAGGACGTTGGTCAAGGTAAGATAAGGTCTAGGACAGGTAAAGAGAAGATGTATCCAGAGGAAATACCACAATCTTGGTATGAGCCAGTGAAGCTTACAAAGCCTGTTTTGGAAATTCCAAAGCAATCTCCTGGTATTACTATTGGGGTTCCAAGAAATGCTAGAGATAGGCAGAGTGTTAACCCTCTCTTGAAACCCACACTTGGGAGATGGGAGGATGATATAGAACTGGAACGAGGTTATAGACCCGAGAAAGGGAGTAATAACCCACAGCATTCTCGTCAAAATTTTCCAACTACCAAAAATCCCATCACAACAGCTTGTGGAAGTCATAGGCCTGCTCGAGTTAATGTTGCAGTTGACCAAATGCAGCAGCCATGGTATGGGAGACTTCTCAGAGAAAACCAAGGAGATTTTAACACGATAAAGGAAGTTTATGGAGATGATTTTGTAGAACCAGAACCACCCATAGAAAATCAAGAACAAAATTTCATCGTAGGCAACCCAATACTAAAAGACCAAGTTATGGGCCTCATACAAGAAGTTTGTGGACCTCGAACTCGGGGGGTACAACCTCAAATCTATAGAAAACCATATCCAGAATGGGTAGACACAACGTTTCAGATCCCTAGAGAATTTAAAATCCTAGATTTTACTTTGTTCTATGGGGATGGGAGACAATCTTCTATAGAACATATTGCTAGGTTGCCCAACGTAAGAACTTGGCTCAAAATGGTTTCATGAAGTTGAAGCTATTTCCAAATTCCTTATCTGGGCCAGCTTTTGCATGGTACACCAATTTACCACCGGGATCGATAACAAATTGGTTTCAGATGGAAAAGGTGTTCCATGCACAGTTCTTTAATGCTGAGCCTAAAGTATCTATGGCAAACTTGGCTAGGCTAAGGCAGAAACTGGATGAAAAAGTAGCAGACTTCGTGTCTAGGTTCAAAAGGGCAAAAACCAAGTGCAAACTCCAACTGCCAGAGGCAGAATTTGTGAGATTAGCACAAGATGGTTTAGAAAGAGAACTTCGAAAGAGGTTTGATTCTACGGAATTTAGAGACTTTGCAGATCTAACTTATAAAGTGGCTAGATACGAATCGCTGCTAGAAGAGGATATGGACAGACATAATTTCTCTTACCCAACATATTATAGAGACCCCAATTATGAGATAGATGCTGCAGAAATTATAGAACACGATCCTTGTATTTGCGAGCCTTAATTTAAAAGAATGTTTCTCTAGAGCAGAAGTTTAAGTAAAAAGAAATCACTAAAGTATATTCTTTCAATATATCTAAAGCTTATGAGATCTTTGACTTTTTGTTAAGAAAGAAAATCGTTAAGCTGCCTTCGAATGTGAAATTGCCAACAGCAGAAGAGAAGAATGGAAAAACTTACTGCAAATGGCATGACTCTTGGTCTCATTCGACTAAGTTTTGTAATGTTTTTTGTGACAGGATTCAGGAGCAAATCAAGAAAGGAAGAATCAAATTTCCTGAAAAGGCTATGGGGATAGATGCAGTGCCTTTTCCAAAGGTGGAAGAAGTTAACACCAACGTGCCCACTTCACTGGCTCGAACTGTCAAGAAGTATTGGCAAGATAAGGAGGCGCCAGTGAACATGAATACCATCCAGTATAGAAGAGGTAAGCCATACACTGGCCACCCTCGAGGCATGGGGATAAGGTAAAATCACTATAGGCAAGCTAATGCTGGTTTTCCTCCACAAAGGTTCCCAGGTAATAATCATTTACCCATGTTAGAAGCCTCATTTTTGGAATGCTTATGTGTGGGATGCAAAGCCAACTATCTGGTTTTTAAGGACTTGGATAGAAAGGGTGTGAGTTTTTTCCCAAAGGAGATGGAAATAAAAAGAATGGCTCCAGCACAAGCAAAGCCAAGTGACAACAAGCCTTGGTTAGCATCGAAGAGAGATGTGCCTACCAGCCCTATCCCACCCATCCACAGAAGAGAGCTGCCACCTTCGAAGAAAGCCAATATTGGCCAGACATCAAAGGCACAAGAAGAAGCCAAACAAGAGGAATTCACTTTGGTGAAGGGAGTTCCTGACTGGTTTCTGAAACAAGTCAAGCCTGATTTGTTCCAAGGGTACAAAAATTCGAACAGGAGTGAGAATAAAACTTTCAAGCCGCCAAGTTCGAACTCTGGAAACTAGGTATTGATCAGGGATCCCAAGTCCAAAATACCACAGATGGTTCCATTGCTTTCAAGAACACAGAAAAGAAAGCTTCAGAGAAAGTATACGCTTTTCCAGTCAGGAGAATCCTCAACAGGGGAAGAATCAGGAAGGGGAGCAAGGCCTAATCCGAGGTTTGACAGGGCTAAAAGGGACCCAGAAGAGTTTCGAATCCAGTATCAAGAGAGAGAGACATTGAAAAAAGTAGCTTCTGCCATGCTCGTAGAAGACCTTGACCCACCTTCTCCCAATTCATTGGCTAGTTATCAATCTGGTTTGCTCGAAACCATGTTGGTGGAACAAGGAGGGATAGAAGGAAGTTCTTCCCCTATGGAAGTATCAACACATGAAGTTGAAGGTAAAGATGCGAGGGAAACCCAAGCAATCAAACCAGTCAAGGAGGTAGCAACAATTCAGTTTAGAGGCCAACCAGAAGTACAAGTTAATATGGTTTACCCAAGCTCTATGGATTTCTTTAAGAATGGTCAGATATCCAAAGACCAAGATGATGCTTGGTTGAATTTGGGCAAGTCAGACTGTTCTGAAGAAACACGTAATGATGAGGAATTAAATATTATATGTAATGATTGTGATCTGGAGGAAGTGGCCCAAATTGAGATGGACGAAAGCCTGGTATGTGAAATTGAGTAGAATCAAGAGAGTTTGGAGGTAAGCTCAAAAGAAAGTGCTCGTTTTGTACCAGATTCCATGTCCGACATCGAATATCCCTTGGTAATAGATTTAAATTATGTGGAAATTTCATATCCATTTAAATTGCCTACTAACGCTATGAGACAACATTTGCGTCCATTATATATTACTGCATATTTTGATGGAATCCCACTTAACAGAATCTTGGTGGATAATTGGGCTGCAGTGAACATTTTGCCTTTCCGAACCTTAAAAAAATTAGGAAAAGGAAAAGCAAAATTGATTCCAACTAGCACATCCATTGTAGGGTTTACTAGGGAAAGCCAGCATGCCAGGGGAATAATCTCCATTAGATTGGCAGTGGGAGGAATAGAAACTGACACTACTTTCTTTATAGTTGACACATATGCTAAATATAATGCGTTATTAGGAAGAGATTGGATTCATGTTAATGGATGTATTCCTTCTTCTATGCATCAAGAGTTAATGATTATTAAGTATGATAAGGCAAAGAAGTGGGGGTTGAAGGAGTCAAAACTGATCCTCATCCATTTAGTGCCACCGCGAATTTTGCAGAAGCAGAAATGTACAAATCAGATGTAGTTCCTTTGAGTGAACTGCTCCAGGCAGCCACTTACCCAACCAACGAGCTGGAAATAGGAGAATTGGCAGAGCTGAAATCGAAGCTGAAACAAGTAGTTGATTATGAATGAAACACTCCAAAAGACGATGCTGCTTGGATGTAAATCCAAAGAAGAGGCAGAAGAAGAGACCAACTCATTGGCTTTAGTGAGATATGTCGCTCTGGGGATCGAACAGAATATTCAAGAGGACAATATATGGGAAGACGTTATGCAGGATAATAAGCTTCATGAGGAGGAAATCCATCTAACGTCTCAAGAACAGATTAAGGCTCAAGACCTTTTGGAGGAAGTAAGATTGGGAGATGAGCATAATCCCAATCCAGTGTTTATTAATAAACAGCTTGAATCAGATATGAAAGCTGGATTAATAGCACTGTTGAAATCAAATAAGGAATGCTTTGCATGGAGTTACAAAGAACTGCCTGGATTGGACAGGGAATTGATGGAGCATAGGTTACCTATAAAGGCACAATTCAAACCTGTGAAATAACCAACCAGGAAGATGAGTCCAGAGACTATTGCAGGTGTCAAAAAGGAGATGCAGAGGCTTCTAGAAGCAGGTTTCATTAGAACAGTCAGGTATGTTGAATGGCTATCTAATATGATTCCAGTCCCAAAAAAGAATGGAAGTATCAGGATCTATGTTGACTTTCGAAACCTAAATACTGCAACCCCTAAGGATGAATATCCAATGCCTAATGTGGATACACTTGTGGACAATTCAGCTGGTCACAAGGTATTGTCCATTATAGATGGGCATTCAGGGTACAATCAAATTTGCATAGCGGAGGAAGATGTGCATAAAACAGCATTTGCTTGCCCTGGTAACATTGGTATTTTTGAATGGGTCAAAATGCCATTTGGGCTGAAGAATGCTGAGCCACATATCAGAGAGCTATGAATGCAATTTTTCATAATATGGTGGGAAGTTTTCTAGAGTGCTACATAGATGATATCATTGTGAAGTCAAATTCTGATGAGGATCATTTACAACACTTAGAAAAGGCATTTCAACAAATGAAACACTATCAGCTGAAGCTGAATCCAGAAAAGTGTACTTTTGGAGTATCAGTCGAAAAATTTCTGGGATATTTAGTTCACAACAAAGGAATACAAGTTGACAAGTACAAAGCTAAGGCTATTATTGAAGCTAAGCCACCTTCTACCAAGGAGTCGCAAAGGTTCCTTGGTTAATTAAATTTCCTTCGAAGATTTATATCTAATACTGCAGGAAAAACTAATATTTTCTCTTCTTTGTTAAAACTGAAGGAAGGGGAGGAATTCAAGTGGTCTAGAGAGCACGATGAAGCCTTCGAAGCCATCAAGAGGTATCTAGCTAACCCTGCTGTGTTGGCACCACCCATCAAAGGAAAGCCAGTAAAGTTGTACCTGGCTGCAACACAAGACTCAATAGGAGTATTGTTGGCTCAAGACAATGAAAATGGCAAGGAAAGAGCAGTTTATTATCTTAGTAGGTTTTTAAACTCCTGTGAATGCAAGTATGCTGCAGTAGAGAAATTATGTTTAACTTTATTTTATGCTTCCAAGAAACTCAGGCATTATATGTTGCCCAGAGTAACTTATGTTATTTTTCAAACTGAAGTAATTAAGCACATGCTTTCGAAGCCAGTGCTTAGTGGGAAGATTGGGAAATGGATTGTGTCTTTAATTGAGTTTTGTCTTGAATATGTACTTCAAAAATCAGTAAAAGGCCAAGTATTGACCAACTTTTTAGCCGAGCATCCCAATGAGTATGAGGCACCAAGGGTATTGGAGGCCAGTGTGGTTGAAATCAAGCCATGGAAATTATGGTTCGATGGATCAAGAACTGTTCAGATGGCTGGAGTGGGCATAATTCTGGAATCCCCCCAAGGTTTGAAAACCAAATATGGTTTTCGACTCAGTGAGGGACAATGCTCCAACAACCAGGCAGAATATGAAGCGTTGATCATAGGATTAGAAATTTTACTTAAATTAAAAGTTAGTGTTGCTGAAATCTTTGGAGACTCTCAGTTGGTAATTAACCAACTAAATGGGCAGTTTAAATGCACGAGTCCAGCACTAACAATTTATTATCAACATGCAAGGAAACTGATGAACCAATTCTTTATACTTACTTTGACTTATATCCCTAGATTCTTCAATGAAGAAGCTGATGAAATAGCTCAAAGGGCGTTTGGTTATAGAGTTTTGTCAGAAAATGAAAGGGAATTTTGTCAATTAATTTTGAGAAAATCCATGCCTGTGTTAAATAATAGGTTGACTGGTTTCGAAGTATTAGAAATTGATGCTCCTATTAATCAAAATGTAGATTGGAGGCAAGTACTGATCGATTACGTAACCAAGCCAGATGGTGTTGCAGACAAAGCAACCAGATTGAGAGCAATAAATTATATTATGTACAACAATGAGCTATTTAAAAGGGGGATGGATGGCCTTCTTTTAAAATATTTAAGCAAAGTAAATGCATTCAAAGTAATGGCTGAAGTCCATGAAGGAATTTGTGGAGCACACCAAGCTGGTATAAAGATGAGGTGGTTAATAAGGAGATATGCGTATTACTGGCTTACCATCCTCAAAGATTGTATAGATTATGCAAAAGGATGTCAAGCTTGTCAAAAGACATGCCCATTCAAGCATTTACCAGTCACATATTTGCAGTATGTAATAAAACCATGGCCTTTTAGGGGATGGGCTATGGACATGATTGGGATGATTTATCCTCCTTCATTGGAAAAGCACAAATTCATCTTAGTGGCTACTGATTATTTCACGAAATGGGTAGAAGCCCAAACTTATCAGGAGGTCAAACAAACCCATGTCATCGATTTTATAAAAGGGATCATGTACAGATTTGGAAGCCCTCAAACGATAACAGTGGATAATGGCTCCATATTCGAAGGAAAGTTGGTGAAGGATTTTGCTACTAATCATGGAATTGCATTAATATATACTAGTACTTATTATACTCAGTCGAATGGTCAAGCAGAATCTACTAACAAGATTATCAAAAAGGGGATCCAAAGAATGGTGGATCAAAACCCAGAAGTTTGGCATGATCTGTTACTCGATACGTTATGGGCGTATAGGAATACAAACAGGACTAGCACGGGTACTACTCCATTCGCATTAACTTATGGACATGATGTCGTGCTGCCTATGGAGATCACTGTGAGATCTCAAAGAGTAGCATTTCAGAATGATTTAGATACAGGATCTTATCATCAGGCCATGCACATGGAATTAGAAGATATTGATGAAGTTAGAGTAAAGGCCTTAAACCAAATTATGTTACAAAAAGCAAGGATAGCTAGAAGCTATAACAAAAGAGTTGTTTTTCGAAACTTTGATGAAGGAGATCTTGTATGGAAAGTTAACCTCCCTATCAGAGATAGAAGAGTTAGAACAGATGGATTAGGAAAATGGACACCAACGTGGAATGAGCCTTTTCAAATTCATAGAGTTTTGAAAGGGAGAGCATATCATTTAAGAAATTTGAATGGTTATGTTCATCGAAGAAAGATTAATGGGAGACATCTGAAAGCTTATATTCCTTCCATATGGGAATCTTTCCATAAAAGGTAGCTTGTGAAGGATGAGTTTGTTGTTTATTATAACTAATGCATTCTTTAGTTGAGATTTATTGTTTGTTTGGTTAAAAATTTAGTCGTTTTTTTGGAATATACTCAAAAGTTGAACTTGAACTTGAGTTGTTGTTTTTTGATTACATAATGGTATGGTTTTGACTGGTTTGGTGTTTAAGGACTTTTTTCTTTGGGGTTCTTTGATACAATCATGTTCAACCAAGTTACCATATTAGTGTTCGAAGCCACAAAAAATCGAGATTGGCCAAGCAAAACTTCATTTTATTTAAAAAAAAAACATAAGGAAAACCCAAATGGGTTTAAAACAGACCCAAGTGGGTCTGAACAAAGAAAACAAAGATCTACTAAGATCTTCTTTTAAAAAAAAAAAGAAAAAAATGGACCCTCGGGCCCAGAAACAAAAGTGAAGATCATTGCTGATCCTCACAGTCCCAAAGGAGAGTTTTTAAGAAGATCCTCCCTCCGGGGGACTTTTTGCTTCATGAGCAGAGAGGACGGTTGTAAGATCATCCCAGGTCCTAGCCAGGTAGAGGCGTGAAGCTGTTTCCACGCACACTAACTAGCTTCGAAGTTGATTGATCTCACTTCGAAGGGCCTGGAACTCGGTTTGGATGTCCTTCTTCAGCTCTGCAATCATGTTGGCCATGTTGGCCAACTCACTCATAAGATCAGCAGGAGGAATTGGGTGGTCCTCAGCCATGGTTGTTAAGTTGAAATAGGAGAGAAAAGGGATACAACGAGTTATTGACGTCTATGTGTATTTATAACCCAAAGGCGCGCAAGAGATCCGCTTCAGTTATTGCAATCATTAATTGAGGGGAGACGCATAAGGCCTGGGAGATGAAGGGTCTGAGAGCATTAGACACCATGCGTCATGATTAAATGATCGTTTGCAACTAACGAAGAGATGGCTGAGAAGCCGCTGGAATTAAATGAGTTGATTGAAACAATTAAAACCACATTTGGTTAGTTTTCGAAATATCAATACACTTCGAAACGCTGTCTGATATTTTATTAAGGACTTCGAGGTAACAAATAAACATGAAGTGAGGGCCAGTAAGGGCACAGCAACAAAAGAATACCCTTATTTGTGGGTTTCGTCATGTTTATCATATCCTCATTAACAAAGCTAGAATAACAAGGAGTGGTTAAAAGCACCAGTTTATTGGTCAAAACCATTAGAACAATATGGATACACAAATGAATATATTTTTATTCATCACATTCATAGAGAAAGTTACAATTAAGATAAAGGAGAGAAACCTATCTAAGTCCTAAAAGTATCACGGAAAAGGATCTCTTAAAGATCAAACAACAAAGATACAAAGACTTGAGCTAAGCTCCACTGGTAGCTAGACAGGCTTCGAAGACCACTCACATTAGATTCTTTGGTCTTTGAAGCTACAGTCCAGCACAGTTACATCATGAGGGCTGATGTGTCTATACCTAGGCGCTTTAACGTTCAAGGAAAACATCATGAGGGCCGATGTGACTATGTTTCGAAGATTTGCTTCAAGGACTTTGAAAGAGGCTTCATAATATACGATCCTTGTTACATAAACCACGAAACCCTACTAGAGAATGGGGAGTAGGTGCTACTGAAAGAAAAGAAAGCCAAAGAAGAAGATGGGTTGTAAGTTTTCTTTCGTCAAAGACCCCTATTTATACCAATAAACTTGGGAGTAGTCATTTATGGCCCTGGAGAAGGTAGTTGAGGCGTCAAAACATCAAATCCTTTTAAAAGGGAGAAAACAGTGTTCAAAATTAAATACAACCATATCTACCCAGAGTTGATTAAAATAATGAGGAAATAAAGTACACATTGTAAAAGTTATAGAAAAGGGCCAATCACATGGCAAATGTTGGACAATAGTCCTCGAAGAGAACAAGAGTTAATATCCAAAAGTGAAGTGTGGGCAACCTTTCTCTTCTGTTCCTCTCGAAGGGAAGGAATAAGTTGTGGAAGCATTGATTGATCTCTCAAGGCTTCGCCTTCGAGCTGTGGAAAATCAATCGAAACCTTAGTAATCTCATTCCTGACCTTTTGCATTTCTTCTTGCAACCACTTCATCCTCTTGTCAAGTTCTGCAAGTTTATCTCTTCGAGCTTGGTAAAGAGAAAGACGAGAGGCATTCTTGAGTGCTCTGGCCTCTACCTTTTTGACCTTCTCAATAGTTGTGTCAATACTCTCAGATAAGAAGTGGTTAAGAGCAATCAATTCACTAAATTGTTTAAGGTGTTCTTGAAGAGTGGAATTGATGGAAGGAGGAAGCCCTTGAGAGAGGGACAAAGCCTGATAACATACCTCAAAATAATAGGTTAAATTATGTTCAAGCAAAGCAGGAAGTCCTAAATGGTTTAAAGCCCTTAGGTGGCTCTTTAATATCTGAACTTCCTCTTCTGTAAGAACATGTTTGATTCTGAATGAGGGAAAATCTGAAGGCAAGGATGGGCTTAAGAGCTGTTCAAGGCTTTCTAAGGGGTTAGCAGAAATAAGAGGAATGGGATCAGCAATTTGATTACAAAATTTCTCCAATTGGCTTTTGAAGAAAGATATATCAAAAGTCACTAGAGGCAGATCAATTGGAGAAGAGGATTCAAGATCATTTCCAGAGATATGAGCAGTTTTGGTCACCTGCATAGAAACCAGAATTTGAGATTAAAAAGAATAGTTAACAAGAGTGTAAGAGTGTGTTGGGATAACAAAGTTACCTGATGTGATGAAGAGGGGATCATATCTAAATCTTGTTCCCCAAAATTGCTTGTAAGTAAGGCCGTCAAAGCAATCGGACACCTCTCATGATAATTTCTTTTCCCTAGCATAAAAGTGGGAAAAGGCTCCGTTTGTAGCATTTAAACGAGTAAAACCCTCAGGAGGAGTATATTCTTTGGTGGGGTCAAATTGAGAGCCATACGGAATAAGCCCCAGCATTTGAGTAACGTCCAAAACTGTAGGCACCGTCATGCCACAGTTAAACCTAAAGAAATTGAAGGATGGGTACCAAAAGGCCAAGGCAGCCTGGATTTAGGGTGGATTCTGGGGAATTCCCCTTCGAAGGACGGTGATGATGTTCTTCAACCTCACCTTTTCAAGGTCATCTGATTTCTCAGCTAACATTCGAGTGGTCCAAATTTTCCAATCCCTATCTAAGGTAGGCCAACAGGAAAAAGATTTTCTTGGGAAGTTTTGCCAGTCAAGGGCCGAACAAGCTCGAATGTCAGCATTTCCCAATCGAGGTTAATAAAGGGAAAGGGAAGCAGGTATTTCTCCTATGAATTGAGGACCCAAAATGAAAGTACCTTTTTCTCTAGGGTTTGGAATGAGCACTCGGGTGTCGAGACAGGAATCTCCAGTCGATCCCTGGTTTTTTCTTGATACAAACCGCCTTAGCGCCAGAGAAGGAGTGGGGTGTTCCACGACTGGTTGACTAGAAGAAGCCATAGATTTGGATCAAGTTCAACGTTTCCAGAAGGAAGGAAGAGAAGATTCAGTTCTTTGGAAAATTTGAATATGCAGAGCGTAAAGGGTGATTTTGAATCATTTTTGCTTTTATACCTCCATAGATGGGCCAGGCCCTTAATAAGCCCACATTTTTGGGTCCGCTAGAGTGTTTCGTTAACTCTAGGGGGGATTGTGTTACTGGAGTTACTATTTCTTTAATACAAAACTAAAATGATTCCAAGACAAGTACACATTGTTGCAAAGGAAAATTTCATTGAAAACTGCTAGGTTACAGAAATGAAATTTGCATATTTACAAAAAAAAAAAAACAAAACAAAAGCAAAATGCTAATTCCTACTATCAGCAAGGAGCAAGATCAAATTAGGACTTCGAAGGGCCCGGATGCGGAGAGGTGGCTCTCTTATTTTCGAAGTAGTGAGGAAAAGACCAAGTGACAAGGCTGTGAAATTTGTTCCAGGCAAATTGGAGGAATTTCAGCTCCATTTTCCTCATATCTTCTTTAGCATCTGACTCCAGCTTTTTCTCCAAAAGAGGCCTGAAACGAAGCACCAAAGCTTTGGCTTTCCTTTGAAGTCGAGTTTCCCTTGCTGGGCGCTTCATCTGTTTCCTTTTGAAGCACCTTCGAAGCTTCTTGTCAGCATTGCCAGGCACTACTTCGAAGGACTCAGCTTTGAAGCTTTGGATTTGATCATTTAACTTCTCGATCCTTTCCTTAGCAAGAGCATAATCTTAAAGATTTTGCTCGAATCAATACGCTGCGGCATTGGCTTCGAGCCATGACCTGATCACTGGCAGAAAATCCAGAAAACAGTGGATTTGATAAGAGACCGTGGAGGGAATGGTGCATAGCACAAGTGTCTCGCAAGCCCATTTAAAGTTGGTTAATGGAACTTGATCTTCCAAGATAGAGACATCCAGGAAGGAAAAAGCTGCAAGAAGTTGTAAGGCTTTGCCCTTATCAGAAGGGAAGATGGAGTAGCCATAGTGCCATTGAAAGTGAGGAGGGTCAACGGCAAGGTTAGTCACCTCACCAAACCAGTCAGGTTCTTCTAGGAGGGGAGTTAGTTTGTTTGTCTCTTCGAAGTCAACTGGATAGAGTGGGGTTTGCACCTCTGCGAGCCAGAAAGATCTCTGGGTTTGGGCTAGGCATTTGAAGTCACAATAAGGGGCAGACCCAAAATAGTTTTCTTCTTGTTTCAGGAAAGGAGCGAATTTAAGAGAAGAGTAGATTGACTCCAGCATTCCCATGTGAATAGTATCATTGCCAGTCAGGGGCAGGAATTGACTCGCAAACAGAGTTCGAAAGTGGTGGAATTTATTGGGAGTAGGGTCAGGCTGATCAAACTTAACCAAGATAGTATCAGTATTGGTGTTGGCAGGTATTTCCTCCCATGTACCCCAATTAGACCCATCAAACGAATTCGAACGGGTAAGAGAAGAATTCCAACCCATGGGAGACGGGTCAGGAGTACAGAATGTTCGGTCGGAAATGATTTTTCCTGCTAACATTCTAGGAGAATTTGGAGGAGAAGTTTGAAGTGAGTGGGATTGATGATCGAGGTTTTCTAGGACTAAATTGATTTCTGGAAGAGAGTCCATAGTCGAAAGGTTGCTTAACAGGGAAAACTTGAATTTCGAAGGGGTTTTGGGAAGTGATATGATTCGTTTAAAATCCTATCATTTATTGCCATTTATAGGAAAATAATTGCAGCTATCTTTGGGAAGCTCAATAGACGTGCATGAAAAAAATCTCATTTATGCCCCATGCAACCGTATTTGAAGGGACATGGGCGGAGTACGTGTGCCATTAACATTTATTTATCTTAAATAAGATGTTAATGCGGGGGGTGTGTTTACATCCTAAAATATGCCACACAATGAGAAAATTACACGTGGCATCAAATAACGTGTTGACTAATCAGAACATGTCTCAATTAGACCCGGGATGCAGAGGATTACAGGGTTTAATGATGATGTTATTTTAGTACTAAACGGTATCGTTTTGATTGGAACCGGCGACGTTTGGTTAGCAAATAAGGATGATTTTAGAAATGGTTGAGTTTAACCATTGGTTAATCCTTAAGGTCATCGAACGGTGCCACTGCTGCCTTGATTTATAACGAAAGTTAGACGCGATTGCAGGGAATCATTTGGGCCAATCGTGTGACACTAACCCACGTTGCATAAAAACAAGAGTACCACGATCCAAGAAGCAGCCACGAACACCATTATCAAGCATGAAGAGAGAGAAGAATTATGGAAATATCAGGGTAACCATTCGAAAGCCCCTCTTAACCGTTTTGAGGGGAAAATGGGTAGTTCGAGCAAAATGTGGGGATTAACGTGGGAAGAGGAGATCGAAGGCAGACCCATCGTCTATAAATAGAAGATGCAAGTGAAGAGAAAGCCCCCGACAAAAATTCATATCATCTAACAATTCATACAAAATGATTGCTCAGAGATTTATCTTAGTATATTAGTGTTTAGATTAGTTTAGAATAGGATCTTTTTGTAAGTTGAAGGCTTATTTGCATGTAAGACTACTTTTGATTAAATTCAAGTTCTCTTATCTCTCTTTAAGCTTTTTCTTACCAAAGAATAGACGTTTGTAAGTTCACTTTTGATTAAATTTAGTGCACTTGCATTTCTGTATTATTCTTGATAGAATCTCAAGAGTGTTTGCATACAAACTTACATTTGATTAGATTCAGGTTTGTTTGTGTTCAATCATCTTTTTTGATTCGAAGAGCATCAATCTTTTATTTGGTTGATACCTTAAGGAAAAATCCTCTTAGTTGAGGTAATCGGACAGATAACACAGTTGTCTGATTCAAATTAGTTGTTTCAAATTAGTTGAAAAGAATAATTTCTTTTTTGAAGTTAGTTTTTTTCTGGTAGGCCCGCACACAATCATTTGCCATTTAATTGAGCTAATTCAGCCCAAACAAACGCGTGCTTCAAGCGGTTCAAACCAATAGGGCCAAAAGGCCCTAAACCATTGAGTTTCTGTGACATCCTCTCGCTTAATTTCCAAAACAACTTTCTAATTTTCATTTTCACTTCAACTTCCAAGTGAACAAGGGAAAAAACAATTGAGCTTTTTTTGAAACCGAAAACAATTGAACTTTAGACCAATCTTGGCCACGCTCCGGTCCGACTACTCTCACCTTGATCAATAAGTCTACGTACACTCCAGCTGATCACTTCCGGATCACTTCTCTTTCACACATGTGTGGGACCGACACATACATGAGAAAGGAATGGTCAGTAGAAGTGTATATAGCATTGTTGCACCTTGATGGCCCAAATGTTCTTGAATGGTCCTTAAAAAGATCATCTAAAAGGAAAACTAAGTGAATTGGCTATCATTAACTACACAATTTTTAATAATCATGCCCTGTTTTTTTGTGTTGATGACCATCTAATGACTCACATCAAGAAGTTGAGCATAGTGAGAGACTTAGACAAAACCCAAATAAAACTAACTTTGATGAGTTGTGACTCTTAGCCTTGTACCTCTTAGCTTTCAAGAGGAGAGTATATATGGGGCTTGGAGTCTATGAAGAGATGTGAAACCCCACCTTGATTGTTAATTTACAAAAAATTCCCTACTAAACCCCCATTGATTTATACAATATTGCCGGGGGGGAAGAAAAAAGAAGAAGGGGTAACTTTGATTAGTAGCACTTTCACCATTATTTGCGCAGCCCAATGGCACCAAATCATTCACCAAAATCGTCCAAAAAAATCCATATGGATGGTCATCTATATTGGTTTGCATGTACAATACATTCTGGAGATTGATAGATTCATGAGAGTGCCGAAGAGTCACAACTGATAATAAAACCATTAACAAACTCTAGCGTGCAAACTGCAAAATACTTGGATAAATTTTCCATGGTACAAATCTTGTTTATTTTCTTTCTTATAACTCTACGCTCACCCCCGACTAATAGCATCTGGCAGGGTTTGAACACGAGGCCATATTTTTGATAAAGTTATTAGATTTGAGTTAGATATCAAAGAAGACCACTGTTTGAAAACGCACCTTAATCGACAGAAAAAATCATGGGGTAATCTTACGACCCTTGAGAGAATTTCGAGGATGATTTCTTCTGGGATGTTCAGGGAATTGTTGGGATCAGATTTTAATTTGATTTTCTTGTTTGTTTCCCCAGGTTTGCTGCTTCTTCCTCTTCCTCTTCCTCTTCCTCGCTCCATTCTTTTTGAAAACTGTTTTTAGGAGACTTGGGGTTTTCATAAAACCTTTTTTTTTTATGAAAACCCCAATGATGCTTATCGTGCTAGTAAATTGGGAAAATTATTTATTCAATCCCACACATCAGCTAAATTGGAAAAAGTCCCGAAAAAATTATTGGTGGTTTGTGTCCCAACAGGGCCAACACCCAATATCTCTCTAACAGCACATATTTCTTGAAAGTCCATCACTAAGTGTGTGAATTCCGTACGAAACGTTTTTCTTTAAGCCTACTTTAATCCATTAAATTTTCTTTGAAAAATTACTGGCCGATCACATCTTGAAACTTATTGATCTTATAATATTCTAGATTAAGAATTCTTTAGAGAAACTTAAGACCAAATAAAAAGGAGATATACTTAAAACCTGATAAAAAAGAAGAAATATCTCGAAACAACTAAAAAGCAAAAATTAAGTACTTTGATCGAAAAAAATTGATTTTAAAACGTACTTATATCTAAAAAGTATCAAAAAATTATAAAAAAATTATAAAAAGGTTAGTACTAAAAATTAAAATTAAAATTATGTATTGGGTTTTTCTAATTATCTGCCCTTTTAGGCGTACTGAATCTTTTTGGTTTGGGTTTGTCCCAATTAATCTGGGCTTGTAGGCCTTCTAGAAGTTCAGTGATTTATGGGGCGAATCGGCGGTCTATGTTTTGGACCCAAATTCCCACCGACTCCAGTCAAATTTCCGAATGTACGTCTAAGGATCTCACATACTTCTCTGCCTAAAATACCCCACCGCCTATGCGCACCACTCCACCACCAAAACCATCTACCTCTCTGCACACACCACTCCCACGACTTCCCCCCTTCTTCCGGGTCCACAAAGACGGCACCATCGAACGCTTCCTCCAACCCGAATTCGCCCTGCCCTCCGACGACCCTGAATCACGGGTCCAGTCCAAAGACGTCCTCAGATCGGGAAGAAGCAAATGTGGCCAGAGAAGTGTTCCGACCACTGGACATGTACACCGCCATTTCTGATTCGTGGCCCGACATCAAGACCAAGAAGTTCTTACCAAGAACTTATGATCCATAATCAGAGCATATCTGTCAGATTTCAAGACCCATTCCTAGCCGATCAAGTCTGTTTGAGGGTTTTACACAAATTTGCATATAAAACCCTCTCTTGGCATGAAAAATCTTTGTGAATTTTAAGGTGAATCTGTATATAATTTTAAAGTGAAAAGTCTCTTGAAATAATTTGTGGATGATGTGAGTTTTGGTTTTGGTTTTGGTTTTGGCCTTTCAATTTACGAGAGATAAAAGGAGATCGGAAAAAAGAAGATGAATGAATTGGTGAGGTTTGGGATGGATATAAAAAAGAGTTAAGACAAAGGTGAGTCACTGATTTCTCTTTGGTTTGTTGGCAAGAAAGAACTGGGTTACTTTTATATGTGAACTGTGTATGTGAAATATAGTTAAATTAGTAAAATTTGGGAAATAGTGAATTTCACTAATTTTTTGAAGTGAAATTTTGCAGGAAAAAATTCATCGGCCGGAGGTGGTTGCCAGCCGGAAGTGATTGTGGGGTGGAGGTTAGTGAAATTTGAGAAATGAATTTCACTAATTTTTTGAAGTAGTGAAATTTTACCGAAAAATTCATCGGCCGGATGTGTTCGCCTGCCGGAAGTTGTTGTGGCGTGGAGGTTAGTGAAATTTGGCTGGAAAAATTCATCTGGCGGAGGTGGTCGCCAGCCAGAAGTGGTTGTGGGGTAGAGGTGGTAGAGGGTGATGAAAACTTTGAAAATATGATAAAGTGTGAAATTATATTTAGGTAAGGGTAAAAGAGTAATCTTCATATGATATTGTAGTTAGAGGTAAATAAAAATTGAGTTTATCATTAATAGGAATTAAGTACTAGTTTTCTAGACCCACAATTAATTTTCTGCAAGGAGCTTGTCCCATTGGATTTTTTTTGGTTGACATCTTGCCAATCAAGAGATTGGGTCTCGGACTCGGCTTATGTACTATTCTCCTTATCCTCTTAGTCTTTGTACCTTGTTTAAAAATTAATTTAAAAAATTCTCTGTTTAAGAAAAAAGTTAAAATTATGTTATTCATTTATAATGTATCATTTCTAACAAAGTTCCAATTTGAAATAAAATAGCCATAGCTACTTTTTTTTTTTTTAAACTTTTACTAGCGAATTATCATAGAAAAATAGTTCGCAGACTCCGCACACCTCTTGATTAATCTCTTCCTTATTACTACTAACATTGTATTTATTGATGCACAAGACATTAAAAAAAGACGAAGAAATTTTTTCCGTTCTCCGTGCATTGAATGAAGATTTTTGTTTTTAGGTGGCATTATGTTAAACACTTTTTGCAATTTAGAGCTTTTTCTTGTTTTGTCCTTATACCAATTATTTTTCTCTTTTGTTTGTTTTTCTGTCTCGTTTTTTTTTTTGTTTATCAATTCGTCGTGTTATCCAAATATTATCCAATATAAAGGCCTAAAATTCCAAATAGCCAATTTTATTTTAGATACTTTAAAAAAATCAAAAAAGTAACGCGCAAAACTTAGAAACGCTAAAAAATTAAATAAAAACAAAACTAGAAAAAGTCGAAGAAAAACTTAACGGAACTAAACAGCATGACATATATGGATGGAACTGTATACACCAAACCTAATTCCATTTTGCCTAATACCAGGAGGCTCACCCGAACCTTCGCTCTCACCACAGCTCAAACACCATCTCCGCCAGGACCGCCACCGCCAACAGAAGAAGCACCCAAACAGAACAACTCCCATCCATCTCTCCATTTCCTCCCGTTTGTTTTCCCATTTTGTTTGACCTCGATCCGAAGGCGGCAAGGCAACCATGTCCAGTTGCGGAGCCCTAATTCCCCAGGAAATCCTCACCGACATACTCTCTCGCCTACCCGTCAAATCACTTTCCAGATTCAAGTGTGTTTCTCCCTCCTGGAATTCCCTTATCTCCGACCCCTACTTCGCCAAAACCCACCTCAATCGAACCAAGACCCAGAACATTGTCATCTCCAGCTCTCTCAATCTCTACTCCATCGACGTCCACAACGCCAATCCGACTGCCACGAGTCTTGATTTCCCTACGCTGGAACAACACGTTGCCAACAAGAGGGTCAAGGGGTGGAGCTCTTGTGATGGCTTGCTTTTAGTTCCCCACAACGATAACTCCAGCTTTCTCTTGTTAAATCCATCCACTAGAGAACGTAAGGAACTTCCCGCACTGCCGTTTGAGCTCAATCCGGTTGGTACCTCCTCGTATGCATATGGGGTGGGTTACAATTCCTCTACGGATGATTACAATGTTGTGATGCTCTCTTGCAATCAGACTGGATCTGTTCAGAGTAAGATTTCGATTGTAGATGTCTATTCACTGAAAACTAATGCTTGGAGAAGAATTCAACATACCCCCTATGTGGTCGGAACCTCATATTTTTGTGGTGGGGTTTTCTTAAATGGGTGTCTCCATTGGCTCTGTTGGAGGACTGGATCCTATGCGATTTGTGCTTTCAATTTGGTGGATCAGATTTTCAGGGAAGTGCCGATGCCTGCTTCTCTTTGTGGAGGATGTCGGATATTGCGTTTTTTTGTGGAGGTTGTTGGGGGTTGTCTCTACTTGGTTAAAAGGCGGCCTTCTTGCAAAAGTGAGGTTTGGAAGATGGAGGAGTACGGGGTAGGAGAGTCTTGGACCAAACTTACGATTGATTTACCTACTGGAACGCCTAGTTTGTGTTTACTGTGTCACCTAGCGGAAGACAAACTTTTGTTCGATAATAGTAGATGGCATGGAGAGAAACTGGTTGTGTATGATCCGAAAAAAGAAACACTGAGGGACGTGGTGGTTGCTGGAATTCCAAGTGAATTTACTGTTGGGCGTGCGTATGTCGAGAGCCTCGTCTCTCCTATTCTCAGACAAGGAATTTGGAGGCAATGATAAGCTTCTCCCGGTATGTTTGTGTATAGATAGAAATGTCCCTTCTTTCATTTTTTATATTTGTATGTTCTTATTATCCCTTATTGATACTTATACAGCTTTGGCAGTTTCAGTTATATAGGGCATTGGTTAGTGATGTATGTCCACTTTGTTAGTGTCCTTTGCAATCTGATGCCGCCAAGGTGGCAAGGTCCAGCCGACTCTGTTATGCTGCACTCTTATATTTGATCATCAACTTTTTCAGGAAAAGAAAAAAATAAGACTATGAACATGATACTTATAGGTGGGGTTCATACTTCATATCTGCATCTTATCCGTGTAATTTAAAATCTTGAAGTGTCGAAAACTGTTTGGATATTCTCTTTTTTTTATGAGCCAAAAAAGAAATTATTAATCTTTGAAAGACGAGTAACATAGATTAAAGAGATCTAGAGCATGACGACATCACGAGGAGAAAGCATACCAACGTGCGAATAAGTTCAAGCAACTGAACTAAATTATGTCAGTTTATTTTCTTTTATTTTTCTTTTCTCAGAATTGTTAGTGACAATGTAACCACGCCTGGAAAGTTTGTGTATTATACGACGCTTGCTAAGTCGATGGTATCGGTCAACAATTACTATCTTCGTAACTCATCAATTGTGGTACGTAGTGGATTTCAGCATCTTAACACACAAAAATATTCACAATTAAATGCAACATAAGAATCATACCACGCTATGGCTTAACCACAAATAAAAATTACTCACCAGTGGTTAAAACGATGCATGGGAAGCAAAGTTTAAAGATTTATGTTTCCTGTTTTGGGGGGTTAGAACAACATATTTTGATCTTTGAGGACTTAGGTGGTGTTCCATTTGTGGCCAAAATGACGTTGCTTTGGGCAGCTCAATAGGGCTGTAGTGCGTTGTGCACAATGCACTACAGCATGCGATGTCCACAATCATATACCACCCTAGACCCCAATAGGAAAAATAACTTGGCACCAAAAAACCAAAAATACATATGACAAAAGTTACATGGAAGCACCAAAATAATTGTCCCTACCACCTAAATTTTCAGATAAGAAAATGGCCCCGAGCAGATTTCAAAAAATGAGTCTGCAAGGGCCCTTCCAATAGCATCAATAGCATTTCAGCAGCAAAACCAAAGCCAGGAGTAGTCGCATTATAACAGCACAACGCAGCATCAGCCCATAGACCAGCACCAAGACTCCCAAGCTGGATCTCCTCCACTTCTACTCCACAGATCACGCTCTTGTCATATTTTTTTTTGTAGCTTGTCCTTGGAATGTGCTGCTTGTACCTATACTTGACTCCCAAGCACCAATACTTGCTTCGGATGTCCTTGGAATGTGCTGCTTGCAGTCATACTTTGGAACATTTGGATAAGCAGAAATAAAAACGTTTTTGAAAATAAGTGACAATGATGTTTTTCTCCAGGAAATTGATAATCTTGTGAAAGAGACTAGCATAGCTTTCAAGCCCATCATTTGTGACAATGTTTCACAAACTAGGCTCAATAGTTGGCATTTTCAGGTTGCAGCAAGATGAAGTTAAATACTGATAGGAGCTCTAGGAAGAACCCCTGAAGGGCTGGATTTGGTGGAGTGTTTATAGAGGATCACGGCTTATGGATAATGGGGTTCTACAGGAATCTGAAGGAGTGTTCAAGCATTGATGCCGAGCTTTGAGAAACCTTTAATGGCTGTAAGTTGATAGCAAGTTTAAATAGATTGGCAATTCCCAACATGCTGAATCCTTGGCACACTTATTTTTTGATTGTGGTTATTCAAGATGCATATGGGAAACAACCTTGCACAGATTCCAGATTCAAAGAAGGGCAGATGCTTGGGATACGGAAATTAACTGGGCAGTTGGATTCTGAAAGGTAAGGGCTTCAGTCTTCAAATCAGTGCTGTTTAAATTAGCCTTGGCTGCAGGATTTTATCATGTCTGGAGAGAGAGGAATTTCAGAGTATTTGGAGGAAGACATAGGAGCTCTGATGATGTTCTAGCTAGAGTCTGTACTGAAATATTATCATATTTCATTACTGATAATATTAGTCTTAGAGTCTGTACTTGGAAGCTTTTCCCTCTCTTGAGAACCAAAGGCTTTGCTGCCAATGGAGTATCTCTGACAGAGTTCTTGGAAATGCTTTCCATTAGTTTTTTCTTGTTCGGATAGTTGTGTGAGGCTTTAGCTTCTTTGTATAGGTTTTTAGCTGTTTGGGTCTGTTTCCTTTGTTTTTGCGTTGGTTGGTTATAAAATGGATCAAAGTTGATAGTAAGTCATGATCTCAAGAATGTGGATATATGATCAGACTCTTGACTTCCTTTATTGAATTTTTTTTTTTTTATTTTTTGATTAACAACTCTAAAGTGACTGTTCAAATGATTAACGAGGGCCTCCTATACGATGCCTTGATGGAAAGAATGTAGAGCTATGTTGCAGACTTGCAGCTCCATCGATGCTCAATTGTGAATACATTCCAGGAAGGCAATTGAGTGGCGAATAAGCTAGCAAACATGGTACCGGAGCAAGAAAACGAGCTGGTCATGCTGGTAACCACACTGGAGACATCGAGGGCATGCTTGTAGGCTTGTAGCTGATCTAGCAGGCGGTATTGTGTTACTGACTCCTTAAACCAACCACTTGTTTCTAGGTATATGGAATCAGTGAGAGAGACTCCCATGTGCTACTAATCCTCGGTGCCAAATTTTGAAGGGAAAATTGACTTTGCCAAACTTGCCACGTAACCTATAAAGAGAGTTCCCGCAAAACCAATCCTCCAATCCGACAGCGAAACTAGATTTGACGCCAAGAAGTGAACAACACATGGGGGAAAAAAATACGTTTTCTTGTTTACCACACAAAAAAAACCGTTGTTTTTAGCGATGTGGTGAAGCTTTAATTGATGATGCTTTGGTATGAATGGATTTTGGTATTCAATCTAAATTATTTTCTATTTTCTAAGAAACTTGAAATGGTTACATTACTGAAATTCGATACGTGTCCACGGCAACACCAATTTTTCTTTTCTTTGTAGTAAAATATAAACATTTAGGCTTTGTTTGTTTCAAAGTAAAACAATTTGCGATGTAAGACATTTTCCTTGAAAATGATTTTGTAGGATATAAATTTTTCCGTTTTTGTTTTCCGGTGTTTGGTTGTACATGAAAAATGTTTTCCAGAAACAAATGTTTCCATCACGTCCACCCATTTTTTTCCTTAACGTGACTCGCTTTAAGTATTTCAAATGAACTGGGAATGTAACAATAGAGGCCTCCCAATTGTAAAGAGTGAGAATTGGGGGTTTTGTTTGGGTGCGTAGGAATTTCTATTTTTCTTCTAAACCCCCCTCTCTCCCCCCCTCTCTCTAAAGGGAGCAAACTCTCAGAGGGGCGCTAAGAACAAAATCAAGTCTTTTGGTACGAAGTTGCCTCTGTTTCGAATTCATGTATATGCATAGTGCTCACCGGGAGCCATTAGCCAAAAACGACTTACGGGAATCTTGACAGTAAATTATTTAACATCCAAATAAATGGAGCCTAAATAGCACCGGTTCAAGACAACAAAAGATCAGGTAAATATACTAAACACACGATCTCGAAAACAGTTGGACTCAGCCATTAATGCCCCAAGGATCCTGTGGTCCTGTTTTTCCCTTTTTTTTCTTTTGCCTGCTTATACTTTGACAATTGACTTCATTCTTTGAATGCTCTGCATCCAAATCTACACATAAATTGAATTGGGTCTTTAGGCTTACACTCTTTGATGTCATTTGGCTTTGATTTGAAGGCATGGTTCCCCAGCAAAACAGGTATAGGGGGGCTACTGTTTAAGTGGTATTCTACGCAGCCACTTTGTGCATATTGCCAAAAGTTGGGTCTGTTCCAATCCTCCCCCACACATACCCCTAATGATTGAGAACCACCTGGGTTCTGTAATTGTTGTTGTGTAAATGCAGCAATTAATTACGTTAAAATATGTATCAAACTCAAATATAGTATATCTCTGTTGTACAATTAGCAAGAGTTAGGTTTCTGAAAAGATCAAGTAATTTATTAATGGATATAACCATATGTATTCGCCACACAAATAGAAGCATAGCAGTTCCATCGCAAGAAAACTAATCTTAGATGTTTAAAGACAATGTAAATGGAGCGAAACACTAGAGAGCAAGGCAGGCAGAATATGATAACCTCGTGACACAACATTCTTCAGCTTCCCCTCTTCCTTGCTATCTACTGCCTAATCCTCTTCATACTCCGTTTCTTTCGAGTTTCTTCAGCTTCTCCTCTTCCTTGCTATCTACTGTCTAATCCTCCTCATACTGCGCTTCTTTCGAGTTTCTTCAGCTTCCTCTTCTTTAGGATCTTCTAACACACGCCACTTACTATCCCCATTTCCCTTTGTCATTATCCTTGGAGAGGCCAAAAGAAAATGTTCCACATATGTTGCTATCCCTCTTTGCTCCTCGTTTTCCCACTCGTAGCCAGTAGGCTTAACCAAACTTTCCTCATAGGCAACTGCCACCAAAGAGGTTTCGTGATTGGATGGCTTAGGAACATCGCTATCCAAATCGCCATTAGAATTGTACACGTCAACATGCCCACTATCACACCCAATGTGTTCTCTCATTAGAATTTTACCATCTTTTGTACAACATAACGGCACGAACATACTACAAACCCTGAAGGTCTTATTAATGACGAACCTAACGTTCCACGATTTTTGTACACCGTATGCTTCCATCACCCATACTTCAGCATTGCGTTTGCAATGACGAATCATACAGAGGCATCCATCCAAAACCCCCAACCCAAGCAAAAAAAATTTATCCCCATCCTTAAGCGGCTTTGGCATTGGTACTTTTTTGAATTTATCCACCCGTGGATCCAAAGAAAAGATACATTGGGGCGTAATAAAGTTAGTACTATTACAGGCAAACCAATGAGGTTGTCCGTTCACAACTGGCCCCGAACGGATTGTGTGTTTTTTATAAGGGAAACGAATCTCTTTCCAATACTTTCTTTGCAAATTCCCAACCATTACAAATTTATCAAAAGCCATGACGGCCTTGTACCCATTCGTAGAGGAATCATAACAAGGCCCACAAGTAATTGCACGACGAAGCATCAACTGATGGTATGACAAGACTTCCTTGAAATATCCATTCAGTGGATTCCATAAATACAAATCCGCCTTAAGCCCCAAAAGAAACAACCCATTACACGAACCATAGATTTTAACTTCACTATGATGAAGATGCTTATTTTGTTCCCATGGTGTTTGAACCTTTTCCACATAGCATTGTTGGTCTATGGAACGAAAGGAAAAGGACCTATCATTCAACCTGGACATAACAAGAACCTTTTGTTTTTTTGATAGGGCTACTAGGTTTGAATCAGATATCAAAGAAGAACACTGTTTGGAAATGCACCTTAATCGACAGAGAGAATCATGAGGTAATCTTGAGATAATTTCAAGGATAATTTCTTCTGGGATGTTTGGGAAATTGTTGGGATCCAATTGGACCTATTTTGTGTAAATGAGACTTAGAGAGATTTTTTTGGGGGGCCATATATACATACATAAATATGGGCAAAATGACGGCCAATAATGTATTTTGATAATTCATATTTGCCAATGACATTTTCAACATTAACAAATGTTCTTACCATATCCTTAACAGGTATTAATTATTAAAACATATCACATGCCATCATTTTCCCATATATATATATATATATATATATATATATATATATATATATTGGGGTCTTAGAATTTTTTGGGCCCTCATTTTTAGCTTTTTTTGGGATTCATAGCACATGCTTCTCTCGCCTATCCTCCAACCCGGCCCGGTGTAGACTTTCTGTGCTAATATTTACAACATTATCGTTAGGAGAATTGCTTGGGTTGTTAAACTTGCGAACCATTTGCATTGGTACCACCAATTTGGTGGTATTCACTGTTCGTTGTGTTTCTACAAAGATGTGTTTGTTATCTGAATTTAGGTGGCTGCTGTATGAGGTGAATATTCAACTCCCACCCACGCGCTGTCAATGCTTGCGTTGGGCTAGACCATAGTGGATTCTGCCCAGCTTTAATTGAAGGGTGATTTACGGACCGGTCCAAATTTTGGACCCAAATTCCCACCGACTTCAGCCAAATTTCCAAAGGTACATCTATGAATCTTACATACTTCTCTACCTAAAATACCCGACCGCCTACGCGCACCACTCCACCGCCAAAACCATCTACCTCTCTACACACAGCACTCCCACGACTTCCCCCCTTCTTCCAGAGTCCACAAAGACGGCACCATCGAACGCTTCCCCCAACTCGAATTCGCCTCGCCCTCCGATGACCCTGTATTACCGGTCCAGTCCAAAGACGTCCTCAAATCGGGAAGAAGCAAACGTGGCCGGAGAAGTGTTCCGACCACTGGACATGTACACCGTCATTTCTGATTCTTGGCCAGACATCGAGACCAAAAAGTTCTTCCCAAGAACTTATGATCCATAGTTAGAGCATATCAGCCAAATTTCAAGACCCACTCCTAGCCAATCAAGTCTGTTCGAGGGTTTTACACATATCTGCATATAAATCCCTCTCTTGGCATGAAATTTTTTTGTGAATTTTAAGGTGAATCTGTATATAATTTTAGGGAAAGACTACAATACACACCCCTTATTTGAGTGCGTATCATATGCACCCTCCAAAATGTTATGAATTGTAGAGAAAATGTTACGAATCGTATTGCTAAAAAGTTACGAATCGTATAAAGGTTACGAGATATACCAAAATGTTATGAATCATAATGAAAATGTTACGAATCATACTGTTAAAAAGTTATGAATTCTAAAACAAAAGTTACGAAACATATATACTAAAATGTTATGAATAAATCTTAAAATAGGTACATATGGTACACCCTTTTAAGGGGTGTGTATTGTAGACTTTCCCATAATTTCAAAGTGAAAAGTCTCTTCAAATAATTTGTGGATACTGTACGTTTTGGTTTGGCCTTCAATTTACGAGAGACAAAAGGAGATGGGAAAAAAGAAGATGAATGAATTGGTGAGGTTTGGGATGGATATGAACGAACACTTAAGACAAAGGTGAGTCACTGATTCCTATTTGGTTTGTTGGCAAGAGAGAATTGGGTTACTTTTATATGTGAACTATGTACGTGAAATTAGTGAAATTAATTTAGTTAAATTAGTGAAATTTGAGAAATAGTAAATTTCACTAGTTTTTTGAAGTAGTGAAAGTTTGCTGGAAAAACTCATCGACCGGAGGTGATTGCTGGCCGGAAGTGGTTTTGGGGTGGAGGTTAGTGAAATTTGAGAAATACGGAGTTGTGAATTTCACCAACTTTTTAAAGTAGTGAAATTTCGCAGCAAAAATTCATCGGCCGGAAGTGGTTGTGGGGTGGAGGATAGTGAAATTTGAGAAATAGTGAATTTTACTAATTTTTTGTTGTGAAATTTCGCCGGAAAAATTCATTGGCCGGAGGTGGTCGCCGGCCGGAAGTAGTTGTGGGGTGGAGGTTAGTGAAATTTGAGAAATAGTGAATTTGTAATTTTTTTGAAGTAGTGAAATTTTGCCGAAAAAATTCATCTTTCATCGACCAAAGGCGGTCGCCGGCCGCCCTGAAGTGGTTGTCGGGTGGAAGTTAGTGAAATTTAAGAAATAGTGAATTTTCCTAATTTTTTGAAGTAGTGAAATTTCGCCGGAAAAATCCATTGGCTGGAGGTAGTTGTGGGGTGGAGGCTAGTTAAATTTGAGAAATAGCGATTTTCACTAATTTTTTGAAATAGTGACATTTCGCCAGAAAAACTAATCATCCAAAGGTGGTCGTTGGCCTAAAGTGGTCGTGGGGTGTAGGTGGTAGAGGGTGATGAAAACTTTGAAAATATAATTAAGTGTGAAATCATATTTACTGGGAAATTATTTTTGCACTCTAATTTTTTTATATAAATGCACTTCAAAATTTCTTTTTAATGCTTAAATTTGCACATAATATAATTCTTGAAGCATGCTACAAAACATATTCTACG
Source organism: Rhododendron mucronatum var. ripense (assembly GCA_019656295.1). NCBI lineage: Eukaryota > Viridiplantae > Streptophyta > Magnoliopsida > Ericales > Ericaceae > Rhododendron > Rhododendron mucronatum. The sequence goes on from BPLT01000026.1 coordinate 949,591, forward strand.
TACATCTGTGTCAGAAAACAGAGCGTACCATGTAGAAGCTATGTAAGGGTAAAAGTAGCAGACCTTTCTTAGAAATATATAGGAAGCTAAAATGGCTCGGATATGTGGAACACGACTGTAAGATTTTAGAATACAATTTCGGATATAATTATGTTCAATATCATTCGATGTGTGCTCATTGGCATCGAACAATTTAAAAAACGTCTGAAGTTAGTGTTTTAAAATGATATTTCTAGGCTATTTATTTCTATATTATGCATTTTTTAATGCGAAATCTATCATATGCATTTTTTATCATCATGAGGTGAACAATTTGAATCTCCTTTGTGGGCCATAGAGACTACAAATTTTTTTTGTGGAATATGAAAAAAAAGAAAAAGAAGAAGAAGGGCTTTGATGGGATATGGAGGTACTCTACTAAGTCACATAATGCGTGAGCAAAAGTGCGAGCTTAAGGGTGAAAGCATCTTTTACAAACATCTGAATTTACTAATTTACGAGATTATCGATTGAGAACTGGAGCGGAATTTCTTGAAGGATTATGTAACTAAGAATGTCATTTCCCACATAAACCTCAAAGTCTCAAACATTAAAACCTTTATTTTTTTTTTCTATATTTCTCGATAATTTATCCTCCAAAATCTCTCTTCTTTTTTCCCCATTTATTCTGGGATCATTAAAACGAATCTTCAAATTGATTCTATTTTTGAAAGGTCTCTCTCTCATGGAGGGACCTAATATGAAGTTGGACCGGTGAAAACTCTTTCTCATTCTGGTTTTTTTCATAACTCTCAATATTAAGTTGTTCGGATACCGTTGCGTGCCCAATCGAATTGCACTAGTATATGGAATAAGTGAGAGAAACTCACCTGGGCTACTAATTCTTTAGTTTTGCGAGAATTTCTGTCAAATTTTGATATCACTATTTTTACAGGGAAGTCAAATTTTGACATAGTCGTTCTTGGTTCTAAATTTTGAAGAGAAAAAGTTAACTTTGCCAAACTAGATTTGACGCCAAGAAGTAAGTGAACAACACTTGGGAGAAAAACATTTTCTTGTTTACCACACAAAACACCTTTGCTGTTTATCGATGTGATCAAGTTTTAATTGTCGATGCTTTGGTATGAATTGAGAGGAAAATCGACCTGCGCTGGAGTTGGAAATCGAGATTTTTGTGTTGCGGCATGACATTCTGGAGATGGGAATCGACTTGGAACAGTAAGCGTAGCGTTTTGGCATTGAATCTAAAAGAAACTTAAAATGGTTAAATCAATGAAATTCAATACATGTCTACGGTCGTCACACCAGTTATCTTTTCGTCAAATATAGAACACATATAGCACCACTTCAAGGCAACATTAATTCTGCGGTCCAATTACGTCCACATAAGCATCAAACTCGAATATCAAAACTATATATCTCTGTTGTACAATTAGACGCAATTGTTAGAGTCTGAAAAAATCAACAAGTAATTTATTGATGGATATAACCGTATATGTATTCACCACACAAATAGAAGCATAACATTTCCATCTCAAGAAAACTAACCTTGACGACAGAAGCAAGACAATGTAAATGAAGCTAAAACATAGAGAGTAGGGCAGGCAGAATCCGATAACCTCGCGTCACAACATTCTCCAGCTTCTCCTCTTCCTTGCTATATATCTACCGTCTAATCCTCTTCACACTCGGCTTCTTTCAAGTTTCTTCAGCTTCCTCTTCTTCAGGATCTTCTAACAAATGCCAGTTACTATCTCCTTTTCCCTTTGTCATTATCCTTGGAGGGGCCGAAAGTAAATGTTCCACATATGTTGCTATCCCTCTTCGCTCCTCGATTTCCCATGTGTAGTCTGTAGGCTCAACTAAACTTTCCTCATACGCCATTGCCATCGTACAGAATTTGCAATTGGACGGTCTGGGAATATCTCTATCCAAATTGCCATTAGAATTGTACACATTAACACACCCACTATCATACCCGATGAGTTGTCTCATTAGAACTTCACCATCTTTTGTACAACATAACGGCTGCAACCCACTATAAAAAATAAAGGTCGAACTTGAAATAACAAACCTAACATTCCACGATTCTTGCACACCGTATGTGTTCATCACCCATACTTCAGCATTGCCTTTGAAACGAGTTTGATTGTCATGACGAGTCATACAGAGGCAATTATCCAGAACCCCCAACCCAAGCAAGATATTTCTATCCCCATCTTTAAGCAGCTTTGGCATTGGTACCATCTCGAATTCATCCACCCACGGATCAAAGGAAAAGATACTCGAAACAAAGTCAGTATTACGGGCAAACCAATGAAGTTGTCCATTCAGAACTGGCCCTGAATGGATTGTGCAAGTATTATAAGGGAAGCATACCTCTTTCCAATATTTTCTTCGGAAATTTCCAACCATTACAAATTTACCGTCACGAGGATTAAAAGTCATGACGGCCTTGTATCCGTTAGTAGAGGAATCATAACAAAGCCCATAAGTAATTACATTATAAGGAGGCATCAACCGATGATATGACAAGACTTTCGTGAAATACCCATTTAGTGGATTCCATAAATACAAATCCACCTTAATCCCCAAAAGAAACAACCCATTACACGAACCATAGATGTGGACTTCATGATGATCTAGATGCAGATTTTTTCTCCATGGGGTTTGAACCTTTTCCACAGAGCAATTTCGGTCTATGGACTGGAAGGAAAAGGACATATCATACAACTGGGACATAACGAGAACCTTTTGTGTTTTTGATAGGGTTATTAGGTATGAATCAAATATCAAAGAAGACCACCGTTTAGAAACGCACCTTAATCGATAGAAAAAATCATGGGGTAATCTTACTCTTGAGAGAATTTCAATGATGATTTCTTCTGGGATATTCTGGGAATTGTTGGGATCTGATTTTAATGTGATATGCTTGTTCGTTTCCCCAGGTCTGCTGCTTCTTCCTCTTCCTTGCTCCATTCTTGTTGATAACTGTTGAGACTAGGGTTTTCATAAAGAGAGATGCCACCCACATATTTGTGCACGGTGCATACAGATTACTGTGTGAGGCCCACTTTAGGTCTTAGATTTGGTGACAAATAACGCTATAGGGATTTTATAAGCTCATAAGTCCAGCCCAACATTTTGTTAGCCTACAAATCCACACAGAAGCAAAATTAGACGTTTGGCAAATGTCCTTGCCGATATCGGATGGAGCCTGGTTTTTTACGGAAACCATAAACATAATATTTTAAAACAAATTGAATGGCTCTGATTATCTTTGTTGAACCTGAGACAAGGCCAAAGGTTCCTGTACCAATATTCTTCCCGATTGTAAAATTAGTCTAAATTCACTGGATCAAACTGATTCTTCAATTAACCATGACCAGATCCTCCACTATTTTTCCCAGTAGCTGAGTTGGCCATACACACGTCTCCACCACCAAATTCCGATACTCACCACCACTCTCCGCAACCACCCAAACATTGCCCCCTCCGTCGATAGACCATAGCAGATTCTGTTAAAGCATCCAACTCCAAACCAATTGGCAAAGAGTGGAGAGACTGCCCAGGCTTAGAGCTGGGCAACAGACACGAGACACGATAACACGACACGAACTGGACACGAAGTTAGCGGGTTAGGGTTGAACATTTCTGACACGAAACACGAAAATGACACGACTCGAGAACACGAATTCTAAATGGGTCGGGTTCGGGTTGAACACGCGACACACGAAATTGACACGACTAACACGGTTACTAATCTGTGTCACCCATTTTCACGAACATATATACATAACATATGGTATATTTATAATTCTATATAGAGTTAGACAACAAACACGATAACACGACACGAACATGACACGAAGTTAACGGGTTAGGGTTGAGCATTTCTGACACGAAACACGAAAATGACACGACTCGAAAAACACGAATTCTAAATGGGTCGGGTTAGGGTTGGGAGATTTGTGACACGAACCCGACTGACACGACACGAACACGACTCGACACGACTCGTTACCCAGGTCTACCCAGGCTCATATACTAGTTTTGGAGGAGATAATTAACCAATGTGGGACAAATCCCAACACTCCCCCGCACGTGCGACCCCTGACTCGCACGTGGAGAGGTAAACAAAGGATCCGGAACATACGGATCACAATGAAATAAAGTGCAACTATGGCACAAACAAAGGGGAAAAGCTTCCGAAAGCCTAGCTCTGATACCATGTTAAAGCATCCAACTCCAAACCAATTGGCAAAGAGTGGAGAGACTGCCCAGGCTCATATACTAGTTTTGGAGGAGATAATTAACCAATGTGGGACAAATCCCAACAGATTCTGCCCAGCTTTAGTACAGCTCATGTTAGTGGACAATATTATTGGTCTCTCGGGATTGGTTGATTCGTTGGGCCCGTGACTGAGTTAACAAAAAAATGAATAGTGTCGAATGAGTGTGCTTGGTTCTCTGTTTCAACAGGAAAGCATTGTAATTACATTGATCCCTATCCTAATCCGTATCTTACGGTTTTTTAATTTTCGAATCCGCGTCTGGACAATTAATCCACAGACCAAATCCACAAGGCACGGATCGGTTCGGTTTGAATTGGTTTTACGGTTTTTCCTGGACAACCCTAAAAAGCAACAACCCACTACACGAACAGTTTATGTGCCGGTAAGACGAACTCTTTGTCCATGGTTTACGAACCATGCATGTATTTTTCCATAAACTTCTTCCTCGATGGAGGAAAATATGAGGGGACCTAATATGAAGTTGGACATGGCGAAAACTCTACTCTCTATCTTCTGGTTTTTTTTTCATGACTCTCAATATTAAGATGTTCGAAAACTCTTTGTCCTCCGGGCTACTAATCCTTTAGTTTTGCCAACATTTGTGTCAAATTTTGATATAACTATTTCCACCGGGAAGGCAAATTTTGATAAAGTCATTGTTGGTGTCAAATTTTGATGGAAAAATTTGACTTTGCCAAACTTGCCACGTAACCTTTAAAGAGAGTTCCCGCAAAAACCAATCCTCCAATCAGACAGCCAAATTAGATTTGATGCCAAGAAGTGAACAACACATGAAACAAGAAAAAAAAAAAAATTTAATAGTTTAGCGATGCGATCAACCTTTAATTGATGGTGCTGGAGTTAGAAATCAAGACTTTGAGATGCCGCCGGCATGATGCTCTGGAGATGAGAATCTAGTTGTAATCGTAAGTGCAGGATTTTGTGATTGAGGCTCCGTTTATTTGGACGTAAAATATTTTCCGGTAAAATGTTTTACCTATTTTCCGGTGTTTAGTTATGTAATATTTTCCATCAATTGGATGAAAATGACTTACTCTTAAATTTGTACGTTATTTTCCGAAATGAACCCGTTGCCTTCTACTGCAATTCTCACTGCTCAGTTTCCTCGATCGTCAGTACTGACCCACGTTCAATTCCAATAATCTCATATCTCTCCACTGTTTAAACTCCTCATCACCCTCTCTACACTATTTTGTTGATTTTCGAAAATATTTTCAAGTGCCAACCAAATACCGGAAAATAAAAGTTGACGATTGTTTTTTGAAAAAACATTTTATATGGAAAACATTTTACATTATAAAACATTTTACATCAAAACAAACGGAGCCTTGAATCTATTTTGTTTTTTTCTATTTTCTAAGAAACTTGAATGGTTAAATCACTGAAATTCGATCCATGTCCACGGCAACTCCAGTTTTTTTTGTGTGTGCATGTGGTAAAATATAGACATTTAGAGTGTGTTCTACTAACTAAACTAAGTAATAAATACTTATTTTTTGAAATGAAGATGATGTATCGAGAGAGATGATCTGTCTCGTAAAATAAAAAATAATTACTTAAAAAATAAGAATCTTAGTGCTAGCACTAGTTCAAGGCAAGATCAGGTAAATATACTAATCACACTATCTCAAAAACAGCTGGACTCAGCCATTAATGCCCCAAGGATCCTGCGGTCTCCATTCTTTGAATGCTCTGCAACCAAATGAAAGGACTGCATTTTTTTTCTGGGAAATGCAGCAAGAGTTAGGTTTCTGAAAAGTACAAGTAATTTATTGATGGATATAACCATATGTATTTGCCACACAAATAGAAGCATACCAGTTCCATCAAAAGAAAACTAATCTTAGATGTCTGAACTCTGAAGACAATGTAAATGAAGCAAAACTCTAGAGAGCAAGGCAGGCAGAATATGATAACCTCGTGTCACAACATTCTTCAGATTCTCCTCTTCCTTGCTATCTACTGTCTAATCCTCTTCATACTCCGCTTCTTTCGAGTTTCTCTAGCTTCCTCTTCTTTAGGATCTTCTAACAAATGCCACTTACTATCCCCTTTTTCCTTAATCATTATCGTTGGAGAGGCCAAAAGAAAATGTTCCACATATGTTGCTATCCCACTTCGCTCTTCGTTTTCCCACCCGTAGCCAGTAGGCTTAACCAAACTTTCCTCATAGGCAACTGCCACCACAGAGGTTTCGTGATTGGACGGCTTAGGAACATCCCTATCCACATCGCCAGTAGAATTGTACACGTTAACATGCCCACTATCATGCCCAATGTATTCTCTCATTAGAACTTTACCATCTTTTGTACAACATAATGGCTCGAACATACCACAAACCCTGAAGGTCTTATTAATGACGAACCTAACGTTCCACGATTTTTGCACACCGTATGCTTCCATCACCCATACTTCAGCATTGCGCTTGCAATGACGAATCATACAGAGGCATCCATCCAAAACTCCCAACCCAAGCAAAAAACATTTATCCCCATCCTTAGGCGGCTTTGGCATTGGTACTTTTTGGAATTTATCCACCCGCGGATCAAAGGAAAAGATACATTGGGGCGTAATAAAGTTAGTACTATTACAGGCAAACCAATGAAGTTGTCCGTTCACAACTGGCCCTGAACGGATTGTGTGGTTTTTATAAGGGAAGCGAACCTCTTTCCAATACTTTCTTTGTAAATTCCCAACCATTACGAATTTATCAAAAGCCATGACGGCCTTGTACACATTAGTAGAGGAATCATAACAAAGCCCACAAGTAATTGCACGACGAAGCGTCAACTGATGGTATGACAAGACTTCCTTGAAATATCCATTCAGTGGATTCCATAAATACAAATCCGCCTTAAGCCTCAAAAGAAACAACCCATTACACGAACCATAGATTTTAACTTCACTATGATGGAGATGCTTATTTTGTTCCCATGGTGTTTGAACCTTTTCCACATAGCATTGTTGGTCTATGGAGCGAAAGGAAATGGACCAATCATCCAACCTGGACATAACAAGAACCTTTTGTCTTTTTGATAGGGGTATTAGGTTTGAGTCAGATATCAAAGAAGACCATGGTTTAGAAACGCACCTGAATCGACAGAGAGAATCATGGGGTAATCTTGAGAGAATATCGAGGATGATTTCTTCTGGGATGTTTGGTAAATTGTTGGGATTCGATTTTAATTTGATTTTCCTGGTCGTTTCCCCAGGTCTGCTGCTTCTTCCTCGTCGTTGCTCCATTCTTGTTGAAAACTGTTTAAGGGCTTTCAGAAAACTGCTTTTTATAAGGACCGAAGATGCTAGGGTAGAAAACTGGACCTATTACCCATTAGCTCTAGTCCGACATAATATTATTCTAAAATCTGAATAAAAAGTTAGACGATTGGATCGAATATTTGTAAGTATCGGATTGAGTTTTTTTTAGTGGAACCTTTGAAAAAATGTTTTACATTTAATCAATGGTTCGGATCATTTGTATGGGACCCGTGGTGGGGTCTCACAACACAATCTTTGCAAAAATTGTCTGTGTGTGTCAAGGCCGGCTCATAAGTTTTGGAAGCCAGAAGCAAATCTCTTGAATGATGCATGACTATATTTTATATGCAAAAGGTGATCTACAAAGGATTTCATAAAAAAACGACATGATGAAAACTCTCTATCTTCTGGTTTTTTTTCTTAACTATCAGCATTAAGTTGTTTAATGCATACCATTACGTACCTAATCGAATTACGCTAGCATACAAAATTTCTGTTTTGAACCAGGAGTTGGCACCGACCGCACTTTTTCTCCATGTGGCTCCGCCTCTAATTTAGCCCACTGCCCACCTAGTGGCTAAGATTGACTTGAACTAAATTATGTGAGAGAAACTCCCCCCCGGCTACTAATCCTTCAGTTTTGCCAAAATTTCTGTCAAATTTTGATATGACTATTTCCACCGGGAAGTCGATTTTGGACAAAGTCATTCTTGGTGTCAAATTTTGACGAAAAAATTTTAAGTTTGCCAAACTTGCTAGGTAACCTTTAAATAGAGTTCCCGCAAAACCAATCCTCCAACCAAACGGCCAAACTAGATTTGACGCCAAGAAGTGAACAACACTTTGGGGGGGAAAAAAAAAACATTTTGTTGTTTGCCAAACAAAAAACCTGTTGTTGTTCAGCGATGTGATCAAACTTTAATTGACGATGCTTTGGCATGAGTTGAGAGGAAAATGGACCCGCCGGAGTTGGAAATCGAGACTTGTGTTGCGGTGGCATGACACTCTGGGGATGGGAATCGACTTGTAACTGTAAGCGTAGGATTTTGGCATTCAATCTAAAGGATGATGCTATGGTGTCCCCGGTCATTTTGGGGATACTGTAATTTTTGGCATAACAGAACCCTTACAAGCATAACAAAAATCGTTACAAATATAATAGAACCATAACATAGCATAACCAAGGCATAACCAAAAACCAATCAAGGCATAACCAAAAATCAGCCAAGGCATAATCAACCCAGTTATGCCTTGTTATGGTTTTGGTTATGCTAATGGTTTTGTTATGCCAAAAGTTACGGTGTCCCCAAAATAACCGGAGACACCGAAGTCATTCCCGAATCTAAAAGGGTTATGTGTATTTTCTAAGACACTTGAGAAATGGTTAAATAAAAGAAATCCAGTTTTCTTTTCGTCAAATATAAAACCTACAGAGCCAACAGATTGAAGATCCTGTAATAAAATATACTACTCCCTCAGTCCCGATTTGTTTGCCCCCTTTTTGACTTATACATGTACCAAATTGACTGTCCAATTTCAAAATCAATGGGTCAGATTATGTAGATTTTCAAATCAATGGATTAAATTTGGTTTCCTTAATAAGTTGAAAATCCAAGATTGGACAAACAAATCAAGATGGATGGAGTACTAAACATACAATCCTGTGGTCCAGTTTTTCCTTTTTCTTCTTTTGTCTGTCTATACTCCATGCAAGACAAGTTGAATGCTTTGCAACCAAATGAAAGGACTGCGTTTTTTTCTTTTGTAAATGCCTATTAAATACGTCCCCACATATGCATCAAACTCGGATATCAAACTATATATCTCTGTTGTACAAACAGCAATTGTTAGATTCTGAAAAGATCTAAGTAATTTATTGATGGATGCATATATATAACCATATGTATTCGCCAAAAACCATATGTATTCGCAACATAAATAGAAGCATAGCAGTTCCATCTCAAGACAACGTAAATGAAGCTAAAAACTAGAGAGCACGGCGGGCAGAACTGGCAGAATACGATAACCTCGTGTTACAACATTCTCCGGCTTCTCCTCTTCCTTGCTATCTAATACGCCGCTTCTCTGGAGTTTCTTCAGCTTCCTCTTCTTCAGGATCTTCTAACAAATGCCACTTACTATCCCCTTTTCCCTTTTTCATTATCCTTGGAGAGGCCGAAAGAAAATGTTCCACATATGTTGCTATCCCTCTTTGCTCCTCGTTTTCCCACGTGTAGTCTATAGGCTCAACTAAACTTTCCTCATACGCCATTGCCAGCATAGAGTAATTGCAATTGGACTGTCTGGGAACGTCTTTATCCAAATCGCCATTAGAATTGTATACGTTAACATGCCCAGTATCATACCCAATGTGTTCTCTCAATAGAACTTTACCATCTTTTGTACAACATAACGGCTCAAACATACTACAAACCCTAAAGGTCTTATTAATGACGAATCTAACATTCCACGAGTTTTGCACACCGTATGCCTCCATCACCCATACTTCGACTTTGCTTTGGCGATGACGAATCATACAGAGGCATCCATCCAAAACCCCCAACCCAAGCAAAATAAATTCATCCCCATCCTTAGACGGCTTTGGCATTGGTACCTTTTTGAATTCATCAACCAGTGGATCAAAGGAAAAGATACTATGAGCCGAAAGAAAGTTAGTATTACAGGCGAACCAATGAAGTTGTCCATTCAGTACTGGCCCTGAACGGATTGAGCTAATATTAAAAGGGAAGCATACCTCTTTCCAATATTTTCTTCGAAAATTACCAACCATTACGCATTTACAGTCACCAGGATCATGAGGAGTCAAAGCCATGACGGCCTTGTACCCATTAGTAGAGGAATCATAACAAAGCCCAGAAGTAATTACAGAACTACTTAAATATCGATGTGTCAACCGATGGTACGACAAGACTTTCTTGAAATACCCATTTAGTGGATTCCATAAATACAAATCCACCTTAATCCCCAAAAGAAACAACCCATTACACGAACCATAGATGTGAACTTCAGTATAATGGAGATCCATATTTTTTTCCCATGGTGTTTGAAGCTTTTCCACATAGCATTGTTGATCTATGGATTCAAAGGTAAAGGACCAAGACTCATACATCTGGTACATAACAATAACCTTTTGTCTTTTTGACAGGGTTATTAGGTTTGAGTCGTTTATCAAAGAAGACCACTGTTTAGAAACGCACCTTAATCGACAGAAAAAATCATGGGGTAATCTTATTCTTGAGAGAATTTCGATGATGATTTCTTCTGGGATGTTTGAGAATTTGTTGTGATCTTCCGATTTTAATGCGACTGTCTTGTTCGTTTCCCTAGGTCTGCTGCTGCTGCTGCTGCTGCTGCATCCTCTTCCTCGCTCCATTCTTGTTAAACCGTTTAGGAGGCTAGGGTTTTCATAAAACGCATTTTGTAATAAGGACCAATGATGCTTATCTCTTGCTATAAATAAATTGGTAAAACTATTTATTCAAGCCCCCAGGCCACCCCCACCCCCCCCCCCCCCCCCCCCCCCCCCCCCATCAGCTGAATTGAGAAAAAATTATCGGTGGTTTGGAGCCAGGGCCGGCCCCGGGGTAAGCCCCACAAGCCTGTCGGTTTGGGCAACCCCCGGGCTAGGGCAACCCAAAAAAAAAAAATTTCCATGTAAATATAAATAAGTATATATATTTTTCTGACCCAAACATAACATAGAGTATTGTGTTGGTTTGTTGGCTAGTAGATAATGCTTAAGTTTCCTCTGCTGTACCTGCGCCCAGGTTCAAGTCCCGTCCTTGTCCACATTGTGGTTCATTTTTCCTCCTTCTCTCTCTCTCTCTCTCTCTCCTCCTCTTTTCGTTCACTGCACCCACTCTTTTCTCTGTTTTTTGTTTAAGATATTTATGATTTGTTCATAATAGAAAGGCCATTTGTTGTTGTACACTTTTTATTTTAGGAGATACTTCTTTTACATCAACAATTAGGGTGTGATCCACTTATTAAAATAAGTATTTATTTTTAAATTAAAGGTGATGTATTGTGGGAGAATGACTTGTCTCATAAACAGAAAATAAGTAATTAAAAAATAAGAATCTTAACGAAACGTGGCAAACTCCTCCAAAAAAAAAAAAGGCAAAAACAACTATTAGCATTCCCATACTCACGTAGTGATGTATGCAAATATGAAAAATATACATGTATATATGTATACTATATACACAGAATTCACCAATTTTAAAAACTTCAATGAAAAAATTAATCATTTTTAAAGTCGGGTTTGTATTTTTTCAAGTTGGCCCATAATATTTCTTTTTTCAATTTATCATTAAATATAGAACAATGATCAAAATATGAAAATAATAAAATGAAAGTTAAAATAAATAGAAAACCATTAGTATTTTTTTTCTTTGAATCGACTCATGCTAAATCATAAAGCACCATAACCTGAATTCCATTCTAATTTTAATTTTTTGATAGAATTCAAACTAAAAGCACATTGTGACCTTGATTTTTTTGCCTTGTATTTTTTTAAATTTTTTATGACTTAATAATAAGCGGGCAACCAAGCTTGAAGCCGGGCTTAGGCAACCCAAACGTCGGGGCCGGCACTGTTTGGAGCACTCACATGTGGTCTTCTAATATTTCTGGAAAGTCCACCAATAAGTATATCAATTTTATTAACGAAAATGCAATGAAACTTGTCCATAAAAGCGTTCATAAAAAAAATTGGATGGTTAAAAGAATCTGAACCGATCAATTCCTTTTCATGTTCATGTTTCATGAACCCTATTAATCCTGGTTTTATAAAAGAGAATAAATTATATAAACCGGCGGTGTAAACATTTATTTTCTTCAAATCAATTACATTGCGTCACGTCATCAAAGCAGTGGTCCCAATTAATAGAACATGATGACGTGTGCACAATGTAACTAATTTGGAGTAAATAAATGTTTACACCAACGGTATAAATAATTTAATCTCTTTATAAAAATGTCTGTTGTTGAGAGATGGGAAGTCACCATGTGACAGTAGTCCCAAACCATTAAATAATTAGGGTGCGTTTGGATTAAATGTCAAGCCCGTGAAAAGAAAAAAAAGAGAAAGATTAAAAGTCAATTGACTTATTTTTTTTGTCTTTATTTAATTTTTTGGTGTAAAAAATAAAAAAATAATATATAACAAATATTTATTTGTAATTTAAAAATACACGAATTCTCTTATAATTCTTTTTTTAACACGAAAGAGTAAGAGAGTAATTTCACTTACCACATTCACTAGACAAATGTTGACTAAGGTGGGGTATGAGGACCATCTTAAATACACACACTTAACCCAAACTCCCGATGTGGGAGTCAACCTAGCTAGATCACATGCCCAAAAGCTTGCGACCTTGTTTGTTTTGGGGATTTTGAATTTGAATTTGTAAATAATGTGTAGAGAGAAACAGAGTAATAATTGAAAATATGGATAATGATTAAAGATAGATTGAGAAAAAATGACAGTAATAATTAAAAATATAAGTAATGAATGAAGAATAAAATAAAATAATAATTAGAATTAGAATTCAAAATACAAAATACAAAACTCTTAACCGAACAAGATCTGCCTTGTTCGTTTTTGGGTCTCAAAACCCCTAGGTAAGGTATCCAATAAATTTTCTCTATCTATCACTCTCAACTCACTGCATTCTTTTAAACTTAGAAGTCTGAAACTTACTTCAGTATTTTTTTATTTTTCGTAACTTTTTGATGTGATTTTAGGGGTTAATTGTTTGTCAAGACGAGACGAATCAGAAAGTATAAAAATATGGACCGATGTTGAAAAAATTCAAATAAGACGGTACTTAAGTTTCAAAAGATAGTTGTTTGATACTATTTTAGTCTTTCGCGAACCTTTTTTTTTGGTTTTGTCATAATTTTGGAGTACTTCATCTTGTCTAGACTGAAAGCATGATTAATCCCAAAAGATGGAGGGATAAAGGAAAGGATAATCACAACTCGCAAGAATCTTAGAGCATCTTCAATTCTTACCCATTTTATTATTCATACCCAAAATTTGAGTAAAAAATTTAAAAATTCATCTCCAATGTTATATCCATTTTGAGTTTCACCCATTTTCTCATTCAAATTTAAGGAGACTCAAACCCATACCCACTTTTTTCAAAACCTATTTTCACTCTCATTAATTACAAGTGTGCTATTCAAGAATAGATTTGGGTACAAATATGGATTTAGCATTGGAGATGTCTTACCCAAATCAAGTTTTTGACTAAAATTTCTACCCAAATTTGAGTAAAAAAAGGGGTAAAGATTGGAGATGTTCTTAGGAACAAAGAAATACTCCATGAAAGATTCCAAAAGTTTTTTTTTGATAACCAAGATCCCAAAAGTTGCAGGGGAAATTGGAGTTCAGTTGAACAAGGGGCAAATAAGTCACAAACCATGGCCTACTTTTTCTTTGTTTCCAATCATTATCTTACTTCTTTTTTCAATCATTATCCTATTTTTTCAATTATTACTTTCTCATCTCTCTCTATCTCTCTCCAATCATTACCCCTATTTTCAATCATTACTCTATTTCTCTCTCCACCCACTACCAAAACTAAACTAAACTCCCAAACAAACAAAACCGAAGTAACGGCAAGGAAACAAATAAGTCTCAACCCATGGTATTTCAAACTGACACGGACAAAAATACCCCTTCCTATAACAACCACCACCACCACCACTGTCCCCATTCTCAACCTCTTCACCACCACCACTATCCCACAACCACAACCATCGCCACCAGCCAAGCCCACCTCTCTCTCTCTCTATCTCTCTCTCACACACACACATGAAAACATGTCGACAAACCTAAATAAAACACAAATGTTTGCCAACAAATAAAACCCAATTAGTGGAGTAGCTATGAAATCAAAACCTAGATCAAATTTTTTTCCAAACTGAACCCGAGTTGGTTTTGGATTTTCCCATCCCAAATCAAATTCCCACATGGACAATTAAAACCAATGACGATTACTACTAAACCCACAAATTGAAACTCTCACACAAATTTCTACTAAACCCACAAATCAGTCAATCTAAACCCACAAACGGTTTGGAATCACTCTAAGTTCTTTATTATAAAGGACTACGTGGAGTATTAGTAAAGAACAATATTTCTGTTAATATGAATCAAGTCATATTTTCTAGGAGAATGTCATTAGTTATAAAGGACTACGTAGACTATTAGTGAAGACAAATATTTCTTTTAACCTGGACCAATTTATATTTTTTGAGAGAACCTTGTCATATTGTTTAAGATATAAAAGAGCAAGTCATTAATTATAAAGCATTACGTTAGGTATTAGTCAAGAATCTTTCTTTTAACATGAGAACCAAGTCATTTTTTGACAGAACCTTGTCTATATTGTCTGACGTATAAAAGAACAAGTCATTAATTATAAATAACTACGTCAAGTATTAGTAAATCCTCCACAAGAAACCCCCCCCCCCCCCACCCCCCCCCCCCCTCTCTCTCTCTCTCTCTAACATGCACACGAAATCCCTGTAGGCAAAACCCAAACTAATGGAGTAGCTGTGAAATCGAAACATGAGAAGACAAGAGTAGCAGCGGCGCTGAGGAAGCCAAAGAAAGGTGCAGTTTCATCACCGCTGAACGTCGATGACATTTCAAATTTTCTTTGAGCAAGAACGTTGATTGGATCTCGATTAAATTGCGTAGGAATTATTCTGTACAAAAGGGAGAAATCCGTGGAGTACGTTTAAATTAGATCCCTTTCTGTCTAGACTTGTGCGCAAGATTGAGGGAGAAATTCCGTGGAGATTAGATTGGTTTTTCTTGTGAAATTAGGGCCTTTGAAATGGGTATTGATTTCTTTATCACTGTTTGTGTCCAAATTTGAGATTTAATTTGAGGATTTCAAAATTTGGGTCTCTCTCTCTCCTCTGTATATATGTAGTATCTATATGCGTGCCTGGGTGTGCTTTTTTGCTGGAAAATCAGAATGTTACTAGTCTTATTAGTCTTTTTCGTGGCCCTTTTCACGTATTAGAGCATCTCCAATTTAATACTTTATTTTTTTTTTTCGAAAACATCATAATATATAAAGAAACAAGTTAAGTAAGTACATCAAAGTCAAGAAGACATTGGAGCTCAGGCGGAATACAACCTGAAAAAACAAAGTAAACAAAGTTCCTATTGAGACTATTTGCAGCCAACCAATGTGCTACTCTAATCCTCTCCCTAGGACACCACACGAAGGACCAATTCCTGTTACTAGCCCAGCCTCTGATATCTTCCACCATAGCTCGAATTTCCCAAGGACTACTGACATTGGGATGATTAAAACAATTAACCAATTCCAAGCAATCTGATTCGAAAATAACTTCAAAGAGGCCCAAATTCAAAGCAGTTCCACAAGCAATTTCGTAAAACAATTAACCAATTTAATACTTTTTTGAGAGTATCAAAATACTCTATTTTATTCATAAAGTGATTTTAGAGGACACTACTATTCCTATTTACTCCAACCACAAGCTTTCTATTTTTCCCTCTAAAATTTCCCTCTAAAATCACCCTCCAAAAATTCTCTCAAAAATTAACCTCTGTCACAGCCAAACAAGTATTCCTCCTGTTTTTTACTCGAGTTTTATAGACCCCATGGCTTTTACTACATTTCCCTCTCCTTCTCACTTGTTGTATAACCTGTGAAATATACTAAAAGTTAAGCACAAGTCCTGTGGAATTAAATTGATGTTGTAGAAATATAGACAGTGTTAAAAGGTTTACATAAACATGCAAGGGTGAAAGATATGGTTGACATAAACAAAAGCTCATAAAGATACAAATGTCATTTTAAAAGGTAAAAATGTCATTTTAAAAGGTGAAAAGTGCTATAGAGGGGCTCCATGTCCTCTCCCTAGGGATGGCAATCTCGGCCGCCCCGTTCGAACCCGCCCCGTTCCCCGTCCCGAAAATCCCCGAACTTCGGGGACCCGTTTGGGGATTGGGTAGGGTATGGGGAATTTTTTTAAAAAAATTCGGGGATCGGGTAGGAGTCGGGGATAGGTATGTCCCCGCCCCGAACCCTACCCGTCCCCGTTCCCCGTTCGTTACCCGTCCCGCCCCGTCCCCGAATCCCCGAAATATACATATTTATATATAAAAATAAATAAATATATACTATATTATATATACCTCTTCAGTAGTATGTTTTTTTAGGGTTCTTATAATCTCATTCTTTTCCATTCATGTCGTTTGTTTTTTTCGACTAACTTTTTGGCACAGTCAATTTTTTATCCCGTGATACTGTGGCGGGAGGGGATTAATAATTTTCACAGAGAAGTTTGTTTCCTTAGCCCTTTTGCCTAGAAAAAAAAATACAAAACAATCCAAGTCCTTTCGGCTTTCAAATGCTAGTATATGCTGTTAGGTGCTGAAATTAAGAAATACAAATGCCCGAATCCCGAATCCCCGAATCCCCGTTTTGAATCCCCGTTCCCCGTTCGGGTCGGGGATGGAGGAAAAAAATAAATCCCCGTTGGGGATCGGGTCGGGGATGGGGATGAGGCAGGGGATAATGGGTAGGGGGTGGAGGTAGTACCCCCGTCCCCGACCCGTCCCCATTGCCATCCCTACCTCTCCCATCCCCTCAATATGGAATATCAAAATCTCATCCTCTCAAATAGAGGAGATTTGAGATGATAGATTAGAGGAGTTTCATACCCTCAAATGGTGGAATAGAGCATGGGTTTTTAGTTTTCTCCGATTTATATCTGGAGGAATTCCATGAAAACTACTAGTCAGACTTATTTGCCCCAACGGCACTAAACCGTAATTCCCCCATAGTTGCAAGTAAAGATGAAGGCGCCCATAATCTCCGACAGTGGGACCATCGACGATCACCTTGGGAGTAACCTTCCACCGGAGATCGTAACCGACGTACTCTATCGATTACCGGTAAAGTCTCTCTGCCGATTCAAATGTGTTTCTCCCTCATGGAAAACCCTAATCTCTTCCCCCCATTTCGCTCAAACACACCTCCATCGCACCAAAGCCAACCACCACCCACTTAAAGCCATTCTCTTCTCCTGCTCTTTCGATCTCTACTCCGTAGATTTCGCCGACGCGAACCCGACTCCAAAAAAGCTTGATCATCCTTCGTTCAAACACATGAGTGTGTCCAGGTCATTGAGCTCTTGTAATGGCCTCGTTCTAGTTTCCGATAAAGGTTATGTCAACTTCTTGTTCAATCCATCCACTAGTGAATACAAGGAACTGCCTGCCCCTTTTCCTGAATATTCTTCGGATGATGTCTTTTATCCACCTGGGTTGGGTTATGACTCGTACACTGATGATTACAAAGTTGTGATGCCCTTTTCTATTGAAGGGCGAGTACCCAATGATGCCGCTGTTATGGTTGTAGCTGTTTATTCCCTAAAAACTAATGCTTGGAGGACGATTCAGGATTTCCCTTATAGTCCTGTGGGATGTTGTAGGGTTTGCTTTAACGAGTGTCTCCATTGGCTATGTCGGAGGACTGGTGGTTCCGATTATTCTAAAGTTGTTGTTGCCTTCGATTTGGCGGATGAGATTTTCAGGGAAGTGCAGATGCCAGCCTCGTATGATCATGACGAGTTTACGCGTCATGACATGGTGGTTCTTGAGGGTTGTCTCTCTTTGCTTGTCTGGTCGCAGGTTGGCCGAATTGATGTTTGGATGATGATGGAGTATGGTTTGAGAGAGTCGTGGACAAAATTTTTGATTGTTAATCTTGGGAGTGGGAGGTCTATATTGGATGTGTTGTGTTTGTCAGTGCAAGACGAACTTGTGTTGAGGTTGTGGGAAGAGAGGTTCAGACTGATCGGAGGAATGGTAGAAGATGACGGGGAGAAACTAATTCTGTACAATCTGAAAAAAGGAACACAGTGGGAAGTGGTGGTTCCTGGCATTCTAACTAAATATGTAGTTGGGGACCACTACATCGAGACCCTCGTCTCTCCTAATCATGGAGGACAGATTTCGGAGACGATGTGAAGCTTCTTCAAGTAGAAGTTCAAAGAGTTATCAGGTATGTTTCCACTTTCCAACATAGAAATGACTCGGTCACTTCTTTTGTGGATTAAGTGTTGTATATATCGTGTATTACGTGATCTTCTATACTTGAAAGGTTTTTGGATGTTGCAAATCAACATATTCTTTCTTGATACTTACAGAGATGAGTCTGAATTATACAAGGGGTTGGTTAGTGATACAAGTATTTTGATTAATGCTTGATCATACACAAGTTGCTAGGGAGCACTCAAAAACCTAAATCGATGGAGTCTAATGTAGGAAGCATGACTGAATGAGCACTCATAAAGGTGTGTCATGTCCATATATGATGCAGATACTCCTTGGATACTCACTGGCATTTATTGATACTCCGTAAACGTATCCATAAATTGTAAATAAATTTTCTTTATTCTTGAAGAATTGAATACTCTTATGTCACGTTTCGGCCCTTCCATGATATAGAGATATGCCATTTCTTACGCAATTTTTTGTTTACTCTGTAGAGAAAGAGTAGTTTTCCACTAATTTAGTATCATCCATTTTGGGATTATACATAGACTGTTTGAGAATGTTTGGACACATGGGTTGCTAATATGATTGTTCGCCTTCTATTGGCACTTGGCGGGGAAAACATCAAAATCTCAACTCGTTAACAGTCTTCCCCTCTAGACTTAATTGGAAGGAAACCAATTCAACCTATCTCTTTCCTACTTTCATTACCTCAAGTTGAGGTGTTTTTTACGTGGCGATTATCTTTGCATCCCTAACCTCATCCTCTGTCTTTTATTGCCAATCCTGCAAAGCTTGGTAAATCATTTGGGTTTTCATGAGTACTGGACTGAACTAGTACATCAAGAGAACTCGCTACCTCGTAGTCTTTAGGTTTAGCAACCCGTTATGCATAATATCTAGGGCTCTATTTATGCAGTGCAACTTCTTGAGAAATTGAAGTCTTGTTGTGGAAGTGTGGAAGTTGTATTTGATTCTTCATGTGAGAATTAAGTCGGGGTATGGAATGATTTAGGATAGGAATGGAATCTTCATTCCTTGGCTGAGCAATGTAATGACCATTCCTTATAATTGTGCATGATAGTTCCATTCATAGTGTCTGCCATTTTCTTTTAATGAACCCAATCATGGAATGGACATTATACTATAGTGAACCAAGCACAACCTTTAAGTTCTTTATCTACTAGACTAGATTAACTTTGACAGGGAGCGGGAAGGAGAATTCCATGGGCCCCACAAGTTGTTTGTATATAATCCTAGAGGATATTAAATTTGTTATAGTTATCTATATAGATTTTAGGATTTTCATGTGTAGTTTAAGTTGTTATTTATCCTATTTTGAGTCTAGGTTAGGTTTCTCATGCTTATCCTTTTGTTATCTTGGAAGAGCCTATTTAAGGACTCTACATATGATGTTTAAGTTAGTTTTATGAAATATATGAGTTGGATTATGATTTCGATACTGAGATATTATTACTTCCTTGGACACAGGGATGTCTAGGGGTCCAGAGGCAGAGGGATGCATAGCGTTTTATCTTTGTTTATTTATTTTCATTAATCGTCCCGCATCAAACCTCAATTTGTTACCTTTGCCCATTGTGTCCTAGAAAGGTGGAAAGGTTTTCCACTTGAAAAAGTGAATGATGATTCCATTTGTAATGTCTATTTTTTTATCTTTTTCTTTGAATTAACCAAATGACGGAATCAACATTCCGTTCAAGTGAACCAAACACAACCTTATGTCATTTATCTACCCGATTAATCTCAATTTCTTACCTTCACCTTTTGTGTTCTAGTAAGGAGGAAAGGTTCAGCCACCTATCTTGTCATTTGTCAATGCCATTTATCTCAGCTTATTCAGTGTGATGCTTCCTTCAACTTCAGATTTGATGATACAGCCCTATTGAATGCCAGTGATTTATTGCTGCATTGGCTAATCTATTTAAACAATAATGGCGACTGGAAGTATTGAGTTAATCTTCAAGTTTCAGCTTTCTACTACTCAAAGAGCTTCTAGCCATCTTTTTGCCCATTTACCTGGCTAGTACTCATTGCTTTTACAGCCCCTTTGGATGATGAGAAAGGATGAGAAAAGAAAACAGAAGAGAATCTTGCAACTTATTTGGATGTTTAAAAGAGATGAGAAATGGCGAAAAGGATGATAAATAGGGGAAAAAAAGATAAAGATAAAGAAAGATGAATCTTTATTGGTCCCATCTCACAACTCACCAAATTGCATCACGTTTGTTCAAGTTCCAGAAATTCTGCATTTTTATGATATTACTGTGATTTCCTTTGGTATTTTGTGTACACCTTGACTAAACTTTTGTAGTTGATATTGGAAATGTTAGACTGTAGGTCCTAGAATCCTTGACATCTTTATTTCAGTCACTTTAGAATTTTAGTTTTAACGTTCAAATGAATGTACGCTAGTAGCCTCAAGTCTGTCTGAGTAGTTTTGGCTTTTGGGCCAACATGTTCGATTTAAGCCATATTTCAGTTTATTCGCCAGAGTTTCGAATGAGTTTTTTCGGGCATGTTCAGCTCTGTTATGAAATTGATATGTAACGTACTTGCATTCAACCAGGATGGTGAGGGACGAACATGCAAAGTTGAACACATTTGGGACTTTCTGGCTTGACATTTGAGACTCCTTTTTGGTTCTGGGACCAACTTTGGGCTTGTCATTTCAGACTTGGATGAATGGATTGACTTAGCATGATTTCTGGTGGTGTTGCTTTTGATTCTACACCAACTTTCTAAGCTAGTTCAATCATTATGCTTTTCTTTTTTAAATGTATCTGTTTCTTTCGTTGGTGAAATCTGTTAGAAAAGGGTGAACTCTGTTAGAAAAGGCTTGTCCCTGGACATTGAATAAGGCCGTCCTTATCTGATTGTGCGGAGGAAGTCTTTGGTTCCCGGTGAAATCAACAAGCAAAGCAATCTGTCCTTCCTGTTTACGAAGATCATATTTTGTAATGCACTTTGATTCTCTATGACCCAGAAGGAAGAGTGAAGAAGGAGAATTTGCTATCTGGCGCAGGCATAACTTTCGCTGGACATTCAGTCTTCTTTCTTTGGAATGCTGGAGCAGTCCAAGCTAGTCGAGATCTTCATAGCAGTTCTTTCAGTTCTGGGATACTAGTTTCGGGGAAAGATTAAGATGAAATTAAAGGATTAAGTGCAAGAAAAGCAGGGCCAAGTATTAGTAATATAGCCAGCACGGTCATCTTTAGATAGAACAATACCCAGTCCCGCTGGTGGCTGACTTGGTCACAGAACGTCATCCACAGGACACTCTCGATTGATCCGATCGTACCTACTTACGGCTTCTAACCCAATCAGAAACACAAGCTCTCCAGTGACCAATTTATCAAAGTTTCATTTTCCGGGAATTTGAATTGAACTTCTATTCATTCGTTCCAAGAAAGCGGCCGTACACATCAGGTTGTTGATGAAGTTGCTTATACTTTTCTTTGTTGAGATTGGGTTGGTCTTCCGTGTACCTGAGTACAAGATCGAAAATAGACAACCTTGCCTTTTGAGGATTTTCATAGGTATTCTCGCTCAAATCAAGTCAGTTGCGGAATCAGAACATATTAGCAGCAGTATTCTCCCTTCGCATTTAAACTACGTTAGAAAAGAAAAAAAAAAGGATGATGTAAACAAAAAGTTAAGCTGTTGTGCGCTGCTGGACGATTCTGCTGGTGCATTCTTAGATTGTCGGGACTCGTTCTGGGGCTGCTGTCAGGTGGTTCTTGCTCCCAGAATGGTTTTTATAAAAATTTATACTTGGTTATAGATATTAGAATGTCTTTTGTGGTCTTTAACTAGTCTTCACCTCTCTGTTTTATTGTTGTTTTGGTTCTGTAGTTGAAGGTTTCTCGTCGCTTTTTCTAGTTTTAGAAACCTTTGTTTACATACATTAACAACCCATTATGTCCTTGCGGAAACTAGCTGTGGGGTTCTCTTAAGTGTGTGTCTGCATTGCTGTTGTTGGAGGTCTGGTTTCTTCGCGGTTGTTGCTTTCGATTTGGTTCATTTGAGGGATTGTATGTCTGAGAGGTTCGTCTCTCCTAATCATGGAGGGATTGGGATTTGGGAGGCCATGAATGAGAAGCTTCGATAGGTATTTTAGGAAATATATAAATGCAGTTTATATCCATACAGTATACCGATACTCCTTGGGTACTCACAGGTGCACATTTAGTAGTTTCTAAATGTTCCCATAGACTAAAGAATCACATTTCTGGTTCTTGAAGAATCGAATCAAACACCCTTTATCGGGACACAGTTTCGGGGCTAAAATGGTTCATGTCCCCATTACCTCTTGCAGAAAAACAACTACTGGTTCAGTTGAAACCTAGGAAGTTAATTCATGTTCGTCCACTAAGATTGAAACTTGTTCATCCACCTATCTCAAAAGAAATCTGTTCCCAGTTCAATTTGCTCATCATTGAATTCCTAGTATGAAGCAAGCACTGTCCACATTCATAACAACAGAAGGCAAGCATTCAATTTGTTAATTACAAATGGAATCCAGTTTTCAAATCAATGGCTTTGATAATGAAGCTGAATGCGGGTCTTTGGTGAACCAAGGTATATTAGCCCATCATTCGGCTCATCGTAGGCGACTGATGCTGGCAGCAAAGGAAGCTGCAATGAGGGAGGTGCATAAATGGCGGCGGGGGCTTTTGGGGAGAAACGAAAGCGCACCTTTGACACTTGCCTTAGGTTGGAAGTTTTGTTGTTTTCTGTTCAATCAAGACAGAACGAACCTTTTAATTTTATCGGCCAAAAGGTCTTTACTTAAAAGAACTCGACAAGGGTACACCGAAAAAAAAGGAAAAACACATGTTTCATGATATTGATACATGAAGCAAAATGTTAAACACACACAAAAAAAAAGAGCTAATAGTTGAATGAAGAGTTGAAGAAATTAAAAAGGCCATGAAGCGGGGCTGCGATTTTGATGAAGACTTAGACCCCAAAACCGAAATCAAACAAGGCCCAAGACCTTGATGTATTGGTTCATCTCGAAAACCACACTAAAAAGAACAAACATGCAAAAAGAAAATTAGCTTGATTGGCATCAACAGATATAGGAGTATTAACTAATCTTGTCTTGTTTTACAAAATGGACGGGGGATATAACATAAAAGTAAGCATTAACTTAGTACCATAAGACATGCATAATTAGTTGATATGCCTTTCGATGTCCCGGTAAATCTACCGTAAAATATTTAATTTTCTTTCTCCACTTATTTGAAAGAGAGAAACTTACTCACAGCTGGGCCGTGAATAAGCTATTTAGAGCAGTGGTGAATCGCAACCCTAATTTGTGTTCCGCTAGCTGCTATGAGATACTCTCTGTCCTACAAATAAGTTGCCGCAAGAGTGTGATCCGTGGAGTAGGAGGGAATGAGATTGAGCTTGGGAATCTTGGTGCTGGTCTACGGGCTGATGCTGTCATTACAAGAATTTTAGAAAATGAAATTATTATACGTAAAAATATTATTTTCTCCCCAACTTATATAATCTCGCCATTACTAGAATTTTCCCCTTATTTTTTTTTATATACTAGTCCTATATTCTCTTCTATTTTTTTCAAGAAATGAAACCCAAAAAAGTATTCTAAAACAAAATTCAATGGGTCAAAGTAAAATAACATAAAGGATGAGCTATAATTCAAGATGCCTCAATTTAGTAGATGGATTAAATTAAAGTTAGTTTTTTTTTGTACTCCATGTGCAAATGATAAACATCATTTACTATAGTTTTTGATATGTTATTTTAATTTTTTCTAATGTCGATGATCATTAATATTGTAATGCATCTTTCTATTTTTTTAGTATACATTTTGTCACTGCTAGAATAAAATTCTAATTCCGTCTCTGGATGCTGTGATGTGCTGTTGTAATGCTGCTACTCCTGGTTTGGGTTTTTCTGCTGAAATGCTATGCTGCTTTAGAACGACCCATTGTGAACTCATTTTTGGAAATGTTCTCTCTCTCTCTCTCTCTCTCACACACACACACACACACAAGTCAAACCACTACGTGAATAGTTTATGGGCCGATAAGACGGAACTCTTTGTCCTTGGTTTACGAGCCATTTTTTCATCCAGAAAAAATGTGGGGGGACCTAATAAACGAAGTTGGACATGGTGACCATTGTGTACCCAATCGAATTATCGTAG
Organism: Rhododendron mucronatum var. ripense; assembly: GCA_019656295.1. Taxonomy (NCBI): domain Eukaryota; kingdom Viridiplantae; phylum Streptophyta; class Magnoliopsida; order Ericales; family Ericaceae; genus Rhododendron; species Rhododendron mucronatum. The sequence continues at coordinate 974,441 of BPLT01000026.1, forward strand.
CATACAAAATTTCTATTTTGCAACAAGGGGTGGCACCTACCCCACCCTTTCTCCGTGTGGCTCCGCCGCTAATTTAGCCCACTGCCCACCAAGCGGCTTCGATAACTTGAGCTAACATGCTCCTATTAAGCAAGGTACTTCAAGTACTGACTCCTTAAACCAATCACTTGTTTTCTAGATACTATATGGAATCAGCGAGAGAAACTCCCATGTGCTACTAATCCTTTAGTTTTGCAAAAATATTCTGCCAAATTTTGATAAAACTATCTCCAACGGGAAGTCAAATTTTGACAAAGTCATTCTCGGTGCCAAATTTTGACGGGAAAATTGACTTCGCCAAACTTGCCATGTAACCTTTAAAGAGAGTTCCCGCAAAACCAATCCAACAGCCAAACTAGATTTGATGCCAAGAAGTGAACAACACATGGGGAAAAAAAAAAACACATTTTCTTGTTTACCACACAAAAAAAACCCGTTGTTGTTTAGCGATGTGATGAACCTTTAATTGATGCTTCGGTATGAATGGATTTTGGCATTGAATCTAAATTATTTTTCTATTTCTAAGACTCTTGAAATGGTTAAATCACTGAAATTCAATACATGTCCACGGCAACACCAGTTTTTCTTTTCTATGTAAAATATAAACATTTAGGCTTCGTTTGTTTCGAAGTAAAACAATTTACGATGTAAGACATTTTCCTTGAAAATGATTTCGTAGGAAATAATTTTTCTTGTTTTTGTTTTCCGGTGTTAGGTTGCACATGAGAAATATTTTCCAGAATCAAATGTTTCCATCACGTCCCCGTTTTTTTCCTTAACGTGACTCGCTTTCAAATGAACTGGAATGTAAACAATAGAGGCCTCCCTATTGTAGAGCGTGAACATAGATGTTGAGAATTGGGGGTTTTGTTTGGGTGCGTAGGAATTTTTATTTTTCTTCTAAACCTCTCTCTCTCTCTCTCTCTCTCTCAAGTCTTTTGGTACGAAGTTGCCTCTATTTTGAATTCATGCATATGCATGGTGCTCATTTTACATCTAAACAAACGGAGCCTTAGCGCCAGTTCAAGGCAACAAAAGATCAGGTAAATATACTAAACACACGATCTCAAAAACAGTTGGACTCAGCCATTAAGCCCCAAGGATCATGTGGTCCTGTTTTTCCCTTCTTTTTTTTTTTTTTCTTTTGCCTGCTTATACTTGACAATTGACTTCATTCTTTGAATGCTCTGCAACCAAATGAAAGGACTGCATTTTTTTTCTCTGTTGTACAATTAGCAAGAGTTAGGTTTCTGAAAAGATTAATATATTGATGGATATAACCAAATGTTTTCGCCACACAAATAGAAGCATAGCAGTTCCATCTCAAGAAAACTAACCTTGACGTCTGGAGACAATGTAAATGAAGCTAAAAACTAGAGAGCAAGGTAGGCACAATACAATTACCTCGTTTCACAACGTTCTTCAGCTTCTCCTCTTCCTTTTTATCGACTGTCTAATCTTCTTCATAGTCCGAGTTTTTTCAGCTTCCTCTTCTTTAGAATCTTCTGACAAATGCCACTTACTATCCCTTTTTCCCTTGGTCATTATCGTTGGAGAGGCCGAAAGTAAGAGTTCCTCATATGTTGCTATCCCTCTTCGCTCCTCGTTTTCCCACTTGTAGCCAGTAGGCTTAACCAAACTTTCCTCATACGCAGCTGCCTTCCAAGAGCTTGAGCAATTGGACAGCTTAGGAATACTCCTATCCAAATCGCCATTAGAATTGTACACATTAACATGCCCACTATCACACCCAATGTGTTCTCTCATTAGAATTTTACCATCTTTTGTACAACATAACGGTTCAAACATACTGCAAACCTTGAAGGTCTTATTAATGACGACCCTAACGTTCCACGATTGTTGCACGCCGTATTCCTCCATCACCCATACTTCGGCATTGCGTTGGCGATGACGAATCATACAGAGGCATCTATCCAAAACCCCCAACCCAAGCAAAATAAATCCATCCCCATCCTTAGGCGGGTTTGGCATTGGTAACTTTTTGAATTCATCCACCCGTGGGTCAAAGGAAAAGATAGAGTGGGCCGAAAGACGGTCAGTATTACAGGCAAACCAATGAAGTTGTCCATTCAGAACTGGCCCTGAACGGATTGTGCCTAGATTATAAGGGAAGCATACCTCTTTCCAATACTTTCTTTGAAAATTCCCAACCATTACGAATTTACTAAAAGCGATGACGGCCTTGTACCCATTTGTAGAGGAATCATAACAAAGCCCAGAAGTAATTAAATGAGTAGTTACGTAAGAAAGCGGCAACCGATGGTATGATAAGAATTTCTTGAAATACCCATTTAATGGATTCCATAAATAAAAATCCGCATTATTCCCCAAAAGAAACAACCCATTACAGGAACCATAGATGTGAACTTCACTAAAATGGAGATCCAGTTTTTTTTCCCATGGTGTTCGAACCTTTTCCACAGAGCATTGTTGGTCTATGGAGCAAAAGGTAAAGGGCCCACCATACAACCGGGACATAACAAGAACCTTTTGTCTTTTTGATGATAGGGTTATTAGGTTTGAGTCAGATATCAAAGAAGACCACTGCTTGGAAACGCACCTTAATCGACAGAGAGAATCATGGGGTAATCTTGATAGAATTTGCAGAATGATTTCTTCTGGGATATTTGGGAAATTGTTGGGATCTGGTTTCAATTTGATTTTCTTGTTCGTTAACCTTGGTCTGCTGCTTCTTCCTCGTCGTAGCTCCATTCTTGTTGAAAACTGTTTAGGAGACTGGGCTTTTCACAAAACTGCTTTTTATAAGGACCAATATTGATGCTTATCGTGCTAGTAAAATCGAAAAATTATTTATTCAAGCCCAAACATCAGCTAAATTGGAAAAAAGGCCCGAAAGAATTATTGTTGGTTTGGGTCCCCATATCTCTCGAACACAACCTATTTGGGGTTCCTCCAGGCCGGCCTTCTTTCGTCTTTGACTACCTGTCCAGCCCCACATAATGTCAAACCCTACCCACATAAGCCATGTTTTAAAGGCCTCATCTCGTTCAATTGCTGATGTCATTTTCGATGAGGTGCAACAAATTGAAAGGCCACCCGGGCAGTTGACTTTGTCTGGGACTATTGCGTAATTCTTTCCCATCTAATGGACTAGTACTAATGCTTTTAATGCTATTTATATACATACCTAACTGACAGTCAAAAATTCTGTTTTGCAACTAGGAGGAAAGGAATAGAGTCAATACACAGAGCAAGCTCTAATCCATTATATTGACTTTTTGCAGGGGTACCCATGGTTCCTAGCTAGAGTGGTAAAGGTGGTTCAGTAGTCCATGATCTAGCTAGATATGCTCTTTGGCACTCTATCTCCTGGCCCTTTGGAAGGTTCTTTTGGTGCTTGATTTCTGCTGAAGCTTTTTTATATTTTGGTAGCTTTAGTTTTAGTGCTCGACTTGGAGCTTTATTGCACACTATTGTTGTTAATGAGTTATTCCATGAGTGTTCTGTTTGTTTCTGTGGTAGTTTTCTTCATTTGAAGGTACCTAAATTGTTATTAGATTCTAATGGTTTGGGTTATAACTCCCTTAGTACTAGTAGCTTTGAAAAGGGTTCAAGCAGTTGGGTAATATGCTATTTTGATGTGTTTTTTACATCATAGAGGATAAAAAAGTATAAAATTTCTCATCTCAATTGCCAAAATGACAAAACGAGGTTATAACATGCTTCGAACTTTGTTTTTTTTTTCTTTTCTCAATATATGGACTAATAGAGGGATTAGCATTGCCAAAATCTATGCGAAAGTGGTCAACTCTTTCTTCCCAGAACTATTGAGCTTTTGTTCGCAAATGCCAAGGCTGTGGATCTGGTGGTGAAGTATCGATGGAAGCATACAAAGTCTACTAAGTGTCTTGTGTTTGGAAGCTTTGGCCACACTACTTTTTCTCAGGGAGAGGAAACAAATGATAGGGAAGCACCTGCTCAGCTAGAGGTGGTGGTTGGACCCCAGAATGCGGCTGGTGTCGCTTCCACCACAAGTCACGTGGTTAGTAGTGCAGGAAGAGGACTTCTTTAAGGTGTTTAGATGGACAAGATTTTTGAACAGATGCACCATCTTTGACACATAACAGCACCAGCTAAGCTCCTTTCCTCAAAAAGATCCTTATTTACATGGGAAGGTTCCACCAATCTCTTAGAACTAATGAAGGCCCTTGTGTTATCTATTGTCGTGACAACTTATCAAAGAAAAAAAAAAGTTGCTCCGTATCTACTGTCGTGTCTTTTATTTGCTCCTTGCTATCAAAAAAAGAAAAAGAAAAAGAAAGCTACTCCGTTTCTACTGTCGTGTCTTTTAGTTGCTCCTTGCTATCAAACTTAATCCAGAAGACCCTCAGGTTCATCTCAATCTAGAGATGAGCTTTTCTTGACCAAGCTTCCGAAACCCTTACCTTTCGCATTCAACACATACCAAGACACGACCTCATTGAGCTTCCAAGGCCCATTATGGACCCCATTGTTGCTCCTCACTGCCTGCCACATCACTGTAGGGTTGGAACATTCGTAAAACAAATGGTGATGACATTCTTTCTACCTGTTAGTCTGTTACACATGTGGCAGTCTTCATTTACCCTTATCCCCTAACTCACTTATCTATCTGCTGTATTCATCCTTTGTTGCACTGCTAGCCACGCTGCCACAGAATAAGTGCCCTGTACACTCTTCCCAAAACAGATCACCCCATGCCAATTTTGAATAGGGTTTTTGTGTCCAATAGCCTCCCAAGCTTGAGTTAACAGTAAATTCTCCACTTGGGTGAGAAAGCCAAGCTATCGTGTCCTTACTTTCAAAAGTTGCAAGAAAGAAATCGGTTCAAGTAGAATCCAGGATAGTCAAGTAAGGTTTATCCCATGTATTATAAAATAAGGACAGAGAATGGATAGCATTCATTGAACGTAGGTCAAAATTTCACAGGACACAGTATATGACTGTTTTCTTCTTATTCGTTGGAGTAGTTATGACATTATGGAGGTTTTCTCCAAGATTTGTGACTGCATAAGTGATGTCGTGTATTTTATCCCGTGGGATGCTATTGGTTATGCTTGTGGATAAGCATATACAATCTAGGAGGCAATTATTTTTTTGGGATTTCATGATTAAAGATGAGGCATCTGAAGCATTACACCCCCAATGGATACCTTGCAAATACGTGCTGCAATTTACTTGTTTGTGTCATAACAATTTGAACCGACAGAAGACGAAGCTTTAGAGATTAGCCAACAATGAAGTGAAGTCCGTGTATCAATTCACCTTGGCGCTCCTTACCGTTTGCTGATGGCATAAAACTTCACACACAATTCATTCTACAATACAACTATTACATGAAGGTTATTTTGGCTTATTAATATGACAAGAAAGTAGGTAACAAAAGCCTGTCACAATTGGTTGTAATGATGTGAACGAAACTGCCGGAAAGGCACAAAAGAAACCTTTTACATTGAATTTTACATCAAGTCACTCCGCAGACATCGATCCCCAAAACCATCTTTACCTCATTGTAGTGCTTGCTATGAACAATCCGTTCCAATATACGAACCACTGGAATCATGCTCAAATTTGATATCTGCACGAGGGAAGCCAATTACTTGTAGTGTTGAAAACACCAACTCATTGTGAAATTAAGCAGCAACAAGACTTGACATAATGGAAGCGCCTGAGCCTGATAGAAGAACCCTACAAGTTTCAGCATGAGGCTCATGTTCATCCCTGTTATTGAACTTTCAAGAACTGAGACACAGAGAACTTGAACTTTCAGGAACTGAGACACAGAGAACTGGAGAAGCTTGTAGTACCCTACAGGTTTCAGCATGAGGCTCATGTTCATCCCTGTTATTGAACTTTCAGGAACTGAGACACAGAGAAGCTTGTAGTACGAAAAATATTTTGACATACAATAACAAGTAGAAATTGACAAACAAACCAACATAACATAAGAAACTTAAGAGCTACAGAAGTGAATGTAACGATAATTGACATCATGAAAGTTGAAACCTGTAAAAGATATTATCTCATAATTCGCTGAAGCCAACCTGCGCGGCACATCCCTAAATTGGCCGATGTGAGTTTTAATTATGATGTGTTTTGCCAGGTCGATACACATAATCATGATTTTGTTACAGTATACCAAATGATTTTACGCTGCTTAGACCTATTTTCTTACCAGTCACCAGCTGAGTTGATCAAGACTTGGTTTGTAGGTTTTTAAGCTTCCGGCAACTATTTAGTCTTGTGTCTTTTCTAGTCGTTACCTAGTCTTTGCTTCTCTATTTTATCCGTTTCCGTTATCAAAAAGTCTGTTCGCACAAATGTTCTGCACGGATTTTGCACATATATTTTTTGTGTCTACTTTTGGGTCCCGCATAGATGATTTGAATGGCTCATTTTCTTAAAAATAATTTTCCAAGAATTTCTGTAAAAAATGAACTCAAACGGATATCAATAGATGCTTAAATCGTATGAATGCCTGCAAAAGTAGTTGTGCGTGTTGTGCACAACGGTTATTTATACTAGGCAAAAGTACATAAACACCCCATCAACTATCATTTTTTCTCATGCTGACCCCCTCACATTTAAAAGCGTCCATACAGACCCCCTCAACTAATCTCCGCTACCCAAGTGACACCCTTCCGTCTCTAAACCGTTTCTGATGAACCACCTCATCCATAAATCGGACAAAAATACTCTTGTTGCATTACATACATACACCCCCTCTAACTCTTCTCTTTCTTCCCTCTACAAATAGCCTCTAATCAAAATCTAAAATCGGCAAATAGATTTGAAACTTTAGTTCATATATATAAATGTATATAGAGTCCCCTTCTAGTAAGGACTACCTTATTTTAATAAAATGCGTACCTCCCTTTTCCGATCGAATTTCGATGATCCGGGCCGCGCAATGTGTTCAGAATGTGATTTTAAGAGTACTTATGAGAAATCAACAAAAAAAAGATTGGAAAGGACTTCATCCGAGCAGTTTTTGTTTTTTTTTATCGACCGGTTCAAATAAAAACTGCACAAATCAAGCCTTTCCCGGTCTTTTTTTTTTTTCGATTTCTCGCGGGTACCCTTAAAATCACGTTCTGAACACATTGAGCGACTCAAATCATCGAAATCCGATCGGGAAAGGCGAGAAATGGGGAGATCCGCATATAAGGTCCTCATTTTAAGGTCCATATATATATATATATATATATATATATATATATATCCGGTTCCACCCACACAATTAAAAAAAAAAACACATCATCTCAACTGTTAAAATCAATGGTTGGATTAAAACTTACTGTATTCTCTTTCCCCCTTAATCACAGGTAATATCTTCCTCTCCATCTAAGCTATTCTCTCTCTATACCCAAGCCGATTAACCATTGGTTTCGGTGACCTTTTTTTCTCTCTCCTCCAATACATGCACACTCTTTCTCTAAAGAAAAGTTAAAAAAATAGAGATGAGAAAAGTAACGTAGCAACTGCCGTCGACTACCACCACCATTCTCCTCGACTTCTCTTCTCCCACATCTCTCTCATTTCCCTTGCCTTTTTCCCTTCTCATTTCTTATCAGTAAAAGAACCACTGTGGCACTTGCCGTCATCGCACCACGATTTTCATGTTATTTTTTATTGTTATATACAGAAGGTTCTCTTTAAAATGATTGATATAAGGAAAAAAGAAATTGTATAAATCGAAAAAAATGACTAGCATGACTGATAGAATGAGGGTATAATATAAATGTTAGGGGGTCTTCGTGGAACAAAATGATAGTTGAGGGGGGTGTTTATGTACTTTTGCCTTATAAAAAGGGTATCTTAGTCATTTCCTTTATTTTGTTGACAGAGTTGGTATTTTTTTCATTTTCAGTAGTTGAGGGGTCTGTATGAGCATTTTTAAACATGAGGGGTCTCCATGAAAAAAGTGATAGTTGAGGGGGTGCTTGTGTACTTTTGCCTTTATTACTATCCCAACACTCATTTTCCTCTTCCGCTACCGATGCTCTTCTGCAGCCTTGTTGATAAGGACATACTATAGGGTTTAACATGCAATTAGTCCACCAAAACTTTTAACAGTGGTTCCAGTACATTCTCCACCACTTTCCCAACAATACCCCCTCATTTAAACACAAGAGGCTGAAAAAATACTCCCATTTCAGTCGATCATTTCCAGAAGAGCGAGAAAGAGAGAACGTATGAGAGAGAGAGAGAGAGAGAGAAACCCCCTTCGCCACCTTCGTTTTCCTTCATCGCCGCCTTCGTTTGGTTTCGTCGTCGTCGTTATCATCTACCTCATCATTTTCAAACGGAACTGGTAAGTAAATATTACACATTCTTGTCTTCGTTAAGGTTTTCTAGTGCTCGTCATTGATTAGACTTTGTATTTCATTTCTACTGCTCTTAGGGTTTGGTAAGCATCTTGGAGTCCAGTTAAAGTCTGTTGGTTCTTCTTATTATGGTTGCATTAGGGTTTGTAGACCGTTGATTAGGATTTTAGTTATCTGCAACTTCAATAGATAACCATAACTGTGACTGTGTTCTTCGTTGGTTAGGGTTTTGTTAGCATTTTGCATTACATTTGGAGTGTATTCGTACTGATTAAGGCTATTGTAATCTGTTAGTTAGGGTTTCGTGTTTTTGTTCTCTCATATTCTGTGCAAAATAAATGCTCTGAATTTTATTTGTGTTAAAGATATGGTATTCTGATTTTGGTTGCTTAGTATTGTACTCTGTTTTTAACAGTTATGGTTATCTGTTGGGAAAGAGTTTAGGTTTTTTGTAGTCTATTTGCTTACTTCATATTTGTACTATATTTTTAACAGTTATGGTTATCTCCTTATATGTGTAGGACATGACAAAACACAAAGGTAAAGAATTGATGGAAATATGTAAAGCTCGGCCATTAAAAATTATTTTGCCTTCGCAAAAGATGAGAATGAAACAGTCACCGAGAAAAAGAACAATAGAACCAAGTCCAACAAATCTGGAACAAAAGAAGGATTCATCTCCTCCTCAAAAGCAGCCAACTCCAATGAAACCATCTACTGAAAATGTCCGGAGTCCAAGAAAGAGGACAATAGAACTAAGTCCAACAAATCTGGAACAAATGAAGGCTTCCTCTCCCCCTCAAAAGCAGACAACTCCAATGAAACCATCTGCTGAAAATGTCCGGAATCCAAAAAAGAGGACAAGATCAAATAAAGAACATATGGATGAGCAGCATCCGACAAAAAGAACAAAATTTGCCACACAAGATGTGAGAAGTCCCCAGAAGAAAAAAAAAAACCAAAACACCTATTGAAGTGCAAGAAGAGGGAAAAGAGGAGGATAAAGAGAGAGAAGATGAAGAAGAAGATGATACGGAAGAACAACAACAAAAACAAAAGATTAATAAACAAACAAAAGCTGCCCATCCTAAATCCAGGTATGGTTATGACTCAATCTATCATAATATAAGCGCTGCAAGAGCAACAAGCTACCTATATGTGGTTATATATAATAATCTGCCTATATATGTGTTGGAAGAGGAACAATCTAAAAATTTAAATTTATCCAGGTCTCAAACTCAGAAATCAAAGAAGAAGGGGGGCCAAAAAAAGGGGGGCCAAAAAAAAAAGAAACCTGAACAAGATGAACAAGATGAAGAAGTGGAAGAAGATGAAGTTGAGGAAGAGGAGGAAGAAGAGGGGTCAGAAGAAGAATAGGGGACAGAAGAAGAAGAAGAAGAAGGGGTGCTAGAAGAAGGGGGGCCAAAAAAAGAAGAGGAGTAAGAAGAGGGGTCAGAAGAAGAATAGGGGACAGAAGAAGAAGAAGAAGAAGAAGAAGAAGAAGAAGAAGGGGTGCTAGAAGAAGGGGGGCCAAAAAAAGAAGATGATGATGAAGATGAAAAGGATTAAAAAGAGCTACAGAAAAAGGCTGCCCGCTCTAAATCCAGGTATGATTATCAGTCAATCTGTGTACTAAATAATTTAGTTAACTGTGGTTAACTTTGAATTATAGACTGTGTTGTATGCCAACAACTTCAATAGATGACCATAACTGTCGAATGATGTTCTCTGAATGTTGATAAGAACACACAGATGGGGTTAACTTTGAATTATAGACTGTGTTGTATACCAACAATTTCAATAGATGACCATAACTGTTGAATGATGTCCTCTGAATGTTTATAAAAACACACAGATGGGGTTAATTTTGAATTATAGACTGTGTTGTATGCCAACAACTTCAATAGATGACCATAACTGTCGAATGATGTTCTCTGAATGTTGATAAGAACACACAGATGGAGTTAACTTTGAATTATAGACTGTGTTGTATGCCAACAATTTCAATAGATGACCATAACTGTCGCACTTTGCCAACAACTTCAATAGTAATCAGTTATTTGATTTGATCCTATATAAATCCATACATATATGGACCAATAGTCTGAAAATTGAAACTCATGCAGGAAGCCTATTGAGAACAAGGGGGAAAAAAAGAAGACTCGTACAAAAAAAAATGTAAAGAAAGAAAAGAAAGCTGTGAAGAAGGAAGTGGAGAAATTTCAGTATAGGTAATATATTCCTTTCTTTTTTGCACACTTGAATTACTTGTTAGATAAGTTTTTCTATGTTTAAATGTTTTAAATTATACGTTATTTTGTTTAAATTTTGTGCAGGTCCAGCATGGTGTCTTTTGCCAAGCTTCTTAAAGATATAAAGTTCACAGAAACCCAAAAAAAACAGATACAAAAATCACCTTTTAGTACTCTTATCTTGGCTGTAGCTGATGCACAATAGGATGACTCATATTTTAAAAAAAGTGATCATGATGCTTTGAAGCTGGTAGAACAATATGAAGGACAACGAGGGAGGTTCAAGTTAAGAGCCAAATTAGTAAAGATAACGGCTAGAGAGTTTAGCCTTATATTTGGAATCAAATCTGGGCCCAATAGAATTGAACTATCAAAAAAATCAAGGATGCCAGAAATACAGTTTGCCTATGAAATTAGTGTGAAAAGAATAATGAAAAATATTAGTCTGAGAGAATTCTTCAATACAAAAGTTATGGCGAGAGAAAATGAAGAAGATGCAAAGGATGTAGCACGTGTGCTAACCCTTTATCTCATTTCGACAGTGTTTTTGCCAAGCACAGTATCGAGAATCAGTTGGAGTTACTTTCCGTTTATTGAAGACTTGGAGAAGTGCAGCTCCTATGCATGGTCAACATTTTTTTACGGAAGAGCTGATTAAGCAGTTGAACACCAATTGTACAACACCAACTGTTGCAGGTGGATGCATCGTGGGTCTCTTGGTAAAAACCTCTACCATTTTCTGATCTAAATTTTTTTCTATTTTGTATCGTAAATGACTTTGTATTTTCATTGAATACAGTGCTGGTTGTGTGAACATACGACCTTAATACACCAAGCAAAGCCAGATAATATGCCAAGATTCATGAAGTGGAGGCTTTCTGACTTGACTGAAGCGTTGGTGACACACCCGTTGTGTTCTCTTGATCCAGAAAAGGTAAAATATAATTTATTGAATTCTGAATTGTGTGCTATACCAACATCAATGCATAATCATAACTGTAAAAGTTTATACTCTCTATCTTGCTATGAATTTCTGAAATGTTTGCTATGCCAACAATATCAATAGTTATGATTATCTCTTCTTTTGAAAAATTTCAATGCAATGTCCTTAATTTCAATATAGGTGGCGGAATCGAAGTTGGGACCGAATGATGAAGAGTAAGAGTTTGTTGGACTTGCCGATGGTGATGAGGAGGAGAAGGACACAAATGAAGTTACGAAGACTGAGGATGTGGCGCATAACAGAGAACAAAACCGAATAAAAATCCTTGAAGACGAAATCAAGAGATTGAGAGAGGAAAATGAGCAAAAGGAGAAGACCATTTGTGAGCTTAAGAAAAGGATTTTGGAGCTTGAACATGAAACTATTCTTGACCTTAGTTTTGAAGTAGAAACCTCTCATTTTGAGAGGAATTTCATGGCAAACGAAGTTAAGGACAAGGAAGTGGAGATTTGCGGAATACTTGTGGAAAATAAAATAATGGCTGACAAGCTTGAAATGGCCAAGGAAAATTTGGACGATATGACAGCACATTGTCTTATCCAACAAGTCAAGGAGGGAAAAGAAGTAAAGCTCCCTGATGAACAAAGGAAAGAACAAGACAAGAAGATCTTTCCCAACGAAGGTGCCACCCTCTTTGAAGAAATGGTCCCCGATGTAGAAGTCGACAAGACAATAAATGAAACAGTACTTGATATTCTACATGATCAAGGCAAACCCAAAAAGAAAACTGGGAAGACCCCATCATCTACGACAAATAGGGTCAAAGGAGTTTACTCAAGCATGGAGAAGAGGGACTCGAGTTATATCTATCCTGAGGATGAGAAGAAGAAGAAAGATACTGAAATGTGGAAGGCTGAAAATACAATGTTGGGTAGTTTCCTGTCAGAAAAGGACATGAATTTATTGAAACGCTTCCATCAATTATATCAAGGACATGAGATGTAAGTAAAAACTCTAACTCTGATATTCCAACATCAGTAGATAACCATATTATTTTGCTTTTCACAGACACAATGAACCTATTTGGCAAAATAACAAAATCGAAGAAACTGTGACTCTAAAATCCATAATCAAGCTCTTGCAAGAAGGAGATATGGGAAATGAGGTAAAAAAAATTTGTATTATCATGTGCCAAAATATACTTTTTGTTGGCCTTAATATATAACATGAAAATATAAATTATGCAGGTGATTGATGGGTATACTGACACGCTGAAAACACAGCAGGAACAAAAAGGCCAAGATCGTGGAAATGTTGCATACATCACATCTACTTGCTGGGTAATTATATCTCATTTTCCCACAGAACATCAGTAGATGACCATAACTGTCAAAATTTGTTCTCTGAATCTCGATAAGAACACAGATAGATGTGGTTAACTGCCAAAATTTCTGGGCTGTGTTGTATGACAACAACATCAGTAGATGACCATGATTGTCAAAAATTGTTCTCTGAATCTCGATAAGAACACAGATTAATGTAGTTAACTGCCAAATTCTGGGTTGTGTTGTCTGACAACAACATCAGTAGATGACCATAACTGTCAAAAATTGTTCTCTGAATCTTAATAAGAACACAGATTATATCTCATTTTCCCACAAAAGTTATGTATTTTTGATGCGTAATAACTAAATATTTTCAACAGACACTGATCACATCGGCAAATGAGTCACTCAAACGTCACTTTCATAGGAAGATTGCAGAACTGCAAGAGGAAGCACAACAAAAGGGCAACGATTACTATAGATTAATTGTGTTCCCGATCAACTCTTTTGGAAAAAAGACTTCCAAAAATACCAGCCCATACCATTGGACAGTAGTCATTTATGATGTTGAAGCGGAGGAATGGAGACATTACAACTCCTTCCGATCAAGAAGAAAAGTTGATCCTTACCTTCAAGATGCCATCACAGTGGTACGAAGTCTTGCACTTTATTCTATTTCACATAATGCATGTTTGAAAAGATAACAGACTGAAAAACATTATTTGTTTTGGAAACATAGAAAAACTGCGTAGAACAGTTCATGAAGGAGTTGGAATTAAAGAAGAATGACCTTCCGCAGTTCGAGCTCCTATCACAAGCACGGCCCATCTTTAAAATTGGTGCTCCGATAAAATCAGTGGATGAAACCCCACAGCAGAATGAATCATCGTAAGCTTTCAGCAAAGTTGATTTATCTTAAGCTCTGATCATCATTCTTTCCTCTCTAACTTATTTTCAATTGAATATGTGCAGTGTTGATTGTGGCATATTTGTGTGTTACATCATTAAGCGATTGGCAGAGAAAAGGGAGATACCATAAACACTACAACCACGTGATGTTGCAGAATTCAGAGTACATATGGTTCATAAATTTCTGAATAATGACCAAAGAATATGGACAGAAGATCTGTGGAAGGACAACCAAATGGCTAATAAGATGGAACAATAGACAAAATCTTGTAAATGGTAGTATTTTGTCTAACAAGAGGGAATAGTACAAATCCTTGTGTTTTGTCTTGTTTTATGTAATTGATCAGCTCCAAACAATTGGAATTTACTGTACATGTTTCTTGGTGTCTAATGCAAAAATATTGATCCGTTGGGAAGTAAAATTAGTTGTTGTACAGGTTTTTTTGGTGTCCGATGCTAAATTGTTGATTTGTTGGAAGTAAAACATTGGAATTTACTGTACATGTTTCTTAGTGTCTAATGCAAAATTGTTGATCTTTTGGAAATTTATTGTACATGTTTCTTGGAGTATAATGACGCATGATTTGTTGGTTTATGGAATTACAATAACTGTGGAATTTTGGACAGTATGACAATAATATCAGTAGATGACCATAACTGTCAAAAATTGTTCTCTGAATCTCGATAAGAACACAGATTGATGTGGTAAATTGCCAAAAATTCTGGGCTGTGTTGTATGACAACAACATCAGTAGATGACCATAACTGTCAAAAATTGTTCTCTGAATCTCGATAAGAACACAGATAGATGTGGTTAACTGCCAAAAATTCTGAGCTGTGTTGTATGACAACAACGTCAGTAGATGACCATAACTGTAAAAAATTGTTCTCTGAATCTCGATAAGAACACAGATAGATGTGATTAACTGCCAAAAATTCTGGGCTGTGTTGTATGACAACAACATCAGTAGATGTTCATAACTGTCAAAAATTGTTCTCTAAATCTCAATAAGAACACAGATTGATGTGGCTAACTGCCAAAAATTCTGGGCTGTGTTGTATGACAACATCAGTTGACGTCCATAACTGTCAAAAATTAAAAGACATAACAGTATCTTAAACAATAAATTTCACAAAGTAAAGTGACAGATAAAGTTTTTTTTTATTTGATCCAAGTGACGGATAAAGCTATCTCATACAAAACATTCTTTATGAACCCTAAACTCATAAACCGTAAACCCTAAACATGCTATGTAAAAACCAAAAAAAGAGAGAGATAACAGTATCTCAGACAACATTCAATGTCCAATGAATATGAATCAACAATAGAACACAATGAATCAATCGCAAGCTTCCTTACATCTCTTCCTATTATGATTTCCTAACTTCTTGCACCTGCCACACCTTATTTGCCTCACCTTCTCACCCCTTGACCGGATTCTTGCAACCTTGGGTCTCCCACGTGGCCTCCTTGTCTTAGGAGGAAGAATAAGAGGAAGAATAATAGCAGAATTTTCAAACACTTGTGCAGCTCCAAGAGTAGAAATAGGAACAGGATGTATAGGACAATCGTTGGAGAGTCGGAAAGCATCAGCAGTGTATAATGGATCAATATGATTAAATACATCTATGCCATTCTTCTGAAGAGCTGTGAATGCATGCACACAAGGAAAACCATAGAGCTGCCAACGACAACATGTGCATGTCTTGTTTCTTATGTCAACCACAACAGCTGGTAATGAAGACACTTCAAAAACCTCATCACTTGATCCAAACACAGTCCATGACCGTCCTTTATTAAAGAACTCTCTCAATTTCGCATCATATTCAGGACACAAAACACTGTTCAACTTTCTTGATAACTATTTCCTTTCACACATTTGAGTCATGATTTGAACCCTGATCGTATCAACACATTTAAGGACTGACAACTTACGAGCTTCAAGAATCCAGTTGTTGAAAGACTCCACAGCATTTGATGTCATTTCCCCATATCGTTTACCTGGGAAATATGCATTCGCCCAATTATACAACGGAATGGAAGCAACAAACTCCTTAACTCGGTCTCCACCAACCTCAAACAATTCGTTTACACAGTTTTCAAAATATAATATTGTTGGTGCAAGAGCACAATCATTGAAGAGACTCACTACTCGTTCCCGAAAACCATTAGGTGCTCTTCCTGACATCCTATCCCTCAAGTTATTCTTCAAATGCTGTAGATAATAAGAATGATATCCATTTGAGAAAACCTCTGGCACATGTTTCACAAGACCAGTATGGCGATCCGTTATAAAAGTAAGTTCACGAGCTGACAGAATAGATCTCAACTTCAACAAAAACCAAAGCCAATTATCGTCGGTCTCAGAATCAACAACACCATAAGCAACCGGAAACAATCCTACACCACAAAAAATAACAGATAATAGTATCTCAGCAATAACAGTCTCTGTATCTACCAGAACAAAGTAAGAGATAATGGTATCTCAATAAAAACGGTCTCTACCTACCAGAATAAAGCAAGAGATAACGGTATCTTAAAAATAATAGTCTCTGTATCTACCAAAATAAAGCAATAGATTATGCTATCTTAGCCAATAATCACAAAATTAGAAAGAGATAACAATATCTCAGTCAATACAGTTCACAAATAAAAGAGAGAGATAACTTTATCTCAGAATAAACATTCTCCGAATTTGGAAAAAAAAGAAAAAAACTGACCGTTATCAGCATCCTTCCCAACGGCTGCGAGTAAAGTTCTCTTATATCTTCCCATCAAAAAAGTACCATCAAGACACAAAAAAGGTCGACAAGAGTTGAATCCTTTGATGCATGCATCGAATGCCACAAATAACCTTCGAAACCGATTATCTTCACAACATTCAACGTCCACAACACTATCAGGATTTTTCTCCTTCGCTACCTCCGCACACAATCGAAGTTTGTTAAATGACAATGCATAATCACCTTGAATATCATTGTTCGCCATCACAACACCTAACCACGCATGGTGATAACCGATTGTAGTACCGTATCGTTGCCTGAAGAATCTAACAGCATCTATAGGCTTATATGACGCCTTTGAACAAACTTCATCAAGAACTTCTTCCGCAACAAGCTTTGAAGACATCCGAGAATTTTTTGAATTACAAATTGTAGCTCCACATCTGTGTTCTTTTTCAAGCTCCTTAATGCAAAAAAAAAAAAGATTTGGTTTGTCTAGAATTGCATGAACAAATCATTTACACCCATCTGCCTTAAAAGCACACTCAGCTGTCACTCTTGATTGGTCATTCTTCAAATACTTGAACCTAAATCCAACTTCAATTGCATACTTACACAAAGATAACCTAAAATGCTTAACACCATCTCTAAATTCTTGCCCAACATGACTAATCAAATACGCCCAATCAGCAGAAAGTCTTTTTGTCTCATGATGAGGACAGAATTTTTCAAGAGGATCCTCAACAATTTCAGAATGCGAACTATTAGTTACTCCACCATTTTCATTGCTACGACTGCTTTCACCGATTTCAAAACAGCTACTAACTCTACAATTACCGTCTTCAACAGATACCTCAACACAACGAGCACCATATGCAGCAGCTAAATCCATCATATTACGAAAATCATCATCATCATCAAGGAGTATATTAAGATGATCAAAAACAGAATACAATAACCTCATTGATACCAAACCATTCCATTTGTTAGAAATACTTCCAATAAGATTCTCAAATTGATAACCTTCTGTCACCTTAACATCAAGACTGTAGGATCCATATTTGCACAATAGAAGAATAGAAGAATCCATTTCAACTTCAAAAAATAGTCCAGTGTGCAAACAGATAACATTATATCAGAATAAACAAAGCAGATACACATATCTAAAAAAAGTAGTCTATCTACGAGAACAAAGCAATAGATAATGTTATCTTAACAAAAACAGTCTCAGTATCTACCAGAACAAAGAAATAGATATAATGCTATCTCAGTCAATAAACAAAAATAGAAAGAGATAACAGTATCTCAGCAAATTCAGTTCACAATGATACACATATCTCAGCAACAATAATTTCTATATCTACCAGAATAAAGCAATAGATAATGTTATCTCAACAAAAAATAATCTTAGTATCTACCATAATAAAGCAATAGATAACGTTATCTCAGCAAATAAACTCTATAAACACAAAAATAGAAGAACACAACAAAAATCAAAACAAATACTGAGACAGAGAAGAACAGAGCAACAGAGAAACATCATTACAGAAAAAATCCGAAGACAAAAGATATTGAGATCGTGAAAGTGATTGTGATCGCAAAACAGAATTCAGATCGTTAAAGTAATCGTGATCTAGAACTGAGCTATGATCGAGACAACTGAGCTATGATCGCAGGAGAAAAGAGAGAGAGAGAGAGAGAGAGAGAGAGAGAGAGAGAGAGAGAGGCGCACCAGGAGTGATCGTGCTGCTCGAGATCCAGAAACGAAAACGTATCTCCAGTACGGCGCCCTATAATGCCCGCGTTGTGTTGAACCAGGGAACCAAATTTAAAAATAACACATTATATATACAAGCCAATAAGGGCATTTTGGTCTTAAAATGGACTGTAGACCTCATAAATGTTACATTAATGGACCTTCACCACTATTATACATTGGGCTGAACTAAACACCCAAAACCACCTTCAAAACGGACCCTAGCCCAATTTACTGTTTCAAGAAAAGCTCAGGGTCATCTTGAGGAACTCGTTCTGAAGGCAACGGCAGCCATGTCCAATGACCGAATCCTTCCTCAAGAGATTCTCACCGACGTACTCTCTCGACTATCCATCAAACCTCTTTGCCAAAATCCACCTCCGATTTAGGCATTGTTCCAAATTAAGTGCCATATTTGGGTTTAGATATTTTTCAAACCAAACCAAGCCAAAACTTAATGGTTTGGCTCGATTTATTCCAATTTTTGGTTTGTCATTGGTGCTAAATGTATCCCTATCAAGTATCAATATATAATTTTTACATGTACATAATATCTCAGTTCAGTCCACTTTGATTCACTCCGAGTCGGATGGGTGGAAAATTGAACCAAACCTTTTTTTTTTTTTTTGCTTTGGTAAAAACTCAACGAACCAAACTATTTACCTCTAGATACCAAATCAAATAAAAGAATGGGTCAAGGCTAAAGAAGTTGCCTTGTTCATTTGGTAAATTTGGATATTTTAGTTTTAGTAGTGGGTGGAGAGAGAAATAAGGTAATGATTAGAGAGAGATAATGAGTGAAAAGAGATAGAGAGATAAATGAAATTAATAATTGGATAAATAGAATAATGATTGGAGAAAGATATAAGATAATGATTAAAAACAAAGTTAAAACAAAATAAAGTATTAAAACCAACAAGGCCTAAGCCAAGTACTTAACTTGATTCCGTTTGGCATTTGATTTATATATTTTTTTCAAGAACTAAAAATGCAGAACTACATCTTTTATGGTGACCGATAGTCTGATAGGCATTGTTCCACTTTTGGACTTTCTAAAAAATTTATCCTTACTCAAAATAATTTCTCCGTGCATTTTTGCACCACACACCACAACAGGTCAAATCCATTATATGGTAAATGGTCCGCCAGTATATATTGGGTCTCAATATATATTTTTGTGATAACAAAATAAAGGAAATGATTTCATACTCTTTTTTTATAATTACACTTTTTTTGGGGTCTTTTTATATAATATATTTTTTACGTAATTATCCTTTCATGCCTGGATTTTTTTTACACATGAATGGGTAATGGAGTATTGTGAATGCACATTACAAAATAGGGCGGTTAACGAATCAAAAACTCAAGTTCAAGCTCGGCTCGAATCTTAATGAGTCAAATTTAGTCTTCTACTAAACTAGTCTCTTTAATTGAACCGAGCTTTTGTCGAATGAATTTTGAGCCGAAAAATCAAGCTCGAGCTCAGCTTGTTTAACCAACGAGCCGAGCTGAGCTCGCCAGCTGTTAGTTCATTTACAGCCTATTATAAAATAACCAAAAAAAAAAAAAGCAACGGCATTTATTAAAAGAAACATGTGAAAATCAATTAGGCAAATTCTACCGTCAGCCCTCAGGGCTGACTATAAGGGGGTCCTTTACCTCTGAAATTTTGTACGTTTTCTGAGAGCTTGTGCAGGTAAAAGGTCTACACCCAAAATGACGAAAATAACCCATCATTCCCTGTAAATAACAAAGAGTATGTGATTATTTTTCACACAAAATCAGGCACACTTTCCCACAAAAGTAACTTTCCCTACTTTTTACTTTACTACTACTAGTTTTCTTAACAATTTCGGGCTGCGTGCTCAATAGCATGTACACCAATTAGGGACGATATTGGTCCGGTTTCAATCGGTTTGGGTGTATTTTTCGACCGAAATTGGTTATCCGGTTTGAGATTTTTAGAAACCGGAACCGGTTGAGATAAAACGATTCCTGTTTCGACCGGCTCAACCGGTTCCGGTCCGATTTATCCGATTTTCATTCATAAGCCATATTTTGGGCCCAACACATTAAAAAGTTCATAATTCAACCTATAAAATATCAACAAAAAATCTATAATTCAACCATTTTTTGGGCCCAACAAAAAAAGATCAATTTTGAGCCCAATACATAAAAAAAACTCATAAAAACAAAATTAAGCCCATAAAAATAGTTTTTATATAATAAATATATTTGTTAGACCAATATATACTACAAAATATCAACCAAAAACCCATAATTCAACCCATCCCCTATGTTTATATATATATATATATGTATTATACATATATAACCGGTCCGGTTTCAACCGGTCTTTAAAACATATAAACTGGATCGAAACTATTTTTCCGGTTTATAAAATTATCGAATCGAAATTATTCAACCGGTTTTAAAAATTCGGTCCGGTCCAATTTTTCCGATTTCGAGTAACAGCCCTAACAGCAATAAATACCGTAGATAAACTACCTAATGAAAAGTACATATTTTTGGCTTAACTATTAACTTTTTTTTCATTCATAACTACACCAACACTATTATCATCAATTAAAATTTATATTTTTTGTCTGTTTAATTTTTCTTAGACAGTATTAAGTGCTTCAAATTCGTTTGAATTGGTGCGAAAATTTTATTTTTTGGTCATTTTATCTTAAAGAGTCATAATTAATTTTAGTCTGTAGGGCTCTCATAATTAAGTGCTTCAAAAAATGCACGTTTTGTTCTTATTCAATTTTTTTTTCACATTTATTAGTTTAACGCCAAATTTTTTTTGCAGATTATTGATTTGTCTACAAATCAAAAAAGTAAAAGAATTTGGTGCAAGAAAATATAAAAAATATGCAAAAGTATATTTTTTTGGAGATTTAAAAATGCACAAAAAACTTTAAAGAACATTTAGATGGAGACGGAGAGAGTATTTGTATGAGACCCAAGGTGTAAGCACAAGGGGATTGATCAATATTCCAACCCATGCTATGGTGTGTCAAAGAATTATTCGGGAACCGATGGGAAAAAATGTTTCTCGGGAATTTTGAGCCTTCGTCTTTTTTTCTTTAAAGGCAAAATCTACCGTCAGCCCTTAGGGCTGATTATAAGTGGGCCCGGCAGCTCTAAAATTTTGTACGTGTCCTCTGAAAATGTGGCAGTAAAAGATGCACAGATTGTATGAATGAAAATGACGAAGTAACCCCTCCCCTCCCTTTTTTTAATGACAAAACTAGCTAGCATGCTGCGGCTTTTACCACCAAATGACAACCACTTTTCCCAAAGCAACTTTCCCTCTTTTTTTCTTTTGTAAATAGGTCTTGTTTTTATTAATAAAAAATACTAAAAATTTAATGCATTTTACCATCTCGTTTTTATTAACAAAAAAATTTCAGTATTTTACCATCTCATTTTCACAAGCAAAAAAGTTGTCAACAAACACTGTTTTTGTTACAGTAACTCTTTTTTTTACTCCCTCTGTACCAAATTTTTTGTACGATCCATAAAATGGAGTGTTAAAAATAATACAATTTTTGCAAGAAAAAATCAAAAGTTTTTCAACAACTTACTAGATATCAATGAGTATTTTTAATTTGTGAAAAAAGTTTAAATTTTTTCTTGAAAAAATTGCATTATTTTTAACACTCCGTTTTGCGGACCGGACAAAAAATTTAGGACGGAGGGAGTAATAGCAAAAAAATTCATTAATCTTGAAATTGTTACAAGAATAATAGGAATAAGGAAATAACATCATGCTCAAGGAACAATCATCTGCCCCATCCGAAACCCAAAACCTAGCTCAATCCGAGACCCAAAACCTACTATTGGCAAGAAGCCAATTAAGGACACCCTTCAAGCCGAAGCCCTAACACCCCTATGAGTCTAAAAAACCCAGATATTACAATTGCTATAGTAACTCTACGCATAATCCATCAACAATTTATTCACTACATGAAACATCTTGACAATTTCTCAACAATTTATTCACTACCAGAAACGCCAAACAACTTCTCGACTACAAATAAAAATTTACAAAATTTTCACTATCGAAAACACCTCGGGAAATTCCGCCAAGGAGGTTTTTGGTTTCTTGGGTTTTTTTTCATTTTGATCTCCTTCAATTTTTTTTCCCTATTTGTTAATTCTGCTACAAAATTTTGTATATTATTGATTTATCTCGATTAAAAAATCAGAAAAATGAATTTATTTTATGTAATATCCAAGATAAAGCCCAATCCAAGCCGTTCATTAAATATAATTTTTTTAAAAGTTCTTGGGAAAAATCATCTCAATCCGATACATATGGATACAATCAGAAATCTGAATAAAAAGTTGGATTATTGGATTGAGTGCCTATAAGTATCGGATTGAGTTAATTTTTCACGGAAACCATTGAAAAAATATTTTACATTTAATAAACGGATCGGATCATTTGAGTAGACCCGTGATAGACCTCATGATAAAATCTGTACACAATTTATACACAAATGTGTGTGTGGTTAGCAGCGTTGTTTGGTAAAATAGCTTTATTTCGATAGTCAAAAAAAAATTTTACACTGAAGCTCTGGAAAGAAAATTAATGAACTATTGGTCATTGGAGTAGTAAAATAAGAGGTGTATCTCAGATGGGAAAAAGGGTAAAGGAGTCAATTTACCTTAACAACTCACATCAGTCAATCACATGGGTAAAAAAAGCTGGCAATGCTTTGAAATTAGGCGAAAGTACAGTCCTTTTAGGGCGCATGCAGGAGACCACCATCAGCCCACTAGGCTGACTATAGAGGAACCGAATCAATTAAAAGGAGAAAACAAAAGTCGGATTCATACAGCTGGAATTGAGGGATGTGTCAGGAATTGAATGCATGGGTCGCAATTTTTCAAAGAGGGAACAATATAGTTCCCTGTAGTGTAATTAGCTAGTGTTCGGAAGAGAGAGAAAGATAGGAATTGATAGGTTTGTCGTTGGCCTTACAGAGAAAGGAGAGAGATAGAGAGAGAGACTGAGGAGTAATAAAGAAGCCAAGAGGGTTTGGCAGCTTTGGCTGATAAAGGGTATTGAATGGTGTGGTTGGGAACATTTTTCAAAGAGGGAACAAGTATAGTGTTCGGAAGAGAGAGAACGATAGGAATTGATAGGTTTATCGTTGGCCTTACAGAGGAGAGAGAGATTGGCCTTACAGAGGAGAGAGAGAGAGAGAGAGAGGGAGAGAGAGGGGGACTGAGGAGTAAAAGAAGACAAGAGGGTTTGGCAGCTTTGGCTGGTAAAGGGTATTGAATGGTGTGGTTGGAAACATTTTCTCAGGAGGAGAGGGGCCCGCGTCTGAAATCTTCTCCTTTGTAAACAGAAGCATTTGAAAAATCTCAGAAATCTGAAATCCCCAAATTTGTAAAGATGAAGGCGGCGACCATTATCTCCGACACTGGGACCATCGACAATGCCAACCTTCCACCGGAGATTGTAACCGATGTACTCTATCGATTACCAGTCAAGTCTCTCTGCCGGTTCAAATGTGTTTCTCCTTCATGGAAAACCCTAATCTCTTCCCCTCATTTCGCTCAAACCCACCTCAATCGAACCAAAGCCAACCACCACCCACTTAAAGCCGTTCTCTTTACCAGCACTTTTGATCTCTACTCGGTAGATTTCTCCAATGAGAACCCGAGAAAAGCTTGATCATCCTCCGTTCAACCACATGAGCGGCTGGTTCAGGTCAGTGAGCTCTTGTAATGGCCTGGTTCTAGTTCCGATGAAAGTTGTGTCAACTTCTTGTGGAATCCATCCACTAGTGAATGGAAGGAACTGCCTGAGCCTTTTCTTGAGTACTCTTCGATGGATGTCTTTTATCCCCCTGGGTTGGGTTATGTCTCGTCCACAGATGACTACAAGGTTCACAATGGAAATCATGCCGCTGTTACGATTGTGGCTGTCTATTCACTGAAAACTGATGGTTGGAGGACAATTCAAGATTTCCATTGTGAACCTGTGGGACTTCGTCGTGGGGTTTGCTTTAACGAGCGTCTCCAATAGCTATGTGAGAGGACTGGTGGTTTGGATTATTCTAAAGTTGTTGTTGCCTTCGATTTGGCGGATGAGATTGTCAGGGAAGTGCAGTTGCCTGCCTCGTATGATGATAACGAGTCTAGTGGTCATGACATTGTGGTTCTTGATGGTTGTCTCTGTTTGCTTGTCTTTTCGGACGGTGACCGAATTGATGTTTTGATGATGATGGAATATGGTGTGACAGAGTCGTGGACAAAATTTTCGATTGCTCCGGGGAGTTCTATAGTGAATGTGTTGTATTTGTCTGCGCAAGATGAAATTGTGTTGAGGAGAGAGAGATTCGGAGTTATCAGAGGAAGGGTAGAAGATGAATTTGACAGGAAGAAACTAATTGTATACAATCTGAAAAAAGGAACACGGAGGGAAGTGTTGGTTCCTGGCATACCAACCAAATCTCTAGTTGGGGACCACTACTTCGAGTCCCTCGTCTCTCCTAATCATGGAGGACGGATTTGGGAGACAATGTGAAGCTTCTTCCGGTAAAAGTTCAAAAAGTTATCAGGTATGTTTCCCCTTTCCAACATAGAAATGACTCGGTCACTTTTTTTGTTGATTAGTTTAGGGGAAATTGCAGAACAATGGACACGGGGCAAAAAATTCCCAAGTCATGGAGTAGTTTTTAGGAAATTCATCTTAATATGGGAAGGAGAAAAATATTTTGAAATTGCAGAACAATGGACAGGGGGGCAAAAAATTCTCAGGTCATGGAGTAGTTTTTAGGAAATTCATCTTAATATGGGAAGGAGAAAAATATTTCCCAATACATGGAGAGGGTCACCTGAAAAGACTTTTAGGCCCCTCATGAAAAAAACCCTAAACCTCAAATTCCACCCATAGTTCTCATTCCTATTCCCCCAATTCTCATTCGTACTCGCTGCGCTGAAGAGGAAGACTGGAACTTCTGGTTTCCTTCGACTTCTTCTTCTTCACCTATTCTTCCTCTCTCACTTCATCTCTCTATTCCATTGTAGCTTAATCTCTCCATTCCACCATTGAAGAAGCATCATCTACTCCTGTGCCCTAGCGAGTTTGTCGTTGTATGCATCTGGTAAGGTTTTGGGTGATTCAAGTTTTTTTGCAGCTTTCTCTTCTCTCATTTCGTCCATGTGACTCTGTTTGTAAGCAATTTGGTTTTTTTCATTGTATGATTGAGTGGCCTAGTTTTGGGTAAAGGCAGAAGTTGTTAGGTTTTGGGTTAAGTTTTCTCCTTCCTATAGTGACGTGAAAACAACGCAAGCAAATCATTTCGAGGGCCTTCACTCTAGTATTTTTTCCATTGACAATGTCCTAGCACCATAATTCATTTTAACTGATGCAATAAATTTGGAACTTTCTAAGCCTAACAATGTGCAAGTCACAGTAGTATGACTGCAGCAGAAAAAGAAGAAGTGTTGTCCCTTTACAAATGTGATTCTTGTTCAAGTCATGTAACATGTTTTTCCTAAAAATAAAATAGTTGTTCTTTAAGTTACCTAATGTTACTCCTTGTAAAAACTTTTGTTGCTCTCTATGTTTGAATGTCGGCCCCAGACTGTTAAAGACAGTGACCTATATTTTAACTCACTGAATGGTTGTCCCTTTACAAAGGTGTGTTGGCCTGTATGAAATATGATTATTGTTCAAGTCATGTAACATGTTTTTCCTGAAAATAAAGCTTTGTTCGGTTCCCATTTATTTTTAGTTTTAGTTTTGGAAATCAATCATTACTCTACTTCTTTCCTCAATCATTATCCTATTTTTTCAATTATTATTTTCTCATCTCTCTCTATCTCTTTCCAATCATTACCCCTATTTTCAATCATTACTCTATTTCTCTCTCCACCCACAACCAAAACTAAACTAAATTAAACTCCCAACCAAACACTACCAAAATAGTTATTCTTTATGTTACTTCTTGTTACTCCTTGTAAGAATTTTTTGTTGATTTCTATGTAAGAATGTATGCCCTAGACTATTAAGGGCAGTGACCTATATTTTAACTCACTGAATGGTTGCCCTTTTACAAAGGTGTGTTGGTCTGTATGAAATGTGGTTCTTGTTCAAGTCATGTAACATGTTTTTCTTGAAAATAAAATAGTTGCTCTTTAAGTTACATAATGTTACTCATTGTAAGAACTTTTGTTGCTCTCTATATAAGAAAGAATGTATGCCCAGACTGTTAAGGGCAGTGACCTATATTTTAACTCATTGAATGGTTGTCCCTTTACAAAGGTGTGTTAGTTTGTATGAAATGTGGTTCTTGTTCAAGTTATGTAACATTTTTTTCCTGAAAATATAATAGTTGCTCTTTAACAAACCTAATGTTACTCCTTAAGTCCTTATAAGAACTTTTGTTGCTCTCTATGTTTGAATTTATGCACCAGACTATTGTTCCTTAAAACACTTTGTCCCCTAACTAGACAACTGTACATTGACGATAGGAAGGTGGAAAACAAAAAAACTAATGTGGAAATGGACTTAGACAAGAAATTTTTTAAAATAACTATTGTGGTTAATGGTATTCGATCGTTGTTGAAGGATATATCCTCGAGTTTAGTCAGTTCAGGTTGTAGTTTGACGAGGCAATGCCTTTGTAGTGATGAAGTTGTTTTGAAACCTTCTCGAACTGAGGTGAATCCCGGTAGGAGGTTTCTTGGGTGTCCTAAATATCTGGTAAGTTTATGTTCAATTATTGTTTAGTTCATTCTTTGAGGAGAGAGAGGGCTTAGTGTCATTTGATGGTATCTTAGGTAGGATCCAAACCATTGCAGTTACTTTCAATGGGTTGATGATCCCATATGCGAACGTGGCAAGGTTGTTATTCTCAAACAAAAGGAAAAGATAGGCAAAATAGAAAAGGAGATTAAGTATATGCAGGAGAAAGCCAAGTTATTTGAGGACAAAGGCAAGGAGTATGAGAAGAAGGCTCAAGAGTATGAGGATAAGGCAAAATAGTTTGACAACATGACTCAAGTTTACAAGTGGAAGATTAAGGACATGAAGAGAATGGAAAGAAAGAAAATTAAGGAGGTTAGGACAATGGAAAGAAATTTTTGGATGAAATTGCTGGATGCACTGCTAGGTCTTGTAGGCGGATGCTTATTTTTTAATTATGGGGTTAGGGATGAGGAATTGCGCTGCCTCGTTGACTTACATGGGTTGAAATGCCATATTGTTAAGAAATACCACTTTTTTTTTGTATGTTTCTTGGATGTAATTTACAAACTTGGTAATATTTTGTGTACGTATTTTGTCGACATGGTCAATGGTTATGTATGCTAATCTAATATTTCGTTTGCATACATGGGTTGAACTTCCATATTGTTAACAAATACCACTTCTTTTGTATATTTGTTGGATGTCATTTGCAAACTTGGTAATATTTTGTGTACGTATTTTGCCGACATGGTTAATGGTTATGTATGCTAATCTAATAGTGTTGTATCTGTGTGGTTTGACACATGATGTAATAACTTTTTTTGTTGTGTACATAAGTTGGGTTATGAATTGAATACATTAACTACATTTTTACTTTTTAGGTATGGAGAATGGGGAAAAGAAAACATTGACAGGTTTTTGCTACTGGGGCGGGGAACGGAAGGTAAACACCAATGATACATTCTTCTATAACAGTGGGATGCGTGTAGCTATTCTACATGAGGAAGGAAGTCAAGTAAATGAATTACGTGAGAAGAGTTGTGGTGCCCTTAACATGAATTTGGAAGGTAAATTGTATTTTTATAACACAAAGAGGGACAAGACGAAGTATGCAACATTGAACTACGACAATGGTGTTGCGATGTTGTTCCACTTGAACGAAGATGATGTCGACTTGTTTGTTGAAGATACAAGGCAAAATAATGACCCTATCCCGACCTTTTACAATTCAACAAGGTTAGATGACTTATTTTGTTTTAATTTACACTTACAATTTATCTGTTTGCATTTGAATAACCAATATCATTTCTTTTGTTAGGGAATCGATGGTCACGTAGAACATTAGCTCGCCTGGAGGAATGCTGGCACTACCTTCTTCCAATCAGGTAAGCAATAGTTTTAGCCAAGAGATGAGGTTAGTGTCGTACTTGCCGGAAAATGCAAATGAGATATTAATTGGGATGGGTCAACTATTTGAATGCCCCAACCTATTCAAGCAATCAGTGTTACTATTTGCTGCATCGAAAAAGTTCAGCTTCAATTACTTGGATAATAGTAAAGCCTACTATCGATTGGTATGCAAAGTAACGGGGTGTCCTTGGAAGTTGATGACAAAATGTGAGGGTTCCACTGATTTGGTTTGTGTCATAATGTTTAAGAATGAGTACCTACACAATGCAAAAGATGCTAGTAATTATAAGTTGACCTTTCGTAGTAAACAAGTGGACTTGCTTTTCAAAAACCGAATTGTGGACAAGCCTGAATATTTGCCGAGGGATATTTGCAAGGATTTCGAGCATGCCTTCCAATGTCGTATGAATTACGGTCAAGGATGGAGGGTGAAAGAAAAGGCTAAGGAAGCCATTACAGGACCCCCTTTGATGACTTTCCACCTAGTCCCATGGATGTGTTGGCGGCTTGTTGAAGCCATACCAAACACTAGAGCAATATGGACGTCGAGCAATATGGACGTCGATAGATGAAAGCAAGTTCAAACAACTTTTTGTTTCTTATGGTTGCTCCATTGCTGCATTCGGATCACGTTATCTACGATCAATTTTGAAATTGGATGTATGTTTCTTGACCGGATACTGTCGACGCCACGTTCCATCGGCCAGTGCACATGATGCGGAAGATGGGTTGTACCCCTTAAGCATATGTCATTGTGTCTAATGAGAATATGAAGACTGGTTATGGTTCTTGGTTAATCTTAAGGAAGTTCTTGGAAGATGTCAGGTCATATTGGTCACCGATCGGAATACTTCTTTGCTTAATGCTATAATTAAGATTTTTGGTGGAGATTGTAATGCATGGTGACTCATCACCTGTCTATTTGACCGTATTGGTATCTACCAAAAGATTAGTGACTCATCACCTGTCTGTTTTGACCTTATTGGTAGCTACCAAAAGATTAGCAACCTTATTGGTAGGTACAATAAGGTCACAATAGACAGGTGACAGAGACTCCATGCATTACAATCCCCGCCAAAAATCTTAATTATACCATTAAGCAAAGAAGTATTCAGATGGGTGACTTAACATGACTTGACATCCTCCAAGAACTTCCTTAAGATTAACCAAGAACCATAACCAGTCTTCATCATTCTCATTAGATACAATGGCATATGCTAGGGGGTACAACCCATCGTCCGTATCATGTGCACTAGCCGATAGAACGTGGCCCCGATGGTATTCGGACAAGAAACATGCATTCAATTTCAAAACTGGCCTTAGATAACCTGATCGGAATGCTGCAATGGAGCAACCATAAGAAACAAAAAGTTGCTTGAACTTGCCTTCATTTGTCGACGTCCATATTGCTCTAGTGTTTGGTATAGCTTCAACAAGCCGCCGACACATCAATGGGACTAGGTGGAAAGTCATCGAAGGAGGTCCTGTGATGGCTTCCTTAGCCTTTTCTTTCACCCTCCATCCTTGACCGTAATTCATACGACATTAAAAGGCATGCTCGAAGTCCTTGCAAATATCCTTCAGCAAATATTCAGGCTTGTCCACAATTCAATTTTTGAAAAGCAAGCCCACTTGTCTACTACGATAGGTCAACTTATAATTACTAGCATCTTCTGGATTGTATAGATGCTCATTCTTAAACATTATGACACAAACCAAATCAGTGGAACCCTCACATTTTGCCGTCAGCTTCCAAGGACACCCCGCTACTTTACATACCAATCGGTAGTAGGCTCTACTATTATCCAAGTAATTGAAGCTGAACTTGTTCGATGCAGCAAATAGTAACACTGATTGCTTGAATAGGTCGGGGCTTTCAAATAGTTGACCCTTCCCAGTTAATATCTCATTTGCATTTTCCGGCAAGTACGACACCAACCCCATCTCTTGGCTAAAACTATTGCTTACCTGATTGGAAGAAGGTAGTGCCAGCATTCCTCCAGGCGAGCGAATGTTGTCAGTGACCATAGATTCCCTAACAAAATAATTGATATTGGTTATTCAAATGCAAATAGATAAATTGTAAGTGTAAATTAAAACGAAAGAAGTCATCTAACCTTGTTGAATTGTAAAAGGTCGGGATAAGGTCATTATTTTGCCCTGTATCTTCTACAAACAAGTCAACATCATCTTCGTTCAAGTGGAACAACATTGCAACACCATTGTTGTCATTCAATGTTACATACTTCGTCTTGTCCCTCTTTGTGTTATAGAAATACAATTTACCTTCCAAATTCATGTTAAGGGCACTACAAATCTTCTCACGTAACTCATTTACTTGACCTCATTCCTCAACTAGAATAGCTACACACATCCCACCGTTGTAGAAGAAGGTGCCATTGGTGTTTACCTTCCGTTCCCCGCCCCAGTAGCAAAAACCTGTCAATGTTTTCTTTTCCCCATTCTCCATACCTAAAAAGTAAAAATGTAGCTAATGTATTCAATTCATAACCCAACTTATGTACATAACAAAAAAAAGGTTATTACATTATGTGTCAAACCACATAGATATAACAATATTAGATTAGCATACATAATCATTAACAATGTTAGCAAAATACATACACAAAATATTACCAAGTTTGCTAAGTACATCCAACAAATATACAAAAGAAGTGGTATTTGTTAACAATATGGAAGTTCAACCCATATATACCAACGAGATATTAGATTAGCATACAAAACCATTGACCATGTCGGCAAAATACATACACAAAATATTACCAAGTTTGTAAATTACATGTAAGAAACATACAAAAAAAAAGTGATATTTCTTGACAATATGGCATTTCAACCCATGTAAATCAACGAGAGAGTGCGATTCCCTCATCCCTAACCCCATAATTAAAAAATAAGCATCCGCCTATAGGACCTAACTGTGCAACCAACAATTTCATTCAAAAATTTCTTTCCATTGTCCTAGCCTCCTTAATTTTATTTCTTTCCATTCTTTTCATCTCCTTTATCTTCCACTCGTCAACTTGAGTCATGTTGTCAAACTCTTTTGCCTTATCCTCATACTCTTAAGCCTTCTTCTCATATTCCTTGGCTTTGTCCTCAAATGACTTGGCTTTCTCCCGCATATACTTAATCTCCTTTTCCATTTTGCCTATCTTTTCCTTTTGTTCGAGAATAACAACCTTGCCACGCTCGCATATGGGATCATCAACTCATTGAAACGAAAGTAACTGCAATGGTTTGGATCCTACAAAAGATACCATCAAATGACACTAAGCCCTCTCTCTTCTCAAAGAATGAACTAAACAATAATTAAAAATAAACTTATCGGATATTTAGGACACCCAAGAAACCTCCTACCGGGATTCATATTAGTTCAAGAAGGCTTCATCACCACAAAGGCACTTTCGTTGCCTCGTCAAATTACAACCTGAATTGACTGAACTCGAGGACATATCTTTCAACAACGATCAAATACCATTAACCACAATAGTTATTTTATAATTTTCCTTGTCTAAGTCCATTTCCACAATAGTTATTTGTTTTCCATCTTCCTATCGTCAATGTACGGTTTCGAGGGCGCCGAGTGTTTTAAGGAACTATAGTCTGGTGTATACATTCAAACATAGAGAGCAACAAAAATTTTTTTTACAAGGAGTAACATTAGGTAACTTAAAGAGCAACTATTTTATTTTCAGGAAAAACATGTTATATGACTTGAACAAGAACCACATTTGTAAAGGGACAACACACCTTTGTACGGGGACAACACACATTTTTTTCGGACATTGTTAATGGAAAAAATACTAGAGTGAAGGCACTCGAAATAGTTTGCTTGCGTTGTTTTCATGTCATTATAGAAAGGAGAAAACTTAACCTTAAACCTAATAACTTCTGCCTACCCAAAACTAGGCCACTTACTCATACAATGAAAAAAACCAAATTGCTTACAAATAGAGACACATGCAGGAAATGAGAGAAGAGAAAGCTGCAAAAAAACTTGAATCACCCAAAACCTTACCTGATGCGTACAACGACGAACTTGCTAGGGCACACGAGTAGATGCTGCTTCTTCAATGGTGGAATGGAGAGATTAAGCTACAATGGAATAGAGAGAGGAAGAAGAGTTGAAGTAGAAGAGGTCGAAGGAAACCAGAAGCAGATGAAACCCTACCTTTGTTGTTCTCTTCTAGTCTTCCTCTTCTGCGCCGTGGGTACGAATGGGAATTGGGGGAATTGAAATGAGAATGATGGATGGGATTTGAGGTTTAGGGTTTTTTTCATGAGGGGCCAAATAGTCTTTTCAGGTGACCCTCCCTATGTATTGGGAGATATTTTTCTCCTTCCCATATTTAGATAATTTTTCTAAAAACTACTCCATGACCTGGGCATTTTTTGCCCTACTGTTCTGCAATTTCCCCATTGAATGGATGGATCGTAATTTTTCGAAGAGGGAATAGTATAAGTAAGACGGGTTTTAAAGCTAAGAAAGGCTGAAGTCAAATGACCAAAAGTAGCGGTTCATATCTCTCTCTCTTTCTCTCTCTCACTCACAAGAACATTAGAAACCTGGAAATCTGAAATCCCAAAAGTTGTAAAGATGGAGAAGGCGACCATCGACGATCACACCGGGAGTAACCTTCCACTGGAGATTGTAACTGACGTACTTTTTCGATTACCGGTCAAGTCTCTCTGCCAATTCAAATGCATTTCTCCCTCATGGAAAACCCTAATCTCTTCCCCCCATTTCGCTCAAACCCACCTCTATTGAGCCAAAGCCACCCACCTTAAAGCCATTCTCTCGTCCAGCTCTAACTATCTATACTCCGTAGATTTCACCGATGCAACTGCCACCCCAAAAAAGCTTGATTCTCCTTTATTGCCCTACAGATAGGCCGCTTTAACTTAGTGAGCTCTTGTAATGACCTCGTTTTAGTTTCTGATGAAGGTTATGTCAACTTCTTGTTCAATCCATCCACTAGTGAATATAAGGAACTGCCTTACCCTTTTCTTGTATGTTCTCCGATGGATGTCTTTCTTCCACCTGGGTTGGGTTATGACTCGTACACAGATGATTTCAAGGTTGTGATGCCCTTTTTAATTGAAGGGTGAGAACCTAATGATGCCGAAATTACGAATGTGGTGGTCTATTCACTGAAAAATGATGCTTGGAGGACCATTCAAGATTTCCATTATACTCGTGGAAAGTCATTGTGGGGTTTGCTTTAACGAACGTCTCCATTGGCTATGTTGGAGGACTGGTGGTTTGGATGATTCTAAATTTGTTGTCACTTTCAATTTGGTGGATGAGATTTTCAGTGAGGTGCAGTTGCCGGCTTTGTATGATGATCACGAGTCTCTGAGTCATGACATGGTAGTTCTTGGGGTTGTCTTTGCTTGTTTGGTTGAACGGTGACCGAATTGATGTTTGGATGATGATGGAGTATGGTGTAAGAGAGTCCTGGACAAAATTTTCGATTGCTAATCCTGGGAGGTCTATAGCGGATGTGTTGTGTTTGTCAGTGCAAGAAGAACTTGTATTGATGAGAAAGAGATTGAGAGATATTAGAGGAATGGTAGAAGATGAATTTGACGAGGAGAAACTTATTCTGTACAATCTGAAAAAAGGAACATGGAGGGACGTGGTGGTTCCTGGCATCCCAAGGGAATATCTAGTTGGGGACCAACACATTGAGACCCTTGTCTCTCCTAATCACGGAGGACGGATTCCGGAGACGATGTGAAGCTTCTTCAGGTGAAAGTTCAAAGAGTTATTAGGTATGTTTCCACTTTCGAAGGCACTTCTTTTGTTGATTAAGTATTTTATATATGTGTATTACGCGGGCTTCTATTCTTAAAAGGTTTTTCGAAGTTTCAAATCAACATATTCTTTCTTGATACTTACATAGATTTGGTAGTTTGAGTTATAAACTAGTATCATCCATTTTGGGGGTATATATAGACAGTTTGAGAATGTTTGGACACATGGGTTCCTAGTATGATTGTTCGCCTTTTATAGCCACTTGGCGGTGACAACGTCAAAATCTCAATTCATTAACAGTCTTCCCCTCTGGACTCAATTTGGAAGGACCCAATGCGACCTATCTCTTTCCTGCTTTCATTGCCTCGAGTTGAGGTTTTATAAACCTGGCGACTATTTTTGCATCCCTAGCCTCAATCCTCTCTCTTTCATTGCCAATCCTGCAAAGATTGGTAAATTATTTGGGCTTTCATGAGTAACTGGACTGAACTAATACATCAAGAGAACTCGCTACCTCGTAGTCTTTAGGTTTAGCAACCCGTTATGCATAATATCCAGGGTTTTTATGGAATGCAACTTCTTGAGAAATTGAAGTCTTATTGTGGAAGTGTGTGAGTGGTATTTGATTCTTGCTGTGAGAATTAAATCGGGTGTGGAATGATTTAAGAAAGGAAAGGAATCTTCATTCCTTGGCCTGGCAAGGGAATGACCATTCGCTTATGATTGTGGATGATGGTTCCATTCATAATGTCTACCATTTTCTTTTAATGAACCAAATGACGGAATGAACATTATACTACGGTGAACCAAGCACAATGTTAAGTTCTTTATCTGCCAGATTTACCTCAATTTCTTACGTTTGCCCATTGTGTCCTAGAAAGGTGGAATTGGAAAGGCTTTGCCCGTTGAAATAGTAAATGACGATTCCATTCGTAATGTGCATTTTTATCATTTTCTTTGAATGAACCAAATGATGGAATGAACTTTCCATTCAAGTGAACCAATCACAACCTTGTATTATTTATCTACCAGATTAACCTCAATTTCTTACCTTCACCTTCTGTGTTCTAGCAAGGAGGAAAGATTCAGCCACCAATTTTGTAAATGCTATTTATCTAATCTTTTTTAGTGTGATGCTTCCTTCAACTTCAGATTTGATGATATAGACCTATTGAATGCCAGTGATTTATTGGTGCATTGGCTGATCCATTTAAACAATAATGGCAACCGGAAGTCTTGAGTTAATGTTTAAGTTTCAGCTTTCTAGCCTTCTCTTTTGCCATTGACTTGGCTATTACTCGTTGCTTCTACAACCCCTGTGGATGAAGAGAAAGGATGAGAAAAGAAAACAAAGGAGAATCTTGAAACTTATTGGATTGTTAAGAGATGAGAATTTATTGGTTCCATCTCACATTTCACCAAATTGCATGACTTTTGGTGGAAAACCACAATCTAACTTTTTTGTCTCTTTGTTTATACAAAGGTCGTTAGTGTTTTTTGTATGCGTACTTACTGATGGTTTTAAGTTATTTTGCAGCTGATAGGGAAGGAACATCCAAACTCTGGTCCAGCAAATTTAGTTATGTGCAGCAGCACTCTCAACTTTTTGCAGGGAACATGATCTAGCTAAGATATGCTCTTCAGCACTTCATCTCTTAGCCCTTTTGAAGACACTTATGTGGCTTGATTCCAACTGAATTAAGCTTTTTCGGTTTTTTTTTTTTTTTTTTTAAACTTCAGTTTCATTTCTTGGCTAGAAGCTGCTGCACACTTTTATTATTCCATGACTGTTCTATTAGTTTATTGAGGATCATTTTTGGGGATGTAAGTAAACTGCTAGATTTACTCTTCTATCAAGTGATGTACCCAAATTGAAGCCCAATTCCAGTCATGCTACTTGCACATACATTTTTACACATATCTTGCACATACATTTTTATGGGGCCCACCTCGGGTCCCACCAATATGATCCGAACCGCTCATTATTTTGAAAATAATTTTTTAAGAGTTCTTGTAAAAAATCAACTCGATAGGATATCGGTAAAGGCTTTTTCAGAAATCATAGGGTGAAACAGTCTGATTCGTATTGCGATTTCTGAAAAAACCCTTACCGATATCCTATTGCGTTCATTTTCTATAGAAACTCTTAAAACATTATTTTAAAAATAATGAGCGGTTCGGATCATATTGGTGGGACCCGAGATGAGCCCCAATGTATGTGCAAGATATGTGTACAAATGTATGTGTCCTTAGCATTTTTGTTTTCTTTCATCCCATATATGGTACATAGCATCTGAGAAAACCATTTTGGATCACCCAATCTACCCTAATCGATCGCAGGACATGCAGTGACGGCCACAAACCAAAATCGAATTTGGTCTCTCCTTAACTTATGATAGAAGGCAATCATATGTCGACAATTGACCTACAGACAACATAGAGCAATAAATGGAGGACATAAATTACGGGGAAGCTAGGCTAAGGTATTGTCACATATCATATCCCATGATTTTCACAATGAGAAGGCATACCGTTAATGATAAGAAAGCGTTACAAAAAATAACGAATAACATGACAATTAGGCTGTTGGAGATGCTCTTAAGAGAGAAGATAGAAGGCAGGAAAGCGCATGAACAGAGTTTGTTTGGAACCTATGGAAAAGAAAAGAACGGAAGAGAATTTTTTTTCCCATGTTAGATTTGAGAGGAAACAAGACAAGGAATAATTTTCCTTCACACTTTCCTTTCCTTTCCCTTTTTTTTTCCTCTCTTTTCTTTTCCTTTCTTTTTCCCATGTTCCAAACAAGCTTAACTTTCCTTCGTCTTTTTCAAACTTTAAAGTTCAACAAGGAATACGAAACAGAGTCTTCCAACCATGATATAACATATTACTGTGACACCATAGAAATCTCTACAAAACAAAATGATTGCCGTAGAATTCACACTCAACCCTCTTGAAGGGTTGGAGTTTTTCCACGTCCTTCATTCAGATTTTGTCTTTCTTTTTTCCCAGTCAAGCAATGGACATCCACCAAGATAGAGGATTCTATCTATTGCAATCTACCAATCGTTTCCTATTAAATTGGGAAAACTTAGGGGGAAAGACTAATCGGAAGACTAATGGGAAAGACTAAGGGGAGAGACCAATGGAAAGATTAAGGGGAGAGACTAATAGTGGGAAGACTTGGAAAAAAATAACGTCCATACACGGAGTGTGATTGCTCTGGTTTATCTCGTGGAGTACCCAATTTTGGAGAACCACGTAATTCTCTGTGATTGTGTTTGTGTGTGTTTTGGCTTTGGTTTGATCCCCTCCCATGGCCATAACAATTGGTATCAGAGTGTGGGTAGCAATTAACACCCAAGACTGAACTTGTTTCTGTCTCCGTTTGACATCTCATTTTATTTTTTGGGGAACCATATAAAATCATTGGAATGCTGTTAACCCATTATTGAAAATAGACTTGAATAATGTCATAAAGCAGATCAAGGCTTTAACCACAGCTTTTAAACAAGTCAACATTTTTTATTTTTTTAATTGATTGATAAAGGAAACAAAACTCACACAAAATGATACGTTGCCGAATATTTTCATGGTATGGAGCAGTAATATTTATAGGAACACGATTCATCACATATGCAAATCGAGAGCTTGAGATAAATATATATAATGCGTACAATGAAATTTCCATCACACATTAGGTCTTCCAAACTTTCTAATCTGTTCTCAATTATTACAACTTATCGTGCATGGACGGGTAGACTTTACATTGGGCTCGGCCCGGGTCACTTTGTTTTCTCCCCACTCAAGAAAGTACTGCAGTTGTCTGGACCATCAGAGTATGACTGATGAGAATAATTTGCAGAAGTCGCCAAAATTGATTGATATCAACGGGCATGTGCAGCCAATTAGGATGGAATATATCATCAAATTACTACACGGCAATTGGGAAGAACGGGGAGCTTTCTGTCAATTACCATCAATTTTCTGGGCCACAATGGACTTGACTATAGTGGCTAATTTTTTTATTTATTTTTTTATATCCGGATGTCTGAGATATCTTGCGCGAACCTCGACTAATTTCGAGACCCTGAAAATGGTCTCAAAAAATACAAACGGAAAGTATTATTTCGAGAACCAGAGCACCCTATATAAAGATGGTCTTTCTGTGAATCTTATCTTATTTTCCATATCTGTAATCAACTGTCAAGTATCACGGGACCATGAAGTACCATTTAGAGTTAAATGAGATTGGTTTCTTTTTCTTGTTTCCCTTCACTCACATTGTATAATTGGATGCAGATTCCGAGGCAATGCTGCGTGATACCATATGTGTCGCGGGGAATTTTTTTTAGTGCCAAGCGGGTATCACGTAGTGTCCGCTCGCGGATCCGAGCTGTCCATTTCGTTTTTGAACGGCTTAGATTTGGAGAGAGAAGAGGAGAGAGAAGGTGTAAAGTTAACAATATTGGTGCAAAAGATGGCTCACAATGGTATAATCAAATTTAACAACATCCTTAGAAATAATCAAAATTTTGGGTTTTGGATAATCAAGACTAGCAACTTTTTTCAATAATCAAAATTTCTGGACTCCACACCATAAGAAATGACCAAGAGGTAGTTTCCCAAAAATGCTAAAAGTTTTGTTAATATTGTCTGAAGAAAAAAAGCTCCTCTAGTGATGAAAAAGGCACTTTTAGTTAATTTGGAAAACTACCCCTAACTAGTATTCTACGGAATTTCTAGTCACCGCCACCCCAAAATACTCTTTCCGTCCCATTTTGTTAGCCATTTTTTCACCAAAATAAAGATCTTGATTAGTTCTTTAATTTGTTGGAAGAAAATAACAAAATTATGACCGAAAGTACTTTATGGTTTATCCGAAAATTTCACATCTTTTCGTATAGGACTATCAAAATAGGCCTGAGGGAATGCAGAATGAACAAGTTATCTAACTGTTTGATATTTCTGAAAACTGAAATTAAATTAAGTACTAAAAATTGAATATTGAATTTTTTTAAGTTGAGAAGTGCGCTATTTGATATGTGCTGAATTTTAAGCATTGAATTAAATAAGCTGATCTATACAAGGAGCTAAAATCTTAAATTTACTAATCTTCCTACTTTGCCCTTTTTATATTCATGCTGAAATGCTAAAACGTAATCAATTACAGAGAAAAACTTACATTTACCAAAATCACAACAACATACACGAAAATATTGGCAAGATATATAATAAACAATTATTCAAAATATTGTTTGTTCATCGAAAGTTCGTCAACTATCAAAATAACAAAATTGCATTGGACACTCAATAGTGGAGTAGATTATTCGCATGTCGTTGATAAACATTGCTATAAAAAGCATTGGATCGTTGAATTCGTCAAAAAATGTATATGAAATGCAAGTTCTTCGAATATGATTGGGCATGGTTATGCAAGCAATTACTATATTTCTTTGTACAACGAATTAGGGATACAATGACATCTTTTTTACTATTAGAAGATCAGAAAACAAGCCTTTTGAAATCCAAAAGCACGTTCAATCAAGTTTCGTAACCTACATATGCATGTGCTAAATCCATGAGTACATGAGGGGAGCTACTTATAATTTTGTGCTTCATCCTTCCGCGTGCGCTCTCAAGTGTATTCAGCAACTCCTTGTTTTTGTCATCAAACCAACTTATTTCAAATTTGCTTAGCTTATACATTCAGTTTTGAGTGCCGAAATTGGTTATCAAACAACCCCAAGTTTTTGAATGAATTATCACTGGTTTTATTCTAGGTACGATATGTAATTAAGGATGTTTAACATCATGACTTACATATATGTTTAGAAGAGTTCTTTTATGAACAACAAGAGGTTAATCCAAAAGCTCAAGTTTTATGAACTTATTCTCAACCCGCGCGCCCTACTGCTCCAAAGAACTTGCAAGATTAAACTGATCCGAGATCATGGAGTGGAGTTTTGTTTTAGGGGTTCTTAAATGTATTAATTAAAGACAAATAGTATGTCAGTATGTGATGTGTAATAATTGCATGTTGCGGAAAAAACGATCGAACCAAAACACACATGCACACCAAACAAACACAAGCACAAAATATACGTAGTTCTCCAAAATCGAGTACATCCACGGACAGCGAAAACACATTCATATTCTAATATGGAGACAAACTTTACAAGGGAGTTCTCAGAACTCACTACACCCTCTCTATTCATATCTAACCATTCTTTTTTATTTTTTTGAACAGATATCTAACCATTCTTAATCTTACTGATTCACATTCTCTCTCACAGGATACTCACTGATGGGGAAAAACCCCAAAGGGGTTCCCACGTTTTTCTCTCCTCTCTTTTCTTTCTTTTTCACACTACATACATTTATACACTGCATTTGCAGACAAGTTGGTGTGGCCCTCTCTCTCTCTTTTTCCATTTCACATGGCAAGCATGTTAGAGATTTTCAAAATAAAAGAGTCGTTGTTTTGGCTTTGTAAAATTTCCTATTTCCTTAGAATGATTGTTTTTTCTCTTTGTAAGCTTTGTCCCACATTGGTTAGTTGAGAGATGTTAGAGTGATATATATTAGGAAACATTCCTAATATGAATAAACAATGATCAAGTATGGTGTAGCCCTATGGTGCTTCACACCATACCGGGAGAGCCGGTACGCACGTGTGCGCCGCGGTGTGGGCAGTGTGGCGTGGGCTGTGGTGCATTGTGGCGCTTTAGCGGCGCACTTTGCACGTCAGCGCTAGGCGCTTTAGAGGCGTCATTTCTTATTGCGAGTTGGCGGTAAGGTGGCGCTGACGTGGATGCCGCGTGTCGCACACGTGGCAGGTGAGTCACATGGAGCGGTTCCAATCGGATGCAACTCGAGCCTACAGGTGCATTGGTTCGTAGAGTTGTGATCTCAGCCGTCGATCACGAACGGGCATGATCCAACGGATTGGGTCAAATCCGATTGGGTGTGAATGAAACAATACACCTGTTTGGTGTGACTAGGTGTGACTAATCGATCTAAACCATAGGATTTGATCCAACAGTCAGATTAGATCGGGTGCGTACCCATTCCCAATGGGTGCGTAGTGGCCTATAAATAGACCACTACTGGTCAGAATCCACACACACATATAATCCGAATTTCTCCCACATCTTTCTCTATATTTTCTAGCATTCATTCTGCGTTCTGTTTTGCTGCAGAAAATAGAACACAGTGATTCTCGGTTCTTATATTCGTTCAAGCAGGTATTCTGTCCGTTTCGTTAGTGCAAACAAAAATGGAAAGAATTTCGAGTTCGGGTTTCGATTTATCTTGAAGGCAGATTTGCTGTAACCCTTTGTATACAAAGTGGTGGGGGCAAATACTGTCTTTAGGAAAGCGACATAGTCGTGACTCGAAGCGTGTTACAAATTTGGTGGAGATTTCGTCAACAGTACAGATTGCAGCGGCCAATTTTTCCAACAATCTAAAGACAGTATTTTGCAATGGTGATGTCTTTACAAAAGATGACGCAGGACTTTCTGAAATTGGAGCGGTTTGAAGGCGGAAATTTCAGGCGTTGGCAGAAGAAGATGCACTTCTTGTTGACTACCTTAAATGTGGTTTATGTTCTGACTACTCTGAGTCCGAAGATACCGGAGAATCTAGATGATGAAACTATGGAACAGGCCCGTGAAAAGAGGCAAATGGGAGAATGATGACTATATCTGTAGAGGACACATTCTCAATGCACTGTCAGATGCACTATTCGATGTTTATCAGAATTCAATGACGGCAAAGGAACTTTGGGATGCATTCAACGATAAGTATCTTTCTGATGACGCTACAAGTAAGAAATTTCTTGTTAATCAGTTTATGAGTTATCGCATGGTTGATACAAAGCCTGTCATTGATCAGTTGCATGAGATTCAGTATATCCTCAGTCAGTTTAAGGTTAAGAATATGCATATGGATGAATCTATTATTGTCTCCTCTGTTATTGACAAATTGCCTGCATCTTGGAAAGACTACAAAAAGGAACTCAAACACAAGACCGAGGAATATACCCTTGATCAGTTGGCCCAATACCTTCGGGTGGAGGGAGAGACAAGGCGTCAGGAGGGTAAGGATAATTCTACTTCTAAGGTTCATGTGGTGGAAGAAAGTTCCAACAAGAAACGCAAGAACAAGGGCGGTGATAAGTCTTCTGGTAAATGGAAGAAGCAGAAATTGGATCCTACCGATACTGGTTGCTGGCATTGCGGCAAACCTGGGCATCTTAAGAAAGATTGCCAATCCCTGAAAAGGAAGAAATCTGGTGGAAATCCAGGAGCATCTGGGGCAAAGAATTCCAAATTCATTGCTGTTGTTTCCGATGTGAATATCCTCGAAGATGCTGGAGATTGGTGGTTTGATTCTGGTGAGACAAAGCAAGTCTGCAATGACAAAAGGTTTTTTACTGAGTATAAACCAGTTGCAGATGGCACCGTTCTGTTCATGGGATATGCATCAACTGCACCCGTTAAGGGTAAAGGCAAAGTGGATTTGGAGTTCACTTCTGGCAAGACTCTTACTGATGTGTATCATGTACCGGAAGTTAGGAAGAATCTCGTGTTTGCAAGTCTACTTAATAAGTATGACTTTAAAGTTATATTTGAGTCGGGCAAAATTGTTGTGTCCAAGGGTGGTGTGTTTGTTGGCAAAGGCTATGTAACCGAGGGGATGTTTAAGCTTAATATCAATAACACAGTTGTTTCTGCTTATATACTTAATTCTTTTTCTTTATGGCATACTCGTTTAGGACATATCAGTACAAGGAAAATGGATTGCATGATTAATTCTGGACTAATTCCTAAATCTGATAATGATATGGTTGATAAATGCAAGATTTGTTTGGAATCAAAGATAACCAGATTGCTTTTTCCTAAAATCGAGCGGACTTCTTCATTACTTTAATTGATTCATAGTGTTGTATGTGATTTTCATAGCACTCCAACTAGAGGCAGAAAGCTTTATATGGCATCATTCATAGATGATTATTCGAAATTTTGCTATGTCTATTTGCTTCATTCCAAAGACGAAGTGCTTGATAAATTTGTTGCATATA
Organism: Rhododendron mucronatum var. ripense; assembly: GCA_019656295.1. Lineage (NCBI taxonomy): Eukaryota > Viridiplantae > Streptophyta > Magnoliopsida > Ericales > Ericaceae > Rhododendron > Rhododendron mucronatum. The sequence continues at coordinate 1,017,736 of BPLT01000026.1, forward strand.
AGACTGAAGTTGAAAATCAATGTGGTTTGAAAATAAAATGTCTTAGGTCTGACAAGGGTGGTGAATACCACTTTCCTGATTATTGTGAATCAGTAGGGATAATTCATGAAATAACTGCACCTTATACACCACAACAGAATGGAGTGGCTGAAAGGAAAAATAGAACTTTGTGTGAGATGGTAGTTGCTATGCTAACCAATGCAGGATTAAGTAAAGGCTTGTGGGGCGAAGCCATACTTACCGCTGCTTATATTCTAAATCGGGTACCTCTCAAAAAGTCTAACATTACTCCATATGAGCTCTGGTCAAAAAGGAAACCAAACCTAAGTTATTTTAAGACTTGGGTGTGTAGGACGATTGTAAGATTGCCTGGACCTAAAAGGAAGAAACTAGGTTCAAAAGAAATCGAATGTGTATTCCTTGGATATGCTTTGCACGGTAAAGCATATAGGTTTCTAGTGACTGAGTATAATGATGTTGTGTCTATCAATACCATCATTGAATCTTGAGATGCAGTGTTTTAGGAAAACAGATTTGACAGAATTCCAAAGTTAAAATATAGTAAGAATTTGGAATCTAACAAAGATTCGGAAGAGTTTCCTTTGGTGTCCGAAGAGGATAATGAGCCTTTCGAGGTTCCAGTTGAAAGAAATGAACCTGAGGAACAAGTTGAATTGAGAAGGAGCAAACGAGCTCGGACAGAGAAAACGTTTGGTCTTGATTTCATAGTTTTTCTAATTGAAGGCACTAGAGAGACTTCATGTGCTCACAATGTATTTTCACTTCACGTGGAAAATGATCATTTGACATTTGAGGAAGTAATGAAATGGCAAGACGTGACTTTCTGGAAAAAGGCTATTCAAGATGAGATGGACTCTATTATGGGTAATAATACATGGGTTTTGGCGGATTTACCACCTGGTTCTAAACCAATTGCTTGTAAATGGATTTTCAAAAAGAAAATGAAAATTGATGGAACTATTGATAAGTTCAAGGCCAGACTTGTAGCCAAAGGTTTTACCTAGAAAGAGGGTATTGATTACTTTGATACCTATGCCCCGGTTGCTAGAATCTCAACAATTAGAGTTTTCAATTGCTCTTGCTTCTATATACAAGTTTGAGATACACCAAATGGATGTCAAGATTGCATTCCTTAATGGTGAGTTAGATGAGGAAATATATATGCAGCAACCAGAGGGGTTCGTTGTGCAAGGTTATGAGCACAAAGTTTGCAAGCTTATAAAATCTCTTTACGGACTTAAGCAAGCGCCTAAGCAATGGCACGAGAAGTTTGACAAAGCGATTGTGTCAAATGGTTTTACAATACACCAGTCTGATAAATGCGTATATAGTAAATTTAATGGCAAACGAAGAGTCATTATCTGTTTGTACGTAGACGATATGCTCATTTTTGGTACAGACCAAGAAAGTGTTCAGATTACAAAATATTTTCTTTCTGCTAACTTTAGTATGAAAGATATGGGTGTTGCTGATATAACATTGGGTATAAGAATTAAAAGGAATGGTGGTAATTTAATTCTATCTCAGGAACATTACATTGAGAAAATTTTAAAGAAGTTTAATCACTTTGAAAGCAAACCGGTGTCTACTCCATATGACTCTCAATCGCCATTGGATCATAATGAGGGGACAGCGGTGTCACAACTAGAGTATTCTAGAGTGATTGGCAGTTTAATGTACGCTATGACAAGCACAAGACCGGATATTGCATATGCAGTGGGAATGCTTAGTAGGTATACTAATAATCCTGGACATGTACGTTGGCACGCAGTACATAGAGTACTGCGATACCTCAAAGGTACTATAGATTATGGAATAGTCTATAGTGGGTATCCTTCGTATCTAGAAAGATACATTGATGCTAGTTGGATTACTGAGCGGAATGATCACCCTTCAACGAGTGGTTGGGTTTTTACACTTGGTGGAGGGTCAATCTCCTGGGGATCGAAGAAGCAAACGTTGATAACAGATTCGACCATGACAGCTGAGTTTATAGCATTAGCTTCTGGTAGTAAAGAGGCAGAATGGCTAAGAAATCTATTGTTGGAAATTCCAGTGTGGCCTAAGCCTATGCCACCTGTAACGCTGCATTGTGATAGTCAAGCTACGTTGTCGCGAGCATATAACCAAGTGTATAATGGAAAGTCCAGGTATATAGGACTAAGGCATAGATATGTGAGACAATTGATTATTAATGAGGTAATAATCATTGATTTTGTTAAGTCAAGTCAAAACTTGGCGGATCCTTTTATGTAAGGCCTTGCAAGGGATTTAGTATTGAAAACATCAAAGGGAATGAGACTTTTGCCCAATTAGTTTAATCACTCCTGATGGAAACTCAACTCAACCGGTTGATACTCTTAATCTCTTGAGTTCAATGAGAAACTACACCACATGTCCTGATTGGAAACACTTTAAAGTTATTTTACGCATTCCAAGGTAAAGTGTTTTGTACCTATAATGTGAATACAAAGGAGGTTGAACTACTTAGTTCTTAATAGATTGTTTTGTGCTAATGTTATAGGAGCACGGATAGCGATCTACCTATGTGAATGTGGAGGTGGTGCCGCTTCCTATAGGTCACAGGGGCTAGACCTTAGAGCATTCATGAATTCAAGATAAAAGGCCCAAGGCCAGTTCACGGGTCAACCGATTAGGATATCTGCATTATTTGGAGGATTATGTGTGAGACACGTCCGGTTGATCGACAGAGGACAACTAGTTCAAAGACACGTCTATTATGCTGCCCTGACTAGCTTTGATATGTTTTCACTAAGTGGATAGTTGAAGTCGCAAGACACTATTTATGTATGCATAAACCTTGTAGTAAGAACTGAGAATATTTTATCTGTATTTCGAAAATGGTGGAGGATTGTTAGAGATTTTCAAAATAAAGGAGTCATTGTTTTGGTTTTGTAAAATTTCCTTATTTCCTTAGAATGCTTGTTTTTCCTCTTTGTGAGTTTTGTCCCACATTGGTTAGTTGAGAGATGTTGGAGTGGTATATATTAGGAAATATTTCTAATATGAATAAACAATGATCAAGTGTGGTGCAGCCCTATGGTGCTTCACACCATACCGGCAGAGCCAGTACACACGCACACGCACACGTGAGCGCGCGGCGTGGGCAGTGTGGCATGGGCTGTGGTGCATTGTGGCACTTTAGCGGCGCACTTTGCACTTAGCACGTCAGCGCTAGGCGCCATTTCTTATTGCGAGTTGGTGGTAAGGTGGCGCTGACGTGGATGCCGCGTGTCGCACACGTGACAGGTGAGTCACACAGAGCGGTTCAGATCGGGTGCAACTTGAGCCTACGGGTGCGTTGGTTCGTAGAGTTGCGATCTCAACCGTCGATCGCGAATGGGCACGATCCAACGGATTGGGTCAAATCCGATTGGGTGTGAATGAAACAGAACACCTGTTCGGTGTGACTGAGTGTGACTAGTCGATCTAGACCATAGAATTTGATCCAACGGTCAGATTAGATCGGGTGCGTACCTATTCCCAATGGGTGCGTAGTGGTTTATAAATAGACCACTACTTGTCAGAATCCACACACACATATAATCCGAATTTCTCCCACATCTCTCTCTATATTTTCTAGCATTCATTCTGCGTTTTGTTTTGCTGCAAAAAATAGAACACAGTGATTCTCGGTTCTTATATTCGTTCAAGCAGGTATTTTGTCCGTTTCGTTAGTATAAACGAAAACGGAAAGAATTTTGAGTTCGGGTTTCGATTTATCTTGAAGGCAGGTTTGCTGTAACCCTTTGCATACCAAGTGGTGGAGGCAAATACTGTCTTTAGAAAAACGACATAGTCATGACTCGCAGCGTGTTACAAATTTGGTGAAGATTTCGTCAACAATACAAATTGCAGCGGCCAATTTTTCCAACAAAGCATCCCCACATGGGCAACCTAACACATGCACACGGCTGTGAAGCTTCCCACATAAACCCACCTACCCGCTGTCATATTCTTCAAAGTCATGCCAAAATTCCAAATGATATGATCCGATCAGATTTGGAAGACAAATCCTCCACATAGTCCAAAGCCTCATTTAAGAGGATGGGAGCCACCATGGCTCCAATAGGGCATTGATCTAGGGGATCTACATCCTGTGTCTCTAGCTACTTCCTCAAACTGGTGCCCAATATTTCTCTCATCTCTGTCTAATCTCTCTTAGTCTCTCTCTCCCTGCTGCTGAACCTGTTGTGCTCATTTTCCTTGCTTCGGTTTATCCCTGTGGTGATCCTTCTCTCTCTCTCTCTCTCTCTCTCTCTTTGTGTGTGTGTGTTCCTGCGTTAAATTGTTACTAGGCGTGCATTTGTTCTGTCTTTTTTGGCTATGAATCTTGCTTTCTTCTTTACTTTACAAACTCCTGTTCCATTCCGGTACCCTTCGCTTTGATTTTCAGCTTGCACTGTTATTTGGTTTCCTTCTTTGCTGTCTTTTGGCTTTCCATCTTTCGTTTATTTTCTTTGATTTCTTCCTAGTACAAAAGGATAAAAAGCAAACAAACAAATCAAGAAAACCCAAAAAAAGAAGTCTAGAAAAATATCAAACTTAGTGAGAGTTAATGGACCAAATTGCGGGTAGTCTTCTGGAAATAATCGGACATTACGTTGTTGCTCCGATAGGCCGACAATTCACGTACATGTTTTGCTTCAATAGCAACATTACAGAAGTTGAAGCTCAATTGAAAGAGCTTGAAGTGACACGAGAAGGGGTACAAATGGGGGTGGATGATAACCACAGAAAAGGGAGAGTTATTGGACCAAATGTTGAGGCTTGGCTGAAAAGCGCAAATGAGGTCACAATTAAGGTTGGGAGAATTATCCAAGAGAAGCCCAAAGTCAAGGAAGGGTGTTTGAATGGATGGTGCCCCAATATCAAACTACGTTACTCACTTAGTAGAAAAGCCGTGAAGACGACTAAGGTTGTCATTGATCTCCAGGCTTGTGGCGTCCAGTATACACATTCATCCTACAGCCCGCCTCCTCCATGCTTGGAGACCATCCTCAGTAGAGATTTCACGGGGTTTGAGTCTCGAAGCTTTGCTATGGAAGAGATTATTAAGGCTCTAAAGCATGATCACTTCAACTTGATTGGGGTTTGCGGAATGGGAGGTGTGGGCAAGACAACAATGGTGAATGAAGTTGCAAAAAGAGCAAAAGAAGAGAATCACTTTGACGAAGTTGCAATGGCCGTTGTTAGCAAAGACCCAAACCTAACCAATGTTCAAGTTTGCATTGCAGACATTCTTGGTTTGAAAAATCTTCGTGACACGGAGAGCCCGATAGCGAGAGCTGATCTCCTACGTAAGAGACTTCTACAGGATAACAAGAAAGTCCTTGTTGTACTGGATGACATTTGGGAAGACTTTGATCTACAAGCCATGGGAATTCCTTTGGAATGTGCTAATAAGAATTTCAAACTGCTTTATACGTCGCGAACTCAAGATCTATGGCATGATGTACGAACTAAAAAGGAGATCCCTCTTCAACTCTTGTCAGAAGACGAAGCATGGCAACTATTTAGGGAGAAAGTGGGTGATTCAGCTGATGCTCGAGATTTGCATCCGTTCGCCAAACAGATTGTGAATGAATGTGGAGGTTTACCACTTGCTCTAGTACTTATTGGTGGTGTACTTTCAACAAAAAGTGGGAGAGAGCTATGGGAAGGTATGCTTGAACGGCTAATTTTTGCAAGCCGCACTCCTGCGAATGAGCGTTTGTTTTCACGTCTAGAGCTGAGTTACAAATATTTGGAAGACGAGGAAGCCAAGCGCGTGTTTTTGCTCTGTTGTTTATTTAAAGAGGATGAAGATATCTGTATTAACAATTTGGCCATGTACGGATTGGGGCTATCACTTTTCGACGGAATAAATGAAGTGGGAAAAGCAAGGCGTCGAGTTTTTCTCATCGTTGATGATCTAAAGAGCCGTTATTTACTGCTAGATGGTAAAAAAGAATGTGTAAGAGTGCATGATGTAGTGCGCGATATGGGCATATCTATTGCATCCAAAGATAAAGTTGCTCTCGTAAGCCATGGTGCATTGTCCGAGTGGCCAAAGACGGTCACATGTGAGCCTTATACTGCCATCTCAGTGATATCAGACAAAATTACAAAACTTCCTGAAGGATTGACATACCCAAACCTTGAGTTTCTAATTTTACGATGCAGGAAACTTGAGAAACTACCTCCCAATTTTTTCGAGGGGATGCGGAAACTAAAAGTTCTGGAAATTGGTCATTTTGATGGCATCCTGACGCTTCAATCCTTGAGGAACCTTACTACGTTATCACTTGAAGGATTTCGTGGCATGTTGGATAATTTATCTACAATTGGAGATCTACTGAATCTAGAAACCCTCAACTTTCGCGATTCGGGTATCGAGGAGCTACCAGAAGAAATAGGGGAACTAGTTAACTTGAGGTTGTTAGATTTGAGGGGCACTTGGCTGCGTAGAATACCGCTAGGTGTCATTTCACGCCTGGTTCGTTTAGAAGAACTATACATGGACTGGTTTGAGCATTGGGAAGGAGAGGACAATGAAGCAGAAGGGAGAAATGCAAACCTAATAGAGTTTGAGTCCTTGTCCAATTTAAATACTTTAGAGATTGAGATAAGAAGAAGATCAGAATGTATCCCTACAGTTCCAATATTTAGCAAACTGGAAATATACAAGGTATTCATAAATAATTGCTTTGATTTAGGGGATGATTACCCTGCTGGTTATGACTATGATGCTGAACATGGTAGCTATTATGGTCAATACATATTTCCGAAAGACTGCAAAAGGATGTTGGGGAACTGCAAAAGGATGTTGGGGGTCAATGCGTGGGATCTGATCCTTTCATATCGTGGAGGGATTGATTCACTCTTACGGCGTAGTGATCTTCTATCGCTTCGAGGGGACGGATGTGATGATCTGGTGCAGGAGTTACTACGCCAGGTTCTTGTTGATGGACTCCAACAATTGAAGTATCTGTATATCTCTAATTGTCACGTCACACAAGAATGTCTTGTCAACCCAATGAATCCGGTCCAACTATCTCGCGCTCCTGCTGTTTTCCCTATCCTGGAGGTATTGTGGATCGATCGGCTTGATAATGTAAGAGAGATATCTCGTAGCCCAATCCCAGCGGGTTCCTTTGGGGAACTGACTTCCATCCAAGTCACAAAATGTATACAATTGAGGCATCTCTTCCCGCTACCAATTGTAGAATGTCTCCCTCAACTCACAGATCTTAAGATCCAATCCTGTGATATGATGGAAGAAATTATTTGGAGGGAGCAACGAGAAGATGTGCATGTTGCAACCAACAGAATCGAGTTTCCGAAATTGAAATCCTTGTCTCTTTCGAGTCTACCAAGTCTCAAGGGCTTCTGCAGAGGGATTGATCATATTGATTTTTCTCAATTGAAACGTCTGGATCTCTATAAACTGGAACGGTTAAACTGCCTCTTCCACAACAACAGTACTTCCCATTCAGAGGAAAACGACGATGTCGGCTTCCTTTCTCTTTTTCCCCAAATGGTATGGCTGCTTATCTTTTCTCTCACTCTTTTAGATGTGAACAAAAAAGAGGAGAATGATTTTCACATTCCCCTTAAGAGAATTTTTGGGAGGTTCACTACAGCATAGCATGTTTTTAACCTCACTAGTCCACTTCTAAAGTTTCTAACCCTTCCGGTCCATTAATAATTTCAATGACAAAACTACCCTGTGTAAAAGAAATAAGTGCCTTGTTTGGCTAATACAAAAAAAATGTATTTTTCCATTTTTTTCCAATCTTGTTGCAACCACGTAACCACCACCACCACACCCACCACCACCACTCCACCACCACCACCACCACCACGCCAACATATAACATTATATGTATGATAAAAAATTCTTTTTACTTTTTTTTTTATTCCTGTTTTGAGTCATTTCCTTCTTAAACACGCCACACCTTAACATATAACTTTATATACAACAACAACATAACATAACTCATCTAGTCCCCAACCATTAGGGGTATGGGCGGGGATGATTGGAGACAGATTTAACTTTTGGCAATATATGCACAAAGTGGCTGCTCTCAGAGTACCACTGAAACAGTGGTCCTCCTAAACCTTCAAGAACCGAGGAGCTACATGGACGTTTTGTTGTAGAACCATACCCCGAAATCAAAGCCAAATGGCATCAGAGAGGGCAGACCTAGAGACCCAAATCAATTTATGTGCACATATAACGTTATATGTGCGACAAAATTGATCTTATCTTTTTTTTTTAACCTGTTTTGAGCCCTTCCCTTCTTGAACCCGCCACACCTTAACATATAACGTTATTTGTTACAATCTGCGTTCTTGTATCATGGTTGGTACTACATCAACAAAAGTGCACATATAATCTTATATGTCTCAATCTGTCCTTTGTAAGTTATCAAAAACAAAGATAGATATAAGACATATAAAGTTATCTATGGATATCTGGAACGTATTTTTTGCTAACACAAGCACATATAATATTATATATGTATATCTAAACTTTATACCATACCAAATATGTTCTCTGCATGTTGAAAAAATGCACATATAATCTTATGTCTCAATTTGTGTTCTTATCTTATGTTTGATAATACATTAACAAAAGTGCACATATAATCTTATTCAAACGCACATCCCTCTTCACCGAACACTCAACAAGCATTTTTCGGTAACAAACAAACCAAATCAAACCAAACAGAGCCTTATTGGGAAAAGTTAATGAAATCTTTCCACACCGAAAACATGAACACAGTTATATAGTCATAAATAAAGTTTCAACAATAGTCCCCGACATGTTTTCATATTTTCAGAGGTTTGCATCATATTTTCAGTACCATTAGGGAGATAAAAATGAAGGAATAAGTTGCAATAATTTCTAAAATCTATAGGTCAAAAGTGCAATATTTGGAAGAATCGGAGGAGGAGGGCGTCATTCCGTCCACCACAAAGGCCCATTTATAAGGCTGATAGTCTGATGAGAAAACACTCCACAGTCGAGAAAACAAACCCGCCCAATTTGCCTCAAGTCGGGTTTTACTTGCACAAAAACTAAGAATAAAAACTCTGAAGGCATCTCCTTCCCCTCAATTCATCATGGATTCCATGTAAACAAAGATTCTTTCAAAATTACCAATACCTGAACGTACTGTATGTACATACATGATATATAGAAATATGGAGATGGAGGCAGAGAAATTTTGGGAAAGAGAAATAGAGATAGAGATAGCAAAAGGTGCTTGACCTAACTTTTCTACCTGTAAGACTTAAGAACAGCTCCACAGGACATCCAATAATTAAAATGGGATGTAACAAAACATCGTTGCCGTCCTCATGTCGGCCACGCTCGCACCGCGGCAGCCCCGCGAATAGGTCCCCGCCACCGGTTTGCTCCGCTTCATCGTCCTCTTTTGATCCACTAGAAAGTAGAAACAAACCAGGGTCGTGCTCGGGGTTATCGTGGGGTCCAGAGTCGTCTCGCTCACTGGCGTCTTCCACACACATCCGTTATGAGAGAGAGAGAGAGAGAGAGAGAGAGAGCAGGATATGCTCCTGATTTATTTTTGGTCTAAGGTTTCTCTCTATATAACAACTTATATAAGAGGGCATTTTTGTCTTGATTTAATTTCTTTTTTAAAAGTAGTGGACTTAAAACCTTACTAAACTATATTAATGAACTAGAGGGGTTACAAACATTAGAAGTGGACTAACTAGGTTACAAGTTCTCTATAGTGGACCTTAGACTAATTTTTTAAAATAAGGGACACTTCTTTTTTTTGTTTTTATTTACATGAATTTACAATATTGTCCTTAAGTGTATGAAAAAGTGTATTGAATAAAGGGCAAGATAGTAAATTTAAGTAGATAAAGACAAAAAAAGAGAATGTGAATTGTAGAATGGAGAGTGTGAATAATTCTCCAAAAAAATACCAGAACAGTTAACCAAGAGCTTCATAGGAGCATCTTTTTTTCTACTTTTCCTTTTGTGCAATTGCGCATGTAGGATGTTAAAAGCTACACTTGAAATCCATTACTTTCGAGTTTTAGCCATTATTTTTTGAGTTCAATCGGAATCATGGTACAATTATTTGATTTTCAAACATGGGTGTTAATTTTCAAGGCCACAATCCATGAATTGGAAAAAAGAAGAGGCATTAAGATGATTTCATATTTCCATATGCTTTCTTGTTTGGATAACTGTTCCCAACCCAATTGTACTCGATAAACTTGTATTTTATAATTCAAGGACTGTTATAGTCTTCGGCTTCAACAGAAACAGAAAAGAAAAACATAATTATTGATGAAATTCCAGGCATTATAATTGCAGTGACCAAATGAGTTGTTCGCAGGTCTCATTACCTAACCTGGAGGTCCTAAAAGTCATACATTTAAGGAATCTGGAAAGAATAGGACATGGTTCACTTTCAATGGGGTCATTGTCCAAACTGATTCGATTTACCATGAGTGACTGCAACAACCTGCTTTGTGTATTTCCATCAGAATTGCTTCCGATACTGCGAGATCTTGAGACACTGGAAGTAAAACGTTGCGAGCTGCTGGAGGTAGTGTTTGAATTGGAAGCAGGGGTGCATTCTAATGAACCAAATCCAGAGATTTTATCTCTACTCAAACTTGTCGGATTATATGATCTACCCAAATTGAGTTATATTTCAAAGAGTGATCCCACGGGCTTCCAGTACATTCAGACTTTGGAGATTAATGGTTGTGACCGGTTGAGATATGTATTCGCACCTACCATGACGAAGAGCATCCCACAACTCCGTACCCTTGAAATATCGTTCTGTAGGATGCTATCAAGAATTGTTGCAGAGGAGAATGGACTGGGTGAAAGTTCAGTGGATGAAGTTGAGTTCCCCCAATTGGAAAAATTAGTGCTTTGTGGCCTACCAAACCTTGTGAATTTCTTCCCGAATGTGAATACTACTCTACCAAAATCAACAGACCACCTCCATACCCCAATGCAATCTCAACCTCTCTTCAACGAAAAGGTAAATTGAAGAAGGCAGTCAATGCTGAGGACACTTTCGAGCTACTAAGTCTCCTAGTTATACTACTATGATTTTTTTTAAAACACAGTGGTTGTTAACAAAATCATACTACTTTTGCAGGTTACATTTCCTAGCTTGGAGCTTTTGATACTAGAACAGTTGCCGAATGTGACTGACATATGGAGTAGTGAACTTCCGGACTTCTCGTTCTTTAAGTTGAAAAGACTCGCAATGAATGATATTAGGAGTTTGAGAAATATGTCCCATCCTTCTCTGGCTAGAGTTCTTTTTAATCTCCAAATACTAAAGATTGACAATTGTTGGAAGATGGAAGCAGTAGTTGACCGGGGAGAAGAAATAGAAGATGGACAGAGAATAAAAATAGAGACAACTCTATTCCCTGAGTTGACAGTTTTACAACTTTCTAAACTACCAAATCTGAGGAGGTTTTGCAACTTCACTCATCCTATAGAATGTCACTGCCATGGTTCAATATGTCATTATTGGCCAGTGTAATGGTCGCGGTCGTGAATAACGGAAATCAAGATCCGAGTAGCGGTCAATGTGTAATGCGATTCGGAAACTGTACTTGTGAATTTTTTTGAAGCACTACCAAATGTTGAAAAAATCACTGATATACATTCTCTAACCTTATTCATGACACAATTGAATGCTTTTTAGCCATATTTGATGTTTTGAATTTCTCCCAACAGTTATAATCTGATTTCCTTTGTTTTTGACAGACGCAATGTTTCATATATATATATATATATATATATATATACACACACACACACACCTACTTAATAAAACACAAGGGTGTGGGCCTCCACATAAGACAAGTTGATCCAAGCATTAAGATTGATTTGATCCAAGAGCTGGCAATGCAATCTCCCCAATAAATTAAAGTGCCCATCTTCTTTACATATATTACAAAGCTGCTATCAAATCACTTTTGCCCTATCCAGCCACTGGTTTGCACATTCCAAAATATTTCTATGCTTTCAAATTTTGAAACACACTGCGTCATTTCATCTCTCTCTCATGCTAATGATGTTGCTCCCCCCTCTCCCAAGAACTGGACTTTCGTCCCCGTTGACTTCCAACACCCTCTCTCTCCTTCGCAGCTTGCCGGGGCTTCGTCTCACCACCATGCCGTCTCCAACCTGAATACATTGAGGTTTGATTTTTCAATTTTGTCGCTAACTATTGTTATGGAAGTGTTCTGTTTCAGAATTTGAATTTTGAAAAAAAAAAAAAGGGCACATACATATATTTGGCACTTCAAATCTAGAGAAAAAAAGTTATACTTAACGTTTATTCCATTCAAAAAAGGACTTTCATATTTGGCATCAAGCTATAGATTGGGGTTCCGGGGACCCTTAAACCCCCCCCAGTTTCTGATCGAATTTTGATGATCCGAGCCGCTCAATGTAATCAAAACGTGATTTTAAGGTTGCCCGCTAGAAATCAGCAAAAATAATGACCGGGAAAGGCTTCATCCGAATAGTTTTTTATTGAACTTTATTGAACGGTTCAATAAAAAATTGCTCAAATCAAGCCCTTTCCGGTTAGTTTTTTTGCCAGTTTCTCGCGAACACCCTTAAAATCACGTTCTGAACACATTGAGCGGCTCGGATCATCAAAATTTGATCGGAAACTATGAGATTAAGATTTGGAGGATTTTTTTAAGGGTCCCCTCCATATATATATATATATATCTATATCTATTCATTAATCCTAATCTATACTATCCTATACTATCCTAGAGGACTGGGGAGAGGAGGAGGGGGCTTAAGGGGATGGAGCCACAAAACAAGCAGGCCACAGCTTCAAGTCAAACTTTGCAGTGCTGTCTAATGCAATGATCAGATTCAAGCAGAAAGATATATACATACTCACTTCGGATTGTTGATTCGTGCGAGGTAAATGAGTCCTAGTGATTGTATCACATGAAATCTGGTTCTGTCTTGTTCATTCTTACCTTGTAGTATAGAGTGTGATTGACTACTGCTGCAAGCGGATTTGCCGTGTTAATTGTTGTGTATAGAAGCTGCCGGGTGCAAAGAACATCTATTGACCTGATGCGTATTGAATTCTTTGTGAGAAGCGATATATTTCAGGACAAATTCCGGAGAGTATTAAGGCAGCCTTTTGGCCGGATCTTATTTTTGGGTTTTGCCCATATGTAATCAAAATTCCAAGTTTTAACACTTTGTGGGGGGTACAAATGGTCAAGTTTAACTATTGTTGCTAATTCTACGTTTGCTAGAACTCACTAACAACATCGACCAAGTCGAAAATCACGTTGATTAGAAACTATTTCATATGATTTCAAAATGCTTATCCCCAAAATCCTTCGGATTCAAAATTAATTCAGCTGCTCACTGCTATGGGTTTCCTCCCACCTAAGGTCTCAAAAACCTCTAACCCTATCAACTCTTTTGGGGCTAGTTGATACAAACTATTGCTCTATTTTTGGCAACACTAGCGCGCTAGCGGATGGTGTGATCAGTCCTCTAAAATTAGTCGAGGTGCGCCAAAGCTGATCCTGAGACTTGAGTTATCAAAAAATTGTTGACACTACCAAAGTAAACTAGCATGTGTGTTAATCTCAACACTATTTCTAGCATTTTTGTTGGGCAGAACAAGTTTTCTGAGTACATGTTGCTCCTGTTTTTCATGTGCATTAGAGACAACCAAAACACAACCAACGAAAATTGGATGTGAAAATGTGACATTCCTCAATCAATTTTCTTGGAACTGCAAATTCCTCAATCATTTTGAAGAAAATTAGCCTGCCAGAGTATGGCACTTGCCGCAACTGTAATATTGACTTCAAATTTGAAGATCTCACATTTATATGACAGCTTATGTGATAATTTGACACCTCTAAAGCCGGCATCACACAGTTTTTTTATTGAATTCAACACTGCTATGGTTGTTTTTGACAGTTGCTATCAAATTTGAAAGCGATTTCCAGCCGTCAAATTGTTTGAAAGTCAACATTGGAGATATCTGCGGCGCCAATTCTCTTACCTTGGGAAGCTCTGCAGAAGATTTGACTCCACATTGATGATGCTCTAGTACTAAAACAAGAAAAGAATTCCAGAAGAAAAAAGGATTTATAACTTATAGCTCTTCTACTGTAACTAAAACCTCAATTATGTCTCCATGTATGGAGTTTCTCTTTGTACGGTTCACAAGCCTTCACTCTGTTGTGTGGAGAGTGCCCCTATAAAATCAACAACATATACATAGAGAAACTTGAATTATTGCTCAATTCATTCAAACTTATTAACCAACAAATAAACATATCTCAGAAGAAACGAAAATGGAATGGAAAAAACAAATTTAGCTGTCTCAAACAATCCAAGTTATGGCGAAGATTAAAGGAGAGAGAGAGAGAGAGAGAGAGAGAGAGAGAGAGAGAGAGAGAGAGAGTAACAACACCAGCTTTCTCCCCTAACCAGCAATTATCCCTCTTTATTCTGAGTCTTCTAGGTATTCCATGGTCCAGTTACCATCCTTGCCCTTTTTCAATCTCCGTGAGCGATAACAGTGTACCCCATATGTCGCTTCCCCTTTCTGCTCTTCCTCTTCCCAATCATAGTCAGTAGGGATAATCGAACTTTCCTCAAGCATAATTAATGCATAACAATTAGGAACCTCAGGAATTGAAATTCTCATATGGGAACTGTCTTTTGGATTCAATGCCCTTATATGCCAACCGCATTACTTCCATGTCCAAACTCGAGTTAGGATTTTGCCATTCTTTGTATAACCTAATGGCTCCAACGACTCATTATAATGACTAGAGGTTAAACAATCTGAAATCACGACCATAATAATCCAAGATTCTTGCACACCATAATCTTTCATTACTAATAGCTCAACATTGTTTTCAATATTGCCTGAAGGAACATACAAAGGCATCCATTCAAAGCATCCAATCCACAAATGATATCTCCGTCCTCACCTCTAGGATCTGGCATTGGTACCACCTCGAATTTATCCATTTGTGCATCGAAGTAAATAATTTGGAGGGGCAAAAGGAAATAATTACCTGAATCATTCTTACAGGCATACCAGTGTGGATTTTCATTGACAATAGGCCCCGAATTCACTGTAGGTACCCTATACGGGAAGTGAATCACTGTCCAACTTTAACTTCTAGGACTACCAACCACTACAAATTCACCTCCGTAACTTGGAGTCTAGTGAGCAAAGGCAATAACTGCCTTGTACTCATCACTGGTGGAGTCGTAGCAAAGCCCAGAACGAACTTGGTAGCCCTCCTGTTACCAAAATTTCTGTTTTCTTTCCAATCGACGGAGAATTGACGGGAAATCGTATCGTAAGTTGCTGGAATGTGGAGTGTGGAAAGTGGAGTTTGGTTCCTTGCCATTTTCAGGACTTCTTTGGAAACAAACAATGAAGTGGATGGAGTATGAAAGAAGATTAACAAAATGGACTTTATTAACCCTCAAAGTAGAAGAACAATCAATCAAGATGATTGAGTGAACGATTACAAGTTAATTCTACTCCTAGAAAAGAAAAAGATAAAGGCCTGATTGGCGTTGTTTGTGTGTCCTTCAAACTGTCCCAATCTTGATCATAAATAGAATCCTTCTCAATTTTGAATTCAAATCTTCCCTCCGAGATGGCAGTTGAATCCCTTTTCAAATTCTGACAAAAATAACTTCCCAACTGCCGAATGTCCACACGTTTGGAAAACTGAATTTATAGTCGTGGTTAACTACTCCCTTTGATCGTGGGATGACGGGTCTTGATTTATCTGGACATTTGTCACCAAATTGACGGGCCAAAATAACTTCAAATCACAGAAAATCTGCCACGTACTGGCCAATCGAAGGGTGAAACGACATAAAACTTCCCGTAGTTTTATAATCAATTTGACTCATTAATTGTCATCTTCACTTAATTACAGTTAGTCCATGTTAATTTTTACCTTTCTAATTTCACCCCTGCCACGTGTCATCTAATCGACAGGTGAAAAGAAAATCACAATTCTTTGAAAACGTCTTCACTCCAAAACCATGGCGCCCAAAAAAGCTTCAGTTGGTAAAGCAATGGCTCCCAAAGCTTCTTCTAAATCATTGTCTCCCCAATCAAGCAAGACGAAGAAGCCGAGTCCACAAGAACCTGAGACTTCGACAGAGACATACCACTGAGGTATCCTCAATGCCTTCGAGAGGCTCATCAACTAACTCATTACTTTATACCTGTGGTTAATTACCCTACCAAATTTGTGTGGGTCCAATTTATTTTCCAAATTCCCCTGGGGAATTACCGACCTACTACCCTATAAACTTCAATGAGCCCCTACTTCTTTCACTCCCAGGCCTTCATCGAACTGGTTGGACCACCAAAGGTACAATTCGTTCTTGGCCTACCGTTTTCCCAACCTGGGCAAAATGGGTTGGCCGTATGCAAAGGCATTTACACCTTTCGTGGCGTGACATGGATATCTATGAAGCCATAGATCTCTCTACACAAACTATCGAATTGAACCCTAACTTAATCGCCGCTGCGGCATGCTTCTGGTCTGTGTCATCAAACACATTTGTTTTCCCAAATGGCCATATGAGTCCGACCGTTTTGGATATTATCCACCTAACTGGCCTGTCGAGTATGGGTGCAGAAGTGAATGCTACCCTGGATCACCAACCCTGTGATCCACCGTTCGAGGATTCTGCCAGCTCCTGGAGTTATGCCAACTTCATAGCCACCTATAGTACTTTAGGTGATAATGAGCCAGCATTCACCGAGAGAGTTGCTTTTTACTTGTACTGGCTTAGCAAATATTTGCTCTGTGTTTCTGGTATAAAGGTAACCAAAGAATATGTTCGTTTAGCCATTTGTCTGGCTCAAGGTGCTAAGCTTGCTTTGGCTCCCTTTGTATTGGGAACATTGTACAAAGGATTGTGGACCTTTACACAGAATAAAATTACTAGTAATTGTGGTGGTCCTTTCTGGATTCTTTAGGCGTGGTTGTATGCCTATTTCCCATCGATTAGGCCTGTAAGCTATTACCTGAAGAGGAAAGATGGTGGTAAGTGCTTAAGCCATGATGAATACTTACTGGCTCATGAGCCTAAGCATGAAGATGCTTCATTCAAACGATACTTCAAGGTTTTTGATGATCCTATGCCTGGAGACTTGCCATTCTGGCTTCCTTTTAAGGAATGCCAATACTCAGCATCAGAGAAAATAAAGCCCATTCTCCAATTCTTAGTCCCAGCTCAAACAGTCAATGAGTTTTGGGCTAGTATTCTGATTCCAAGGTTTAAATCAATAGGATTTTCTCCATCAACAACACACTTCTCAAACTGCAGCTTTGAGGTATTTATGCCAAATCAGTGTGCTAGGCAGTTTGGTTTAGTACAAGGAATTCTTGTCCCCCACACTCATCCCAGAATCAAAGACTTGGCCAAAACAAGGCCAAGTGTGACTCAAATTTCCCTAATCAAGGAGTTAATTGGACAGTTTCAAGGTATCAAAGCCAGCTTTGAACTTGTGAGTTTTGTCGCTGACCCTTCTTCCACCTCAGAATTCAAGTTATTTTGGGATTGTATCAAGCCCACAATTTTCAACAAGGACTTGAACAACTGCCTATTGAGGTTAGATCCTGAAGAAACATCATCAGGTAACCTCTATTGATCTTGCAAAGTCACCTTAATTGATTGCTATGCTCATATTACTGACTTTACAAAATTCTTAATTCCAGTTCCTAAGAAGGTCTCAGTTTCTAGACCAAGGGGTGAGGACAAAGGGAAGAAAATTGAAGATTTTCCCTTGACTAAAAAGAGAACTAGGAGTTCTCAAGCTCATGACATAATGCAAAATCCCCCACTATTGGCGGATGCAATGAAGGGACTTAACTTACCCGATCGACAGATAAGCCCAACAGAGATAGCTGAGGACTCAGAGATATCGGTAACATTTCAAAGGGTAATAATTTCATTTTTTCTGCTAATTTATTGGACTTAGATATCATATTTTAGTCCTTTATTGATTCATTTCTTTTTATGTTAGAAAACAAGGAGAAAGCTTCAACTGGTACCTCAATCAGATGATGAAGGTGAGAAAGACAAAGGCTCTACCACAAACCTGTCAACTTCTGTCAAACCTTCATCTATTAATGAACCTAGTCTTCCATCAATTGCCCTTTCACCTTTGAAAAGTCCATCAACATCTCTGGATGTAAGTGATAATCTTTTGGACATCAGACCAAGAAACATCTCCCCGAAAGCCTTACCATTCGATCCCATTACTGATCTTATTTTGAGTTCAGTACCTAATTTTCCTTCGATTCAGGAAGGTGAATCTCCTGTAGAAGAGGAGACTTTTGGTGTTGAGCAGCCAGAGATTCATTCTCCCATTCAAGGAGAAATAGTATCAGAACCCTTTCTTTCAATGGAACCAACGATAGAGGTTACCAAAGTTCTAGAGCAGCCGCAGACTAATGTTGAAACTGACATCCCAGATTTGGCTGTCAAATCCGCCACTACAATAGCCTCTCCTCCATCTGTCAATAGGGCTAATCCTGATTTGGCCAGTTCATCTACTTCTGATTTAGACCTCATGTTGCAAAAAGCCAGAACTTACTCTGCATCATACTCCAGGTCTATTTCTGAGTTTTCTGATCCTTTGACTTCCCTTGCTTCCGTTGAACTTAGTGATGAAACAAGGGATGAAATGAAGAATTTCTTTGAGATGCTTGAACTTCCTCTATCAGAAATTGTTGCTGATCACATTTCAGCTTTCACGAGCTGCGTAAACCACCTGATATCTAGGAAGATTCTCCCACTATCTGAGCAAATAAAACTCGAGGAATTTGGTTCAAGCTTGAATGAAAATATGACAATAGCGGCCTACTGTCAGAAAGAAATGAAAGAGAAGCAAGAAACCATTTCTCAAATTGCCAATGTCTCAAAGAAGTTAGGTACTATGGGGAACAATATTCATCATTTGAAGAATGAATTGGAACGAATTGACAAGGAAAAAGCTGAGCTCCTTACACGCCTGGACCAGCTCAGGGAAGAGGAAAGATCATTATTAGCACAAAAGGAGTTGATCAACCACGAATTGGTCGGTATCAACTATGTGACCAAGGGACTAAATCAATTGTATTGATGGCCAGGACTGACTTTTTAAAGTATCAAGAAAAATTCAGGGTTATCAACGTCAAATGGGATGACTTTTCCAAAATGTTTAAAGAGTTGAAGTCTAAAGATCGTTGATTAAATTTTAGAGCACAGCTGTAACTTTGGCCTATTTGTTTTCAGGCTCTTCTAGTTGTACTTTTATTTTCTTGTAACTTAGCCTATTCTTCAGGCTTTTTTTTTTTTTTTAATATTTTGTTTGGTTTGCTCTAACCATTCTGTGGTAAGAAACATTAATTTTGAGCATGATTGATTGCCTAGTTCATTCATTTCAAAGTTGTGAAGATTTTAATTACACCTTGATATGAATTGACGGGAACCATTGAATCTAAATCGTTTACTCCTTGATACTTGACGAATAAATCGTAATTAATTGCTAACCCCCGCCCCCACCCCCCCCCCCCCCCCCCCTTTTTTTTTTATATAGGATCACTTTATAAGAAAACACTAAACTAAAAACTGACTCTTCCATTTCCTGATAGTGGATACAAATCAGGGCTAAATATTAGCCCCTCATCGATAAGTTTCACCAATGACATTTCTCGGGAAATACCAACCGTTTCCTCCACTTCCTGATAGTGGAGGTGATCATGCGTGATAACTGCTCGATCAACTGCTTAGAGAACCGAACCGTTATTGATCTTTTCTCTTATAAATTAAACCTTTATGGAATGGGTTTCACATCGACTCTCTTTCATTCCAACTTGACTTCTCCTTTTCGTAATTTTTTCTGCTCATAGTCAAATTGAGAATCCTCCAGCAAGTTGGAGTGTCACACCACCCACTGAAAGGGTGATCGTAAGAATGGAGGATCCTCCTCTATATCCAAACTCAAGTATTCGACGCTCACACGTCAAAGTCAGCTATCAATTCCCTTGGGTCAGAGAGGAACCAAGGGCAATGCTATTGGATTCACTACTTTCCATGCAATTTAGGCCAATGCCATTTCAACTGGCAGAAGCAGGCCGAGCTTGGGAAATCATGAATCCCTTTTCGAGAGGGCAAAAAATCAACAAGCTTATTGGAAAGAAGTAGTACAAAAGCCACGTTTTCCTGTTGGCTTTTCTGATGATCAACCTAACATCTCTCCTCTTCCTGATAACCCTGATTGGTTCCAAGAGTTAGAGAAACTAAGGTATAACCCTCCACTGTCTCATGCCCATATAGGGTATTCGATTTATGGAGACTCCGATGAAAATACAGCCAAAGAACTACTGGCTGCTTTTGCCTTTCTGGATATCCACATTCTGGAAGAACATATCCCATACTTGAATTTCTTGTGGGCATGTGAAACTCTCCAGGTTTATGAGAGTAGTCTCATTACTACTCATCTCCATGGGTTTAAATCTACACTGCCTCTTATAAGGCTCTGGATGAAGACCAGCACTGCTGCTCACTATGATCCCTTTTGGGCTGATTATGAAGTATACCATGAAAAAGTGGTTAAACTTCATAACAAAGTGTTGGACTTAAATCACTCCAACTGGGACTTACCACCAAACCCCTCAAAAACCCTTCTCAAGAAACATCAGAATTGGCTCCGCAAGTAGAACCATAAGAGAGCCAATCTTTTAGCTAAAGCTGAGAAGAGTGTAATGGCCATGAGACCATTAGTAGATAAAAAGATCAAGATGGATGCAGAAGAAATGGCTAGGGACAAAGAGCATGAATTCCTGACCTACACTTGGGAAAAATTCCACGTTTTTGTCACTTAGAGTTTCCCACATTATTTCGAAATCATCCAAATCGACACTGAGGGAAATCCTGTTGCACCTATCGAAACCTAAATTCATAGGTTTCATTTCATTTTATTTTCTATTTCCTTTTAGGTAGGAAATATTTTTTTTATTTATTTCCTTTGAAGTAGGAAATATCTTGTTTTTATTTCCTTTGAAGTAGGAAATGTAATATGTCTTCTTATGAATGAAAAGTAAGCCTTAATTCGTAGGCTGTTGTGAATGATTAGTTTATGAAACTTCTTTTGCTACATGACTTCTCACCCATCGATTAACTCCCAAGGAGATGGAAAATATGCTTTTAAATACTTTCCATTAATTGTTCTTTCATGCACAGTTTCAAGAATAGATTCTAACTGATATACTCCACCTCTTAATACTTTCAACACATGAAATGGTCCCTCCCAATTTGGAGACCACTGACCAAAGTACTTTTTCTTTTTCTTGTCTAAAGGCAAAATTGCCTTCCAAACTAAATCATTTTCTGCAAATGACTTCTCATGTACTCTTTTATTATACACTCTTTCTAATTTTTTCTTTTGTACTTGTATGTTATTCAAAGCATCCATTCTAGACTCTTTTAGTCCATCCAACTCCTTGTACATCGTTTCTTCAAAATCAACATTATTTGGATCATAATGCCTAGCAATTCTATGAGATGTAACATTAATTTCGCCAGGTAACAGTGCAGCTTGGCCATATACCAATTCATATGCCGTAGCTTTTGTACTTTCTCTTTTTGATGTCCTATAAGCGCATAACACTTTTGGCAATAAATCATGCCATTCTCTGGGGTTGTCAATTATCATTTTAGACAAAGTATTCTTAATGATTTTATTAGTTGATTCCACCTGCCCATTTGCTTGGGCATAATAAGGAGAAGAATTCAAAATTTTTACTCCATATGAGTTAACATAAGCCATTACTTCTTGACCATTGAACACAGATGTTTGGTCAACTGTAATTGTTTCTGGAATACCAAATCGACAGAAAATATATTCCTCAATGAAATCGATTACCTGTTTTTGTGCTACACTCTTCAATGGAATAGCTTCTGTCCATTTGGTAAAATAATCAGTAGCTACCATTACATATTCATGTTGTTGAGAAGTGTAGGGGGATGAAAACAGTTGATGCCCTGAACGTACCAAACTGCAAACGGCCTCACGTGCCTCTACACCGGAACCCTAATTCTTCGTCGGAACCCTAATCTGCAAAACAGACAAGGGGTGAGTGCACCTTTGCCTCTCGTGGCAAAGGCCCTCCGATGCCTTAGTTAGTGTCACGTACTCGTTCAATTGTAACTATCAATAGGAAAGCAATAAGAGATAGCCCAAGATTTGCATACCTTTTACCTCCAGGTTTACCTCGTATTTATAGATTCACGGATGCTTGCTGCCCAAGCATCCTAATTGCCCTAGGATCCCTCCCTCGTATAGGAAACCTAAAATCGTATGGAATCTCGTTCCCTTATCTGAATGATATCTTAATCTTCATAGGACTATCAGTCCTTTTGGGACTCTTTCCCATAATTATCCAAACATCCAACTCACGTTGGATCTCTAGCCTCGATCCGATATACCCGGGATCTTACCCTTTTACGGAGTATTAACTTTCTGGATTGTTATTTGCCACGTCACGACCTAGGGCAACTTGTTGCACTGTTCGGCTTCCTCTTTGCCGAACAGTCCTCCTGGACCAATGACATCACATGCGACTGGTCCACATTGTTATATCTGGTCAAATGACTTCGTATGTTTTTTGACCTTGTCTGCCGAACAGACTGTCTGGACCAATGACTTCACGTGTCACTGGTCCAGATCACTGTCCATCGTACTGATCAACGATGAACTTATCATGCCTGCCACGTGTCCCTAATACATCACGTGTTCGGCACCCAAATTTACCTGTTCGGGAATACCTTCCTACAAGAAGAATGAGGAATTATTTCTCCAATCATATCGATTGCCCAGCCTCTGAAAGGCCATGGTTTAACGATTGATTGTAAAGGAAAAGCTGGAACCCTCTGAATGGGTCCATATTGTTGACATTTTTGACATCCCTTAGCATAAGAGATGCAATCTTTCCTTATTGTTGGCCAATAATAACCATATCTTGTAAGTAACCATTTCATCTTTTCTCTAGATTGATGGGAACCACAGGTTCCTTCATGGACTTCTCCCATAACTATCATTGTTTGGGGTTTAGCAATACAAAGCAACTATACTTCATCTGAGGACTTTCTGAATAAGTCATCACCCATTATAATATAGTTAATAGCCCTTTGCTTTATATTTCTATCTGTTTTTTCATTTGGATTCTCTAGGAATTTCCTTATTGGAACTCTCCAATCATCAACCAAATTTAGTTCCATAATATCAAAATCATCCCTATCTCTTTCGATAGAGAAATGCAAGAATCTCTTTTTTACTCTTATCAGTTTTTCAATTTGTCCTTCTGGAATCCTAATTCCAAAAGCAATTTGTGTCATTGGATTAGCATCACCATTTTCTAATCTATAAATAAGGTGTAACCGTACTTCATCAAATTATGATACAAGAATTTTAACTTTTTGTAGTTGTAATTCTAGCAAAGGATGATTGCACTTATATTCACCTGTTATCTGTCGAATCACCAATTGTGAATCCCCTGTAACATTTAAATACCTAATATTCAATTCTTTTGCAATCTCTAAACCGATAATCAAAGCTTTGTACTCAGCTTGATTATTAGTTAAAATCCTACTTTCATCTAACTGAAAAGAAAACTGTAACAGTTCCCCTTTTGGAGATGTAAAAACTATGCCTGCTCCAACTCCTCTATCAGTTTTAGATCCATCGAATGACAATTTTCATGGTTTTTTCTCAACCATATGTACCTCAAACTCATCCTTCTCCATTAACATATTAGGATGGTCTGCCACAAAATCAGCTAAGGCTTGCCCTTTTACTGCCTTTCCTTTTACTGCCTTTTGAGGCACATACTGCAAGTCATATTCTATTAAAGCTAACAACCATTTACCTTGTTTGCCTCTTAATATAGGCCTTGTTAAGATATATTTAACAACATCTGTTTGTTCAATTACTTGCACCGTCGACGGTAACATGTAATATCTTAATTTGATTGCAGAAAAATATAATGTTAAGCGTAACTTCTCAATAGGCTTATATTTTATCTCACATTCATTTAACCTCATACTAAGATAATAAATGGCTTGTTCATGACCATTGTCATTATCTTGAGCTAAAAGACAACCAATTGATTGGTGTCCTGCTGAAATATACAATTTTAAAGATTTACCCATTATTGGAGGCATCAAAACAGGAGGCCTTACTAATGATTGTTTTAAAAACTCAAAAGCTTCCTGATGTTCCTTTTCCCATTTAAAATCTTTCTGAGATTTTAATTTCAAAAGTGGGGAAAAAGCAAGAGTTTTTTCAGATAAATTGGATATAAATCTTCTAAAAAAATCCACATGTCCCAAAAACTGTTGAAGTTCTTGTTTATTTGTTGGAGGCTGTGCTTCTATTATAGCTTTAGCCTTTTCTTTATCAACCTCAATCCCTTTCTTATGAACCAGAAATCCCAAAAAATTTCCAGCAGTAACTCCAAAAGCACATTTTGTTGCATTCATTTTTAGATGATATTGTCTCATCCTCATCAAAACTTACTTTAAATAGTCTATATGCTCATCAAATGTATGAGACTTCACTACTATATAATTATATAAACCTCCATAAACCTCCCAATTAGGTCATGAAAGATTACATTCATTGTTATTTGATAAGTTGCCCCTGCATTTTTTAATCCAAATGCCATAACAATCCACTCAAACAATCCAATATACCCTGGATATCTAAATGCAGTTTTGTGTGTATCTTCTTTAGCAATAAATATCTGGTTATATCCAGAATAACCATCCATGAAAGAAAGAAATCGATGGCTTGCAGTTGCATCTACCAAATGGTCTACAACAGGCATATGATACTCATCTTTTGGAGATGCTGTATTTAAATTTCTAAAATCGATGCATATTCTTACCTTACCATATTTCTTAATTACAGGAACAATATTCGAAATCCATTCAACATATTTAACATGCCTGATAAATTTGGCCTTAAATAATCTTTCCACTTCTTTCTTTACTTCTCTTTGGACTTCAGGTGTCATCTGTCTTCGAATTTGTTGATATGGAACAAAATCCTCTTTAATAGGAATTATATGTTCAACTAATGATCTATTCAAACCAGGCATATCAGGATAATCCCAAGCAAAACAATCTTTAAATTCAGACAACAAATACTTCAAACGATCCTTCATTTCATCAGATAAAGCAGCACATACATGAAGAATTCTAGGATCTTCCTCTGTTCCTACATTAAAATCCTCTAAAGGATCTTTTACTTCTGCTTTATAATCATCAAGTTTAGCAAGCACAGCTTTAAGATCTTCCATGCTCAATTCCTTAAGAGTCAAAGGACTATCATCTACTACACAGTCTGCCCAATTACAGGAAATAGGCTCATCAGCCTTTAATTTCCTAGATACAATAAAAGAAAATAATCTCTTAAAAGTAGCTTTTAAAGTAGCTAACTCTTCGTTTACATGACTCAAATTGTCACTAATCATAAGAAATCTTTGATTTAGAACCACTAGACCTTAGTATAATGTTAGGTCTAACAAAATCTCTACTTATTTCCTTAAAACCATCTGTGATATATTTAAGGAATTGGCTTTCAGTAAGGCTTACCCCTACTGACTTCACTTCTGAACCTTCAAACTTGATTGGCCATAGGTCTTCATCATATAAACCTGCTTCCACATTGTTGGTGTCTGCTTTAAATGGGTGTTTGTCTGCCCAGAAAATTTCCATTCCACCAACTTCTTTATCTTCTCCTTGTTTTAGAAATATCAATGCCTGATGTAAAGAAGAGGGGACACAACCATTTATGTGAATCCAATCTCTGCCTAACAAGGCATTATAGTTGGAGGAAGAATCAATAACAAAGAAAGTAGTATTCATTTTTCTGTTTCCAATTTGTAATTGCAAAGAAATCACCTTTAGCAGGTGAGCACCCTCCTGCAAAGTTTTCAATTGTCACTTCTGTTGGGATCAAGTTTGACTCATTTTTGTTCAAAATCTTCATCATTTTTGAAGGCAAGATATTCACTATAGCCCCATTATCAATTAAAACCTTGTTAATTGGTTGTCCATTGATATGAATCATGATATATAATGGCTTTAAATGCCTGACCAAGGCATTTTCCAGAGTTCTCAAAACAACCACATCTTTTTCTTTTGTGTCTTTTCAATTTGAATAGATTTCTGTCTTGAGTCTTTCTCTTGTTCATTTATTTTTACTATAGCATCTGTTTGGTCTTCAACATCCCCTTCTAAACTTGTGGGTTGATTAGGTTTTGCCTGAAAAGTTTTTGGCAAAACTAAAATCATATTACAATGAATTTTGGTAGGGGAAACTGACCCGAATTGGATAGTATCCAATGCCTGACCAAAAGTGGTAGACTTTTGAGAGTCCACCTCATTCTTGTCATCTTTGAAATCTTCTTTCATCATATCAGAACTGTTAACTGACAGTAGATCATCATCTTCATCATCTTCCAACAACACTTGTTGGAACTCTTCCATCTTCTTCTTCAAGCTCTTTTTGAATTCCACTTTTTGCTCCTTAATCGATAGAGTTGGGATTCCAGATGAACTTGAGTTTTGCCCCCCAAGCCTTTGAGTAAGGGTTGGTTTGTTTGTTTGCCCCCAGGCTTTTCTATCCCTTTTGCTTTTTGCTTAGGCACTGCTCAACTCGGTACAGTTGACTCTCTAGTCCAAACCATAGGGGCTGCCTGGTTTGGAACTACTTTGGCCTTTATTTCTGGCCATTGAGTCGAATCTATCATCATCTGTTGGTCTCTCCTTTCTCTTTCTGAAATTTTCCTTTGTAACCTCCTTTTCTGAGTTTTGGTAATAGGAACAAATTCCCTAGCATTTGGGAACTTGGGGTGTCTCACTATATCCCGCCCGTGATGCTCGATATTTGGTGGGATTACCATTATTCCTTGATATCCGCCTCTAGTGAAAGGTATTCTTCCCCTTGATTTTGTACCCCTTGGGTAAAAACCTCTTCCCCTTTCATTCATAAATGAAGGAGGATAAATTGGGCTTGAATCTGGTTTCCTGGTAGCGCTAGAATCACAAGATATCCTTTAAATAGGAATGGTCCATCATCTTCTCCGTACCATTTGAGTGATTCAGAAGGTATAAAAATTCCAGGGTCTTCACCTTCAAAAATCAACTTTGGTCCTACATAAATTTGTAGATCATTACTTCCCATAGTATTGAATCTAATGAAACCTTTAGCATAGGTACCATTATACTCTTTTTCTGCAATAATCTCTTCCCCTGACTTGATCTCCTCATCACATCTCAAACAGAAATAATTTTCAAATTTCTACCTCACTTGTACCTCCTCTTTTCTTTCCATAATTTCTTCTTCTTCTTTAATCCTTCTTTCAATTTGGGATGCCATTTTTCCTTTCTTTAATTTGGCAGTCACCATGTTGACTTCCACTAAAGGAAACAGATCAATATCAATGCCCATTACTTCCTTATTTCCCTTAGCATATTGTAACAAACCCTTCTGGATTAGGTCCTGCACACAATTTCGAAATGTAACACAATTGTTAGTATTATGTCTAAAAGAATTATGCCATTTATAGTAATCTTTCCCTTTTCTATCCTTTTCAGGAGGAATCATATGCCCTGGTGACAATGTTAAGAACTTTTGGTTAATTAGTTCATCAAACAATTGGTCCGCTTTGGACAAATCAAATGAATACTGCCTAAAATTCGCTTGATTTCTCCTATTTGAAAGCGATGAAGGCATATTCACATGCTTCTTAGCCTTTGTTAAAATATAACCTACAATTGGTGCTTTTCCAATTACTTGGGCAACATCAATCTCTACATCACCCTCTATATCTTGGTAATATGTACCAAGCGATTTACTTTTTCTATATTCTCCTTCCATAAGAATAGCCTCATATCCCATGGCTTTGGAAGTAAAATCAAATAAATCTCTGAATTCAATTCCTGTAAAGTGTTTCTTAAAATCATAATCAAGCCCTTCCTAGGCTATCTTAACTATTTCAGACTCAAGGATGTAAAAATGACATTGATTTTTGATCTTTTTGAATCTGTTCATATATTGTTCAACAGACTCTGAAGGCTTTTGTTTGATTTTAGCCAAGTCTGCTACTGAAATTTCTGGTGCACGCCTAAAGAATTGAGTATGAAATTGTTCTTCCATTTCTCTCCAAGAATGAACAGAATTTGGAGGCAAATTTATAAACCAAGAAAAAGCAGTTCTAGTAAGAGAATGAGGAAACAATTTTAATTTTAAAGCCTCATCCAAATCTGCTTCACCTATTTGCAGGCAAAATCTTCCAACATGCTTTATAGTTGACTGATTTTCTTCTCCATTGATAAGAACTAAATCTGGAATTCTATAATGCCTAGGAAAAGGCACATTATCAACCCAATTTGGATATGGTTTCCTAAACATAGGTTTTTCAATTCTTCGCAATCCAGGACCATACATGTCCTGCATAATGTTCATAAGTTGAGCCCTTAAATAGGGCTCCTGAATCCTACCAATTTGATTAGGAGGAAAAGGGATTTCAGATCTAATATCATACCCGTATGGGTAATCTGGTCTTCTTATGTTTGGTGGATCGTACCCATAAAGATTTGGATCACCATTAGCCATATTTGGAACATTTCTGTTATCATTTCTAAAAATATTTGCATTAATATTTTGCCCTCCATGGGCATTATTTCCACTATTTCCAATCTCTATTCCCATAGGGACAGTAGTTGGTATACTTAGATAAAAGCTCTGATTTTGACCATTGCTAATATTATTTGGAACTTTATTCATTCCAGTAAAAATAGTTTCAAAAATTGGATTATCAAATACCTGTGCAGAAGGTACTTCAGTATTACGGTTAGCATATCCACTGGTTTGTCCAGGGTTAACATTTATGTTAACTGGGACTTCCACCATTGGTTGATTTTGTGATATTGCTGCCTTGAACATAGCCATCAAAGTCTTGGCTATTTCACTTTCCGGATCATTTAGGACTCTTGCAAATTGTTGGACCAAATCAAATGACTCGATCTCTGGACTATTTGGTTGGCCACTTTCTGGAATCCTCAGGGCTGGATTCACAATATTGATTCTATTTGCATCACTTCCACCATTAGTATTGGCAGAATTGTTGTCATTGTTGCCATCTGTTGGCAATTGATTCCTAGTCTTTGGTGCCATTGCTCACTTCCAAATTAGTAATGAGCCCTTCCTCTAGCGCCAAAATTGTTACCAAAATTTATGTTTTCTTTCCAATCGACGGGAAATCGTTTCGTAAGTTGCTGGAATGTGGAGTGTGGAAAGTGGAGTTTGGTTCCTCGCCGTTTTTAGGGCTTCTTTGGAAACAAACAATGAAGTGGATGGAGTATGGAAGAAGATTAACAAAATGGACTTTATTAACCCTCAAAGTAGAAGAACAATCAATCAAGATGATTGAGTGAACGATTACAAGTTAATTCTACTCCTAGAAAAGAAAAAGATAAAGGCCTGATTGGCGTTGTTTGTGTGTCCTTCAAACTGTCCCGATCTTGATCATAAATAGAATCCTTCTCAATTTTGAATTCAAATCTTCCCTCCGAGATGGTAGTTGAATCCCTTTTCAAATTCTGACAAAAATAACTTCCCAACTGCCAAATGTCCACACGTTTGGAAAACTGAATTTATAGTTGTGGTTAACTGCTCCCTTTGATCGTGGGATGACGGGTCTTGATTTATCTGGACATTTGTCACCAAATCGACGGGCCAAAATAACTTCCAATCACAGAAAATCTGCCACGTACTGGCCAATCGACGGGTGAAACGACATAAAACTTCCCGTAGTTTTATAATCAATTTGACTCATTAATTGTCATCTTCACTTAATTACGGTTAGTCCATGTTAATTTTTACCTTTCTAATTTTACCCCTGCCACGTGTCATCTAATCGACGGATGAAAAAAAAATCACCTCCTCACCCAATCGGTCAAATGCTAGCACCTTCTTGAAGAACTTAGTTAGTGGATTCCACAAGAACAAATCCTCGTAGCTGAATATAAGCAATAACCCATTGCACGATCCCCTGACGTACGCACCCATGTTGTCAGGAACAAGAACGCTTTTCTTGTCAAGTACTTCCTGTTGGTGTTGGTCAATGGAGTGAGGTGAAAAGGAATATGCTCCAGAGTCGGACAGGATGAGAACCGTCGGTGAGCCGGTTTTCTCGACAGATATGTCGGAGACCAAAGAACGCCATTGCTTGCAAACGCGTGCGAGTCGTGGAAGCAATTTGAGGGGTAATCTTGATAGTATTTCGACAATGATTTCTTCCGGGACAATAATATCCGGAAAACTTGATTCTGCTTTTGATGTACTGTTGTTCTTTTTCTTCCTTCCTCGTGACCTATTTTCTTCCTTCCCATTCTCCGTCGAGAGTTGTTTATGGGGCTGGGGTTTTTCTTTTCTGTTATTTAAGAAGGTGAGAGGTGGGCTTGCGTCCTTTGCTAACTTTTGGGCTAGCAATATATATAGTAGGTTAACACAGAAAAATCTTATTTGCAGACCATTTTGTAAAGAAGGTTTTATAGAGGCCAATTGAGTGCGTTTAAAGTGTTTTCAGACGGTACGGATTGAAAATCAATTACGATGGTAACAATTAATTGTGACTGGTCAGAATTAAATCTCAGCCATTGATTGCGCGAATGGACGACTGAGATTGCATAACTCAGTGAACAAGTTATTCCCGGAGCCTCCGTAAATAAGTTTCTCTCAGGTTAATATATACCGTAACTAATGCTAGGGTAACTTTACAATTTCTGGATTTTAGGAAACAAAATATTTTCCCTTTTGGTGAATTTTCTATTTTCTGAATTGTCAGAAGCAATGAATTTACTTTCCTAGTTTTTGGTGAAGTTAAGAGAAATTAATTTCCAGATTGTTGGTGTTAATGTGTATGTATGGAGGTCGTCGAGTCTCCCAAGTGATTTTATTTTAAATGAAAATCTCCCACTTGATTAATTGTTGAACTAATGTTTAAAGGTAAAATTATTAGGTGTTCCTATACATGACTACATGATGTACTCAAGGGCTCCTAAGTTGGGAGAGCTAGAATTTTGATCCTAGGGGGCCTACATATGGTATAGCTTTAC
This sequence comes from Rhododendron mucronatum var. ripense, assembly GCA_019656295.1. NCBI lineage: Eukaryota > Viridiplantae > Streptophyta > Magnoliopsida > Ericales > Ericaceae > Rhododendron > Rhododendron mucronatum. Next base: position 1,049,009 of record BPLT01000026.1, read on the forward strand.
AATAAGAACAACAGAACCCATGTAGTCTCCAATCATTAGGGATATGGGCGGGCGAAGATCCTTTGACAATATGCACAAAGTGGCTGCTTTCAGAATACCACTTAATCAGTAGCTCCCAATACCTATTTTGCTGCGAAACCATACCTCCAAATCAAAGCTAAATGGCATCGGAGAGGGCATACCTAGAGACCCAGTTCAATTTCTGTGGTACATTAATATATCGGCCGGTTATAATATCTTTTGTATTATTGTTGACAATTGCAATGAATATGTGCTATTATTTTTCGTCTATTAAAGAATTTGAGAAAATTTTACCTAACAATGTAAAATACCTTTAATTTTGGCTAGATCAAATCAAAATAATTCATAAATTTAGAAATTGCTATACTAATTATATCAATAATAACCAAATTACATATAATATTAGTAAAATATTTTAAATGTCGGGAGGGGCCAGAGCCACCTTGGGCTCCTATAATCCTCCGCGTTAGGAACCCTTGAGTGCCACTTGAAGCCCTCAATAATATAATTACTCAAAGCTCCATATATTAACCTTGGAGTATCTATCTGGTTTGTCAAGTTTGACCCCAGACGAAACAAAAAAACTGAGGAAATTCAGAAACTTGAATGCCAAAAGAACAGGGAGAGAATGACGCTAGTGCCCATATCCAAAGTGGGGAGCAAATTTTTGCACCAAAAAAAAAAAAAGGATTTGCTTAGCTCTGTGGCAAATTGAGGAGTCATGATTTAAGAAAAATCAATCCCGAGGGACACACTTCAAATTATTTTGCTGAGCTACGTACATATTTATAGAATTATAATTTGTTTTCTTTCTTAATCCACTTGATAACTTTTTTGAAGGAAAAATTAGGATATAAAAATCAGAATGATTTTTGAGAATTCTTGGCTATAAATACAATGAAAGATATATATATATATATATATATATATATATATATCTCCCTTGCTGCTTTCCTTAAAGAGGATTGGTAGATGGACGAAACCATTTTCTTGAAATACTTAAATGCCCTTGTTTGCATGCGGTGAGTGTATGGTTGGGTAGTGTTGCTGAGGTTGTTTTGGTAGTTTTGCAGCCTCTAATTGGTGTTTGGGATGTGCAGACCTTGGTTTTTTTTTTTTTTTTACTTTAATGGGTTTTTGGACTTTCAATGTTTTCCTTCCATGTCCTTTTTTCCTTACTTCAGTTTTCGATTTGGGTTTTGGTGTGAGGGTGGTTTGGTAAAATCATGGCTAGATTTTTTTCGCCTTCCCCAAACAGCAGAATCTTTTTGGTCAGGAGAGTAATGAAAGAATCTACAGAAATCTGAATAATAATCCTCTGTGGATTCGATGAGGTGTGCTATATATTTCTCACTCTGTTTTTTACCCTATTTCTCACTCTCTTCTAAGATTGTGCAGAAATCAATCGGGAAATATGAGTATTAACTACAAAATCGAATGCTAGATTTGGAAAAACTCGCATGAGAAAGAGTAGGTTCGACAGCGGCAACAGTGGAGGCCGGACAGGCGCCGGCTTCGTGGGCGTCGTTTGGGGTTGGGTTTCTCCGCCATAGCTGAACCGAAGGTTCCATTTTAGCGCAGATCCATTAAGTGACGGAAATGGCTGCATCTCCTCTAATGTGATTGGAGAAAATGAAGATGGACGAGAGAGAACGGGGACCCGGCGGTGGTCGATTGTGTGGTGGAGTTGTGGAATTTGGGGACGGTGGTTTTGGGTGCGTGTGGGTACGTGGAGAGAGAGATAGAGGGGGAAGAGTGACTCCCTGACTCGTGAGTCGTGACTGGGTGCTTGAGAGAGAGCGACAGAGAGAGAGAGAGGGAGAAGCCGGTGGTGGGTGGGTAGGAGGTTTTAGATCTGAGAGGAATTTTGATTCAATACCAACAAATGTTTTCTTTTTTGATCCAATCACGTTGATCTAAATGGCTTGGATTCAATCACATTGATTTAATGGCTGGGATACAACATAATTACATAAGTAATACTTTTATTTATCTCTCTTAAACATATGTAAATTTACTCTTATTTTTCAAAAAAAAATTTGAGACCCCTTTGTGTCTACAGTATATAAGATGATTTGTTTTATGAGGGAAGGAGTGTTATTAACAAAAAAAAGATTGGTAAAATCAATTCCCTTTTTTTTTGAACTCAGCAAAAAATTTTACTCTTTTTTATGTGGAACTAGCGCTTCTATCGGTTTTATGCACAGAATTAAAAAAAATTTATCGAACGTACCCATTCTATGTTTGGGATGAAAAAATAACATTGGTTTTTTTCAACCTTGTGTATCGAACGTACCCGTTTTATGCGCGGGATGAAAAAATAACATTGGTTTTTTTCAACCCTGTGTATTGAACGTACCCGTTCTATGCGCGAGATGAAAAAATAACATTGGTCTTTTAGACCCCGTGTATCGAACGTACCCGTTCTATGCGCGGGATAAAAAATAGTATTAAACGGGCACAACGCTAATTTTAATCTCTTGCAAAAGAAACTTTAGTTCACAAAGAAGGACCTATAACTAATCTATAGAATGGGGACTGGAGACCGGGGCACCCACAATATGTGTGCAAATCGAATAAATGTCTCTCTTCTTTATCCATACATCCCATTTTGATAGTCCCTTACTAAAAGACATGCAATATTTGGATAAAAAAATAGGGGAGTAATTTTGCCACTCTCTTTTTTATTAATGTCACTCCCCTATGTGTTAGATGATTTGTTTTGTGAGAGAATGAGAGTGACATTAACAAAAAGAGGAGTGTCAAAATTAATTCCCAAAAATAAAGTAGTTCAAATTTGTTGGTTTTTTTTCTGCACCAAATTAAAAGGCTAATCGAGATGTTTAATTTGATCTGAAAATACTTCAAAAATGATTTTCGTAAGAAACTATCAAAATGGGATAGAAGTAGTAATGTATATATTATTTACCGGCAAGGTTGTTACGGTTCTTGATCATAGTAAAAGCAAGATAATTGAGCCTTTCTTGGAAAATATTGGATAATAAGAAGACAATAAAAGGGAAAAAATACTTTTTCTTGATATGCAAAACATGTACGTAGATATGGAAAACCTATGGTCCTGAATTTACTTGAAGAAGAAAAAAGTAAAAAGAACCAAACTAAAGGTCTATAACCATTTTTTAGCAAAATAAGTCAATTTAAAGAGTAGTATTTTTTAAAATAATTGGATAAAAGTTTAAAAAAAAAAAAAACCTTTTCCAATCCACAAAAGTTATGCGGCAAACTAACAAATGCAAAAAAAAAAAAAAAAGAAAATCCAAATAAAGACAACTGTCACAACTCATTGATTAACATGTAGCAACAGCTCAGCCCGTTAATTACAACACAACTCCCCAACTCCTTACTCCATTTATCATCACTCCTTCACTCCTTTACTAGCCAAAAAATAAAACCGGATTAGTATTTAAAAATCAGAAAAAATTCAAAGAAATCGCTGAAGTTATACCGCAATGTTCCATAGGCCTCCAAACTTAATGTATTTTCAATTTAACCTTCAGAGTTTACAAAAAAAAAAAAATTACAATTAAGCCTTTGCCGTCATCTTCCGTCAAGTTACAAATGGAATTATGAAATGTGTACTATTTGTCCAACATTTAATATTTATTTGGACCCATTACGGATCCTATAAAAATGATTCAAACTGCAAGTCATTCTTTAAAATATTTTTTTATAAGTTCCTTAAAAAAATTAGCCTAATTCGATATCGGTAGGGTTCTCATATGAGTTAGGATTCTTTTAGGGTGCTCATTAAAAGGTTTTAAAGCAAAAAATTCATTATAACCATCTAAGATAAAATGATCAAAAAAATAAAATTTTCGCATCGGTTCAAAAAGATTGAAAATTAGAGCACTCAATTTTTTTTATCCTGTTCAATTTGATTGGGAATTTTTTTTAAAATTTGGTTAAAAAATTAAATGCTCCATTTTTCAATCTGTTTGAATTGGTGCGAAAAATTTATTTTTCTGATAATTTTATACTAAATGGTCATAGTGAATTTTTCGCTCTAAAACCTTTCAATGAGTACCGTAAGAGAGCTCTAACTCGTATGAGAGCCCTACCGATATCGAATGGATTGGGCTATTTTTTAGGGAATCTATAAAAAAATATTTTAAGAATGACTTGCAGTTTTAATCATCTTTATAGAATCCGTAATGGGTCCAAATAAATATTAAACGATAGATGAATAGTACACATCTCACAATTCCGTTTGTTACTTGACCGATGATGACGGCAAAGGCTTAATTGTAAGTTTTTTTTGGTAAACTTTGGACGTTAAATTGAAAATACATTTTAAGTTTGGAGGTCTATGAGACATTATGGTGTAAGTTCAACGGTTTTTTTGAATTTTCCATTAAAAAGCGATAGAATTCACACCTTTCCAAGGAGAGGAGGGAGGCCTCTAGGTTCTTCTTTCACACGTAACAGTAAATGAGATTTTTTTCCCCTTTTTGCTTATAGAGGGTGTCAGAAAGAAAATACACTGTTTAGATTTATTTGATTTAAAAATATAGTCATTAAATTAATATCTGAAACTCAAATTTGTAGTATATATGTTTTACTCCGGTTTAAATTAATGATTTTGCACTACTTTTTGGATTTTTTGTTTTTTACTTGATAAAGAATCTTGAAAGGGGAGCACCATATGGTGCACGCTCTTACGCTTTTAGTTTCTACAAATACTGATACAACATAACAAATTTTTTTAACATGAATATTTATAGATTAGGCTTTCCAACTAATTGAAGTATGAATTAATTACAGATATTTTGATGTTATTCATTGCAAAGAATGTTGCCATGATGTTACCGTAGATTCAATTATAAATGACTTTAAAAATTTAAAAGAACGACGGCTATTAGTGTAATTGATATCGAGTTAAGAGTAAAAATAGTGCATGTGCGTGTTTATACATAAACACACATATATGCATATCCTTTGGCAATTACTGATTGAAAATGACTATATTTCTCGCGTAGAATACTCCGTCCATCCAAGACAAAATATACAGTCATCAAAACATTTTGAAATTTAATTGTATATTTTTATTAAACGATTTAATTTCCTTTAGTAAGTAAGTAATATATTATCAATAACCTTTTAATTTGGTGCAAAAAAAAAAAAAAATTGAACTACTTTATTTTTTGATCCAAAAATTGCATGTCTTTTCTTAAGGGACTATCAAAATGGGACAGATAGAGTAAAAAAGAGAGGCGTTTATTCGACTTGCACACACATCGTGGGTGCCCTAGCCTCTAGAAGTGAGCACAAGGTATAGCACAGGAAAAATGAGTCAAAACGGATGTTTTTTGAGGCTTGGGTACGTAGGGCCTGCTCGTCAAGTGGGCCAGGCCGGCACAGCACGGGCACGAGACGTATAAATGTGGCACGACACGACACGGTCAAAGTGGGCCCGTGGACGGGCACGACACTGTTCTAGCCGGGCACGGCACAACACAAAAATACAGATAATAATTTTAATGTTATTAGTAAATAAATTGACTTGCTATATCATGAGTGCATGACTCGTATTCTCGTAAAGTCATTAATTAAGGTAAAACAAAAAGGGGGGAAGGGAGGGGGGTCGCTATGTAATTAAATTTGATGAAATACTGCACATACAAATATTAGCAGAGTAAGAACATTGAAAAAACAAGTGAGAGTGGCTACGTTATACACACACACCCCCATGTGAGGCAATCCCCCATTTAAGGATTCTGTTCTTAGTAGAGAGGCGACCAAGGATAGCCTTTTGTTTGTAAATTTGACATTATTAAGAAAAAGTGTTGGAATGGGTCACGTAAAAATTTAATGTTCGAATTGGTCATGTGACTCGTGTTGCTTCTTTTTTTAATTTATAATTAGTGGTAAAAATACAAATTTAATGGGGATCTATCAATACGCATTCGAATCCATGATCTTCCTAACCAAAAGATTATTCTAGGTAGGGACACAGGTCGCACAATCAACCGTAGCCAAACACAAGAAATGGAAAATGCAAGGTTTAAAAAATCTACAAAAAAGTAAACCCAAAACAATGAATTTCACCAATCCAGGAATGAAAATTTGTACTCAAGGATAAAATTTATAAAACTGCTCAAAAACCACATGACCCACAGGGAGAAACGAAGGAAAGAAGCAAAATGAAAGTCCTAAAAACATACAAGCCAATCGATGAACCAAAGCAAATAAAGTGCAAGTTTTTTCACTAATCAATAGAGAACACAATTAGGAAAAGTAAACCACCCAAACAACGCCCTCCCTTTTTTTGGTTATCAATTATCATGCCTCGCCTACCCCGTATCATTCTATCTCCTTTCATAGAAAGCTTTACGCCATCGATTTTTGTGCTCTTAGATAATGGCTACAAATGCGACAGTCAAAATGAGAATAAATTTCCATAGAGTACTCAAACTCACGTTCAACCCGAGCCACAGTAGTATTTTTATAGAAAGAAACGCACAAAAGAGATAGGTCGCATTGGGTTCCTTCCAACTGAGTCGAGAGGGGAACACTAGTAATGAATTTAGATTTTTATGTTGTCACTGCCAAGTGAAAATAAAAGGCGAACAATCATACTAGGAACCCATTTGTCCAAACATTCTCAAACTGTCTATATACACTCCCAAAATGGATGATACTAGTTTAATGAAAAAAACTACTCTCTCTCTACGGAGTAAACATAATATTGGAAACCTACTTATGTACTTATTGCAAATAATTTTTATTTGATGCTGCGTAAGAAATGGCGTATTCTTTACATCATGAAAGGGCGGAAACATGACGTAAGACCATTCGATTCTTCAAGAATAAAGAAAATTTATGTACGAATTATGGATACGGTTACGGAGTACCAAAGATGTGCAGTGAGTATCCAAGGAGCATGCGCATCATATATGGACATTACACCCTTTATGAGTGCTCATCCAGTCATGCTTCATTGGTTAGACTCCAACGATTTAGGTTTTTGAGTGCACCGTAGCAACTTGTGTATGATCAAGCACTCATCAAATTTCTACTTATATCACTAACCAATGCCGTGTATTAGTATACCTAGGCCTACCAAATCTATGTAAGTAGCAAGAAAGAATATGTTAATTTGCAACCTCCAAAAACCTTTTAAGTATAAAGGCTCACGCAACACACGATATTAACAATACTTAATCAACAGAAAAGTGATCAATTCATTTCTATTTTGGAAAGTGGAAACATACCTGATCACGCTTAGAACTTTCACCTGAATAAGCTTTGCAACGTCTCCGAAATCCGTCCTCCATGATTAGGAGAGCTGAGGGTCTCGATGTAGTGGTCCCCAACTAGAGATGTAGTTGGAATGCCAGGAACCACCACTTCCCTTCGTATTCCTTGCCTTGGATTGCAAAGAATTAGTTTCTCCCCGTCAAATTCATCTTCTACCCTTCCTCCGATCTTTGTCAATCTCTCTCTCCTCAACACAAGTTTGTCTTGCGCTAACAAACACAACATATGCACTATAGACCTCCCAGGATTAGCAATCGAAAAAAAATTCGTCCATGACTCTCTCACACCATACTCCATCATCATCCAAACATCAATTCGGTCACTCTTCAACAAGACAAGCAAACAGAGACAACCCTCAAGAACCACCATGTCATGACCCCTAAACTCGGTATCATCACACGAGGCAGGCAACTGCACTTCCCTGAAAATCTCATCCACCAAATCGATGGCAACAACAACTTTAGAATAATCCCAACCAACAGTCCTCTGGCATAGCCAATGGAGACGCTCGTTAAACCAAACCACTTTAAGCCCACGAAGACAATCCACAGGACGATAACGGAAATCTTGAATCGTCCTCCAAGCATTATTTTTCAGTGAATAGACAGCCACAATAGAAACGTCGGGATTATTAGGTTCCCACACGACCTTAAAAAAGGGCATCACAACTTTGTAATCATCCGAAGACGCGACATAACCCAACCCAGGCGGATAAAAGACATCAACAACAGAGGCGAGCAACTGGGGGAAATGTATTTTACCTTTGTGTTTTGCTACTCTGGCGTAGCATGATTTTCTCTGATTTTTATAGCTACTCTACCGAAATTTCCTCTCTAGCTATGCTGGTGTTGTTGCTGTTATGTGGTCTTATTTAATGACTATTACAAAAATGTTAAAGGCAAATTGGTGTAGCACACCTCAGTCACATCCCTCTCACATACAGATTTTGGAGAGCTATGAGATATCATGTACTGGTGCCAAAAGGGTACTGGATAATTTTTCCTTTCTGAGAATCCAAGTGATCACGTTGGACAACTATTTTATTAAATAATGAACGGTTATGATACCAAAAAACATGATTTCCGATGCATTAATTTTGAACACTTTTCAAGGCACTTCAACACTAGAAAGTCTACAGCCACCGCACCAAAATGCGATTGCCGGTCACCGCATACCGTGTGGGGCCCACTCCGGACTCTGCACGAATAATTCGAGCCGTTCAATAGTTTTTAAAAAAAAACTGAGTGGGCCAAGCAGAACATCAATTCAATCCGATATGCGTAAGTGTTCGGATCAAGTTTCTCATCTTTCTGTACACCAGAAAACCAATCTTTCCATTTTTTCCGATTTTCCAACGATGAGAAACTTGATCCAAGCACCTACGCATATCGGATAGAGTTGATGTTTCACGAAACCCACTCGATTTTGTTAAAAAAAAAATTATTGAACGGTTTGGATCATCCGTGCGGGACCCGTAGTGGGCCCCACACGACGTGCGGTAGCCGGCCACTGCATTTTTGGTGCGGTGGCTGTAGCAGTGCTCCTTCAACACATAGAAAGCAAAATCAAAGTTCATCCAGAGCCGAATCATCAAATGGCACTCCATGAGAAGCAGCCAACATAAAAAAGTACTTCCAGTGAAAAGCGTTTATGTTCCTTGGAACATGAATGCATCCATTAATACGTACGATCAAGATTCGATTCTTGGAATCTTATAATAGGTTGTTGCTTATGTATGCCTATGAGGATTTGTTCTTGTGGAATCCAATTACTAGATTCTTCACTTCCAGTGGAGGGTACATACACTGAATTTGGGGCCCATAGTCAATGAAAATCTTCACGGTATGCCTCTAAGAACGATTCAGGTAATTATTTCCTTTTTGCCCCACAAAATTATTTACTTCGATGCACAAATGGAATAAATTTGAGAAGGTACTGATGCTAAATCTTAGAGGTGAGGGCAGAGATATCATTTGTGGATTGAAAGCTTAAGATGCTGATAAAAAAAAAAAGAAAGCTTAGTATGGATGCATTTGTATGTTTCACTGGGGCCATTCAAGCAGTAGTGAAAACTATTTGGAGCTATTAGTAATGAAAGAATATGGCCGGCGTGCAAAAATCTTGGACTCTACTGACCATTGTTTTTGATTGTTTGATCCTTGGTCCTTCTCATGAGTTGGTGGCATATTTTTTTTTGGTATCAAAAAAAGAACTTCATAGAAAGTTACAAGTCAATACATGAGTGTTAATATTACAGCCCTAAAGAACAAAAGCTAACCAAATTAAGAGAATACAAGCTAAAAAACAGAGAACACCAAGTATAAACAAGGAAAGCAACTCCCCAAGCAAAAGATCCACTTGAGAAGACTATCCGTTGTCAAAGGGATAGGATATATCGATTTCCAAGTGGATTCTGGAAGATGCAGCAAAACGTGCCAAAAGGTATGTTTGATGAAATTTGATGCGCTCACAAAAGGTGATACTGCAGATGTAGACTGATTGTGCGAGAAATCAGAAAATCACAAAACAAGGGGGCTGCAATCGCCGAAAGCTCCTTAACACTTCTCAATTGTTGAAAAAGAGAAGAGTCATTAGTATGAATGTTTATGTGAAACATATGATTTTTAATGGCCCAACTCACTGCCTCATTTAAAGAGTTGATAGAGCATATTCCCTTTGAGATTTGGAGTTTTTAAAAAGGGAGCCCACCAGCCTAGATTTAACCATAAAGATTACTCCCACACCCAATTTCTTGATCTGCAAATTAGTAGCATGGGCACAATATATATCTAAAACAGAATCTGCCCGAGAGCAGAGACAAGGATTGTCATGGAAAGTAAAAGAGGCTGCCATATGAGGGGGTAAATGGGAAGATCTAGATGTCTCACGAGTACTAGATGCTCCATGTTGTGTACCCCCAAAACCATTGGAATGCATTTTCAGGAGGGAAGGTGAAACAAGTTTAAGGGAAACAAAGGCTTGTATTATGGAATGCCACAATTGATTAGCATGACAGATAACTTGCATGGGGGAAGATGAAATGGAATTAAACACAGCCTTGTTTCTAGCAAAGCCAAATACACCATAAAAAGCACAAGATTCTTGAAAAAAAAATTACGATTTTCCGGTGCCAAGATGTGGACAACATCATGAATCTACAATTCGTCATTGACAAAAGAAGGCAACAAGTATAATCTGGCAACAACAACTGTATAGAAACACTTGTAACATGAATCTACAATTCATCATTGACAAAAGAAGGCATATAGTCATTTACAGTTCACACAACACCTTAAGAAACTACTTGTTCATTACCTCCCAATCCCTCCTTGATGATTAGGAGAGACGAGGCTCTCGACATATGTGCCCCCAAATCTAAATTCAGTCGGAATGCCTTGAACTACCATGTCCCTCAGTGTTTCTCTTTTTGGATCGTACACAACCAATTTCTCTACATGCAATATACCAGGTTGTTTCCCCTGATGTGCAACAAAAATTAATCATCTGCTAACAAACACGAAACTGCTGATATAGACGTCTCAGGCACCTCAATTCAAAATGTGGTCCAAGATCTCTTATCCCGTACTCCTCCATCATCCAAACCTCAACTTGCTCACATCTCTGGTTTTTCTGCATACCGACCACATACAGACGACCCCCAAGAACTGCCATGTGAAGATGCGAAAACTTGCATTCATGAAACAAAGCAGGAAGCGACACTTCCCTGAAAATCTCGTCCACCAAATCGAAAGCAACAATTACATAAGAACCAGTCCCACAACAAACACAATGGAGACACGATTAAGAACCCCACAACTAGTCGACTCAAGCATATAAGGGAAATCTTGAATTCTCCTCCAAGCATCAGTTTTCAGCGAATAGACGGCTACAATCATCTCATCAAGATCAGATTCAGATTTAGAATAAATATTAGGTTCATTCGAATGGTATGTTCATTCTGTCATTAGTTCATTCGACGAAAATGATAAAATGCACATTACGAATAGAATCATCATCCACTATTTCAAGTGGCAAAGCGTTTGCACCTTTCTAGGACACAATGGGCATGTTGAAAAGATAAACTGGACTTGTGTTTTTCGGAATTTTCTACACAGTTTCTAGAATGTTTTTTATGTGCTAGGTTCATTCATGTATTTGGAAGTTCATGTATTCATACGATCATGTATCTAGCAAGGTTCATGTAAGATGCTTGGGAAGTAGAAGGCTATTAATTTTAGTCTTATATATTAGAGCCTATAAATACCTGATGTACCACATGGTTTTATGCTAGTGGAATACAAGAATTGAGTTCCAAGTATATTCCTCTTCCCATCTCTCAAACATCTTGTAGACAGTTTTGGATATTTTTCCAACAAAGTGGAATCAGAGCCACCTTGCTAGAGATCTAGAAAATGGCAAAAGGTTGGATAAGATTTCAATATCGTTGGCTCACCAAAGATAACTTCGACAATTGGACGCTACAGATGAAGGCTATTCTCCGTTCACAAGATTGTTGGCAGATTGTAGAGAAAGGTTATGAAGAGCGAGATGATTCCACCTTGAATGCTACTGAAAAGAATGACTTACAGAAGTTAAGAACTAATGATAAAAACGCTCTCACTCTCATCCATCAGGGCTTGGATGATTCAATGTTCGAAAAAGTGGCAGGTGAAACCACCGCGAAAAAGACGTTGGAAATCCTCCAAAATTGTTTCAGAGGAGTTGATTAAGTGAAGAAAATATGACTTCAAACTCTTAGAGGAGAGTTTGAAGCCTTTCGCATGAAGGAATCTGAGTCTATTTCAGATTATTTCACAAGAATGTTGGTCATTGTGAATTAGATAAAGCGATATGGTGAAAGCTTGCCAGATGTTAGCGCGGTGGAGAAAATTCTTTGCTCATTGCAACCAAAGTTTCTGCCTATTGTGGTGGTTGAAGAGTCAAAAGACTTAGACTCTATGACTATTGACGAACTCTTGGGATCTTTGCAAGCTCATGAGGAAAGACTTAAGAAAAATGGAAATGAAGCAGTGGAACAAGCTTTGCAAGCAAAACTCTCCTTGCGAGGTAATGGAGGGAGAAATGATAGAGGTGGAAGCACCCAAAGAGGCAGAGGCAGAGGCCGAGGAAAAGGTCGAGGCCGAGGATATGGACGTGCTTGTGGACAAGGAGAAGGAGAAAGAGATAACAAGGGCTCTTTCAATAATGACTTTGTACAAAGGAGTCAATTTTCAACATCAAGGTCGGGTGGAAGAGGAAGAAGCCATGGTCGTGGAAGAGATAATCATTCAAACCCGAGAAGGTATGACAAGTCTCAAATAGAATGTTACAGCTGCCACAAATATGGACATTTTTCTTGGGAATGTGAAGATGCCAATAACCATGTTGAAGAGCAAGCTCATTTTGTTGAAGAAAAAGAGATTGAAGCAGGACCCACTTTGTTGCTTGCGGTCAAGCAAAATGAAGAGCTGGGAGAAAATTTCTGGTATCTTGACAATGGTGCTAGTAATCATATGTGCGGCGACACAAGCAAATTTGTAGAGCTTGATGAGACATGGAAAGGATATGTCACTTTTGGTGGCTCCTCAAATGTTCCAATCAAGGGAAAAGGTACGATTCTAATTCGTTTGAAGAATGGTGATCATCGAATCATATCAGACGTATATTTTGTACCAAAAATGAAGAGCAATATTTTGAGCTTGGGTCAATTTTTGGAAAGAGGTTGTGAAATTCTCATGACATATCGTTGTCTTCCTTTAAAAGATGAAGAAATAATTTGGTTGCAAAAGTTTCAATGACAAAGAATCGAATGTTGCTGTTAAATATTCAAATTGATGTGGCCAAGTGCTTGAAGGCAAGTGTGAAAGATATGTCATGGCGATGGCACATGAGGCTTGGACACTTGAACTTCGGAGGATTAAAAACGATGGCTCAAAAGAATATGGTACATGGCTTGCCTTCTATCAACCATCCAGATCAGTTGTGCGAAGGATGTCAATACGGCAAGCAGTCTCAAAAGCCCTTTCCAAAAGAATCCATTTCGAGAGCTATGGAGCCGCTTCAACTTGTTCATACTGACATTTGTGGTCCAATCAAACTGGCATCATTTGGTAAGAACAAATATTTATTGATGACTTTAGCAGAAAAAGTTGGCTCTATTTTTTGGAAGAAAATTCAGAAGCTTTTGGAACTTTCAAGAAATTTAAAGCTTTGGTTGAGAAGCAAAGTGGCTATGAAGTTAAAGCTTTGAGATCCGATAGAGGAGGCGAATTCACATCCAATGAATTTAAGAATTTTTGTGAAGTAAATGGAATTCGTCGTCCTTTTAACGGTACCTAGATCGCCACAGCAAAATAGTGTTGCCGAGATTAAAAAAAAAATAGATCAATTTTAAATATGGCGTGGAGCATGCTGAGTAGTAAAAGAATGCCTCAGGAATTTTGGGCAGAAGCTGTTGATTGTGCAGAGTATTTGTCAAATCGATGTTCGACAAGAAGTGTGGAGAACATGACACCGCAAGAAGCTTGGAGTGGAATGAAGCACAATATATCACATGTGAGTTTTTGGAAGTATTGCACATGTTCATGTTCCAGATCAAAAAAGGTCCAAGCTGGATTCAAAGAGAGAGAAATACATTTTTATCGGCTAAGATTCAAGCTCCAAAAGTTACAAGCTCTACAACCCAATCACTCAAAATATTGTGATTAGTAGAGACGTGGAATTTGACAAAGAAAGCACCATGGAGTGGGATATTGAAGAAGGAGAAAATTATGATTTCTTCCCCTATTTTGAGGAGGAGCAATCAGTTTCTGAAGCACTACAAGAGCCAATTACACCTCCAATTTCTCCTCGCATTGAACCACCATCACCTGGAGAAAGCTCAAATGAGAGAACACCACACATGCACATGCGGAGACTCAGTGATCTTTATGAAGCAACTGAACCACTGGATCCGCTGTCTTTTTGTAGAAAGTGACCCTTTGAACTTTGAAGAGGCTATGGAAGATGAGAAGTGCTATGCATGAAGAGATCAATGCCATAAGAAAGAATGACACGTGGGAGCTTGCTACTCTTCCAAAAGGGCAAAAAGTTATTGGGGTGAAATGGGTATACAAAGCAAAGAAGAACGAAAAAGGAGAGGTCGAAAGGTATAAAGCAAGATCGGTGGCTAAGGGATATAGTCAACGTGCTGGAATTGACTACGAAGAGGTATTTGCTCCTGTAGCCCGTTTAGAAACTACAAGGTTGTTGATTTCTCGAGCTGCTTACAATAAATGGAAGATTTATCAAATGGATGTCAAATCTACGTTCTTAAATGGGTTGCTTGAGGAAGAGGTGTACGTTGAACAACCTTTGGGGTATGTGGTCAAAGGCCATGAGGATAAAGTTCTGAGGCTTAAGAAGGCATTGTATGGATTGAAACAAGCGCCGAGAGCATGGAATACTAGAATTGATAAGTATTTCATTGCTAATGGTTTCACCAAATGTCCACACGAGCATGCTCTTTATGCTAAGGTGAATGAAAAAGGGGACATGCTTGTTGTTTGTTTGTATGTCGATGATCTCATTTTTACAGGACATAATCCTAAAATGTTCGAAGAATTCAAGAAGGCGATGGTTCAAGAATTCGAGATGACTGATATAGGAATTATGGCCTACTACCTTGGGATTGAAGTGAAACAACAGGAGGATGACATTTTTATTTCTCAAGAAGGATATACAAGAAACCTACTCCATAAATTTGAGATGGCTAAATGCAATCCAGTAAACACCCCAGTAGAGTGTGGAATGAAGTTGTCAAAGCATGAAGATGGAGAAAAGATAAATACAACAGTTTTCAAAAGTTAGGTTGGCAGTTTGCGGTATTTGACATGTACAAGGCCAGATATTTTGTTTGGAGTTGGGCTCATTCGTCGTTTTATGGAAACACCCACCACTGTTCACCTGAAAGCTGCAAAAAGAATTCTTCGTTATGTTAAAGGCACACTGGATTTTGGGTTGCTTTATTCATCTTCTAAGGAATTGAAGCTCGTGGGATATTGCGACAGTGATTGGGCTGGAAATCTAGATGACAGAAAAAGCACTACAGGTTTCGTATTTTTCTTGGGAAATGCTGCTTTCACATGGAGATCAAAGAAACAGCCCATTGTAGCACTTTCTACTTGTGAGGCAGAGTATGTTGCTACTACATCATGCACATGTCATGCGGTTCGGCTTCAGAACTTATTAAAGGATTTGTTTTTCGTGCAAGAGGAAGCTACAGAAATTTTTGTTGATAACAAGTCTGCAATTGCTTTGTCGAGGAATTCCGTTTTTCATGATCGGAGTAAACATATTGATAAAAGGTATCATTACCATAGAGAATGCATTACAAATAAGCAGGTAGAGCTCAAGAACGTAAAGTCTCATGATCAGATTACAAACATTTTTACAAAGCCATTCAAGTACGAGGACTTCGGAAGGCTTCGGGCACTACTTGGAGTTACTAAGAAAGTCAAGTTTAAAGGGGAGTGTTGAAAAGATAAACTTGACTTCGTGTCTTTTGGAATTTTCTACACAGTTTCTAGAACGTTTTTTATGTGCTAGGTTCATTCATGTATTTGAAAGTTCATGTATTCATAGGATCGTGTATCTAGGAAGGTTCATGTATGATGCTTGGGAAGTAGAAGCCTATTAATTTTAGTCTTATCTATTAGAGCCTATTAATTTTAGTCTTATCTATTAGAGCCTATAAATACCTGATGTACCACCTGGTTTTATGCAAGTGGAATACAAGAATTGAGTTCCGAGTATATTCCTCTTCCCATCTCTCGAACGTCTTGTAGAGCGTTTTGGATATTTTTCCAACAGGGCAAAGGTAAGCAATTGAGGCCAATATGGTAGAGAAAGAACTTAATGTCGTGCTTGGTTCACAATAGTATAGTGTTCATTCCGTCAATTGGTTCGTTAAAAGAAAATGGTAGACATTATCAATGGAACCATCATCCACAAGAGTGAAATGGTCCTTCCATTGCCAAACCAAGGAATGAAGATTCCATCCTTTCCTAAATCATTCCACACCCCGACTTAATTCTCACAGGAAGAATCAAATACCACTAACACATTTCCACTATAAGACTTCAATTTCTCATGAAGTTGCATTCCAAAACTAAAGAGTAAAGACTACGAGCGAGTTCTCTTGATGTATTAGTTCAGTCCAGTACTAATGAAAATCCAAATGATTTAGTAAGCTTTGCAGTATTGGCAATAAAAGAGAGGATTGAGGCTTGGGAAGCAACAAAAATAATCGACAAGCTAAAAAGACCTCAACTCGTGGCAATGAAAGTAATGAATTGAGACAAGTCGCATTGGGTTCCTTCCAACTAAGTCCAGAGGGGAAGACTAGTAATGAATTGAGATTTTTATGTTGTCACTGCCAAGTGCCAATAAAAGGCAAACAATCATACCAGGAACCCCTTTGTCCAAACATTCTCAAACTGTCTATGTACGCTCCCAAAATAGATGATACTAGTTTAGGAAAAAAAAACTACTCTTTCTCCATGGAATAAACAAAATATTAGAAAACTATTCATGTACTTATTGCTAATAATTTTTCTTTGATGCTGCGTAAGAAATGCCATATTCTTTATATCATGGAAGGGTAGAAACGTGACGTAAGAGTATTCGATTCTTCATTAATAAAGAAAATTTACGTGCAGTGAGTATCCAAGGAGCATGCGCATCATATATGGACATTACACCCCTTTATGAGTGCTCATCCAGTCATGCTTCATAGGTTAGACTCCAACGATTTAGGTTTTTGAGTGCGCCCTAGCAACTTGTGTATGATCAAGCATTAATCAAATTTCAACTTATATAAGTAGCAAGAAAGAGTGTTAATTTGCAACCTCCAAAAATATTTTTAAGTATAGAAGCTTGCGCAACACGCGATATATACAATACTTGATCAACAAAAGAAGTGATCGATTCATTTCTATTTTGGAAAGTGGAAGCATACTTGATCACGCTTTGAACTTTCACCTGAAGAAGCTTCATATTGTCTCTGGAATCCGTCCTCCATGATTAGGAGAGCGGAGGGTCTCGATGTAGTGGTCCCCAACTAGAGATGTAGTCGGAATGCCAGGAACCACCACTTCCCTTCGTGTTCCTTGCATTGGATTGCAAAGAATTAGTTTCTCCCCGTCAAATTCATCTTCTACCATTCCACTGATACTTGTAAACCTCTCTCTCCTCAACACAAGTTCCTCTTGCGTTGACAAACACAACACAACCACTATAGACCTCCCAGGATTAGCGATTGAAAAAAAATCCATCCACGACTCTTTCACACCATAATCCATCATCATCCAAACATCAAGTCGGTCACTCTTCGACCAGACAAGCAAACAGAGACAACCCTCAAGAACCACCATGTCATGACCCCTAAACTCGGTATCATCATACGAGGCAGGCAACTCCACTTCCCTGAAAATCTCATCCGCCAAATCGAAGGCAACAACAACTTCAGAATAATCCAAACCACCAGTCCTCCCACATAGCAAATGGAGATGCTCGTTAAAGCAAACCCCACGACCACGTCCCACAGGATCATAAGGGAAATCTTGAATCGTCCTCCAAGCATTATTTTTCAGTGAATAGACAGCCACAATCGTAACGTCAGCATCATTAGCGTTTCGCCGTTGCTTAAAAAAGGGCATCATAACCTTGTAATCAACCGGGTACGAGACATAACCCAACCCAGGTGGATAAAAGACATCCACCGAAGAGTATTGTCTGTATTGGGGAAAAGGGGAAGGCAGTTCCTTCCATTCACTAGCGGATGGATTAAATAAGAAGTTGACAAAACCTTCATCGGAAACTAGAACCAGGCCATTACAAGAGCTCACTGACCTGGAGTCGCTCATGATGCTGCTGAAGGGAGGATGATCAAGCCTTTCAGGGGTCGGGTTCGCGTCGGAGAAATCTACGGAGTATAGATCGAAAGAGCTGGTAAAGAGAATGGCTTTACGTGAGTGGTGGGTGGCTTTGGTTCGATTGAGACGGGTTTGAGCGAAATGGGGGGAAGAAATTAGGGTTTTCCATGAGGGAGAAACGCATTTGAATCGGGAGAGAGATTTGAAGGGTAGTCGAGAGAGTATGACGGTGATGATTTCCGGGGGAAGGGGAAGGGTTCCGCCGTCGGACATGGTCGCCGAAAGTTAGGTTTTTGGGTGGTTTCGTAAAGCTATGGCAGAAGAGGGAGGGTGTGTGGCTAGTGAGGTTTTTGGGTACCGGAGACCAGAGCTTGCAAACGAACACGAAATACTATATGAATCGGACACAAAATTAGCGGGTCATGGTTGAATATTTCTGACATAAAACACGAAAATGACACGATTTGAAAACACAAATTCTAAATGGGTCGGGTTTGGATTGAACACGTGAGACACGAAATTGACACGACTAATACGGTTACTAATCTATGTCACCCATTAAGACAAACATATATATATATATAATATATGGTATATCTGTAATTTTATATAGAGTTGTGCAACGGACACGATAAGACGATTTGAACTGGACACGAAATTAATGAATTATGGTTGAGTATTTCTAATACGAAACACAAAAATGACGTGACTCGAAAAACACGAATTCTAAATGAGTCGGGTTCGGATTGGATGGTTTATGACATGAACCCGACTGACGCAATACGAACACAATTACCCAAGTCTACTGGAGACCAGGGCTGCTCGCGGTCCGGTTCGGTTCGGTTCGGATTTCTAGGAATCCGAGAACTGAACCGCTAGTCACAGTTTTTACAAAATGAAATCTGTGTCCGGACCAAAAGTCATACGGTCCGGTTCCAATCCGATCCGTGACTCACGGATCGGTTACGGTTTTGTCCACGGATTTTAGCAAAATAAAAGCTCAAGCGTATGTCCTACAATAAAATGGAAGAATGTTACATTCAAAATTAAGTTTAACACTACCAGAAAGTACTTGTTACATAAACTACCAAAGACTTACTTTAAAAATCAAATTCAAAAGAATCTAAAACACTAGTAGGATTGTATCATTATAGTATATTACATAATATAAAAGAACCGCAAAAGAAACGAACTACTTAAACTCAACTAAAATTACCGGTAATTTTTACGAAAAAATTACAATTTACTCTTTATATTTTATGTACATTTACACTATATCTCATTATTAAGATAAAATAATAAAATTGGCGGAAAAAAGTGTTAACGTTACTAACAATTTATTATATAAATACACACATATATATTATTTATATAAAATAAATATCTCACGGTCCGGTTTGGTTAATCCACGGTTTTGTAATGAAAATCCGTGAACCGAACCGCGAGTCACGGTCTTCTAATTTTTCAATCCGTGTCCGGACCATTAATCCAGGGACAAAATACAAAATGTACGGATCGATTCGGTCCGGATCGATTTCACAGTTCACCGGATTTTTTGAGCAGCCTTACTGGAGACCTTTTGGTTTTTTTTTTTTGGTTTGATCATGCAATTGCAATTGCAAAGAAGGGGAATTTGCTAGGGTAATTATTATTCCGTAGACCCAACGGATCGTGAAATTAATCATCGTGCTAGTGCATTCGGAGTCTGATGCACGTTAGGGCGGTAAATGGGCCAAAATTTTGAATTTAAACTCGATTTGAATCTTAGCGAGCCAAGCTTAATTATTTAATGAAAGAGTTTTTTAATTAAGCCGAGTTTTTGCCAAACGAGTCGAGTTGACTCGTTTATTAGATGAGCCAAAAATTAAAGTTTGAACTCGACTCATTTACTTAACAAGTCAAGCTAAGCCAAACGTTAACTAACCGACTGAGCTTACAAACTGCCCACATGGACTCAAGTGCAATCCGAACGAAATTGTGTCTGGAATTGTGTTTAACGATTATGTTGATAGCATTGCTGTTTTTTTTTTTTTTTGGTTACTTGCCGAGTACTGCTCCAAGACTCTACTACCCCACACATCTTCATCGGAAATATTTTAGTCATGGGCGCGATGTAAGGTTTTGGAGAGCTATGAGATACCTTGCCAACTGTGTCCGGAATTGTGTTTAACGATTGTGTTGATAGCATTGCTGTTTTTTTTTTTTTTGGTTACTTGCCGAGTACTGCTCCAAGACTCTACTACCCCACACATCTTCATCGGAAATATTTTAGTCACGGGCGCTATGTAAGGTTTTGGAGAGCTATGAGATACCGTGCCAACGAGTATTGCATAATTTTTCTTGGGTAAATTTAGTAGGAGGACATAGTATAGGGGTTTATATCACAATTAGTCCATTTACTTTTTTCCTTGTAGTCTCCAGGATAATTGGCACTCAGTCTCTCAAAAATACCCTCTGACGTATCTGTTCATTTTTTGTGTATCTGTTGAAATTTTAATTTTTTTTATTTTGACCATTGACTAGTGTTGACCGGTGTCAATTGGTGTATTTGTTCATTTTTGTTGTATCTGTTAATTTTTTTATTTTTACCTCTATCACCCAACCACCACTCTACCACCACCACCACGACGCCACCACCACTGCTACCATGCTGCCACAACCTCTGCTTCCACCACCATGCCACCACCTCCACCACCACCACTCAACCACCACCTCCACCACCACCACCATGCCACTAAACCCTCTATTTCCACCACAGCCTTTACCGCCACCACCTCCACCACTCAACCACCACCATCACCACCACGACACTACCACCACCGCCACCATGCCACCACAATCTACACTTCCGCCACCACTTCTACCACGACTCCATCACCACCACGCCACCACATCCACCTCCACCTCCACCTTCACCACCACCACTCAACTGCCACTTTCACCACCACCATCACCATGCCACCATAACCTCCACTTTCACCACCACCACTTCCATCACCACCACCACTTCCATCACCACCGCCACTATGACGCCACCACCACCATGCCACCACAACCTTCACTTCCACCACCACCATGCCACCATTCCATCATCACCACGCCACCACCTTCACCACTCAACCACCACGACGCCGCCGCCACCATAACCTCCACTTCCACTTCCATCACCCCTTCTACCGACACTCCATCACAACCACCACTCAACTACCACTTCCACCACCACCACGTCACCACCTCCACTTCCATCACCACCACCGCTCAACCACCACTTCCATCACCACCACTACGACGCCGCCACCACCACCACAACCTCCACTTCCACCACCACCACCACCACGCCACCGCCACCACTCTATCACCACCACGCCACCACCTCCACCACCACCTTCACCACTCAACCACAACGACGCCGCCGCCACCACCACCACAACCTCCACTTCCACCACCACATCCACCACCACCACCACCCCTTCCACAACACCCCCCGCCCCCTCCCCTCAGCACCTCCATAACAATTCCACCACCACCATTTCAGTTCCTCAATCATGTCTACCACCACCACCACCGCTCCACCGTTATCGCCACCACCACCACCATAACACAAAACAGATACAGATATACCAGATACAGATACAATAGATATACCACAACAGATACAGATACACCAAAACAGATACAATAGATATACCACAACAGGTACACCAAAACAAAACAAATACATATATATATATATATATATATATATATATATATATATATATATATATATATATCAACAGCAAATGTACCAAAAAAATACAAATATACCAACAATATCTGCTGGAGTTTGTTCCAGCTTCTCTCTTCCAAAATTGGAGAGAGAAACATATTTTTCGTTTATTTTGAACGGAGGTTGACGGTACGTAGGAGTTTAATTGATGAGTGTTTTTAATACGTTAAGTGTTTATATGATATTTCGTTAGGGTCAGGTGTTTATGTCTACTACCACCATGACCATGTCTAGCTATCACCACCACTCCACAACCACTGCCACTGCCACAACAAAGTCTTTTTTTTTTCTTAAAACAAAACAGATACAAATATACCTAATACAGATACACCAAAACAGATGTAATAAATATATCGCAACAGATACACCAACACGCGGATAAAAAAAATAAATATAACAACACAAAACAAATACAGTTGTATCAATAGCAGATGTACCAAAATAGATATAAATATACCAAAATACATACTCCAACATAACACAAAACAGATACAGCTATACCAATACACCAAAACAGATACAGATATATCAATATCTAATACACTAAAACAAATCCATAACCTCCACTTCCACCACCACCACCACAACCACAATCTCCACTTAAAAATACAAATATATCAACAACAGATACACCAAAAATGAACAGATATACCGGTCAATGTCAACACCGGTCAACGGTTAAAAAAATAAAAAAGATCAACAGATACACAAAAAATGAACAGATACACTAGTCAACGTCAGTCAATGCCGGTCAACGGTTAAAAAAATAAAAAAAAATCAACAGATATACCAAAAGTGAACAGAAACACCAGTCAACGCCGGTCAACGGTCAAAATAAAAAAAAATAAAAAAAAAAGACATTTTTTTGTTAGCCAAATAAGGCCCTTGTCTCATTAAAGTCAATTTAAATGAAAATACATTTTTTTGGTGTTGACCAAACAAGGCCCTTGTCTTATTAAAGGCAATTTGGTCTTTTCACGGACCTTAAACTTCAAAATATTTTCATTAATGGACTTACACATCACTGAAACTTAAGCTGGACTAAATCTGCTTTGAGACATTTTCTTTTGGACTTTAGACCAATTTGTTGATTTTTCTTTATGAGAATCAAAGTGATCATGTCCGACAACAATTAAATAATATAGCCCCTTCTTCCTTGTTGGGAAAAGACAAAAAATAACAAATGGGAGATTTTCATTTAAAATCAAATCAAATTGGAGACTCGCCTTACATCCATTAGCACCAACAATTTGGAAACTCCTTCTGACGTTACCGAAAACTAGGAAAGATAAATAAATAAAAAATCAATGTCGAACTACTATCATCGATTGCCCCTTGATTCTCGTCCTCGATTCACATGCATTTATAAGCAATGGCGATCTTTGATCTCTAACATATTCGCCACAAAAACCGGCTCACTGACAGTCTTTGTCCTATCCGACTCAGGAGCGTATTCTTTTTCTCCTCACTCCATTGACGTACCAACACCAACAAGTACTTCAAGTGATCATCGATTACCCCTTAATTCTCTTCCTCGATTCACACGCGTTTACAAGCAATGGCGATCTTTGATCTCTAACATATTCGTCACAAAAACCGGCTCGCTGACAGATCTTGTCCTATCCGACTCAGGAGCATATTCTTTTTCTCCTCACTCCATTGACCAACATCAATAAGAAATACTTCAATTGAAAAGCGTTTATATTCCTTGGAACATGAATGCATCTGTTAATATTTGCAAGATTCGATTCTTGAGATCTTGTAACAGGTTGTTGCTTATGCATGCATGCCTATGAGGATTTGTTCTTGTCGAATCCAATCACTAGATTCTTCAAGAAAGTACTAGCATTTGACCAATTGTGTGACGGGGACTACCGAGTTCATTCTGGACTTTGCTATGACTCCACCAGTGACAAGTACAAGGCCATTCTTGCGCTTGCTCATCAGACTCCAGGTCGCGGAGGTAAATTTGCTGTGGTTGGTAGTCTTAGGAGGAAAAGTTGGAAAGGGATTCACTTCCTGTATAGAGTACGTATACTGATTTCAGGGCTCATATAATCAATGAAAATCTTCATTGGTTTGCCTCGAAGAATGATTCAAGTAATTATTTACTTTCACCCCACAAAATTATTTACTTCAATGCACAAAGGGATAAATTTGAGGAGGTACCGATGCTACATCCTAGAGGTGAGGGCGGAGATATCATTTGTGGATTGAGAGCTTTGGCTGGATCTCTTGTATGTTTCGCTGGGGCCGTTCACACAGTAGTGAAAACTATTTTGAGCTATTAGTAATGAAAGAATATGGTGTGCAAAAATCTTGGACTATACTCACCGTTGTTTTAGATTGTTTGATCCTTCGTCCTTCTCATGAGTTGGTGCCATTAGGATACTCAAAGAATGGTGAAATCCTAACTCAGGTTTGGGAACGCGGTTGGCATATAAGGGCATTCAATCAAACTGCCAATTCCCATAGGAGAATTTCAAATCCAGAGGATTGCTATTTTTACATAACTGCATGCGCATGAGGAAAGTTTGATAACTCCTACCGATCGACTATGATTGGAAAGAGGAAGAGCTGAAAGGGGAAGTGACATATGTGGTACATGGTTATCACTCGCGGAAAATGAAAAACGACAAGGATGGTTACTGGACCACAGAATACATGGAGAGCCAAATTCGAAAGAATTGAAATCGATTCGGAATAAAGAGAGTGAATAATTGTTGGGTAGAGGAGGAGAAGCTAGTGATGGTAATCTCATTTTCTGTTCTTTAATTCTTCACCATAATTTACAATGTTTTAGACAGCAAAAAAGGGTTTTCCTTTCCTTTTTCTTTTATTTAAAGTCATGCTTATTTGATGGTTAATAACTTTTAATGAATAGAGCATTGTAGTTTAATTCTCTATGTATCTGCTGGTGATTTTAAAATGGCACAACACAGTAAGCATGCCATGCTTATCACTCGTATGTTTTTTCAAGTTCAATAAAGGTCAGTTGTTTCCAAGAATTTTACTGAAAAATTCGTCAGATCATATAATTCATGATCCGATTAACTTAAAGTGATGGGACGGCTAAGGATGTATTTTGATAAATAATACCACCAAGGACATTTTCAGCATTAACAAATGTTCTCAGCATGTTCTTGGTGGATATTAATTCTCAAAACACATCATGGGCGGTCATTTTTCCTAAAGTGATCTTTTTGAAGACCCTTCAAAAACTGCGCAAGTCATCAAGGTGAGAGTCGTCAGACTTGGGCAAGCCCGCAGACCGCCAAATATGCTGCCTCGCCATCGTAAGCCAACACATGTGGTAATTAATTAACCTGATAGGGTCGGTTTTTTGGTAGTCGTTTGTCTTTGAATTTGACATTATCTCTTTCCTACTTTCACTGCATATAGGTATTTGCATCAAGAGAACTCGCTGCCTCATTGTCCTCATGTTTGGCAACCGGTTGGGCATAACATCTGCGGTTTTTTTTTTATGGAACGCAATTTACTGACTGAGGGGTCGTTTGGTAACGTTTTTATTTTCAATTTTTGTTTGTACTTTTTTTTTAAAAACTGATAAAGGAAACTTGTTTGGTAGTACGGTCATATTTTTTTTGTTTTCCATAAACGTTTTTAGAGTTAGTTTCTATAAATTTTGGAACTAAAAATAGGTGTTTTATCCCGTTTTAGAAACAAGAGATCTCACAGTTTCCATATCATCCCGATGGTTTTCTTATCTCGCGATGACATCGAGTACTTCTTGAGAGTTGGCCAACCAAGCTCTGCAGAGCGCTTCATCCTCCACGACACTAAAGCAATTACCCCGAAAGCGAGAATTTCGGGTTTCAATAGACGCGGTGGAACATGTGGTTTTAATTTAAACTACTCCATGAGTTTGCTCTAAGTTGAAAAAGAGTTCTCGAAAACTTCATACTCAAACTCATCCATCTGGTTTTTATCCGCTTTGATTGAGGGAAGAAAGTTTAGAATGAAGAGAGATGGAGTGGATACATAGCTGATCAAGTACCTTGAATAGCAAAAGTGTAAATAGCAGTGAACAAAAAATGTTCAGGTGAACTGTGAACAGACAAGTTTTCCCACCCTGCCAAATAGATTTAGGAGATGGCCAAAAAGTACTCAAAGCCTCTTCCAATGATCATTACTTAATTTTCCAAATGGACGAGGCAATGTAGCAAAAGATAACTGAAATTTAAATACTACCCGGTGTCGGACAGAGATGCGTTCAAAATTGTTGAATGCAAAGCATTTTCCGGACATGTGTCAAAAGCATTAATTTTCATACGCATAAATTATTCCAGACCCTCCACACCGTAAAATTAAAACAGAAAGAAAGAATAATAGATTCTAATGGGTGGGCTCTTTTGCTCGTGGAGAGAGGTCTCTCTCTTCTAATGTGGTGGGTTCAATTCATTTAATCCTTTGAGGCCAAAAAAGGTGAGGAAACTTTGGTGCTATATGGGTTGATAAAAAATGGTGAGCCATACATGGATAACTACAACACCACAGGACTGGACAACCAATTTCATGCACATAGTGATGGATTAGTGGGGGGTTCCTCCAAAACCCACCAGCACTGGTCTGTAAACAGAGCAACAACTATAAAAGAACACACTTTTTACAGATATTTTGCAGCAAACAAAAATAGATGAGTTAGAGAGAAAATCATACCTACTGAACTGAGCGGTGCGAGATCTAAATTACTTTCAATTGTCGAGACCACCTGCCAAATGAAAAAAGCTAGCAAAATTAGCCCAAAAAAATGTAGGTTCACATATGTAGCAACTTTAAAGAAAATTCTGAAGTAGAGGAATGAACAAAAATTAAAAGAAAGAGGTAAATGAGACCTAATGTATTGGAGCAGTAGTTTTCTGCAGAAGTCGAAAGTAGTAAACAAAAATAGGGTCTTCCAAATATTAGGCCTTGGGTTCAGAATTGAAAGGAAGCTTAAACATTTGAACTTTTTAACAAAAAATAAAAACAAAACGCCCATTTTTGCAATGGGTTTACTATTCTCTCACTCACTCATCATGGCCTATGTAGCAAATTTCTTTAAATGACTTTCAAAGGGTAAGTGAAGCATTTTGTCAAACACAAAAAAGTCAGTCAATTGTATCTACAAATTTAGGGGAAAAAAATCGAAAAGCAACAGCACTATTCCAAAAACTTCTCTAAAGGCAGAGCAACACCAGTCTTGATCACCATATGGAGAGATGGGGGGTGGGTCGTCTCTGAACCTCGCCTCCGAAAGGCGCACCAGATGGAGAGAGCAGGGGTAGCAGCACCACTATTCCATAAACTTCTCTAAAAACAGAGCAACACCAGTCTTGATCACAAAATGGAGAGATGGGGGGTGGGTCGTCTCTGAACCTCGCCTCCAAAAGGCGCACCAGATGGAGAGAGCAAGGGTAGGGCGGTGGTTGGAGGCGAAGTAGGTCTGTGGAAAATTGAGGAAGAAGTGAGGAGGGGTTGGGTATTCATAGGCCATGATGAGTGAGTGAGAGAGAGAGGGGTGGGGGAGTGGGAGAGAGGCATGGGGTGGTGGCAGTTGAGGGCTGGAGAGGGAGGGAGAGAAAAAGAGAGATGGATGCCAGAGAAGTTTTAGGAGGTGTGTTCGTGGGTGGTTGTGAACCTGTGATAGTGCTAGGGTTGTATTGAAGGAGTAGTGGGTGACAGAACGTGGTTAGTTTTTTCTGTTTTTTTTAAAAATGGAAAATCTAGGAGGCGTGTGTGAAATCTGAACGTGAGGTGTTTTTGTTTTTAAACAAAATGAAAAATCTAGAAATTAAGGATTTTGGGTTTGGAGGCTTTTTGAGAGATCAATTACATTCCCTTAGAATATTGATAGATAGATTGTAGCTAACCATTTGAGAGAGAAGGTTCCAACTAATGCAAATTTGCAATAATTTAGTCTAGTTGAGTACAACAATTCTGCAAAAATAACGTAGATTAGATACTGAACGAAACAAAATATCTTCAAATATTATAGATTTACGCCCGATAAAATACAATTAGTTGGATTATTGTTGTTGATCATTGACGGAAGCCCTTCCCCGTCATGGTGTGGACTTCACCACAAAGCGTGTAGCTAGCTCCCACCTAAGTCGCACCATCTTAGGTGCTATTAATAATTCTTATGAACAAGTCCATACAGGGTATTGTCATTCTGACTCATAGATTAGTCAAAGTTAGATTAAACTGATCCGAATACTCTGACGATCATGGAGTGTAGTTTATATTTAGGGGTTCTTAAATGTATTTATTTAAAGACAAATAGTATGTTAGTATGTAATATATATGTAATCAGTCCGAATTCCATAAGGAATCTTGCACGATGCTACTGTGCGGACCTCCCATTTCACAAGCAAATTTCGATGATCTGAGCCGCTCAAAGTGACCAGAACGTGATTTTAAAGGTATTCGCGAGAAATTAGCAAAAAAAAATGATCGGGAAGGGCTTGATCCGAACAATTTTTTATTGAACGGTTCAGTAAAAAACTGCTCGGATCAAGCCCTTCCCGATCATTTTTTTTGTTGATTTGTAGCGAATACCCTTAAAATCACATTCTGTATACTTTGAGCGACTCGGATCATCGAAATTTGCTCGGAAAAGGGGAGTCATGCATTTTAGCACCGTGCGAGATCTCTCGTTGGATCGGTGGTGTATATGTAATAGTAGTTGCATTATTGCAGTTGATTATTGCGGGAGAGGGGAGGTCCATCTGGTGCAAATTTGTCAATTGGGCACTGATCTTGGCGATCTACATCCTCTGTCTCTAGCTACTTCCTCAAACTGGTGCCCATTTCTCTCATCTCTGTCTAATCTCTCGTGGAGTCTCTCTCTCCCTGCTGCTGAACTTCTTGTGCTCATTTTCCTTGCTTCGGTTTATCCCTGTGGTGATCTTCTCTGTGTGTGTGTGTTCCTGCGTTAAATTGTTACTAGGCGTGCATTTGTTCTGTCTTTTTTGGCTATGAATCTTGTTTTCTTCTTTACTTTACAAACTCCTGTTCCATTCCGGTACCCTTCGCTTTGATTTTCAGCTTGTACTGTTATTTGGTTTCCTTCTTTGCTGTCTTTTGGCTTTCCATCTTTCGTTTATTTTCTTTGATTTCTTCCTAGTACAAAAGGATAAAAAGCAAACAAACAAATCAAGAAAACCAAAAAAAAAAAGAAAAAAAGCGCTTTCTATTACCTGTTTGGGGAAAATTGCAAAACAAACATATCAAACTTAGTGAGAGATGTCTGCAGCACTGATTGCTATTACCTGTTTGGGGAAAATTGCGGGAAGTCTTCTGGTCAAAATCGGAGATTACGTTGTTGCTCCGATAGGCCGACAATTAACGTACATGTTTTGCTTCAATAGCAACATTACAGAAGTTGAAGCTCAATTGAAAGAGCTTGAAGTGACACGAGAAGGGGTACAAATGGGGGTGGATGATAACCGCAGAAAAGTGAGAGTTATTGGACCAAATGTTGAGGCTTGGCTGAAAAGCGCAAATGAGGTCACAATTGAGGTTGGGGGAATTATCCAAGAGAAGCCCAAAGTCAAGGAAGGGTGTTTGAATGGGTGGTGCTCTAATATCAAACTGCGTTACTCACTTAGCAGGAAAGCCGTGAAGATGACTAAGGTTGTCATTGACCTTCAGGCTCGTGGTGTCCAGTATACACAGTTATCCTATAGCCCGCCTCCTCCATGCTTGGAGACCATACTCAATAGAGATTTCACGGGGTTTGAGTCTCGAAGCGTTACTATGGAAGAGATTATTAAGGCTCTAAAGGATGATCACTTCAACTTGATTGGGGTTTGCGGAATGGGAGGTGTGGGCAAGACAACAATGGTGAACGAAGTTGCAAGAAGAGCAAAAGAAGAGAATCACTTTGACGAAGTTGCAATGGCCGTTGTCAGCCAAGACCCAAACCTAACCAATGTTCAAGCTTGCATTGCAGACATGCTTGATTTGAAACTTGTTGACAGGGATAGCCCGATGGTACGAGCTGATCTCCTACGTAAGAGACTTCTACAAGATAACAAGAAAGTCCTTGTTATACTGGATGACATTTGGGAAGACTTTGATCTACAAGCCATGGGAATTCCTTTGGAATGTGCTAATAAGAATTTCAAACTGCTTTATACATCTCGAACTCAAGATCTATGGCATGATGTACGAACTAAAACAGAGATCCCTCTTCAACTCTTGTTAGAAGACGAAGCATGGCAACTATTCAGGGAGAAAGCAGGTGGTTCAGCTGATTCTCGAGATTTGCATCCGATCGCCAAACAGATTGTGAATGAATGTGGAGGTTTACCGCTTGCTCTAGTACTTATTGGTGGTGTACTTTCGACAAAAAGTGGGAGAAACCCCATTAAGGAGATATGGAAAGGTACGCTTGATCGACTAATTTGTGCAAGTTGCACTCCTGCGAACGAGCGTTTGTTTTCGTGTCTAGAGCTGAGTTACAAATATTTGGAAGATGAGGAAGCCAAACGCCTATTTTTGCTTTGTTGTTTATTTAAAGAGGATGAAGATATCCGTATTAACAATTTGGCCATGTACGGATTGGGGCTATCACTTTTCGACGGAGTAAATGAAATGGGAAAAGCAAGGCATCGAGTTTTTCTTATCGTTGATGATCTAAAGAACCGTTATTTACTGCTAGATAGTGAAAAAGAAGAGTGTGTAAGAGTGCATGATGTAGTGCGCGATATGGGCATATCTATTGCATCCAAAGATAAAGTAGCTCTAGTAAGCCATGGTGCATTGTCTGAGTGGCCAAAGACGGTCACATATGAGCCTTATACTGCCATCTCAGTGATATCGGACAAAATTACAAAGCTTCCTGAAGGATTTACATACCCAAACCTTGAGTTTCTAATTTTACGATGCAGGAAACTTAAGAAACTACCGCCCAATTTTTTCGAGGAGATGGGGAAACTAAAAGTTTTGGAAATTGGTCATTTTGATGGCATCCTGACGCTTCAATCCTTGAAGAACCTTACTACGTTGTCACTTGAAGGATTTTGTGGCATGTTGGATAATTTATCTATAATTGGAGATCTACTGAATCTACAAACCCTCAACTTTCGCGATTCGGGTATCGAGGAGCTACCAGAAGAAATAGGGGAACTAGTTAACTTGCAGTTGTTAGATCTGAGGGGCACTTGCCTGCGTAGAATACCGCCAGGTGTCATTTCACGCCTGGTTCGTTTAGAAGAACTATACATGGGCTGGTTTGAGCATTGGGAAGGAGAGGACAACAAAGCAGAAGGGAGAAATGCAAACCTAATAGAGTTTGAGTCCTTGACCAATTTAAATACTTTAGCATGTATCCCAACAGTTCCAATATTTAGCAAACTGGAAATATACAAGGTATTCATAAATAATTGCTTTAGTTTGGGGGATGTTTGCCCTCGTGGTTATGACTATGAAGCTGAAGATGGTAGCTATTATGGTCCACACATATTTCCCGAAAACTGCAAAAGGTTGTTGGGGGTCAATGCGTGGGATACGATCCGTCCAAAATGTGGAGGGATTGATTCACTCTTAAAGCGTAGTGATCTTCTATCGCTTCGAGGGGGTGGATGTGATGATCTGGTGTGGGAGTTACTACGCGAGGTTCTTGTTGATGGACTCCAACAATTGAAGTATCTGTATATCTCTGATTGTCACGTCAAACAAAAATGTCTTGTCAACGCAATGAATCCGGTCCAACTATCTCGCGCTCCTGCTGTTTTCCCTGTCTTGGAGGTATTGTGGATCGATCAGCTTGCTAATGTAAGAGAGGTATCTCGTGGCCCAATTCCAGCGGGTTCCTTTGGGGAACTGACTTCCATCCAAGTCACAGGATGTAGACAATTGAGACATCTCTTCCCGCTACCAATTGTAGGATGTCTCCCTCAACTCACAGATCTTATGATCCAATACTGTGATATGATGGAAGAAGTTATTTGGAGGGAGCAACGAGAAGATGTGCATGTTGCAACCAACAGAATCGAGTTTCCGAAATTGGAATCCTTGTCTCTTCAGAGTCTACCAAATCTCAAGGGTTTCTGCAGAGGGATTGATCATATTGATTTCCCTCAATTGAAACATCTGGATCTCTATGAACTGGAACGGTTAAACTGCTTCTTCCACAACAACAGTACTTCCCAATCAGAGGGAAACGACGATGCTGGCTTCCTTTCTCTTTTTCCCCAAATGGTATAGCTGCTTATCTTTTCTCTCACTCTTTTAGATGCAAAAAAAAAAAAAAGGAGAATGATTTTCACACTCCTCTTAAAAACCATCCACACTTCCTTTTTCGAATAAAGGGCAAGCCAATAAATTCAAGTGGATAAAGACAAAAAAGGTAGTGTGAATTGTATAATGGGGAGTGTCAAAATAATTTCCCCAAAAAAACCAGAATAGTTAACCAAGAGCTTCGTAGGAGTATATTTTTTTCTACTTTTCCTTTTGCGCAATTGCGCATGTGGGATGTTAAAAGCTACACTTGAAATCCATTACTTTTGAGTTTTAGCCATGATTTTTGAGTTCGGAATCATGGTACAATTATTTGATTTTCAAACATGGGTGTTAATTTTCAAGGCCACAATCCATGAATTGGAAAAAAGAAGAGGCATTAAGATGATTTCATATTTCCATATGCTTTCTTGTTTGGATAACTGTTCCCAACCCAATTTTACTCGATAGACTTGTATTTTATAATTCAAGGACTGTTATAATCTTTGGCTTCAACAGAAACAGAAAAGAAAAACATAATTATTGATGAAATTCCCGGTAGTATAATTGCAGTGACCAAATGAGTTGTTCGCAGGTCTCATTACCTCACCTGGAGGTCCTAGAAATCCGGAGTTTAAAGAATTTGGAAAGAATAGGACATGGTCCATTTTCAATGGGGTCATTGTCCAAACAGATACAATTTACCATGAGTGACTGCAACAACCTGCTTTGTGTATTTCCATCAGAATTGCTTCCGATACTGCAAGATCTGGAGACACTGGAAGTAAGTTGTTGCAAGTCGCCGGAGGTAGTTTTTGAATTGCAAGCAGGGGTGCATTCTAATCAACCAAACCCAGAGATTTTATCTGCACTTGAACTTGTCAAATTATATGATCTACCCAAATTGAGTTATATTTCAAAGAGAGATCCCACGGGCTTCCAATACATTCAGACTTTAGAGATTACCACTTGTGACGGGTTGAGATATGTATTCGCACCAACCATGGCAAAGAGCATCCCACGACTCTGTACCCTTGAGATAACGTTCTGTAGGATGCTATCAAGAATTGTTGCAGAGGAGAATGGACTGGGTGAAAGTTCAGTGAATGAAGTTGAGTTCCCCCGGTTGGAAAAATTAGTGCTTCGTGGTCTACCAAACCTTGTGAATTTCTTCCCGAATGGGAATACTACTCTACCAAAATCAACGGACCACCTCCATACCCCTATGCAATCTCAACCTCTCTTCAACGAAAAGGTAAATTTAAGAAGGCAGTCAATGCTGAGGACACTTTCGAGCTACTAAAAGTCTCCTAGATTTATACTACTATGATTTTTTTTTGAAACACAGTGATTGTTAACAAAATCATACTACTTTCCAGGTTACATTTCCTAGCTTGCAGGTTTTGATACTTGAACAGTTGCCGAATGCAAGAGAGATATTTCGTAGCCCAATCCCAGCGGGTTCCTTTGGGGAACTGACTTCCATTAAAGTCACAAAATGTGGACAATTGAGACACCTCTTCCCGCTACCAATTGTAGGATGTCTCCCTCAACTCACAGATCTTATGATCCAATACTGTGGTATGATGGAAGAAGTTATTTGGAGGGAGCAACGAGAAGATGTGCATGTTGCAACCAACAGAATCGAGTTTCCGAAATTGGAATCCTTGTCTCTTTCGAGTCTACCAAGTCTCAAGGGTTTCTGCAGAGGGATTGATCATATTGATTTCCCTCAATTGAAACATCTGGATCTCCATACACTAGAACGGTTAAACTGCCTCTTCCACAACAACAGTACTTCCCATTCAGAGGAAAATGACGATGCCTGCTTCCTTTCTCTTTTTCCCCAAATGGTATGGCTGCTTATCTTTTCTCTCTTTTAGATGTAAAAAAAAAAAATTTTAAAAAGAGAGAATGATTTTCACACTCCCCTTAAAAACAATCCACATTTCCTTTTTTGTTTTTATCCGTATGAATTTACAATATTATCTTTGAATGTGAGAAAAAATGTATTGAATAAAGGGCAAGATAGTAAATTCAAGTGGATAAAGACAAAAAAGGGAGTGTGAAAATAATTCCCCCAAAAAATAACAGAACAGTTAACCAAGAGCTTCATAGGAGAATCTTTTTTTCTACTGTTCCTTTTCCTTTTGCGCAATTGCGCATGTGGGATGTTAAAAGCTACACTTGAAATCCATTACTTTCAAGTTTTAGCAATGATTTTTGAGTTCAGAATCATGGTACAATTATTTGATTTTCAAACATGGGTGTTAATTTTCAAGGACTCTTATAGTCTTTGGCTTCAACAGAAACAGAAAAGAAAAACATAATTATTGATGAAATTCCAGGCATTATAATTGCAGTGACCAAATGAGTTGTTCGCAGGTCTCATTACCTTACATGGAGGTCCAAAAAGTCAATGGTTTAAAGAATCTGGAAAGAATAGGACATGGTTCCTTTGGGGAACTGACTTCCATCAAAGTCACAAAATGTGGACAATTGAGACATCTCTTCCCGCTACCAATTGTAGGATGTCTCCCTCAACTCACAGATCTTAAGATCCAATCCTGTTATATGATGGAAGAAGTTGTTTGGAGGAATCAACGAGAAGATGTGCATGTTGCAACCAACAGAATCGAGTTTCCGAAATTGGAATCCTTGTCTCTTTCGAGTCTACCAAGTCTCAAGGGTTTCTGCAGAGGGATTGATCATATTGATTTCCCCCAATTGAAACTTCTGGATCTCCATACACTGGAAAGAATAGGACATGGTCCACTTTCAATGGGGTCATTGTCCAAACTGATACAATTTACCATGAGTGACTGCAACAACCTGCTTTGTGTATTTCCATCAGAATTGCTTCCGATACTGCGAGACCTTGAGACACTGGATGTAAGTTGGTGCGAGTTGCTGGAGGTAGTTTTTGAATTGGAAGCAGGGGTGCATTCTAATGAACCAAACCCAAAGATTTTATCTCCACTCAAACTCGTCAAATTATATTGTCTACCCAAATTGAGTTATATTTCAAAGAGAGATCCCATGGGCTTCCAGTACATTCAGACTTTACAGATTCACAGTTGTGACGGGTTGAGATATGTATTCGCACCTACCGTGACGAAGAGCATTCCACAACTCCGTACCCTTGAGATATCATTCTGTACGATGCTATCAAGAATTGTTGCAGAGGAGAATGGACTGGGTGAAAGTTCAGTGGATAAAGTTGAGTTCCCGCGGTTGGAAAAACTAGTGCTTCATGGTCTACCAAACCTTGTGAATTTCTTCCTGAATGGGAATACTACTCTACCAAAATCAACAGACCACCTCCATACCCCAATGCAATCTCAACCTCTCTTCAACGAAAAGGTAAATTGAAGAAGGCAGTCAATGCTGATGACACTTTTTAGCTACTAAGTCTCCCAGATTTATCCGACGTACTATGATATTTTTTGAAACACAGTGATTGTTAACAAAATCATACTACTTTGCAGGTTACATTTCCTAGTGAACTTCCGGACTTCTCGTTCTTTAAGCTGAAAAGACTCGAGATGAATGATATTAGGAGTTTGAGAAATATGTCCCATCCTTCTCTGGCTAGAGTTCTTTTGAATCTCCACAGACGAGAGATTGACAATTGTTGGAAGATGGAAGCAGTAGTTGACCGGGAAGAAGAAATAGAAGATGGACAGAGAATAAAAATAGAGAAAACTCTATTCCCTGAGTTGAGACATTTGAAACTTTCTAAACTACCAAATCTGAGGAGGTTTTGCAATTTCACTCATCCTATAGATTGTCACTGCCATGGTTCAATATGTCAGTATCAGACAGTGTAACGGTCGCAGTTGCGAGTAACGGAAATCCAGATTCGAGTATCGGTCAACGTGTTATGCAATTCGGAAATTGCACTCGTGAATTTTTTTCAAGCACTAGCAAATGTTGAAAAAATCAAACCTTCTCATGACACAATTGAATGTTTTTTAGCAATATTTGATGTTTTGAATTTCTCCTAACAGTTATAATCTGTTTTCCTTTGTTTTTGACAGATGCAACGTTTCATATATATATATATATATATATATATATATATATATAGTCATTTTCAAATGAGGAGGTCCTTATTTTAGTTAAAATAAGGACCTTCCCATTTCTCCCATTTTTCATTCGAATTTTGATGATCCAAGCCGCTCAATGTGTTCAGAATGTGATTTTAAGGGTACCCGCGAGGAATCGGTAAAAAAAAAGACTAGAAAGGGCTTCTTCCGAGCAGTTTTAATTTGAGCCGTTTGATAAAAACAAACAAAACCTGTTCAGATGAAGCCCTTCCTGGTCTTTTTTTTTGCTGATTTCTCACGAGTACCCTTAAAATCACGTTCTGAACACATTGAGCGGCTCAGATCATCAAAATTCGATCGGGAAAGGGAGGTCCTTATTTTATTAAGTTAAGGTGGTCCTTAGGAGAAGGGATATATTTATATATGTATATATATACACACACACACACACACAAAATCTAGATCCCTTGAGGGATCCCGGATTTTGGTGTGGTGCAGGACGTCCATGTGGTCCGTTGGATTGAAATCAGGCAGCCAGGATAAAAGACAGCTATTAAAACGAAAATAATTATAGTTTCCCCCCTAAAGCCTCACACCCACCCCCTCTTTGTTCAATCACGCAGTACAGAAACAGAGAGAGAGAGAGAGAGAGAGAGGAACGAAGAGGAGAAGCCCGACGAACGAAGACAAACGAAGATCCACCGAGGTACCCAGGTCGCTCTGTCTCTCTCTCGAAAAAGTACAAAAAATCTGGATCGGAAATTTCTGAGAAATTTGAATTTTTTTTGGGTTTTAGGACGAACCGAAGCAAACGGACGACAATTGAAGGCCGACGAAGAACGAAGAGGAGGAGAAGACCGAAGACAAACCAGATCCACCGAGGTATCTCTGTCTCTATCTCGAAAAAAATAAAACAAAAAATTATTTGGGTTTTAGGCCGAAATGAACTCAGAAATTTTGGTTTTTTTTTAGGACGAATGAAAAAGCTCGACTGGAGACTAACGCCCATCCACTGAGGTCTCTCTGCCTCTCTCTCGAAAAAAACAAAAAATTTGGATCGGCCGAAATTTCTCAGAAATTTGGGTTTTTTTTTTTTTTTAGGACGAAGAACGAAGAGGAGAAGGAGGACGAAGAAGCTCGACAGGAGACCAACGCCCGTCCACTGAGGTATCTCTATCTCTATCTCGAAGAAAAAACAAAAAATCTAGTTTGTATATGTGTTGTTCAACGATTTCTCCGGCCAATTGCCAAGCCCTATATATGTGTCGTTCAAAAAATCTGGTTAGAATGCTTCTATAAAAACGGTTCTCGATCTGGTTGTCAATACATATTGAACTTTTTGAATTTAATTTGAGCTCCGTAGTCAGTATGAATTTGTGATGTTAATTGAAATAGATGCTCAGGGGGAGTGTTGTCTTACACCTTCAAATTGAAAATGGAACTTGTTTATGATACAATTGAAAGTGGTCCAGTTGTATTTGCAATGTCACGGAAGCAGCATGGCTGATTAACTGAACTTTGTAACGGCACAATGTTTTATTACTTGGTTTAGTTTTTATCTTTTTTAGAATTGTAGTTGTTTTATGGTACTTGTTTGCCGACCGATTGTAGTTTCCTGTCTTTGGCTCCCTATGGTTGGGAGGCAGAACTGTAACTTTTAAGAGTTTTTTTGGGAAGCTTGGGGGGGGGGGGGGGGGGGGGGGGGATGTTGGGTGGCTTCATCTGATGCACACTACTTAGATTTTGACTATTGTTGTGTATTTTGTTTGTTACGTGTACAAACCCATTACTATTAGGTCTCCTTTGTTTTAGAATACAAATATTTAGCCTGTTCGGTGGCAGCAACTTTTGTAGTGCGTTATCAATGTTTGGTTTTAGGACTTATAAATTTTATTGCTCATATACTAATTCGATTTGATAGTCTTTGCTATTTCCAGTTACGCATTCTTAAGAAGGATCGAAGAAGAAGAAATGGAAGAAGAACAAATTTCCAATGTTAATCCAACCCCCTTGTTTCCACCACCACCACTGCAAAGGTATATTTCTCTCTCTCTCTCTCTCTCTCTCTCTCTCTCTCATGTAGAAAAATAGGGTAGTTACAATCACTATGGTTTATTTATTGTTTTGTCTTTTGGTGGTTAGATTGAAGTCTGTAGATGATATACAACTACTTTCACCATCACCTTTTCAACCTTTTGAGGAGTCTGCAAATTCTTCTAAAGCACTTTACATTCCTGAAGTTAAAAATGAGGTGATACCAAAAATTACACAACAATTTAAAAGCTTAGAGGATGTTTTCAAAGCTTACAACGATTACGCATTCGAAGCTGGTTTTAGTGTGCGAATCCATTCTAGCAAGACGGATAAGAATCGTGAAACCATTAGGAAAGAGTATGTTTGTTTCAAAGAAG
The DNA here is from genome assembly GCA_019656295.1 of Rhododendron mucronatum var. ripense. Lineage (NCBI taxonomy): Eukaryota > Viridiplantae > Streptophyta > Magnoliopsida > Ericales > Ericaceae > Rhododendron > Rhododendron mucronatum. The sequence continues at coordinate 1,087,677 of BPLT01000026.1, forward strand.
GGGAGAGTAAATGTTTTGAAGCCCGTCAACGACAGCGGGGTTTAACTAGGGAGAAATGTGGTGCAAAACTAACAGTTGTAAAAAATTGGTCAGGTGAAGGGTTTGTTGTGACCCAATTTGTGGAGGGGCATAGCCACCCTCTTATGACGCCAGGAAAGAAGCATTTCTTGAAATCTCATCGTCGAGTGTCAGTTGCACAGAAAGCATTAACGCAACAATTAGCATCTGCAAATGTGTCAACCAGCCAGCAAATGAGTGTTTTAGAGTTGCATGCTGGGGGTCTCGAAAATGTTGGATGTTTACGACAAGATATTTATAATTCTCAAAGGGATATGAGGAAATATGTAAATGGACATGACGCCAACATGTTGAAAGACCTTTTTGAGACTGAAAAAGAAAAGAATACAGGTTTTACGTATATAATCGAGGAAGATGAGCACAGGCTAACCCATTGTTTTTGGGCCGATGCGACCTGTAGGAAGTCATACCAGTATTTCGGGGACGTGGTGGTATTCGATACTACATACAACACAAATAAATATCGCTTGACGTTTGCACCTTTATTAGGGGTTAACTACCACGGGCAGACAACACTTTTTGGGTGTGCCTTCTTAAGTGACGAAAAAAGTGAATCTTTTAAGTGGCTTTTCAAGGAATTTTTGAAAGCGATGCCTGGACCACTTCCCAAAATGATCATAACTGATCAAGATCCGGCAATGACAAGAGCAATTGCTTGTGCTCTTCCCAATATGTTTCATAGATATTGCATTTGGCACATTATTAGTAAATTTTCTGAGAAATAGGTGCATTGGCATACAAAGAACATTATGAAGAGTTCAAGAAATGTGTTTGGAATTCCGAGAGCCCTGAAGAATTTGACGCAACATGGGCATATATTGTAGGAAAATCGAACTTGTCCACCCATCAATGGTTGCAGTCCATGTATGAAATTCGTGACAGATGGGTTCCTGCATATATGAGACACATTTTCTCTGCCCACATGACGAGTAGTCAAAGGGCTGAAATTTCTCATGCATTCTTCAAGAGATATTTGTCTGATAAGAATTCTATGTATGAATTTGTGACACAGTTCGAAAGGGCACTTGCTCGTCTACGACATAATGAATTAGATTTGGACCACAAAGATATGAATGAGAAGCCAATCCTGAAAACCTCATGGTCAATGGAAAAGAAATTGAGTGAATTATACATACTCCATTCATTTAAGAAATTTTAGGAGGAAATATTTCAGGTTAATGCATATGTGCTTACGAAACTACATGAGGATGAATGTCGCTCTGTGTGGAAGGTTCATAGGGAAAAAATGGAAGGTTCGCGATGTCGCGAGGCGTTGGTAGACAAGTCATCGAACCGTGTAAGTTGTAGTTGTCAGATGTTTGAATTCGACGGAATTCCATGTCGGCACTTGTTGGCGTACTTCTCTTTAATGCAGATTAGGGAACTCCCTAGCACATACATTTTGCAAAGGTGGACTAAAACTGCAAAAGCAAGCAGAGTTTTTGATGACTTGGGTAGTCATCAAAAAGAAATATGTGACAGTTCACTTTTGGTGAGGCGACAGGGTATCTTTAGACTTGCTTATACAGTTCTTGATTATGCTGTATTAGATGAAGAAGGAACTGAAATTGTGCAAGAAGCGTTGCTATCTAGTCAAAAAAAGATTGAATTCATGAGGGGTTCTCGCTAATATGGTTCTACGAGTTCTATCCAATTGCCTATTTCTCTCGGAAGCCAACATGGTTTGAAAGAACCACTGAAAGTTAGGGCAAAGGGTTGTGGTAAACGTTTGAAAGGAGGAAAAGAGAAGGCCGTCAAGAAAAGTAGGAAATGTCATGGGTGCGGGTTATTAGGGCAGTCGCATGACAAAAGAAATCGTCCGAAACTTATGAACACGTAAGTGTACTTGTCTATTTATAGTTTGAACTCAATTGTTTACACGCATAATATATTTTAATTGTTGTCTTATTGTTTTAGTCTTCACAAGAAGCTAGGTTGTACGACGACGACGACGACAGTGCGGATGAATGTAAGTGTTTGATTAAGTGAAATACGGATTTCAATGCTAATTTTTTTTTGTGTTTCAGGAACTATATGGGTGTGCGGATATGGAGATGACATTCGCATGGTACCTGATGCAATAGGTGATGCATGTTACTTATTTTTTTGAATGGTAATTTTTTTTGTATGATGCATGAACTATAATCAAATCATTACTTCTTTTTCTGTACGATGATCTCATTTAATAGGTCCCATCTCTGGGAATGCCCTGAAGGAGGATATTAGCATGTGATTTTACTGGCTAAAGGTGTTTTTGAGGATGTTGTCTGCTATCAAGGTTCATTCTTCTTTGAAGTTTCTTAGTAAAAATGAGAGCATTCCCATATGCAAGGTTTGCGACTACAAATTTGGACTAGTCTGAACTGCCCGGCAGCTAAAACCAGATTAATGAGGGGACTTTGCTACTTTTCAATAGCCCAGATTAGAAGAATTCGCTTCAGTGGCGTTGTGCTTTTGAATACTCGCTGAATGAAATCAGGTGCAGAGTTGGATTTTTTATCGTGTTGGTGGCTATATCACTATGCTGAGAATATACATGTAGAGAAGACCGAATGGAAACTTTTTAAGTCGTTAATTGTGAAATGCTATTGAACAATTTTAGAGAATGGTACTGATGAGATGAAATGTTGGTTGCCTGGTGTTCTTTCTTATTTCATCTAGTAAGCTGAAAACTACAATTGATGTTCCTCATCAGATTTGGACGATGGTAGCTTGTGCTCTTTCTAATTTGCTCTTTTTCATTAGGGCTGTTTACAGGTTGGAGTTGGATTGTTTTTTCCACTAATAATCTTCTTGTCTTTCCTGCCACTCAGCTCTACAGTGGGATTATGGATTTGATCATCTGATCCAGCCAAGCCTGCTTACCTTTAGGGGCGTTCTTGATGATTTAAGAAGTTCCTTTTTTTATGTTACTGTTGTAGAAACATTCATTGCATTTTAGATCAGTCCAAAGACTGTAGGGACATGATTTCGTCTCAATTTTTGATAAAAGAGATACGCAGTCTGTTTGTAAATTGAACTTGATGAATAAATGTGAATAATGATATTAGATGATCTTTTTTCCTGAATAAAGTCTCTCAATTTATGAAAGTGGACCTTCGTGTGTGCAGATTTCACTGGACTGTATGGGGTCCTATCATATCGCTAACGGCAAAAAACTGATCTCTGCATGTATTGCAAGTTACTGGGTTTTTCTGCGGAAAATACCCAAGTCCAATTGGAGCCTAGTTTTCCACAACTGGAATTGTTCTACTGTGGGAAAGATGTAAACTTCGGAAAATTCTCCAAATGGAGTTTTAGAGGGTGTTCATACATGGTTGTAGCTTAAAATCTTCCCCAATTTTTCCAAAGCTAAATTGAAACAAACCTAGCACGTGTTGGAAAACAGGGTGCCAAATTTTTTATCTATCTACACTGCTCGAGGAAGGATGACTGTTTTGTTTTTCCAGTCGAAAATGGTGGCTGATCTCATGGCCAGTAATGCTTGTTATGGTGGAAAATGCTAGCCGCCATTATCTCGGCCTATTTGCAAAAAACTGTGTTTGAAAAGGACTATTTGAGATAAAAAATGCACAATAATATTCATTCATTAACCATATTGTAAATGTTAATAGTTGCAGAGGAAAACTCATCACCAGCAAAGCTTTTTACCTGGCCTATAACAAATATGAAACACACCATAGTTAAACTACTAATTAATAGCGGGTCAGGCTATAACTCATCTTCTAGGCAAAAAGCTACTGTAGTTTGAGCATTAATATCCCACTATAATCCATACCAGTTATACTACTACTACTACGACTACTTGAGATCATTAGCTGCTTTTCACACACATGTACGACACAACACAAAAAACAACAATCCAAAGGTAATTCCAGTTTATTTTCCCCCATTTCTAATTATCATTTGCATTGCATCAATTTCCTTCTACATGGCTTCAATCTTCATCTGCATTGTGATTGATGTCCTCTGCATTTCTTCTCTAATGCCCATGGATGCTGAACTCCCACATTGTTCAACAGTCCTCACAGCCTTCTTTTTTGTTTTGAACCATCATTGGCCCCAAATCACCCCTTCCTTGCAAAATACAAGGCTCAAGCTTGTACCAACAAAAAAAACCACAATCCGAAGAACCTTCGAGCTGGGTTTTTTTTTAACACAATCCAAACAACACAATAAGAACTTAGGTTTTCAGCTCCAACGAACAACAATATAATAAATTGGGGCAATGCATGCAGCTCACCTTATAATTTCGACATCCGAAGAACCTTCGACCTGGGTTCTTTGGTGTTCCAGATTTCCTCAATAGTGTTGGTTCCCCGCAATAACAAAAGATCTCAAAGTCGGGATCACCACTTCCATTGTTACCTGAACTACTTCCTTCCATTAAATGGGTTGCCTTTCTTATGATTCTCCTCCTATAATGTAAAAATTGGAAAAAAGTTATCCAATTCTAAGGCCACAGCGTGTGCAACAATATCTAAATGTCTTTGCAGTAGTAAAATGGGCCCATTCACTTAATTGAAACATCCATCTAAAGAAAACAATTCATCTTACAATTTGAATCATAGAAACTCATGCATAAATGTGGAAGGAAGAGTTGGATTATGATAATATTAAAAAGTTTCACATTCAAAATTTTCGAACCCATATCAAGCCTGTTTATCGGTCAAGAATCCACCAGTCATAACTTGGTGTCCGGTCCCTTCATCAAAACAAATTGTCAAATGAATCATACAAGGAACACTAATGACTAAACATCTTAAATAGTATCAGAACAGATACCTCATACTGGCAGGATATTATATAAACGAAGGCATTAGCCTAATTTAGCTCACAAATCAGAATTCCTGTCAGACATTTTAGAAATTTTCTTTTCAATCTCCAACATACATAACAACGCAATAAGAACCATAAAGTAGCATATTTAGCCATGTAGGTTTTGACTGTTTGTATTTCAGAAAAAAATTGCCCAATAAAATGATTACATTCAAGCAAACTGTAAGTTATAAATTTGCCCTAGTTATTGAAAAGAAGCTGATTTCACAATGAATGAGATATCAAACAATAACTGATAAATAGCGCTAACGAGGATTGTCATCACCAACTTCAGCATTGTTTTGGTACGTCCAGTAGAACCCATTCTGTCAGTGGGAGTGTTAACCCCATGGGAGATGTATAGGGCTTGGTTTCCGGTAAGGTCGCTCATTGGGAGGTTACGAAGGAAGGGGGTGTTTGGCAATTGGCCGGAGAAATCGTTGAACGACACATATACTAGCCAGATTTTTTGTTTTTTCTTCAAGATAGAGATAGAGATACAAAAGATAAAAACTACACCAAGTAATAAAACATTGTGCCGTTACAAAGTTCAGTTAATCAGCAATGCTGCTTGTGTGACATTGCAAATACAACTGGACCACTTTCAATTGTATCATAAACAAGTTCCATTTTCAATTTGAAGGTGTAAGACAACACTCCCCCTGAGCATCTATTTCAATTAACATCACAAATTCATACCGACTACGGAGCTCAAATTAAATTCAAAAAGTTCAACATGTATTGACAACCAGATCGAGAACCGTTTTTATAGAAGCATTCTAACCATTTTTTGAACGACACATATATAGGGCTTGGCAATTGGCCGGAGAAATCGTTGAACAACACATATACAAACCAGATTTTTTGTTTTTTCTTCGAGATAGAGATACCTCAATGGACGGGCGTTGGTCTCCAGTCGAGCTTCTTCGTTCTCCTTCTCCTCTTCGTTCTTCGTCCTAAAAAAAAAAACCCAAATTTCTGAGAAATTTCGGCTGATCCAAAAAAATTTTTTTTTTCGAGAGAGAGACAGAGAGACCTCAGTGGACGGGTGTTGGTCTCCAGTCGAGCTTCTTCGTTCGTCCTAAAAAAAAAAACCGAAATTTTTGAGTTCATTTCAGCCTAAAACCCAAATAATTTTTTGTTTTTTTTTTTCGAGATAGAGACAGAGATACCTCGGTGGATCTGGTTCGTCTTCGGTCTTCTCCTCTTCTTCGTTCTTCGTCAGGCTTCAATCGTCGTCCGTTTGCTTCGGTTCGTCCTAAAACCCAAAAAAATTCAAATTTCTTAGAAATTTCCGATCTAGATTTTTTGTACTTTTTCGAGAGAGAGACAGAGAGACCTGGGTACCTCAGTGGATCTTCGTTCGTTGGGCTTCAATCGTCGTTCTTCTCCTCTTCATTCCTCTCTCTCTCTCTCTCTCTCTCTCTCTCTCTCTGTTTTTGTACTGCGTGAATGAAAGAAGAGGGGGTGGGTGTGAGGCTTTAGGGGGGAAACTATAATTATTTTCGTTTTAATAGCTGTCTTTTATCCTGGCCGCCTGATTTCAATCCAACGGACCACATGGACATCCTGCACCACACCCAAATCCGGGATTCCTCAGGGAATCCGGATTGTGTGTGTGTGTGTGTGTGTATATATATACCCTATTCATTAATCCTAATCTATATTATCCTAGAGGACTTGGAGGAGGAGGAGGGGGCTCACGGGGATGGAACCACAAAACAGGCAGGCCACTGCTTCAAGTTAAACTTTGCAGTGCTGTCTAATGCAATGATCAGATTCAAGCAGAAAGATATATACATACTCACTTCGGATTGTTGATTCGTGCGTGGTAAGTGAGTCATGGTGGTTGTATCACATGAAATCTGGTTCTGCCTTGTTCATTCTTACCTTGTAGTACAGAGTGTGATTGACTACTGCTGCGAGCGAATTTGCTGTGTTAATTGTTGTGTGTGGAAGCTGCAGGGTTCAAAGAACATCTATTGACCTGATGCGTATTGAATTCTTTGTGAAAAGCGATATTTTTCAGGACAAAATTCCGGAGAGTATTAAGTGCTGGCATTTTTGGCCGGATCTTTTTTGGGTTTTGCCCATATGTAGTCAAATTTCCAAGTTTTAACACTTTGTGGGGGTACAAATGGTCAAGTTGAACTATTGTTGCTAATTCTACGCTTGCTAGAGCTAGCTGAGAACATCGACCATGTCGAAAATCACGTTGATTAGAAACCGTTTCATATGATTTCAAAATGCTTATCCCAAAAATCCTTCGGATTCAAAATTAGTTCAGCTGCTCACTGCTATGGTTTTCCTCCCTCTTAAGGTCTCAAAAACCTCGCAAGCCCTATCAACTCTTTTGGGACTAGTTGATACAAACTATTGCTCTATTTTTCCCAGCAGTAGCGCACTAGCGGATGGTGTGATCAGTCCTTGAAAATTAGTTGAGGTGCACCGAAGCTGATCCTGAGACTTGAGTTATCAAAAAATTGTTGACACTACCAAAGCAAACTAGCATGTGTGCTAATCTCAACACTATTTCTAGCATTTTTGTTAAACAGAACAAGTTTTCTGAGTAAATGTTGATCCTGTTTTTCATGTGCATTAGAGACAACCAAAACACAACCAACGAAAATTGGATGTGAAAATGTGACATTCCTCAATCATTTTGAAGAAAATTAGCTTGCTAGGGAATGGCACTTGCCGCAACTCTAATCTTGACTTCAAATTTGAAGATCTCAAATTTACATGACAGCTTATGTGATAATTTGACGTCTCTATATAAAGTCGGCATCACATGGTTTTTTTTTTTTTTGAATTCAACACGGCTATGGTTGTTTTTGACAGTTGCTAAAACAAATTAAAGAAAAGCATTCCAGAAGAAAAAAATGATTTATACTTTTAACTCTTCTACTGTAACTACAACCTCAAATTATGTCTCCAAGTATGGATCTCTAACAAAACCCAGTCTCTTTTTTTTTTTTTCTTTTCAGCAAATGAAACATTTTATTAAAACTCAAAAGGGTACATCGGGGGAAAATCCAGTCTCTCTTGTACGGTTCACATGCCCTCACTTTGTTGTGTGTGCCCCTCTATAATCAACAACATATACAGAGAGAAACATGAATTATTGCTCAATTCATTCAAACTTATTAACCAACAAATAAACATATCTTAGAATAAACGAAAAAGGAATGGAAAAAAACCAATTTAGATTTCTAAAACAATACAAGTTATGGCGAAGATTAAAGGAGAGAGAGAGAGAGAGAGAGAGAGAGAGAGAGAGAGAGTAGCAACACCAGCTTTCTCCCCTAACCAGCAATTATCCCTCTTTATTCTGAATCTTCTATGTATTCCATGGTCCAGTTACCATCCTTGCCCTTTTTAAATCTCCGCGAGCGATAACAGTGTACCACATATGTGGCTTCCCCTTTCTGCTCTTCCTCTTCCCAATCATAGTCGGTAGGGATAATCAAACTTTCCTTATGCACAATTAATGAATAACAATTGGGATCCTCTGGAATTGAAATTCTCCTATGGGAATTGTCATTCAGATTGAATGCCCATATTTGCCTACAGCGTTCCTTCCATGTCCGAACTCAGAGTTAGGATTTCGCCATTCTTTGTATAACCTAATGGCTCCAACGATTCGTTATAAGGACTAGAGGTCAAGAAATCTGAAACCACGGCCATAATAATCCAAGATTCTTCCACGCCATAATCTTTCATTACTAATAGCTCAACGTTGTTTTCACTATTGCCTGAACGAAACATACAAAGGCATCCATCCAAAGCTCCCAATCCACAAATGATATCTCCGTCCTCACCTCTAGGATCTGGCATCGGTACCTCCTCAAATTCATCCATTTGTGCATCGAAGTAAATAATTTGGTGGGGCGAAAGGAAATAATTACCTAAATCATTCTTACAGGCATACCAATGTAAATTTTCAATGACAATATGCTCCGAATTCACTGTAGGTACCCTATACGGGAAGTGAATCACTGTCCAATTTTTACTTCTGAGACTACCAACCACTATAAATTCACCTCCGTAACTTGGGAGTCTGGTGAGCAAAGGCAATAACTGCCTTGTACTCATCATTGGTGGAGTCGTAGCAAAGCCCAGAACGAACTAGGTAGCCCTCCTCACCCAATCGGTCAAATGCTAGCACCTTCTTGAAAAACTTAATTAGTGGATTCCACAAGAACAAATCCTCGTAGCTATTCATAAGCAATAACCCGTTGCACGATCCCATGACGTACGCACCCCTGTTGTCAGGAACAGGAACGCTTTTCTTGTCAAGTACTTCCTGTTGGTGTTGGTCAATGGAGTGAGGTGAAAAGGAATATGCTCCAGAGTCAGACAGGATAAGAACCGTCGGTGAGCCGGTTTTCGCGAGGGATATGTCGGAGACCAAAGAACGTCATTGCTTGGAAATGCATGCAAATCGAGGAAGCAATTCGAGGGGTAATCTCGATAGTATTCCGACAGTGATTTCTTCCGGAACAATAATATCCGGAAAACTTGATTCTACTTTTGATGTACTGTTGTTCTTTTTCTTCCTTCTTCTTCTCCTTCCTCGTGACCTATTTTTCTTCCTTCCCACTTGAGAGTTGTTTATGGGGCTAGGGTTTTTCGTTTCTGTTATTTAAGGAGGTGAGAGGTGGGAAAAAGAACAGGGAGAGAATGACGCCAGTGCCCATCTCCAAAGTGGGGAGCACATTTTGGCACCAAAAAAATAAGATTTGCTTAGCTACGTACATATTTATAATATAGAATTATAATTTGTTTTCTTTCTTACTCCACTTGATAACTTTTCTGTAGGAAAAATTAGGATATAAAAATCAGAATGATTTTTGAGAATTCTTGGCTATAAATTAAATAGATTGAAAGAGATATATATTAATAGGAGAAGACACCATATTTACAGGCCAAGAACAAAATCTCAGTCTGTGAAAGTTGTAAGTAATCGATATGGCCGCTTGATTTTATGGCGAAGACGAGAACTATTGACTATTGAGAATTTTATTTGTTTATATTGATGAGTAGGCAAGTCGAAGAGTGAGAATTAAAACTGCACCGAAATAGTATATTGCACTTTTGCTGCTTCTCTTGGAGAGTCATTTGATAACATGACTCTCCATAACATTGATTTAGCCTCTTGTGCACCCAATTATATGGACTTCATCCAGAGTGCAGAAACAATATTCGAAATGGTTTTATTTCTAAAATTCGCCAAGTATGAATTTCATTGTCACAAATCAAGTTGATAATCACGTGATTGTACAGAACCTCTTTTGAAAGTGTATTCGCAAACTGTATTTTGGTGCCGATAAAAAAAAAAAAAAAAAAGGTATTTTGGTCACCAGGATATCTGTGTGAGACTTAACTTGAAAGTGCATAGATAGTTTACTCGTTAAGATTTACAAAACACACGATGCAGATTATGATGAAGATCATATTCTGCATACATTGTTTTCCCTCTCATTAGGATTGTATTCTGGAGGTTCATTGTCATCAAGATCATATTTCATCAAATTGCATCGACCACTTAAAAGACAACTTTGACTATTAATGCTTCACCATGTTATTTGTGCAGCCCAATGACACCAAAATCAGGGGCGGAGACAAAATTGGTGTGTGGGAGTGGCACATGTCACCCCAAGTCTAAAAATAATAGAAAAAAAGAATGTAGGTCTACGTAATAACGCTCTTTTAGTTGTGAAAAATTCTTCTCCTTTTCAGTCCAATTCAATAGAAAAATCGTTCTTTTCCATCTTTGGAATTTGGTTTAGAATCACTCTTGGACGATTTTCGGGATTGAAAAGAACGAGTTCCTTGTGATTATAAGAACGTCGGGAGATCAAATGAGTATAAATATGAGGAAATCAAAGAATAGTCTTTGCACAGAGAACTTAGCTAGGATAAAAGTATTGCACATTATCCAGTACCTCAAGTTACGATCATGGCCGTCGAGTGTGTGAACCTTGCCGCCTTCAACAACATACGAAATTCTCAAAACGATCCGACTCTATCTCACGGTATGATACTAAGATGGTTGATCGGACTATTCTAACCGTCTACTTGTGGGAGAAAACTTTAACCAAATTGCAACTCCTATGGACCTTATGCATGCAACCAACACTATAAATATAAGACTCCTCTCTGAAATAATTCCATGGACTATATTATTTCTAATATAGCTCCTTGAAAAGACCTCATACTCTAATTAACTGGCTCTTGCTCTAGTCTTTATGTTGTAAATTAAGCAACAATAAGATTCTTGAAAAGAACAATGGATGCAATGATATATATTAGCCACACAATTAGAAGCATAGCATTCCCATCTCAAGAAAACTAACATCAGATGTCTGAAGACAATGTAAATGAAGTCAAAAACTAGAGAGGATCAAGACGAACTGAATCCGGTAATTAACCTCGCATCACAACATTCTCCAGCTTCTCCTCTTCCTTGCTATCTACTGTCTATTCCTCTTCAAATTCCGCTTCTTTCGTGTGCTTCTTTAGCTTCCTCTTCTTTAGGATTTAAGTAATCCCATTTACTGTCTTTTGTCTTTTATCATTTTTTGTGGAGATGCCAAAAGAAAGTGTTCCACATATGTTGCTATCCCTCTTCACTCCTTGTTTTCCCAAGTGTAGTCTGTAGGCTCAACTAAACTTTCCTCATACGCCATTGCTACCATAGAGAAATTGCAACTGGACGGACTTGGAACAGTCCTACAGAAATCACCATTAGAATTGTATACGTTAACACGCCCGCAATCAGAGCCAATTTGTTGTCTCATTAGAACTTCACCATCTTCTATACAACATAACGGCTCAAACATACTACAAACCCCGAAGGTCGAACTAATGACCAACCTAACATTCCACGATTTTTGCTCACCGTATGCCTCCATCGCCCATACTTGGGTATAGCGTTCGCAATGATGAGTCATATAGAGGCATCCATCCAAAACCCCCAACCCAATCAAAACAATTTTATTCCGATCCTTAGGCAGCTTTGGCATTGGTACCTTCTTGATCTCCAAGTGCCTTTCAATTTATAGGTTTCCCCTTCCGTCATCTAAACTCCTCACAAAAAAAAATTATTCGATGTGGTGCCCAAATAATACACTTAAGCGGTACAGTTGGAAAATAATTTTGGCATCCCACTTTTTGATAAATAAACTCCAAAATTTATTTTTAATGTTTCAAAATACACATAACATATTTTCCGAAGCACACAAATTTTGAAGAGCAATTTTTTTTTATTATCAAAAAGTGAAGTACCAAAGCATTTTATGGTGAAGTATTGTGATGTTTGTTCTCTTATATCATGATTATTCAAATAAGTTATTAATAGAATCAATGTCCCTCTTCCATCTTTTTTGAAGTTTCAATGTCCCCCATTTTTAAGATGCCACCATTAATGGAAACTTAAAAGGTCCATATTACCCCATACGAAAAATTGGTCTGTCCTTGGGCAGGAACAGCTCCCCCATTAACCCCTAAAATCCCTTTAACTCCTCCAAATCCACCTCCCTCCATCAACAGAAGCCATGAGCGGAGATCGAAAAAAACGCCGCTCATATATATCTGAGTCATTTTGTCAACTATGTTCTCACGGGGTCTTATTTTTGAAATTTTTGGATCTTTTCTAGTAATGACAAGTAAAATATCAATCATCGTTTGGACAACTATAAAGTGCAACCAATTTTATTTCTTGATCTTATTTCTTAGCAATTATATGTTAAATTCTGTACATGCATTACCAACGGATAAAAATTGAAATTTCTAGGTACAGTCACAAAATAAGTAAACTGTATCCTTCGACCATGCGGGAGAGTAGGCCTCACCCTCCGGCCACGCGCCTGCGTCCAAACACCTACAACTACACTTTGGTGCCAATTCTTGAAAATACCTCTCTCTCTCTCTCTCTCTCTCTCTGGTAATCACTCTGTTTCTATTTCGGCACAGCTCAAACACTAATGATGAATCAGTGGTCTTTTTGGGCGATGCCGGTGAAGATGAAGCCGTGGATATGGGAGACACCGGAGGAAACAGACCCGCGGTTGGGGACACCGGTGTTGGTGAAAAGACGACTTTATATATTTTGATTTATCATAAGCATAGAAATCGTGTGATCGTTTGAAATGAAACTAAAGATAACAAAATGGAACAATGGGTGGGCAAGGTATAGGATAAGTTTTTCTTTAGTTCGTGAAATGCAAATGTAAATAATACTACGCCATATGCTTTGCCAAGGAGCATCAGCTTTGGCAACAAACAACCATCTGCAGAGGGCTCACTGCATCTAATTTGTGGCCAATTCTTATATCTTGCAGTGTGATTGATGCGACAAAAAGTAGATTGAGCCCAATGGTGGAGTGATTTGGATTTGGTAAATGTCATTCATACCATTACACTTTTGTCATGGCTGTTTCCCGTTAAAAATAAAAAAAAAGTTTGGTCCAACTCTCATGTGCTAATCAAATGAAAAGCTATGAAATATTATTGTTCTAATCAGAACCGTTGAACTTTTAGATCACAGTTGTAAACATTTTTTTCCAGTAAATGTACTCATTTCATTAAAAGGTCAACAACTCAGACTACAAACAATCAGTTCAAAGGCCAAGAAAACAGAGCCTACACATTTTGCCATACAAGACCGAAACGACATAATCCTGGCAAAAAGATAAGAAAACTAAGCTGAAAGCATAAACCACCCTATACAGCTTGAACAGCCTCAAGAGATTTGTGAGGAACATTCCACAGGTTGCAAATGTCCCTATTTTCTGAGCTAGGCTTTATGTTCCTCCAAGAAAGAATGCAGTCCCTGATAGCAGTACGTGATAATCAACAAACCAGGAGATGAGGGATCTACTGATCTTTGTTGGAAAAACCTTCTATTTCTTTCACCCATTATTCTATTTCTTTCACCCCAAACATGAACATGATAGAGAGCTGCCGCCAAGGAGATTTTTAAGATTGAGTTTCTGAAACCTTTACCCTTAGTGTGCAGAATAAACCAAGTTTTCTCATCTTCCCTACTTTTAGGCCCTCTAATCACCTTATTCTTTCTCAGAACATCATGCCACGCTTCTCCAGAATAGGGACAGTCAAAGAACAAATGATTACGAGATTCAGAAGCACCACTGTTACAAAGGATAGCAAGAGGCATCAGAAATAATTCCCCAACCAAGAAGTCTATCCCTGGTACTTAATTTTTGTTGCATAGCCATCCATAAGATGAAGGCCAGGCCATCTTGGAACAGGTTTAGAAAACCACACCACCTTGCACCAATCTTGTATAGCAAAAGAACTGACAGCCTTCCAAGCAGATTTCATAGTAAACACACCAGGAAGTGAAGGGGACCAAACCACAGAATCATGCATCCACAGTCAAATTAGGGATCATAGTAGCTGGAGTATTAGACTTAATCTCTTGCATAATCCTACTCCTTTCTCTAGGCCATTTCCATTCACCATTTTGAATAAGAGAAGATACTTTTGCATTAATAGACTGACCAATGTTAGAGCGCACCCTGTCCCCAAATTTGTGATAAAGAGGACCCAAAGGGTGCCAATTGTCCAACCAAGCAAATGTCGTTGCACCATTTCCAATTCTATAGAGAATAAGAGGTTGGCAGAGACTTCTCAGTTGAATTTTTTTTCTAACTGTCCAAGAAGCTTCAGATGGCACAGTCATGTACCATAAGTTTTGTATCTTTATGACGTACGTGTGGATCCATTTGATCCAAAGAGAATCAGTATTTTTACTCAAGGCCCATAAATGTTTAAACATTGCAGCAGCATTGCATTCTGTTAATCGTCTAAACCCAGCCCACCAACTTCTTTAGGAGTGCGCACTTGTGGTTTAGGTCATAACCAGACCATAGAAAAGCCATCAGCTTACTCTCAATACCCTTGATGACTTTTTGAGGAAGAACGAAAATCTGGGACCAGTACATTTGAATATTGCTCAAAACAGACACGATTAGCTGAGCTTTGCCACCATAGGTCAGAGTCTTAGAGGTCCAATTCAAAATTCTGCCCAGAATCTTCTCTTTTAGTAGAAATCAAGGGAACCCCCAAGTATTTAACTGGAAGTGGGCCCACTGGAATGGGAAGTATAGCCCTCAAGTCTTGACTAACCACATTATCAACCCCAGAGATAAAAATAGAACATTTCTGCAGATTAGGTCTCACAATTGTAAACATTATTGGCATAATTAAGATAGTAAACTGGTCAGATACAAATAAGTATCTATCGGATTACATTAGCCTAAAAAACTCACTGTTTTATAACTATGGGTGCAATGGCACCTACATCACACCCTCTACATGTGGCTCCATCACTGATTTAGCTACGAAGATTTGAACTAAAACATCGAGCAATCAAAGTGAAATAATTAACCTTTACACTAACCAATTGTCGTCAGTAATGTGGGATGACAGGAAACATAAGTGAGAAACTCCACTGGGCTCCTAAATCCTTTATTTTCGCTAAAGTTTGGTGTCAAATTCTGATAAGACTATCTTTAAATTTGCTGCCAAAATTTGACAAAGGACTGCACTTTTTTGCTTTGGGTAACTGAACCAAGTTCTGTCCACATATGCATCGAACAAAAATATCAAACTAAGTCTGCAGTCAAATTCCAGATCCTTGAAAAGGCATCAAACTGTTTAAGTGGCTCTTGCTCTAGCCTCTGTTGTAAAATTAGCAACAATAAGATTCTTCAAACGAACAACTAATTTATTAATGGATATAATGATATACATTAGCCACACAATTAGAAGCATAGCATTCCCATCTCATGAAAACTAAACTTAGATGTCTGAAGACAACGTAAATGAAGTTAAAAACTAGAGAGGAAGGTGGACTGAATCCGGTAATTAACCTCGCATGTCGCATCACAACATTCTCCAGCTTCTCCTCTTCCTTGCTATCTACAGTCTATTCCACTTCAAACTCAGTTTCTTCTGTGTGTTCCTTCAGCTTCCTCTTCTTCAGTATCTAAGTAATCCCACTTACTATCGTCTTTTGTCTTTATCATTTTCATGGAGATGCCTAAAGAAAGTGTTCCACATATGTTGTTATCCCTCTTCGCTCCTCGTTTTTCCACATGTAGTCTGTAGGCTCAACTAAACTTTCCCCATACGCCATTGCCACCGTAGAGAAATTGCAACTGGACGGACTTGGAACAGCACTAAAGAAATCACCATTAGAATTGTAAACGTTAACACGCCAACCATCATACCCAATGTGTTGTCTCATTAGAACTTCACCATCTTTTGTACAACATAACACTATATCCCATAAAGACCAAACTCCATTCAGATATGGCCCTGAACGGATTGCACTAGTTTTATAAACGATTTAGGGCTCTTTTTTGTTTTAAAATTTTATATGGAACTTTTATCACCTAATTCACACCATCTACTAGAGTTTTAACGCCTGAGTTTCATTTAGCAAAACAGCATCGTTTTGCGGGGGCTACAAACCAGTAGTGAGCTCCTTCGCTAGCCACTACAGGCTCCCCGAGTCCATAAAAATCGACTTAAAGTAGAGCATCTCTAGCTCTTACACTATTATTGACTTCATATTATGCAACAGCAATGGTAAGCTAGCTAAGTTCCACCAGCAATGTACTTTTGTTGTTTAGATTGCCGGTATCATGCTATCAATTATGACCCCAGAAAGACTAATATCACAGTGTGTCAAACTGATTCGCTTTTGCAGTTTGTAATCAATAACGAGCCATGTACGCCACCCTTTACATAATCTAATGATTAAAGAACTAAAAGAAGTGGGTCGAAAAGCAACTATTAAATCATGTAAAATATGTAAATTGGTACGTACTTAAATCGTGTAATGAAAAATACTAACGGAAAATTATATTTTGAGAACCAGAACAACCTATTAAGATGGTCTTACGATAAATCTTAGTATTTTCTATATCCGTATCAATTATCAAGTATCATTGGACCAAGAAATACTACTTAGACTTAAATGAGATTGGTTTCTTCTTCCTGTTTCCCTTCACTCACATTGTATAATTGGATGCAGATTCTGAGGCAATGTTGTGTGATACTATATGCATGTGTCGTTGGGGAGTACATGAAGACAAGCTTTTCTGATGAAATCTAAACTGAATCTGAATTGGTTTTCCACCCTATAAACGAATCTTTTGGGATGAGGACTTCGGAAGCATACTTCCCAAACCAATCAACAACAAATCAAATCAGAAAACAGGCAGGCCAGAGCTTCAAGTTCAACTTTGAAGTGCTGTCTAGCAATGCAATGATCAGAATTAAGGAGAAAGATATATAGACACACATTTAAACAGGCAAGCCACATACTCACTTCGAATTGTTGATTCATGCGAGGTAAATAAGTCATTGTGCTTGTATCACATGAAATCTGGTTCTGTCTTGTTCATTCTTACCTTGTAGTATAGACTCTAGAGTGTGATTTGACTACTGCTACAAGCGAATTTGCCATGTTATTTGTTGTGTGTAGAAGGGGCAGGGTTCAAAGAACATCTATTGACCTGATGCGTATCGAATTCTTTGCGAAAAGCGATATTTTCCAGGACAAAATTCCAGATAATATTAAGTGCTGGCTTTTGGCCGGATCTTTTTTTTGGGTTTGGCCCATATGCAGTCAAATTTCCAAGTTTTAACACTTTGTGGGGGGTACAAATGGTCAAGTACAACTATTGTTTACTAGAGCTCGCTGAGAACATCAACCAGGTCAAAAAATCACGTTGATCAGATACCATTTGATATGATTTTAAAATTGCTTATGCCCAAAATACTTTGGATTCAAAATTCACCTGATCATTGCTATGGGTTTCCTCCCTCCTAAGATCCTAGAAACCTATCAAGCCCTATCAACTCTTTTGGGCTAGCTAGTTGATACAAACTATTGCTCTATTTTTCCCAGCACTAGCACGCTAGCGAATGGTGTGTCAATCCTCTAAAATTAGTCGAGGTGCGCCTAAGCTGATCCTGAGACCTTAGTTATCAAAAAGTTGTTGACACTACCATAGCACACTAGCATGAGTGCTAATTGCAACACTATTTGGAGGGTCTAGCATTTTTGTTAAACAAAACATGTTTTCTCAGTAAATGTTGCTCCTGTTTTTCATGTGCATTAGAGACAAAACCAAAACACAACCAACGAAAATTGGATTTGAAAATGCGACATTTCTCAATCAATTTTCTTGGAACTGCAAATTCCTCAATCATTTTGAAGAAAATTAGCCTGCCAGAGTACAGCACATGCCGCAACTCTAATATTGACTTCAAATTTGAAGATCTCAAATTTATATGACATGTGACAATTTGACATCTCTAAAGTTGGCATTACAAGGTTTTTTTTAATTGAATCCAACACGGCTATGGTTGTTTTTGACAGTTGCTATCGAATTTGAAAGCGATTTCCTCCCGTCAAATTGTTTGAAAGTCAAGATTGGAGATATCTGTGGCGCCAATTCTCTTATTTTTGGAAGCTCTGCAGAAGATCCGACTCCACACGATGATGCTCTAGTTCTAAAACAAGAAAAGAATTCCAAAAGAAAAAAGGATTTATACTTAAACTCTTCTACTGTAACTAAAACCTCAATTATGTCTCCATGTAATGGATCTCTAAGTGTATGGTTCAAATGCCTTCACTCTGTTGTGTGGAGAGTGCCCCTACAAAATCAACAACATATACATAGAGAAACTTGAATTATTGCTCAATTCATTCAAACTTATTAACCAACAAATAAACATATCTCAGAAGAAACGAAAATGGAAAAACCAATGTAGCTGTCTAAAACAATCCAAGTTATGAGAGAGAGAGAGAGAGAGAGAGAGAGAGAGAGAGAGAGTCCCCTAACCAGCAATTATATATCCCTCTTTATGCTGAATCTTCTATGTATTCGGTGGTCCAGTTACCATCCTTGCCCTTTTTCAATCTCCGCGGGTAATTACAGCGAAACACATATGACGCTTCCCCTTTCTGCTCTTGCTCTTCCCAATCATAGTCGGTAGGGATAATCAAACTTTCCTTATGCATAATTAATGCATAACAATGGGCATCCTCTGGAATTGAAATTCTCCTATGGGAATTGTCATTCGGATTGAATGCCCATATTTGCCAACCCTGTTCCTTCCATGTCCAAACTCGAGTTAGGATTTCGCCATTCTTTGTATAACCTAATAGCTCCAACGACTCATTATAGGGACTAGAGGTCAAAGAATTTGAAACCACGACCATAATAGTCCAAGATTCTTGCACACCGTAATCTTTCATTACTAATAGCTCAACATTGTTTTCACTATTGCCTGAACGAAACATACAAAGGCATCCATCCAAAGTTCCCAATCCGCAAATGATATCTCCGTCCTCACCTCTAGGATACGGCATCGGTATCTCCTTGAATTCATCCATTCGTGCATCGAAGTAAATAATTTGGTAGGGCGAAAGGAAATAATTACCTGAATCATTGATCTTACAGGCATACCAATGAAGATTTTCATTGACTATAGGCCCCGATTCCACTGTAGGTACCCTATACGGGAAGTGAATCACTGCCCAACTTTTACTTTTGAGACTACCAACCACTACAAATTCACCTCCGTAACTAGGAGTCTGGTGAGCAAAGGCAATAACAGGCTTGTACTCATCACTGGTGGAGTCATAGCAAAGCCCAGAACGAACTCGGTAGCTGCTGTCACGCAATCGGTCAAATGCTAGCACTTTCTTCAAGAACCTAGTCAGTGGATTCCACAAGAACAAATCCTCGTCGGTATGCATAAGCAACAACCCGTTGCACGATCCCATTACGTACCCATGCATGTTGTCAGGAACACGAACGCTTTTCATGTGAATGTGAAGTACTTCCTGTTGGTGTTGGTCAATAGAGTGAGGTGAAAAGGAATATGCTCCCGAGTCGGACAGGATGAGAACCGTCGGTGAGCCGGTTTTTGCGACGAATATGTCGGATATCAAAGAACGCCATTGCTTGGAAACGCTTGTGAATCGAGTAAGAGAATCGAGGGGTAACCTTGATAGTATTTCGACAATGATTTCTTCTGGAACAATAATATTAGGAAAACTTGATTCTGCTTTTGATGTACAGTTGTTCTTTTCCTTCCTTCTTCGCCTTCGTCGTGACCTTTTTTTCTTCCTTCCCATTCTCCCTTGGAAGTTGTTTATGGGGCTGGCTAGGGTTTTTTCTTTTCTGTTATTTAAGGAGGAGGAAGGTGGGCTTTAGTGCATTGCTAACTCTTGGGCTAGAAGGTTATTTATACCGTAACCGTTGCTAGGGTTTTTTTTTGGGTTAAATACCTATACAACCCTCGAACTATTCCTGTTTGTCTTGCTCACCCAGTGTTTTAAATGGCGAAAGGCGCACCGAGGCGCAACAGTCCCCTGGGGCTTTAGCGCAAGGCGCAAGGCGCGGTGCGCGCTTTATTGACGCAAAGCGCAAAAAAAAAAAATTCCTTCGCAAACGAGGCAAATTTTATTAGAACAAGTTTTCAACACAAACAAAACACTTGTAAAAATTTCAAATGTCATAAAACATAACATATCAATGGTTAAACGAAAGTACCAAACACGAAACATAACATATCATCCATAAAAAGCTAACATAATAATGTTTAGCCTTAGAGACATAACAAAAGGATTAAAGGCAATAAAATCTAGAGTCATGCATAGACATTAATCATCATTCTCAGAACCAAGAATTTCATCTTCAATTCCATCATCATCATCTGATAATTCTGATTTATACCCTTCCACATCTTCCTCCTCCTCATCATCCGTCTCCCATTCTCCCTCTTCAATCACCTCATCTATAAGAGATGTCTTTCCTCTTGAAACCTTAGCCTTTGGAGTTGGTTTTGCCATTTTCGCGATAGGTGTTGAGTCTATTGACTTTGAACTTGATGCTCTAGTTGTTTTCCTTGGTTCTTCGGCTCCAGAAGCTAAAGCAACATCATCCCAATTCAAATCATCACCCTCAAACACAGCTTCTTCCTCCTCCATCTTCCCAACCAACCATTCATTGCTCTCATCAATATCTTTCAAGGATATAGGATCAATGCGATCACGTTTGAGGTATCGACGTTTCAATGCTCTATTGTACTTAACAAATACCAAATCATTGAGACGCTTTTGAGCTAGTCTATTCCTGTTTTTGTGTGAATCTGCATTAACAATTAATTATACAAGGAACTTAAATTCATGATCAAACATAACTAAAGGAAGTCAATGAATGAACTTGATTATATGTACTCACATGCTCAAAGACACTCCAATTACGCTCGCATCCTGAGGAACTACAAGTAAGGCTAAGAACTTTGACGGCAAATTTTTGCAAGTCGGGAGTGTCATGACCAAATGAGGCCCACCAATCAGCTGCACACCATAGAATATTGATATTGGAAAACATTCTTAAAGTGCAACTCTTAGGACTTAAATTAGTTACTAGCTTAAGATTAACACGGTGATACCTGGTGCTCTTGTATTTCTTTGCCTCACTGCCATTGCATTACCGAAAAGTCCTTCGGCTCTCTCATACTTCATCAAGTCGGCACAAACAAGGTCTTGTGTATCATTATTGGAAATCAACTTTGTGATACATCTGTATAGGCCTCCAATGACTTCTGGAACTTTGCAAGCGTCTGGATCTTTGTAAAAAAATTCAGGATTTAAGTAAAAACCAACTGCATGCAAAGGCCGATGCAATTGGAATTCTCACCTCTTGTCAATTATCTTATAGACCTCATCATACATCGCCTTATTTTGATTGAAGGAATTTGCAATAGTTTCTTTAGCCCGATCCATAGCCTCATAAATGTATCCCATTGGAGGCTTGACTTCTCCATCAACCAATCTAAGTACCTTAACAAGTGGGGATGCGAACTTGAGGGCAAGGAGCACATTCCTCCAAAATGAGGCCATCAACGTGACTTTTTCTACATATTTTCCTCCTTGCTCTTTTGCCCATTTGCTATTGGTTCACTTCTCTGAAGTAAACATCTTCCTTAAATTTCCCTTTTACTCATAAACCCTTTGCAAAGTCAAAAAAACGGTTGCAAACCGAGTTTTTGCCGGCTTAACGAGCTCCTTCCTCTGAGTAAATTGCCTCATCATATTCAACAAAGAGGGTCGATTATAAATATAATCATGAATCATTATGCCCTTTCCCAAGTTGTCTTCAAATTTGGTAATTTATAAATGTCTTCTAACATCAAGTCCAAGCAATGGGCAGCACACGGAGACCAAAACAAGTGAGGTCGTTTTGCCTCCAACAACTTCCCTGGTAATTGTTATAAATAAGTGGTGTTAGAAGTTAGAACTAAAAGTCTAGAATAATAAATGATTTTTAATTGTTCATAACTTCAAGTAAGTAACACAACCAAATAGCAAATTAAAGTTCTCACCTGCCGCCACATTTGCCGCAGCACTATCCGTAACAACTTGAACCACGTTTGCTTCTCCAATATGCTCCACCCACCCATCAAGCAATTCATATATCATTTCTGCATCTTTTACAATTCCAGACGCATCCATAGATTTCAGAAACATCACTACAAGAAAAAATATGTTTAGTGACGAAAAAGTGGCGACAAAATTTAATTTCGTCACTAAATGAGTATATTTGGCGACGAAAAAATAAATTCGTCACTGTTTTAACAACTTCCGCGACGAAATTATTTCGTCAGCTATTATAACTATTTAGCGACGAAATAAAATTTTCGTCACCAAATGAACCAATTTGGCAACGAAAAATATTTTTCGTCTTCTTATTACGTTTTTAGTGACAAAAAATTTATCCTTTGGTGACGAAATTTATGAATTATGCTTTGTCCCCAAATATATTTTGGGCATAACTCTTTGCTCAGAACTCCGATTGAGATAATTTAAATTGGGTTTCAACAATAACATAAAGAGCTACGAGTTTAATGTTTATCAAAATTGCTAATTTTAATGTTTAATGATTCAAAATGCCATTCAAAATATATTTTAATTTTAAATGTATGTGTTATATATTAGATATTTCAAACATATGCTGAAAAGTTTGTGTAGTGTAGTTGATTAAAACTTGCGTGCAAAACGTAGGAGACTCGGGTTCGAAACCCAGCAGGAGCAAAGAAAGTGAGAAATTTTTTCACATATAAGAATGTCTTTTGCGACGAAATATTTTGTCACCAATGGGTCACCTTTGACGAGCCAAAGGAAATAATTTGTGACGAAATTTTTTGTCGTCAAAAAGGCACAATAGGTGATGAAGAAAATTTCGTCACCAAGTCATTTTTCCGTGACGAAATTTTTCGTCACCAAAAGGCACTATAGGTGACGAAAAATAGATTTCGTCGCCAGGTAGGTATCCTCGACAACCTTTAGTCGACAAATTTTTTTTCGTCACCTATATTATTTGTGACGAAAAACATACAATTTGTGACGATTGTCATTCGTCATCCAATGCAATTTTTCTTGTAGTGCATGGTCCCCCTCGGAGAATTCACCAAAAGATTCATCAATGTTCTATTTTTCCTATCAGTCCACTCATCGCTCATTAGCGTACACCCATATTGTTCCTGGTCTTTTTTGTGCTCCCCCATCAACTTGTTAACATGTTCTACCTCTTTTTTTAGAAGAGGGACTCGCACTTGATGATAAGTTGGTGGGGGCAAACCCGGACCGTATTGCCCAATAGCCTCTATCATTGGCGCAAAACTTTCATTGTTCACAACATTTAAAGGTATCCCACAATCATATATCCACCTTGCAATAGCCTGATGAGCCCGATCTTTCAATATTTTCTTATATGGTTCATTCTCATCAATTTTTGACTGTTTGCCCTTGTCTTTTCTATTTTCCACCACCACCTCTGGTTCAGGAGTGTAGTAAGTGTCGAGAGGCCCTATGTTTCTTGGTTTCTTAGGCTTAGAATGAATAGATGCGGAGGTTGTGCTTCCGTGAGTAGAAGATTTCTTAGAACGAGGATTGGATTCAACAATATCATCGTCTAGGTCCAGGTCATAATCATCATCATTCATTGTATCATCAAAATCTGGTATAGACTTAATTTGACTCTTTGCTTCATCCTGTTTACATATAAACTCCCTCATCTCCTCTCTAACCTCAGGTGGGCATCGGCGACATGCCGCCATATTCCTTTTAGCTCCTCCTGCAAAGTGTTGCTTGATTCTTGACACGCCCCCATTTTTCACTTCGTTACAAAATATACATTTCAACTTGGTATTATTGTGTGGATCAATCTTTTCGCAATACTTCCAACCAGGGTCCTTTTTACTAGAATTTTCAGATGTCATCTACAATTAACAAGTACAAATAATACCATAAACACATATAGCTACTGGAAAAAAAAAATCTAACAGCCGGAACAACCCAGGAACTTGCAAGAGGTAATAAGTAATTAATGAGAAAACAGAAGGACTCAAATGGGGAGAGAGAGAGGTATGAACGTGAGAGAGAGGGAGAGAGAGAAAAAAAACAGAAAAAAAAACTGGGAATGCGGCTCTATTTTTTGCATGCCAAACTCATCTTTACCCTTTTGTGAGTTTGGAACTCACTTGGTCCTCCTCCAAGAAAAAAAATTGCCCAGGAGTTAAAAAAAAGAAAAAGAAAATGGAGAAGACAGGCGTCATCTGGACTCTGGAGTGGCGTTAAAAGAAAAGAAAAAAGAAGGAAGAAGAGAGAAGAAGAACCAGAAGAGGAAAAAGAAAGAAAGAAAAAGAAACAGGCGTCTGGAGTCTCTGGACTCTGGACTCGTCAAAAGAAAAGAAAAAAGAAGGAAGAAGAAAGAAGAAAGAAGAAGAACCAGAAGAGGAGGAGGAGGAGGAAGAAGAAGAAGAACCTGAAGCTGCTGTCTCGATCGATCGTCGATCGCCTGTCCCTGAAGCTGTTCGGCTGCTGCTGGGTTTGAATCAGGTATGATACTATGACCGATCAGCCGATTAGGGTAGAAATTACACTTAAAAGCAAATATTATTTAGTGCATCGCGTGCGTTTTCTGCAGAATCTGGACCGTCGGATCAATTTTGGTTCACAGACAAAAGGCGTGCGCCTCGGCGCCTTGCGCCATAGCGTGCGCCTTGGCGCCTTTTCTGCGCCTTTTTGTTTTCCTCTATAGCGCCCTTCTTTGAAGCGCAGAACATGCGCTACACAGCGCCTTGCGCGCGAAGCGCGCGCTTTTTAAATCACTGCGCTCACCCCTTCATAGAATTTTGCCTACGGCCAGCTCCGCTCATTAAAGTTTTCATTTCGAGGACCTAATTCCGTTGAATGGGAAAAATGAAACGACTAATTTGCCCTTACATATATATACACATAGCAGACCCACACTTTCCTCCATCTCCTTTCTTACTCGTCTCCCTTCCTAGCCCTAACACTAAAATGCAATCCCAACCGCCGCCGCCCACCACCGTCACTACCACCGCCGCCGCTACCGCCGCCACCGCCGCTGCCACCACCACCACCACCACGACGTCCATCACCTTGCCATAGCCACCCAGAACCACCACTTCCTCTAAGTGCAAATTAGGCTTTGAGTATGGCAAAAATAAAAATCAGTTGACTCTGTTGAGTTTGCTGTTTTCAACAGCATTCCAGATCGGCAAAATTAAACATTTTTGAAACTGAAGAGGAGTTCTTGCCTCTCTGTGTCTCTCAAAATCGCGCTGCATCTCTCTATGTATATCTATCTCTGAAATTGTGTGTGTGTATATAACCCGGGTCATGAGAAACGGGTTAGACCAACACCGCTGCCGTTCCTTCACGCTTCTGGATTAGAGAGAAAAGGAGGTGATGAACGAAGAACAAAGACAACGATCGAAGAACGCGACGAACACCCAATTACACTGCACACAAATTGAAAGAGTTCCCTGCAAACGGCAATGAAGGACGTGGTGGTGGTGGCCAGTGGGTGGCGGTTGTGGCGTATTTTAGTGTTAGGCCGGGTTTCATAAAGAAGGAGAGGGAGTGCTAGGGACAATAAGGGCCATGGGAGGGCAAAATTGAAACATTTTCTCACATTTCAAAAAAATTAGGGCAAAATTCTAACAATTTTAGACGGAACCCTAACGGAAGGGGTCTATGGGACAAAAAAACTTTGCTCAGGGAGCTGACCGTAGGCAAAATTCTATAAGGGGGTAAGAGACAAACAAGAATAATTCGAGGGGCGTCTCGGTATTTAACCCTTTTTTTTTAACAGCGAAGCAAAAATTTTATTGAAACTATTGCTAGGGTTACCTTTACCATTTCTAGTTTTTTTTTTTTTTGACCAGGAAAAAAATTCAACTTATATTGATAATATCATATACAAATCGCGTGGCCCAAAAAACAACAGATACAACAAAACAATAACAGATACAATAAAACAAAAAACAAATAGCAAGAAACCACAAGAATAAAAAAACGAAAGGCGAAGCCGCTTAGCTCTGATGTCGGACCCAACTCTCCGCTCGTACGTGGAGGTGGGTGGAGGATCGCACTTAAGAATTAATTGTTGAACTAATGTTTAAAGGTAAAATAATCAGGTGTTCCTAAAGATCACCACGTGGTGTATTCAAGGGCTCCTAAGTTGGCGGAGCCAGAATTTTGGTCTGAGGAGGGCTGACATAAAAGAAATATTTTCATGTAAAAATGTACTCAATATATGATATAGCTTTGTGGTATATTAATATATCAGATATAATATCTTTTGCATTATTGTCAACAATTGCAATGCACATGAGCTATTATTTTCTGTCTATGAAAGAATTTGAAAAAGTTTTACCTAACAATGTAAGATACCTTTAATTTTTGGCTAGATCAAATCAAAATAATTCATAATTTTAGCGAATGCTATACTAATTAGATCAATAATAACCATATTACATGTAATATTAGTAAAATATTTTAAATGTCGAAAGGGGCCCGGGGTGGCTACCTCCGCTAGAGGGTTCAGTAGCCACCTGTGAATCGCAATCAAATAATTGTGTGGTGTTAGGAATCCTTGAGTGCCACTTGAAGGCCTCAATAATATAATTACTGATCAAAGCTATATATATATATATATATATATATATATATATATATATATATATATATATATAAACCTTAGAGTATCTATCTGGGGGGTCAAGTTTGATCTCAAACAACAAAGAAAGAAAATTTCTTTTTTTTCTTACTTGCTCCACTTTATAACTGTTAGTAGGAAAACTTAGCAATATAGAAGTCCAGAATGATTTTTGCGAATTCTTGGCTATAAAATAGAACGAAATCTCAGTATGTGAAAGTTGTAAGTAACCGATCGATATGGCCGCTTGATTTTACGCCGAAGACGAGAACTATTGACCATTGAGAATTTTATTTGTTTATATTGATGAGTTGTCAAGTCGTAAGAGTTTCTTTATTTTACGCCGAAGACGAGAACTATTGACCATTGAAAATTTTACTTGTTTGTTTATGTTGATGAGTTGTCAAGTCGAAAAGTGAGAAAGCTGCACCGAATAGTATATTACACTTTTGCTTCTTCTCTTGGAGGAGAAATTATTCGTTGTCCTTGGGGTAACACGTCATTTTGCCAGGTAGCGCATTTCACCAATAAAAATATCCACTGAAACACATTCTTTTCTTCTCTCCCCTAGATACAGACCCTCTCTCCCTCTCTCTCGGGTTACAAACTTACAACCACCTTCTCTCTCCAAAAATAGGCGTGTAGATTGGCTGCACAAAAAAAATCCGGTGAAACTAGTTCAGATCGATCTGCTACAAGTACCTTTTGAATTTTATCCATGAATTATTGGTCCGGACACAAATTTGAAAATTAAAAAATCGTGAGATACAGACTAGAATTGAATTTTCATTTGAAAACCATGGATTATCCGAATCAGACCGCGAGATATTTGCGAAATAAAAAATAATAATATATATGTAACATATACAATAGCATGTATATGCATGCGTGTGTGTGTTTATATATATATATATATATATATGTATATGTATTTATTTTCGTAAGACAAGTTAGAATCTGTGTGACTGGATAGTGGATCTGCATGTATTTAATTACTGTAGTTTTTGCTCTAGTATATGATGTAATGTGTTTGAGAACCTGGAATTTTTGGTTCTTTTTTTATGTTTTGTCCTTATTAAAAAAAATTCGCATTTATTTGTTTTGCGCAAATTTTGTGTGAATTATTGATTCGTCTCGATGAGAGGAACTGCACAATATTTTTTTTTACTTTTACCCTAGTATTTTTTTTGTAATATCCAAGAGACATTATCTTGTATATTTTCAAAATATTTGGGTAAAAATCATAAATTTTATTTTAAGACTGTTTTTTAGGCTTTATCTTGGATATTTTTAAAAATATTCGGATAAAATTCAAAATTTCTACTCTTCCGATTCTTCTCGTTGAGATGAATCAATAATTTACAAAATTTTAACGCAAAACTAACAAAAACAAAACTTTTTTAAGTAAGGACAAAAAAGAAAAAGTAAAACAATCTAAGCATAACATAGCGGGTCTTTTTAAGGCCCTGTTCTGCTAAGGTTTTTATTTATTTTTATTTGTTTAGTACCTATTTTACGCTTTACGAGATAAATCATTATCTCTCCATATATCACTTTTAATTCAAAAAATAAGCATTCCTAGTTAGTGGAACGAAGCCTTAAAAGGTGTTTCTGGTAGTAAATAAATTGTGAGGAAATTTTTTTATTGCAATCAAGTTGTTAGGTGTTTTCGGTAGTAAATAACTTCAACTGTCAAGTTATTTCCGGTAATGAATAAATTGTAGATGTGATGTGAGTGAAAAATTATTGAGAAAGAAAATTTTATTGAGAAGTTATTAGTTAGTGTGAACAACATGCTAAAATATCAAAATTTGTTGATTTATGTGAACGACGTGGTAAAAATGCCTTTACTCTTTTTTTTCCCCCCCTCAAATTGTTACCAGAACACCCCTTAATCTTGTAGATCTTTGGTCCTTTTGCTTGTTTTGGCTTTTGATACACAGAACCTGAGTTTGAATTTTTTGATCGATCTACACGCCTATGATTTTAGAGAGAAAGTTGTGTTTAGTGCAGAGAGAAGAACGTGTGTCATTGGATTTAATGCCTCAAACAGGGCTAAACTTTCTGACTAACAATTTTACCCACAAGGCAAATTTTTATTGGTGAGAGGCAAAGTAAACGTGTTGCCCTTGGGGCAATGAATAATTTCTCCTATTGGAGAGTCATTTGATAACATGGCTCTCGATAAACATTGATTTAGCCTCTTGTGCACCCATTATGGATAGGCCTGTCAATAAGCTGGATCCGATCCGGATCCGACAGATCTGAATTCGATCTGGATATGATAAGATCCAAATTCGATCCGAATTCGAGAAGTCTCGAATTTGATAGTGGTAATCCAGATCCAAATCTGAAAACTTCGGATCCGATATGAAATCTGAATCCAATCTGAAAACTCTTTTTAAAAAATTTTAGCAAAAAAAAAAAAATTTTCCGAAAAAATTGAAAAAATAAAAAAATAAAAATACAACTTCTTAAACATTTTTTTTCAAAATAAAAAATTTGCTGTTTTTAAAAAATAATAAAAAATAAAGTTCGGATTCGGATTGATAACGGATTTAATCCGATCTTATCCGAATCCGATCCGTATTTGATTACCGGATTCGGAATATCGGATCGACAGTATCGGATTCGGATCCTAATCAGAAATTTCGGATCGGATCCGGTCCATTGACAGGCCTAATTATGGACTTCATCCAGAGTGCAGAAACAATGTTGAAAATGGTTTTGTTTCCAAAATTCGCGAAGTATGAATTTCAATGTCACAAATCAAGTTGATAATCACGTGATTGTTTGGAACTTCTTTTGAAATTGTATTCCCAAAATGTAATGTATCTTGGTCGCGATCAAAAAAATTATTTTGGTCACTAGGATATTTGTGTCGGACTACCTTGAAATGGCACAGATAGTTTACTCGTCAAGATTTACAAAATGCGGATCATCATAAAAGTCGCATTCCGTATACATTGTTTTCCCTCTCAACGCTTCCTCATCACAGTTGTAGCCCCGTAGGCGTAACCAAACTCTGTCCATACATGATTGCATACGTACCAAAGCAAAATCAAGGTCATATCTGGTGGTTTATCATCATTAGGTTCATTGTCATCAAGATAATATTTTTTCATCAAATCGCAACAACCACTTAAAATAAGTTTGACTATTACCGCTTCACCATATTATTTGTGCAGCCCAATGGCACCGAAATCCTTTACTAAATGCTCTGGAAAATCCGTATAATTACTTGATCGATCTCAAATTTGATCATATGATGAGCATACAAATCCAAGATTTTTCCATACCATATTGTTTCATTGATTAATACATCAATATTGCTTCTTCTTTGGTTTCCTAAATTGATCCAACGAGACATGCATGCTAAGGCATCCACCTAAAGTTCCTAACCCGAGTATGATTCCGTGCTTAATTAGCCCTGTGGCATTGGGATTTTCTTAGAATTTACTAACCCACGGGTTGAAAGTAAATAATTTGGTAGGAAGAGATGAACTCGTCCTCGATCTCCAAAATTTTGAATACTAGCAAACCTATGCAATTGATCTTTCACTATAGGCCTCGGATTTACCGCACCAACATCGCATGGAAAACGAACATTACTTGTCCAGGTATTGCTTCTAAGACCTACAAACTTAACGGCCGATTCACCGGCCCAATCTGGGGGCTATGAGTAAGTGCCATAACAACCTGTAGAAGAGTGTCGAAGGTACGATAACACTTTCTTGATCTTCATAGTGACCTGATTTCATAGGAACAAGTCATTCTCGTCAATTTCCAAAAGCAACAACCTGTTACACGAACCAAATAACTCTTTGTCCATGGTTTGTGGTGTGCTAAACTTGACACGTGAATTGGGCCGGCCTGTATTGGGCAGAGACAAGCGAGTGGGTAGATCGAACCCACCAGAGGCAAGCTGGGCCAAGCGGTGGTGAGCGGCCTAGGTTAAAGCCCACGATCTGCTTCATGGCGGGCCGGTCGGTGCCAACGGTCGACCCGATCTGAAGTGCCGATGTGTGCGGTGATCATTCCAGATGGCTCTGGATGTTTCTAGAAGCCTTTCAAATGGGTGCACATGGAGGCCATGTGATGGCCGGTCGTCAACAACTAAGGCGGTTACGAGTGATGTGATGGACATGTGCCGTGCACACTTAACTTGGGGAACACCATTCCTAGCTATAGTACTTTTCCCTTTTTCTCCACTCACTGACTTAAGTGTCGGAGGGTCGTTTGACTGGTCACAACCATACGGCTTGTTTTGCATGTCATTTGGTGGGGGAGGAAGATGAACAGAGTTAGCCCGAGAAGAGAATTGAGAACCACCACCCACGAACCATTTTATCATAACCTTCTTCATCCATAAAAACAAATTTGGGGATCACGAGACCTGATCCATGGCAAAAACTGTCTTCGGCTTTTTCTTTTTTTCGGTGGTAATGTCGGAGATCAAAGAATACCAATTGTGATATTGATTTGAGATGATATCTTCTGGAATGTGGTGTTCTGCATTTTTTTTTTTCGGCGGTAAAGTCGGGGATCAAAAAATATCAGAAATCATGTGATTGTTAAACTGAAACTAACGAAAACAAATTCATCACCATTCTCCCCCGGGGCTTATTAATTAGGTTAGCGAAAAAATGAAATGGAACAATAGGTGGGTAAGGTTTAGGATTAAGTTTTTCTTTAGTTCCAGAAATGCAAATGTAAATATAAATATACTACCCCATATGCTTCGCCAAGGAGCATCGCTGCGTCGGCTTCAACAACAAACAACCGTCTACAGAAGTTTCACTGCATCTAATTTGCGGTCAATGGTTACATTTTGCCGTGTGCTCGGTGCTAAAAAAGTAGATTTAGAACAATGATATAGTAATTTGGATTTTGTGAATGTCATTCATACGATTACACTTTTGTCATGGGTTTTGCTTCCCGTTAAAAAGAATAAAAATTTGATCCAAAGTATAAGATAGTAAACTGGTCAGATACCAATAGGTATGTCTACATGTGGCTACACCATTGATTGAAAAATGAAGATTTGAACTCAAAACGTTGAGCAATAAAAGTCAAATATTTCCTCTTTAAACCAACCAATTGTCGCCAATGGCCTGTAGCCCAGTTGGCATCTTTTGGTTCTTTCGTTCTGTGAGACCAGGGTTCGAGCCCCGTTGTGGACATTTGTTGTTTTAGGGTTATGGACAGTCTCTAAATCTCTTGTGGACTAACTTACTGAACTCATCCTAACCCCTGCTAACGTGTGACCAAAAAAAACTAACCAATTGTCATCGGTAGTGTGGACTAACTGGAAACACAAGTGAGAGAAACTAAATCCTTTATTTTCGCCAAATTTGCTGTCATGTTTTGACAAAGCCATTCCTGTGGCCCAGTTTTTCATTTTTCTTCTTTGTCTGGTTATACAAGACAATTGACTTCATTCTTAAATGGTTTGCCAACAAATGAATGGTTTGGCTTTGGGTAACTGAACCCAGTTCAGTCCGCAAACGTACGCATTGAACGCAAATATCAAACTGAGTCTGCAGGCAAATTCCAGCTCCTTGAAAAGGCCTCAAATTCTTTAAGTGGCTCTTGCTCTAGCCTTTATGTTGTAAATTTAGCAACAGTAAGATTCTTGAAAAGAACAACTAATTTATTGATGGATACAACCTGTCAAAGGGGCTGGTAGCTTTGTCTCATAGACTTCCCTTTCATTGGATGAGAGGGAAAAGGTGATGGGATGGGTGTAAAAGATGTCCCCTGGCAAAGACTACTTTTCTGATGGGTTGAAAGGTTCCCATGTGCTATAGACCCCTAATCATGGCTTCTTCATGCTGAAAAAAGAAAGTTTGACCAGCGTACGCAAGTAGTTGACTTGCATACTCAGGCCCAAGCCTGGTCAAAGACCAAAACTGACCGATGATTGACACGTAGCAATTGGACCAACATATGCCAGTTGTACACCAGCGTGTGCAAGTAGAGTTTGGCTGAGGCTTCTTCGGTTGGGTTTGAAAGGGTTTAAAAGGGGTTCAAACGCTCAAAGCTCAAACACACTAACATTTCTAAGGTGTTCTTAATCCATTTCATCATCGGGGAATCAAATGCCGTAAGTAAACTAATCTGGAGAGTCCAGATTGAGGTGTCTACACAACTATTACAGTACTACATGTCTCAAAACTACACAACGCTCATTTTCCTTTTTACAGACATGCTATTTATGATAGCTAACCAAACAATGCAAAATGCCAAAAATGCTCTTAGTGGAACGACACCTCATTTTCAATTGAGATCATAGCCAATCTCTCTTGCAAAATGGTAGTTTGAAGGTAAAAACTAAAAATTGTGTTAGCTCTTGCTCGATTTATTTCAACTATAACTTTTTTTGATCAAATGTAAGAACATATCAATTATATATCACTATTGTGTTTATTAAATTGAAAATTTCCAACAACATAATTTAATTTCGGTAATATTGTGGATTGAGGGGAAAATAAAAAGATGTAGAACAAAAATGAAGAAATAAACATAATTTTCATATTATGGTGATTTGGGAAGAAAACAAAAAGAAGTAGAAAAAAGAAAATAGGGGCCGGAGGGCCACCTGGGAATCGAACTCGCCAACCCAAAACTTTCACAACTTGTGGAGACAAACAACAACGTATGGAACTGACTTGCGCTAGTATTGGAATACTCCCAAGAATAGGCTTGGTGTTTGAAATGGGTCCTTGATGTGTATTGTCAGCAAGCGGGTCAAAGGGAACTTATTGCACTAGCTAGCAGCAGCTTCTGCAAACATTTCGGCCTCCACAACTTCCGATAAATTGGTCGTTCCAACATTTTTTATAATATCCATTTTCTCTGGATGGATAAATCCTACTATATCCGCGGTTCGGACCTACGGTATAGTGGGCACGCCATTATGTAGCTTTTTAAAAAAAAATTTGTTCAGTGTTTGTGATCCTAAATTTTGAATGAAAAACTATAAGATTAAATTAATAAATTACATTATTTGATTGATCTCATTTTACATGAGACCACCAATAAAATTATTTTAAATTATTAATTAGCTTTGGTCATTTGTGTGGATCCCAAAGTGGACTCAACAACCGAAGAAAGATCAATCACTACAGGAACATCTCGCAACTTTTGTACTGTATAGGACGCTGTAGGCGCGGTCAAAAGTCAATAAGTTGGAATCAGAGAGAGCGACTATTTGACTCTCCAATTACGGGCAAACACGTGGCACCCAGTTGACTATGCTGACCAACCAATGAAGCCGTGACGCGTGGAGTGGTGGATTGAAGTAGGTGGACCGCGGGAGTCGCCCGCAGGGGAGTTATAGGGTCCACCGCGGAACTCACCACCGCGGAACTCACTCCCGCGGGTCCTCTTCGCGGGGCCATCTGTTGGTTTATATCGAGATCCCGCGCGTCACTCCCCGGAAACGTCATAATAATCAATCGTTCGTCTCGCGAGATCTCCGCGGACCTCTACCGGAAGCCCAGAGGCAGGGCCCGGGCGGGTCTCCGCGGGGAGATAACGATCGCCGCGGGTCGCGACCTCGCTCAACGGGAATTTGGGGCTTTCTTGTGGTTTGGCGGCTTGGAATGTGAGGTGACGCCGCGGGAAAACGAGCCCTCCCGCGGAAAATCGTCCGCGGGAAGGCAAGCTTTCCCAAGGTCAGGAAGCACAGGAGGGACATGTGTCGGGGACTAATAGGACCGCCGTTCTGGGCCTATGTCAGGCCCAGGTGCCCTATAAATACCCCTGACATTCCCAATGATGGGAGAGAGGACCTTTTTCTGGGAAAAAGTGAGTGAGCACTGAATTTGAGGGAGGAGAACATTCTTCCTCGAGAAAACGTGTGACCTCACTTGCCAGAGCCCGGGAAAGGTTGAGTACCCCGCGGAAAACTAAGGAGACACGCTGCCTCTGTCTTTCTTGTGCTTCTTGCTCACACTCCTCTACCCCACGAGATCTCACTCATCTTCCTTCGACTAATCATCAACCAATCACACCTCTCCAGCTCACGGATAATCACACGTAAGCGATCCCGTACGACCCCCATCACCCACATTTAGGCGACTCTGCTGGGGAGGTGTTTTTTGGTTTATGGTTAGTACTCGGTCCAAAGAATACGTCGAACCGCCGCGCCGAAGAGTAATGGCGACACCAGAAAATACCGTCCCAACCCCCGAGGACGTCGGAGAAACAAACAATGCAGGTGCGTCTGCACAAACGCTACGCGCCCTCCAAGAGGGTCAGCGCCAATTTCTCGAAACACAGAAACAACTGCTGGCGGCCTTCACAGGTCTCACGGAGCTCATTTCGGCAGCACTACCACGAGCCACAGTTAGTCAAGGTGACGATGTACCACAGAACCATGCTGGTGGGAGTACCAGCCAGACGGCACAACACCTACAGCCTCAACTCCCTTTGTCTTCCTCGCACCCTCTGCGCGGGGTCCTTGTTGGCGGAATCGCTGCAAACTCGTCCGACACCCGAGGCAAAGAACCCGCCATAGACGGAGCCGGTGCACCCTCGATGGGCCCCTACATCACGTTGGCAGAGGTCCAAACCTTGCTAACACAACAGAAAACTGTCGAAACAAGCCAGAAGGAGGCTGCTGTCGCGCAAGCCAGCCACACCGCTGCTGCGGGACAGTTTATGACTCTAGCAGATGTACAGGCCCTCCTCAACAAGGAAAAAGCCAGCACGGTCCTACCTTCTTTACCGAGCCCAGACATTCGCCCTCCCTACCCTCTGGCTGTACTATCTTCACCCTATCCGGAAGGGTATACCCCCCCCAAGTTTGTAAAGTTTGATGGCAAGGAGGGTAGCGCCCAGGAGCATGTCGTCCGTTTCATTGAATCTCTTGGAGCCCACGCATCGGACTCCAACCTACGCCTCCGCGAGTTTTCAAAGTCTCTCACGTCGCGAGCTTACACATGGTACGTCAATTTGGAGCCTTACTCGATAGCCACTTGGGAGGAAATGGTGAATAGTTTCTACGCCAAATTCTTCCAAGTACGCGAGAAGGTGACAGTGATTAGCCTAACCAAGGAAACGCAGGCAACTGGAGAGGATGTCGTCGATTACATCAGGCGATTTCAAGACCGTGCAGTAGACTGCACTGAATCAGTTAAAGAGGCCCAACTCGTTGAGATTTGCATCGGAGGGATGATGGACGAATTCAAGATGCTCCTGGTTAATTTGAGATTGGGTACTTTCTCCGCGTTGCTGGAATCCGCGTACAATATTCGCCACGTGGTTAAGCCGCTAAAGCGGGATAGTTGGAAGAATAAGCCCGCGGTGGCCGCGGTTGCTGCCGCGGAGGCACCACGGGGACAGCAAGCCGTCGGGACAAGAAAACGGAGAGAGCGCGAGCCGGGGCCCGCGCCAGACTATCCATGCAGTATGGATGAGGTCCGGGCCTTGGTAAACGCATGGATAGCGGATGGTGAACTGGAGCTCCCTCCCGTGGAGTATGAGCCAACACGAGAAGACCGTGAGAGCCCCCGGTACTGCATGTATCACAGACACACCAGACACCCGACCAGCGACTGTTGGTCCCTCAAGCGACTGTTCAAACGCAAGCAAAACGCCAATGAGCTTCGGATAGGGCGTCGCGACATCCGTGTCGAGCCCTATCCGGCTCACGGCGATAATGCCGGCGCGGTAAACATGGCAGAATGTTATCCGTTCATGTATGAGGAAGCATGGGATTCAGATTATCACTCTTACTCCGATGAGGAAGCGGACGGGTCCGCTTATATGGTGTATTGCCACGAGATTGTTGACGAAAGCGAAGACGTAGCAGCCCCCATGATCGCACCAGATCCTAGCAACTCAGCAAAAACCTTGCAGAATAGCGTGAAGTTCCGTACGTTCTTTGACGGGTTCGGCTTTACTCCTGCCGCCAGACTAGAGATAACTAAAGCCATTATCAGCATCGCGGAGATTCACCAAGAGGCATGTATGTCCGTCGAGGGGTCCTTACCACGGACCATTCGTGACGAATCCAATTCGGTTACCTTCTCCGACGCTGACAGGGCAGCACCCCATCCCCACAACCGTCCCCTGTACGTGACCTCCCGTGTCAATGGGGTCGAGTTGAAGAGGACGTTTCTCGATGGCGGGGCCTCCATTAATCTCATGCCCATCCCAACGTTCCGCCGACTAGGGATTCAAGATAACCGAATAGTGGACTCTCCCATCACCATCACGGGTTTTGGGGGTGACAGAAGGCGATCCCTGGGATATGTTGTGGTCAATTTGGAAGTAGGACCAATCCGCTCTGCCACAAAATTCCACCTAATCGATGCGGACCCCAACTACCACATCATCCTCGGGCGCAGTTGGATGCACAAGTACGCGGTTGTGCCATCCAGCTACCATCAGTGTCTCAAGGGCGTTTGGGCAGGCAAGAGGGTAACTGTCCGCGCTTCGGAAAGCCCGTTTGACACCCACGAAGCCCATCTCTCAGACACTGTATACTTTTCGGGGTTAGGCGACACGCCGCAGGCCATAACTACACGGCCACGCGGTGCTGTAATCCCACGATGGGAGGACATACGCGATATTCAGCGCGGGGACCCCAGCGGAAGCCCGCCGATGTTGGAGTCGACAGCCCCCCGAAAAATTGTCAAGACCAAGGAAGGGGGCAAAACCGTCTATCACTTATGACGGTCTTCCGGGGCACCGGTCAACCAAAAAGCCGATGACCCCGGGAAAACATGTAGCACCGAGGAAGACGACGTCATCCAGAAACCAGAGCCCGCCCCAGAATGCATGCAGGACCGACCCAAGCCACAGCCGGAAGACATGGAGGAGGTCGACCTCAGTGACGGGGTGGGCAGGAAGAGACTAGTTTTCATAAGTAAAAAGTTGGGCGCGGACTTCCGCGCCAAGTTGATCGATTTATTGCGCGAGAACTCCGACGTCTTCGCATGGTACTACGAAGAAATGCCGGGCTTAGATCCTCAGCTCGTGGCTCACCACCTGGATGTTTTCCCCAATTCCAAGCCCGTAAAACAAGCCCAGCGGAAATACCACCCCGATTTGGAAAAGCAAATTCAGGAGGAAATAGAGAAGTTGCGGAAGGCGGGATTCATCTGCCCAATCCAATACCCCGAATGGCTTGCCAACATTGTCCCTGTCAAGAAGAAAAACGGGCAAATCCGCGTGTGTGTGGACTTCCGCGATCTAAACAAGGCGTGTCCGAAGGACGAGTTCCCGCTCCCACACATCGACACCCTTGTCGATGCCACCTTAGGCCACCAAATGTTCTCGTTTATGGATGGATTCAGCGGGTATAATCAGATCAGGATGGCCCCGGAAGACGCCGAAAAAAACAGCCTTCCGCACACCGCTAGGTAATTTCCACTATGTTGTGATGCCTTTTGGACTGAAAAATGCGGGGGCAACATATCAGCGCGTGATGACAGCGATCTTCCATGATTTAATGCACAAAATCGTGGAGGATTACGTTGACGATTTAGTCGTCAAGTCTAAGGAGCAAGCGGAGCACCTCGCGGATTTGGCCACAGTATTCGCCCGCTGCAGGAAATTCAACCTCAAAATGAACCCTCTCAAATGCGCATTTGGCGTCACCGCGGGGAAATTCTTGGGCTTCCTAGTACACAGGCAAGGAATTGACGCAGATGAGACCAAGATCAGGTCCATCGCGGAAATGCCCGCGCCACATTCTCAGAAAGCCCTCAAACGATTCTTGGGAAAGGTATCCTACTTACGACGCTTCATTCCCGCGCTAGCAGAGATTGCGGCACCCTTTGCAGACTTATTGAAGGGAGATGCGCAATTTGAATGGACAGCGGAACACCACCAGGCCTTCCAGCGGATCAAGACGGTCCTGACTTCACCCCAGACGATGGTGGCCCCAGTTCATGGAAAACCATTGATACTATATCTCACTTCCACTACCAAGTCCATCGGGGCCTTATTAGTACAAGAGGCAGATGGGGTAGAGCGTCCCGTATACTACATCAGCAGAAAGGTCCAGGGAGCGGAGGAGCGATACACGGCCATCGAGCGTCATTGCTTAGCCTTGGTCTTTACTGCACAAAAGCTCAGACATTACTTCCTCTCATTCCCCA
Source organism: Rhododendron mucronatum var. ripense (assembly GCA_019656295.1). Lineage (NCBI taxonomy): Eukaryota > Viridiplantae > Streptophyta > Magnoliopsida > Ericales > Ericaceae > Rhododendron > Rhododendron mucronatum. The sequence continues at coordinate 1,126,777 of BPLT01000026.1, forward strand.
TACAGATTATCACCAAATCCGACCCAATCAGGTACCTCTTGTCTAGACCCGCGCTCACAGGCCGCGCAGCGCGTTGGCTATTGGCCCTAGCCGAATTCGATATCTCCTGTGCCTCGCCAAAAGCAATCAAGTGTCAAGCACTCGCGGACCTCCTGGCACAATTTCCAAGCGGCCAATGCGAACCACTCGAAGAGGCTTTACCAGGCGAGAATTTCGAAGCTTTCGCGACCAGCGCGAACAATCCCCACTGGACGCTCAGCTTCGACGGGGCCGCGGGTAACGAGAGCGGAGGAGCGGGAATAGTATTACGAAATGACGAGGCTGGAGAAAAGATCCAGTTGGCTTACAAGCTAAGTTTCCCTTGTTCCAATAACGAGGCGGAGTACGAAGCCTTGATTTTGGGTCTATTAGCTGCAAGGGAGCGAGGAATCAAACACTTGAGAATAGCGGGAGATTCAAAATTGGTGATATTACAGACGGAGGGGGTGTACGCGCTGAAGGAGCCAACACTAGCCCCATATCGGACTACTGTGCAGAAGTTGACCAAGTCCTTCGAAAGCATCGACATTGTGCACAAGCCTAGGTCAGAAAATCGTTTCCCCGACGCCTTGGCAACGCTGGGGGCAAGAACGGAGTTCGAAGATGAGAAGACTTGTATAGAAATTGTAAAGAGGTTCGAGCCCTCCGCGATTTCGAATTTTTCTGAACCAACGGAGGATTGGCGCGGAGCTATTAAGATACAGCTGAGCAATGGTATGGGACACTTATCTACCGCGGAACTTTCGTGCTTTCTGGTCTTGCGCGGGGAGTTATATCACCGCGCCCCTCAGGGTTGGTTAGCGCGGTGCGTGGACGCGGCGGAGGCACAGGGAATCTTAAATCGGATTCATGATGGCAATTGTGCGAATAACGAAATAGCGTTGTACCGGCGAATTCAGCGACAGGGCTATTACTGGCCCAGCATGAAAAGAGACGCGGAGCTGACTACAAAGAACTGTACGCGGTGCTCCTTGTACGTGGCCAAACCCGAATGCCTGAGGGTGAGCAGCGACAACCAGGAAAATGACTGGAGACAGGTATACGTGGATTATTTACGAGAAGGAGCCTTACCCTCAGAGCGGGCAGAATCCGCGAAAGTCATCCGCGGGGCCCGACGGTTCTTCTTGCAAAAAGGGATGCTGTTCAGAAGAACCCTAGATGGAACACCACAGAGATGTATAAATGAAGGAGAAGCGGAGGTAGTCTTAAAAAACACCCACGGGACGGAACACCAAGGATGGAGAAAACTCTACGAGCAACTGATTCATTTGGGGTATTTTTGGCCCACCATGGAAAGCGACGCCAGGCAACACGTGCGGAGGTGTCAAGCGTGTCAAAAGTTTGGTAATCTAGTCCATGCCCCTTCGGTGGAATTACACTCCATCCGCGCCCCATACCCCTTCCATACGTGGGCGATGGATTTAATAGGACCAATCAGGCCAGCGTCACGAAAGAATAGATGGATTCTTGCGGCTACCGAAATCTATACCAAGTGGGTTGAAGCAATTCCGCTGAAAAGGGCTACCGGGGAGGCAGTAGCACTGTTCATCAAAGAGAACATCATCTGCAGGTTCGGGATACCTAAGGTGATACTGTCGGACAACGGGACTCCATTTATTAACCAGCACGTGGGAAATCTCCTCGACGAGTACATGGTGGACCATCATACCTCCAGTACGTACTACCCTCAAGGCAACGGACAGGCTGAGGCGACGAACAAAACCTTAATAAGAATCTTAAGCAAACTGTTGGACGAGCGCGGAGGGACGTGGGCGGACCATTTACCCGTAGCCTTATGGGCGTACCGCACGTCGAAGCGGAAGTCCACGCGCACCAGCCCTTTCAGTCTAGTATACGGAGCGGAAACAGTGTTACCCGCGGAGCTCAGAGTCCCGTCCGCGCGAATGATCCTCGCCATGGAAGAATCCGCGGAAGGAAGGAGGGCGGATCTAGAGGCCTTGGAAGAAAGAAGAGCCGCTGCGGCCATGGTTCATCAGAAATACTGGGAGTCCGTCGCTCGTTATTACAACAAGGGAGTGGTGCCGCGAACATTCAATGTGGGGGACTTGGTGTGGAAAGCCACTACCGCGGTGATGAGGGACCTAAAGACACCAAAGTTCACGCCTAGATGGGAGGGGCCTTATGAGATAATCAAAGCGTCCGCGGCTGGCCATTACGACCTGACCCGCGTAGAGGATGGGTTCCGCACGGGTGCAGTTAACGCGAAGTATGTGAAAAAGTTTTATCCGTGAAGAGCTAAATAAAGAGGAAAAGGAAGCATACCTGTGTGGTCTAATTGTTTTCCTTCTCTTGTAAGTGGTTGTCACTGTCAATCATTTTCTATATTATTTGGTTGTTCTGTCTCTTATTTAGCCAAGTCTAATGTGGCGGCCTTTTCCTTGTTAACTTTGTTTGCAATGTAATCATGGAAGCCTTAGTAAATGCTAGTCAGTGAAAAGTTGTTGGGATATCTCGAATTTGTATACTTTTGAGGTTTCTTCTATGATGTTATTGTTTGTTTCACAACACGAGTATTCCGAGATCAGTAATCATTAGACGGAGATGACACCAAATTGCAAAGGGTCAGAACATGACCCGAACACGTTAAGTCCCGTAAAGTCAGAACATGACTTACGCATTAAGTCGCGCGGAGTCAGAACATGACCCGCGCCTTATTAAGTCGCGCGGAGTCAGAACATGACCCGCGCCCTATTAAGCAGCAAGGGGTCAGAACATGACCCGAGCAGCAAACAGCGAATGGTCAGAACATGACCCGCGTGTGTTGAGTCGCGAATGGTCAGAGCATGACCCGCGTGCAATCATAAGTTTAATAACCGGTAAACGAAAAAGATGTTGGATCGCAAGGGGCGTCAGAGCATGGCCCTCGCACGATCCCGAGCTTAGTGATTGACAAACAATGCAAACATGGCCCGCGTGTTGTTTTAACAAAAAAAAGAGTGAAATGAAACGATCTTTTATTGCAAACTAAATGTGGAGTGTACTGAACAAATGGAACGATTACAATGTGCGAATAAAAAAAAAAGAAGAAAAGAAAAAGAAGAAAAGAGAAGCGGGTAGAAAGAAGCTCAGCCCAGCCATTCTGAAAAAACAAGCTCCTCCGGGTCCGGGTCTTCAAGATTCAAGGCCGCAGTGGCTAACTCCGCGTCATACTTGGAGATCTGGGCGAACCTGGCCTCCAAATCTGCGACGTTCTGCCTAGCGGCCGCCAGTTGCGCGGAAAGCTGTTGAATCTCGGGCCTGATAGCCATCCTCTCCCCCGCGGCCCTCAGCGCGGAACTCCTCGTGCTCAGCCAGGCCAGATCGAAGCCCATGGCCGCCATGTCCTGCGCAACCTCTTGGAGGGCAGCCTCTACCTCCGCGGTGAAGTCCCTCAGACGCAGTTGTGCCCAAGGAGCAAGCACCTCGTGAAGGTCCCTCAAGAGAAGTCCCCCGAGCCGGGCCGACCGCGGACTGAATGGGGCGAAAGTCTCCGGGTGTGCGCGGGCTATGGCGTTGAGAAGAGGATAGTAGACTTCTTCCACAGGAAAGCCCGCGGGGAACAGGCGTACCGGAGCTTCCGATTGTAAGGTCGCCGGCCCCTTCCCATGAGCCGCGACCGGGCTGTGCTGAGGAGGAGGACGCTCCCTGGACTCAACCTCGTCCCTGTTCTGCTCGCCCATGTTTTATTCAGCAGCAAAATCCCCAAGAGCAGCACTCCCTTGGCCTCCCAGAATATCGTCAGTCTGTATGAAAGTCATGCCTTTAAATAAGGAATTCAGATCTGAGTCAGTAATGGAGGTGGGCCCCCCAATAAATGCTTCGTTTACCTCCAGCTGTCGGTCTTCCGCTGAGGGCGGAGGCTGGCGCGGCGAGGCCAGTGCGCGGTCCAGGCTCGGACGCGGAGAGGCGGTCTGAGAGGTCGAGCAGGCCGGTGAGCCTGGAGCAGTCCTGCTTGTTGAGGCGCCCTCCCCCGCGGAAGACCCTTGTCCTTGCAGGAAAGGAGCGTTGGAGATGCCGGGGGAGCCCGCTGCCACGCGGTCCAAGAAGCTGGTCGACGAGGGGACGCGGGCGCTGGAGGAATGTTGCTGTGACCCAGAAGGGGCAGCGGACGCTGTCACTCGTGGCGAAGGCACGCCGCCGGGACTCACGGTACGAGGGACCAGGGCCTCCAGGCCATCATCTTCCTCTTCCCTCAAAATCTGGGCCGCGGTCGTTGAGATGGGCCCGGCGGTGGCCTCTGTTTGGCCGATGGATTCGCGGGAGCCCATTGGGGGTGGCGGCTCGCGGGCTTCAGAATCAGCTGCATGAGGTGGAGAAAGGTCTCGGTCAATAGAGGAAGGGATCATGTTATCGGACTCCGCGGAAGAAGAGGGCGAGTCCGTGGAAGCCGTGTTGGGGTCCCCTCCGAGGTCCATAATTGAGGGTTCATCAGGTAACGTACCTCCAACCACCGCGGAAGTCTCAGGCTCAGGCTGAGGATAGGGAAGAGGCTCCGTGCGAGGTTGGATCAGCTCTACTTCCCTCGCCCCGGCAGTGTCTGTCGCGGGAGCCCCTCCGAAGGCCAGAGTTTGGCTCTGCATGGCATGGAAGCGGACGCTCAGAGGAATGTCATCTTGATCAGGACTGCCGTCATCCTCTATATCGACGATAACGTCATCGCGACCGCCCATGCCTGCATCCCCGTCCCCGTCCTCATCATCGTCGGACTCAATGATCACTGCAAAGACAAGATAAAATGAGTACAAGTGAGGGATGTTAATGGCGGAGAATAGCAAGGTAACAAGTACGAGACATACCTTCCAGACGACGCCGCTTAGCGAGAGCAGCGGATGCGGCCCCCAGCGGCTGTTCCTCCGCGGCATGTTCCTCCGACCCTGCGGCCGCCTCTGGCTCGAAGGCCACAAAGGTGCTGGCATCCAGCTCCCGCTGCTGAGAAAGGAAAATAACGACAGGATAAGTACTGAGAATAGTGGTGAAGATGCATGCATGCGCTGTTGATGGACTGAAGTATAGCATGAGAAAAAAGAGTACCGTGCGAAGACGCTTGCGTGGGCGTGCTCCTCCCGTTGCGGGAGTGCTTGAGGAGGTCGGCTGGGAAGTTGCCCCCGCGGCAGGCGGGTGAGCACGGGCGCGGGAGGCCCGCGCCGGAGCCTGCCGTGTCGTTGTTGGAGCGGTGGAAGGTAGGCCCAGCGGGAACGCTACGCTCAGAGGCGCGATGTCCGCGGCCACCATCATGCTATGAGGACCGCGCCAGTCCACCCCCTTTATCTCCGTAATGGCCCTTAAGGAGGTGTCCCGACTGCGGATCTCAGGCACAGGGAGGACTTCTGGTTCTCCGCTGACAAAGAGGAGGAATGTGTCCAGGTTCCTCCTCCAAAATACGCGGAATTCCGCGGTGTAGCGTCCCACCTCGTCCCTACTTGGGATGGGAAGATTCCCAAGATTGGCCAAGATGCTGGAGGTATGAGGCCGCGTGAAGCGGCGCTGAGAGTCGATGAAAGAAGATGGCGGTGGGGCGTGCCCTGGCACTCCTTGATCGAAGCTCAGCTGCCGCGCGAACCTGTCTGGCCGGTAGACAGACACGCCGTGCGCCTCGCCGTTGAGGAACGGCACCCACCCTGGCAGAGCAATGAGGGCGGAATTGATAACCGCTCGGGCTATCGCGTTGTTTCCGCTCATACTGGATAGGGAAGAGCGAGTAGGCAGGAGGCATTGGCCCAGACCAACAATCCCGGGGGAGGCGACGGCGTAGGGACGCGGGACGAAGTTCCCTGGAATGTCACAGGCCTCACTCCAGAGAGCATCGCTGCTCGTGCCAATCCATCGTTCTGAGCGGGACCTGCTAGCGGACGCCAGAAAACCTCGAGGGACCGGAGCAACGGCGGGAAAATGCTCGAAAAAGTAGGCCAGAAGGAAGCCGGTGTGGGCCATGGAAAGGTGGTCGCACCTCCCCAGAGACCGCACGTGGTCAGCATGGACCAGGTCCAGCTGGCAGTGAAGGGACCCCAGGAAAAGAGGAGCAAGCGCGACTGGCTCGCCGCGGGCAAGCAACACCGCGAGCGGAAAGACCGCGGGAGAGGGGCTGTCCGCCGGGTAATCTGGGAAGACGAAGTAGGATAAGAAAAAGGCGAAGAAGCCAGCCATGTAGAGCCGCCCCTCGTAGTGGGGACCAGCAACAAAGTCGCGCGGAGTCCTGTCCGCTACCGACCTCACGGGCTGAAGGTCTTTGAAGAAGAAGCGGATCCAGCTCGCGAATGAGGTCTTTTTGGCGTTGGCAGCAGCACTCTTGCGAACGCCCTGGGCCGTGAAGATTGGGCCAGATTGGGCTAGCTTGCCCAACCTCCTAAGCTCCGCGATGTCATGCTGGTCCGCGGAGGAAAGATTGTCGAGGTCAAGAAGCGTGGCCCCTCGCAGGGGAAGACGGGTGAGGATCACCACGTCCTCCAATGAGAGCCCACTTTCGCCCCACGCCCATACGAATGAGTGGGTGTCGAAGCTCCACCGCGAGCATGCGTGGTTCAGGTTCCTCAGAGCCGCTCCTTGCCTCGGGATGCTCAAGCTCCGCGACAGAACTACGGCGTCATAAGCACCGCTGGCCATCAGAGTCTGCTTCAAGGCGGCGTTCCCCGTCACCTCGTCGACCCATTCAGCCCAATCGGAGGGTGGCGAGGTTTGGGCCCCAAACCTGCACTCCGAGTAAGGGAAGTCCCCACGCTCCAAGCAGAAGCGTGAAACAGATGAAGGATTGACAGGCTCCGCGCTATCCACACCGGCGGGGACCACAAAAAAGGTGGGGTCAGTGATGGAGGGCTCCTCCACGACCTCCGCCGTGTAGGCGGCCACCTGTGTCCAAAACGGGTCCCCTACAGATTGAAGATAGGGGGCCCTCCTCCATTGGTCCGCGGTAGGGACGGGCTCTTCAATAGTTGCACCACGTGCGGCCATGTTGATTCTTTATGAGAACGAGAGCGAAAAGAGAAAGACGGCGTTTGAAGAAGAACAGAGAAAGAAAATGACAGCTTTTGACTTGAGATTGAACGGTAGGTGAAAAGGAAGTGACGGATAAAGTGACTTATATAGTAAGCATATTGGGAAGGCATTTATTGCGACCGTACACCAAAGGTCACGATCAGCATGCGAAGCGACGCCGCCCATTCAGTAGCCTCCTCACTCCGCGCGACGCTTCGAGTATGACCGCGGAAGACGGGAGTCCTTCGCGCGCGGGCGACGACCCCGTCAACCGCGCGCGGGGGGCATATGTAGGCGCGGTCAAAAGTCAATAAGTTGGAATCAGAGAGAGCGACTATTTGACTCTCCAATTACGGGCAAACACGTGGCACCCAGTTGACTACGCTGACCAACCAATGAAGCCGTGACGCGTGGAGTGGTGGATTGAAGTAGGTGGACCGCGGGAGTCGCCCGCAGGGGAGTTATAGGGTCCACCGCGGAACTCACCACCGCGGAACTCACTCCCGCGGGTCCTCTTCGCGGGGCCATCTGTTGGTTTATATCGAGATCCCGCGCGTCACTCCCCGGAAACGTCATAATAATCAATCGTTCGTCTCGCGAGATCTCCGCGGACCTCTACCGGAAGCCCAGAGGCAGGGCCCGGGCGGGTCTCCGCGGGGAGATAACGATCGCCGCGGGTCGCGACCTCGCTCAACGGGAATTTGGGGCTTTCTTGTGGTTTGGCGGCTTGGAATGTGAGGTGACGCCGCGGGAAAACGAGCCCTCCCGCGGAAAATCGTCCGCGGGAAGGCAAGCTTTCCCAAGGTCAGGAAGCACAGGAGGGACACGTGTCGGGGACTAATAGGACCGCCGTTCTGGGCCTATGTCAGGCCCAGGTGCCCTATAAATACCCCTGACATTCCCAATGATGGGAGAGAGGACCTTTTTCTGGGAAAAAGTGAGTGAGCACTGAATTTGAGGGAGGAGAACATTCTTCCTCGAGAAAACGTGTGACCTCACTTGCCAGAGCCCGGGAAAGGTTGAGTACCCCGCGGAAAACTAAGGAGACACGCTGCCTCTGTCTTTCTTGTGCTTCTTGCTCACACTCCTCTACCCCACGAGATCTCACTCATCTTCCTTCGACTAATCATCAACCAATCACACCTCTCCAGCTCACGGATAATCACACGTAAGCGATCCCGTACGACCCCCATCACCCACAGACGCTACCATTTGCAGCCACAAAACCATTACAGGGACCCGGCTTCCAGCTATAAGATCAATCATGGAAAGCTAGCCTTGCTATATATGAGTATGATGTGCAGGCCTAATTTCATGATCAGTTGGACGGTTTGAAACCTCGGAAGCCCAAACAATGTTTAATTGCGGATTTTTCGATTTTGCAAAATTTGAACGAGCTCGGATCGGGCCCAAACTTAGTAAGCTGACTTAAAATTGCTCTGTGATCAATACACACCACCTTAAGTTCATGACACATGGTGAATTTTGGCTTAATTCCTTCATTTAGGCATTCAACTTATGTTATTTGCTGTTTTAGAAATGTTTTTAAACATTAATAACTCTTAGCGTATATTTCCATAAAAGTTAATTCTTGTTGAGAAATTAAAGTCCTATTTTTCTTTCTATTTTCCAATTTTTTTAGTTTTACCAATTTTTGAAACTTTTTATTTTTCAGCATTATTTTTAGGGTTCCTAGGGTTAAGCCTTATAAAAGGGGTTGTAACCTAATTTCTTATTCAATTTTTTCCATCAATAATATTCAGAATTTTCCCTTTCTTCCTTGTCCGCAAGGTTTGCTCGTGGATTCGAGTGTTTATCTTGTTAGGATAGTACGCTAACTATTCTCTTGTGAAATTTCACTGCGTCAGAGTACATACATACTCTGCTTGCATACACTTTTGTGAATTCCACAGCGTCTAAGACTTTTTCTTTCATTATTAGTTCATATTTTTATACTTTTTTTATTCGATTAACCCTAAAAATTACGACGGAAAGCTAAACAAATAAGAAAAATAAAAAATTAATACCGAAACAAGTTTAGTGCTCCTTTCAAGGTTTGTGGTGGCTAGGGTTGAGAGAGAGAGAGATAGGATTGAGAGAGATAGGGTTGGAGTCCTACGTGTTCATACGGTTGGGTGCTCCTTTCAAGGTTTCTATTTTTAAGTCACGAGCTTTAGATCAACTGAATGCGTACAATGAACTAGATTTCCTTCACACGTACATTAAGGCTTCCAAAAGTATAATTTTGCTTTCCCCAAGACAATTACCCAACATGGACCGAAATTATGCAGTTGTCTGGACCACAGTGAGGATGACCAATGATGATAATAATATGCAGAAGTCAAGCCAAAATTGATCGATATCAACGGGCATGTGCAGCCAATAAACATAGAATATATAAAAATTACATCATAGCATTTTGGAAGAACTGAAAGCTTTAAGTCAATTACCATCATCAATTTTTTGGGTCCGATATGATGGCTACCGCTCACCTTCTCTTCCCATGGAGGCCTCTAGGAGGCAAGAAGAGAGGCCCAAAATTATTTAAAAGAGGCCAGGCACACGCGATGCACGTGTAAGTCAAGTTTTATGTATTTTGTCAAAATTCAATCAAACAAACAATAAACGGGATGGTATCGTACATATTTGGTCAAAATCAATTTGCACAAACATCACGTGTCTCACCTCTGGTGATGATTTTTTTTATCGATATAAATTAAATTTTATTAAAAACAAAGAAAGGGAAGAAGAGATCCAACAAAAAGTTAAAATACACCTCGAAAGGACAAAGGCTCAATACACCTTGAAAGGGCAAAGGCCCACCACTGGTGATGTTGTACAGTATATATTCATTGAATCATTGAAGGATACCTTTAACAGGAGCACTACTTTTCTGTTTCCTGTATTTATTGTACGGAACAAAGCCTTCACTCAATTTTGGGTAAAAAAAAAGTTCATACAGTTTCAATTTTGGGTTGAGTCCAAGATTCCAAGTTCTCTATAGATACTTTTAAGTTTTAACAACTACTTAGCCTATTGCAATTCACAGCAACAAATTCCATTTTGGCCCACAGCGTGTAGTGCAGTCAATCCAGTCGTATATTTTGGCAATGAGCGTCTTGGATTTTAATTTGAACAATGGACGGTTTAGATCTATAGGAGCTTGGATTAAATTTGAGCTGTCCATGCCAAAATAGATGACCAAATTGGCCGCACTATACATTGTAAGGCGGTGGATACGTTTTAATTTCCGATGGTCATTTTTGCTTTGGTTGGTGTCTTGCCTTCCGATTTTGGATCTTGGGCGGCTATTGCAGATGTGCCATTTATTCGTTTAATTCTTTGTATTCTTTTTCAAAGATTAATAAATTCTTTTTCTGAATAAAAAAAGAAAAAAAATAGCAAGCCCCTAAGATATTTTTTTATGCTCTGTGTGGTACAGACGGGCAAGCTGGTAACAAATTGTGATTCGTCTAAACCTTCGACTCGTTACTTATTGTGACCTTCCTAGAGTGTACATTAGTGGCGGAGCCAGCATTTAAATTCGAGAGTGGCACTTGTCAATGAGGGCCTACTTATTGTTGTTGTGTTTCATCTGTTTAAGTGTGAATAATAAGGTTACATGTATGGAGGTGGATCCGCTAACACCAATTTTGACATCTTCTATTTTTAGAGTCCTAATAAATGATCGAAGCCACTCAACGTGTTTAAAACATATTTTTAAGAGCTGTTGTAAAAAACTAGCTCACTCTGATATCAGTAAAACCTTGATTGACTCATTCATTTTTAATCTATGAAAGTTGACAGGAATTAGCTAAAATGAACCTATAAAGGCCTTACTGATATTAGAATGAGCTGATTTTCTGTGGGAGCTCTTAAAAATATATTTAAACGCATTAAACGGCTCCGATCATTTGTTGGGACTTTAGAGAAAAAAGGTGTCAAATTGGTTTTAGCGGATCTGCGCCACATGTATATTCATGTTCTTGTAGTTAAATTTCGTACTGGCCTTTTTCTTTGTTAAAAGAATAAAAAATTACTCCAACTCTTTTAAGTTCTTCAAATACTAGCCATTGAAATATCATTATTATGAGACAAACTGTTCATTTGTTTAAAATAACATTTACAGTATCTGTGTAAAATGCAAATTGTCCAAAAACTAATTAATATAGGTGTCATCTAATTGAATTTAGCTTAGCATAAAAAAAATTGGTTTGATACTGAGGGTGCGGGCAGGGGTGGCACCCACCCAACCGCCCAACTAGTTAGCTCCGCCCATGTGCGCATACATACTAGCCTTGTTGACACAGATGCCAACTAATGTTTATCCTATAAGTGCAAAAGTTCCTACTGGTGATGTCTTACAATTGTGTTTTGAAACCTTTTTTTCTCTTAATCATTTATATTAACAAACTCTTTAGTATAAGTCTAACGAATGTAGCTAGCCCCAAGTGAAGGCTGCGACTCCTGCCCACTCCAAGTATTACAAGATGTGCATCGTAAGGCTTGTGTGCATGTGGCTGCAAATCTCCAAATTTGAGTGTCACGTGCATATGACAGCCCCCAATTACCCATCGTTCTTGCTCCTTCGTCATGAAGTAGTGAGTCACTGAGTCCTTACTTAGCTTAGTGAGTTTTACAATTATCAGAGTGCGCACGGACTCCAAGATGATCTGCAGTACCAGAATTGCCATAACAGAAGCAAAAACAAGGATTCCCAATGGCTGCATCCGTTTCTTTCCAATAGGATATTGATATGGGTTTGGTGTCTGTATGGAGAATGCTGTAAACCACAGGATAAAGCCAGAGAGAATAAATCAAGGAGTGAGTCCAATGTGGACGCGAAAATAGCTAACGAAACACTCCTGAATGATGCATAAACTTTAGCAGCAAAGAGAATCACGTTTGCAACATTTGATAATCTTATTGCAGTTGTCTCACTTCTAGCCAACTTATCCCTCACTTCTAGCAGCAAAGAGATTATGTGGCGGAGTATTATCAGCAGCAGGAGGGCTTTAATGAAATGGATGCTTTAGCAGATCGCGGATTTGTCCCTGGAATGTCAAAGGAAGAGAGGGATGAGTTGGCTAGAAGTGAGACAACTGCAATAAGATTATCAAATGTTGCAAACATGATTCTCTTTGCTGCTAAAGTTTATGCATCATTCAGGAGTGGCTCGTTAGCTATTATCGCGTCCACATTGGACTCCCTGATTTACTCTCTCTGGCTTTATCCTGTCATTTACAACATTCTCCGTACAGACACTAAACCCATATCAATGTCCTATTGGAAAGAAACGGATGAAGCCATTGGGAATCCTTGTTTTTTCTTCTGTTAGTTCCTGCAAATGCCCGGCGAGTCTGTAAAGAGCTCATTGGAGTCTTGGGTTTGACTGGGTCATGTCGAGAAGTGACCGGAAGGCTGCTAGGTTTAAGATCTGAGCTGTCCCAAGTTGGGAAAAGGTTGCCGGAGGCTGACAAAGCTCCGGCGAGGGTTGTCGGACACTGGGTTAAGCTCGAAATGGCAGAAAGCCATTGGGTACTGAGCGTTGAGGTTCGAACATCCTTGAGAAAGGTTGAAAACTCACAGATCGAGTCGATGATGAGGACAACAAAGACTGCGGAAGGATGGAAGCTGACTGACTTGATCCGAGGCTTGATGGACTGTATGGCAGCTGGTCAAACAACGACTGTACCCTCACGTCCTCTATGAAACACGATCGATCGATGAAGGATGGAAGCTGGATCGATGATGCTATGATACCATGTAAGATTACAAAGAACAAGAGAGAGAGAGAGAGAGAGAGAGAGAGAGAGAGAGGGAACGGAGGTGCACAAGGGACTACATTGTATTTCTTCTCTTACTTACCTTATACAAGATGTACAATCACTTAAATAGACAAAACGTAAGAAACCCTAATACATGTAAGGACAATAACATTAACACCATTATTCTAACATATTCTAACAGATAACACAGACAAAAATGATCATGGAAGGAACTACGTGGAAATTGGGAACCCTCTTTGTTAAGGATGCCATGGCTGGTTTCTTACTACAATCTGGGAGTTGCATGTGTGGCTTAATTAGAAGAGTATTTATATTGGAACAGGGCTTATCACATATGTAAATTGGGAGCTTGAGATAACTAGAATGCGTACAATCAAATTTCCACCACATATTGAGGCTTCCAAAAGTTCTAATCAGCATGGAGGGGCAGACTTGGTGTTGGGCTCGGGGCCCACTTAGTCAAACATGTACTACTATCTAAAACATGTGTTCCCAATTTGTCGGAATTTTGCAGTTGTCTAGATCATAAGGAGGATGACTGAAGTGAACAATTGCAGAAGTCGCCAAAATTGATCATCAAATGACATTTGCTACCAGTAAATGTGGAATCAGTTTAACTTGACTACAAGGCCTTTTTTTTGGGGGGGTAAGTAAATCTATTTCACCAAAAAATGCACCAAACTACAAGAACACTGGGGCATTCCCCTGAACTACTGAAAAACAAGAGCCCTCAACTAATTTCAATGAAAAAAGAGGATCCAAAACAAAAACCAAGACTATCCACAAAAGCTATCTACAATTGTTGAGTCTAAAGATCCTAGAAGTACTACCAAGCATCACAAAGTGACCTGTTGGGTGCCGTAAACTTGATAGAGGAAAAGGAGTGAGTTTAGCTCGGATTGCTTCAAGGATAACGTAAAGATGTCAAACCATCCAAATCCCTGTGCTTATGTTGGAAAATCCTCAAGTTAATTACGCTCCCTCCACTTAAAATAGACTATGGCAGCAAGAGATAATTTGAAGATAACACTACCCTGAATCTGGGCCCTCATAGATTTGACTATGGTGGCTATTGATCACCTTCTCCTCCCTTGGAGGCCTCTGGGAGGCAAGAATAGAGGCCTAAAATTTTCAAATGCTCAGCTATTAGCTTATTGGATTTATTACAACAGCACACCCCCAAGATATTGTATATCTTACGCTTTGTGTGGTATCGATGGGCAAGATGGTAATGAAATGCGATTAGTCTAAACTTTCGACCAGCAACTTCTTGCAACCTGCCTAGAGGGCACATACAGTTGACGTCTAATAAATTTGGGCAAACCTCTGTTATTTTTTGGTGTTAGCGTTTCATTCTAGGATTCACAATGATACAACAGCATGTAAAATGTTTACCACTGTCTATTGGGCTGTGGTCAAGTTTCGAAAGCTGTGTTAGAAACCACGGAAAGTGTATTAGAAACATGTGAGAGTTTATTGCCATATGTTGCGACAAAAGCTATTGGACTGTGTTTGAATGTTGGATTTGAGGGAAAAAGGATGGAGAGGTAAAATTAGGAACAGTTTGGATTTGGATGTGTTTCCAGACTTTTTCTTTTCCCTCCACAATTCACTCGCAAGTCCAATATCCAGCCACAATTTTGGTGCCTGTAGTACTGTTTATAGACCTAAAGAGAACAAGTGCATGAAGATGAATAGAAATTGATTCATTGGTTTGGTTATTGGCTGTTTCGGATCAATCATGGGCACGCAAATTCTTTCATGGTCTTCATTGTGTTATGGTATTTAGAGCTGGACAATGGATACGAAACACGATAACACGACACGAATCGGATACGAAGTTAGCGGGTTAAGGTTGAATATTTCTGACACTAAACACGAAAATGACACGACTCGAGAAACACAAATTCTAAATGGGTCGGGTTCGGGTTGAACACGCGAGACACAAAATTGACACGACTAACACGGTTACTAATCTATGTCACACATTAACACAAACATATATATATATATATATATATAATATATGGTATATCTGTAATTCTATATAGAGTTGGGCAACGGACACGATAATACGACACGAACAGGACACGAAGTTAACGGGTTAGGATTAAGCATTTCTGACACGAAACACGAACATGACACGACTCGAGAAATTAACAAGAATTCTAAATGGATCGGGTTCGGGTTGGGTGGTTTGTGACATGAACCTGACTGACACGACACGAATACTACCCGACACGACCTGAACATGACCCGACACGACCTGTTACCCTGGTCTAATGGTATTCATCATTGGCTGCAACTATTACATGGACTTTATTGCATAGAAAATGAAAGGATCTTCAAGTCTTTGGCTGTTACTATGAAAGCAGAGTGATCATCTCTAGAAAGGAAATTAATTAATATTTAAGCTGTTTGCATTCCGATAGAGCTGCAGTACTAGAGTGAGGAGCTGGCTCCCCACCTAGCCGGACGGTCTGATCTTTAATAACGTATGCGTAGTCGTAGAGTCCACACTTCCCGATACTCCAATATTGGCTAATAACTAGGGTTAAGAATATATATCATTACTACCATAATATTAATACCAATGCAGTTTAGGACACCTAATCATGGTGCATGTATATGCATGCTCATCAATACAGTTTAAATTAATTTGTTCCCCGGCCTGTTGTTTTCTTGAAACTTTGGTCCCATTTTGCCATCCCATGACACTCTCTCCACTGGCTAATTATCATGGGACGACTTGCCATAGTTTAAGTCTCTTTTTAAGGCTACCCCTCCTGTACCAATCAAAAACGACATAGGGAGAGGACTAGTCTTGCAAATAGACAATTCGATTGGCAAAGAAACAAAAAAGATTATTCTTGTTGAATTTACAGCTAATTAAGATCAAGAACAATAACTGTTACAGTTGTTTCTCAAGCGCATTAAAATTTTCGATAATTAACTATATTTTAACAAATTCTCATATAAAATTTCCACAAATAAACTAACTGTCACAGAACAACTACGTACTTTAGCGACTTAGAGAAATCTCAGAGAAGTCATTAGAGGGCCAAGTTCGTTAATTAAGAAGACCCAAGTCCGTTAAAAGAAAGAGTAAGGACAATGTAGAAGAAAGATAATCAATATTGAAGCTCAGCTTGAAATGATCGAATAGATACCATCTGTGATGCGCCCCATGGCCAGATTGGGGCCAAGCTCCGGTAGAGAATCCCCGTAGACGTCTGGATGCATGGGTGGTCACGAGTCCCACGTTCATCGCTTTGGTGAATGCAAAGTGAGGGTCATGTCAAGGAAATATATATAGTCCACATTGACAGACTAGCAGAGAAGTTGTACGAAAAGAGGCTACACGTGAAGGACATGTTAAGGACATATATAGTCCACATTGCTTGAGATTGGAACGGATGATCACCTAGTATTATAATATGTTGGGACCTCTCCATTGAACATCAACTAGTTTTTAGGTTGGAAATAAAGTTTTCCACAATTACAAGATCAATAACAATAACTATTCAAAGGTTAGTACATTTGTTTCTCAACGGCATTAAAATTTAGATAATACAGCTTCACAAAAAGAACGACTGTGGAGATGAAGCCCCGGAGATGGGAGACACCGGAGGAAATGGACCGGTAATGGTGAGGAATTGACTGTGGGCGACATGGGAGCCATTGATGCACAAAAAGAACGACTTGGCCTGGCTTTGTTTGACAATGTTATATGGAACTTTTATCACCTAATTCACTCATCTGCTAGAGTTTAATGCATGAGTTTCATTTAGCAAAACGGCGTCGTTTTGAGGGGGCTGCAACCCTATAATGAGCTCCCTCACAACGGGCTCCCCGAGTCCATAAAAATCAGCTTAGAGTAGAGCATCTCTAGCTCTTACACTATTATTGACTTAAACTAAACAGTTGAGTAATTATCTTTTAAACTTATCAGCAATCGTTTGCTCAAACTCATACCAAAATGAACATTTACTCAAAGTCATACTGAAATCAAGGGTGAGTTTGGCATAACTTTTCAGGATCTTTTTGACATAGTTTTGTTGTTGCTTTCTTGTAATCTTTTACAAGATTCAATTTCAATTTTTACATCATATTTTTTTGTTTCGATGAGAGGAATCAGAAAACTCTATAAATATAAATTTAAGTTAAAAACTATTCATATAAGACGATGAAAAAGACAAAAACAAATGACTTGTTCAACTTTGTGACTATCTAAATTTGTTCTCACTAATATCTACTTACCACTTGAAAGTTAACACATGGTATTCTCACATTTACTCCGTTTCGTCTTCCTCTTCATGTACTATCTAAGGGTGTGTTCGACTAAAGTAATTTTTTTTTTTTAATTAAAAATGATGTATTATGAGAAAATGACCATGTCATTATGACCTACCTCATTTTACCTCATCAAATGAATAAGTACTTAAAAAATAAAAAAAACTCAGCGTAACTTGGCCTTGTGGCCCAAAAGCACCCAAAGCACCACCCCTCTACAAACACCCAAACTCCCTTCCATCACTTAAAACACCATCACCAGGTACGGTTAAGCCTATAAAAGTGAAGGGATAAATCCTAAGCAAGGTAATTAGCCGTTCCTAGCTACAGTACTTTTCCCTTTTTCTCCACTCAAGCGTCAGAGGGTTGTTTGGCTGGTCACAGCCCTACGACTCGTTTTGCCGGTCATTTAGTGGAGGAAGAAGATGAAAGGAGTTAGCACATGAAGAGAAGTGAGAACCACCACCCAAGAACCATTTTATCATAACCTTCTTTTGGGGAACTTGATCTACAGCCAAAATTCTGTCTTCTTATTTTTTTGGGTGGTGATGTCAGATATCAAAGAATACCAATCGCAATATTATTGATTTGAGATGATATCTTGTGGAATGTGTTGTTCTGCTTTTGCTATTGTGATGTTGTTTTTCTTCCCTCTCCCTCCCCTGTTTTTCTTCTTTCCTAATTAATCTTAAGCTATTTAGTTGGGAGCTCTCTCTCTCTCTCTCTCTCTCTCTCTCTCTCTCTCTCTCTCTCTCTCTCTCTCTCTCTCTCTCTCTCTCTCTCTCCTGCTGCTGCTACTGCGCGATGTTATGAAGAAAAAGTTATATCTTTTCTTCTTCTTTTTCCCCGGAAAAGGGAGATTTTATTAGAAGATCGACCAATTGGCCAAACATCATCAAGGGCCAGATCAACAAAACGTTGGGGACAGAACCAGCCCCCAATTCTCCAATCTTACATCCAATAGGAAATCTTTAGCCAATTCGTGGAAAAAGGTATACCTTACTACCAGGGTTTTATGTTTCTTTCTTTTCTTTTGCTTAGGAGTAGCTGGAAAAGACGATTTTCTATATTTTGAGATTTATCATATCATAATTAAGTATAGGAATCATTCGATCGTTAAATTGAAACTAAAGATAAATAATTATATGGAACAATGGGTGGGTATGGTATAGGGTAAGTTTTTCTTTAGTTCCTGAAATGCAAATGTAAATAATACTACTCCATACCCTATGCTTTGCCAAGGAGCATCGGCTTCATCAGCAACAAACAAGTATCTGCAGAGGGCTCACTGCATCTAATTTGTGGTCAATGCTTGCAGTACAATCACACTTTTGTCATGGGTTTTGTTTCTCATTAAAAAGAAAAATTTGGTCCTAATTAAGTCTCATCTGGTATTCAAATGAAAGGCTACGAAATATTATTGTTAAATTCAGAATCGTTGAACTTGAACTTTTAGATCATAGTTTTAACATTACTGGCAAGATAACAAACGGTTCAGATACCAATAAGTATCTATCCGAACGAGGAGAGGGTCGCCTTTGGAAGCGTTTGCCGATTACATTAGCCTAAAAAACTCATTGTTTACAACTATGGGTGGCATTGCACCCCTACATCACACCCCCTACATATATGTGGCTCCACCACTGATTTAACTACGAAGATTTGAACTCAAACATTGAGCAATAAAAGTCAAATAGTTAATCTCTAAACTACCCAATTGTCATCATTATTTTCGCCGAAGTTTGATGTCAAATTTGCTGCCAAATTTTGTCAAAGCCATTCCTGTGGCCCAATTTTTTATTTTTCTTCTTCTGTTTGGTTATACAAGACAATAATTGACTTCATTCTTGAATGGTTTGCTACCAAATGAAAGGACTGCATTTTTTTTGCTTTAGGTAACTGAACCGAGTTCTATTCACATATGCATTGAACGCAAATATCAAACTAAGTCAGCAGTAAAATTCCAGACCCTTTAAAAGGCCTCAAGCTCTTTGAGTGGCTCTTGCTCTCTAGCCTTCATGTTGTAAATTTAGCAACAATGAGATGCTTGAAAAGAACAACTAATTTATTGATGGATTTAATGGTAAATATTAGCCTCACAATTAGAAGCATAGCATTCCCATCTCAAGAAAACTAAACTTGGATGTCTGAAGAAAATGTTAATGAAGCTAAAAATTAGATAGGAAGATGGACTGAATCCGATAACCTCGCATCAAAACATTCTCCAGCTTCTCCTCTTCCTTGCTATCTATTGTCTATTCCTCATCAAACTCCGCTTCTTTTGTGTTCCTTCAACTTCCTCTTCTTTAGGATCTAAGTAATCCCACTTACTATCTTCTTCTCCCTTTATCATTTTTCGTGGAGATGCTAAAAGAAAGTGCTCCACATATGTTGCTATCCCTCTTCGCTCATCGTTTTCCCACGTGTAGTCAGGAGGCTCAACTAAACTTTCCTCATACGCCATTGCCACCGTAGAGAATTGGCAACTAGACGGACTTGAAATAGCCCTACAGAAATCACCATTAGAATTGTACACGTTAACACGTACACTATCTAAGCCAATGTGTTGTCTCATTAGAACTTCACCATCTTTTGTATAACATAACGGCTGGAACATACTACAAACTATGAAGGTCTTATTAATGATGAACCTAACATTCCACTATTTTTGCACACCGTATGCCTCCATCACCCATACTTGGATATTGCGTTCGCGATGACGAGTCATACAGAGGCATCCATCAAAAACTCCCAACCCAAGCAAAATAATTTTATTCCGATCCTTAGGCAGCTTTGGCATTGGTACCTTCTTGAATTCATCCACCCGGGGATTAAAGGAAAAGATACAATGGGTCAATGCAGACTCAGTATTACGGGCAAACCAATGAAGTTGTCCATTCAGAACTGGCCCTGAACGGATTGCGCTAGCATTAAAAGGGAAGCATACCTCTTTCCAGTATTTTCTTCGAAAATCCCCAACCATTACGAATTTACCGTCACAAGGATTCAAAGGAGGAAAAGCCATGACGGCCTTGTACCCATTAGTAGAGGAATCATAACAAAGCCCAGAAGTAATTGAAGTAATTGAATGACGAAGAGTCGTCAACCGATGGTACGACAAGACTTTCTTGAAATACCCATTTAGTGGATTCCATAAATACAAATCCACCTTAATCCCCAAAAGAAACAACCCATTACACGAGCCATAAATGTGAACTTCACTATGATGGAGACCCAGATTTTTTTCCCATGGTGTTTGAACCTTTTCCACAGAGCAATGCTGGTCTATGGAGTGAAAGGAAAACGACCTATCATTTAACTTGGACAAAACAATAACCTTTTGTCTTTTTGATAGGGCTATTAGTTTTGAGTCGCATATCAAAGAAGACCACCTTTTGGAAACGCACACAGAGAGAATCATAGGGTTGTCTTGAGAGAATTTCGATGATGATTTCTTCTGGGATGTTTGGGAAATTGTTGGGATCTGATTTTGATCTGATGTCCAAGTGCCTTTCCTTGCTTCTTCTTCCTCTTCCTCTGTGCTCCATTCTGGTTGAGAACTGCTAAGGGAGACTAGGGTTTTCAAATGTATGTGTTCAATTCAATTTATAGCTAGGTTTCCGGATCCGTCGTCTAAACCTCCCAAATGAAAAATTATTCCAAGCGGTGCCCCAATAATACACTAAGGTCTCGTTCCGGAACAATTTCTTAAAAAATAAATATTTATTTTACGTTTTCAAACTCAAAAATAATGTAAATGAAAAATAATTTTTTAATTTTTTTTGCACCGTATAAAAGATGTCAATGAGATCTATCAAACAAAATCTATATTGATAAAACAATTATTTGCGTAAGCACATGATTTTTGAGCTTGAAATTGCCTTCGTAAAAAATAACAATTTATTTTCCTTTCGGAAACGGGACCTAAGCGGTAAAGTAGGAAAATACAAGTTTTGACGTCCCTCTTTTCGATAAATGAACTCCAAATTTTATTTTTTAATGTTTCATAATACATATTTTTCAAAGCACACTAAAAGATAAATGGGGGATTTAAATAATCATCCTCAGACCCAAACAAATATAAGTATTCATCCAGGACTTTTTGAACATTTATATTTTCATCCTGAATCTTTTATAATCCCGATTGTACCCTTATTATATATATATATATATATATATATATATAGCATCGGAATTTGGGACTAAAACATAACTCCAGAAGTCCCCGAAAAAATGGGTGGTCACCATTTGAACCAAATTCAAAAAAAATTCGTATTAATTTTCGAAATCCCATAAATCTCGCCGGAAAAACCCTCTCATCCCCATCCCTCTCTCTCTCTAATCTCGGAACAATTTTTAGCCAAAATCAAAAACTTCTAGATCAAAAACCTCACCTCACCATTTTTTGTCACCGATCATCTCCTTCTGCTGTGCCGCCGCTGTCCTTGGCCGGATCTCGCCGATTGGATTGCCTCCTCTCGGCCCGTCACACCCTCACCGTACCTTCGCTCGTTGCCGCACCTTCGCCCGGCTGTTTCACTCATTACCATTAGTGATGCCACCGCAGACGAATCAAGCAATGGCAGCGGCAGCACCGAACGGACTCCAACCACCGAGCATGGCGGCAACAGATCGTTCAGGTGCGCCGAGAGAGGTGGGGATTGCGGTGGTCCTCGAGGGAGGCACTTGAGCTTTCATCAGTTCCTCCTGAAATAAGGCAAATATGTGGGAGGAATTACGGAGGTCAACAGGATTATAAGTGGGATGGTTTTGATGACGAAATCGGCTCGGATTCATTCTTGGATTTCGTTCGAAATTTTCCCATGCACTTGCCTCCGAGATCGTTCTTTCTTCTTTTTTTTGTGATTCTTTATGTGAATCTTTTTGACTGGGAAAGGTAGTAAGAACAGTGGTATTGGTGGAGAGGGGTTGGTGGTTTTAGATTTCATGGTTTATTTAGGATTCTATGATTTTAGATTCCATGGTTTATTTAAGATTTCATGGTTTATTTGATTCTTCTGATTTGAGACATTCGATAACATGGTTTATTTTATGGTCTCAAATATATTTCATGGTTTATTCGTTTACGATTTCATGGTTTATTTTATTCATAGTGTTACGTTGAAATTTATGAAATTCATGAAATCCTCAATTCACGGCTTATACGTTGGAATTTACGAGAATTCATGAAATCCTAAATAAACCATGAAATTCATAATTCATGGTTCATGGTTTATACGGTGAAATTTATGAAAATTTATAAAATTAAGGATTTGAAAAATTCACCAATTAAAGAGAGAATTATTTAGAATATATTCATTAAGAATTTGAAAATTTGGGAATTCAAAATTCCCCCATTCATATCCATTAATGATTCCATAATTTTAGATTACTATAATTACTACAATCCCACTAATTTAGGAAAAGAAATACATACATACATATGAATATTTTATTAAAAGGGTAAGATAGGTAATTCACCATCTGAAAAGATGAAAATATAACTATTCAAAATGACCTGGATGAATACTTACGTGAGATGAGGTTTGAGGATGAATATTTAAAAACTCCAAGATAAATATGAAGTGCATTTTCCCGATTAAAAAAAGTACATTCCTCAAAAAAAAAAAAAAAATGAAGCGTCAAAATCATTTTTCAATAAAGCATTGTGATGTTAATTTGTTCTCTTAATTATTTCGTGATTATTCAAATAAGTTAATAGGAGGTCTTAGGGAGAATTTCAACAAAAAAAAAAAAAAACTCCTCCATCTATCATGCGAAATTAGGGGTGTACACGGTCCGGATTGGTCTGCTTTTCTAGAAAACCAGTAACCGGACCATTTTCAACGGTTCTAGAAAATTGAGAATCAGAACCTAACCAATATATGCGTGGAACCTAACCAGAACCAAACCAAAAAATCGGTCCGGTTTTGGTTCGGTTCCGGTTCTATCCAATTAGCATTCAAACACTTATTCACAAAATATAAACTTATAAAATAATAATAGACATTTTTATTAAGAATCAAAGTCCAATATGGTTTCTTTTCAAAAAAAAAAAAAAGCCCAATATGGTTCATGAAATACTTTACACTCAACTGAAAAACATAGACGAAAACCACTAATAAAGTAGCCAAAACCACTTATGGAATAATTAAATTCAGCAACAAAAATACATTAATGACCCATTATATTTAGGACTAAAATCAAACCAATATCATAAACTATAAAATATGGTAGCACGTCTTGAAGTAAAGAACAACAGCTCCAATGCCCAAAGCATCACTTAAATCAACAGTACTAACTTCTTCCATGTTCAAAAAGTAGACCAATTTCTACACATATATTTATTTTTATATAATTATATATATTAGTTCTAAACGGTCCGGTCCAGCTCTAACCACGGTTTTTTAATTGAGAACCAGTAACCGAACCAAAATTAACAGTTCTTATTTTTTTGGAATCATAACTTGACCACAGAACCGCAGAACTGGACCAAATAGGACGGTTCGGTCCGGATCGAACTGGTTTTACGGTTCGGACGGTTTTCTTAAACACCCCTACTCGAAATCAATGAACTCCCTCCATTTTTTTTTTGAAGTTTCTATGTCTCAGATTTTTTAGATTGATTCAAAACAAAAACAAAAAAAAGAGTTTTTAGATTAACGGAAAAAACACAGAAGATCCATATTACCCCCTGCGAAAAATTGGTCTGTCATTGGGTGGGAACAAGAACTACTCCCCCATGAACACTCAAATGGAGCTTTTTACTCAAACTTGACTAAAATTATGAGGGCGGGCCAGGGCTCTAAGGCCTTGGCCCTTGGGGCTGGGGTTCCATCTCTTTTGTCTTGAAAATTTTTATACTTCTGTGTTGAGAGATTTTTCGACCGTTGAATTAAGTGAATTTTGTTTCAATGTTTTAAATCTAACGGCCAGAAAACTCTTCGGCACAGAGGATCAAACGGTCAGAAAACCCCTCAACACGTAGACACATGGATTTTCGGCACAAAGATCATGCCTTGGGAGAGTGGTGATGATGATGTTACCTTCTTTTCGTACTCCCAAATTAGAACGCCAACCCAACACGAGGCATATGAGGTGATGAGGGCCATCTAAAAACATCACTACGTAACCACCGTTACGCAACGGCACCCAAAGCACCACCACTGACCACCACCCTTTGCAACCACCCAAACTCCCATCCATCACTTAAGAAACACCATCAACACCGTTGCAGCAGCCATGTCCAACGGTGGAACCCTTCCCCAGGAGATCCTCACCGACGTGCTCTCTCGGCTACTCGTCAAATCCCTTTGCCGATTCAAGTCTGTTTCTCCCTCCTGGAATTCCCTAATCACCGACCCCTCTACCTCAATCGAACCACCACCCGAAATCCTCAATATCTCTATCCGAATAAGATCATCATGTCCACCCATCACGATCTCTACTCAGTAGATTTCGCCGACGTTAACTGGACAGCTACAAAGCTTGATTTTACGCTGTTGAGTGGGTCAGGGTACGGGGCTCTTGTGATGGTTTGGTTCTGGTTTCCGATGATGGTAACTCCAACTACATCTTGTTGAATCCATCCACTAGAGAATGCAAGAAACTGCCAACATGTCTTTTCTTCCACGCTCTGGTTGGTGTAGGTGAGTTTGTCGCTTACGCTTATGGCGTTGGTTACGATTCCTGTACGGATGGTTACGAGGTTGTGATGCTTTCTTACTCTAGTCTGAGTCACATAAAGATTGTTGCTGTTTATTCACTGAGAAATGATGTTTGGAGGAGACTTCGAGATTTCCTTGTATACTCATGCGGTATACTTGTGGGGTTCTATTTAATGGGTGTCTCCATTGGCTTGGTTGGAAGGTTGGTTCCTTTAAGATTGTTGCTATCGATTTGCCTAATGAGTTTTTCAGGGAAGTGCCGTTGCCTGTTGCGTTGGATGCTTGCAAGATGGGTTTATACTATGAGTTGGCTGCTCTCGGGGATTGTCTCTGTTTGGTTAATAGGCAGCTTAGTTACCAAGTTGAAGTTTGGATGATGAAGGAATACGGGGTAAGAGAATCTTGGAACAAAATTACGATTGAGATGCCTGAGAGGTCTAGATTGATTTTGCTGGGGTTGTTAGCAAAAGGTCTAGATTGATATTGCTGGGGTTGTTAGCAAAAGACGAATTGTTGTTCAAATCCGATGAAGTGATACTAGATGGAGATAAAACAAAGAAATTGGTTGTGTACAATCCTAAAAAAGGAACAATGAGGGATATTGTGGTTTGTGGCATTCTGTTCGAATTTACCTTTGGGGGCACCTACGTTGAGAGCCTGGTCTCTCCTCAGCACGGAGGAGGAATTGGGAGGCAAATGAATGAGAAACTTCTTCAGGTACTTTATTTTTAGTAGAAACGATTCTATGCTATCTTTTGTTGATGAATAATTCTAGAGGCATAATCTCAAGGCATTTTGCAGTCATAAACGAACCTTCAAACGTCAAATATCAGTTGCGGTACACGCATTGCCCTATAAAAATGAAGAGATCTAAATTAAATTTGCCATAAAACCTTCATATAGAGATTGGTGAAGTATTAGTCATTCTTAATTCACACCTGGCCGGCTTTGCATTGCAATATGTCCATGTGGTTTGTGAGCCTTGAAGTCCACCAGCAGGTATACGACCCTTGCACGAGTTACACAAAGTCACTAGTGATCAGAGCATCACTCTGAGTAAAAACTTCATTTAATATCATTCGAGTAGGTAGAATCTAAGCATAAGTTTGAGGAAATAGTTCATTAATGACGCAGGATGTCAGCCCTTATGTGTAACTTGTGCAAGGGGCTCTTCTACCTGCTGGTGAACTTCATGGCTCAAAAAAAATACATGGACATTGCTACGGGAAGGGCCCCATGTGTGAATTTAGAATTGGTTAATAATTCATCAATCTCAATATTAAGGTTTATTTAGATTTCTGCATTTTTATAGGGCAATGCCCGTGGCCGCAACTGATAGTTTCAACCATCGTTAGAAGTTTGGAAGAGATTGACACGAGATGGAAATATCAATGGAGCAATCGAAGCCAGTGCAGATTGTCCGATATGTAGTTTGGCAACGTTTATGTAATTGATAGTTTAGTTATTGTAGGATGATTTTCTATTGCCTGTTTTGGAAAACATGGTCTTCTATAAGTGGTTGAATTCTCTATGCAAGAAGGCATGTTTTCCGTAGGTTGAGCACCTTTTTCAAGGAAATATAGAATAGCAGGAACAGGAACATTTAACAATTTCAATAACAAACCAAGAAAGAGGACATCGAGAACTCTCTAAAAGTGAGCAGGAAAAAAGACACTTTTGCCCCGTTGGTACTTAATCGTAAAAGTGGTTACTCCATCGCTCTTGCAGCATGCCCGTTCGGGCAATACGGCTTCCGTAATATGCGAAGCAGCTGAGTGATAGCTCTTCGATCGCTATATTCTTGCTATCTAGTCTTATTCTTTTGTTCCTGAACATTGATCATTCATTAGGCTGGCCCGACCAAACACGAAAAGCAGGCAAGCTGGATTATGGAACTAATCTGACCGATTTGGGTCTAATGGAACAAGATCTTGATCTCAATAAGGAATTGGAATCTGGAAGGGCCGGATAAGGCCTGCATCCTGGCTCTATCTGCCGTGGATACCTTTCTCTTCTCTTTTATCTATGGCCGCTTTATTCTAACTAGACTCCACATTCATCCGAGCTATCAAAGGGCCTTTCGCCATCAAAGAGTCGAGAAGGTTTTCAGCTGCTCAAGTCGGTACAGGTACAGAAGTGGCTACAATAGAGCAGCTTGCACCGAGCCTCTCTCTGAGACAGTGCCCAGATTGTTATGCCTTCGTGCAGGTCGGAACTTACCCGACACTATATCATTTCAAAATGAGATATCTAATTTACAGGTATTGGGTAAACAAGGCAAAGAATAATGCCTTGGATCTCTTCATATTTGGAATTTTGGATACTGAGTTCGTAGCGGAGCTACTATGACACAATTTGATCAGCAAGCTGCCTAGGCACTGCAAATTTTGATCAGTATGATTTTACAAACGACTTTGGTGGTAGGATAAATCATCAGAGGAAGATCAGGGAAAAAAATTAGCCCAAGAATATTAAGAGGACAGAATTGTTTTGGTGGAGTGATGTTTCGATGATGAGCGAATGAACTTAGAGGAGGAGATCGATATTTTCCGCTCTAATTTCTCCACTAATTGTTTAAATTGCTGCAATTAAATTCAAAAAATGAAAAATTATGGAAGGGGAGTGTTTTTTTTTTTTTACTTTCTTGACGAAGCTAAGGTACATCACTGATACAAATGTAAATCTAGCAGTTTAGTTACATGCCAAAAAACAAAACAACCCGCAGCAAACTACTAGAACAGTCATGGAATAACAAACAACCAAACCACAACAAAGGGCGCCGCAGCTCCTAGCCAAGAAATGAAACTGAAGTTACAAAAATACAAAAAAAAAGCTTCAGTTGGAGTCAAGCCGCATAAGTGTCTTCAAAAGGGCTAAAGAGATCATGTACACTGCAAAAAGTTGGGAGGGCTGCTGCACATAGTTAATTTGCTGGACTAGAGCGTGGATGTTCCTTCCTTGTCAGCTGCAAAATAAATTAAAACTATCAGTGAGTGAGTACGCATATACAAAACACTACCAGCCTTCCTATGGTGAGAAACGAAGAGAGAGACAAAAATAGATTTGTGTTTTTTTCACCAAAAGTGATGCAATTTGGTGAATTGTGAGAACTGAGATGGGACCAATACAGACTCATCATTTTTTTCCCCTCTTTCTCATCCGTTTTCAACATCCCTCATCTCTTTTAAAAGTAACAAGATTCTCTCTCGTCCATACCCTCAATGATTGGATCATTAGGACTAGATGGGGTCTGTTATTATTGTTGTTGTTGTTGTTGTTGAATTCCCCTTTGTTTTGTTTTCTTACCCTTCTCATCATCAAAAGGGGCTGTAAAAGCAATGAATACTAGCTAAGTATATGGCAAAAGAGATAGCTTGAAGCTCTGTGCGTACACTGCGTAGAGAAGAGTTGTAGCAAGACTAGAACAGTGAAACTCAACATTAACTCAAGACTTCCGGTTGCCATTATTCGTTAGGGCAAAATATGTACTTGCCCCCTAAACTATCCCGAAAATGTTTACTTCCCCCTTCAACTACCAATTGACACCCTTGCCCCTTCAACTACTAAACCGTTACACACTAAGGACAATCCATCCCTCGATTCCCTCCCATCCAAGTCATGGTTGGAAAAGCTAACACCTCTCCTTATCTAGGTTAGTGGAAGGTTATTTTAGACTTTTAACCTACCATATATGCGTATGTATCTATCATCTTCTTCCTCTACCTCACAATGTGTACCTAATGGATTGTGAACATGCTTATGCATAGAATGATGTGCGAGTGAAGTAATGAGAAGAAAGACTGAAAATCAGACAAACACCTACATCAGAGCCGTAACTCGCACGGATTCGAGAAAACTCCAACCTCGGCCAACTGGTGATTGTATGTGAAATTAGGAATTTTCATTTGAGAACAAACCCATCTTTGAAGGTTGATATTATCATTATCAAATCAACCACTGTTATTCGTTTTAAGATAACGAAAGCAACATCTTAATTTGGGACTTCGATTTTAGAGAAAACGATCTTTGAGAAACTTACAAAAAAAAAAAAAAAAAAGAAGAAGAGCAACAACAGAGGCGAGCTTTTCAGGAAACCCACAGCAGTGACGAGAGGGGAACGCGGCAACAATGGCCAGATAGTAGATCGACTGGGGCATATTCAGCTCTGAAACCCACTGAAGCCCGTGATGGTTTTCAGTCCAGTGCTAATGAAAGACCAAATGATTTACCAAGCTTTGCAGGATTGGCAATAAAAGAGAGGATTGAGGCCTGGGATGCAAAAGTAATCGACAAGCTAAAAAGACCTCAACCCGAGGCAATCAAAGTGGAAAAGAGATAGATCGCAATAGGTTCCTTCCAACTGAGTCCAGAGGGGAAGACTAGTAATGAATTGAGATTTTTATGTTGTCACTGCCAAGTGAAAATAAAAGGCGAACAATCATACCAGGAACCCATTTGTCCAAACATTCTCAAACTGTCTATATACACCCCAAAATGGATGATACTAGTTTAATGAAAAAAAAACTCTCTCTCTACGGAGTAAACATAATATTGGAAACCTACTCATGTACTTATTGCTAATAATTTTTCTTTGAGGCTGCGTAAAAAATGCCATATTCTTTACATCATGGAAGGGTGCATGGAAACATGACGTAAGACCATTCGATTCTTCAAGAATAAAGAAAATTTATGTACGAATTATGGATACGGTTACAGAGTACCAAAGATGTGCAGTGAGTATCCAAGGAGCATGTGCATCATATATGGACATTACACCCTTTATGAGTGCTCATCCAGTCATGCTTCATAGGTTAGACTGCAACGATCTTTTTGAGTGCGCCGTAGCAACTTGTGTATGATCAAGCACTCATCAAATTTCTACTTATATCACTAACCAATGCCGTGTATTAGTATACCTAGGCCTACCAAATCTATGTAAGTAGCAAGAAAGAATATTTGCAACCTCCAAAAACCTTTTAAGTATAAAAGCACGCGCAACACACGATATATACAATACTTTAATCAACAGAAAAGTGATCAATTCATTTCTATTTTGGAAAGTGGAAACATACCTCATCACGCTTTGAACTTTCACCTGAAGAAGCTTTGCATCGTCTCCGAAATCCGTCCTCCATGATTAGGAGAGCCGAGGGTCTCAATGTACTGGTCCCCAACTAGAGATGTAGTTGGAATGCCAGGAACCACCACTTCCCTTCGTGTTCCTTGCTTTGGATTGCAAAGAATTAGTTTCTCCCCGTCAAATTCATCTTCTACCCTTCCTCTGATCTTTGTCAATCTCTCTCTCCTCAACACAAGCTCGTCTTGCGCTGACAAACACAACACATGCACTATAGACATCCCAGGATTAGCAATCCAAAAAAAATTCATCCACGACTCTCTCACACCATACTCCATCATCATCCAAACATCAATTCGGTCACTCTTCGACCAGACAAGCAAACACAGACAACCCTCAAGAACCACCATGTCATGACCCGTAAACTCGTTATCATCATACGAGGCAGGCAACTGCACTTCCCTGAAAATCTCATCCGCCAAATCGAAGGCAACAACAACTTTAGAATAATCCAAACCACCAGTCCTCCAACATAGCCAATGGAGACGCTCGTTAAAGCAAACGCCATGAACATGTCCCACTGGACGATAATGGAAATCTTGAATCGTCCTCCAAGCATTATTTTTCATTGAATAGACAGCCACAATCGTAACAGCGGCATCATTACCCCACCCTTCCTTATAAAAGGGCATCACAACCTTGTAATCATCCGAGGACGCGACATAACCCAACCCAGGTGGATAAAAGATATCCATCGAAGAGTACGTATCAAAAGGGGCAGGCAGTTCCTTCCATTCACTAGTGGATGGATTCAAGAAGAAGTTGACAAAACCTTTATCGGAAACTAGAACGAGGCCATTACAAGAGCTCACTGACCTGGAGCCGCTCATGTGGTTGAACGGAGGATGATCAAGCTTTTTAGGAATCGGGTTCGCGTCGGCGAAATCAACGGAGTAGAGATCGAAAGATCTGGTAAAGAGAATGGCTTTAAGTGGGCGGTAGTAGAGGCAGGTTTGGGTGAAATGGGGGGAAGAGATTAGGGTTTTCCAAGAGGGAGAAACACATTTGAATCGGGAAAGAGATTTGTAGGGTAGTCGGGAGAGTATGGCGGTGATGATTTCCAGGGGAAGGGCTCCGCCGTCGGACATGGCCGCCGGATGTGAGGTTTTTTGGTGGTTGCGTAAAGCTATGGCAGAAGAGAAGGGAAGGATTGAAAGTGAATGCAAGTGGATTCGGAGTCAGTTTGATGATTGTGAACAGTCAAAAATTTAACAAGTCCAGTCCTTAACAGCATCCGCGATGTAATAAGCAAATGAGTGTGGATAAGTAAATTTAACAATAATACTTTAAAATACCTCACATTGTAATAAGCAAAGTTATAAATCTTTTAGCAAAAACCAAATTCCACCAATTTCATAACCAAACTTAACAACTTTTATCAATAACAAAAATTCAATAACCAAACCTAATAACCAAACTCAAAACTCAAAAACACTCCATATTAGAATCGTCTCATCGAAATGAATGGTGTGGTCGGGTACCTGATTGAAACTTGTTTGCAATTGGACATAGGTGCATTGCGTGTTGAGGAATTTTTTTTGTTAGGGATGCAAAAATAACCAATGTAAAGGTAAATGTTGTTAAGTTTAATTATGACTTAATGGATAATCAAATGCTGACGTGGCACATTTTGATTATTAATTTTGATTATTCCCATTGCAGATGCTCTAATGAGCTAAACTCAAGGGGTGTTCCACTTACGTAGAAAATGTATTTTTTGAAAAAGAAGATAATTTTAAGCCCAAAAATTATATGTTTATGCAAATAATTTTTCTACCAATATGGATCTTGTTTGATAGATCTCATTAAGATTTTTTAAATTGTGCAAAAAAATTGAAAAAATCTTTTTCATTTTTCATTATATTTGAGTTTGAACTTACATTCGTTTGAAAAAAAAAAAACTTTTTGAAAAAGTGGAACACCACTTTAGTCATTTATCAAAGTTTCTTTAATTGGGTTGAGTTTCTTTTAACGAGCTAAGTTTTTGTCGAACGAGTCTAGTGAACTCATTTACTTTAATATCTCGAACTTTTCTTTATAGAGATATAAAAAAGGAACCCGAGACTTATATTAATTTCTTTATTTTTTATATAAATTGTAAAACTTTGGAGTGCGTACACAGTGCTTGTGGGGTGGGGGTAGATATATGGATTTGGTTGTTGGTAGCAAAGGAGGAGGCAATTACAACTTCTCTCTGGAGATGCATGGGAGCAAGTTTGACCAGAAAGAGATCATCATGGAAAGATTCACTTTAATTGGATATCGTTAGGTATCAAACAACAGTGCTGTGTTTGGTTGGATGACAACCATGGAAAATTTGAAACGAATTTTTGGAGTAACGATGGAGAGAGAAAGTAGAGTAATAGTTGGAGATATGAATAATGAGTGGAGAGATAAATAAGTGTAATGATTAGAAGTAGAGGAAATGAGTATTTTTTGAGTTAAGAAAATTTTATCAAGTTATGATCCAAACAGGGCAAATTTTTTAAATATTTTTTTTGTTAGATATTTATAGATGTTTGAAGAAGACAATCTTTTTTCGTGAATAAACTCCTAAACAAGCCCTATAAAATGATCCGTTCAGATTACCCCATTATGAGATTGGTGCATGCTTGAGGTATTTTTTAAAATGGTTGAAACTTTTTTTACCATTTTCATTCATTTTTATATGTTTTTCGAATTCTTCTCACTGATACGAACTAAAAAGATTAAAAAAAATTTGATAGCACATTGCTGGTAACTAAAGAAATAAAATTCTAAACATCTATTTTACCTCTTCATAATTCCGTTAAACTTTGGGTAAATTACCTTTTAATTATTTTGTTCTTGCTTTTATTGAAAGTAAATTAACAACGCATTGCCAATCAAAAAAAATGAACGACGAATTTTTACAGAACCATGTTGTTTCCTTTCTAGTGCACTTGTGAGAATAATGGATTGGGGGTTGCTGTCCCCAGCAGCGTACTGTTCCGGCCGTGGGAGCTCCGCTCCGATCTTGGTCTGACGATCGGAAACGTTCATTTCGTCGAGCTCGTCAAGTAGAACAAGTATGCAAAAAATCAGTTTGATCGGATATCTTTAAGTGCATGATCGGAACACATATAACTTGCCAATTATGGATTCTAGTAGATTTGATCCAGTGTTTAGGATCCATTCTTTTCAAGACAAAAGGTTTCGATTAGGCACTTAATGATATCCGATCGATCTGATTTTTTTACATACTTGTTCAACTCAACGAGCTCTACGAAGTGAACGTTCTCGATCGTCGGAGCAAGACTGGAACGGGACCCCCTTGACTGGGACAACACGCTGCTATCCCTTGACGGGACAACGCCCCCAACCCAAGGGTAATTGGGAGCTTGAGAGAATGGAAGTTGAAAAGACTGAGAGAAAAGTCAAAGGGTATTTTGGTCTCACAGTTCACTTTAGTTGTTTTACTAGACCGATATTTGTCTGGTGCATTAAAACTAGTTTCAGTATTTTCCATAGGAATGGCTTTATGTGGTCTTATTTAATAACTATTATCTTAGGTCACATATGAACAAAACTCATGTAAATATTTTTTTTTTTTGAAAGGAAACTCATGTAAATATGGAGTATGTGGTTTTGGAGAGCTATGAGATATCACGAACAGGTGCCAAAAGGGTATTGTTGGATAATTTTTCCTTTCTGAGAATCCAAGTGATCATGTTGGACAGCTTCTTTATTAAATAATAATGAACGGTTATGATACCAAAAAAACATGATTTCCGCTGCATTAATTTTGAACACTTTTCAAGTCACTTCAACACTAGAAAGTCTACGGCCACCACACCAAAATGCGGTTCACCGCACGCCGTGTGGGGCCCACTCTGGATCCCGTACAGATAATTCGCCGTTCAATAATTTAAAAAATATATCGAGTGGGCCAAGCAGAACATCAGCTCAATTTGATATGTGTAAGTACTCAGATTAAGCTTTTCATCTTTCTGTACACCAGAAAACCAATCTTTCCATTTTTTTTGATTTTTCAAAGATGAAAAACTTGATCCAAGCACCTACACATATTGGATCGAGTTGATGTTTCACAATACCCACTCGATTTTTTTTTAAAAAAATTATTGAACTGCTCGGATCATCCGTGCAGGATCCGTAGTGGGCCCTACACGACGTGCGGTAAATGGCCATCGCATTTTGGTGCTGTGGCTGTAGCGATGCTCCTTCAACACAGAGAAAGCAAAATCAAAGTTCATCCAGAGCCCAATCATAAAATGGCACTCCATGAGAAGCAGCCAACACAAAAAAGTACTTCCAGTGAAAATCGTTTATCTTCCTTGGACCATGAATGCATCCATTAATACGTACGATCAAGATTCGTTTCTTAGAATCTTATAACAGGTTGTTGCTTATGTATGCCTATGAGGATTTGTTCTTGTGGAATCCAATTACTAGAGTCTTCAAGAAAGTACTAGCATTTGACCGATTACCTGATGGAGACTACTGAGTTCGTTCTAGACTTTGCTATGACTCCACCAGTGATGAGTACAAGGCCATTCTTGCGCTTACTCATTAGACTTCTGGTTACGAAGGTAAATTTATTGTGGTTGGTAGTCTGTCACGTCCTGAATTTTCAACATAAATATAAAAGGTTTTCATAATAAAAATCCTCACTAATATCCGTACGGTACCCAAAAGACATTGCCGTATTCTCATTCCCAAGTAAATACTTCCAAATCCGTAAAGTTCCAAAATATTACAACATCGGCTCAACGGCCCCAAATTAGCAAAAGTATCGCATAAAGTTCCAAAATATTACAACATCGGCTCAACGGCCCCAAATTAGCAAAAGTATCGAATTCCAAAAGAGAATTAATGGCTACAATATTTTTCGAGTCAAAGAATTACAATTTTAGTTACAAATACATCTTTCAAAATAAATTTACAAAGATGAATCGGTAACTCCTTCAGTTAGCTTTCAAAAGTAATGCCCACACGTCAAGCACTCCAAGCAATGCAAACTACGGCTCCGGATTAGCACCTGAAAGTAATTTAAGGCTTGAGCTACACTAGCTCAGTAGAAAAGTCTACGCAAACTCTATATGCAAATGAGCGAGACAAACGAATGAACAATGGAAGATCAAGACAACGAAGGAAGCACAATAATCATGAACAAGTGTCCCAAAACCTCCAATCTTTCTTTTATTCACCCACAAATCATACTCGTCAAATTATGTCTCAACATGTCGTGTCGTCTGTGTGTCTGAGCCGAAGCTCCTGCCAGGCTAATTTTGGGACCCTGAATATCCCCTGCCAAGTCACCCACCTTGAAGGTTAGGCCTTGAGTGATTATTTTGAGCATTAGCTCCTGCCAGGCTAATTATGGGACCCTGAATATCCCCTGCCAGGTCACCCACCCGTCGATGGGCCCCGAATGTTCGCGCGTCGTTTACAAGTTCAAGTGTATTATTCGTACAAATGTCGTGCAATACTACTTATTCTTTCCAAAGTTCTACATTGTTTGACCATTCCCAATGTACCCCACGTTGCCCATAAAGGCAAGAGTAATTGCCATCCTTTATTATTATGTGTGTATGCTTAAATAAACATAGGGAAAAGATGCAAGGTCTTAGAAAAGAAAAAGGCAACGACACAGAAAACTTTGGCTTTTCACTGTGGTCTACCGGTAGGAATTCAAAATTGGGCGATTTTTCATCCGATAACAGATTTTCGTCCAGAGCAAACCACAATCAATACAAGCTCAAACAAAGCATGGAGGTACTCAAATAGGATATAAGAGAACCCAAATAACATATAAAGAGAGGTAGAATTTCCTACCTCGAGTACCCAAACCGAAATCGAAAGGATGGAGCAAGCCCTAACTTCCGGAATCCAAATCAAACAACAATACACCGAACCAAGCTTTGTCCAACGCAATACGAGCTCCAAAATGCGAGTAGAAAATTGTTTGAGAGTTGATTGCAGTGGATTTTGGGTGATTGGGTGAGAGAGTGAGAGAGAGAGCTGAGAGCCGAGAGAGGGATGAGATAAGAAATGAAAATGAAAAAAAGAAAAGAACTTTCCTGATACTTTACACGGCACACACATGCACTAATTACGCTTTCACCCATGATTATCAACTTCTTTCACATTGGACCACCTCAATCATATTCTTGTCATTTTCACTTCTTTTCCTTTCTTTTATCTTCTTTTACGACAATAGTAAAATTAAATAGGAAATTTTACGGGTCTCTACATCCTACCCTCCTTAAGGAAATTTCGTCCTCGAAATTTAAACAACCATGCTCAACTAAATCATGCATCACTTATACATGCAAGAACCTCAATCACCAATAGTATGCAACATGTTAAATATCAAAATACTTCAATCTTAAATACTCACTTTGGTATTCTATGCCGAAAACAAGTGCGGATACTTTTCTCTAACCTCGTCTTCCCTTTCCCAGGTCGATTCCTCGCTACCCTGACTCCTCCACAAGACTCGAACCAACGGTATCGTCTTACCTCTTAACACTTGATCGCGCGAATCTAGGATACGGACCGGTTCTTCCCCATAAGACGCATCGGCCTCTAACTCGAGTTCGGACCACTCTAATACGTGCGACGGATCCGGTTCGTACTTCCTTAACATAGACACATGAAACACGTCATGGATGCCCGATAATCTCGGTGGCAAAGCTAAACGATACGCAACCTCCCCAATCTTCTCGATAATGTCGAATGGCCCAATATAACGCGGCGATAGCTTTCCCTTCTTCCCAAAGCGAGACAAACCTCTCCGCGGCGACACTTTAAGGACTACATGATCTCCCTCTTCAAACGACAATGGGCGACGACGACGATCGGCATAACTCTTTTGTCTACTTTGCGCGGTCAACAATCTTTGGCGAAT
Organism: Rhododendron mucronatum var. ripense; assembly: GCA_019656295.1. NCBI lineage: Eukaryota > Viridiplantae > Streptophyta > Magnoliopsida > Ericales > Ericaceae > Rhododendron > Rhododendron mucronatum. The sequence continues at coordinate 1,163,560 of BPLT01000026.1, forward strand.
CACCTTAACTTGTTCGGTCGTTTTCTCTTGAGCTTTCTTAAGGCGTTGGCGTATTGCTTTCATGCTCTCAGAGGTCTCCTTAATCATATCCGGCCCTATAAGCGTAGCCTCTCCCAATTCGGTCCAACAGACAGGCGATCGACACGGTCTCCCATATAAAGCCTCGTACGGTGCCATTTCGATACTAGATTGATAGCTGTTGTTGTACGCGAATTCGACTAACGGCAAATGATCCTCCCAGCTACCCCGGAAATCCATCACACAAGCCCGAAGCATATCTTCCAAAATCTGGATCGTTCTCTCGGATTGCCCATCGGTCTGAGGGTGATACGCGGTACTAAATAACAAATTAGTGCCTAAAGCAGCTTGCAAACTTTGCCAAAAACGGGCAGTAAATCTCGGATCTCGATCGGACACGATAGATACGGGAATCCCATGAAGTCGAATGATTTCTCGAATATATAAACGACTAAGCGTTTCCACGGAATCGGTAACATGGATAGGTAGAAAGTGAGCGGTCTTGGTCAAACGGTCCACGATTACCCAAATAGCATCATGCCCCCTCGGTGACCTCGGTAAACCCGTGATGAAATCCATAGTCACATTCTCCCACTTCCATTCGGCTACTGGCAATGGTTGTAATTCCCCTGCGGGTCGTTGATGTTCCGCTTTCACTTGTTGGCACGTAAGACACTTGGACACGAAAGTCACAACGTCCCTCTTCATTCCGGACCACCAAAATTGCCTACGCAAGTCGTAAAACATTTTCGTCCCTCCTGGATGCACGGCTAACGAAGAATGATGAAATTCTCGCAAAATTTCCTCCCGACACGAAACGGGTACGAACAACTTTCCTTGATAGCGCAAGCTTTGATCAGCGTGTATCATCCATCCTTCTCGAGCCTTTCCACTAAGGAATTTAGTACGGAGTTCCTCCGCTTCCTCGTCATGTTGTTGAGCCTCAATTACTCGGGTCGATAAAGTTGAGTGCACCGTCAAGTTGCATAACGTGACCCCTTCCCGAACATCCTCAAAGTGCATGGCATAAGAGCCCAAATCGTTCATCGCTAGGCTCGCTAGATGTGTCGGTTTTCTACTCAACGCGTCTGCCACGACATTCGCTTTCCCCGGGTGGTATTGCAACTCAAAGTCATAATCTTCCAAGTGCTCCATCCAACGGCGTTGACGAAGGTTGAGTTCCTTTTGAGAGAATAGATATTTCAAACTTTTGTGGTCGGAAAAGACTTCAAATTTCTCACCGTACAAATAATGGCGCCAACTTTTCAAAGCAAATACGACTGCCGCAAGTTCTAAGTCGAGTGTCGGGTAATTCCGTTCGTGAGTTTTCAACTGTCGTGACCCATACGCTACTACTCGCCCTGCTTGCATCAACACGCACCCCAACCCTTCCTTAGACGCATCACAGTACACGGAGTAGCCAGCTCCACGTTCGGGCACAATCAAAACCGGCGCGGTAGTCAATCGCTTCTTTAACTCCTGGAAAGCCGTCTCACACGAGTCACTCCAAACAAAACGGGTTCCCTTACGCGCCAATCTAGTCATCGGTGCTGCTAAACGAGAAAAGTCAAGGACAAAACGACGGTAGTATCCGGCCAACCCCAAAAAGCTTCGAATCTCAAACACGTTCTTCGGTTGTTGCCAATTTATAATGGACTCTATCTTTGCTGGATCAACCGACACTCCACCTTTCGAAACCACATGACCCAAGAATTTGACTTCGGATAACCAAAACTCGCACTTACTAAGTTTAGCGTATAATTGGTGCTCTCTCAAAAGTTCAAGGACGATGGCAAGATGGGATTGGTGTTCCTCCTCCGTAGGTGAATAGATCAAAATATCATCCACAAAGACGACAACGAAACGATCAAGATAAGCACGGAAAATACGATTCATCAAGTCCATGAATGTAGCTGGAGCGTTCGTCAATCCGAAAGGCATAACAACGAACTCATAATGGCCATAGCGAGTACGAAAAGCGGTTTTAGGAATATCCTCTCTACGAACCCTTAATTGGTGATAACCAGATCTCAAATCGATTTTGGAAAAGCAAGTGGCACCTCGAAGTTGATCAAACAAATCATCGATTCTAGGCATGGGATACTTATTCTTAACGGTTACGCGATTGAGCTTACGATAATCAATGCATAAACGGAGTGAACCATCCTTCTTTTGTGCGAAAAGAGCCGGTGCTCCCCACGGTGATGTACTCGGACGAATGAATCCTAAATTCTCCAATTCCTGCAACTGAGTCTTTAACTCTCTCAATTCAGCGGGCGCGAAACGATATGAAGGTACGGAGATAGGAGCGGTACCGGGAAGTAAATCTATCGTGAACTCGACTTCTCTTTCTGGAGGTAAGCCAGGTAACTCTTCCGGAAACACATCCGAGAAGTCGCAAACCACTAAGGGTAACTCTCTACGCATAGAGGCATCCTCATCTAACGTCAGGCTCGCCAATAATGAATAAACCGACTCTAGCTCACGAGACCCACATAAATACGGTTCCAACGGTTCCCGACGCTCCCCAAAGAACTCGAAACAAGGACCCTCGGGAGGACAAATACGAACTCGACGCTTGAAACAATCAATAGTAGCATGAAATGTGGATAGCCAATCCATTCCCAAAATAAGATCAAATCCCGACATTTCCAAAACAATGAAGTCAAATACGAAGCGACGGTCACGAATAATCAACTCACAATCTCGACAAATATGATTAAGAGGTGTTTTACCCCCTAAAGGTGTCTCAACAAACAAAGGAGGACTAATAGTCTCCGGTTCCAATTCCAAAGCACACACAAATGATGCAGCAATGAATGAATGCGATGCTCCAGAATCAAAGAGTACTTTAGCGAAGGAGTTGAACAAATGAAAAGTACCCCTCACAACAGAAGTTTCCGGAGCCTGAGAAGTGGTAGGTGGAACAGCAGAAGAAATGTTGAAAACTCGTCCCTGGGTACCCTGACCCTGCACAAAACCTCCCCTCTGACCAGAACCCTGAGTAGGCGCGGAAGAACTCCCTCCCTTATCAACTCCGGAACTCTGAGCTGACGTAGTCTGGCGAAAGTAAGGCTGCTGCTGCCTCTGAGTGCCCCTAAACTGTCGGCCCGCATTACCCCCCGATCCTGGCTGCTGCACGGAACCCGATTCACTACGCGCCCATGACCCCTGAGAACAGTTCCTTGCGAAATGATCCGTTTTACCACAAATGAAACAAGCCTTCTCAAGCTGCGGACACTGAGCACGAACGTGTCCAGGTTGATTACACTTGTAGCACACAGACGGAGGTCTAGCCAGAGCACCCCGTGTCCCCAAAGAAGAAGGCAGCCTAAAGTTCGACGAACTACCCTGTGGTGCCTGAGATGGTTCCCTCGGCCTTTTCCTCCCTTGACTCCCGAAGCTGCCTGAAGAAGAACTCAAACCTCCCACCGGTTGCCTTGGTTCCCAAGGCCTTACATTTCGTTGTGCCTCCTTCGGTATTTCGATGCTCCTTGCGCATTCTACCACCTCAGAGAATTTCGTTCTACGCTGGACCGCCACCATTCTCCTCAAAGTGCTATGCAGCCCCTTTTCAAACCGTCGACACTTTCTCTCCTCCGTTGCTACCAACTCTGGAGCAAAACGAGATAAGGATTGGAATTTCTGTGCGTACTCCGACACCGTCATATTACCTTGCTCCAGTTTCTCAAATTGTTCCCTCAGATTTTCACGGCTAGTTTCTGGAAAGTACTGCTCCTCAAAGATCACCTCAAACTCCGCCCATGTTAAATTTTCAACATCCGGTTCGTCTACCTGAGCTGCGGTTCTTGCCGCCCTCCTCGCATCTTTTCTACTCTCTAGGACAGATTCCCACCATTCACCGGCCTCCCCGACTAGCTGAACGGCCACAATACTAACCCTGATGTTGTCTTCCGTGATATTGAGAGCTCTGAAAAGTTTACGAATTTGAGCTAGCCAATGGTCCGCTACCAAAGGGTCGCTACTAGTCCCATCGAACACCGGAGGGTTTCTACGGCTAAATTCTCGCATCGCCACCATGGCTCGATCCTCAGCATTCTCTCTAGGAGCTTGGTTTACAAGATTTGCAGCTGTAAGTGCTGTGACGAGATCCCTAGCGAATTGAGTCTGATTAGGCGGTACTCCTGCACCCCGACCGGCCCTAGCCCCCGGATTCCCAACAGGATTCTCCCCGAGCTGACTAACCTCATCCTCTGGTGGCACCCCACGGCCACGACCACGGCCACGGCCACCCCGGTTCCCGGCTGCACCCCGCCTAACGCGCGACTTCGGAGGCATCTTACTACATGATATAAGAGGAAAAACTATTAGTCACAACATTAGTACTATGAGGTCAAAGCCACGGACTTCCCAACACGGGCAATAACGACTCTACTCCACTCTACAATATCGAAAAATGCAATGTCAAGTAGTCACATAAATGTTAGTCACACAAGCATGCACAAATTATGTTAGAAGGCGCGACATTTTGAACCCATGAGACGGAACGTCTCCCCACGGTCTCTAGGTGTTCTAAACTCAGGCTCTGATACCAAGTTGTCACGTCCTGAATTTTCAACATAAATATAAAAGGTTTTCATAATAAAAATCCTCACTAATATCCGTACGGTACCCAAAAGACATTGCCGTATTCTCATTCCCAAGTAAATACTTCCAAATCCGTAAAGTTCCAAAATATTACAACATCGGCTCAACGGCCCCAAATTAGCAAAAGTATCGCATAAAGTTCCAAAATATTACAACATCGGCTCAACGGCCCCAAATTAGCAAAAGTATCGAATTCCAAAAGAGAATTAATGGCTACAATATTTTTCGAGTCAAAGAATTACAATTTTAGTTACAAATACATCTTTCAAAATAAATTTACAAAGATGAATCGGTAACTCCTTCAGTTAGCTTTCAAAAGTAATGCCCACACGTCAAGCACTCCAAGCAATGCAAACTACGGCTCCGGATTAGCACCTGAAAGTAATTTAAGGCTTGAGCTACACTAGCTCAGTAGAAAAGTCTACGCAAACTCTATATGCAAATGAGCGAGACAAACGAATGAACAATGGAAGATCAAGACAACGAAGGAAGCACAATAATCATGAACAAGTGTCCCAAAACCTCCAATCTTTCTTTTATTCACCCACAAATCATACTCGTCAAATTATGTCTCAACATGTCGTGTCGTCTGTGTGTCTGAGCCGAAGCTCCTGCCAGGCTAATTTTGGGACCCTGAATATCCCCTGCCAAGTCACCCACCTTGAAGGTTAGGCCTTGAGTGATTATTTTGAGCATTAGCTCCTGCCAGGCTAATTATGGGACCCTGAATATCCCCTGCCAGGTCACCCACCCGTCGATGGGCCCCGAATGTTCGCGCGTCGTTTACAAGTTCAAGTGTATTATTCGTACAAATGTCGTGCAATACTACTTATTCTTTCCAAAGTTCTACATTGTTTGACCATTCCCAATGTACCCCACGTTGCCCATAAAGGCAAGAGTAATTGCCATCCTTTATTATTATGTGTGTATGCTTAAATAAACATAGGGAAAAGATGCAAGGTCTTAGAAAAGAAAAAGGCAACGACACAGAAAACTTTGGCTTTTCACTGTGGTCTACCGGTAGGAATTCAAAATTGGGCAATTTTTCATCCGATAACAGATTTTCGTCCAGAGCAAACCACAATCAATACAAGCTCAAACAAAGCATGGAGGTACTCAAATAGGATATAAGAGAACCCAAATAACATATAAAGAGAGGTAGAATTTCCTACCTCGAGTACCCAAACCGAAATCGAAAGGATGGAGCAAGCCCTAACTTCCGGAATCCAAATCAAACAACAATACACCGAACCAAGCTTTGTCCAACGCAATACGAGCTCCAAAATGCGAGTAGAAAATTGTTTGAGAGTTGATTGCAGTGGATTTTGGGTGATTGGGTGAGAGAGTGAGAGAGAGAGCTGAGAGCCGAGAGAGGGATGAGATAAGAAATGAAAATGAAAAAAAGAAAAGAACTTTCCTGATACTTTACACGGCACACACATGCACTAATTACGCTTTCACCCATGATTATCAACTTCTTTCACATTGGACCACCTCAATCATATTCTTGTCATTTTCACTTCTTTTCCTTTCTTTTATCTTCTTTTACGACAATAGTAAAATTAAATAGGAAATTTTACGGGTCTCTACATAGTCTCAAGAGGAAATGTTAGACAGAGATTCACTTCCAATAGAGAGTACATACACTGAATTCGGGGCCCATAGTCACTGAAAATCTTCACGGGTATGCCTCTAAGAATGATTCAGTTAATTATTTCCTTTCGCCCCACAAAATTATTAACTTCAATGCACAAAGGGATAAATTTGAGGAGGTACCGATGCTAAATCTTAGAGGTGAGGGCAGAGATATCATTTGTGGATTGAAAGTTTAGGATGCTAATCAAAAAAAAAAAAAAGCTTAGGATGAATGCCTTTGTATGTTTCGCTGGGGCCGTTCACATAGTAGTGAAAACTATTTGGAGCTATTAGTAATGAAAGAATATGGTGTGCAAAAATCTTGGACTATACTGACCATTGTTTTAGATTGTTTGATCCTTGGTCCTTCTCATAAAGAACTTCATAGAAAGTTACAAGTCAATACATGAGTGTTAATATTACAACCCCAAAGAACAAAAGCTAACCAAACTAAGAGAATACAAGCTAAAAAAACAGAGAACAACAAGCATAAACAAGGAAAGCAACTCCCAAAGCAAAAGATCCACTTGAGAAGGCTATCCGTTGTCAAAGGGATAGGATATATCGGCTTCCAAGTGGATTCTGGAAGGTACAACAAAACGTGCCAAAAGGTATGCTTGATGAACTTTGATGCGCTCACAAAAGATGATACTGCAGATGTAGACTGATTGTGCGAGAAAGCAGAAATCAAAAAACAAGGGGGTTGCAATCGCCGGAAGCTCCTTAACACTTCTCAACTGTTGAAAAAGAGAAGAGTCATTAGTATGTTTATGTGAAACATACGATTTTTAATGGCCCAACTCACTGCCTCATTTAAAGAGTTGATAGAGGCGCAGTCCCTTTGAGATTTGGAGTTTTTAAAGAGGGAGCCCACCAGCCTAGAGTTAACCATAAAGGTTACTCCCACACCCAATTTCTTGATTTGCAAATTAGTAGCATGGGCACAATATATATCTAAAACAGGATCTGCCCGAGAGCAGAGACAAGGATTGGCATGGAAAGTAAAAGAGGCTGCCATATGAGGGGGTAAATGGGAAGATCTAGATGTCTCACGAGTACTAGATGCTCCATGTTGTGTACCCCCAGAACCATTGGAATGCATTTTCAGGCGGGAAGGTGAAAAAAGTTTAAGGGAAACAAAGGCTTGTATTATGGAATGCCACAATTGATTAGCATGACAGATAACTTGCATAGGGGAAGATGAAATGGAATTAAACACAGCCTCGTTTCTAGCAAGCCAAATACACCATAAAAAGCACGAGATTCTTGAAAAAAAATTACGATTTTCCAGTGCCAAGATATGGACAACATCATGAATCTACAATTCGTCATTGACAAAAGAAGGCAACAAGTATAATCTGGCAACAACTGTCTACAATTTGTCATTGACAAAAGAAGGCATATAGTCATTTACAGTTCACATAACACCTTAAGAAACTACTTGTTCATTACCTCCCAATCCCTCGTTGATGATTAGGAGAGATGAGGCTCTCGACATATGTGCCCCCAAATCTAAAATCAGTCGGAATGCCATGAACTACCGTGTCCCTCAGTGTTTCTCTTTTCGGATTGTACACCACCAATTTCTCTACATGCAATATATCAGGTTGTTTCCGCTGATGTGCAATAAAAATTCATCATCTGCTAACAAACACGAAACTGCTGATACAGACATCTCAGGCACCTCAATTCTAAATGTGGTCCAAGATTCTCTTATCCCGAACTCCTCCATCATCCAAATCTCAACTTGGTCACATCTCTCATTTTTCCGCATACCGACCACACACAGATGACCCCCAAGAACTGCCATGTGAAGATGCAAAAACTTGCATTCATGAAACAAAGCAGGAAGCGGCACTTCCCTGAAAATCTCGTCCGCCAAATCGAAAGCAACAATCACATAGGAACCAGTCCCACGACAAACGCAATGGAGACACCCATTAAGAACCCCACAACTAGTCGACTCAAGCGTACAAGGGAAATTTTGAATTCTCCTCCAAGCATCAGTTTTTAGCGAATAGACCGCTACAATCATCTCATCAATGTCAGATTCAGATTTAGAATAAATATGATAGTAACATTAGGTTCATTCGAATGGTATGTTCATTCCATCATTGGTTCATTCAACGAAATGATAAAATGCACATTATGGATAGAATCGTCATCCACTATTTCAAGTGGCAAAGCGTTTCCACCTTTCTACGACACAATGGGCATGTTGAAAAGCTAAACTTGACTTGAGTCTTTTGGAATTTTCTACACAGTTTCTAGAATGTTTTTTTATGTGCTTGGTTCATTCATGTATTTGGAAGTTCATGAATTCATAGGATCATGTATCTAGGAAGGTTCATGTATGATGCTTGGGAAGTAGAAGGCTATTAAGTTTAGTCTTATCTATTAGAGCCTATAAATACCCAATGTACCACATGGTTTTACGCAAGTGGAATACAAGAATTGAGTTCCTAGTATATTCCTCTTCCCATCTCTCGAACATCTTGTAGACAGTTTTGGATGGATATTTTTCCAACAAAGTGGAATCAGAGCCACCTTGCTAGAGGTCTAGAAAATGGCGAATGGTTGGATAGGATTTCAATATCCTTGGCTCCCCAAAGATAACTTCGACAATTGGACACAACAGATGAAGGCTATTCTCGGTTCGCAAGATTGTTGGGAGATTGTAGAGAAAGGTTATGAAGAGCGAGATGATTCCACCTTGAATGCTACTGAAAATTAAAGAATGACTTACAGAAGTTCAGAACTAAGGATAAAAACGCTCTTACTCTCATCCATCAGGGCTTGGATGATTCAATGTTCGAAAAAGTGGCAGGTGAAACCCCCGCGAAAAAGACGTTGGAAATCCTCCAAAATTGTTTCAGAGGAGTTGATAAAGTGAAGAAAATACGACTTCAAACTCTTAGAGGAGAGTTTGAAGCCCTTCGCATGAGGAATCTGAGTCTATTTCAGATTATTTCACAAGAATGTTGGCCATTGTGAATCAGATAAAACGATATGGTGAAAGCTTGCCAGATGTCCGCGTGGTGGAGAAAATTCTTTGCTTATTGCAACCAAAGTTTCTGCCTATTGTGGTGGTTGAAGAGTCAAAAGACTTAGACTCTATGACTATTGACCAACTCTTGGGATCTTTGCAAGCTCATGAGGAAAGACTTAAGACAAATGGAAATGAAGCAGTGGAACAAGCTTTGCAAGCAAAACTCTCCTTGCGAGGTAATGGAGGGAGAAATGATAGAGGTGGAAGCACCCAAAGAGGCCGAGGCTGAGGAAAAGGTCGAGGCCGAGGATATGGATGTGCTCGTGGACAAGGAGAAGGAGAAAGAGATAACAATGGCTCTTTCAATAATGACTTTGTACAAAGGAGTCAATTTTCAACATCAAGGTCGCGTGGAAGAGGAAGAAGCCACGGTCGTGGAAGAGATAATCATTCAAACCCGAGAAGGTATGACAAGTCTCAAATAAAATGTTACAGCTGCCACAAATATGGACATTTCTCTTGGGAATGTGAAGATGCCAATAACCATGTTGAAGAGCAAGCTCATTTTGTTGAAGAAAAAGAGATTGAAGCAGGACCAACTTCGTTGCTTGCGGTCAAGCAAAACGAAGAGCTGGGAGAAAATTTCTGGTATCTTGACAATGGTGCTAGTAATCATATGTGCGGCGACAAAAGCAAATTTGTAGAGCTTGATGAGACATGGAAAGGATATGTTACTTTTGGCGGCTCCTCAAACATTCCAATCATGGGAAAAGGTACGATTCTAATTCGTTTGAAGAATGGCGATCATCGAATCATATCATATGTATATTTTGTACCAAAAATGAAGAGCGATATTTTGAGCTTGGGTCAATTTTTGGAAAGAGGTTATGAAATTCTGAGGAAAGATCGTTGTCTTTCTTTAAAAGATGAAAGAAATAATTTGGTTGCAAAAGTTTCAATGACAAAGAATCGAATGTTTCTGTTAAATATTCAAACTGATGTGGCCAAGTGCTTGAAAGCAAGTGCGAAAGATATGTCATGGCGATGGCACATGAGGCTTGGACACTTGAACTTTGGAGGATTAAAAATGATGACTCAAAAGAATATGGTACATGGCTTGCCTTCTATCAACCATCCAGATCAGTTGAGCGAAGGATATCAATACGGCAAGCAGTCTCAAAAGCCCTTTCCAAAAGAATCCATTTCAAGAGCTATGGAGCCGCTTCAACTTGTTCATACCGACATTTGTGGTCCAATCAAACCGGCATCATTTGGTAAGAACAAATATTTTTTTCTTTTCATTGATGATTTCAGCAGAAAAAGTTGGGTCTATTTTTTGAAAGAAAAATCAGAAGCTTTTGGAACTTTTAAGAAATTTAAAGCTTTGGTTGAGAAGCAAAGTGGTTATGAAGTTAAAGCTTTGAGATCCGATAGAGGTGGCAAATTCACATCCAATGAATTTAAGAATTTTTGTGAAGTAAATGGAATTCGTCGTCCTTTAACGGTACCTAGATCGCCACAGCAAAATGGTGTTGCCAAGATAAAAAATAGATCAATTTTAAATATGGCGCGGAGCATGCTGAGGAGTAAAAGAATGCCTTAGGAATTTTTGGCAGAAGCTGTTGATTGTGCAGTGTATTTGTCAAATTGATGTCCTACAAGGAATGTGGAGTACATGACACCGCAAGAAGCTTGGAGTGGAATGAAGCCCAATATATCACATATGCGAGTTTTTGGAAGTATTGCATATGTTCATGTTCCAGATCAAAAAAGGTCCAAGCTGGATTCAAAGAGAGAGAAATACAGTTTTATCGGCTATGATTCAAGCTCCAAAGGTTACAAACTCTACAACCCAATCACTCAAAATATTGTGATTAGTAGAGACGTGGAATTTGATGAAGAAAGCACCTAGGAGTGGGATATTGAAGGAGAAAATTATGATTTTTTCCCCTATTTTGAGGAGGAGCAATTAGTTTCTGAAGCACCACAAGAGCCAATTACACCTCCAATTTCTCCTTGCATTGAACCACCATCACCCGGAGAAAGTTCAAATGAGAGAACGCCACACATGCAGAGTCTCAGTGATCTTTATGAAGCAACTGAACCACTGGATCTGTTTTGTCTTTTTGTAGAAAGTGAGCCTTTGAACTTCGAAGAGGCTATGGAAGATGAGAAGTGGAGAAGTGCTATGCATGAAGAGATCAAAACCATAAGAAAGAATGACACGTGGGAGCTTGCTACTCTTTCAAAAGGGCAAAAAGCTATTGGGGTGAAATGGGTATACAACGCAAAGAAGAACGAAAAAGGAGAGGTCGAAAGGTATAAAGCAATATTGGTGGCTACAGGATATAGTCAATGTGCTGGAATTGACTACGAAGAGGTATTAGCTCCTGTTGCCCGTTTAGAAACTATAAGGTTGTTGATTTCTTGAGCTGCTTACAATAAATGAAAGATTTATCAAATGGATGTCAAATCTACGTTCTCTATTTCTTAGGCTTAATTACGACGTGTTTTGATGGGATCATGCACTATTTATTGCCACGTGTAATTTTCTTATTGGGTGGTATATTTTAGGATGTAAACACATTTGTGAATTTAGAATTGGTTAATAATTCATCAATCTCAATATTAAGGTGGTTTATTTAGATTTCTGCATTTTTATAGGGCAATGCCCATGGCCACAACTGATAGTTTCAACCATCGTTAGAAGTTTGGAACAATATCTTGATCTCAATAAGGAATTGGAATCTGGGATGTGGTGACGTCGGAGATCAAAGAATACCAATCGCAATATTGATTTGAGATGATATATTCTGGAATGTGGTGTTGTGCTATTGCTATTGTGATGTTGATTTTCTTCCCTCTCCCTCCCCTGTTTTTCTTCTTTCCTATCTTAATTAAGCTGTTTAGTTGGGGGCTAGTGTTTTTCTCTCTTTTTCTGAGGAAAAAGGTATACCTTATTACCAGGGTTTTTATGTTTCTTTCTTTTCTTTTGACTAAGCAATTTATGAAGTATTAAAGATTTAATTCTAATTGGACTCGAATTCCAATTACCAAAAAAGAGTTGGGCACTTCTTATGAGTAGCTGGAACAGATGTGTAACGACCCGTAAATTTTATCAATTTATAATATCATTAAAAATTATTATTTGTAATAATAAAATTATCTTAATTATAATTACCTAGTAGATAAATACAAATTTATTTAATTTAATCTTAATTATCCTACTTTTATTTATTTAAATTGCATGCATAAAAATCCTATCATCTCTCGCTCTCCTACTCGGTCTCTAATTCATCTCCCTGACTATATTTTCGTCTTATAATTCGTCCATTCCGAAACCCAATAGGATACAACTTCTTTAAATCCAATTCTAATCGAAACTCTCAAAATTCCCTTATATATGCCCCATTAATCCGACCCTAGGGTTCGTCACTTTATTTATCACGTTCCATCAGTCCAGAAAAGAGAGAAAAACAGGAGAGAATCGAGCTCCAATCCCCGGAGTTCTAGAGAGAGAAAGAAAGAGAGAGAAAAGTGGGTTTCGTAGTTTCGATCAACCGGAACCCGAATTGATCATTCTAAAACCTTCCTACAATCCCTAGCTCTGCAAAACATCATCCAATTCGGTCCCGAGGTTCCCCGATCGAAGAACCCGAAACCTTCTTCCCAAATTTTCAAGTTTCGATCAAAAACCAATTCGATCCGATTTGAGATAGTATAATCTCTCCCAACCATCCCTCTAAGTATATTTATTGTTTTTAAGCATAACCCATCGTCCCACATTGCCCCATGCATCAAAACCGTCACAAAAAACCAAAAAAACGAAACCTGGACGCGACCTTGCGGCCGCGACCTTCGGGCCGCAAGAACCGGACGCAAGATTGCGGCTGGGCTGCTCCACCGCAAGGTCAACGGGTCATACCTTGCGGTTTGGACTATTTCGCTTCGAAACGATTTTGCGACGTTCTAAACTTGGTTTTCGACCCCCGAACTATTTTTCCTAGACGTTTCACACCTCAAAGATCATAACTTGTTAAGGTCATATTTTTTTTATTTAATTATATATTTATTAAATTATTTATTAGTTATTGTGCAACGTTTACAAACGAAAATTAGTTACGACCTTTCAACCAACGTTTTAACACTCCAACTAATTTTTTTTAGACTCTTTACATCTCAATTACAGTAACTTGTCAAATTAAATATTTATTTTTTTTAATTCACTATTTATTATTAATTTTAAAGTAATTCCAATCAAAATTACTTTACGACTTTATAAACATTATTATTAATGCCCGAATAATTTTATTTAGACTCCTCACTGTCCAAATATGAAATTATGTTAGTCTCAACCTTTATTTTTATAATTAATTATTTATTGTCTATTTACTTCACTTTTGGTCTTTTTAATTAACGTTTTCATATAATTTAATTCTTCGACCCTCCGAACCCAACTTTTGACATTCAACTGATTATATAGGACCTTTAGAACTCTTATTAGGTCATGATTAATTATTCTACTATTTTTATCTAATTAATGCATTTAATTAGCTTTTTATTAAACTATTTAATTAGAAATAATTAATAAGAGCTTAGAAAAAATTTTATTAAATTTTTTATAAAAGTTTTACTTCCTTATTAACATTGTGGCCGTAAGAGAATAAGGGCAACGGCCCATTCATAAAAGGTTGTGTGATTGCACTGCTGGTTATTTGTTTTAATTATTATTTGATTTAATTGTATATTGCATCGATGCCTGAATTGAATGCTAGATTGGACCCTAGAGACATGGGATGGTATGCGAATAGAGTTCACCTAGACGATGTTAGATAATGGATGAATTGGAAAGTTTTATTTTTAGAATGCCTGCAGGCGTGATTTTGAGATGTGATGAGATATGTGATGGTTTGAACTGGCAAAGTAAGCCCAGTGGTGATTGATGAATGGATACTGGCGAGAGTCCAGTGATGAATTGAAACTGGCAAAGTAAACCCAGTGATGACTGTGTGGTGGTGCATAAGATAGGCGAACCCTAGTTATGATTCGGGCATGATAAGCTTCCTTTTGTTGTAATGAGAGGGATACACGCTAGGTACATAACTGAGGTGCAATCCGCGACAACAAAAGAAAGTGAGCTCATGGGACAAGGCATAGCTAGCGGTTGGGGAGGAAAGACTCCGCGGAGGAGATCTTAGATTTCACGTCAGGTTAAATGGATAGTAATAAACTGGTTTCCGTGGAATAAACTCTGTTTTACTTTATCGCATTATTATTATTCATGTTGCTTGCTAATTGTAAAGTAAGAGGGGTAGTTGGGTTGGATTATGCTTCGGGGTGAACTTTTTCACTCAGGTACGGATTGCCTGGCTTCCGTGCCAGATTTTGCAGAAAATCAGAAAGAGACACAGAACCCTGATGGTGAACAATTCTATGCGGAAGAGAACCAAGAGGTGGGAGCTGAGCCAAAATACGCCTGGGATCCACATCAATCCTAGAAGGCTGCTCTGTTATTTTATTTAGTTTTTATCATAAAGACTACTTTTCAGTATTTCAATAAGGATTTGTAATAGACGAAACGTTAGGGAGAATTATCCGTTTTGGATTTTGAATTTAAATTAATAAATTTTTAGAAATCATTATTTAATACCTCCGATTTTATTTCCGAAAATCGGGGCGTTACAAGATGATTTTCTATATTTTGCTTTATCATATCATAATTAAGTATAGAAATCATGCGATCGTTAAAATGAAGAGTTTTTTATGAAATCATCCCTCAAACTATCACTCATTTTTCTACTTCGTCTTCGAACTATCAAAATCTCTTACTTCGTCCTCAAACTATCCATATCCCACCTATTTGGTCCAAAACCTAACACCATCCAATTTTTTGGACGGCAAAGTTAGCATGTGCCAAGCACATGTCTTTGTTGAACCTAAACGAAGGGCAAAAATGCCATTTCATATATTTTTCTCCCAAAATGGGATAAATCTCCTCTCCCTCCCTGCTAGTCAAGGTGATGATCTCTAATCACACCATCACAGCCGATGATTCCTCCCAAAAAAATCAACAGTCCTCCTATGTCTCTCTCTCTCTCTCTCTCTCTCTCTCTGTATGTATGTATATATGTTTGCATCTATATGCGTGCGTGGGTGTGCTTTTTGCTGGGAAATTAGTACTAGAAATGATTTTAATCTCCCCTTCATATCCACAAGGTTACCGAAAAACGAAACTGACCATGGAAAAGGAAAGGAAAAATATTGGCTGTGAAGATAGCTTTTTCTGTGCAGATCAATGATTCAGGGACAGAGGATCCAACTCGTTTACTTGTGGGGCATTGACAAAGTTGAAGCCATGGTAGAGTCAGACTCTTGTCTTCATTCATAGATCTGCTCTTAACTAGCACTGTTTTGTAAAAGCCCAAAATCGGGAGGGCTCTGTTTTTTCCCTCTCTGTCAAGGAGTAAATAGAACTCAGAGGGAACAACAGTCTAGTTTGGAGCTAGAATGTAAGGGAGAAAGGTGAAACCCATTTTTGCCCTTCAAACACTCACATGCACAGCATGTGCTGACTTTGCCGTCCAAAAAATTGGATGGTGTTAGGTTTTGGACCAAATAGGTGGGATATGGATAGTTTGAGGACGAAATAAGAGATTTTGATAGTTCGAAGACGAAGTAGAAAAATGAGTGATAGTTTGAGGGATGTTTTCATAAAAAACTCTAAAATGAAACTAAAGATAATTATATGCAACAATGGGTGGGTAAGGTACGTATAGGATAAATTTTTCTTTAGTTCCTGAAATGCAAATGTAAATAATACTACTCCATATGCTTCGCCAAGGAGCATCGGCTTCAGCAACAAACAACCATCCATCTACAGAGGGCTCACTGCATCTAATTTGTGGTCAATGCTTACATCTTGCCGTGTGCTGGGTGCGACAAAAAGTAGGTTTAGCCCAATGGTAGAGTGATTTGGATCTCGTAGTTGCGTTATTTGATGAGAGTCTACTTATCTTTAAAAGTATCTTTTTTGCGTGAAAATATGAGGAGGAAGGTTAAATGTCATTCATACAATTACACTTTTGTCATGAGTTTTGTTTTCTCCCGTTAAAAAGAATAAAACTTTGGTCCAACTCTCATGTGGTATTCAAATGAAAGGCCACGGGATAATAAACTGTTCAGATACCAATAAGTATCTATCGGCCGGATTACATTAGCCTAATTGTGGGTGTCATTGCTCCACCACTTATTTAACTTCCAAGATTTAAACCCAAACATTGAGAAATAAAAGTCTAATAGTTACTCTCTAAACTTATCAATTGTCAATTTGTCATCGGTATGTGGGATTAATGGAAACATAAGTGAGAGAAACTCCACTGGGCTGCTAGCTAAATCCTCTATTTTCGCCAAAGTTTGATGTCAAATTTTGACAAAGCCATTCCTGTATTTTCTTCTTTTGTCTGGTTATACAAGACAATTGACTTCATTCTTTGAATGGTTTGCCACCAAATCAAAGGAATGCATCAAACTAATTCTGCAGTCAAATTCAAGCTCCTTGAAAAGGCCTCAAAGTAGCTCTTGCTCTAGCCTTTATGTTGTAAATTTAGCAACAATAAGATAAGATTCTTAAAAAGAACAACCAATTTATTGATGGATATAAAGACATATATTAGCCACAAAATTAGAAGCATAAGATTCCAATCTCAAGAAAACTAAACTTAGATGTCTAAAGACAATGTAAATGAAGCTAAAAACCAGATAGGAAGACGGGCTGAATCATCACAACATTCTCCAGCTTCTCCTCGTCCTTGCTATCTACTGTCTATTCCTCTTCAAACTCCACTTCTTTTGTGTTCCTTGAGCTCCCTTTGCTTCGATCAGGATCCAAGTAATCCCATTCACTATCCTCTTTTCCCTTTATCATTTTCCGTGGAGAGGCCGAAAGAAAGTGTTCCACATATGTTGCTATCCCACTTCGCTCCTCGTTTTCCCACGTGTAGTCTTTCGGCTCAACTAAACTTTCCTCATACGCCATTGCCACCATTGTGCAACTGGACGGATCTCTTGGAACAGCCCTACAGAAATCACCATTAGAATTGTATGCGTTAACACGCCCCCCACCATACCCAGTGTGTTCGCTCATTAGAACTTCACCATCTTTTGTACAACATAACAGCTGGATTATACTACTAATCCTGAAGGTCGGACTAATGACGAACCTAACATTCCATGATTTTTGCACACCGTATGCCTCCATCACCCATACTTGGGTTTTGCGTTGGCGATGACGAATCATACAGAGGTATCCTTCCAAAACTCCCAACCCAAGCAAAATAAATTTATTCCGATCCTTAGGCAGCTTTGGCATTGGTACCTTCTTGAATTCATCCACCCGGGGATCAAAGGAAATGATACAATTGGTCAAAACATAGTCAGTGTTACGGGTAAACCAATGAAGCTGTCCATTCAAAACTGGGCCTGAATGGACTACGCCAGTATTAGAAGGGAAGCATACCTCTTTCCAATATTTTCCTCGAAAATTCCCTACCATTACGAATTTACCGTCACTGGGATCAAAAGGACATAAAGCCATGACGGCCTTGTACCCATCAGTAGAGGAATCATAACAAAGCCCAGAAGTAATAGGAGAACGAAGCGTCAACTGATGGTACGACAAGACCTTCTTGAAATACCCATTTAGTGGATTCCATAAATACAAATCCACCTTAATCCCCAAAAGAAACAACCCATTACACGAACCATAGATGTGAACTAAACCATGACGGAGATCCAGATTTTTTTCCCATGGTGTTCGAACCTTTTCCACAGAGCATTGTTGGTCTATGGATTGAAAGGACAAGGATCTATCATACAAGTGGGACATAACAAGAACCTTTTGCCTTTTTGATAGGGTTATTAAGTTTGAGTCGGAGATCAAAGAATACCACTGTTTGGAAACGCACCTCAATCGACAGAGAGAATCATGGGTTAGTCTTGATAGAATTTCGAGGATGATTTCTTGTGGGATGTTTGGAAAATTGTTGGGTTCTGATTTTGATCTGATCTCCAAGTGCCTTTCCTTACGTCTTCTTCCTCTTCCTCCGTGCTCCATTCTCGTCGGGAAATGTTAAGGGAGACTAGGGTTTTCAATGCATGTGTTCACTTCAATTTATAGGTTACTGGATCCGTCGTCTAAATTCCTCACAAATGAAAAATTATTCCATGTCGGTGCGCCAATACACTGAGCGGTAAAATCATTTTGCAGTAAAGCATTGTGATGTTTGTTTTCTTATGTCGTGATTATTCAAATAAGTTAATAGGTCTTGGGAGAATTTCCAAAAAAAAAAAACTCCTGCATCTAACTCGCAAAATCAACAAACCCCCTCCATCTTTTTCGAAGTTTTGATGTCTCCCATTTTTAAGATTTAACGGAAAAACACAAAAGGTCCATATTATCCCCTACGAAAAAATTTGGTCTGTCATTGGGTGGGAACAACTCCTCCATATCCGCCCAATGGATGAGTTGTATCACATGGAGCTTTTTACTCAAACGACTAAAATTATGAGGGCGGGCCAGGGCTCTAGGGCCTTGGGATTGGGGTTTGATCTCTTATGTCTCAAAATTTTTTTGTACCTCTGTGCCGTAGGATTTTTCAATCGTTTGATTGAGTTATTATTATTAGTATTTTTTATGATTTGAAACTAACGGCCTAAAAAATTCTCGGCATAGAGGATCGAATGGCAAGAAAATCCCTAGAAACATGCATGAATTTTCGGCACGGATGATTGTGGCTTGGGGCCGGAGAGTGGAGATGATGTTACCTTCTTTTAAATAAAACGCCAACCCAATACGAGGCATGAGGTGATGAGGCACCATGGCCAAAGGACCACCACTGAAACATCCAAGCTCCCATCAATCACTTATAACATCATCACCACTGTGGCGGCAGCTATGTCCAACGACGGAACCCTTCCCCAGGAGATTCTCACCGACAAATCCCTTTGCCGATTCAAGTCTGTTTCTCCCTCCTGGAATTTCCTAATCTCCGACGCCCACTTTGCCATAACCCGCCTCAATTGAACCAACACCGAAAACCCTCAATATCTCTATCCGAATAAGATCATTATATCCACCTATCATGATCGCCGACGTTAATCAGACAGCTACAGAGCTTGATTTTTCTACGGCGGAACAACATGACGCCATTGAGTGGGTCAGGGTATGGGGCTCCTGTGATGGTTTGCTTCTCGTTTCCGGTGAAGGTAACTCCAACTTCATCTTGTTGAATCCATCCACTAGAGAATGCAAGAAACTGCCGACATGTCCTTTCTTCCACACTCTGGTTGGTGTTGGTGAGTTCGTCGCTTATGCTTATGGCGTTGGTTACTATTCCTGTACGGATGGTTACGAGGTTGTGATGCTTTCTTACTCTAGTCTGAGTGACATAACGATTGTTGCTGTTTATTTACTGAGAAATGATGCTTGGAGGCGACTTCGAGATTTCCCTTCTATGCTCATGCGGTATACTTGTGGGGTTCTATTTAACGGGCGTCTCCATTGGCCTGGTTGGAGGGCTGGTTCCTCTGCAATTGTTGCTATCAATTTGTCCGATGAGTTTTTCATCAGGGAAGTGCTGCTTGTTGCGTTGGATGCTTGCAAGATCGGTTTATTCTATGAGTTGGCTGTTCTCGGGGATTGTCTCTGTTTGGTTTCTAGGCAGCTTAGTTACCAAGTTGAAGTTTGGATGATGAAGGAATATGGGGTAAGAGAATCTTGGAACAAAATTACGATTGAGATGCCTAAGAGGCCTACATTGATATTGCTGGGGTTGTTAACCGAAGACGAATTGTTGTTCAAACCCGATGAAGTGATACTAAATGGAGATAAAATAGAGAAATTGGTTGTGTACAATCCCAAAAACGAACAATAAAGGACGTTGTGGTTTGTGGCATTCCGTTTGAATTTACATTTGGGGGCACCTACATTGAGAGCCTGGTCTCTCCTCATCGTGGAGGAGTGATTTGGAGGCAATGAATGAGAAGCATCTTCAAGTACTTTTTTATTTATTTATGTAGAAATGACTAATCTATGCTATCTTTTGTTGATGAATAATTCTAGAGGCATAATCTCAATGCATTTCGGAGTCATAAACGCACCTCCATCGCTCTTGCAGCATGCCCCGTTCGGGCAATACGGCTTTCGTAATATGCGAAGCAGCTGAGCGATAGCTCTTCGATTGCTATATTCTTGCGATAGCGAGACCCTTTAGTCTTATTCTTTTGTTCCCAAACAATGATCATTCATTAGGCCGGCCCGACCAAACACGGAACGGCCAGTCCGGGCAAGCTGGATTATGGAACTAATCTGACGGAATTGGGTCTAATGGAAAAAGATCTTGATCTCAATAAGGAATTGGAATCTGGAAGGGCCGGAAAAGGCCTGCATCCTGGCTCTATCTGCCGCGGATACCTTTCTCTTCTCTTTTATCTATGGCCGCTCTATTCTAAGTAGACTCCACATTCATCCTGGCTATCATTGGGCCTTTCGCCATCAAATAGTCGAGAAGGTTTTCGGCTGCTCAGGCCGGTACAGGTACTGAAGCGGCTACAATAGAGCAGCTTGCACCGAGCCTCTCTATATGTAGGACAAAAATTAAGAGTTTTTGTGTTTTATTTTTATTGTTTTAGAATAAGATTTTGGTTAGGAATATTTTTCTTTAGGTTAGAATTATTAACTTTCCATATTCAGTTTGATTTTGATTTCTGCCTTTATTAAGATTCTTGGTATACAACAATTAGGATTTTATTTTAATTAATTACGAAAATTATTCCATGTGGTGCGCTAATACACTAAGCGGTAAAATCATTTTGCGGTAAAGCATTGTGATGTTTGTTCTCATATGTCTTGATTATTCAAATAAGTTAATAGGAGGTCTTAGGGAGAATTTCAAAAAAAAAAAAAAAAATTGGAGTATAGTTTCACTTAAGCTTAAGCTTTTGGGAGAGTTGGTAATTTAACATAGTATCAGAGCTCAGGTTGCAAGAGGTCTTGAGTTGATCAAGTCTCTCCGTCTACATTTGTTCCCCAGTTGCATTATGTTTCTCCCCTTTGTATTCTGTTTCCTTCGGTCTATGAAAATTTGCATCTCCATGTGCAAAACGGGGTTGCATGTGAGAGAGAGTGTTAGATAAGCTTGATATACATTGTTGGGATTATTTCCTAACAGCTTAAGCTTTTGGGAGAGTTGGTATCTTAACACTAGCCTCTTGAAGAAGCTTGATATACATTGTTGGGATCATTTCCTAACAGCTTAAGCTTTTGGGAGAGTTGGTATCTTAACACTAGCCTCTTGAAGTCACCCTTGCCCTTCCCAAAATATCAACCATTCACCGGTAATATCCAAGTCTAGGAATAATGCCAGGAACATCAGTCGTGGACTTGAAATTTTTCAGCCCCTTAACAACCAAACCAATTGAGCTTTATTTTTTTAGAAATCATCCTGGAGAAATGATCAAGAGCTAACTCACCAAATCCATGGTTGGCAAGGCCCAAGTCCTTTATATCGATTGCAATGAAAATTTTGTAATGGAGTTGCATAAATGTTAACAAGTGCAGCTTTGGAATTAATTGGTTTCACCGTCTCATAGGTTACATTGTCCTCCTCTTGAGCTTCGCCAACATATGGATAGCTTCTACCTTCGAAAGCTTGCAAAAACATGGAGTATAGTTTCAACCATCGTATTAGAAGTTCGGACGAGAATGACAATAGAAGGAAATATCAATGGAGCAATCGAAGCCAGTGCAGCCAATGCTAGAGAAGATAATAAAGTATAGGTCATATTAATGGTCCTATATGTAGCTTGGCAAGGTTTATTAAGAAAGTCTATGCCCACCACCACTGCGTCAGTTCTTCTTCTTCCTTGGAACTGGCACGTGACAATCACTGTCGAGAGTAGATCTCACTCTCGGAAACTCCCCAAAAATGGGTGGCGCGTGAGGCCTCGACGACCTCCATTGGCAATGGGTCTTTGTACCGTTCAAATCGTTTCGACACACGAACAATACTATGGTATCATAAAAATTTACTGATCAATTTTCGAGATCTGCAGTACTCGGACAGAACACAGAACAGAGAACAAAAATGGCGTTTTTGTGTTTTGAGTTCTCGAATCACAACCGAGAGGAAAAACAAATGATATCAGAGAACAAAAATGGCCATTTGTAAATTGTAATGCCCAGGTATCAAACCGAACAAACACACAACCCATTGAGAGGAAGTTTCAGATTATTATTCAACAAGTTAAGAGGTAAAAATCTCTAAAATCAATCGTACAAAACCACTCTGAATCCTCACCACTCTCTGTATCTCTCTCTGTTATTGTTTAGGATAACATGGTCTATGCAAGAAGGCGTTTTTTCTTCTATATCATTTCAAAATGAGATATCTAATTTGCGGTATTGGGTAAACAAGGCGAAAATAATGCCTTGGATCTCTTCGTATTTGGAATTTTGGATAAGAAATTGATATTCGCGCTCCACTTTTCACTGATGACGCTCTACTTTGTTCATGAAGTTGGTTAAAATTGGAGGGCCGTCAATAAAAACTTTTGGATACTGAGTTGTTCGGGGAGCTACTATTACACACTTTGATCAGTAAGCTGCTTGGGTATTGCAAATTTTTTAACGTACCACGCAAGTACCAGATATATGCAGATGAGTATGATCTAACAACCGACTTTGGTGGTACTTAAGGACTCATGTGGGTTTTGTTTATTAAGGTAAGCCCAATCATAATGCTCTGAATGAAAGTTTCTGGGCATTGAATTGCAGCAAAGACAGACCGGGGATAGGATAAATCATTGGAGGAAGAACAGGAAAAAAAAATCGGCCCAAGAATATTAAAAGGACGGAATTGTTTCAATGGAGTTTTTTTTTTTTCCCTTCTTGCGACTTGCGAAGCTGGGTACATCATTGATTGAAGAGTAAATCTAGCAGTTTAGTTACATGCCAAAAAAGAAAGAAAAAAAACCGCAGCAAACTACTAGAACAGTCATGGAACAACAAACAACCAAACCACAACAAAGGGCGCCGCAGCTCCAAGACAAGAAATGAAGCTGAAGTTACAAAAATACAAAAAAAGAAGAAGCTTGAGTTGGAGTCAAGCCGCATAAGTGTCTTCAAAAGGGCTAAAAGAGATGAAGTGCTGAAGAGCACATCTAGCTAGATCACGTTCACTGCAAAAAGTTGAGAGGCTGCTGCAAAGAGTTAATTTGCTGGACTAGAGCTTGGATGTTCCTTCCCTATCAGCTGCAAAATAAATTAAACTATCAGTAAGTACGCATATACAACACAATAATGGCCTTCGTATGGTGAGAAATGAAGAGAGATAAAATAGATAAGAGGTTTCTTCACCAAAATTCAGTGTTCTTAAACAAGGAGCGATTAATCACCGATTAATAGCTGGCGGGGCCTATCCGATTAAGTCCGAATAACAATTAATTGTCAATTACTAATTAATATCACCGATTAATCGCTCGAAGGTGGCCAACTGCCCGACTAGCGCCGAGCGACTTTTAGAACATTGCCAAAATTGATGCAATTTGGTGAATTATGAGATGGGAACAATAAATTTGACTCTTTGTTTTTTTTCTCTTTCTCATCCTTTTCACCATTTCTCATCTCCTTTTACAATCTAAATAAGTAACAAGATTTTCTCCTCAATTTTGTGTATTATGAGATGGGAACAAAAAAGACTCTTTGTTTTTTTTTTTTTTTCTTTCTCATCCTTTTCACCATTTCTCATCTCCTTTAACAATCCAAATAAGTAACAAGATTTTCTCCCGTCCATACCCCCAATGATTAGATCATTGGGGCTAGATGGGGTCTGTTGTTGTTGTATTCTCTTTTGTTTTCTTTTCTTATCCTTCTCATCATCCGAAGGGCTGTAAAAGCAATGAGTACTAGCCAAGTAAATGGCAAAAGAGATAGCAAGAAGCTCTGTATGTATACTGCGTAGATAAGAGTTGTAGCAAGAACCAGACTTCCAGTGGCCCTTATTGTTTAAATCATAGTTATCGAAATCGTACGATTCCCGATTCGAATCGTACGATTCGGTTCGATTCAGGTGTAAAACGATTCAAATCGATTATATGAATCGCAAATAGGTAAGAATCGAAGTGAGAATCGCAGAATCGTTATTTGAATCGGTGAATCGTGAGGTGAATTGTACGATTCTCACGATTCGGCTTGTTTTTGAATAAGTGGGTTTCCGGCGAGTTGGATTGGGTTTCTGCACATAAATCACAAAATACCTTAAATTTATGGGAGGCGAGGGGTCGGAATTTCTTGTCTGACCTGGAGAGAACCCTAACATCGAAGAACACAAAGACCAGAGCCCTCGTCGAGAAGCTTCGAGCTCCATCGAAGTTTTCGACGCCGACATGGATGTTTGAATTGCAGCTCGTTCCAGTCGGTGAGGGTACTGACTTTTGGTGTGCAAATAATATATTATATTAGTTAGTGCAGTATATATTATATATTATATACACTAGTTAGTGGTGTGCACTATGCATATTATAAACTATTATACTTGTTAGTGGTGAGTATATAATTTATATCACCAGCAAGTGGGGTGTACATTTTAGTATATAAAAGTCCGTTAAAAAAACAAAACAAAAAAACAGAGTATAATAAACTTCTTTTTAACTAGTATCACTAGATCATCTATTTATCTTATGAAACAATACTTTTAATTATTCAAACTTGAAATCTACAATTTTTTTCATGCATTTTCAAGATTTTGACCGAATCGGAACGAGTCACGATTCGATTCGATTCACGATTCGCAAATAGGCCTTTTCGATTCTCGATTTGACAACTATGGTTTAAATGGATAAGCCAATGCAGCAATAAATCACTGGTATTCAAAAGGACTGTATCACCAAATCTGGAGTTGAAGGAAGCGTCACGCTAAATAAGTTGAGATAAATGGCACTGACAAAATAGGTGGCTGAACATTTCCTCCTAACTAGAACACAGAAGGTGGGTTAATCAGGTAGATAAATAACATAAGTTTGTGTTTGGTTCATTCAAATGGTTTGTTCATTCCGTCATTAATTCATTCAACGAAAATGATAAGCAATTGAGGTCAAAGCGTTTGCACATTACGAATAGAATCATCATCCACTATTTCAAGTGGCAAAGCGTTAACTTCTTTCTAGGACACAATGGGCAAAGGTAAGCAATTGAGGTCAATCTGGTAGATAAAGAACTTAACGTTGTGCTTGGTTCACAATAGTATAGTGTTCATTCCGTCAATTGGTTCTTTAAAAGAAAATGGTAGACATTATCAATGGAACCATCATCCACAAGAGTGAAATGGTCCTTCCATTGCCAAACCAAGGAATGAAGATTCCATCCTTTCCTAAATCATTCCACACCCCGACTTAATTCTCACAGGAAGAATTAATCAAAGAATATGTTAATTTGCAACCACCAAAAACATTTTTAAGTATAGAAGCTCGCGCAACACACAATATATACAATACTTAATCAACAAAAGAAGTGATCGATTCATTTCTATTTCGGAAAGTGGAAACATACGTGATCACGCTTTGAACTTTTACCTGAAGAAGCTTCACATTGTCTCCGGAATCCGTCCTCCATGATTAGGAGAGCGGAGGGTCTCGATGTAGTGGTCCCCAACTAGAGTTGTAGTTGGAATGCCAGGAACCACCACTTCCCTTCGTGTTCCTTGTATTGGATTGCAAAGAATTAGTTTCTCCCCGTCAAATTCATCTTCTACCGAATCTAACCTTCCTCTGATATCTGTAAATCTCTCTCTCCTTCTTCTGATACCTGTAATTCTCGCTCTACTCAGCACAATTTCGTCTTGCGCTGACAAGCACAACACATCCACTATAGACCTCCCAGGATTAGCAATTGAAAAAAAATTCATCCACGACTCTTTCACACCATAATCCATCATCATCCAAACTTCAATTCGGTCACTCATCGACCAGACAAGCAAACAGAGACAACCCTCAAGAACCACCATCTCAATCTCCATCTCATGACCCCTAGACACGTTATCATGGTACGAGGCAGGCAACTGCAATTCCCTGACAATCTCATCCACCAAATCGAAGGCAACAACAACGTCAGAATAATCCGAATCATCAGTCCTCCAACATAGCCAATGGAGACGCTCGTTTAAGCAAACCCCACGGCGACGTTCGGCAGGATGATAATGGAAATCTTGAATCGTCCTCCAAGCATTAGTTTTCAGTGAATAGACACCCACAATCCAAACAGACGCATGGTCACGTTCTCGAAATGCCTTTAAAACGGGCATCACAACCTTGTAATCATCCTCGGACGCGACATAACCCAACCCAGGTGGAAAAAAGTCATCATTCGAAGAGTATCGACGAAAAGGGAAAGACAGTTCCTTCCATTCATTAGTGAATGGATTCCCCAAGAAGTTATCATAACCATCATGCGAAACTAGAACCAGGCCATTACAAGAGCTCACTGACCTGGAGTCGATCGAGAAGACGTTGAACCAAGGAGAAGGAAAAGGAGGATCAAGCTCTTTAGGGGTCGGGTTCGCGTCGGCGAAATCAACGGAGTAGAGATCGAAAGATCTGGTGAAGAGAACGGCTTTAAGTGGGTGGTAGTTGGCTTTGGTTCGATTAAGACGGGTTTGGGTGAAATGGGGGGAAGAGATTAGGGTTTTCCATGAGGGAGAAACGCATTTGAAACGGGAGAGAGATTTGCAGGGTAGTCGAGAGAGTATGACGGTGATGATTTCCTGGGGAAGGGCTGCTCCGGCGTCGGACATGGTCGCCGGATGCGAGGTTTTTGGGTGTTTGCGTAAAGCTATGGCAGAAGAGGAGGGAAGGATGTGGGAGTTGTGGCCTGCAAGTGGAAAGTAGTGAAGTTTGACAGTGTGATTAACATAACTCCGTTGGGCCTACGGAGTAATAATTACACGATATGTTTAGGTTCACTGCACTAAACCACTGCACCGTCCATTATATTTTTTATGGGGTATATTTTGGATTTTACAAAAAATATAAAAAAATATCTATAAATTTTAAAAGAATATTTTAGGAGGCCTGTGCAAAATCGGCTCTAACGGATATTGGTAAGTATTATTTCTAGATTTATAGGAGCGAAAATGCTCAACTGCGCAGCCTTGAAGGTATGAACCCAAAAATAATATTTTCTGATATCCGTTAGAGTTGAATTTTTACAGGACCTCATAAAATATTATTTTAAAATTTTTGGATATTTTTGTGAAATTCTCATTTGGCTCCATAAAAATTGTAATAGATGGTGTAGTGGTTTGGTGTAGTGTATGTAGCATCTCTCATTAAATTATGACTGTGCAAGTGAATTCAGAGTCATTTGATGCACATAACGGTTGTAAACCAGCCGAATCCAGTTTTGTTGAGTTCGAGTTCAGCTCGTCTATTAAACTAGCCCAAAACTTAACGATTCGAGCCTTTAATGAGCCGAGCTTAGTTATTTACTAAAGAAGCCTTAATCGAGCTGAGCCTCCCTTAACAAAATAAGCTTTTGTCGAACGAGTTGAGTGGACTTGTTTACTTTAATATCCCGGATTTTTCTTTATTGTAGAAAAAAAAGGGAATCCGAGAGTTATATTATAGTTTCTTTATTTTTGGATAGTGATAATGTCAAAATTATTTTTGTTGGTGTCAAAACTCCGGTGCATAAAAATATTGTACGTTGCACATGGTACAAACTTTAACTCCTGATATTGTTGTTTACGGGATCCTCATAAATGGCATTTGTGAAGCTGGAAAAATTGAAGAGTTTTAGTTCCATTTCTGCTAAAGATTTGAAACCCGATGTTAAGTTTTACACCGCAATCATTGGTGGACTTTGTGAGGAGGCCTTGCTTAATGGAGCTGAGGAGTTAACTCTTGCAAATGGAGAGAGATGGGTGCCCACCTAATGATGTGACTTATAATACCATGGTTCGGCCATTCCTGGAGGGGATGACAAAAACAAGCTAGGTTAAGATGCTTCTACAAGAAACGATTGCCAAGAATTTCTCACCAGATGCATCGATCTACCATGTTCACGTTTCTCTCAGTTGGTTGTGGGGATTGTGATTATCTCAAAATGATCCAGAATCTTCTGCCGAGGGATAGAAAATCCATGTCCTAGATTGTAAGGGAATTACTTGATCTCATCGAAGTATGGATGCACTTGTGTGTCATTATAGGAATGTTGGGGTTGTATGTTCTATTTCAACTTTTTGGTAATTCTACTTCTAAATTGTGTTTTCAACTTTGAGATATTATAAACTGCTATCAAATGATCAAAAGATTGTAGAAAGAGAAGCATGGTAATCACTTTTGATAGGTGATCGTTGAACTGTGAGCAATATTACCACAAGAAGCACACTATCGAATAAAGTCTTTTTCTGCATAGACGACCTACCTTCCTAAACTTCTTTTTCGACTTCCTATAGTCAATTACTAGAGTTTGCCGCAATGCGTTTTGAACGCAACTAAAATTAATTACGAAACTATTAATCACCCTGCCTAAGAAGCTGATTTATACACTTTCTCATAATTAGTGCATTTCTTAGGTAACATAATTTCTTTGATATGTTTAGTCTTCTCCCATATCAAGAAAACAAGAATGAATTGTGGAGATTTATGTAGATGGGATAAAGTTAGACCGTTGGATTTATGTAGGACATAAGATTTGAAAACTGAGCTCTCTTATTATATAGATGACATATATATGATTGGGTGTTGCTGTGAAATTCAATCTGCTGGCTTTATAACTAAGAATGTGTAGCCAAAGGATAAGTTATTTCGACTTGTCAAAATAATATACCAAATAGTTTATATGCTTGATGGATGGACAAGGAAAAGAACACAAAACAAAACAAAAAGGGATTTAAAGAACACGGTGTAATGTATCTTTTGCAAGTTTACTATGACAATGCGGAGAGTTATCTACCTTTTCTTTGTAGAAGTTCATGGATTCAATAGTCGTAGGTTTTTCTTCCATGCCTTCGCTGTTTAATCAGAAGCAAAAAAGGTATTGCTATTGCAGAAATTGACATATTACTGTAGATGAAGTTTATCTTAGTAAGATTCAAAACTTTCCCTTTTTCCCGATAGATCATATGGTATACGTAGCACAACCAATTACACTTGTGGAGCTTAGTTGATTTTTTTTGCATGGGATATTTCATATTGGTAGTTTGTTTCTCCTGAAAACAAGGAATTATGGTATCATTATAAAACCAAAGTTTAAATTAGTACCATTCTAGTGTTTTGCTCAATTTATATGGTGTTTGTCATAACTAGGATGCATAGCTGCGGTTACAAGTTTTGTTGTCTATCTAAAAAGGAGGCAGAGGGCATCCGGGGGGGGGTGGGGGGGGTCATGCATTTGTCTCAGATGGTGCTGAATCAGGTTCTTTTTTCTATGATGCTTCGAGCCATTAAAAGCGAACAATGGCAGAGCAAACTTTTTAAGTTTCGTTTCCTAGTAACTGAAACAACAGACCGAAACAAAGTTTTGATCAATGATTATGGGCATTATTTACTTCTGTGTCAATTTTTTTTTTCGTTCTCGTTTGGGGGCATCTTAATTTGGCCTTTAATGTTAGCTAGCATACTTTGCTTTTTGGTGTGATAGGAAGAAGGCGGCGTACGTCTGCAAAGAGGACTGACTGACTGAGCGTTAAAGATCAAGCTGATACAGATAGACCTCCCAAACGAAAATCAACAGGCATGCCTTCTTCCTCTTCTATCAGCCCTGCCAAATTCTCCCTTCTCCTATTCAAATGAAGTCAGAATCAAGGATTGCCGGTTGGCACCAATCCTGTTTTGGTTAAAAACCCATCTTCAGATAACTACAAACCTATTAATTTAGCTGATGCGCATGAACCTGGTCCTCTTATGTCAACTGAAAAGCCCTCTGTACAAAAAGTGTCTGCCACATCTAGGCCCTTAAGTGCTCCAGTTGTTCATGGACCTAAACCAACTCCCCCTGTTGTTTCCACGGTTCAAACCACCACTGCTATTGCGTTCAGTAGGTGCAGCTGGGTCTTGAACCTTCAACTTTCTCAACCTGCAGTAGTTATGTTGTTCCTCAACCCTGTGAATAAGAGATCTCAAGATCGATTCGTTTCTGAATTTCCTGCCTCTAAGTCAGGGTGTCAGAACCCCAGTGCAGTGACCTATGACTTTCCTCAGCTTGATATTATCACTGACCTCTTTGACGACGACATGCCAAGGCAACTAGGGCAAACAAAAGCTTCCACCAAAGTTTTAGCAATCCTCACCATCTGAACCGTCAGTTCTCTTTTATCTACGATATGCCTCGACCATGTGAGGGACTTGTTAAATGATAGTTAAAAAGCTAAATAGAGAGCATCATTGGGAATTAAAAATATTCCTACGAGGTATGGCAAATAGCACAATTCTCTTATGAAACCTCAACCTCCAATGCCCCTCCTTTTCGCTCACAAACTGTCAGTCCAAATTCCAAATTGTGGAAGTTTTATGTCACAAGTGTAAGTGGATTATCTGCTGGGTGCAAGTAAAACAAATTGCATCCGACACACAATCCACTCCACCTAACAAGTAAAAACCAGAGCCAGCCATTTGAAACTGCGACTGCAAAGTTTGCAAGGGCAAGGATTTTGCAGAATGTGGTGGAATTGGGATTGGACTTGTTGAGGGTCATGGTGGTCGAGACAAGGGAGCAACAAAAGGTCGAGATGGTGACTGCAGTTTCACATTGAAAGAAGAGATGAAAGGGAGGTGTAGCAGGATTTTTCACGGAATTGAAAGGCCCTGCTCCCGACCTGCGATATTGTGAGGAGTCGCCAAGCTCATTAAAGCCTTATTTATTGCGTAGAGAGTGGACATGGCTGAGCATATCATGAGGCATCATCAGTGTTCTAAAAAACAGGATTAATCGCTGGCAGGACCTATCCGATTAGATCCGAATAATTGCTATGTGCAGATTAACCGCCGATTACTAATTGATACGGGCAGATTACTACGCCTCAAAGCTTGAAGGTGGCTAACCGCTTGACTAGCGCCTAGCAACTTTTAGAACATTGGGCATCGTAGTGCTATGTTTTGGAGCTTCTCGTGGAGGAGGTTCATGAAGCCTAGAGTGCTTGCATGGTATGCGGAGTCATGAAACCAGAGGAGCTCGCCTGCCTTACCCCGAGGTATTGTGCCCGCCGGTAAGTGCCACGTGGCGATGCTCTTCCAGTACCCACACTCCCATCCTCAATTTTCTGTGAAAAAGAAATTCATTGAAGCTGTAGGTTATCAAGGACTTGTGGAGGTTCTCATTATCGTGTTATACATGAAACGTGCATATCGTGCATTCAAGGAGTTCAATTTCCTCCCTTTATGTGTTTCGACGTTGTGGGAGCTGGGCCCTTAGGTAAATTTTGTTTTTGTACGGCATCAGTTGAAGAAGTGATGTTTACACAGCTACCATTTTCATTTACGATTGTGGGTTCACAAGACAAATACATACAGTAGAGGGAATTCGAGGTCCATATGTACCTATTATCTCATCATTTTCCCAAGTTCCACCGCAAAAATGATGGGATTGATCGCCTTTTGATCCAGACGGTAAGGAGGTAGTGATCGATTAGTTTGTCAAGTTTAGTTGTTCTTCATAGATTCTCCTTAGATCCCCTTACTTCTAACATTTTTCTCTCTATCTCTCTCCACTCATTACCTCTACTATTTTTCAAAAAAAAAATTAAATACCAAACCATGTAGAAACTTTATATTCATCTCAAAACCAATTGGCAATGAGTGGAGAGGTCCCAAATGTTATTAAGTGATCACCCATTCCACACCCAAGCAATGTGGGACTCTATTCTCTTAACATCCCCCTCACGTGCAGCCGCGTTTGAGGTCTGTCACGTGTGGCCACTTTTGGGTCCTATCATCGTGCAGCCTTTTTGCTGGTCTGTCATCGTGGGGTGTGGATTGTAAATTTTTAAAATGTGGGGTGGAATGGGCCCCGCTCTGATACCATGTAGAAACTTTATATTCATCTCAAAACCAATTGGCAATGAGTGGAGAGGTCCTAAATGTTATTAAGTGATCACCCATTCCACACCCAAGCAATGTGGGACTCTATTCTCTTAACAAACCAAACATAACATTAAATTAGTTGAAATGTCAATTCAAAAATTGTTCATTCTACGACGGTAGAGTATCTGATATATTACATCTTTGATCATGACATCCTGTGGAGATCTATTGTCACTTATAGCCATTTTGATGTCGCAAACCAAATCTACATATTTTGCTTGTCTTCATTGCTACTCCCTTCATCCCAATTTACTTGTCTCAGTTCTATTTTAATTGGATTAAAAAATTAGTTATATATCTTTAAAGTGGTAATGAATTTTATATCCAATATGGGTCTTGTTTGATAGATCTCGATTCATTCTATAATTTAATATTTTCGAAATCACCTAAAACATTATCAATTACAAGATATAATTAATTGAAAAGTGGCACGAACTCTAAAAAATGACAAATAAATTGGGATGGAGGGAGTACAATTTACTATAATTTTTCATAATTCTAGAAATTTTGTATAGTATTATAGACTTAATTGAGAAATATTAAACAAGATTCATATTACATATTTGTGAAAATTTATATTGAAAATGTAAGCGATGAAAAACTGACACGCAAACATCAAAAAAGGACAAATAAAACGTGACAAATGGAGTATTTAAGTCATATCTATGGAAAAAGGAATATGGGTGGAATTCTACATACATGCAGAGGCGGACCCACATTGGGACACGTGGAGTCACGTGCTCCCACATTTTTTAAAAAAAAATCATAATAATTTATATATAAATACAAAGAAAATTCCAACATTGGCGCAAATTTTCAGCTTGGTGTTGTGGTCACTGCAAGTTGTGAAAAGTTTCAAGCGACTAGGTTCGATTTCCAGCCCCCCCCCCCCCCCCCCCTCGTTTTTTTCTTTATTTCTACCTTTTTCTTTATTTTTCTATTTTTATTCTACCTCTTTCCTTTATTTCTTTATTTTTCTTCTACATCTTTTTGTTTTCCTCCCAATTCACAATATTACGAAAATCAAATTACTAAATTACTATATCATTTGGTTTACTTGCTCTTGACTTTGACATTTATCTCACGGTTGTCACCGCGATAGTTGAAAGAGTATTTTCAGCCAAGAAGATTGTGAAAAATTGGTTGCGGAATAGAATGAGTGATCAAGTTTCAATGGTTGAACGATAATTTAGTGGTAAACATACACAAATATTTTTTAAGATTGTAAATAATAGGTGCCTTAAGTATATAGAATTTCTGAGTCCGGCACTGCATTTATGTATATAGCAAGGACGAACAAAAATACCGAAAACGTAATTAAGGCGAAAGTAGACCATACTTCCAAATTCCAATGGACGAGTCACGAGTGAAAAGCAAACAGGATGGTGTGCCAATTGCAGAGGGAGTCCTTAAATCTATAATAGTATAACTTTGTGTAGGATTCCCCTGTAGTTATAGAAGGTTGAATGTATTGGAAAGGAATTTACTCAGAAAATTTAGAAATTATGGAAAGAAATGAAAAATAAAGAAACTTACTGTTTTAATAGGAGAGTGTTTGCTCCAAAAACGTAACGAACGTACCCTGTGGTCAGCAAATGTTGAGTGCGAGTGATGCAGGCGTGCCAAGACCGTGCGTGGTCTAATGAATTAGGGAGTCGTGGTACCCTAATCTGACTTCTTCGTGCAAACGATTGCTCCACAACCTTTTTGGAAAGATTGTGCAAATTGGTTTGGATTTGCCTTACTCGTGAAGGACTTAGTATTTAGTGAATAACAAAATGTAAACAAGAAACAAACGTAGCCGTTTGTATTTCTGTGAATAAATTGACATGGTGTAAGAAAGGAAATGAAAGAAAAGACTGAGGCTTAGTAATATCGGAATTACAAGTCTTGGGTAAAAAGGAAAAGTGCTGAAAGTAAATGCTGAGAAGTTGTAAAAACTGGTATTGAAATGATAAGGCGAGAGAGTTGGGCCTATCCTGTTTTTTTCTATTTATAGTAGTAAAGACCCTGAAAATAGCAAATAAGGCCCTTAGAGTAGTCACGCGTCCTCTGCAAAATACTGTTCCCACTTATTCAAAAAAGATAAAAATAAGCACCACCGTTGATATTAGTGGTAACTCCTTTGATTGATGCCACATGTCCCTTTGAATTGGTCAAAAAGTGACATAATTCTTGTTTTTCAAGGCCTTTTTCCACAATCCAGCATGCACAAACCATTTCTGTTATAAACATGGCTCACTCATGGTTCATGTGGCAATAACCTCCTACTAACCGTTGTAGTGGAGGAATATTCCCTAAATATGCCCTACAAAGTTGACAACCGTCCCCTAAATTAGGCCCTGGGAATGCAACACGTGTCCCATGCGTTCAAACCATTTCCTTTGAGCTCAAATTGATTGTAGACGTTGATTGAAAATCAAAATCCCCTAATGGTTGTCACGTGGCCCTTTGAATAGGTCAAAAACTAGCAAAACTCTTATTTTTCAGGGACTATTCCCTGATTTTACTCATCCCACTGACCATATTCAACTGAAACATGATTCATTAAGTGTCACGTGATATTCATGACTGATCCTTGCGTATTTAACCCTGTTAATGTTTAAAATCCAGGGAAATGAAGGAATATTCGGTGAGAATCTACCTATAAATGCAACCAAACCTTGAAAAATCTCAAATACCCTAAAAATTACTCCCTCCGTCCCTTTATTATAGTCCGGTATTCCATTTTGGGCTGTCCCTTAATAAGTGTCCATTTTATAAAGTTAGTAGGTAAAAGTTGGTGAATTGTCTATTTTGTCCCTAAAAGTAGATTTCATTTTGAAAAGTAAGTGAGTAAAAGTGTAATGATGATGGGTAAGTAGGGAAATTGGAGGAAAAAGTTGATGTGAAAGGTGTAATGATGATGTCTTTTTAATAAGTTGGAGTTACGAAACAGGACACTTAAAAAGGGACGGAGGGAGTAGGAGTTTGTTTCTGAATATTAGGGTAAGGCAAATCTTGTGTACCCTTCTCATTTTGGGATTGGTTCTTCAACCGTTGTTCCTTTCGCACTTGGACTTGATCGACTTTGACTTTCTCGTTGAGCAATCAAGCGGGCCTACTCATGAGTTTGGACCCACTTTCCATGTAGCACTCAGTCATTAGCTCTTTTCAAAAGTGTCAAAAATGGGTGTAAACAAAGAGGTTATAGTTTTTTTTTTTTGTTTTCTTCTCGGAAGATTAAGCATCATTCGTGACAATATTGCTACTCACTCCGTCCAGATTTAATAGTTCCTCGTTCTATTCTAAACGGATAAAAAATGAGTTATATCTTTAAATTAGTAATGAATTTTATATCTAATATGGATCTTGTTTGATAGATCTCAATTAGTTCTATAAGATAATGTTTTCAAAATCATATAAAACATTATAAATTACAAAATATAATCGATTAAAAAATGACACGAACTCTTAAAAAAAAACTATTAATCCGGACGGAGGGAATAGTATTTAAGTGCAATAATACAATACAGATGACGTATGAAAGAGTATGTCTAACATGAGAGGATATATCGTATCATTCCAGATTCCTCAAGAGAGAGTTCTATAAACTATGATAAAAGAAACATCGCTCTATAATTTACGTCCGGAAAAATTAAAAATACCCCCCAACCTATACACCCAAATTCAATTAGACTCCCAACCTTTTAAAAACTTCAATTTTACTCCCAACGTTATATTCCGTTATCAAAATGCCCCCTTCCGTCCAAATTACTAACGGATTCCGTTAAAGGCTCCGTTAAATAGTATTTTGATCGAATTTAGATGATCCGAGCCGCTCAATGTGTTCAAAACATGATTTTAAGGGTACTCCCGAGAAATCAGCAAAAAAAATGATCGGGAAGGGCTTCATCTGAATAGTTTTTTATTGAACCATTCAATAAAAAACTATTCAGATGAAGCCCTTCCGATCATTTTTTTTTTCTGATTTCTCGCGAGTACCCTTAAAATCACCTTCTAATCACATTGAGCGGCTCGGATCATCGAAATTCGATTGGAAAAGGGGAGGTACAAACCGAAGCAAAATTCGGACGTCCGTACTTGAATAAAATCCGGATCGATCCACATCTCCCCTTTTCCAATCGAATTTTGATGATCCGAGCCGCTCAATGTGTTTAAAACGCGATTTTAAGGGTACCTTTAAGAAATCAACAAAAAAAATGACCGGGAAGGGCTTCATCTGAGCAATTTTTTATTGAACTATTCAATAAAAAATTGCTCAGATGAAGCCCTTCCCGGTCATTTTTTTTGTTGATTTCTTGAAGTTACTCTTAAAATCGCGTTTTAAACACATTGAGCGGCTCGGATCATCGAAATTCGATCAAAATACTATTTAACGGAGCCTTTAACGGAATCCGTTAGTAATTTGGACGGAAGGGGGCATTTTGATAACGGAATATAACGTTGGGAGTAAAATTGAAGTTTTTAAAAGGTTGGAAGTCTAATTGAATTTGGGTGTATAGGTTGGGGGGTATTTTGAATTTTTCCCATTTACGTCTCAAACAAGTCAAATTATTTGATTTGCCATAATTTTGCTTTTTCTAAAAAAATTGTCCGTATTATTTATTCTTAGTGATATTTTGCTTATTTTTTTGTTGCTTTTTAGAATAATTTTTTAGTTATTGGATTCGTCACCAAGATGAACTATTAAGCGAAAACATTTAGAAGAAATTCAACAAAAAATTAGTAGTAACTACGAACAAAATCTTGAAAACAAAATACAGACTGCAAACATGACATACCGTGTGTCAATTGCATGGGGTGTCCTTAAGTATGTGCTATACCTTCAGGAAATTCCTTCTTTCTTTTTTTTATTGTTTGTGTAGGATTTTTTTATTTTTTTTTGTGGTAATTAACAATTTATTTAGATCCCTCAAGAGGTACAAAGAATCAAAGGCGTGAGCATACAAGGATATACCCCGACTGAAAAAAACTAGAGCATATGCAATAGAAACAACTAGAGAAAAATGTGCCAATTCTGGCAGAGCTAAGAGGATAAAGATGTAGGCTTCACATTCCTGCTTTGGGAAGCTTCTAACCTAACTTCGAATGGGCCTACCCAATAACAGCTGAAGGAGGCTTTCGGAAAATTCTATGATCCCTCTC
Source organism: Rhododendron mucronatum var. ripense (assembly GCA_019656295.1). NCBI lineage: Eukaryota > Viridiplantae > Streptophyta > Magnoliopsida > Ericales > Ericaceae > Rhododendron > Rhododendron mucronatum. The sequence goes on from BPLT01000026.1 coordinate 1,201,088, forward strand.
TTGCCATTCAAAATAAACAAAACAGCAGCAAAAGCAAGTCTCCTTAGAAGATTAGGGAAACCATTCCCTTCAAAGTTGGAGCAAAACCAGGCAATTTTCTGAGACGAGAGGGCAGGACCTAGGGATGCAGCAGAGATCAGCAATGTGACTTGGAGAAGGGACAGTCAAAGAGAATGTGATCCAGAGTTTATCTTCGGTTCATAAGCTCCCTCTAACAGCCATCCATAGTACGTATAAAACTATGCCTGGGAATAGTTTTTTGAGGACCAAACAACCTTGTGCCAGGGAACTATAGCATAGTGAATCCTAAATGCATTCCAAGCATGAGAGGCCTGATTCTTGGATGAAGAAGAGCCAGCCCAAATGAATTAGGAATATTCAGATGAGGCATGAAATCAGGACAAGGAAGAGAGAGAAAAGGCCAAGTCCAGATATCATTTATATATAATGCAAGAAACTTTAGCTCCCATAGGTATACCAAAAACCAACTGAAAGTGATAGCCAAAGTAATCAAGAAGAGGCCCAGCATGATGCCAATTATCATGCCAAAAATATGTAGAAGATCGATCACCAATGATGTATCTAATAAGGGATCTCACTTTAGGTCTGAGCTGAAGTAACTTCCTCCATGTCCATGACCAAGAAGAGGGAATGTTCATTGACCAAAGGCATTGATTCTTGATGGTATACAGATAACTTCATTTGATCCATAAGGATTTCTGATGAGAGCAGATGGCCCAAAGATGTTTAGCCATTGCAGCATAAAGCCTGGGTGAAGACCCCACAAGATACAATGCACATCACCAACCCCCCTGACAGCAGCCCCAAACAAGTCTCCGCAATCTCCATGAGCAAAACATTAACTCATACCCAAGAAATGAAACCCGGAGGATGTACGAAGTTACCCTAATCTTCAACTGTTTCCAATACACTCCACACTCCAATAAAGCATGTCCTTTGGTTAGCAAGACCTTCTGCACCCAAACACATTTTCATATTTGAAACACATTTTCATACTATTCAAGTGATCAAACCAAATTTGAAACCCCCATTGCTCGAATCAACTAGTCTCATTACAGCATATTTGAATCTAATGTTAAAAGTGAAAGCATATATACAGACTAGAAGGGGCACAAACTAAAGAAAACCAGGCTAGAAAAGTGAGTGAAACACTCAGATAAGCGAAGTATGTCAACCTGAAATCAAGAATAAGTTTTCATGAGCTCTCAACACTACACACGAGGGATATAGAAGGTACGTTTACTAGATTCAGTCACCAAAAGGGCATACCAAACACATATTTGTGGAAAGAGAGATTGAATAGCAATGTCAATGGTACAAATGGTTCGAAAGTGTAAGATTCATAGCAGTTTTACAAATGATATAGCGGTTTGCAACAATCACAAGTTTTACGAAGCCGATCTGTGGTCAACCAGGGGAGGGGTGAAGAGGTCTATAAGAACATCAGTCCAGAGAGGGACACTGTTAAGGAGATGAGTATTTGACACTGTCATTGCCAAAAAAGGCGAACAATCACACCAGAACCCATATGACCAACTAACCTCAGATTAATTGTCCACAACAAAAGGATGATAATCTCACTATTTCCTTCTCTTTGAGAAGAAAGCAAACGTAAGAAATGGCAATTAATATCAATTGCACGCAGGATTGGATACAAGAGTAGTATACGTGCTCATCATATCCAGTGTCCAAGAAGTATCCAAGTTTTATCGGTATCCCATCGATATGGATATGAACCCAATCTAAAAGTAGTACTCATGCTTCATAGGCTAAGACTCCAACCATTTTAAGTGGGCACTAGCCACTTGTAAATAACCACGGCTTCAATTGAAGTTCACTATTCATCACTTACCAATGCCCTATGTACTCAAACTAGCAAATCTACTTAAATATCAATAAGGGATATATGCATGTTCAACCTCAAAAAACTTTGAAATATAGAAGCTCTTATTGTTGTAAAAGTTAATCTTAATTTTACATGTCAAAGTGCTTAGGGAAGGTGAGGTATTCACCAAACTAAGAGGTCTTTATGATGTGTAAGAGAGAAATTCACACAATCACAACACAGACTACGTTTTATTGATCACAACACAAAACTCTCTCTCTCTCTCTCTCTCTCTCTCTCTCTCTCTCTCTCTCTCTCTCAAACTAAGAAGTCTTTATGATGTGTAAGAGAGAAATTCACACAATCAAAACACAGACTACGTCTTATTGATCACAACACAAAACTCTCTCTCTCTCTCTCTCTCTCTCTCTCATTGCACTGATAAAGTATACACATACTTGAACAAATCAAAGTTACACGTACAATAGCCACACAAACCAACTAAGTACCAACCACACAAAACAATTTCCCAACATACACGTCCCTACTCCACATCCCTCTCTTCACTCTCAAACTCCTCTATGTCACTCAACAAACACACACATGCATGGTCCACCCACATGCAAGATTACACTCTTCAGTTTAATGGGGCTGTGAATTGCAGGTATGAGAGGTTTTTCATATGAAGGTTTCATGTTTATTGCAAATGTGTGGAAGAGATGTGAAAGAGTGACAAAGGAATCCCAAACGGGGCTAGGGGTAGCCCATCCTGTGATCTTCTTCGGCTTCATTATCTGTCAGTTTGAGTTCTTCAACCATTTCAATGCTAGGGAGCTGAAGGAAAACTTGTTCAGCATGCATCACAATTAGTGCGCTGGGGTCTGCTCATTATGGTGCAAGTAGCCTATGTCTTGATTGAGCCTGATCTAGTCAGCAGTGCAAATTTGAACTGGAAGCTGTGGGTTACCTGTTTTCTGGGACTGGGAACTACAACTCCAATTTTGTCAAAGAAGACTTGTTTACAGGGTATAAACCAATCCAGATTTCAGCAGAAAAGGGGGGACAATCAGTTCAATATTTCATCAAGAATGGTTGGCTTGCTGCATTCCCACGCCGACACACCGAACCAGGGAGCATTCCCTCAGAATCTGCATGAAATCTTCACCATGTGAGTTCTTGAAAAGAAACGGAGAAGAGACTAAACTGCAACTGGTACTTCAGGATCAAGTGATACTTAAGACAGATAAAAAGATATATTTACAAGAAGAGTTCAGATTTCCATCTTTATAGCTTGTTGTGGTTCTCCAAATGAAAATTTCAGTTATTATTTACAGGTAATTTATTCAACAAATTTACAAGTTTACTTGATTCAAAAGCTTCTATGAATGCTGTGAGTTTGATTTCTTTTCTTTTCATACAAAATGTAGTCAAAGTGAGGTGTAAATGGCTCAAATTACAAAAACTTTGCCTTTCATACACTTGGAAACGGGCAGCGTAATTAGGCAATCAGACTATAGAAGCATATTTTCTTGTGCTAAGGCATCTTATATAATCATATATCATTCAAAGGTTCAGCCAAGCACTCAGTTTTGATCAAAAAACGTCCTAGATGGCACTACCTTAGACTGCTGTTCCATTACATGAGTCTGAAGGATGGCTTCTGAGGTTGCCATTAAGGAAAAGAGGAGATTGACAGGCAAATACAGGGACAAGTCAAGGACCCACCAGTAAAACCATGAAAATCGAGTCCTGTCCCTCACAATGATCTCACATCCGACAATCCTTGATACATGCTCAATGGTTGCGTCACACACTTAAATTCGTATAGAGTATACTGGAGCTGAGCTAAGAACACCAAATTTGAATGCCAAGGTCTCTTTAACATGAACTCACGCGGTGTTTTTCTTTTGCCAATCAAAACTGTGCAACATAGAGGATGTCTGTGGTTGATATCCAGCATGTCTCAATCTCACACTCATCTCAGCTAAAACTCTCTAAATTTCCTCTAATTGTGAAAGTGATCTATCACCAGCCGCAAATTGCTGAAGTGCATATGAACCTAATTGAGCTGCTTCTGGGGCCCTTTTGAATAGTTGTACTTTTCATTTCCTGAACAAATAACTTCCATACTGTGGGAACATTTAGAAAGTATGACATACATACTCATGAGAATCCAAGGTGAAATGGTATTCTATTGAGACAGGTGTCAACCCCATCTATAACTATAAGTACTCATGTTTCATAGATTGGACTCCAACCATTTCAAGTGGGTCTGAGCTGCTTGTTTATGAATATATTCTAAGTTCAGCATTCATCACTAACACATATAAGTATCAACAAGGGATATATGAATGTGCAACCTCAAAAAAACTTGAAATAAAGAAGTTCTCGTAATATGCATCTACAATTAAACATCAACAAAAGCAGCAGAGTCATTTACATTTCACAAAATACCTGAAGAAGCTTCTCATTCATTGCCTCCCAATCTCTCCTCTATGATAAGGAGAGACTAGGCTCTCGACATAGGTGCTTCCAAACGTAAATCCAGTGGGAGAGCCATGAATCACCATGTCGCTAAATGTCTCATTTTTAAAATTGTACACAGCCAGTTTATCTCCATATGATATCTTTTCCCTTGATTTCAACAAATATTCATCTTCAGTTAGCAAACACAACAATTCCACTGCATACCTCTTAGGCAAATCAATCGGTAATTTGGTCCAAGACTTTCTTACCCCATACTCCTTCATCATCCAACCACCATTAGTCTCAATTACATAACTCCCCCGATTAGCCAAACAGAGACAACCCCCAACAACCGTCACACGATAATCCAATATCTCAAATTCACAAAATGAAGCAGGCAGCGGCACTTCCCTGAAAATCTCATCCGACAAATTGAAAGCAACAATCACAAAGGAACCAGTCCTTTTCCAACAAAGGAAATGAAGACACCCATTAAAGAAAACCCCACAAGAGGTTGTCCAAAAAAGGACATAATCAGTAGCATCTTGAATTTTCCTCCAAGCATTAGTTTTCAGTGAATAAATAGCCCCAATGGTAATACCACGGTCGGCAGGAGAATCAGTTTCAGTTTCATTGTAGACAATTTTCAAAACCTTGTAATCATCAGTAGAAGAATCGTAACCAACGCCATAAACATCACGGAAGACACCACGAACTGGACTTAGTGCAGAAGGACATGTGGGCAGTACCTCATACTCTCTAGTGGATGGATTCCACAAGAAGTTGGAATTATCCACAAGGGAAACTAGAAGCAAACCATCGCAGGAACTCAGAACCCTAATTCTGACCAAAGAAAAATCAGCCACTGTTTTGATCGTCGGGTTTGCGTCCGCGAAATCTACCGAATAGATATTGTGATGGGTGGAAATGATAATGATTTTCTGATCAAGATTTTTGGGGTTTTGGGTCTTGGCTCGATTGAGGTGGGCTTTTGCGAAATAGGGTTCGGAGATTAGGGAATTCCATGAGTGAGAAACAGACTTGAATCGGCAAAGGGATTTGACGGGTAGTCGAGAGAGTATGTCGATGACGATATCCAGGGGAAGAGTTCCGCCATTGGACATGGCCGCTGCCTTCGGAGCTGTTTGGGTGGTTGCGGAGGGTAGTGGTATGTGCTGGAGATGGTGTGCTGATAAAAAAGAGAACAAAAATTCTACAACCACGCCCAAAATTACACACTCAAACACACACCCTCTTATAAAATACAAGGTTCTCACACACACTATGTGTGCAGTGTATGTAGGATCCTTGTGTATTGTGAGTGTTTGTGTTTGGGTGTGTGATTTTGAGTGTGGTTGTAGCACCTCTCAAAAAAGAATGAATGGTGGAGATGGTTCGTTCCCCTTTTTAAGTCCGTATATTTTATTTTAAGTTTGTTTCTTAATAAATGTACATTTTATAAAGTTAATAAATAAAATTTGATACATTTTTTATTTTATCAATAAAAGTATATTTCATTTTAAAAAGTTAGTAAGTAAAAATGTAACGATGATGTCTGCATAGAGAATAAATAAGAAAAATGGAGATAAAAATTAATGTAAAATGTGTAACAATGATATCTAATTAATAAATTAAAATTATAAAGCAAGACACTTACAAAAAATAAGACACTTCAAAAAGACGAAGAGAATATCTCTGACCAAAAGTCAAATGTGACTGGGCATGACGAGAACATTTTTAAATGAGGAATGCCAAATCTGAGCCGGAGATTGTAACGGTTAATTGACACCCATTTGCAATCCAATCCAGATGAATGACGTGGATTTGAAGGGATATGGAAACATGTTTAACTTTTAGTACTTGACACGCATGCCAACTTTAAAAATGTGGCCAGTTTGCTTTTTTTTTTCCTTTAAAATTTGACATAAAAATTGGAATAAGGGTTAGAGATGGAAAAATTGATCAAATATATAGAATATTACTTATTTGGTACAAGGGTTGGAGAGAAGACTCTGATGTCAACTTGGAGATGCCAAAATGTCATATTCTCTCCGTCCCTTTTTCAGTGTCCTGCTTCGTAACTCCAACTTATTAAAATGACATCTTCATTATACCTTTCACATCAACTTTTCCCTCCACTTTCCCTATTTATCCATCATCATTATACTTCTACTCACTTACTTTTCAAAATGGAATCTACTTTTAGGGACAAAATAGACAATTCACCAATTTTTATCCACTAACTTTATAAAATAGACACTTATTAAGGGACAACACAAAATAGAATACCGGACTATAAATAAGGGACAGAGGGAGTACAAGTTTTTTAAAAAAATTTAGCATCTCCAATTTGAAGTTAAGTGTTGGAAATGCTCTAAAAACACTTCCAATTAACATGTCAAATCTAACTTAGCATACCAAGTGAAAGAATTAACATGTGAAGTAATTTTAACTCGAATATCAAATTCTTACGTGTCATTTGTCAATTGTCACATGTAACATTTTCTTATTACCACTCTCAAGATTTATCCATGTATAGGTTTTATTCATACATGAGATAGTCTTTTGCACGGAGGCTCTGTGAACAGGTTGTTTACAGAGCGGTGCAATCTCAATTGTCTATTTGCGCAATTAATGTCTGAAACTCGATTTTAATTATGACCGATCACAATTAACTCTTTTCCGAAAAAATTTCATTAACATCCAAATCGTTCAAAAATATTTTGGACGATCGCGATTGAACTTCGTAACTTCTTCTTTATAAAACAACCGTAAATTAAAGAAGATTTTGTCTTCACATTCATACATATGTCCTTCCAATTTCCATACATAAATAAATAATCGTAGGATTTGAACTAATTAAGGATTGTGACAACCATAATTGGATTCCCCGACTTCATGAAGTCACGTCTACATATTCACATAGGAGGAAGCTATGGTACACAGGGTATACCGTATGTCTAAATTATGACGATTTGTGATTTTCATTATGCCGATTTTTTGTTTTCTAATGCATATTTATGATTTTAATTATGACTTATACTTTAAAATTTACCTGTTGAACAGGTCATTAGCAGGTTACTTATAATTAAAAATATTGTTGTTATGTAACCATAATTATTTGTACCGGAATCCATAATACTTGTACCATAACCAAATATATGCGTACAATATCAAAAATTAAATAATGCTACTCACAAATATTATAATAACACCATAAATTGGCATTATCTTACCACAATGAGTCGTACAAAAAAAATTGACTTGTATGATATTCCGTAACAAAATCAAAATATGTCGTACAAAAATCAACAATTGTTATACTCAAGCCAAAAATATTTGTAAAATGCCACAAATTTTATAAAATAACCACAATTCTTATGACAACACCTAAAATTGTCATTTTCTCAACACAACGTGCCGTAACAAAAGAAAACATATTTAAATACCACAAATTATACAACAAATCACAATTGTTATGATAATATCATAAATTTACGTTTTCTTACCACAATGTATCGTACCAAAGAAAATTAATTAAAATATTCCGTAATAACACATGTCTAAAATACCACAAATTCAGTTATATAACCAAATTTGTTATGACAATACCATAAATTGAAGTTTTCATACCCACAACGTGTCGTATAAAAAAATTCAATCGGAATTTTCAATTAACGATAATTATGATCAGCAAAATACCATACCACAATTTCAGTAATATAGCCAAATTTGTTATGATAACACCATAAATTCACGTTTTTATATCCACAATGTGTCGTATAAAAAAATTCAATCGAAATATTCAGTTATCAATAGTTATAATCAGCAAAATATCATACCACAATATCAGTAATATTACCAAATTTGTTATGACAACACCATAAATTGACGTTTTCATATCCACAACGTGTCGTATAAAAAAAATTCAATCGAAATGTTCAGTTAACGATAGTTATAATAAAAAAATACCATACCACAAAGTTAGTAATATAACCAAATTTGTTATGACAACACCATAAATAGGCGTTTTCAATCGGAATGTTCAATAAATGATAGTTACAATCAACAAAATACCATACCACTAATTATTTTCAATTCCCGCCACATTATTTTTTAAAATTTTAAAATTTTCCCCATATTATCTTAATTTTTGATTCCCTCCATACTATTTTTTCAAATTCTAATTTGTCCCAACACAATACCTCAATAATTTAAACTAAAAATGAAGTTCTCGCTCAAAATTTTCATCCAAGAAATTCATCAAAAAAGAAGTACTATACCCAAATTTTCGAATACAACTACAATTTCCTCTCAAAATATTAGTCTAAATTATATTATTTCTCTACAAAATTTAATTCAAAAAATCAAAATTCCTTCAAATTTTCATGAAAAAATGAGAGGTCACTAAACAAATAATTACCCAACTGTCTCAAGATAGGGATATTCAGAGTAGTTTACTTAACAATTGGCACTATATATTTGACAGGTGGATTGGTGCCAAACCTTCACCCAATGGATACAAATCCAAATTTAATGGTGGTCTTTGGAACTAGGTCGTGGAAGTACAATATAAATAATTTTGTAAATTTATTGTCATTGTACTTTTTAAAAAAAAAATTATTATAGTCGATATATTAATTTACACCAATGACATAGGCTAAAATATGATCTACAAGTGCAGGCCAAGCACTAAGACAGATGCATTTGAGGCCACTGCCTTCTCAAATTTTCAGTCTGGAAATAGAGCCCCTACTTACAAGAAAGTATTATAAAATTAATACCTTTTAAAATTTCAAATTCTCAATGTACCACAGTGAAAAGGTATTGGAGTTTGGACATTTATCTAAAAAATCGGGGTTCAAGTCTTGCACCCCTCATTCCTTTTTTTTTTTTTTTAAGAATGCTGTTTTTTGGTTAAATTACATAGAGTCCTTGTAGTTTCATACTTCGACAAATCTAGTTGTTCAATTTCAATATAACATTAAAATCTAATAATGCACAATCTGATCCCCACGTAAGGTGTTTTTTTTTTTTTTTTTTAAATCTAAATCGTCTATCTTTTATATAATATCAATTAGGTCATTCGTACCAAGAATGAAGTTGATAGCTTATAGCTAGACACTTAATTGGATGGAAAATATTATTCTATTATTCAATCTACATGCCGATGATGGAGCTTTCTAAACTTGATTGAGGCAAAAATTTACGTAGGTGAGTTAATCAACAAACATAAAAAAAACTCAATGGATTTAATTGTCGTTATTGTGTCACGGTAGCATGACTACCGTATATTCAACGACAACAGAGGACTAGGTTTCATATCAAATATAAATTAAATGTACAATCTAAATGTCGTTAGTGAGTGTATTTTTAGAATGATCGATCAGGGCTGTTAGGATGTCAAGTTATGCGATATTTAATTTGTGATATTTTAGACATGTATCTTGCTTGAGTATAATAATTATTGATTGCGCTACGACATATTTTAGTCTTGTATTTACTATCTTTTGATCGATTTTTTTTTGGTACGACACATTGTGGTAAGTAAGTGCCAATTTTTGTATTGTTATAACAATTGTGGTTATGTTATATAATTTGTAATATTTTACATATGAGGGAGAGAGAGAGAGAGTCAATGAGTAGAGAACAACTTGTTACCTGCTAAGCCCTTTTTTTATTTTATTAATTGATTTAATCAATGAATGGTCCAGATTATTCACTTTGAAATTCAAGGGTTTAAAATCATGGTGCGTACGGTACACCCTCTAATAAGAGGTGTGTACCATAGGACTACCCATTGACATATTGTAACACCCACTGGATTTATCAGTAAGCCGAACTGCCTTCATTAGGTTTTTTTTTTTTTTGGCTACATTCCAAATTTGTATTTCGATCATAATTTTTTATTTTTTCAATTTCTCTTATTGGAATGAACAAATAATTTTGCGAATCCATAAATTAATGGGTTCACAAAATAATTTGTGGTTGCCCATGTAACAACTCGGATTTTTGCCTTATTTTTTTTATTTTATATACGAATTTTTAATTCAATAATTAATTAGATTGAATAATTAAAATACATTATTATGTGTATAATTGATATTAATTACATACTTGTATAGGATATATATTTATACTTTAAATATACAAGGATCGATCCATACTCATCTCTTATCATATCTAACCAAAATTCTATCAAAATTAATATTCCACTTCCCTTCAAATTCTTCCTAAACTATATCTCTCTCCCTTTCTTCCTCTTTCCTATTTTTCTAGCCAGCACCACTGCAACCCTTATCCCCTGCCACGACCCTATCCCCTAATCTCCAAATCACAACTGCCACCATCACCTTATGTCCCCAAGAAATCCGGCTCCCACCCTTTCCTCCTTATTTTTCGGCTGCTCACCACACCACCTCCCTCTCTCTCCAATCTCCTCTATTATACATACATCCCTCCTCCCCATCCGGAAATTTCACACACCACCACATTCACTGAAAATTCAGAGAAGAATAGAAGAGAAAGGAAAATTTCTAAGGTCCAACAATGGCGGTCTGGATAGAGAATATGGAAGTGGGTTCCAGTTCTGCACTCATCCGAACACAAATCCGTGTTACACCAACTCTAGCACGATCCCGAGCACCTCCAAACCTATTCCCAATTATCCGAAGTCAACCCCGGCGTCCTGTTGCTCCATCTTCTTCTCCGATTTTTTCCGAAACCGTCCAAACCCGTTAACCGCTTTTTCAGCCGAAACCGAGGTAGAATAATCTCTTTCCTACTCTCCCTTAAGTATATTTTTACTCCTGTGTGTTAGTTATAATACTTGGAAGTGATGAGACTCGATCCTATTTTGAAAACAAAAAAAAAGAAAAAGAAACAGAGGCGATGCTCTGTTTTCTTGAAAACAAACCCATTAGCTACAGTAGCATGCGCGAGTATTTATTAAGGAGATGTGCTGAACTACAGTTTAGTCCCTCGAGAGTAAAGAGTTTATAAATCTAACTCTTGAATTGTAAAATTTAATATTTAGCCCCGAGATTAATTAGTTTTCGATTCCGATGCCGCCGGCCGAAACCCACTGAAATGTCCGAACCTATGGCCACTGTTTGTTTCTAATATATTTTGGATTATTTCCAGTTTAGTCCCTCAAGAACGTTTAGTTTGTAAATCCCACCCTTGTGTATCAAAAACTAATCGCATAGGCCCCAACAAAAATCGCTTAGTTGTTTTAAATGGCATGATTGATGTATTCGCATGATAAATTCTATGGCATGATAAATTTTATCGCATGAGTAGTTTCATTTTCATGATTATTTTTATCACATGGTTAATTATTGTTAGCATGTTCGTAAAAATGTTAGACTGTGTGAAATGTTATTGTACTGATAGATTGGACAAATAGGTTCTTGGGTGGTTACGAGTAGTGATTCACGTAGACGATGTTAAGTTAATGGTAATTGATAAAGTGTTGAGGTGTGAGGCTGTGGATTATGATTTGAGCCATGGCGATGGCAAGGGTAACCTATGGGGCCCTGTGTTGAAATGGGTTACCTACGGGGCCCAATGATAAGATATGTTGTGACATTAACGTATGATACGTCATGGGAAGTTTCTCTTCGAGGAAGAGAATGGGTCCCATGAGACGGTTATAGTTAATGAGACGTTAATGTATGATACGTCATGCGAAGTTTCTCTTGGGAAAGAGAATGGGTCCCATGAGATGGTTGTAGTTAGCGTGGGGTAGTGGATGTCCGACCCTAATGTACGATACGTCATGGGATGACTCAATCCTTCTGTTATGGTCTTAAGTAAGAACATGCTCGGTACATAACTTAGGTGCGCTCACCTAGGACCCTGGTGCAGGATAAGCAAGAGGAAGGGTGGACCCATGAGACGGTTGTAGTTAGTGGATGTGGGAGGAAAGGATCTCGCGGAGATGATCCTTAGATTTCATGTAAGATGATGGATAGTAAAGAAAAAGACAATGTGTTATAATTTTGTACCTCTCCTTTATTATCAATAGTGATATTATTGTTATTATTGAATGCTAATTGTAGAGTAAGGGGATGGTAGGATTATGATTATTTTGCTGGGTGAATTATCACTCACGGATATGTTTGTATCCTGGTAAATCGTTTGCTTCGGTGATCAATTTGCCAGAGGGTGCAGGGTTCAATGGTGGAACTGTTTGACACGGGAGGAATATCAAGGGCGGAGACCGAAGATGCTTGAGATCTGTATCAACACTAGAGTCGCTCTGAAGACGTTTAAATAAATGTCAGATATATATATATATATATATATATATATATTTGTGTAAATTTCGTATAACGACAAATAGGGGCCTAGTAGTTTATAAAATTCATTATATTTTAGGGTTAATGTCTCCGAAATTTCTTGAAAAATCGGGGTATTACAGCCCAAACCCAAGGGCTTGCTCGGCTGCCGCGTACCATGTTGTTCAATTTTCCACTGTTGAATGTGGACTTTGATTACTATCCGAATTTCATAGTTGAATGAGGAGCTTTATTTTATTTTTTAACCAGAAAGAAACATATGTATGATATATAAATGGGGTGGTTTCAGGGACACCTAAAAAAAATCTAAAAAAAGTCCTAAATCTAAATTTCATAATTTTCGATCAAATTTTAATGATCCGAGCCGCTCAATGTGTTCAGAGCGTGATTTTAAGGGTATTAGCGAAAAAATCGGCAAAAAAAATTAACCGGAAAGGGATTCATTTGATCAATTTTTAATTGAACTGTTCAATAAAAAACGGTTCGGATGAAGTCCTTTCCAGTCTTTTTTTTTTTTGCTGATTTCTCTTTCAATTCCCTTAAATTCACGTTTTGATTACATTGAGCAGCTCGGATTATCAAAATTCTATCGGGAACTTTGGGGTGTTTTCTTAGGTGTCCTTGGAACCGTCCCGATATATAAAGTATAAAAAAGACACTACCGATCCCAAAAAAAAAAAAAAAAGACTATGACAAGTTAAGGTGGGTGCCAAATAAATTTCAAGGAATTGAAGTCGTACTACGACAAGTTAAAGTTTAGAGGGTGAACGAGAACAGCACATCTAGCGGCTTCGGACAAATAACTAATTTCCCAGATTTCTGGGAGTACTGCTATGAGTACCTACGGAAACCGTACCTACGGTCGTGTCGGGTCATCTCTGGTTACAGGACGGTCGATCCGAGCAATTCAAAAATTCTAAAAAAAAATATTGAGGACCGAATGTGAGAATCAATGGCATCTGAAGTGTATATAGGGTACTTGATCTAAACACTTTATTTTTCATGTATACACATATATACATATATACACGAAAAATAGGGTGTTTAGATCAATCACCCTACACACATCTGATGCCGTTGATTCCTGCAAGGGCACCCTTGTTTTTTTTTTTTCTTCGAATTTTTGGACGGCTCGGATCAGCTATCCGGTGGCCGGAGACGGCCCGGACGGAAATCGTCGGTACCTAAATCATTTTCGGATTTCTGGTTCAATCCATCTGGATACTTTAGGCCTTCATGTGTGTATTGAGTTCTATTCCTCTGGCTGCTGTATTTTCCAACTTTTGGTTAGATTCTTTTCCCCTATCCTTAATAATTACTCCTTCCGTTCCAGATTAAAAGTCCATTTCGGTCTCCAATGCATTTTTTAGGTTATTAATATCTTTCAATCTATAATGAATTTTATGTGCAATATAGATCTCATATGATAGATCCCAATTAGTTATATTATACAAAGTTTTTCAAAACATTGTAAATTGAAAGATATTAACATTTTAAAAATTGTATTGGAGGCCGAACCGGACTATTAATTTGGAACGGATGGAGTATTATTTTTGCGGATTAAAAAAAAATTGAAAAACTGAACATAAGCCCAACCATCTCTAATAAATTATTATTTTTGCTGATTAAAAAAGAAACTCAACATAAGCCCAACCATAAAACTTATGTAACAAGTGCAAGTATACAATTCCTTCCAACCATAAACCTTCTGTTGCACAAACAAAAGAGAAGAGGAAGAATAATTCAAGAAAAAGGGCACAGGGTCACTCATATTTCACAAAAAACAATTACTGAACAAGCTTCTAATTCATTGCCTCTCAATTCCTCCTCCATCATTAGGAGAGACAAGGCTCTCGACATAGGTGCTTTCGAATCTAAATTTAGCAGGAAACCCACGAACAACCATGTCCCTTAGCGTTTCTTTTTTCAAACTGTACACAACCAGTTTTTCTATACAAAACCAGTTTTTCAACAAAAATTCATCTTCCGCTATCATACACAACAAGTCCACTATAGACATCTCAGGCATACCAATTGTAAATTTCAACCAAGACTCTCTCGCTCTGTACTCCTTCATCATCCAAAACTCGGTTTTACGGTTCCGTTGATCAACCAAACAGAGACAACCTCCAAGGACTGCAAGGCGATAATATAAACTATCGTTTGCACCAAACAAAACAGGCAGCTGCAACTCCCTGAAACTCTCGTCCGACAAGTCGAAGGAGACAATCACACATGATTCATTCCTCCGGCAAAGGAAATGGAGACGCCCGTTAATGAAAACCCCACAAGAGGTTTTGTCAAGGACATAATCATGGGAACCTTGAATTCTCCTCCAAGCATTAGTTTTCAGTGAATAGACAGCCACGATGATAGTATCACGCTCAGCTAAAGATAGAGGACGAAAATAAGAGAATATCACGACTTTGTAATCATCCGTAAAGGAATCGTAACCAACCCCGTAAACGTTAGCCGAGTACAAACGAACCCGCGGGAGGGCAAAAGGAGATGGGGGCAGTTCTTTACATTCTCTAGTGGATGGATTCAACACGAAGTTGGAATCGTCGTAACGGTTGACTAGAAGCAGACCCTCGCAGGAGCTCAAGACCTTGATTTCGGAACCTATCGGGTAAATCTACAGTCACGATCGTCGGATTTACGCCAGTGAAATCGATAGAGTGGAGGTTGTAAGAGGTGGAACTGGAAGTGATGATAATTATTTTCTGCTCGTCATAGTTGGTTTTCTTGGTTCGATTGAGGTGGATTTTGACAAATTCGGAGCCGGAGATTAGGGAATTCCATGAGGGAGAAACAGACTTGAATCGGCAAAGGGATTTGACGGGTAGTCGAGAGAGTATGTCGGTGAGGATCTCTTGGGGAAGGTTTTCATCGTTGGACATGGCCGCCGCCTTTAGAACGAGTTCCTATGGATGGAAAAGAAAGGAGGATATATGGAATGGAGTTGTTTAGTGGTTACCGGAGGGTTGTGGTAAGTCGTGGTGATTGGTGGTTGTGGAGATATCTTTATAGGCAGTGGTCGATTGGAGATGCTTATACTCAAACAAAACATTAAAAAAAAAATTACTGAGATGGGTCAACTCAACTGGTCGATCAGAAGTTCCATTTCCTAAAATCCGTCGATTCATCCGTCGTGGTTCGGAGTCTCGCCAATTTTACGAAATCAAAACAGGGGATTTTTTTAGAATGCGACCCCAACAAAAAAAAAAGCGTCGATTCATCCGTCGTGGTTCGGAGTCTCGCCAATTTTACGAAATCAAAACAGGGGATTTTTTTAGAATGCGACCCCAACAAAAAAAAAAGCGTCGATTCATCCGTCGTGGTTTGGAGTCTCGCCAATTTTACGAAATTAAAACAGGGGATTTTTTTAGAATGCGACCCCAACAAAAAAAATGCATCCTGGTGTTATTAGCTTTTATTGCGGGAAATGTACTTTTTTGTTGGAAGTCATTCCCGTTGGAATACTTTGGGGGGGGGGGGGGAGGGCGCCTATCGACGATTGTGCTATTTACTGTAAAATTTTCATTGGAATAATACAGGGTGAATCCACAGAATGGCACCGTTTATATAAAAAGAAAGGCGCTTTCACATCTTCTTTAACTTGAAATGAAATGGCCCAGCCGCCCAGGGGAGGAAAGGTTCCGTTTGTCTGCCACTTGATCTTTTCTTTTTTAATGCCTTCTGATTTTCCCATCTTACTATAGAAAAGGAAATAAAAAAAGGAGGGGGTGGGGGGTGGTTTTGTGGTTTAATGCTGTCTGATTTCCCATCTTACAATAAAAAAGGATATAAAAAAGGGGGGGGGGGGGGGGGGGGGGTTGGGGTTGGGGTTGGGTGGGTGGTGGTGGTGTTACGGGCAGTGGGCGAGAAATCATTCCGCCTCTAGCCAGATTTTACAGCTAATTTAGAAATTTATTTAGATATTGGTCCGTCATATCTGCTCGACTAGAATCTATGGAAATCAATTATTCTATTAAATTGCTTTCGTCTCTGTTCGACGGGTGGGTCTTGCAATCAAGCTCTTTTCTGCCTTAACATTCGCAGGCCGATCTCCGTCCAAACCGAGGAAAGTTTAAAAATCATCAATATAAGTAAAGCTGAAGTTAACGAGGGTACTACTAAGAAGAAATGAAAACCTCGCGCTAAGTCTTCTTTCGTTTCTTGACGGTGAAGTAAAACCAAGCTCAAGAGCTTATTATCTTATGTTGGAACAAGTTGACAGGATCCTTTTAATTATTTATGATGACCTCTCCAAACAAACACAAACTTATCCCTAAATGTCCCTAGAGACTCTCGTGAGGTTGTATATAAATTGCACCCCTTCTCTCCCTAGAATCTTGCCTTGCATCAAGGATTCAAGGATTAACAATCCTGAATTCGAAGGAGTAGGAAATTGTTTCCACCGAGCTATTTATATAAATTCTATTTATTCAACAAATTTGATTGGTTAATACGAGTTGATTTTCTGTTATGATAACATAGAGATTAGGGAATTTCATGAGGAAGAAACAGACTTGAATCGGTAAAGGGATTTGACCGGTAGTCGAGAGAGTATGTCGATGACGATATCCAGGGGAAGAGTTCCGCTATTGGACATGGCCGCTGCCTTCGGAGCTTTTTGGGTGGTTGCGAAGGGTGGTGGTAAGTGGTGGAGAATGGAGATGGTGTGCGTGCTGACTGCTGATAAAAAAAGAACGATG
This sequence comes from Rhododendron mucronatum var. ripense, assembly GCA_019656295.1. Classification (NCBI taxonomy): domain Eukaryota; kingdom Viridiplantae; phylum Streptophyta; class Magnoliopsida; order Ericales; family Ericaceae; genus Rhododendron; species Rhododendron mucronatum. The sequence goes on from BPLT01000026.1 coordinate 1,218,421, forward strand.
GAGATGGTGGACTTTTAGTACTCCGTCGGCGGCTTTTTTAGTCATCGGTATTTTATTTTGGATTGTTTCTTAATAAGTGTCTATTTTGTAAAGTTATTGGATAAAAATTTGTGCATTTTTTATTTTGCTCCTAAAAGTAGATTCCATTTTGAAAAGTTAGTGAGTAAAAGTGTAATAATAATGTCTCCATAAAGAGTTAAGTAAAAAAAGTGGAGATAAAAGTTGATATGAAGTAAGATACTTAAAAAGAGACGAAGATAGTATATCTTACCAAAAAGTCAAATCTGATTGGGCATGACAAAAGCATTTTTAATAAGAGATGCCAAATCCGAGCTAGTGATTGTACGTAATGGTTAATTGACACCCGTTTGCAATCCAATCTTGATGAATGACGTGGCTTTGAAGGGATATGAAAACATGTTAATTTTCAGTCCGTTACACGCATGCCAAATTTTAAAAATGTGCTTGTTTGAATTTTTTTTCCTTTCAATGTTTGACATAAAAGTTGGCATAAGGGTTAGAGAGGGATAATTTGATGTCAAATATATAGAAATTTATTTATTTGGCATAAGGGTTGGAGATGAGACTTTTATGTCAAATTGAAGATGTCAAAATGTCATATAAGTTTTTTAAAAAATTGGCATATTCAATTTGAAGTCAAGTGTTGAAATGCTCTAAAAACACTTCCAATCAACATGTCAAATCTGACAAGACATGCTAAGTGAAAGAATTAACATGTAAAGTAATTTCAACTCAAATATCAAATTCTTACGTGTCATTTGTCAATTGTCACATGTAACATTTTCTTATTACCACTCTTAAGATTTATCCATATATAGGTTTTATTCATGAAATAGTCTTTTTCACGGAGGCTCCGTGAACAGGTTGTTTATGAAGCGGCACAATCTCAACAGTCTATTCGCGCAATTAATGGCTGAGAGTAGATTTTAATGATAACCAGTCACAATTAACTCTTCCCCAAAAAAGTTTTATTAACATCCAGATCGTCCGAAACACCTTCGACGGTCATGATTGGGCTCCGTAACTTCTTCTTTACAGAACAACTGTAAAAAAGATCTTCTCTTTTCACATTTCATACATATGTCCTTCCAATTTCCATACATAAATAATCGTAGTATTTGAATTTAGGATTGTGACAACCATAATTGGATTCCCGGACTTCATGAAGTCACGTCTACATATTGACATATTGTAATACCCACTGGATTTATCAGTAAGCCGAACTGACTTCATTAGATTTTTTTTTTTTTTTTTTTGGCTTCATTCCAAATTTGTGTTTCGATCATAATTTTTTATTTTTTCAATTCATATTATCGGGACGAACGAATAATTTTGCGAACCCACAAATTTATGGATTCACAAAATAATTTGTGGTTGCCCAAGTCCAAGAGCTTGCTGGGCTGCTGCGTAAGATATCATATATGTTTCCACTGTTGAATGTGGAGTTTGATTACTATCTGATTTTCATAGTTGAATGGGGAGCTGGATTATTTTTTTTGAACCAGAAAGAAACATATATGATACATAAATGGAGCGGTTCCAGGGACACCTAAAAAAAACATCTCAAATCTCAATCTCATAGTTTTCGATCAAATTTTGATACTCTGAGCCGCTCAATGTGTTCAGAACGTGATTTTAAGGATACAGCCAAGAAACTGGCAAAAAAAATTGACTGGAAAGAGCTTGATTTGAGTAGTTTTTTATTGAGCCGTTTAATAAAAAACTGTTCGGATGAAGTATTTACCGGTCATTTTTTTTTTTTGCTGATTTCTCACGAGGTACCCTTAAAATCATGTTCTGATTACATTAAGCGGCTCGGATCATGAAAATTCGATCGGAAACTTTGGGGTGGTTTTTTAGGTGTTCCCGGAACCGTGCCCGATATATAAATATAAAAAAGGGCACTACCGATCCAAAATGAAAAAAATAAAAACACAACAAAACCAAAAAAAAGTCTATGACAAGATAAAGTGGGTGCCAAATAAATTTCAAGCAATTGAAGTCGTACTACGACAAGTTAAAGTTTAGAGGGTGAACGAGAACAGCACATCTAGCGGCTTAGGACAAAATAATTTCCCAGATTTCTGGTTCAATACAGCATAACTCGATCTAGGAGACGTAACTTTCACCTACCCGGCCGGCTATATCTATCTGGACACTTTAGGCTTTCAGGTGTGTATTGAGCTCTATCCCTTTGGCTGTTGTATTTTTCAACTTTTGGTTGGATTCTTTTACCCTATTACTAATAAATTATTATTTTTGCCGATAAAAAAAAAAAAAAAAATCTCAACATTAGCCCAACCATAAAACTTACTGTATGTAACAAGTGCAAGTATACAATTCCTTCCAACCATAAACCTTCTGTTGCACAAACAAAGGAGAAGAGGAAGAATATTTCAAGAAAAAAAGGCATAGGATCACTCATATTTCACAAAAAACAATAACTGAACAAGCTTTTAATTCATTGCCTCTCAATCCCTCCTCCATGATTAGGAGAGACGAGGCTCTCGACATAGGTGCTTCCGAATCTAAATTTAGCGGGAAATCCACAAACAACCATGTCCCTCAGTGTTTCTTTTTTCGAACTGTACACAACTAGTTTTTCTTTACAAAACCAGTTTTTCAACAAATATTCGTCTTCTGCTGTCATACACAACAAGTCTACTGTAGACATCTCGGGCATACCAATTGTAAATTTCAACCAAGACTCTCTCACTCCGTACTCCTTCATCATCCAGAACTCGGTTTTACGGTTCCGTTGATCAACCAAACAGAGACAACCTCCAAGGACTGCAAGGCGATAATATAAACTATCGTTTGCACCAAACAAAACAGGCAGCTGCAACTCCCTAAAACTCTCGTCCGACAAGTCGAAGGCGACAATCACACATGATTCATTCCTCCGGCAAAGGAAATGGAGACGCCCGTTAACGAAAACCCCACAAGAGGTTTTCTCAGGGACATAATCATGGGAACCTTGAATTCTCCTCCAAGCATTAGTTTTCAGTGAATAGACAGCCACAATGATAGTATCACGCTCAGCTGAAGATAGAGGACGAAAATAAGAGAATATCACGACCTTGTAATCATCCGTAAAGGAATCATAACCAACCCCGTAAACGGTAGCCGAGTACAAACGAACCCGCGGGAGGGCAAAAGGAAATGGGGGCAGTTCTTTACATTCTCTTGTGGATGGATTCAACAAGAAGTTGGAATCATCGTAATGGTTGACTAGAAGCAGACCCTCGCAGGAGCTCAAGGCCTTGATTTCGGAACCACTATCGGGTAAATCAACAGTCACGATTGTCGGATTTACGCCAGCGAAATCGATAGAGTGGAGGTTGTAAGAGGTGGAACTGGAAGTGATGATAATTATTTTCTGCTCGGCATAGTTGGTTTTCTTGGTTCGATTGAGGTGGGTTTTGACAAATTCGGAGCCGGAGATTAGGGAATTCCAGGAGGGAGAAACAGACTTGAATCGGCGAAGGGATTTGACGGGTAGACGAGAGAGTATGCCAATGAGGATGTCTTGGGGAAGGATTTCATCGTTGGACATGGCTGCCGCCATCGGAAAGAGTTCCTACGGATGGAAAAGAAAGGAGGATATATGGAACGGAGTTGTTTGATGGTTGCCGGAGGGTTGTGGTAAGTCGTGGTGATTGGTGGTTGTGGAGATATCTTTATAGGCAGTGGTCGACTGGAGATGTTTACACTCAAATAAAACATAAAAAAATACTGAGACGGGTCAACTCAACTGGTCGATCAGAAGTTCCATTTCCTAAAAAGGGTTGATTCATCCATCGTGGTTCGGAGTCTCGCCAATTTTACGAAATCAAAACCGGGGAATTTTAGAATGCGACCCAAAAAAAAAGCATCCCGGTGTTATTAGCTTTTGTTGTAGGAAATGTACTTTTATGTTGGAAGTCATTCCTGTTGAAATAATGGGGGCGCCTATCCACGATTGTGCTATTTCCTGGAAAATTTTTATTGAAATAATATAGGGTGAATCTACGGAATGGCACCGTTCTTATAGAAAGAATGGCATTTTTACATCTTCTTAACCCAAAATGGCTCAGGGGAGAGAAGGTTCCGTTTGCCTGCCACTTTATACAGTTGGACTTCTACAATTGGAGATTTGATTATAAATTTTTATCTTCAAAACTCATTCATTCCAAGGGGCAGTGCGCGAGAAATCATTTCGCCTCTAGCCAGATTTTACAGCTAATTTAGAAATGTATTTAGATATTGGTCCGACATTGCCGCTAGACTAGAATTTGTCTATGGAAATCAATTATTCTATTAAATTGCTTTCGTCCCTGCTCGACAGGTGGGTCTTGTAATCAAGCTCCCTTTTGACATTTGCGGGCTGATCTCTGTCCAGACCGAGAAAGGTTTAAAAATCATCAAAATTAGTAAAATTGAAATCAACAAGGGTGCTACTATGAAGAAATGAAAACCTCGAGCTAAGTCTTCTTTTGTTTCTTGATGGTGAAGTAAAACCAAGCTCATGAGCTTATTATCTTATGTTGGAACAAGTTGACAGGATCCTTTTAATTATTTATGATGACCTCTCCAAACAAACACAAACTTATCGCGAAATGTCCCTTGAGACTCTCGTGAGGTTGTATATAAATTGCACCCCTTCTCTCCCTAGAATCTTTCCTTGCATTGAGGATTAAGGGATTAACAATCCTTTTAAACAATCTTTGTAGTTACTTTGTTCTCTAGTTCTGTTTGAAAGAATTCGAAGGAAAAGGACTTTGTTTTCACCGAGCTATTTATATAAATTCTATTTATTCAATAAATTTAATTGGTTAATACGAGTTGATTTTTTGTTATGACAACATAGAGATTAGGTATATCCTAAGAACAAATGAGAGTAAAAGTGAACAAAATGGAATTAAAACCCCCTTCTTCTTCTTTTTTCCTAACGGACAAATCACATCCTATCTTCCGTATTCTTTCCATTTTTGTATTTGCAATTTAATAGAACAATCCATTAATAGAATAATCAATTTCCATAGATTTTAGATATTAAATCTGCAGAATAATATTTTTATATGGCGATTAGATTCCTAAGTCCCTAGTTCCTTATCCCTTAAGAAAGAAGCTCAGAAAGACTGAGTCCGGCTCCTCTTCAATCCATAGAAAATTGGAGGATCCTCTAATTCCAATTCAATGATCATGATTACCCTAGTATCTTCAACCACAAAACACATATGATATTCTACGGGCACTCAATTACTCCCCAAATATTTTCCAATTATCATTTATCATATTTCAAGTACTAATTTACCAGATTCCAAACATTAGTAAAATTTCATATCGTAACTTTAATAACATATGCAGATTCACAAGGTTAATCAAAGAACTCATTTTGCATTTCTTCTAAAATATTTTTTCGGTAAAAATTATCTTACGTTCAATTACTTACTCTTACGATTTCTTTCTAATTTTTATAGCTAAATCTTAATTTCAACTTTCTTACATACAAGAACAATTACATCAATGAGTACACGACACAATACGAAGCACACGTGGAAATACACTTGTATAGTAAAAAAATCTCATGAATTACATAATAAGATAATTTCAACGAAAAAAACCATGCTGAAAGAAAAAAAAATTACTGATATAATATTAGTAAAAAAATCCTCATAAGCTATATGATATCGGTCGAAAAAAATCGTCATGAGCTATATAATTTTTTTTTTCAGAGGCAGGTTAAATGGGGAGAGAAGACGCCGTTCAAAAAAAAATTAGTGAGTTTTTTGTAACAACTTCGAAGATTAATGAATTTTTTTCGCCGTTCAAAAAATGGGGAGAGAAGATATTTATGTAAATGAGAAATATTGGGGGAGTAATTGGGTACCCGTAGAATATTATATGAGCTTTGGGGCTTGAGATCAGTTCCATTAATTCTTGTTTTGGATTAGTAATGAAGGTTAACACACCGGTCTATCAAAGTTACAATATAATAAGGTCATTAAAGTCCACAAATTATTAACAAATTCATCTGTTTTTTGATCAGTTCCATTCTTGTTTTGGATTAATAATGAGGGTCAACACACCAGTATATCAAAGTTACAATATAATAAGGTCGTTAAAGCCCACGAACTATTAAAAAATTCATCTGTTTTTTCGGAGCAATTTAATTAAAGATCATGTCCCGGATTCGAATCAAATCAACCATCCCTCTCATCTAAGGGTGAGGCGAGAAATATTTCGACTGCATGCTCAAGAAGTTGGACTAGCTGCTCCTCCAACTCGGAGTGGATTTTAGGAGAAGGGTGGAGCCTCACTTTTCAGTTTTCAGCCTTGGCATTAGGATAAAAAAGCTAATCCGATTATTAGTTTCGGGAAGAAAGAGTTGACCACTTTGGCAAAGCTAATCCGATTATTAGTTTACTAGGGTTCGTTCGTGCCTGAAAGCATGGCGCAACGTGAGATCTAATTAGTGATAATTGTTCAATTAATATTGTTTGAGAGAGAGAGCCGTAGGATTTATAAAGCAAATCAATAGTTAGGATTTATAGAGAGATAAGATTCAAAAACTTTCTCCCTTATTATGTAGATATATTGGTAGGAAAAAACAAAGTTTGAAGTTGTTTATATATGACCTCGTTTTGTCGTTTAGGCAGTTGAGAATGAGAACCAAAAAATAGTGTGTGAAAATTAATTTCTAATAATTAATGCAAAATAAGACAAAAATATAGCAAGGACGAAAAAAATACCGAAAAAGTACATAATTAATGCGGGCGAAGTAGACCATACTTCCAATGAACGAGTGAAAAGCAGACAGGATGGTGTGCCAATTGTAGAGGGAGTCCTTAAATCTAAAATTATTAGAGCATTAGCATCTGACTTTTTATATTTTGGATCAATTTATACCTTAAAAAGTTATTTTATTACTTTAGCTATTCATTTTTAAAATCTCTACTGCATCAGATTCTCTATATTAAAACTATTCTATTAAAAATATTGTTTCTTTATTCCAAAAAAAAGCACCATACAATCTCATTCCGAGTAACTGTTCACTTGTTATTTATTATTTTTAAATATATAATTAGTCTAAAAAATTAAGTACTTTAATTTTTAATCCGTTTAAACCGGAGCGAAAATCTTACTCCCTCCGTCCCTTATTTATAGTCCAGTATTCCATTTTGAGCTGTCCCTAAATAAATGTCCATTTTGTAAAGTTAGTAGGTAAAAGTTGGTGAATTGTCTATTTTGTCCCTAAAAGTAGATTCCTTTTTGAAAAGTAAGTGAGTAAAAGTGTAATGATGATGGGTAAGTAGGGAAAGTGGAAGAAAAAGTTGATGTGAAAGGTATAATGATGATGTCTTTTTAATAAGTTGGAGTTACGAAGTAGGACAATTAAAAAGGGACGGAGGGAGTATTTTTTATTCACTCAGGAAAAAAAAAAAAAAGAATGTATGGTTTTGTCTGTGTGAGGTCCTGAATGGAATTCACTCAGAAATACTGTAATAAAGAGACGAGTTTTGCATAAAAAAAAAAAAAAGAATGTATGGAAAAAAAGAGACGAGTTTTATCCATGTGAAGTCCTAAATGTTCGTTTACGAGTTTAGACCTCCTTTGTTGTTGCTTTCGCCCTCCTTGGGGTGGCTTACCTTTCTCGATCTATGGTTTTCGTATCAAAGAAAGCACTTCTAAACTTTGACATCTTTTTTTTTTTCCACTTCATTTTTTGTTCTCTCGGAAGATTTAGAATCATTCGTGACAATTAATATGCCAGTATTTAAGTGCAATAATACAATACAGATGACGCATGAAAGAATATATATATCGTATCATCCCAGATTTCTCAAGAGAGAGTTCTATGAACTACGATAAAAAAGAAACACCACTCTAATTTACGTCTCAAACAAGTCATATTATTTGATTTGACCCCTACGGTTTAGTTTATTCGCCAAAAGCCTAATGGGACTAGCCAGTGGTTGGTTTGAGCTTATAGTGATTATAGACTTACTAGGGTTTGTTTTTATTCTTAGCGTAGCTCGTAGCTGGGTTTGGGTTACCGTGATTGTGAGAATATTGTTTCAATTTTGATGTAATCCCCATACTTGTAAACTCCTCATACTAGCCAAGTATCTTGATTTTGATCCAAAAGGTAAAATGCCTTTTCTTTTTTCGGTAAGTAATGGCTCAAAATGCTTAAGCTTAGCTCAGTTTGGATGGCCAAAATCTTGAGGATGAATATGAGAATGTGACATTATACTTTCATAATTCCGATGTTTGGAAGGAACATGAATATGAATATGATTCCACACTATCAAGATTCCCATGTTTGGAAGAGATAGGAATAGAATTGTGATTTCTGACGATACATCCGACCAGAAATCACATTACCAGGTTGAGTAGGAATCTGATCCCTCCCATACCCCATGGGAATCTTAGATTCTTAGCTTAATCAATAAAAAAGGAAATATTGACTTTGATAAATTTTCAAAATAATTAATTTCTGAATAAGATTATTGAATTAATTCAAACACTGAAATGAAATTAGGGAGCTTTGGCCAGAAGGACATACTATAGGTTTAATGACGTAATAAGGACTTCAAAAACTTTCAACGAGCCTCCAGGACAATTTTTCCCCTGCCTTTCAAAACTATCCCCCTTTTAAACCAAACATGAAGGGGCGCAATCCTAAAGCGGTTTCGTCAAAGCCTGAAAATGACGACTATGGTCACCAGTGATAGTAGAAGCTCTAGCTTTGATTGTCCAAGTTCGGCGAGGCTCCGAACGAGCACAATTGGGAGACGACAAATACAAGACATGCTCCGATCTTATGATTCCAGAGCTAATCTATCTCTCAATGTTCTGGTGCTTTCGAAAAGGCTCACCAGAGAACATTTAAGGACCGGCAAGACTCACCTGTGGTCGTTGGTGTCCGTCAAAGTGTTTCCGATGAGTAAAACTTGTCCGGCGAAGTGGTTTTGTTGACGATGTTGATCGATGGTGCTTTGTTCATCAATTTGCTTTGTTCGTCAACGGCGGTGTTGTTGGTTTCGGTACTGATTTATCATTGTTAACGCAGATAATCAGTGGCGGTTCACGGAGGATATACAATTGGAAGCTCACCATACTCGGACTACAATTTCTTTTTAGTCCGACAAAATGCTTGTAAGAGAAGTGTGCACAAATAACACTATACTATGGTATTTTGTCATCCTAATAGTAAAATACATTCACACAAATAACATATGTGTAGCACCAAACTAAAACACAGATAAAGTAAAATGTATTTTATTATATTATAATAAAATAAACAAATATGGTTATTGGTCCAAATCTATACTATGTATTGTTTTAAAAAAGACTAATAGATAAGGTGATCTTTGCGGTTTTTATACTCTGTATAATCGCAATAATCAATATATGTGGTTATCTATTAAAATATGTACTTTGTATTGTCCAAAAAGACTAACAAATAAGGTTATCTTTGCGGTTTTTATACCCTATATAATTGCAATAATCAATATATGTGGTTATCTATTAAAATATGTACTTTGTATTGTCTAAAAAGACTAACAGATAAGGTTATCTTTGTAGTTTTTACACTCTATATAATCACAATAATCAATATATGTGGTTATCTATTAAAATATGTACTTTGTATTGTCCAAAAAGACTAACAGATAAGGTTATCTTTGCGGTTTTTATACTCCATATAATCGCAATAATCAATATATGTGGTTATCTATTAAAATCTGTACTTTGTATTATCCAAAAATACTAATAGATAAGGTTATCTTTTGCAGCGGTGGTGCATTGAGATTTAGTTATGCTTAGTTTAATTAGAAGAGTTCAAATATGTAATCTTTTCCCTCGCAATAAAACTAACAAATATGATTAATTATCTGTCTAATTTATATTCTTTATTATCCCACGTAAAATTATGTGTCCAAATTGATCCTCTTTATTATCCTAGATATAGTTATCTGTGCTAATTTATTCTATTTTCTCTCCAGAATAAATTAACAAGTAACGTTATATGTGCTATTCTCATATTTGTATTTTACTCTTTGAATCTGTCCCTAAGAATGTTAAAAACAGATACATATAACCTTGTTTACATATTTGCGTGTATTATCATCACCACCACAGTCGACTTCCAGCTCGCCCACCAAGACCCACCACAAATAAACAACATAAATTCTCCAACAGCTATTCTAATTACCATTCATCATTGTGAGTTGATCTTCCTAAGCCCAAAACACCATCTAATGACCATCACCACTCTTATACAAAAACAAAACAGCTGGTTAACAATCAAAACAAAAATCATATGATAAAAACTGAGCCTATAAAAACAGTTACTTGTATGCTTATCCCACAACCCAATCATATAATTTCAACGGGTTTGATAGGTTACCAAAATCAAACAACATAAATCCATTGAAAACTCCACATCGTGCATCCCACTGAAGTTGAGCTCCAACACAAGAAAATTGCGTATGCAAATTGTGCAGAAACAAATTAGAAAACTAAACAGCAAGATAAGCTCCAACACAAGAACCTGAGTATTATATCAGTTCATGAACCCCAAATAGTAGAAAAAATATCACGGTTAATGCAACTGCATTTGCTTTGGGTTGAATTAGGTTCCTGTTATAATCATTTCACGAAATTTCCGGCGGGTTTTGCCGTTAACGTCGCCGAAATCCACCAGAGGTGAGCATGGGTGGTTAAGGCAGAAAAACGGCGACATCGGGTTGGTGAAAACACTAAAGAGAGGATATGATCGAAAGGCCAAGGACGTCGAGTTTCAGATCTGATCGACGTTGGTGTATAGGTGGGGTGGGAGATGGTGCCGACCGCGGTGCCATGGCAGCCATTTTTGCCGGGGAGAGAGAGAGAACCACGATTGTTTATCTTCCAGGGTATTTTTAGTACACCTAGTCAGGGCATTTTCGTCTAGAAATGGACTGTAGACCTAATAAATGTGCAGTAATGGACCTTCACCACTATTACACATTGGGCTGGACTAAACACCCAAAATCACCTTCAAAATGGACCCAAGCCCAATTTACCGATGAAATTACTCCAGATATTGTATTCCTAGGAATTGTATTCCTATTCCCACTCAATAAAATTTCTTGGAATTTGATTCCTGGTAATCACAATTAATACTATTTCTACCGAAGGTTTTGGTCATCCAAACTGAGCCTTAAGTTGCTAGTAGTATCTTGTACAAAGTTTGTTTTATGCCCAAAATCAACCATGTAGACTTCCGCTGTCAGATGCTGTACAATAAAAAGATCGGACCACACGCGATGGGCGTGTGCAAGTTGAATTTCAATAAAATTTCCCAAATTTCTGGTTCAATACAGCATAACTCTGGGAGATGCAACATAAGCCCAACCATAAAACTTCTGTAACAAGTACACGTATACAATTCCCTCCGACCATATAAACCTTCCGTCGCACAAACAAACGAGAAGGAGAAGAATATTTTCAAGAAAAAAGGGCATAGGGTCACTCATATTTCACAAAAAAAAAAAATAATAATAATAACTGAACAAGCTTCTCATTCATTGCCTCCCAATCCCTCCTCCATGATTAGGAGAGACAAGGCTCTCGACATAGGTGCTTCCGAATCTAAATTTAGTGGGAAACCCACGAACAACCATGTCACTTCGTGTTTCTTTTTTCAAACAGTACACAACCAATTTTTCTATAGGAAACCAGTTTTTCAACAAAAATTCGTCTTCTGCTAACATACACAACAAGTCCACCGTATAGAACTCGGGCATATCAATTGTAAATTTCAACCAAGACTCTCTCACTCCGTACTCCTTCATCATCCAAAACTCGGTTTTACGATACCTTTCATCAACCAAGCAGAAACAACCCCCAAGGACTGCTGCGCGATAATGTAAACTACCGTCTGTAGTTGTACCAAACAAAGCAGGCAGCTGCAACTCCCTGAAACTCTCTTTCGACAAATCGAAGGCGACAATCACACAGGATTCATTCCTCCGACAAAGGAAATGGAGACTCCCATTAACGAAAACCCCACAAGAGTTTCCCTGAAGGACATAATCATGGGAACCTTGAATTCTCCTCCAAGCATTAGTTTTGAGTGAATAGACAGCCACAATGATAGTATCACGCTCAGCTGAGTATCGAGTACGATAGTAAGAGAATATCACGACCTTGTAATCATCCGTAAGAGAATCGTAACCAACCCCATAAACGTTAGCCAAGAACGAACGATCCTGAGGGAGTGAAAAAGGAAATGGGGGCAGCTCTCTACATTCTCTAGTGGATGGATTCAACAAGAAGTTGGAATCGTCGTAACGGTTGACTAGAAGCAGACCCTCGCAGGAGCTCAAGACCTTGATTTCGGAACTATTATCAGGTAAATCAACAGTCATGATCGTCGGATTTACGCCAGCGAAATCAATAGAGTGGAGGTTGTAAGAGGGGAAACTGGAAGTGATGATAATTATTTTCTGCTCGGCATAGTTGGTTTTATTGGTTCGATTGAGGTGGGTTTTGACAAATTCGGAGCTGGAGATTAGGGAATTCCAGGAGGGCGAAACAGACTTGAATCGGCGAAGGGATTTGATGGGTAGTCGAGAGAGTATGTCGGTGAGGATCTCTTGGGGAAGGATGTCGTCGTTGGACATGGCTGCCGCCTTCGGAACGAATTCCTACAAATAGAAAAGAAAGGAGAATATAAGAATCGGAGTTGTTTGGGTGATGGTAAGTAGTGGATTGTTTGGGTGGTTGCCGGAGGGTTGTGGTAAGTCGTGGTGATTGGTGGTTGTGGAGATGTCTTTATAGGCAGTGGTCGACTGGAGAGGGGAGATGCTAAAGATCAAACGAAAAACATAAAATAAAATAAAATAAAAAATTGGAGAAGGGTCAACTCAACTGGTCGATCAGAAGTTTCATTTCCTAAGATTGGTCGATTTATCCGTCGTGGTTCGGAGTCTCACCAATTTTATGAAATCAAAACAGGGGATTTTTGGAATGCGACCAATCATTAAAAAAAGCATCTTGGTGTTAAGCTTTTGTGGTAGGAAATATACTTTTATGTTGAAGTCATTCCCATTGGAATACTGGAGGGCACCTATCCCTGATTCTGCTATTTACTGAAAAAATTTCTGAAATAATATAGGGTGAATCATCAGAATGGCTAGAAATCGAAACAGTAAGGAACGCACCGATCTTATAGAGAGAAAAGGCACTTTCACATCTTCTTAACCAAAATAAAATGGCTAAAAAAAAGGGGGACTTCTGCAACGGGAGATCAGGTTATAGATTTTTATCTTCGAAACTCATTCATTCTAAGGTGCAGTGCGCGAGAAATCAGCCATCTCAAGGTTGTTTCGTCTCCAGCCAGATTTTACAACTAATTTAGAAATTTATTCAGCTATTGGTCCGACATAGCGCTAGACTAGAATCTATGGAAATCGATTATTCTATTAAATTGCTTTCGTCCCTGCTCGATGTGGTGGGTCTTGTAGTCTAGCTCCCTTGAAAACCTCAAGCTAAGTCTACTTTCGTTTGTCGACGGTGAAGTAAGACCAAGGTCATGAGATTATTATCCTATGTCAGAACAAGTCGATATGATCCCTTTAATCATTTATGATGACCTTTCCAAACAAGCACAAATTTATCGCTAAAGGTCCCTAGAGAATCTCATGAGGCTGTATATAAATTGTAGCCCTTCTCTCCCTAGAATCTTTTCTTGCATCTAGGATTCAGGAATTTACAATCCTTTTAAACAATCTTTCTAGTTCCTTCGCTCTCTAGTTTTGTTTGAAATAATTCGAAGGAAAATGACTTTGTTTCCACCGAGCTATTTATATAAATGCTATTTATTCAATAAATTTGATTGGTTAATACGAGTTGATTTTCTGCTACGACCACATAGAGATTAGATATATCTTAACAATGAGTGAAAGTGGACAAAATGGAATTGGAAAGAATCCCAGAAAGAACCCTATCTTCCTGACAGACAAATCACTCCCAGAAAGGATCCTATCTTCGTTATTCTCTCTATTTTTTTTATTGCAATTTAATAGAATAATCCATTAATAGAATAGTCAATTTCCATAGATTCTAAATATTAAATCTGTATATTAATATTTCTATATGGCGATTAGATTCCTTTTAGTTCCTTATCCCTTAAGAAAGAAGCACCACAAAGACCTGCCGCTCGAGACAGTTCCATTCTTGTTTTGAATACGTAATGAGGGTCGACACATCAATCTCTCAAGGTTACAATATAATAAGGCCATTAAAGTCCACGAATTATTAACAAACTCGTTAGTTTTACTAACAATTTCCTCTTTATCTTTCTCCTCTAACCGGTGTAGGATTAAAGATCATGTCTAGGATTCGAGTCAAATCAACCTTCCCTCCCATCTCAGGGTGAGGCAAGGAATACAATCAAATGTTCGTTGTTCAATATCTCGACTGCTAAAGAAGTTGGACTAGCTGCTCCTCCGACCCAGAGTGGATTCTAGGGGAAGGGCGGAGCCTCACTTTTCACATTTCAGCCTTGGCGTTATCATACAAAAGCTAAAGAGATTGCTTTATTCACGGAAGCTAAAGAGAATACCTTCCGCTTATTGTCTTTTGGGCAGTTTTTTTTTTTCCCCAATATTGTATACATCAGCGTGGATTAGTGAGGTGTTAGTATGTTAGTCAATAAGAGGTCCAGAGGCTGTCCACAACATTGAACCCCAAATTTGCCTACCGTTGGACTCGAACCTCTGCCTACGCTGTGAAAGGAGGGTGAGACAACCAACTTCACTAGGAAGGATTTCTCGTCTTTTAGGCAGTTGCAAATGAGAAAGTTTATACTTTTATATCTTATATGGTGTAAAAAACGCATCAAAATAGCACATTACCCAACTGCTTACACTTTTCAAAGCTACTAGAGTTACAATCCAATCCAATGGAATATATAATACAGTAACAATTTAGGTATGTCCCAAATGAAGATAACTACCACAGATCGAACGAACTAAACAGTCATGGAAAAACTCATTAACAGCAATAATGCAATTAAGCTCCAAGTCAAGCAATGAAACTAAAGCTAACAAACTACAAAAAAGCTTCAGTTGAAATCAAGAGCCAAGAGAGCCTTCAAAAGGCCCAGGAGATGAAGTGCCAAGGACCATATCTAGCTAGATCACGACTGCTGGACCACCTCTACTTCTCCAGGAACCATGGTTTCCCCTGCAAATATTCAATACAGGGGATTAGAGCTAAGCTAGCTCTGTAAAGTGAATCTACTCGATTCCTCCTAGTTGCAAAATAGAGTTTTCGCCATCAGTGAGTGAGGATGTACATATACAATGTTCAAAGCATTAGTAGTAGCCCATTAAACGGCAAAAGTAGCGGACAAAGTCAAACGCATAGGTCGCCTTTCAAGTTGTTGCACCCCATTGAAGACGGCATCAGGAATTGAATGAGCCGAGGGCTTTAAAAGGGGGGGCCGATGGCGCCAAGTTATATTTCCACCCGGTAAAGAAATAGACTTTGTATTGGGTCGAGCGAACGATAACATCAATAGAGTCTAGTGCAAGAGAGCAATGTTAGAGAAAAGATATCAAGCGGGTATGACTAGAAGCTCCATGTGCAATGGAAAAGAGGAATACCAAGAACTAAAGAGTGTGCACACTCTTTAGCCTAGAGGCAGTTCCAGGATTTTACTTCAGTGAGGACAGGACAAAGACCTTACACATTCTAATACCAATCACGGCTATCACCAAAACAAATCATCCATAAACCATTTTTGAAGCATGAACCACCTGACAGCAGCCGCACAACACATTTATTGAGATGACAACAAGGGATATAGAAGCTTGCACAACTATTGCTCAACAAAAGAAGGCACATAGCCATTTGAATTTCATAGAAATACCTGAAGAAGGTTCTCACTCATTGCCTCTCAATCTGTCCTCCATGATTAGGAGAGATGAGGCTCTCGACATAGATGCCCTCAAATGAAAATTTATGCGGAATGCCACAAACCACCAAGTCCCTCGCTGTGTCTTTTCGTGCATTGTACACATCTAGTCGCTCAAATTGCCCTGCAGTGGTTCTCAACAAAAAATCGTCTTCTACTAACAAACACAACAAACGATCTAAAAAATTCCCAGACCGGATCTTAAATCTTGTCCACGACTCTCTTACCCCGTACTCCTTCATCTTCCAAAACGCAGGTTCCCGGCTATCAACCAAACAGAGACAACCCCCAAGAACCGCAAATTGATAATACCCAATCTCGCCTCGCTGAAATGAAGCCGGTAGGGGCACTTCCCTGATGATCTCATCGGACAAATTGAAAGCAACAATCACATTGGAATCAACCCTCCCACAAAGGGTATAGAGACATCCGTTAACAAAAACTCTACCAGCATGCCCCGCAAGGAACAAATTGGTGTCTTGAATTCTCCTCCAAGTATCAGTTTTCACTGAATACACAACCACAATCGAAGTGCCACACCATATAGCAGATTGAAATGCAGGAGAGACCATCACAACCTTGTAATCATCCGTAAATGAATCGTAACCTACACCAAATGTATCCGTGTAGAAAGAACAACCAGAATTTGGAACAAATGGACATATGGGGAGTTCCTTACATTCTCTAGTGGATGGATTCAACAAAAACAACTCGGAACCCTGTTGATGGGAAACCAGAGCCAAACCATCGCAAGAGCTCAAAACCTGAAACTCCCCGTCTGCGGTGAGTCGTTGTTCCGCCGTGGGAAAATCAAGCTTCGTGGCGGTCGGATTTATGTCGGTGAAATCTACGGAGTAGAGTTCGTAGGCCATGATAAGGATTTTTCGATCGAGGTTTTTAGGGTTTAGGATCTTGGTTCGATTGAGGTGGGTTTTGGCGAAATGGGGGTTAGAGATTAGAGATTTCCATGAGGGAGAAACGCATTTGAATCGGGAAAGAGATTTGACGGACAGTCGAGAGAGTATGTCGGTGATGATTTCCTGGGGAAGGGTTCCGTCGTTGGACATGGCCGCTGCCGCCGCCGCCATCGGATCGAGTCCAAATGCGATGGATTGGAGGAGCTTGAGGAGAGCCGCTGGGTCAGTCCGACTGCGGTGGAAAATTATTACACCTACGTTCCATTCCTAAATAAATATCCAGCCTTGATTTCAAAAACATAGGAGTATTTTTTTCTTTAAAAACTTTGAATTTTTTTTTACAACTTGAAAGAACAATTGATTTGGGAAATTTATTTTTAAAATTTTTAACAAAAAAATGCATCTTTTAGATATTTGGATTTGTAGTCCGGACATTTATTTAGGAACGGAAGAAGTACGTGTTTAGATCTACTATTAGGGATGGAATTAATATCCATAACCATGAATACCCACTTTGATAATAATTTTGTTAACCCTTCCTTTAAACGAGATTGAACATTATCTTCCCTGTGATTGATTGAAATTGTGTGAATCCACAAATTCACTAACCAATTACAGAGAGGGTAATGTTCACTTCTTTAAAAGAGAGTGAACAAAATTATTTATATGCAGGGTCGATAAACAAAGAAATATAATTTTGGCACTCTACTTTTAGCCGGTGGCACTCCACTTTTTATTTTGTAATCTTATATGATCAAGACACAAAGGCCTCGTTTAGTTGCCAGGAAAGTACAGGAAAAGATGGGAAAATCAATTTTTCCATAACTTTCCTAGTGTTCAGTTGGCAGGAAAATTCTAGGACTTACCAATTTAAGTTTTCCTGCAGGAATTACTTTCCTGCAAAAGTGATCCTGTAAAAAACACAGGATTTTGTGTCGCGGGAAAAGGAAAATGACTGAACACTCACAAAATTTTTCCGAAAGTTTATGTTTCCTGACAAATAAACAACTAAACCTTAATTTTTCTAGCAAAATTCTTTTGTCAAATGAACACTCACAGGAAAATAATTTTCTTTTTCTTTTACTTTACCTCACTTCACTTTTTCTGGGAACCAATTTCCCACACAACTTTCTCAACAACTGAACGGAGCCAAAATAAAGTGTCAGTGACCAAAACTGAAGTGCCAAATTCAATTTCTTAAATAAACTAAGGTTCACATATATTGAACTTATGGCAAAAATGTGTTTTAAATTTGTGTTCCAAGATTTTATTTTTGATAAATGAACAAGCAAATGGTGAGCTCAATAATTTTTTTTTATCAGCAAAAGTAACATTTTATTTGAAAAAGAGGAAGGGATTCTAACCAAAACATGAAAAATACTGCTAGAGGAACAAAGCCCAATACAACACTTGAGGGCCTAAAGTGTCCAAATTAAAATAATAAACAGCTCAAATAACCTAAAAGGTCTAAAAAATCGAGATCAAATATTAAAGTCCCGCAAAAAAAAATCCAAAACCTAGCTTTTAAGATTTAAGGAGTAGTTTACTAGTATGAGTTATCCCACGCCCCCCGCCCCCCGGCCCTTTTTTTAGAAAAGATACAAAAAAATTACACACATCACAGTCGTGAGTTCGAATCCCTCTTGCGGGCAGTAGTCCTCATGAATCAAATGCTATGTTTTGATCATTTGATCACCATCTATCAAGCTTGCACCTTGATGGGGCTATGGTGACGGATTACCCTCCCATGTGTAGGAGTTATTCCAAAAAGACTTCCTAGTAAGTTTGGTTTTTTCAATAGATGATACTAATTCACTAACTAAGCATGTTATTGCGGTTGGGAGCCCCTCTTCCTTGTATGGGGTTGCAACTCTAGTCTCTCCCATAAAAGGAAGAATATTTACCATCCTGGGGCGTGTGTTTGCTAGTGAATCAATTATTTTATATTCTATACTCCATACAAATATGTTGAGTCTCATAAGCTTCCAAACTCCCAATCCCAATTTTTGATTTGATTTTTTTACTTATGCGAGAGAGAGAGAGAGAGATTTTTTTACTTATGAGAGAGAGAGACGTGGGGTAGGTTGCCTATTTTTCCTCCCCAATTCCTTCTCTCTCTCTTTTTAACATTTTCCTTAAAATAAATCCATGCTTTTTATTTCTCCATCACTTTTAGCATTGTACTCTCTTACTAATGAGAGCATTGATTTTTGCTCAGCCCAAAAAAAAAAGTGCATTAATTTTGTGGTTTTCATTTTCCACTTTTGGCAAAGTGCATTAAGATATAAGTATATTACTAAACATGAAAACTTCCAAATTTGGCTAGACCATGAGCTGCTCTAACCTGAGTCCTTGCAACCTTAGAAATTACAACATGATTAAAATTACAAGCCAAAAACTTAATATCAGCCAAAAAACTTCCAAAAACCAAAGCATGCACACCATTAATTTGTTGAAAGCCATGCAGCAAAACCAAGCAGTCCCAGCAGACTTCAACCGACGACCACCCACTATCAAAAGCCCAACATAAAGCAAACCAAACAGCTAAGTAGAGATGGCATTCAGATACGTCCCGTCCCGAACAATGCGGATTTTCCACCACCTTTTCAGGTATTGAATTGGGGTAAAAATACTAAAATCTGGCTGGATTCGGATAGGGTTCGGGGTGATGGATCCCGCCCAGATATTATATGCCCCGTGATATATTTATTTATAAAATTATACTTTTATCCTCACCTAATTATCATTAATACTTCAAATTTTATATTTTTACCCTAATACTATTATCATTATTCTAAAAAACCCTTATATTATTACCTTTATATTTTCACCATTATACTAAACTAACACTTTATTTATTCTTATTTTGCTTCTAGATTAGCAATTTTTAAAAAATTTTACTTAGTGGGGCAGGGCGGGTAATCCTGTTCCCTGATCGGGGCAGGAACGGGGGTACCCAAAAACTATGCGGTCATGGTTGGGTTGGGACCGGGTAATAATTTTCGGGTCAGATTATGCAAAAAAAAAACCCCGCCCTGTTGCCATTCCTATAGCTAAGGCCTTTGCTCACAAAAACTTCTTTTCTCCCCTTATTCCGGACCTCACTCTAGGGGTGTGCACAAGTTGGGCGGGTCGGGTTTGACCTGACCTGACCATGTCGTGTAAGAAACATTCAGGCCCTCTTTCGAACCGACAGATGATAAAGACCCGTCTGCAAGCACAATTCTTTACTTTGGGTCGGATTGGGTCAGGTTTACCCTTCGAATTGGCCGGGTAAAGTCCGACCCCACGCGTAAGGAGCGTACCAACCCGAAGTTTGAACCGAAACTCTTTTTTTTTTTTTACAGAACCCAATCCGTACCCGATCAAAGCACCTATTCGAAACCGCCCGAGACCCTTTAGGTCAGGTAGTCGGGAATTTTGCACAGGCCTACCTCACTCTTATCATTAACCGAACAACAAGCTCAATAACACCTTCCCAAGAATCTTTATGAGGAAAGTCCACTTTCACCCCCTGTGGTTATCGCCATGTGCGGATACCCCCCTTGTGGTTTAAAACTGACCACATAACCTACCTGTGGTTTTGAAAATGTGCGCATAGACCCCCTGCCGTCATGTTTTCCATCCATTTTAACGGAGGTGTATCTTACACGTCTCTAGAATGTAATCTGAGTCGTTCATAATGTATTAAATAAAAAATAGAGTATCTCTGTAAAAAATCATCTCGATCAGACATCAATAACCCAGTGATCTAATTTTTTGTAAATTCAAATTTGAAATTTTAACTTCATAACAAAATCGATTTGACCATGAGCTTTTCATTTTTTGATTGACTTGAATTTTGGCATAGGCGTAGTACTCGTCAAAATTTACAATATCAACGGTTTGGATTTAATTTTTGGTATGCAGGATGGTGTGGTTAGATTTAAAAAAGAAGAAGAATCAAGGGACGTGATGGGGGTATAACGGTCTTTTAATGTTGTGTCCGTTAAAATGGATGGAAAACATGACGGCAGGGGGTCTATGCGCACATTTTCAAAACCACAGGTAGGTTATGTGGTCAGTTTTAAACCACAAGGGGGGTATCCGCACATGGCGATAACCACAGGGGGTGAAAGTGGACTTTCCTCAATCTTTATTCCAAGCCCTCCAATACCATTCCTCACTCCAACACCACCCAGGTCAAACCACACATTAAAAGGCAAAGGATTCCCAACCGAAAAATCAAGCCCCAGATTAGATGCTCTTCCAAATATCATGATCTCCTTCCCTCCCTCCCAAGATTTCCCCATTTAAGATTAACAGCCACAAAGTAAGCTGAATTAACACTAAACTTCCCATCCCTCGAAGCCGTCCAATAAAACTCATCTACCCCTTAACTCTAGGCACATGCAAGGATAAAATTTTTGGAATGACCTCCTTAATTAAGAAACAACACCTCAATTAATGGCTTTCTCCAATTAATTAACTCTCTAACTTTGAAATTGTTAAGCCCCAACTGACTCCTCCCACAAAAAAGGATTGCTACACCCCGGAATCCACTGATGGCCGAAGACCGTAAATAGTCTCCCCATCTCCCAAACGCCAAGCAATTTTGTCCCTGATAAGGTCAAGACCCCACATTTGTTGTTAGGGTGGTTGTAAATATTATTATGCCACTCTTTATTTCTTTCCTTATATTAATGCTAGCGTTGTATTCGATTGAAGCATGGGATTAACAAATGGACCATTGGAAAGCATGGGATCAACAAACGGACCCTGGGGTACTGTAGTGCGCTACTTGTAGTGTACCCTGGACCATCCGTTTTTCACAATTGATGATTCAAATTCGCGAAAGTACTTTTACCGGTCAAAGCTGTCTATTACTGGTAAGAGTTAACAAACATATCTAAACTATCGATTGTGGAAATGGACGGTCTAAGTAGGCACTACAGATTGCACTATAAGGTAGTGCATTTAAGGACCCCATGTGATTTTCTCTTTTACGTTGCCCGGTGCATCAAACGGACACAATGCTAGTGTATGTATGTGCAGTTACCCAATTTCTGTATCACCTGCTTGTACAAAACCATACGAATTGCACAACAGTTAACACCTCAAACTCGTCGATGACAAAATAAAAATCAAATTTCTTGACTTCAGCTTCTTTCTCCAACACAAGAGGTGCGTAAAAATTATCCTCATATTCTATTATCTATCCTAACTTCAATTTACTGCCAAACTATATATACGGTATACCCATCACTTCTAATTTAATACAAGAAAACAACATGGTAACTATTCATTTTAATGAATTATGAGCTCCTAAGCACGAATACTCTTCAAACGGTCCTTTGTTTGAACCAAGATTCAAGTAGAATTCCTTTGGCATCAGACGATTACCATGGTGAATAATTTCAATTGGGTGTGTATAACTCAATTATTAGGGTCAGTGATCGTAAAATACACACTTGAAAGGTTGATGTTGTTATTATCCCCGCATAGTGAACTTCGGTAGGATCAAATTGGAGGTCGGACTGCATGGTTGTGCAATAGCTCTTACCGCCAAACAACCAAGTGTTTGCCACCGCTAGGCTAGGTAAAAATTCTGACTTGTCGGTGTACTTAAGAATGCCTATAATCTCACTTTCATGGAAACTTGCGTACATGGTATTTGACCAGTACCCCAATACTTCATGCATAAGCAAAGTTAATTTTAAATCATATGGAAATGATACAGATATGAACCCCATCAACAAGATCTCATGCTTTTTAGGTTAGACTCCAACCATTTTGATGGGGGCATTAACAACTTGTATATGATAAAGGCAATTATCAAAGTTCAACTTACATCACTAACCACTGCACCAAATAACTCAAACTAGCAAAGCTGTTTAATTATCAATGAGGGATATACGGATTTGAAACAAAAAAAAAGACCTTGAAATAAGAAGCTCACCAAATGAATCTACACATATGGACCAACAAAAGAAGGCATAGATTCATTTCATTTGCATTTAACAAAAACTACCTGAAGAGGCTTATCATTCATTGCCTCCCAATCGCTCCTCAATGATTAGGAGAGAAAAGGCTCTCGACATAGGTGATCCCATGTTGACATTTAGGCGGAATACCAGGAATCACCATGTCCCTCAGTGTTTCCTTTTTCGAATTGTACACAACCAATATTTCTTGGAACAATACATCTAGTAGTTTTCCTCTTGTTTTCATCAAACATTCATCCTCTCCTAACAAACACAGGAAATCCATCCCAGGATTTATCGTAAACTTGTTCCACGATTCTCTTACCCCGTACTCCTTCATCATCCAAACTTCATTTGGGTAACTACGCGGGCAAAAAATCACACAAAGACAATCCCCAAGAACCGCCATGTGAAGATACAAACTATAGCAATCATTAAACAAAGTAGGCAGCTGCACTTCCCTGAAAGTTTCATCGGACAAATTGAAAGCAACAATAACTTTAGAACCATCCGAAATATCAGTCCTCCTACAAAGCCAATGGAGACGCTCATTAAGTTGAACCCCAGAATAACATTCAAGACCAAGAGGATGATAATGGGTATCTTGAATTCTCCTCCAAGCATCAGTTTTCAGTGAATAGACGAGCACCGCCACATTATTCATAGTGACAGAATCAGTTGTACAAGGGTAAAGAAGCATAACAACCTTGTAATCATCCCTAGACGAGTCATAACCAAAACCATGTCTAAAAATGTACGCCTTACGATTCTTACAAACCAAATTGATAATAGAATCAAGGACAACGGAAAAGGGCAGCTTCTTACGTTCTCCAGTGGTTGGATTCAAAAGGAATGGCAAATAACCTTTATCATAAACAAAAAGCAGGCCATTGCAAGACCCCAAAACCTTGTCCCACTGGGGGGAGTGTTGGACCGAGGGGAAATCAAGCTTTTTGGCGGAGGGATTTGGGTCAGCGTAATCAACGGTGTAGAGATCTTCAGAGTCGGAAACGAGAATGATTTTGTTGATGCTGGTTCGTTTGAGATGGGTTTTGGCGAAATAGGGGGAAGAGATTAGGGAATTCCAAGAGGGAGAGACACACTTAAATCGGCAGAGAGATTTGACTGACAGTCGTGAGAGTATGCCGTCGAGAATCTCCGGTGGTAGTATATGTATTGAGTAGCCCCTGGTATCACCGCCGGACATAATCGTCGTCGTTTTCGTCTTCTGTTTCGGGGGCTCTCCGTGTGGTAATCGCTCCCTCATTGCGAAGAGAGATATATATAGGGTCCGGCCAACACTTTACTCTGTTTGGAACTCGTGGAAGGAAAGAAAAGAAAAGAGGAGAGAAAATGAGAGAAAATAATTAAGAACGAAAATATGAGAGAACACGCTTGTAGGGGAGTGGTGTTAACAATAAAATGAATGACAAAATCAACGGTCTTCCAAGAACTCTATTTTTTCGTTTTCTCTCTCATTTCCTGTCCAAACCCAACCAAACATGGGATAAGAAAATCTTTAAACTCTCTTTCCCTTTCCCTTCTTTTCCACATTTTCCAAACAACACCTAAAAGTTTAAAAAAGAAGTTAGAACTCCAATAAAAAAAAGAGTTTAGAACTCCAATACAATTTTGTTTTTACTCGATAGATGTCTAGCTTACTCTTAAAAGATGAGAAAGGGACCCCACATATTATGTGAGAGGAGGGAGTATACACCGAAAGTACTAAATAATTACTCATTCGGGTGGGGCAAACTCAAAGGGAGTCAACCACCGCACCAAGCATTCGAGTTTTTGGCGAAAATTGAACCCTAACCTTATGGCGAAAATCAATTTTGTTAAAGGTGATCTTAGAGCATCCGCAGTAGCCTCTTTAGATTTTGAATCAATTTACATCTTAAAAATCTATTTTATAAAATCTATTTTATTACTTTAGCTACTCACTTTTAAAATGTATATTGCATCAGACTCTTCACTCCCAATCTCTACTCAATTAAATATTCATACTTTTGTATTTCCTTTATTTATTTCCACATTTGTCTCATAATTAAGTATTTACTCTTCATTTGGTTATATGACTATCTTAGGGCTCGTACATGATAGCACTAGGGCCAAAAATTAATTATGACTTTTTAAGATAAAATAATTGAAAAAATAATATTTTCGTTCTAGTTCAAATAAATTGAAAATTATAGCACTTAATTTTTAATCATATTTCTTAATATATAAACTGTCTAAAAAATTTAAGTGCTCCAATTTTTAATCCATTTTGAACCAATACAAAGATTTTATTTTTTGATCATTTTATCCTAAATGGTCTTAATTATTTTTTTGACTCTAGAGCTTTCATATGAGAGCTAAGAGAGACAAGTGTGAATGCAATCTTTCGGGCTTTCATATGAGAACCTTAGAACCAAAAATTAATCATGACTCTTTAGGATAAAATGATTAAAAAATAAAATCTTCACACTGGTTCAAACAAATTCAAAATTGCAAAACTTTTTTTTTTTTTCAAGTATTGTGACTCAAACAGGGCCTTTGAAACAAAAACATTAAAATAATGGGTTAAACAGTGACTTTTGGTTTACAAGAATCTCTGTAGCAAAGTTATCCATTTTGCAAAATGAAGAGGTAGGAAGAGATGCTCGTGCAGGGCACTTTTTGTCCATTTTCTTGTTTTTGCTCGTTATTTTAGTTTAGAGAGGTATTTTAAAGAGCTACATGCGGATGCTCTTTGGCATCTAATCACGTTTTCCGTGTCCGCGCCAAGCATGTGGAGGTTGACTTTCATTTTTTTCGAAAAAAAGTTCTAAACAAGCACGCAACTAGTTATTTGCTATCCTCCCACTCAAGCCCAGCTAGCTAGCTGATATTCTAGCTCACCAAACCCTTGCCATATTTTCAGAGCTTAAATCCAAACTCCAGCATTATTTTGCAGGGGAGTCTCGAGTGGAGAAACTAGAAAATTAAAATCAAAAAATCAAATGATGCAAAGACTAAACAAGACACATCTAATACCAGTCACCAGAACAAAACTTTCATAACAAACCACTCTTGTAATATGAACCAGCTAATTAAGCCCCAAACAAGTCCCCACACTCTCCACGAGATGTTGCATAATCTCCAACCGTCTCCAATATCCGAACACAAAACAAGAACCTTTTATGGTTGAACACGTTTTGATCGATACTGGTCAAGTTCTCAAATCACATTTGAACAAGCTATTGATCCACTTAAATTGTCTCATTTACGACACATTCCAATCTTACATTCAAGGTAAAGGGAGATATAACGATCAGAAAAATAAAAAAATAAAAAACAAGCCAGGGAAGAAAAAGGTTTGTGGATTCACTACTTTTTGGGATGAATTTCAACTTGAAATCAACTATAACCAGTTGAACGCTCAACACCATACTTGAGATGAGGCATATAGAAGGTATGTCTACTTAATGCAACCACTAAAAGTCAGATGCAAACACAACTTTGTCAAAAGAGAGAACGAATAGAGATATCAACAATACAAAATCGATTGTGACACTCAAAGCAACTCTGCAAATGATAAAGAGGTCGGCAAGAATCATAACATTAAGAACCTGACATGTTGTCATATGCAAGAATCATAAGTTCAGAAGGCCAGGAACCACATTGGCAAATTATCCTCATATTGTCTATCCTAACTTACATATGGTATACCCATCATTCCTGACTAAATGGTAACGACTCATTTTAATGGATTACGAGCTCCAGAGCACGAATACAAGTCTTCAAATGGTCCTTTGTCTGAACCAAGATTCAAGTACAATTCCTTTGGCATCAGACGATTACCATGGTGAATAATTTGCAGTTGGGTTTGTATATCTCAACTATTTGGGTCAGTGATAGTAAAATACACAACTTGAACTGTTGATCTTGCTATTATCCTCACATAGTGAACTTCGGATCAGATAAGAGGTTGGACTGCATGGTTATGCAATAGCTCTTACCACCAAATAACT
Source organism: Rhododendron mucronatum var. ripense (assembly GCA_019656295.1). Classification (NCBI taxonomy): domain Eukaryota; kingdom Viridiplantae; phylum Streptophyta; class Magnoliopsida; order Ericales; family Ericaceae; genus Rhododendron; species Rhododendron mucronatum. Next base: position 1,245,272 of record BPLT01000026.1, read on the forward strand.
ATGTGTTTGCCACCAGCCCACCACTAGGTAAAAATTCTGACTTGTCGGAGTACTTAAGACTGGCTATAATCTTACTTTCATGGAAATTCAGGTACATGACATAAGAGTATCCGACCAGTACCCTCGATACTTCATGCAAAAGCAAGTATATAGTATATAAAATTTAAATCATATGGAAATGACACCGATACAAACCCCGTCAATAAGATCTCATGCTTTTTAGGTTAGACTCCAACCATTTTGATGTGGGCGTTAGCAACTTGTGTATGATAAAGGCAATAATCAAAGTTCAACTTACATAGTTAAATCACTAACCACTGCTGCACCATATAACTCAAACTAGAAAAGCTGTATAAGTATCAACTAAAGGATATATGGATTTGAAATCACACACACAAAAAAAAAAAAAAAAACCTTGAAATAAGAAGCTGACCAAATGAATCTACACATATTTATCAATGAAAGAAGGCATAGACTTATTTCATTTGCATTCAGCAAAAACTACCTAAAGAAGGTTCTCATTCATTACCTCCCAATCCCTCCTCCATGATTAGGGGAGACAAGGCTCTTGACATAGGTGACCCCATGTTGACATTTAGGCAGAATGCCAGGAACCACCAGGTCCCTCAATGTTTTCTTTTTCGGGTTGTACACAACAAATTTATCTTGGTACGATACCTCAAGTACTTCTCCTCTGATTTTCAACAAATTCACTAAAACCATCCTAGGATTTATTGTAAATTTGGTCCACGATTCACTTACCCCGTACTCTTTTATCATCCAAACTTCATTTTGGTAACTAAGCGGGCAAACAATCACGCGGAGACAACCCCCAAGAACCACCATGTGATGATACAAAATCTCGTAATCACTTAACAAAGTAGGCAATTGCACTTCTTTGAAAATCTCATCTGACAAATCAAAAGCAACAATAACTTGAGAACCATCCAAAACACCAGTCCTCCTACAAAGCCAATTGAGACACTCATTAAAGTGAACCCCAGAAGGAAGCCGATTATGCAAGGGAAGTGTTGGAAATTATCCTCATGTTGTCTATCCAAACTTCAATTCTCACTATTTTTTTTAATCTCCAATTACGCAAGGGAAGTGTTGGAAATTTGAAGCATGTATTTACCGCCAATAATTGCACTTAAATGCTACTTAAGCAATGGCCAAGGGGGCAAGTAGAGAGGTTGCCACCTCAACGATTGAGAAATTCTTATTCTACTAGGATTTTGTCAATTTGCTGCCATACTTTTTTTTTTTTTGACAAGTAATTTGCTGCCAAACTCTATAGACCCATCCCTTCTAATATGATAGTACAAAAAAACTACATGGTAACTCTTCATTTTTAATGAATAACGAGCTCCAAAGCAGGAATACTCTTCAAATGGTCCCTCATCTGAACCAAGGTTCAAGTACAATTCCTTTGAAAGCAGACGATTACCATGGTGAATAATTTACGATTGGTCACGCATAACTCAACTATTAGAGTTAGTGATCATAAAATACACAACTTGAAAGGTTAATATCGTTACTAGTACTGAACTTTAGAACTCAAGAAATCTAGGATGGAATAGGCAGTCACAGGCATGGTTGTGCAATACCTCTTATCGCCAACTAACTAGGTGTTTGCAGCCCCTATATAAAACTTCTGACTTCATTGGTGTACTTAAGAACGGCTATAATCTCACTTTCAGGAAAATTGGTCAGGTACATGACAAAAGAGTTTTCCAACAATACCCATACTTCATGCATACAAAGTTAATTAGAAAATAAATCATACGGATATAAACCCCATCAATAAGATCTCATACCTTTCAGGTTAGACCCTAACCATTTTGATTGGGCATTTAGCAACTTGTATATGATAAAGGCGATAATCAAAGTTCAACTTACATCACTAACCAATGCACGATATAACTCAAACTAGCAAAGCTGTATAAGTATCTATAAGGGGGATATACTGATTTGCAACCACAAAAAAAAACTTGTAATAAGAAGGCATAGATTCATTCGCATTTCACAAAAACTACCTGAAGAAGCTTCTCATTCATTGCCTCCCAATCCCTCCTCCATGATTAGGAGAGACAAGGCTCTCGACGTAGGTGCCCCCATATTGACATTTAGGAGAAATGCGACGAGCCACCTCCCTCAGTGTTTTCTTTTTCGACTTGTACACAACCAATTTATCTTGGCACACTTCATCTACATTTCCTGTGGTTTTCAACCAAAATTTGTCCTTCGCCAACAAACGCAACAAATCCTTTAAAACCATCTTAGGATTAGTCGTAAATTTGGTCCAGGAATCTCTTACCCTGTAGTCCTTCATCATCCAAACTTCATACTGCAAACTAGAAGGCAAGACAACCACACAGAGATAACCCCCAAGAACGATCATGCAATGATACAAAATCTCGGAATAACTAAACAAAGTAGGCAGTTGTACTTCCCTAAAAATCTCATCTGACGAATCAAAAGCAACAATAACGAAAGAACCATCTGAACCACCAGTCCTCCTACAAAGCCAATGGAGACGCTCATTAAAGTAAACCCCAGAAGGAAGCCGACGGGGACTCCCATCAAAGACAACCCCAGAAAAATATCCCAAAGGATGATAATGGAAACCTTGAATTCTCCTCCAAGCATCAGTTTTTAGTGAATAGACAAACGCATAGGTATTATTAGTATCACCATCGCAATAGGATTTAGAATCAGACTTAATAGACTTGTGCGGCAGCATCACAATCTTGTAATCATCCCTAGACGAGTCATAACCAAAACCATGTAGATAAACGTAGGGCTCACTAAACAAATGGGGAGTAGATAAAGGGCACGTGGGTAGCTTCTTACATTCTCTAGTGGATGGATTCAAAACGAATTCGGAATGACCTTGATCACAAACAAGAAGCAAGCCATTGCAAGAACCCATAACCTTGACCCACTTGTGGGAGTATTGGACCGAGGGGAATTCAAGCTTTTTTGCGGCGGCGAAATCAACGGAGTAGAGATCTTCAGAGTCGCAAAAGAGAACGATTTTTTACTAGGGTTTCGTTTGAGATGGGTTTTGGCGAAAAAGGGAGAAGAGATTAGGGAATTCCAAGAGGACTCTACACACTTGAATTGGCAGAGAGATTTGACAGATAACTGTGAGAGTATGTCGGCAAGAATCTCCGGTGGAAGGTTATCACCGTTGGACACAATCGTCTTCTGCTTCATCATCTTGTGTTTTTAGGGTTTTCCGTGTGATAATCCGGAAGAGATCGATATATATATAGGTTCCGGCGAACGCAAGTTCATTTATTTATGTATTTATTTATTTAGGAAATTGATTTTCACACCCCCAAATTAATACCAAAAAATCAATTTCATATAGGGATTGATCTTGGCACTTTCCAAATTGATTTTGGCCCTCCCTATTTAGTGTGTGGTTATCAATTTAGAAAGTGCTAAAATCACTCACCTTTATTTATTGTTAGTACTCTCTCCGTTCATTTTTTAAAGTCCTGTATTTTATTTTGGGTTGTCCCTTAATAAGTGTCCATTTTGTAAAGTTAGTGAGTAAAAGCCGGTGAATTTTCCATTTTGCCCCTAAAAGTAGATTCCATTTTAAAAAGCTACTAAGTAAAAATGTAATGATAATGTTTTAATAAAGGGAAGTGGAGATAAAAGTTGATGTGAAAGGTGTAATGATGATGTCTTTTTAATAAGTTGAAATTTTACGAAGCAGAACACTTAAAAAAGGACGGAGGGAGTAATATTTATTTAGGAAATTGATTTTTTCTTTTTGATTGATTTTTGTCTTTTTGAAAAAATTATGATCATAATTTTGTACTCTTTTTGTTCCTCTTGTTGAAACGAATCAATAAGTCACAAAAATTTGATGCAAAACTAATAAATGCAAAAAAAAATTTAATAGAGACAAACAAAAAAGTCATGACTTTTTAAGACAAAACAAGCCTTAGCTTGAATCGTTGGGATAAGCATGGAGCACATTATCTTGATTCGAATGGATCATTTTGTAAAATTCGTTGAATACTTAATACTATGTATCGACATTTTTATTCGTTCAACTAGCCTTGTACCGGTTAATGCACGGACAATTAAAAAAAAAAAAAAAAAGGGTCACTTTGATTTTTTCCGTTTCCGTTCATCAAGTGAGAACAACGCTAGTTACATTTTTTCAAAAGAGAATAAACTCCGCAGGCGGTGGAAAGGGTGGATTTTCCACCATTGCCCATTGTGGACCCTACAATTCGTTTATTGTTATAATCCGAATCGCTGATTTTGTAAGACCTATAATGTAGAATATTCGTCCAAACAATCAGCTTGATTTGATATTCATAGATCAATCAAAAATCAAATTTTAGTTTATGAATTGGACGGTCTGACCCTTTCTTGTTAAACTGACCATGACATCTGTTTTATAAACCAAAATTTAAATTTTGACACACCTATCGATATTCAGTGAAGCTAATTCTTGAAATGAGAATATTATTTTACAGGCCCTGCAAGATGATCAGTTCAGATTGCCAACTAATGCATCGTGAGGCCCAAAATGGTGGCGGTGGAAAACCCAATAGTTTCTGCCACTGGCGGAAGGAATTTTAATCCCTTTTCAAAATAGATTGGTCGGAGTTCGAACTATCCAAGTTGGGACGACAAAGAAATAATGGAAACAGTAACTTAAACGACAAACATGAATGTGTGCCACACACGCTCTGAAAAAGAAAATGGAAAAAAAATGAAAACAAATTCAGTTAGTTGGATAAGCCCTTGCCCTAAAGCTATATTCGTCTCGTTTCGTGGGGGTTCAGACAAACGAATGCAAACCATACATATCACAATGTCTTAATGTACGAAAATTAGTGGCTCCAAAATTGATATCCCTCAATCAGAATAGGGTTTGACATGTTTCCCTCTCTCTAATTTTGCTACCCCAAAAGCCATAGAGAATAGAATAGAAAACTGATACGGTGTCCACCTGCCGTTTGGAGATACTATAATTTTTGGCATAACTAACCATTACAAGCATATCAAAAATCAGTGAAATGTATAACTGAGGCCTTACAAAGGCATAATCCCAAAAATTTTGGGGATTTTTGGGGTTATGCCATGATAAGGTTTTGGTTATACACATTATTGGTCTTGGTTATGCTTGTAATGGTCAGTTATGCCAAAAATTACGGTGTATCTAAACGGCGGGTGGACACCGTAGCATTTTCCAGAAAACAATATTGTAGATTCGCAGTTACTTACAGGGGAAATGCTACGGTGTCCACCAGCCGTTTAGGAACACCGTAACTTTTGGCATAACTAACCATTAAAAGCATAACAAAAACCAGTGATGTGTAAAACACTGGCCTTACAAAGGCATAACCTCCAAAATCCCCAGAAATTTTGGTGGTTATGCCTTTGTAAGGTTTTGGTTGTACACATCAATGGTTTTTGTTATGCTTTTATTAATAGTCAGGTATGTCAAAAGTTACGGTGTCCCCAAACGGCGGGTGTACACCGTAGCATTTCCCCTACTTACAGAGCTGTAAGCAATCTTTTCAATGTGGACATATCTTTAGTTTTACAACTAGAAGTATACACCGCTAGTTTGAGATTGAAATTTACAGCTAATCAGATAAACCTAATGAGAAACTGGAAAGACAAACCGAATGCTTGAATCTTAAACTTTGAAGAATACCTGGACAGCTACGAGGTTTAATGTGGAGTTCTAGTTCTTCAGCATGGTATTGAACAGCCGTTTTGATCCACTTGCCAAGAAGAGAATTAAACCAGGTTGCACAGGAGGTTATCTGGAGCCTTAACCTGTGTATGGGAATCCTCGCTTCTCAATACAAGAGGAAAGCTCTGTCCACAAATTTCATGAACTTCATTGTAGTTTCTTCTATGATCCACTCTGCCCTGTAGAAGTTGAACTCTTGTAAGGAGCAAGTACTTCTCAGAAGTCAGTAACGCAAAAATCTAAGTGGAGGTTGGTACACTTGTAGCAATCTCCTGGACATGACACTAGTTTGAGGAACGTCTTTTTATTATGATTCGCTGAGCAACGTCCTTTACGAGAGAAAAGATTGTGTGTAGTGGATCCAGAACCTCAGATATCTTCTAATCAACAAGCACTATCACCAGAAACCCGTATCATCTTCTTCTAGCACTCTTCTTATTATTACTGTATTTGATTTAGTGCTTTCCGAATGGTTCTTATTCTGCCCCCCATGAATGGATGCAGTCATGCAGCAGAGCATCCAATTCAAACAGTTAGAAAGATCCATGCTTAAATATGGATGCAGACGATTAAACATCACGAAAAAAGTTAAACCAAGAGTAACACTTCTTTTGGTTTCTTAAACATCGTAGCAATGACTTTTATGATATTCGTAAAACTGATGCTATAGCCTTCCTTTTCTTGCCCTCTCACTCTCTATCGTATACCAACAGAATAAAACAAAGCACTTGATACAAATTACCGAGTTTAGAGATTTTTTCTTCTGACATCCCCCAGGGGTTGTTGGGTTTAGCGAGTTACTAGAACCCGTAGGTGAGTCAGCTAAAATAAGGAGAAGTGCCCGAATCGGTAGGCCAGCGATTGGGCACTCCTCCAACAAAACTACGGTTTTGGCTTCAAGTCTCACACATCCAATGTAGGCGCTTGACTCACAAATCCTTGTCGCAAGTCGTGACAAGCAAGCACATCATGTCATAAGGAAGAAATTTACAAGTTTGGACAACAATGCCACTGACACCAAAAGGTTTGAAACGAAATGAGGAAAAAAACAAAGAAGATTGCACTTCAAATCAAGAAATTGCTACATAGATATTTAAGCATCCGAATGAGGTCCCTACATGCAGTGTGAAAATTCCACAGGGAAACCAATTTGCCTTTTGGTTATCCTAAAGCAAAATGGAAGCGCTGGGAAATGGTGAGGTAAAAAGTACTTGGTTGTATGGAATGGTGAACAACTTCCCGAATTTTCTCCTGGTAGAGGCATTAGACATGAGTTTCCTATCTCCCCTTATCTTTTTGTCTTGTGCGTGAAAAGACTATATATTCTCATTAGGAATGAAGTGCACCATAAACGATGGTGTGGTTTTGAAAGCCAGACTTTTGAGTCTGGCTTGACTTTGAGTACAATTCGCGCGTTTCACAGTAAGCTACTTTTGCTAGTGGACTTAACACAACTCATAAGTTCATAACAAGTTCATGAGCTCGAATTTCAAATCTTTCTTTCGAAATCAAAAGGAACTAACCGCTTGAACCGACTTCAAGGGTCCTTCACATGCTCCCTCTATATGAGCTAGTAAAATTGGAATTTCAACCCTTGTATGCATAGCCAATATGCTGATGAGTTGATGTAAACTTCAATCATCTCCACGCCCCTGAAATGGAACCCACATCTTTTGCCACATATTGATTGATGTGAGTTCCCCAAGTCTCATATTAATGTGTGGCGGGAAAAAAGATTGAACATTGCTGCATGAACACTGGATTATCTCTCCTTGAATTGAGAGAAAGAATGGGAAAATAAGAATAAAGAAAAATTTGATCACTTGTTGAAGACTTAAAAAAGATGAGAAATTATCCTTTTATATTGTCTATGGTGTCAAAAAACACATCAAAAAAGAAAATTATCTAACTGCTTGATCACTCTTCTAAGTTACTACCATTACAGGGTATTATAACCCAATACATTAGGATATAATATGAGTTGGTATGTCCAAAACAAAGAAAACTACCACAGAAACAAGCAAAACAGTCATGGAATAAATAACAACTTAACAACCATACTGCAATAAATTAAGCTCATAACCAAGCAAATGAAACTGAAGCTACAAAGATACAAAAAAAGCTTCTGTGAAATCAAAAGGGCCAGGAGATGCAGTGCCAAAGAGCATATCTAGCTATATCCTTGCTTCCCAATCCCTCCTCCATGACTACATTGATTTGGAGAAACAAGGCTCTCAACATATGTCTCCCAAGTTAAAAATGCACTCAACATATGTCTCCCAAGTTAAAAATGCAGCCGGAATGCCATGAACCACAATGTCCCTCAGCGTTTCTTTTTTGGGATTGTACACAATTAATTTATCTTCTTATGTTTATATGACATTTCCCATCAGCAAAAATTCATCTTCTGCCAACAAACCTTGTAGACACATATCATGTGTATCAATCACAATTTTTGTCCACGATGCTCTAACCCCGTACTCCTTCATCATCCAAACCTCAACTGGGTCACTACCCTGTTTATAAGCCAAACAGAGACAATCCTCAATAGTGACCATGTCAAGGTACACAAGCTGGTCACAGTGCACAAACGAAGCAGGCAATGGCACTTCCCTAAAAATCTCATCCGCCCAATCGAAAGCAGCCATCAGATGGGACCCAGCCCTCCAGCAAAGCCAATGGAGATGCCCGCTACAGTTAATGCCAGACGAAGTTCCGTCAAGGACATAATGGGTATCTTGAATTCTCCTCCAAGCTTTAGTTTCCAGCGAATAGACACATACAAATATTATATCACTCGTCAGAGTAGAATATTCAGACTCAGACTCGGACTCAGACTCAGATTCAATATACGAGAGCTTCACAACCTTGTAATCATCCTTAGACGAATCGTAACCCACACCATATGCGTAGTTGTAATACCCATGAACGGGATCGGGGACAAGAGGGGGTGTGGGCAGTTTCTTACATTCTCTAGTGGCTGGATTCAAAAGGAATAAGTGGGAATTACCTCCGTCGGAAACCAGAACCAAACCGTTGCAAGAGTTCAATACCGTGATCCACTTGTACTCAGGTTCTCGGAGCAAAGGAAAATCAAGCTTAGCAGCGACCGGAACCAAGTCAGCAGCAGTGAGATCGACAGAATAGAGATCCTGCAAGCTGCTGCGAAGAACGAGAAGGATGTTGCGAAGGAAGTGTTTAGGGTTGTTGGTCTGGGTTCGATTGCGGTGGGTTTTGGAGAAATGGGGGGAAGAGATTAGGGAATTCCATGAGGGAGAGACGCACTTGAATCGGCACAGTGGCTTCACCGGCAGTCGAGAAGGTTCGTCGGCGATGATCTCTGGTGGAAGGATTCTACAGTCGTTTGTCTCACCTTTGCGCATAGTGGTTTCTCCGGAGAAGGAAATCCGCGACATTCTAGAAAGCATACCCGGCTTTGACATCCGGAGCAACCCCTATTACTCCCATTATAGGGATATAGATAATCAACCCCCGATTCCTACCCTAGATGGAAGCCGCAACCCTTCCAATACTCAAGAAGAGGATGAGACAGCCCAACTAGCTGCAGAAGTGGAAAGCCTATAAGCGTTCATGACTGACACCCCGGATTTTTCCATGGGAGATGACTACTTAGCGGGGATTTTTCATGCCCTTTATTGGATGAGACAGGCTCACCAGAGGATCACAGCTCTTACTGACGCCATCGCTCGCTCCACCGTTGAAGATCACAAGATACGAGGAATGTTAGCCTACATCCTAGGAGTAGAAGTGGGAATACGAAAGGATCCCGAAGAACCCCCTAAGGAAGAGGATCCCGAAGAACCCTCTGAGGAAGAAGAGGACCCAGAAGATCCTCCATTTCCAGGATCAGACCACGATTACCGTTTGGGCCTTTGGCAGCCAGAGCAGGAGGAGCTAATAGTACCAGAGGAAGAACAGAACCAGGATGAAGACATGGGCAATGCTGAGCCGAAATCAGAAGAAGATGCAGAAAATAGCAGTGACAATGACGATGGATTTTTGGCAGAACCGGAGATGGACGATTATGGCTGGCTCTTACCCATAGATGCACCAAGAGACATGGATGCTGAGCTGCAGTGGTGGCTAACAAGCCAACGGCTCGAAATGCAAGAACCTCCACCTTCTCCAGCCCCCGCACCAATAAAAGAATCTGACAGTGAGTGTGAAGTCATAGACGCCGACCTACCACCTCGTCCCAAGATGGCTCGACCCGTAGGAATTCCATGGGTGGGACACCACTCCGACTATGATCCAAACATTTGGGTCTATATATAGCTGGAGCCACAATACCCTTGCCCATTCAAGATCCGATCCCAATCCGCTTACCTAGGGCCAGTACAGATCCGAGCTACATGCTATATTGGATACTATCTCATTGCTGTACCCCCAGGATTCCAGGAACATTACACCGACCGCATCCATTATTCACGAGTCGCAAGGCCCCGTCCCGAGCAGGAACATCGTATTATTTCAGAGAATGCTGACTTCACCAATCACGTCACCTATACAGAGATACCCATCCGCCTAGATCCTTATAACAACCCAAACCCGAACGAGACGCAATGTATACTGTGTACTGCGACGCATCCAAAGATGGATTGGGAGCTGTATTCATGCAAAATGAAAAAGTCGTTGCTTACGGATCCCGACAGTTGAGGCCGCATGAAAGGAATTATCTGACTCACGATTTGGAACTGGCAGTAGTGGTATTCGCCCTAAAGTGTTGGCGACATTATCTATACGGAGAGCAGTTCGAGGTATTCACGGACCACAAAAGTTTGAAATAGTTGTTTACCCAGAGAGAGCTAAACATGAGGCAAAGGAGATGGGTGAAATACTTAGAGGATTTCAACTTCAAGATGTCCTCTAAGTTTTTCATTTTGCATGAGTACAGCTCCCAATCGATCTTTGGATGCGTCGCAGTACACAGTATACCCTGCGTCTCGTTCGGGTTTGGGTTGTTATAAGGTTTTAAGCGGATGGGTATCTCTGTATAGGTGACATGATCGGTGAAGTCGGCATTCTCTGAAATAATATGATGTTCCTGCTCGGGACGGGGCCTTGCGACTCGTGAATAATGGATGCGGTCGGTGTAATGTTCCTGGAATCCTGGGGGTACAGCAATGAGATAGTATCCATTATAGCATGTAGCTCGGATTTGTACTGGCCCTAGGTAAGCGGACTGGGATCGGATCTTGAATGGGCAAGGGTATTGTGGCTCCAGCTATATATAGACCCAAATGTTTGGATCATAGTCGGAGTGGTCTCCCACCCATGGAATTCCTACAGGTCGAGCCATCTTGGGACGAGGTGGTAGGTCAGCGTCTATGACTTCACACTCACTGTCGGATCCTTCTATTGGTGCGGGGGCTGGAGAAGGTGGAGGTTCTTGCATTTTGAACCGTTGGCTTGTTAGCCACCACTGCAGCTCAGCATCCATGTCTCTTGGTGCATCTATGGGTAAGAGCCAGCCATAATCATCCATCTCCGGTTTTGCCAAAAATCCATCGTCACTATCACTGCTATTTTCTGCATCTTCTTCTGATTCCGGCTCAGCATTGCCCATGTCTTCATCCTGGTTCTGTTCTTCCTCTGGTACTATTAGCTCCTCCTGCTTTGGCTGCCAAAGGCCCAAACGGTAATCATGGTATGATCCTGGAAATGGAGGATCTTCTGGGTCCTCTTCTTCCTTAGAGGGTTCTTCGGGATCCTCTTCCTTAGGGGATTCTTCGGGATCCTCTCGTATTCCCACTTCTACTCCCAAAATGTAGGTTAACATTCCTCGTATCTTGTGATCTTCAACGGTGGAGCAAGCGATGGCGTCAGTAAGAGTTGTGATCCTTTGGTGAGCCTGTCTCATCCGATAAAGGGCAGGAAACATCCCCGCTAAGTAGTCATCTCCCATGGGAAAATCCAGGGTGTCAGTCATGAACGCTTGTAGGCTTTCCACTTCTGCAGCTAGTTGGGCTGTCTCATCCTCTTCTTGAGTATTGGAAGGGTTGCGGCTTCCATCTAGGGTAGGAATCGGGGGTTGGTTATCCATATCCCTATAATCGGAGTAATAGGGGTCGCTCCGGATGTCAAAGCCTGGTATGCTTTCTAGAATGTCGCGGATTTCCTTCTCGAGATTAGCCCTTCTCCATGGACTTGGATCCTGAGCCGTGTATACCTCTCTTTGGTTTGGCGAATTCACCCTCAGCTGCTGATACTGACCGTACATAATAAAGAACTCAGTTGGTACGTACGGGTCTCGGAAAGAGAAGTCGGATCCTACGGTGTTTTCCAAGAAGTCATGCAGTCTGCTCCACTCATCGCCTAGTTGGTCTGCAAACGTGAGGTCCATCTATAAAAGCAAGGAAAATATATTTATCATTAGTTTTTTGTATATTTCAAATGATGTCATTTAAATCTTGTAGCGATATACTTAGTCTATCGTGATCTATCCAATTCACCCAAGGCCGAGGGTTTGAACCTAAGGCTCTAATACCAAGTCATAATGAGCTACTAGGGTCACTAATGATTGTGCAAACTCATGATTCAAGGCAATTTTATATAAACCATCATATAAATCACCAGAACCAACAATTATTGAATTAAACATCAATTTGATTTTTCAACAATCAAATGAAACTGAATATCCAGAACAATCTAATCTAGATAAAGAAACCAAATTCCTAGAAATGGAGGGAACATAAAAAGTGTCTTCAAGATCTATCTAATGACCCGTCTCTAAAACCAACGGATAGGTACCAATAGCTACCACTTGAGCCTTGAGACGGTTCCCCATAAAGACAAATCTTTCACTTTCCTCCGGTTTTCGAGTTGAAAGGTATCCCTGCAAGGAATTCGTAATGTGAGTCGTAACTCCAGAATCTATCCACCAAGTATTAGAAGGAATTTCAGCAAGATTTGATTCATATCATACAAAAGAACCCTTCTTTTCGAACCAATCCTTACGTTATTACAGTCCTCCTTAACATGTCCCTTACTGCCACAAAAGTGACCATTGACAGTGAAACCATTATGAGCCTGACTACTTTTCCCAGGTTCATCGACTTTAATTGGTGAATATTTTATCACTTTACCCTTTTTCTTTAAAGCAACTTGAGTCACTGCTAATGCAGTGTGACGCCTTTTCTTTCTCAATCTCACTTTCTCATGAACACACAAGTTTGTTAGCTCATTTAAACTCCACTCTTTCTTGTGGGCATTACAGTGAATTTTGAATGGGCCAAACTGTGCTGGAAGTGAGTTAAGTATAGCCTGAATAAGGAAAGACTCATCCACTTGAATTCCCAAGGTTGCAAGCATTGCAGCTTTTATTATACATGTTCAAGATATGCTCTTGAACTCCACGACTACCATCATATTTTATGGAGCTTAACTCAGCTATAATCATATCTACAAATGACTTATTAGCAAATTTAAAGCAATCCTTTCCAACCTTTAGGTATTCTAGTGCAGTGAAATAAGGAACTGTTACAGGAAACAAAATAGGACAAAACTTAATAAAAGCTTTGAGAATTATAAACATTTATAATAATAAACTATTGACATCACCTCGGTCCTCCTTTGGGCGAAACGTAAGCATACCTATTGTTCACTCATTAATTAGGTGCAACATAATCACCTAAGTAGGTGTAAATAATTTATAATGATGAACTATTGACATCACTTCGGTCCTCCTTTGGGCGAAACCTAAGCATACATATTGTTCACTCATTAATTAGGTGCAACATAATCACTTAAGTAAGTCTAAATAATTTATACAGCTTATCAAGTTAGTCATGTTATCTTTGGATATCCAATCCTAACCCGTTAAGTTGCATAAATTACTCACCCTACCCAGTTCATAATTATTTAAATGTGACTATCCTTTGGGTCTAGTCCCATTCTTATAATTATGACTGCAATCGAGAATATCATTGACTTAATTGTTACCCTTTTAACAAAACTTTAATGTAGTTTAATATTCATAAGTTTCACTAACCTAGGTCACTTTGGTGACTACCAAGTTAGTAATCCCTATGATTATCCAACTAACCAATGATATGCTCTATTCTGTTATTCGAGTTATGCTGATGTCATTCTTTTATTCAATCACTATTACCGAAAAAATAAAATATACAACTAAGTATTCTTTTATGTGATTGATTATCCGTTCAATAACTTTCAATATAACCATAACTCTCACATATACAGTAACACAGTAATAGAAATCTTTCCCAATTTAACGCTTCAAAATAATCATACGTTATTGCAGAAAACATAATCTGACAAAAACAAATTAATTTATTGTAAGCATGTGATCATAACCTTTATCTCTATCACTGACCATAGCCATAACAAAAACAACATTCATACATACATTAAAAAAAACGTGTATATGTTTTCCAATCCAGTAATTATGATCAGTACATGAATAAAAAATTACGATTCAATCAATCTTTCATGTATTGTTTGATCAAATAACAGTAGCATTAATAGGCTACTAATTAACAAGGAGTAAAATAATATGCTCCATGTAGAAAAGTCCATTACGGCAGATGATATGCAAAGTCCAAGTAGGGAAACATAAATTTACTTGTAAACTTTGCAAACTGACATTCAAGTGCCAACAATCATAGCCCGTGAATTATGCTACTTGCCCGTGAATCAATTACGGCATAAATGAGACAAAACGATTCTTTTCGATCCGAAAGAACGATGCAGTAGTTCTCAAATCTGCTATCAATTAAACGATGATTATCTACTAGATTCACCGTATAATCATATTCGAGTATTAACTTTAATCGGCACAGATGAATACGATTTGTTAGCATAATAGAGAATATTCAAAATATTCAATTCGAATCACAAAAAACAAGATCCACTTAATCATAGTCTAAACTGACTACATTAGGCCATATGTAAACATGATACCATTGACGTTACTTCGGGTCTTTCATCAGTATCCGATAAAACCAATTGTATTCTAACAGCGAAACTTCAATCACATGAAAACACAACCACAAAATAGTAACGTAACTAGTAGTGATTGGGTTCGACAGTTTCGATCGTTCGTGAGTCAATATATAAATTTAACATGGTAGTACGTTCGCGATCCTGTTATTCCAAGGTGTATTGATTCAGAAAAACCATGCTTTGATACCAACTGTAAATCATATATGTGTAATAAAACTATTATGCGGAAAACAGATATAACAAGGATCTTAAATTCAACACATCTCAGAACAATAAATGACGTACCTTTGTCAGCCATCGAGATTAGAGAGAACAAATCCCTTAGATTAGAAATACTTTAATTCTAGGCTCACCTTCTTCTCTCTGTCTCTACTTTTTTAGAATACTCCAGTATTTAAAAGCGTAGGAATAAGAGGTGAGTATTCTACCTTTTATAGAGGAGAGAGAGGGCCTTAGAGATAATTATTAAAAGACACCTAGTCCATCAAGGTCTCTTTTATTATCAAGAGTTTTCCTTCATCTATCATTCTAATTAGTTATCGTAATGAACCATATCACTTCATTTGTTTATCTGCTAGTGGAGTCCCACATGCACAAAACGTAGAAGCTAGTGGGCCACACTAATAGGAAAAAACTAACATGCCATGCCAACATGCCCAAATAAGTACCTTGGTCAATCAAAAACTTGCTGAAGAGGAGCTATCAGAGTACAAGGAAGATGGATATCTGTTTGTGAAAAAGACTCGATTGCGATTCCTGCTTGTTTTAGCTTTGATTGGAACTTGTATGATCCATCGAGATGGAGCATTAATTCTTGGTATGGGAGATTGTATTTTTATCCTTTAAAGGTGAAAATTGGGGTTTTTAATAACTTGTACATATTCTAATTTTTCTAATATTTGTATTGGTTATAGTCGTTGAATATTGCCCACATTCATAATATAGAATGTAGCAATGAATATTTTGTCAATGAACGGTCAAGACATTCGTTTCAACTTTCACCTGGTAAAGAAAAAATGTTCACTTGCACATGGTGGTTACTCCAGAGAATCATAAAATTTTCGATCTCCTCGTTTTTTCTTTTTTCATGATATTCACGAGTAATTATTCTATGCCACTAGGACACCACATAGCAGTAGTCCAAACTCTTCTCTACCACATATTTATATGTGACGTTTTCCACTGAGCATCACACAAATATAAGGTGAAAAAAGTGTTTGGGACATCACGTAAGTAGCGGTGTTCGATGGGCATCGAAATAATTTTCCACTAACACAGCAGACCTGACCCATTTCCTCCTCGTTGACTCTCTCTCTCTCTCTCTCTCTCTCTCTCTCTCTCTCTCTCTCTCCAATATGTCATCATCGTCTCCTTAGAAAAGGGCAATCAACGGTTATCCATTTCTCTTCATCAACCACAATCTATTTCATTCAAAATTCAGGGTAGTGAAACTTGAAATTTTGGATCAACCACTTACACATATTCAATTGGGGTAATTTTTTTGCAAGGCGACTCAAAAAATTAATGAATGGTTCGGATTAATCGTGTGGGACTAAAAAATGGGCCTCGCGTGGCGTATGCACATGCATTTTCCATACCCCAATATTCGGTACCTATAGTCAGATTCAGTAATTCTTCAATAGAAATTTTTGCTCATGTTCTCGGTACGTTGTCACTTTGCACGTGCATTCTCAATTCTGGCTCGCAAATGTAAATTGTTGGGGATGTTTTTGAAAACCGTTTTCACGCTTATGCTTGCGCTCTCGCATTTTGTAACTTAGGAAGGGGTCCTCCATATCCCATTAAATCTTCATCTAAGCTTAGACTCACTGTTGCAATTCTTTTTTTTTGGAATCGATTCAATCCATTAACATCGAAGCCCAATGGCAATTATAGATTTCATCACGTAATATAGGAGTGAACCACAACTATCTAAAGCTACTGTAATGGCATGCACCTATTGCCTAAGCAGGCCGGCGATAATCGCTAGCCCATTATTTGGCGGGCGTGCGTGTTACTCAAGAGAGCAAATGTATTTCAAAATTGAAAAAAAATCAAGATTATACAACCGAAACTCACGAGAGTAATAGTAAAACATGACTTGAACTCCGAACCATCCATGAAAGACCACTCGATAGTTCAGGAATAAATGCAAGGGAAACCATATTTGAGGGTTTGTTTACTTATCTTTTGAATTAAAAGTGATGATATATTATGAGAAAATGACCTATCTTGTAAAGCGAAAAATAAGTATTTAGAAAATAAGAACCTTAACAGAATGAGACCTAACGAAACCAAATGAATGACGACTATGATATCCCATGTTGACATTTGGTTGTTAGATTCCACAAAACGACCTCAAATTATGTAACGTGTCGGTGTATTTGCGTAAACACGAGATCAATGTGATCCTACCTCACGAAGGTGAGGATGTTAACTTGTCAGCAGAAAAACCCCTTCCTCTAACGGTCCCTTTTACCCTGACCCCTCTTTTCCAGGATGCAAGTCCACACGTTTGGGTTCAATTAGGGCAGCATCTTTGTTTCAGATAGATAAATAGAAGACTGGTAACGACGTTTCAAGTTGTAAGAACAAGAAAAACCAACCTCAGATAATCAAAGATACATAAATACTACTCCTATAACACACTATGAATGTAGCCTCACTTATGCGGGTAGTAAGAGAAGAATTCAAAGATCCGGTTCCTCGCCAGATGCCTTACTTTTGTGGGTTGTAATCAAACTTTTTAGCGGATCAAACTGAATTCGCGGCTTTGAACTCAACGCACATCACTCTCCCAACCGTAAAACGAAAATACAGACCAACGACTCAAATAACCAGTGAGGGATTAGAGCTGGTACAGGTGGTGTGAATCTCACAAGTGGAACTTGTACAATTTACCCCAATATATGATCTCTAAAGTGCTCCAACAGACAACATGAAGGCGGCAGGTGCCTCAAAGAACTTTTGCCCGTTTCATGATCGATCTAGCTTGTATTCCAACGTTTTTCTTTTGGGTAAGTTAAACTTTTATTGAAACAAAAACATTACAGGGGCATACCCCAAAATTTAAAAAAAAATAATAATAATCAAGGCATATACGCGAAAAAAGGAAACCAACAAAACTGATGCAAGAAAATTACACCCAAGCAACGGTAGCCTAACAAGCTACACATATTATGAAACCGGAAAAACCCGAGGGGAGGCATTCAATTCTTGACATAGAACACTTCATACTTTTATATTCTCTAGGCTCTATGGTGTAAAAAACACGTCAAAATAGCATATTACCCAACTGCTTGAACACTTTCAAAGCTACTAGTACTAAGGGAGTTATAACCCAATCCATTAGAATATAACAACAATTTAGGTACGTCCCAGATGAAGAAAACTACCACATAATCAAACAGAACAGTTGTGGAAAAACTCATTAACAACAATAATGCAATTAAGCTCCAAGTCACACAATGAAACTAAAGCTAACAAAAGACAAACAAGCTTCAGTTGAAATCAAGTGCCATAAGAGCCTTCAAAAAGGCCAGGAGATGAAGTGCCAAAGAGCACATTCTAGATCACGGACAGCAAGACCACCTCTACCTCTCTTGAACCATGGTTACCCCAGCAAAAAATCAATATAATGAATCAGAGCTTGCTCTGTATAGGACTCTATTTCTTTCCTCCAAGTAGCAAAACAAAATTTTGACCATCTGTTAGTGTGGATGTATATAAATAACATCAAAAGCATTAGTAGTGGCCCATTAGATGGCATAAGTATCGGACAAAGTCAACAGCACGGGTGGCCTTTCAATTTTGTTGCACTCCAATGAAGACAACGCCAGCAATTGGATGAGCCGAGGCCTTTAAAAGGCGATTTCACTGAGCTATCTTTCCACCTGGTAAAGAAAGAGTCTTTGTATGCAGCATCTATAAATAGCCTATGGCTGTTGGGTCGAGCTAACAATACATCTACATAGTTGAGTGCAAGAGAGAAATGTGATTATGTGAGAGAAAAGATATCAAGCGGGTATGACTAGAAGATCCATGAGTAATGGAAAAGATGAATAGCAAGAACTCAAGAGTTTACACATTCATTAGCCATGCAATTTTTACTGCAAAGATTGAACTGTCCAAGTGAACAAACCAAGTTATTCCTGCCCTCCAAAAATATTACTAGTATTAGGGGATGGCTATGAACTCAAACGTCAACTAAAGACTTCCAAAGATCATTACTTTTCAAATGGATGAGCCAATGAAGCAAAAGATATCTGAAATTTAAATACGACTGTCATCATCAATTCTAAAGATTAAAGGAAGAGCAATGCTAAACAAGTTGAGATAAATGACACAGAAAAAGTAGGTGGCTGAAGCCGTTCAAAAAAAAAAAAAAAACGGTGACTGAAGCTTCCCTTTTAGGAAGAACACAGTGGTCCAGCCACTAACTTGTTAATAATTTTACAATAGTGCCGAATAAGAAATGCCATAATCTCAAGAAAAGAGGAAATAATTTAATTTGAAAAGTATCACCGAAATCCATATACATGACGAAACCGTATCCAAAAAGTATATGATGCTTGAAGAAAAGAGAGAATTAAATACCAAACCATAGGTACATTTAGGAAATACCAAAAAATACTTATCCACAAGATCAAAAGATTATCCGTATCCTGCATGGATATGTATTGTATAGACATAAAATTATCTACATAATAAGAGAGGAGGGTTTTTGAATTTTATCTCTCTATAAATCCTAACCATTGATTTGCTCTATAAATTCTACGGTTCTCCCCTACTCTCTCAAACAATAATAATTGCACAATTGCCATAAATTAAATCTTACATTCAAAATTCATATCTTACTCTCTCCTCCTCCTCCTCCTCCTTCTCGATCTCTCTCTCTCTCTCTCTCCCTCTCTCTCTCTCTCTCTCTCCATTTTTTTTCTCTGTTTAAATGGCTATTTTGATTGCAAAGCTCTCACAATTGTCTAATCTGTAACAGGATTGTTTACCTTTGGGTCGAGGTTTGATTTTGTAATAATTCTTCTCCCCAAACCAAAATAAATAAATAAATAATAATAGCCAAACGTTAAATATTCTCTCTCTCTCTCTCTCTCTCTCTCTCTGTGTGCGCTATTTTGAAATTTTGAACGACCCCTTGGTATTACGTGAACAGGTTGATACTTTATTCATGGTTATAGTGCTGATTTGCATATATGCTAATTGTTGGATCCACGTCTTTGGGTACGAGAATGCACTAAAAGAACTCTGTTTAAACCTAATTTAAAAAAAATTATTCCCGTCAATATATAATTTTGTAATTCATTTTAATTGTGTTCAAAAAGCGTTGCGCCGTGCCTAAGCACGGGCAAACCATAGTTGATGAACAAAACAGAATGTCCTTTCTAGTTCAAAAATATACCTGAAACGCCAGCCCAACAACATTATAATGAGTTTTGAAATTCAATAGATAATATCAACCCTACTAACCCCCTACCTTACAATTAACAGATCAACAATATAACAATTCATAGGAGGTACAGAATAACAGCACTTTTTGCATACTTGTGTGCCTAACAATTGCTTACTGGTATAACAGCACTTTTTCCATACTTGTGTGCCTAACAATTGCTTACTGGTACTACTGGTGCGGGAAAGGGAAAGGAGGAGGATGTTCTAAAATCTGACCGAACTGTTTAGGGTTATTGGTATTGGTTCGATTGAGGTGGGCTTTGGCCAAATAGGGGTCGGAAATTAGGGGTTGTAATAACTTGTACGGTAATATTCAAGTTTTCTTTTTTTGTGTATTTGTTGAATATTGCCCATATTCATAATGTAGAATGTAGCAATGGATACTTTGTCAATCAACGGGCATGATAGTTGTGCTGTATACAAAGCGTTTCATCTAAGAGAGAAAAAATGGTCACTTGCACATGGTGGCTTCTCTAGATCAAGAATCATAAAATTTTCTCCTCGTTATTATTTTTTCATGACATTAATGATAATGCCATTTTATTCTGCCACGACAAATTATACTAGTATCTGACTGTTTTATTACCCTCAATGTCTCCGAAATTGCTTATGTTCTCTCCATTTCAGTCTTTTGGCTACCACTGAGCCCGAGTAATTATGCCATGCCCCTGGGTCACCATGCAACCAGTAGTTCAAACTCTTCTCTATCGCACAATTATTCGATGGGCATTGAATTATTTTCCGGTGAAAACACAATAGACCTGGCCCATTTCGTCCTCAGTGACTCTCTCTCTCTCCGTCGAGACCCTCCAATATGTCATCATCGTCTCCTTTGAAAGGGCAATCGACGATTATCCATTTCTCTTCATCAACCGCAATCTATTTCATTCAAAATTCAGGGTAGTGAAACTTGAAATATTGGATCAACCATTTACACATATTCAACTGAGATAATTTTTTGCAAGGTGACTCAAAAAATTAATGAATGGTTCGAATTAATCATGTGGGACTCAAAAATGGACCTCGCTTGGTGTATGCACATTTTCCGTACCCCGATATTGGATACAAATAGTCAGACTCGGTAATTCTTCAATAGAAATTTTAGCTCATATTCTCAGTTGTCGCCTTGCACTTGCAGTCTCAATTCTGGCCCACCCATTTTGTAACTTAGGAAAGGTCCTCCATGTCCCATTAAATCTTTATCTTACACTCACTGCCCATTATTTGGCAGTCGTGCTTGTTACTTTGGTGAGCAAATGTATTTCAAAATTGAAAAAAATAAAGATTAAACAACTGAAACTCACGAGAGTAAGAGCATCTCCAATAGCCTCAACATGATTCTAAGTAAATTGCCTGCCCAAAACACCAAAATTCTACTTTAACCAGTCACAAAATACATCTCTCTTCCAATAGCTTAAGCAAATACCGATCCAAATAAAAAAACCTTTTTTGAAAAAAAAAAAAAAAACAAATAACACTAAACCAAACCCACAAAAGTCGAGAAACCCACTAGAAAAGTCAAAAATCAGACCACGATCACTTAACTCGCCGATCACAAAACCCATTGAAAAACTGTAAAATCACTGGTGCAAGCCATACAATCACAAAACACAAAACTCGCCGATTCAAACCCATACAATCATAAAACCCGGAGAAAATCGTAAAACGCATAAAATCACAAACCCCACTGGAAATCTGTGCTTACCTTTGCTGGAGCCAACAAAGGCGAGGGCGATGACAATGCAGTAGTTCGCGGCACAGATCTGGTGGCTTAGAGAGAGAGAGAGAGAGAGAGAGACCGAGCGAGTGCTACAGTGGTTCATTGACAGTGACGAGTTACTATAGCAAATGGGGAAGAGACGAGGTTCCGACGAGGCTGTTGGTTCCCGTTTTTAGCCCCTTTCCTCATCAAAACCTGTAAATCTGACGAGGATGGTGGTTCTGACGAGGCTATTGGAGATGCTCTAATGAAGTAAAACAAGACTTGAACTCCGAACTCTCCATGATGGCTTTTTGACTTTTTTGGTCCCCAATCTATTTTCGCAATGCCATTTTGGCCCCCAATATACCAATTGCCAACACTGCATCCCCAAAGTATCGATTTTGTGTTTAAATGGTCCCTGGGACTCACGTCGTTTCTTCCCTCCGTCAAAACCAAGGGCAAGCTTGGTATTTCACCACCCCCCATCACCATAGGGAAAACTCCCGCCAAACCAGCTCTCTGCCTTGAAATATAAGGACATAACCTGCCATTGGAAAGGTAAAAAAACAGGGCATACCAAAACGGAGAAAAAAATCACGAAGAAGAAGAGATGGAGGGCCAGTTCTGCTACTGTGGGAAGGTCGGGAAGACCACAACCTCTTGGACAGATTCCAACCCCGGAAGGAGGTTCATTGGTTGTGAGAGCTATGGGGTAAGTCATTCACTCACTCCCTCTCTCTTTCTCTCTCTCTTACAAAACTATGTGGATGAAAAATGCAGAAAGCTGGTGCATGTGGCTACTTTGTGTGGGTTGACCCCCCTATGTGTGCTAGATCAAGAGTGGTGATCTCAGGACTCATCAGGTCTATTGGGAGGCTTGATGCTCAGCTAAAGAGGCAGAACAAGCTGAAACAGCTTCCGGGGCTGGCCCTTATCATTAGCTGGGTTCTATGGATCTGTGTCCTGGCTTGGGTGTTGCTATACAAGTGAGCTTGTGTCTCTGTACTAGCAATGGGGTCGTATTGTGGGGTTAAATCTTGTAGGGTTTAGGTTTTGGGGTGGAAAAGAAGGGTTTCATTTTGCTCCAATGTGGTGAAGTAGGGTTATTGCAAGTTTTTGGGTAATGAAGGGTTGAATGTTGCATGAGTATGGATGAAAAAACAAATGGAAAAACCACATGTGATATGTAATGTAGACTCCCCTATGTAATGAAATCCCCACTTTTTGCATACTTGTGTGTCTAATTGAACTGCCCATGTACATGAAACATGTAATAGAACTGTGCAATAACAAGTAGCAATACAAACAACAAAAACAGAGGACCAACATGGAAGACTGCCAAAAACATGTCCATCTATTCTTCATTGCCACCATTAACATCATTTGGTGTTTACAAAAACATAGCACCAAACTATTATACCCACCATTAACAGAATTTGGTGTTTACTTGCACCAAATATTATAGCAGTTCATTGGCACAAGTACCCAACAATGCTGCATCAAATCTATAGCAGCATGTCTATACCAAAATATACTAGTTCAACGAACCAAAATATACCAGTTCAACATAAGTTATTTACTTGAACATAACAATACCAAAATGTGGACCTAAATGTGTAAAAATTGGCAAACTATTTTGTGCACCATTTACAAAAAACTGAATCTCCTAACCTCCTATGGCCTGTTTGTTTATTTACTTTTTGAATTAAAAATTTTAAAATGATTTATTGTGAGAGAATGACCTATTTCGTAAAGCGGAAAACAAATACTTTAGAATAAGAATCTTAATAGAACAGGACCTAACAAAACCAAATGAATGACGACTATGATATCCCATGTTGACATTTGGTCGTTAGATTCCACAAAATGACCTCAAATTATGTAACGAGTCGGCATATTTGAGTAAACACGAGATCAATGTGATCCTGCCTCACGAAGATGAGGATGTTAACTTGTCAGCATAAAAATTCCTTCCTCTGACCCTTTTACCCCTGACCTCTCTTTTCCAGGATGCTAGTCCACACGTTTAGGTTTGATTAGGGCAGCATCTTTGTTTCAGATAGATAAATAGAAAACTGGTAATGACGTTTCAAGTTGTAAGAACAAGGAAAACCAACCCTGGAGAAAACAAAAAATCAAAGATACTAGTAACACACTACAAATGTAGCCTCATTTATGCGGGTAGTAAGAGAAGAATTCAAAGATCCGGTTCCTCGCTAGATCCCTTATGTGGGTTGTAATCCAACTTCTTTGCCGATTAAACTGCATTCGCAGCTTTGAACTCAATGTCCATCACTCTCCCAACCGTAAAACGAAAATACAGACCAACGTCTCCAACAACAAGTGAGGGATTAGACTTGGTACAGGTGGTGTGAATCTCACAAGTGGAACTTATACAATTTACCCCAATATATGTTCTCTAAAGTGCTCCAACAGACAACATGAAGGCGGCAGGGGCCTCAGAACTTTTGCCCGTTTCATGATCGTTCTAGCTTGCATTCCAACGTTTTTCTTTTGGGTGAGTTAAACTTTTATTGAAACAAAACCATTACAGAGGAATACCGCAGAATAAATAAAAAAAAAAAACAAGGCATATACGCGAAAAAAGGAAACCAACAAAACTGATGCAAGAAAATTACACCCAAGCAATGCTAGCCTAACAAGCTACACATATTATGAAACCGGAAAAACTCGAGGGGAGACATTCCATTCTTGACATAGAAAATTTCATACTTCTATATCCTCCAGGTTATATGGTGTAAAAAACACATCAAAATAGCATATTACCCAACTGCTTGAACACTTTCAAAGCTACTAGTACTAAGGGAAGTATAACCCAATCCATTAGAATATAACAACAATTTAGGTACGTCCCGGATGAAGAAAACTACCACATAATCAAACAGAACAGTCATGGAAAAACTCATTAACAACAATAATGCAATTAAGCTCCAAGTCACACAACGAAACTAAAGCTAACAAAATACAAACAAGCTTCAGTTGAAATCAAGTGCCATAAGAGCCTTCAAAAGGGCCAGGATATGAAGTGCCAAAGAGCACATTCTAGATCATGGACAGCAAGACCACCTCTACCTCTCTAGGAACCAGGATTACCCCTACAAAAAATCAATATAATGAATCAGAGCTTGCTCTTTATATGACTCTATTTCTTCCTCCTAGTAGCAAAACAAATTTTTGACCATCTGTTAGTGTGGATGTATATAAGCATTAGTAGTGGCCCATTAGATGGCATAAGTATTGCACAAAGTCAACCGCATGGGTGGCCTTTCAATTTTGTTGCACCCCAATGAAGACGACACCAGCAATTGGATGAGCTGAGGCCTTTAAAAGGCGATGTCGCTGAGCTATCTTTCCACCTGGTAAAGAAAGAGTCTTTGTATGCAGCATCTATAAATAGCCTATGGCAGTTGGGTCGAGCTAACAATAACATCTACATAGTTGAGTGCAAGAGAGCAATGTGAGAGAAAAGATATCAAGTGGGTATTACTAGAAGATCCATGAGTAATGGAAAAGATGAATAGCAAGAACTCAAGAGTTTACACACTCTTTAGCCATGCAATTCGTACTGCCAAGATTGAACTGTCCAAGTGAACAAACCAAGTTATTTCTGCCCTTCCAAACTAGTACTAGTATTAGGGGATGGCTATGAACTCAAACATCAACTCAAGACTTCCAAAGATCATTATTTTTCAAATGGATGAGCCAATGAAGCAAAAGATATCTGAAAATTAAATACGACTGTCATCATCAATTCTAAAGTTTAAAGGAAGAGCAATACTAAACAAAGTGAGATAAATGACACAGAAAAAATAGGTGGCTGAAGTCGTTCAAAAAAAAAGGGTGGCTGAAGCTTCCCTTTTAGGAAGAACACAGTGGTCCAGCCACTAACTTGTTAATAATTTTTCAATAGTGCCGAATAAGAAATGCCATAATCTCAAGAAAAGAGGAAATAATTTAATTTGAAAAGTATCACCGAAATCCAGATACATGACAAAACTGTATCCAAAATGTATGATACTTCAAGAAAAGAGAGAATTAAATTTCAAACCATAGGTACATTTAGGAAATACCAAAAATACTTATCCACAAGATCAAAAGATAATCCGTATCCTGCATGGATTTGTATAGACACACAATTATTAATGAACAAAACAATGTCATTTCTAGTTCATAAATATACCTGAAGAAGCTCATCCTTGCTTCCCAATCCCTCCTCCGTGATAACATTGATTAGGAGAGACAAGGCTCTCAACATAGGTGCCCATAACTGCAAAATAAGTTGGAGTGCCACAAATCAGAATGTCCCTCAGCGTTCCTTTCTTGGGATTGTACACAACTAATTGATTGTTGGTACCTTTTGGCGGTATCTTTCTCATTGTTGACAACACAAACTCATCTTCCGCTAACAAACCCGACAAAACCCGACCACATAGGTGTAGATTCGTATCATCTATATCAATTATAATTTTGGTCCATGATGCTCCAACCCCATACTCCTTCATCGTCCAAACTTCAATTTTGCTACCACTCGGGACATAAACTAAACGTAGACAATCCCCGACAATCACAACCTCAACCTTTTGAAGCAACTCGTCATCAAAAAGCAAAGCAGGCAATGGCACTTCCCTAAAGATCTCATCCGCCAAATCGAAAGCAACCATCAAATTGGAACCAGCCCGCGAACAATGCCAATGGAGACACCCATTAAAGTAAACGCCAAAAGTAGGTGACATAAGTCTATAATGGGTGTCTTGAATTCTCCTCCAAGCATTGGTTTTCAGTGAATAGACAGCCACAATCGTTGTATCCGTCGAAGTAGAAGATTCTGCGTAAGAGTCGGATTCAGATTCAAATACAGGAATATGGTAAGAAATCATCACAACCTTGTATTCATCCCTAGACAAATCGTGACCAACACCATATAGATAACGGAGAAAATACCCACGAACCGTATTGAGGACAAAAGGTGATGGGGGCAGTTTCTTACATTCTCGAGTAGACGGATTAAACAAGACGGAGGCGCAATTAATGTAACCGGCAAACAGAAGCAAGCCATTGCAAGAGCCCATTCCATCGGTCCACTTGTTCTTGGGTCGTAGGAGCGAAGGAAGATAAAGGTTTGTGGCGAGGGGAACGTTGGCAGTGAGATTGACGGAGTAGAGATCCTGACTGGTACTGGTATGGGTGCGGTAAAGGAGAATGATGTTGTGACCGAACTGTTTAGGGTTACTGGTATTGGTGCGATTGAGGTGGGCTTTGGCGAAATAGGGGTCGGAGATTAGGGTTTTCCAGGAGGTAGAAACGCACTTGAATCGGCAGAGGGATTTGACGGGTAGTCGAGAGAGTAGGTCGGTGAGGATTTCCTGGGGAATTTGGGTTCTGCCATTGGACATGGCCGTGGCGGAGATGGAGAGTGAATGTGGCGGTTCGGGGAGAGTGACGGTGGGTCGGCGACTGGAGCTAAAATCTCTCAAATATTGTAAGGACTGGAGTACTGGTAGGTGACAAATGTATTTTAATTACTACTTCACTTATCAGAAGAAAACTTTAAAGGCATGCTACGTTTCTCTAAAATTTATTTTCTTTTTCGAGCAAATGCTTGTGACCCCAAAAATGTTTCCGGAAGGGGAAATAAGGGATCTGATTAATTTGGATGTTTGGGTCGTGCACACATCAAGTGAATTTCAATTATTAATTTTGATTTTTGAGAAAAAAATTCGGGGTGCATAGAATTATTGTTCTTCTCCTAGTCAATTTACCAAACCCAAACGAGCTACAGCATATTTTATGATAAGTGTAGAAGTTGTGCAACGGAAGATGTATGGAAAAACAAAATGGGTTTTATTTGATATGGAAAAAATCAAGATTATGTAACGTGATGGTATATTTGTGTAAACACGAAATCAATGTGATCCTGCCTCACAAAGGTCCACTCGTTTAGATTCTAGGGTGCAAGTCCACTAGTTCAGATTCAGCGATGTTTCAAATTGTAAGAACAAGAAAAACCAACCCCATAGAAAACAAAGAATCGAAGATACATAACTAACACACTATGAACGTATACCACACGAGCATCCACAACGGTAATAATCAGAACTAATAATCAAAATGTGCCACGTCAGTATTTGATTATCCATGTAATTCATAATCAAACTTAACAACTTCTACCTCCACATTGGTTAACTTTGCATCTCTAACCAAAAAATCCTCACAGTACACAATGCACATTTGTCTAATTGCAAGCGAGTTCCAATCACGTACCCGACCACACCAAATTATTCGTCTCGATGAGACAATTCCTATGTGGAGTATTTTGAGTTTTGAGTTTGGTTATTGAGTTTTGGTTATTGGTAAAAGTTATTAAGTTTGGTTATGGAATAAGTGAAATTTAGTTATTTGCTAAAGGACTTGTAAATTTGCTTATTACAATGTGGGGTGTTTTTTGAGTATTGTTGTTAAGTTTGCTTATCTATATTCATTTGCTTATTACATTGCGGATGCTCTTACGAGGGTAATAAAAGAAAAATTCAGAGATCTGGTTTCTCGCTAGATGCCTTGCTTATGCGGGTAGAAATCCAACTTTTTTGCCGATCAAAAGTGATCAAACTGAATTCGCAACTCTAAACTCAACGTACATCACTCTCCCAACCGTAAAACAAAAATACAGACGAAAGGCTCAAATAACCAGTGAGGCATTAGAGCTGGTGCAAAGTCGTTTGGGATTTGGGGAAGCTGCTGTGCAGCTTCGTGCTGCACAGCGTGCTGCGCAGCCGCCAGCGCGCGTTTCCGGCATCAGTTCGGTGATCGGAGACGTTCAACGCGTAGAGCTCGTCGAGTTTTTTGGATGTGCAAAAAATCAGCTCGATCAAACATCGATAAGTGCTTCATCCGAACACATATAACTTGAAAAAAATGGATTCAGTGGTTTCGATCTAGTGTTTTGTATCCATTTGGATTTCATTTTTTTCAAGTTATATGTGTTCGGATGAGGCACTAAACAATATTTGATCGAGCTGATTTTTGGCGCACAAGTAAAACTCGACGAGCTCTACGCGTTGAACGTCTCCGATCGCCGGACCGATGCCGGCAACGCGCGCCGGCGGCTGCGCAGCACGAAGCTGCACAGCAGCTTCCCCAAATCCCAAAGTGGTGTTATATTTGAATCTCAGGAGTTGAACTTACACAACTTACTCCAACCTGCTTGAGCTAATGACGTTAACCTAAACATAACATACTTTAAAGTGTTCCAACAGACAACATGAAGGCAAACACTTAGGCAGGGGCCTGAAAGAACTTTTTCCCGTTACATGACCAATCTAGCTTGAATTACAGGGGTTTTTTTTTTTTTATTGAAACAAAACCATTACAGGGGCATAACCCAGAATAAAAAACCAAGGCATGTCTGCCAAAAAAAGAAACCAACCAAACTGATAGTACAAGAAAATTACACCCAAGCAAGGCTAGCCTAACAAGCTACACATTATGAAACCGAAAACACTCGAGGGGAGACATTCTATTCTAGACATAGAAAATTTCATACTTTTATATCCTCTAGGCTATATGGTGTCGAAAACACATCAAAATAGCAACCCAACTGCTTGAACACTTTTCAAAGCTACAAAGGGAGTTATAACCCAATCCTTTAGAATATAAAATAACAATTTAGGTACGTCCCAGATGAAGAAAACTACCACAGCAACAAAACAGAACAGTCATGGAAAAACTCATTAACAACAGTAATACAATTAAGCAACAAGTCAAGCAATGAAACTAAAGCTAACAAAATACAAACACGCTTCATTGAAATCAAGCGCCAAATTAAAAGAGCCTTCAAAAGGCCAGGAGATGAAGTGCCAAAGAGCAAATTCTAGATCATGGACTGCCAGACCACCTCTATCTCTCTAGGAACCATGGTTACTCCTGCAAAAAGTCAAAATAATGGATTAGAGCTTGCTCTGTACAGTGACTCCATTCCTATCCTCCTAGTTACAAAATAGAGTTTTGGCCATCAGTTAGTGTGGATGTATATAAATAACATCAAAAGCATTAGTAGTAGCCCATTAGATGGCAAAAGTATCGAACAAAGCCAACTGTATGGGTGGCCTTTCAATTTTGTTACACCCCAATGAAGACGACATCGGCAATTGGATGAGCCGAGGCCTTTAAAAGGCGATGGCGCGAGTTATCTTTCCACCCGGTAAACAAAGAGTCTTTGAATGCAGCATCTATAAATAGCCTATGGCTGTTGGGTCAAGCTAACGATAACATCTACATAGTTGAGTACAGAGAGCAATGCGAGGGAAAATATATCAAGCGGGTATGACTAGAAGATCCATGAGTGATGGAAAAGATGAATAGCAATAACATAAAGAGTTTGCACACTCTTTAAGCATGCAAATAATACTGCCGAGATTGAACCATCCAGGTGAACAAACCAAGTTATTCCTGCCCGTTCAAAACAGTATTAGGGGATGGCTATGAACTCAAACATCAACTCAAGACTTCCAATTATCATTACTATTTTTCAAATGGATGAGCCAAAGAAGCAAAAGATATCTGAAATTTAAATACTACGGCCATCATCAATTCTACCGTTTAAAGGAAGATCGAAACTAAACAAGTTGAGATAAATGACACAGAAAAAATAGGTGGCCGAAGCTTCCCTTTTAGGAAGAACACAGTGTTCCGGCCACTAACTTGTTACTAATATTTTTACAGTAGAGCCGAATAAGACATGCCATAATTTCAATAAAAGAGAAAATAATTTAATTTGCAAGTATCACCGAAATCCAGACACATGACAAAACAGTATCCAAAAAGTATACGACACTTCAAGAAAAGAAATAATTAAATTTCAAACCATAGGTACATTTAAGAAGTACCAAAAAATACTTGTCCACAAGATCAAAAGATTATCTGTATCCTGCATGGATATGTATAGACATACAATTATTAATGAACAAAAAAAATGTCATTTCACCTGAAGAAGCTTATCCTTGCTTCACAATCCCTCCGCCATGATTACATTGATTAGGAGAGACAAGGCTCTCCACATAGGTGCCCATAACTATATATTCAGTTGGAGTGCCACGAATCACAATGTCCCTCAGTGTTCTTTTCTTGGGATTGTACACGACAAATTTATTTTTGGTACCTTCTCGTAGTATGCTGTATGCTCCTCCTTGTTAACACACAAATTCGTCTTCTGCCAACAAACCCGAAAAAAACCGACGCCATAGGCGTAGATTCATATCACGTATATCAATCGTAATCTTGGTCCATGATGCTCCAACCCTGTACTCCTTCATCGTCCAAACTTCCATGTTGCCACTTCTCGGGACATAAACTAAAGATAGACAATCCCCAACAATCACAACCTCATGATAGGACACCCGCTCGCCATGAACAACCAAAGCAGGCAATGACACTTCCCTAAAGATCTCATCCGCCAAATCGAAAGCAACCATCACGTAGGAACCAGCCCTCGAACAAAACCAATGGAGACACCCATTAAAGTAAACACCAGAAGAAGGTGTCACAAGTATATAATTGGTGTCTTGAATTCTCCTCCAAGCATTAGTTTTCAGTGAATAGACAGCCACAATCGTTCTATCGGTCAGTGTTGAAGATTCGGCGTCAGAATCGGAGTCAGATTCTGGTAAAGGAATACGATAAGAAAGCATCACAACCTTGTATTCATCCCTAGACGAATCGTAACCAACACCATATTGATCATGGTGATCATGGTAATAAGACCCACGAACCGGATTGAGGACAAAAGGCAATGGGGGAAGTTTCTTACATTCTCTAGTAGACGGATTCAACAAGAAGGAGTCAGAATAACACTCATCGGAAAACAGAAACAAGCCATCGCAAGAGCCCAATACGTCGGCCCAACGGTTCTCGGGTTGTGGGAGCGACGGAAGATAAAGCTTTGTGGCGTTGGGAACGTTATCAGTGAGATTGACGGAGTAGAGATCCTTACTGGTACCACTGGTGCGGGAAAGGAGGAGGATGTTCTGACCGAACTGTTTAGGGTTATTGGTATTGGTTCGATTGAGGTGGGCTTTGGGGAAATAGGGGTCGGAAATTAGGGTTTTCCAGGAGGGAGAAACGCACTTGAATCGGCAAAGGGATTTGACGGGTAGTCGAGAGAGTAGGTCGGTGAGGATTTCCTGGGGAAGGGTTCCACCATTGGACATGGCCACGGCGGAGATGGGGAGTGACGGTGGTGCTGTAAGCGTGATATCTCTCAAACAAATAAGGACGGGAGTACTAGATGACAAAATATGAGAAATGTATTTAATTACTTATCATGCAATCCGATCGTCCATCTTAGCAATTAATAATCCGATTCATCCTCGTATTATTTTTTTTCGGACAAGTGTTAAAAATGTATGTATTTTTTTTGCTAAATGACAAAAAAAGTTAAAAGACAAAAAAAAGAATGTACAAATCAATTCTCTTTGAATAAGTGTCTATATTTAAGAGAGTCCTCGTATCACTCTCTAGTCAGCAATTGTCTAGTGGAGGTGGTAAGTTAAATTATGCTCTTACCCTTCCGTGTTTAAAAAGACAAATGGTCTTGGCTCGCCCCCGTGAGAGAGCTAGATTCAGGTCTCGAATCATTAGTCCTATTGTTATAATCCTGCCAGTGTGTAGGGATGGCAATCTCGGCCGCCCCGTTCGAACCCGTCCCGTTCTCCGCCCCGAAAATCCCCGAACTTCGGGGACCCGTTTGGGGATTGGGTAGGTATGGGGAATTTTTTTTTAAAAATTCGGGGATCGGGTAGGAGTCGGGGATAGGTATGTCCCCGCCCCGAACCCTACCCGTCCCCGTTCCCCGTTCGTTACCCTCCCCGCCCCGTCCCCGAATCCACGGATGGGTGTGGTTCTGTATGGGTGGCTGTCGAGATGGTGGGCGAGGTATGGTGGGAGTGAATGTGAATGTGGTGTGCTGATGGTAGGTCAAGAACTGTTTCGCAAAATAAGTAAAATAGCTTCTTCTTTTTGTGTTCTTATTAAAAAAAAAATTCTAATTTATTTGTTAATTTTTTTTAACATTATTGCTTCTTCACGATGAAATAAATTTAAAAGTAAAATTACGATCAAAACCTAATTTTTTTGAATAAAGACGGAAAAAATGACTTATTGACTTATTTTTGTTTTGAATAAAAAATTTTGAGTTTTAATCATAATTTTTTACTTTTTAGATTCGTTTCGTCATAAATAAGCAATAATTCTCAAAAAAAAATTACAAAATACTAACAAATGCGATTCTTTTTTGAATGAGGACAAAAAAAATCAGCCAATTGCCAATTAAGACCTAAGTCACATAACGTGCGCGTGCACGCAAGGAAGTCACATAATGTGCGCGTGCATGCGAGGGAGTACAAACGTGAGTATGAAAGCTATCTTTAACAAGTAAAATTCGTGAGTGCGAACGCAGCGCAAAGATTGAAAGCGAGCACAGAGCGAGAATTGATAGCGAGCGCGAAAGATAATACGGAGTATAAAAGATTATGTGACTAAGAACTAAAGTATTAGGGCTGGTTTTGGCTTAATAAGTCAAAACGTCATATTTTTGTCTTTTAAAAAAAAACGTATTAATTAATTTTGCGTCAAACTTTTGTGACTTATTGATTTAACTCGTCGAGAGATCGGAAAAGTAAAAAATTATGATCAAAACTCAATTTTTCGAATAAAGACAAAATAAGACAAAAAAACGTTTGACGCAAGATGAACAAATGCAAAAAAAAAAAAATTGAATGAAGACAAACAAAAAAGTTACTTTTAACTTTTTAATCCAAACTAACTCTAAGTGACAAAATATGAGAAATGAATTTAATTATACTTATGAAAAGGAAAAGGAATTTTAAAAGTTCTGTTCAGATCGAACGACACAAGAATTAGTGAATGAGGAAGATTACAACCATATTTCTCTTTGTTGAGCCCCCGCCTTTCAATCGCAATGCCTGCTGGATGATCAGCTACGAGCACGTCCTTGTCGTCTCCTGTGTGGTAACTAGCATGACCGAATTGTTTCCTTGCTCCGTTCCCATCTTTGCTAGCTTATGCATCCGCTACTCCATTGCCTTCTTGGAGCGTTTGCACATTTGAGCATCCATGGAGCTGCAACATTTAACATAGCTTTGCATTCTTCCAATAAGGCGCGGTACGGGAAATTCAGTAGGCCCTCCTTAATCATCTGAATAGTCTGTCTTGGGTTGTAGGACATAAAAAAGGTCAAGAGTCTGATTATATGCAGAAAGTCTACAAACACAGCAGATCTGTGCACAGATTATGCACAGATTTTGTTGTGGGGCCCACTACAGGTCCCACACAAATCATTTGAACCGTTCGTTAAATGTAAAACATTTTTTCAAGGGTCCCCGTAAAAAATAAATTCAATTCAATATTTATAGATGCTCGATCCAACCATATAACTTTTCATTATCCGAAAATTTGAATGAAAAGTTACATGGTTGGATGAAGTATCTATAAGTATCGGATTGATTTTTTTTTTTATAGGAACCCTTGAAAAAATGTTTTACATTTAATAAACGGCTCAAATGATTTGTGTGGGACCCGTGGTGGGTCTCAAAAAGAAATCTGTGCACAGATTTGCTGTGTGTGTAGCAGGACTCATATGTCCACATTCTTGAGATCATGACTTGCCATCAACTTGAGGCCATTTGAAGACTCCCAATAGCTCTGCTTCGATGCTTGAACACTCCTTCAAATTCTTGTAGAGGCTCATGATCCATAAGCCACGATCCTCTCTAAACACTCCACCAAATCAAGCCCTTGCTGGGTTCTTCCTAGAGCTCCCATCCGTATTTAACTTTATCTTGCTGCAACCTGAAAAATGTCTACTAATGATTCTAGTCTGTGAAACATTTTTACAAATGATTGACTTGAAAGCTATGCTAATCTCTTCCACTAGATTATGGATTTTGCTGAGAATACCATATCTTTCACTTATTTTCAAATCTGTCTCTTTCTTTGT
The DNA here is from genome assembly GCA_019656295.1 of Rhododendron mucronatum var. ripense. Taxonomy (NCBI): domain Eukaryota; kingdom Viridiplantae; phylum Streptophyta; class Magnoliopsida; order Ericales; family Ericaceae; genus Rhododendron; species Rhododendron mucronatum. Next base: position 1,280,192 of record BPLT01000026.1, read on the forward strand.
TTCCATTGCTATCCGGGACATCAGACTCTGAATCTTCATGTTAGCTGTCCAAAAGCTACGGTAAAAAATCCCCTTTGAAAGTAAACCACAAAAGTCTAATCCTTCTTGTCCGGTAAGCAAGCAAGGGAACCGCCTTCCGTCCCTTCGTCTCACTGCCACAACTGTGATATAATTTGTCTAAACCTCACTAGGTTCAGTCAGATTATCCGTGCGATATGGTTTGTTTTCTAATTACCCAAATGTTCCCAAGTATAACAGCAAGCAACACATGCCAGGGACATCCTAAGCAAGTATGGATTAGGATGGTATCCCTGTGAATACCATCTTTGTCACTTGTTTTTACCGTAACAAGAACAATTTTGGGAATATTAACTTTCATCACCTTCTCAATCTCAGCTTGACTAATGACCTGTTGCAGTTTAGCCAGATCCCATTCCTTGGCATTAGTGATAGTGTCATCGACAAAGAGAGTTGGGGTTGGCTTCACCAATCCTTCCACATGGACTATCAAAAAAAAAAAAAATCCTTCCACATGGAGATATCATCCCCATTCCCCACCATATCCATTTGAGACCCTTTTTGATAACACGTTTAGTCTGAATAATGCTCTTCCCTACCTGGGATGCCCTCCTATTCATAGGCCAGTCATGGAAACCATGGTTGCTCAAGTATTTCTTACAAACTATGCAGTACAGACACTTCATTGGAGTCAATGTACTGGTGTCCGGCACTTTTAGGACACCGACACTTTCCAGAGACACTCAAATATGAAGTGCATGTACTACTTTTTCTTAAAGTTTTTGGTTTTGAAACTCCAGGGAAAGTGGTCAAAAAAATGAAAAAAACACTCCGGGACACCCCAAAAAATGCTTCGGACACTCTTAGGACACGACACTCACAAGATATTTCGAGGTGTTACACGAAATGGATAAGACTCTTATCAAAGCTTAGAAAAGTCTTTCTTCTTTGTGTAACATTTGATTGTTTATTGATGATAAAGACACAAATGATGAAATGTTTTTTGTTGGAATACTTTTGTGAATAATGTCATATATAGGATTTAAGCTATATATGGTGTTACAAAAATGAATTTAGAGCCTTTATATACATATACATAATTTAAAACCTGTTGTGTCCTCCAATTTTTATAATTGGTGAGTCGGAGTCTCGGTGTCGTGTTTGTATACTGGAGCTACATAGCTTACAAATAAGTTGAATCCACGAGGTTTCTTCTCATTATGTAATCTCCACCCAAGCTTACAAAGAAAGGCTAAATTGTTTTCTCTGGATTTTCTAATGCCTAGGCTAGGCCCCGATTTCTTATACCTTTCTAAAATGATCCCAATTAAAGAGAATGCACTTTTTTCTTCACCGATGAAAAGTGCTATTGAGCCTATCTATGTTTTCACAAACGCTCATAGGTAAAGAAAGAAGCTTACATAGTATAGTAGGTAATAGTAAAAGTCACAGATTGGACAAGGTCATGGGTGAGAGAGATGTTGAGTGCAGACTCAAGTTAGTAGCCTCACCTCTTCTAATATTGGGGGACACATAAGTCTTGGACTTTAGGCAACTTGTCAATTGGCCAGAAGCCTCCCAAAAGAACCGAAGAGTATCCATAATGGAATCACAATTATCACCATCAGCTTTAGCCATTAAGTAACTAGTACAATATATCATCAGCAAAAAACCATTGGCTAAAGGAAGGGCTATGGCTAAAAGCCTTGGAACCACACCATCTCTTGTGGAGCACTTCATTTCTGATCAGAATAGATAATCTTTCAATGCACAAGACAAAAAGATAAGGGGAGATAGGATCCCCTTGTCTAATGCCCCTACGATGACAAAATTTGGGATGTTGTTTTCAACATTCCAAAAACAAGATAATCTAGTGGACTTCATGAATTCGAATTTCCACTCTTTCTTTCGAAATCATAAGGTACATGCCTCTTGAGCGGACTTCAAAGGTCCTTCTTATGCTCCCACTCGGCACTTGCTCAGCTAGTAAAATTGGAATTTCACCCTTAGTTTCCTAGCCAGTATGACTGATGACTTGATGCAAACTTCAATCATTTGTGTCTTTGAAATGGTGAAGTTATTCCATGTTCAAGCTTGCATCTTTTTCCACAAATTGATGTGCACGCGTTATATCATGAAATACGCAAATTTTTATATCAATGTGTGGTGGGAAAAACGTTAATTCATGTTCCTAAGTTGCAGAGTATATACACAAACATACCGCAGAAGCTACTATTTTGCAACTTAAACGTCATCTCTCTCTTCAAAAAAAAAAGGTTCTCTAATAAGTGTTTGCTTGTATGCAGCTTGATCGAGAGTTAGTAGGACAATTGGAACCCCATTCTATGTAGTATCAATCAGTATCTTGGAATAGACATTGAGACTTCAGAAACTTTCCATTTGATACCATGCTTTATTCCGTCTTTTGATGTCGATGATTAATGGAATTTTCTTCGCCCTTCAAAAAGAATATCGTGCTTTAGTCGGACTAATTAGAGTGACCGCGATGTAAGCATCTTAGCAACAACCCACCAATTAAGCAAAACAGTACATCGATTTCAAAAGTAATAAAAAGCCGGATTATATATTCAACTAGCTGTTAAAACAAAGCAAACGTATCTTTAAAACAAACAGTTCAAAGCCATTAACGAGCAACCAATCAAGCATTACTTAAAAAAATTTGCATACCCTGTTCTTTTTCATTTTATTTCCCGCGATCAACGTACACATATGTTGCTCCTCATTTCAGCTCTCTTCGTCTTCCCAATCATAACCGGTAGGTCTAATCAAACTTTCCTCGTAAGTGATTGGATTAAAATTTAACTCCTTCGGAGTTGAAATTCTCCTGTGGGAATTGTCAGTAGGATTGAACGCGCTTATATGCCAACCATTGCCCTCCAATATTGCGCAACGACTCCTAACCATAGCTAAAACTTCACCATTCTTTGTATAACCTAGTGGCACCAGCTTATCAAAATCATTAAATCTCAAACAATCTGAAACTGCAAACAGAATAGTCCAAGATTTTTTCACACCATAGTGTTTCATTACCAATACCTCAACATTGCTTCTTGGACAGTCCCAGCGAGACATACAAAGACATTCATCCAAAACTCCTAATCCAACAATAATATCACCGTCCCCTCTTTTGGGCTCTGGCATTGCTACCTCCTCAAACTTATCAACATGTGCTTCAAAGTAAATAATTTGGTGGGGCGGAAGGGGTTGACTGCCTGAATCATTCTTAGATGCAAACCAATGAAGTTTTGCATTGACTATAGGACCCGAATCCATTGTAGATATCATGAACGGGAAGTCAATAATGGACCAACTTTTATTTCTGAAACTAACCACCACAACAAATTCACCATCATTAATGCCATACGAACCAAGTGAAAGAACGGCCTTGTAATCATCACTGGTGGAGTCATAGCAAAGACCAGAATGCACGCGGTACTCACGGCCCCACAATGGCCCAAATGCCATCATTTTCTTGAAGAATCTAGTCAGTGGATTCCACAAGAACAAGTCCTGGTCGAAACCCATAAGCAATAGCCCGTTACACGATCCCAAGCATCGTGTAGGATAACGAAAACCAGCCCAAGGAACGTAAACACTTCTCCCGCAAGCTTCTTGTTGGTGTTGGTTAATCGAGTGAGGTGAAAAGGAATGTGCTGCCCAGTAGGATGCTAGGAGAACCTTTGGTGATCCTTTTTTCGTGGCGGATATGGTAGAGATCAAACAACGCCATCGCTTCGAAACACAGGTGAACCGGGGAAGCGACTCTAGGGACAATCTTGAGAGTATTTCGACAACGATGTCTTCCGGAATAATAATGTTTGGAGAACATGATTCTACTTTCGATGTAGTATTGTTCTTTTTCTTCCTTTTCCTTCTTTTTCGTGGCCTCCTTTTCCTCCTCTTTCCCATTCTCCCTAGAAAACTGTTTGTGGGGCTTAGGGTTTTCTTATTTGTTTTTAGAACGTGGGGCTTTAGCTGCGTTCCTAACTCTAGTGCTAGCAATATGTATAGTCGGCATGTCTCCATATATAATCGTCTCCATAGCAAAAAAGATTGTATATAGTCGAAATGCTAGGGTTACCTTACCGGGATTGGGAAATCTTGTAGTCCAGCTTCTTGTAGGGTAGCTTGTGGGAAAAGATTATAATACACACCGCTTATATAGGTGTATATCATATACACCTTCCAAAATGTTATGAATTGTAGAGAAAATGTTAGGAATCGTATTGTTAAAAAAAGTTACGAATCATATAAGGATTATGAGATACACCAAAATATTATGAATCATAATGAAAATGGTACGAATCGTACTGCTAAAATGTTATGAATTTTAGAACAAAAGTTACGAAACACACTAAAATGTTATGAATATAAGCATAACCAAAACCACAACAAGGCATAACTTGGTTGGTTATGCCTTGGTTGATTTTTGGTTATGCCTTGGTTATACCATGTTATGGTTCTATTATACTTGTAATGATTTTTGTTATGCTTGTAAGGGTTCTGTTATGCCAAAAATTACGGTGTCCCCAAAATGACCGGGGACACCATAGCATCATCCTAAAATATGTGAGGGAATGACTTCGGTGTCCCCGGTCATTTTGAGGACACCGTAACTTTGGCATAACAAATCATTATGAATATAACTAAAATCCATTACAAGCATAACAGAACCGTAACAAGGCATAACAAAAACCATAACAAGGCATAACTTATTTGTTATGCCTTGGTTGAGTTTAGTTACGCCTTGGTTGGTTTTTTGAATATTCTTTGGTTATGCCTTGTTTGGGTTTTGTTATGCTTGTAATTGATTTTAGTTATACTCCTAATGGTAAAATTATGCCAAAAATTACGATGTCCCCAAAATGACCGGGGACACCATAGCATCATATATGGTACATTCTCTTAAGGGGTGTATATTGTAGATTTTCCCTATTGTTGCTTTCGATTTGCCAGTTGAGATTTTCATGGACCAAATTTACAATTAATTATGGGATATGGTTATTGGAGTTGTTGTGTTTGTTAGCAGATGACGAATTTTTGTTTAGAACCCAAGGAAATGTGGAGGGCGTACGCCAAGATAAATTGGTTGTTGGAAAATATTATTGGAATATAATATTTTATGTGATTTGAATGTAAATTGAATTGATATAGAGTCATGTCTTTTCAGTGACACATGTTCACTGTGGATGGACGCATCCTTTATGAACAAGTGTGTCATTTCCCTTGGTTGACTATTGGGAATAGTCATCAGTTGGTTTATAAATAGGATGTAACCCTTTCATTCTATATGGATCTGAAAAGATGTTTATGTCCATAATTTCATCTGAGTCAGAGTCATTCATTTTGAGAGAGTACAAAACAAAAAGGTTCAACAGACCCATCGATTGTAGTGCTGCTTCTGTGGGGAGTTCGATCAAATAGTGTTGGGAGATAAACGTTCATGTAAACCGTGAGCACCGTAGCGGAGACGAATATGTCTTAAGTACAAAGTGTCACACACTAATACTCACCTTGATCACCAATTTATTTCCATCGATTTCCAGGTTTTGAGTTCCAATTTTATTGCATTCATATTTATCGATTTTCATCACAAAACGAAGCACATTTGTCCAACAATATTTAAGAATGATTTATTACTTTTTGTGACGGTGTGATTCCTGGATTATGTTGAAGAAGAAACTGGAAATTAAATTGCTTGTACATGTTTGAAAGTAATGTTTATGTATGAATTTTCCATATAAATGCTGCATTCATGTTTACAGCATCCGTGTTTGATATTTAAACGCGTACGTCTGATTCCCTGACAATACTGCTTGAATGAACATGAACCAGACTTCAAACTCTTCCAGATGTTTTTAACTATGTGCTCATAGTGTGCTTACATTAGGCCTATGCCCGCTCGCCCATGGACCCCACCCAACCCAACCCAAAGGGTTTTGGCGGGGGGGGGGGGGGAGGTGGGTGTGTGTGGAACATGTGGTTTGGACGGGCACGGGTTCAATTTCTGTTAAAAATTAGATTTCGGTTCGGGGTGCTGTGTTTCTTACCCGACCCAACCAATTCATATAGATTAATTTGGTTTTTGGTCAGACCCTACCCGACCCGACGAATTAGGTTCACGGACGGTTCCTATCCCTATTTGGTTTGGTTTGCGGGTCTAAAACATTTGTTACCTAACATGTCAGGGTCGGGGTCGGGTTCAGGTTCAAACCCGACCCGTGCACACCCCTAGTTTACATGTGTTATGATCGATTCATGATCGTGATAATATTTAACAGAATGGTTGATAATTTGTGAACAGTGGCGGTTCATATTGGTGTCAAACCGTAGGTGTGATTCTGTAACATGTGATCGACCAATGGAATTGATAATGGAAATGCATCAATGAAGAGCAAGTGGTCACTTTGGCTGTAAGTTTAGTATTCATAATAAAATCACATTGAATACTTTGGTTGAAATTGTTGATCAAACCGTGTAATAGGTTTTTGCACTTTTGAACATTTGTGTTGCTTCAAGTTTGGAAAATGGAACCATGCGACTGTTAGTGGTAAATGGACCCGTGGCCGCTAACAGTGATGGGCTTGCATACACTGGAACCTTTGGTTAAAAAGAGTTTTTTTTTTCCCCCCAGGTTTAAATACACCTGTCTACTTGAAAATGTGTGAACCTTGAGGTTAAACCAAAAGGTACATCAAGAGATGTGACCCTTAGATTCAAGTTAAAGAATGTGACCGTTGTGTTTAAACAAAGAGATGTGACCTTGCATTTACACCAAGAGACGTGACCCTTGGTGAATAAGTCACGCGATTATTGGTGAATAAGTCACATATTTTTTGACTTTCTAAGTAGTATTGGATATTTTGAAATTCAATTTCAATTAATAGACCTAACGGATTAGGCCACTACGTTTGATTTGGTATGGAAAGATTTGGACTATTAAAGTTTTCACAATCTTGAGTGTTTGATGGTTATCAAACAACTTCGCCCCACATGATAGTTTCCAAATAAAGTGAAATTAGTTTTATTGGCTATGAAGACTATTATCCTTGAATTTGAAAGGATACTTAGAATGCATGTTGCAGTTAGCATAAAATTTCCTGAATTTGAGTAAAGAGTTACTCAATAGCTACCCAATGTGGGGATTGTTTCTTGCTGATGTGTCTTGACACACAAGAGATGAAGAGAAGTTTAGACATTGTTTGTGTCATGTCATAAACTACGTAAATTATTTTGTTAAATTCTGCATTATTTTCAAAATTGTGGGGGAAGCAATATTTATAATTTTCATGAAGTTAAATTATTTGTTGCACTATTGGAGATGTCCAATTATATTCTTATAACTCAATAGTGTAATGATTCGAATATCCAATTTAAAGTTTTAGAATCCAAAGGTGGATTTAATTTACAATTGGAGTGCAACAGTGAGTTTGAAATCCTCGCATATGTGTAGCAAGGTTTACAATGGAGTCTGATCAACTCATTGCATTAGATAAAAGACTAGTAAGCAGATGGCTGTGCCATCTCTTAGAGCCTTAGAGGATGTTTCAATGGGGTTCAATTCTATGCCAGAGTTGTAAAGTGATGGCCATTAGTAGTTGAAAAGGCATAGAGGACCACCTAGAATGGTAAGTCCAACCATGTTTGTTGTAGACAAGTTACCGTTAAACTTTTGTTTTCACTAAAGAATGAAATGTCAAAAGAATTTATAATCGGATCCGTTGAGTTTGGAGATTTGACTAGAGAACAAATGATCATCGAGGGGAATGAGATTAAAGCCAACTAATTAAAAGTCTCTATAATGGCAACCCAACCTAGTTGACTGGAGATCCCAAGATCTAAGTTCAACTGGACAACCGAGTTGTATGAGACTTAGGAGTATCACTAAGGAGAAATCTCTCCAACTCATTCCTATGATGAAACAGTGATACCTACAGCGTCAGGTTAAGCTTTGTTTTTAATGATTCTTATACGGTGGTAAATCCAAGTGGGGTATAGCATGATACTCTTAATAAGAGATCACATATGTGAGTGTGAATTCAACCTTAGGCATTTCTTCTTTCCTTAATTGTAAAAATTAATTTTTATTGAAAGCAATTCGGTAGGAAATTAGGTTGGAAAAGATTTCTAATGATTCAAGCCACGAGCAAATTGGAGTTCGGTAGTATTCAGTGCAAGTCCGCAAAGTTGGACTTGTCGCGCGATGTTCAACATGTGCCTGGGGCGCATTGCAGACTTGCCCCAGACACTCCCGAACTCCAATTTGAGCGTGGTTTGAACCGTTTGAAAGCTTGTCCAATTTATTTTCTAGCTCAAGTAGTTTGGACAAAAAATCATTTATACATTAAAGGAAGTGACCATTTAACCCTCGATGGGTGAAAATATGATTCATTCTGGTAAAACTTGTGTTTGGTTCTCATTTTAAATTGGATCGAGGCCCATTATATGTCAATAAATAGTGTTTTTAAAGTTCTAAAAGATGGCAAAATCAACCCATAAAAATATTTGCTTTTCGTTCGGAAAAACTGGGTAGAAACCAGGCAACTATAAAAATCGTCGAAGCCAATAAGGCTAAAACACATTCTATGTTTCATTTGGTAATCGAATTCCTAATTCTAAGGTATTTCTTCTTTCCTTAATTGTTATACAATCTTCATAGAGTATCCACACATCGTCAAAGCGAAGAAAACTTTGCTTCATCGTCGACATTCGCCCAATGTTTTTAAATTCAACTTTGGGTGTCGGAAACTTTCAAAATAAACTAGACTTTATTATTTAGTTATTCATTTCCTTCATCTTTTAATAGAGTGAAAACCATATTTATCATTATATACTTGGTCTTAATTCGATTCAAAAGTAGTGCAACACTAGTCTTTAACTAAAACAATTTTTTTGCTGACCAACTAAGGGTAAAATGGTCATGCATTTTGATGTAAAAATTATTTTTTATCGAAACCAATTCGGTAGGAAATTAGGTTGGACAAGCTTTCTAACGGTTCAAGCCACGAGCAAATTGGAGTTCGGTAGTATCCGGGACAAGTCCGCAAAGTTGGACTTGTCGCGCGATGTTTAGCATGCACCTGGGGCGCACTGGAATGCCCCTGGGGCGCATTGGATTGCGCCTGGGGCGCATTAGGGCTTAATAACATGTCAAACTTTGCGGACTTGCCCCAGACACTCCCGAACTCCAATTTGAGGGTGGTTTGAACTGTTTGAAAGCTTGTTCAATTTATTTTCTAGCCCAAGTAGTTTGGACAACAGATCATTTGTACATCAAAGGAATTGACCATTTAACCCTCAATGGGTGAAAATATGATTTATTCTGGTAAAACCCGTGTTTGGTTCTCATTTTAAATTGGATCGAGGCCCATTATATGTCAATAAATAGTGTTTTTAAAGTTCTAAAAGATGGCGAAATTAACTCACAAAAATATTTTCTTTTCGTTCGGGAAATCTGGGTAGAAACCAGACAACTATAAAAATCGTCGAAGACAATAAAGCTAAAACACATTCTATGTTTAATTTGGTAATCAAATTACTAATTCTAAAGCTTTTCTTCTTTCCTTAATTGTAAAAATTAAATTTTAGAGCAAAGTCCACTTTCACCCCCTGTGGTTATCGTCATGTGCGAATACTCCCCTCATGGTTCAAAATTGACCACATAACCTACCTGTGGTTTTGAAAATGTGTGGATTGACCCCCTGCCGTCATGTTTTCCATCCATATTAATGGAGGTGTATCTCACACGCCTCTAGAATGTAATCTGAGTCGTTCATAATGTATTAAATAAAGAATAGAGTATCTCTGTAAAAAAATCATCTCGATCAGGCATCAATAACCCAGTGATCTAATTTTTAGTAAATTCAAATTTGAAATTTTAATTTCATAACAAAATCGATTCGACCATGAGCTTTTCTTTTTTTGATTGACTTGAATTTTGGCAAAAATGTAGTACTCGTCAAAATTTACAATATCAACGGTTTGGATTCAATTTTTCATATAAGGGATGGTGTGGTTAGAATTAAAAAAGAAGAAGAATCAAGTGACGTGATAAGGGTATATCGGTCTTTTAATAGTTTTTCCGTTAACATGGATGGAAAATATGACAACAGGGGGTCTATCCTCACATTTTCAAAACCATAGGTAGGTTATGTGGTCAGTTTTGAACCATGAGGGGGGTATCCGCACATGGCGATAACCACAGAGGGTCAAAATGGACTTTGCTCTTATTTTATCGAAAGCAATTCGGTTGGAAATTAGGTTGGACAAGATTTCTAGTGGTTCAAGCCACGAGCAAATTGGAGTTCGGTAGTATCCGGGACAAGTCCGCAAAGTTGAACTTGTCGCTTGATGTTCAACATGCGCCTGGGGCACATTGGATTGCGCCTGGGGCGCATTAGGGCTTAATAACATGTCAAACTTTGCGGACTTGCCTCAGACACTCCCGAACTCCAATTTGAGTGTGGTTTGAACAGTTTGAAAACTTGTGCAATTTATTTTCTAGCCCAAGTAGTTTGGACAAGAAATCATTCTATGTGAATTCTATTGTCTTGGTTTACACAAAACCCTGAACAGTTCAAGGCATCGCGTCCACTGGTTAGCAAGTAAATCCGATAGTCTTTCACAAGGGAATGTTCAAAGCCAAAAGCTACCTATCCTATGCAGAAATTTCCACTTGTACTCTCTTTGTCGTTTGCATTGTTTTTGCATTGATTATCAAGTCAATTTCATTCACTCACCTCCCTACGTATATCACGTTTCTAAAATGATTTTAGTGTTACAGTGTGATAATAATTGAATCCTACGTCGATGGTCGAAATCCGGCCGTAATCCCCTATTTTTGCCGATTTCCCATAGCCACTGTTTTTTTTTTTTTTTGGATTAATTATAGCTTGGCCCCTTATGTTTAAATAATTTTTTTTAAACCACCCTAGAGATTATGAAATTATATTAATAGTCCCTAATTAAGTTAAATAGTTTCGGTTCAATTTTAGTTTAATCAGATGATTAATATATTCGCATGATAAATTCTTTGGCATGATAAATTTTATCACATGATTGGATATTATCGTAGAATTAATTATTGTTAGCCTGATAACATGTTTCATAAAAATGTTAGACTGCGTGATATGTTGTTGTACTGATAGATTGGACAAATAGGTTCCCGGAGTTGGTTGCAATGTACAGATTTATCACATTTGACGTGAAAATATGATTAATGGAAAAATGGAATACTATGAAAGGTTGTGGGCTTAGCAGGACCTCGGGGGTAGCCTGACAGGACCTCGTGTTATCGGGGGTAGCCTGGTAGGACCTTGAGGGTAGCCTGAAAGACCCAATACAGCTAGGGTGGCCAAGCAGGACCTCAGATATTAAGGAGAGCCTAGCCAGGGCCGGCCCAATGGGGAGTCCCAAGAGGCCTCCGCCTTGGGCCTCCACATTTTGGGCCAAAAATGGGGCACCCCTTCCTAGATAAGTATATATATTTTCTGTGTGCAATTATAATACAAACTCTTTTAGTGGTTCAATGGTAAAGTGTTTGCACTTTTACATAAGATAAGATGCCTAGGTTCAACCCTGGTAGGGTATTTTTTTGCAGTGTCTTTTTGCCAAAAAAAATTTCTCCCATCGCACAAATTGAGGCTGTTGTAATTCAAACTTGAGTCCACTGAATATTATTGCAATTGCACAAGCCATTAAGGCCGAAATATTTACCATGTTAAATAGTATGAATGAAAATTACATATAGAAAAGTATTTCTATTTATTGTTTTTAAATTAGAAATTTTATGTAGGGCACTATTCCACCACTTGGCCTAGGGTATCCAAGTACCTTGGGCTGGCCCTGAGCCTAGCAGGACCTTGAGGGCAGCCTGATGGACCTAAAATTGTGAGAATAGTCTACTAGCAGAACCTGTAAAGTATGTCAAGTGAAATTTTGAGTTAATGGCTGGTAATTGAATTTGATCGGTTGCTGCTTAAATTGCCTTTTTAATTTAACCGTATTGTATATGCCTTTGTGTGTAAGTTATGAGTTCAGATGGGTTTTGGCTACTGAGCGTCATCGCTCATGGTACTATGTTGCCCTGGTAACTCGAATGCAAGGTACTGAAGACGGAGCAGAAGGGTGGTATGAAAAAGTGAAGTGAGGTTGACCGATGAAGTATTTGTCAAACCCTGGATGCTAGCTGTACCCGTAGTTGCTCTGCAATTTCAATTAATTATTTTAATATTGTATAGTAAGAGAATCTGGCAAAATACTTTAAGGTTGATACATTAAGATTTGATTGGAATTGACAAGACTTTTGAAATTTTAAATGCTTCGAAATGGAGAACTAATTGGAAACCTCTTTTCAACTTTCTTTTAATGTTTCCGAATTTTCGGGGCGTTACAGGCCTACACATAGTAGTTAGTTGGCGATAAGAGCTATTCTCAGTCTGTCCTATTTGATACTAAATGCATGAGTTCCGAAGTTTACTATGCGAGTAATAACGATATTAACCTTCCAAGTTATGTATTTTATGATTGTTAACCTTTACAGTTGAGTTTTCAAAACCACTTGTAAGTTATTCACCATGGTAGTGATGCCAAAGGAATTGTACTTCGGTTCAGACAAAGGACCATTTGAAGAGTACTATTCGTCCTTTGGAGCTCTTAATTCATTAAAAATGAAGAGTTGTTACGTACCATATAGTTTTCTTGTATTAAATTAGATGGGATGGTTCTATATAGTTTGATGGTAAATTGACAAAACACTAGTAGAATAAAAGAATTTTTCACAACCGTTGTTGTGGCTACACTCCTACTTGCTCCCTTGGCTTCATCATTGCTTAAGTAGCAGTTATTAAGTTCAATTATTGGCAGTAAGTACGTGTTCAAATTTCCAACACTTTCCTTGAATTGTTAGAGATTAAAGATAGTGAGAATTGAAGTTAGGATGGACAATATGAGGATAATTTGCCAATGTGGTTCTTGCCCATCTAGACTTATGATTCTTGCAGATCTCTCAACCCATCCCTTGGATCACCCGAATTAGGGTCTTAAACTTATGATTCTTGCCGGCCTCTTTATCTTTTGCAGAGTCGCTTTGAATGTTACAAGCGATTAAGCATCATCTCATGAGTAGTGTTGATTGTTCACCTAAAATTTTTCCCGAAATGTAGTAGTGCATTCACAAACCTTTTTCAGACATGGCTTTCTTAATTTGTTTTTCTTCTGATCACTATATCTCCCTTTACTTTGAACATCGGATTGGAATGTGCCATAAATGAGACAGTTAGAGTGGGGCAAATTGCTTGTTCAAATGTGGTTCGAGAACTTAATTAACCGGCCGGTATCAAACGTGTTCAACCAAAAAATGGTTTCTTCTGATCGTGGGGATTGCAGGGACTTGTTTGGGGGCTTAGCGAGGTTCATACTCCAAGAGTGGTTTGTTATGGAAGTTTCTCTTTATCCTTTGATTTTTTGTTTTTTACTAGTTGTCAGTGTTTTGTTCTAAATATGACTTATTTTAAGGAATATGACTTTTGCAAGAGTGTCATCATTTTTACTTCTTTAAATGATGATAGATGAAGTTCTTTTGTCATGTGGATACTATATTAAGTTTATTTTGTTTGTTTATTTCGTGTTTGAGCAAGCTCAAGAAGCTAGTAACAAGTTTGAGAGGGTTGGGGTTGGGGTTGGTTTCACCAATCCTTCCACATGGAGATATCATCCCCATTCCCCACCATCCAGTTGAGACCCTTTCTGATGACATGTTTAGATTGAATAATGCTCTTCCATGCGTGGGATGCCCTCCTATTCATAGGCCAGTCATTGAAACCATGGTGTTGCTCAAGTATTTCCCACAAACTATGTGGCATGGACACTTCGTCGGAGTCAACGTACTGGTGTCGAACACTTTTAGGACACCGACACTACTCTTTGGAGTCCAGACACTCAAATCTGATGTGTCCTACTTTTTCTCAATGTTTTTGGTTTTGACACTTTGGGGACACTCCAAAAAATGCTTTGGACACTATCAGGACACTAGCAAGATATGTCGGCGGTGTTAAACAAAATGGTTAAGACTCTTGCATGTCAAAGCTTAGAAAAGTCTTTCTTCTTTTGTAACATATGATCGTTTATATTTATGATAAAGACAAATAGATGATGAAACGCTTTTTGTTGGAATACTTTTGTGAATAATGTGATGATATACAACATTTAAGCTATATATGGTGTTACAAAATGAATTAGAGCCTTTTTATACATATATATCATTTAAAACATGTCGTGTCCTCCAATTTTTTTTATAATTGGTACGTCGGAGTGTCGGTGTTGTGTCTGTGTCAGAGCCACGTAGCTTACGAATAAGTCAAGTCCACAAGGTTTCTTCTCACTATGTAATCTGCAGCCAAGCTTATTGTTTTCTCTGGATTTTCTAATGCCTAGGTCCCAATTTCTTCTACTTTTCTGACATTATCCAAACTAATAAGATGCACATTTTTCTTCCCAGGTGAGTCCCCCAAAAGAAAAAAGCTATTAAGCCTATTTATGTTTTCACAAATGCTCATAGGTAAAGAAGAAGCTTGTGTAGTATAGTAGGTAATAGTAGTAGAAGTCACAGATTGGACAAGAGTGGCCGGCCATCCCCATGAAGGATAAAGAATTAGCTTTCCAAGCAGACAATTATTTCTGCACTTTCTCAATAATGTACTGGTATTGTCTCTTAGAAGTTCTCTCAAAGGTGAGGGGAACCCCTAAGTAATGGCCAAGGTCATCTATGGGTAAGAGAGATGTTGACTGCAGAATCAAGTTAGTAGCCTCACCTCTCCTAGTATTGGGGGATACATACGTCTTAGAATTTTGGCAACTTGTCAATTGGCCAGAAGCCTCACAAAAGGACTGAAGGGTATCCATAATGGAATTACAATTATCACCATCATCATCAGCTTTAGCCAATTAGTAACTAGTAGTACAATATATCATCAGCACAAAACCATTGGCTAAAGGAAGGGCTATAGCTAAAAGCTTTGGAACCACACCATCTCTTGTGGAGCACACTTCATTTCTGATCAGAATGGATAATCTTTCAATGCACAAGACGAAAAAGATAAGGGGAGATAGGATCCCCTTGTCTACTATGAGAAAATTTGGGATGTTCAACATTAATTCCAAAAACAGAAAATCTAGTGGACTTCATGAATTCGAATTCCCACTCTTTCTTTCGAAATCATAATTCATAAGGTACACGCCGCTTGAGCTGACTTCAAAGGTCCTTCTTATGCTCCCACTCGGCACTTTCTCAGCTAGTAAAATTGGAATTTCACCCTTCGTTTTCCTAGCCAGTATGACTGATGATTTGATGCAAACTTCTATCATTTGTGTCTTTGAAATGGTGAACTTATTCCAAGTTCAAGCTGCATGTTTTTCCACAAACTAATGTGCACGGGTTATATCATGAAATATGCAAATTTTGATCAAATCAATGTGTGGCAGGAAAAACGTTGATTCAAGTTCCTAAGCTGCAGAGGTATATACACAAACATACTGCAAAAGCTACTATTTTGCAGCTTAAACGTCCTCTCTCTCTTCAAAAAAAAAAAAAGGTCCTCTATTAAGTCTTTACATTATTCAGCTTGACTGAGAGTTAATAGGACAATTGGAACCCCATTCTATGTAGATAGATATATCAATCAGTATCTTGGATTTGACATTGAGACTTGAGAAATATTCCATTTGATATCGTGCTTTATTCATCTTTTGATCTTGATGATTAATGGAATTTTCTCCACAACGTAAGCATCTTAGGAACCAACCCACCAATTAAGCAAAAGAGTACATCGATTTCAAAGTAAAAAAAAGCCAGATTATATATTCAACTAGCTGTTTAAAACAAAGCAAACGTATCTTTAAAACAAACAATTCAAAGCTATTAACGAACAACCAATCAAGCATTACTTCAAAAATTTGCATACCCTGTTCTTTTTTATTTATTTCCGGTGAAACATGTACACATATGTTGCTTCCCCTTTCAGCTCTCTTCCTCTTCCCAGTCATAGCCAGTAGGTGTAATCAAATTTTCATCGTAAGCGATTGGATATACAAAATTTAACTCCTTTGGAGTTGAAATTCCCCTGTGGGAATTGTCAGTAGGATTGAACGCGCTTATATACCAATCCAACGTCCAGCGACTCCCAACCATAGCTAAAACTTCACCATATTTTGTATAACCTAGTGGCACCAACTTATCCTCAAGATTAAATCTCAAACAATCTGAAACTGTGAACAGAATAGTCCAAGATTTTTTCACACCATATTCTTTCATTACCAATACCTCAACATTGATTCTTGGACCGTCCCAGCGAGACATGCAAAGACATTCATCCAACACTCCCAATGCAAGAATAATATCTCCATCCCCTTTTTTGGGCTCTGGCATTGCCACCTCCTCGAACTTATCTGTATGTGCATCAAAGTAAATAATTTGGTGGGGCAAACGGGATTTACTACCTAAATCATTCTTAGAGGCAAACCAATGAAGTTTTGCATTGACTATAGGCCCCGGCTCCATTGTAGATATCATGTACGAGAAGTCAATAACGGACCAACTTTTATTTCTGAAACTAACAACCACAACAAATTCACCATCGTTAATGCAATACGAACCAAGATAGCAAAGTGAAAGAACGGCCTTGTAATCATCACCGGTGGAGTCATAGCAAAGGCCAGAAAGCACGCGGTAGTACCTGCGGCTCCCCAATGGCCCAAATGCCATTATTTTCTTGAAGAATCTAGTCAGTGGATTCCACAAGAACAAGTCCTGGTCGAAACCCATAAGCAACAGCCCGTTACACGATCCCAAGTATCGTGTAGGATAACGAAAACCGGCCCAAGGAACGTAAACGCTTTTCCCGCAAGCTTCTTGCTGGTGTTGGTTAATCGAGTGAGGTGAAAAGGAATGTGCTGCCCAGTAGGATGCTAGGAGAACCTTTGGTGATCCTTTTTTCGTGGCAGATATGGTAGAGATCAAACAACGCCATTGCTTCGAAACACAGGTGAACCGCGGAAGCGACTCTAGGGACAATCTTGAGAGTATTTCGACAACGATGTCTTCCGGAATAATAATGTTTGGAGAACATGATTCCACTTTCGATGTAGTATTGTTCTTTTTCGTCCTTTTCCTTCTTTTTCGTGGCCTCCTTTTCCTCCTCCTTCCCATTCTCCCTTGAAAACTGTTTGTGGGGCTTAGGGTTTTCTTATTTGTTTTTAGAACGTGGGGCTTTAGCTACGTTCCTAACTCTGGTGCTAGCAATATATAGTCGGCATGTCTCCATATATAATCATCCCCATAGCAAAAAAGATTGTATATAGTCGGCATGCTAGGGTTACCTTACCGGGATTGGGAAATCTTATAATGCAGCTTCTTGTAGGGTAGCTTGTAAGGCACGTCCGGACTATTACCGGTCAAAGAAAACAAAACATATGTCATCCACTGATTACTGAGACAGACGTTCCGGATGCGACGTACGGGTCCTGTAGAGCAGCTCGTCCTACAGAATCCCGGTTCCTAATTTTAAGGAAAAAAGATACACATCATGATCTCAGGGCCGATCCTGGGCTAAGGTCCAAGAGGCTTCGCCATAGGCCCCCAAAAAGACTTGTATATAAATTGTACTAGTCTAATTCAAAACACAGCGGTAGTGCGCGCGCTCTCTCTCGAAAATTCTGGAGGTTGGACACTGGAGACGGCCACTATGTTCAACGGTGATACCAAAGACTACTCAATCCGGAGGGCTAACCTTCCACCAGAGATCCTCGCCGACATACTCTCACGACTATCAGTTAAATCTCTCTGCCAATTAAAGTGTCTCTTCCTCTTGGAATTCCCTAATCTCGTCGCCCTATTGTTAGCAATTTTCTGTTGGTGGGCCTACATAGATCATAAAATTAAACATTGTATGTTGTCGAATAAGGCTTGAGTGATGTCGGTATTACCCATAAGGTTGTGATCTTTAATTAATGTGACCCGGGTAATGGACACGTCTCTATTAGCACGTATTTGGGTCGTATCACGTGCGTTAAGTGGTACAGACTTATTTTATATATAGAGACCAATTAAATGGCCCAATATGGTTCCATCTATTATGATGGGCTATGATGGAACCGGGGCTTATAAATATGTGGTCAAGGTCCCCACTCCAAACCCTAGCCTCTTTTCTCATACCATCCCATCGTGTGTGAGACTAAGGTCAAGATCAAGAGTAGGGTTTTGGAGGCGGAAGACGAATAACCACGCACAAAGGTTTTCATCCTCCGGCGACAAGTATGCATTCGGTATTATTTTCTTCAATGATTTGACATGAGATCTTGGGATTAGGGTTTCTTATGAAATCCTACAAGTGGTATCAGAGCCAGGTTGTCAGATTATTGAGGGAAATAAAAAAAAAAATTCTCTCGGTGATCCATGGATCTAGTTCAATCTGTATATTATTTTCTGCTCTCTAAATATTGTATCGTCACTGCTTAAGTGATGAGTAGAAATTGCAGATTTGGCCGTGACATGTAAATGGGTTTGTTTAAGTTTTTTCCAGAGGACCGTCATGTTCGAACACTTCGGATTTATGTTTGGACACGTACTGTTGAAGTGGTGATCATGTTGGATATTATTATATTGGTAATATCTATGCAGGAACATGATAATCAAACCCATGTGGTTAGATCTCAATTGGCAACATAAAAGTTAATGTATTTTATTGTTTATTACTAAGAGATTTTTTCACAATCGTTGATGTGGCTACTCTCCTACTTGCTCCCTTGGCTTCATCATTGCTTGAGTAGCAGTTAAGTTCAATTATTGGCAGTAAATACGTGTTCAAATTTCCAACACTTTCCTTTAATTGTTAGAGATTAAAATATCGTGAGAATTGAAGTTAGGATAGACAATTTGAGGATAATTTGCCAATGTGGTTCTTGGCCATTGATCTGGACTTGTGATTCTTGCAGATCTCTCAACCCATCGCTTGGATCACCCAAATCAGGTTCTTACAAGTTATGGTTCTTGCCGACCTGTTTATCTTTTGCTGAGTTGCTTTGAATGTTACATGCAATTTTGTGTTGGCGCGCGGTATCTCTAGCTATTCATTCTCTCTTTTGACAAAGTTGTGCAGCATCTGACTGCTTTTGGTGGCCGCATTAAGTAAACATACCTTCTATATATCTCGCATCATCTCTTGTGTAGAGTTGATTGTTCACCCGAAATTTTTCCCGAAATGGAGTAAATTCACAAACCTTTTTCGGACATGGCTTCCTTAATTTTTTTTTTCCCTTCTAATCAATGTATCTCGCTTTACTTTGAATGTCGGATTGGAATGTGCCATAAACGAGACAGATAGAGTGGAGCAATTGCTTGTTCAAATATGGTTCGAGAACCTAACCGGTATCAAAACGTGTTCAACCCGAAAAAAGGTTTCTTTTGATGGTGGGGATTGCGGGGACTTGTTTTGGGGACTTTTAGCTGGTTCATACGCCACGAGTGGTTTGTTATGGAAGTTTCTCTTTATCCTTTGATTTGTTCTTTTTTAGTTGTCAGTGTTTTTTCCAAATATATATGACTTCATTAAGGAAAATGATTTCGGCAAGAGTGTCATCATTTACATCTTTATGATGATGATAGATGAAGTTCTTTTATCATGTGGATACTATATTAAGTTTATCTTGTTTATTTCGTGTTCGAGCAAGCTCAAGAAGCTAGTAACAAGCTTGATGTTCAGGTTTGGCTTTGTTAATGGCCAATCTCGATAGAATTGCTTGTTTACTCGTGATTGGTGAATTGATCTTGAATGGGTTTTTGAACAATCTAATTATGATGGTCTTGCTATTAAACTCAACAAAATGACCAAAATAAAAAATAAAAAATAAAAAACTCCAGTACAATTTTTATAGTTTTCAATATATAATTTCACGCTTCTATATAATTTTCACACATATCAATACTTTTTTTCAACCTTAACAAAAAGCCCACTAGGCTCTTTTTAATGTGACTATACTTGACATGTCAAGTGGCACAAATTTTTTCCTCTTTTTGGAACTTGAGAAAATAAAAGAAAAATGGTACTGTACAAAATACCAAATTTTTTCTGTTTTCTCTCCCGCTTGAAACCAAACAATAGAAAAGAAGTTTTTTAATTTTTCATCCCCTTTTTTTTTCTTTTTAACTACAAGTTACAAGCAACCCTTGCTAACACCAACCCCATACGTGACATGAGTGCTAAGGACCGTCTAAAAACACCACCACCATCGTTATGCCATGGAACCCAAAGCATCAACCCTCATTTCACCATAGCCCACCTCAACCAAACCAACACCCAAAACCCTAAATATCTCGATCAAAAGATCATTACCGTTTCCAGCACTAGAAACTGGAAAATTAAAGAAAATTCCCTTCCTTTATTTGGTTTAAGAGAAAAATTAGAAAAATAAAGGGAGACTTAAAGAATCATCCTCAAAATTCACTCTTCGTAAGTTTTCATCCTGCTCAATTTTGGCACTTATGTTTTCATCTTCACTCTTTTTTTTCCGATTTCTTGCGGGTACCCTTAAAATCATGTTCTGAACACATTGAGTGGCTCGGATCATCAAAATTCAATTGGAAAAGGGGAGAAATGGTGTGGTCCGCAACTTGTTTGAATGCGGGCATCCGCATTAGAAGGGCCCTGTATATATATATATATATATATATATATATATATATATATATATATATATCACCGAAATTTGGGATGAAATCCTAAGATTTCAAGTCCCGGCAATGAATTAGGCCCATGAATTACGCCTCCCATTGCAATCTGATCCCCAAAAATGGAAACCCCATTAGAAATTTGAATATTTCTGAAATTGGTTTTGGAATCCATAAAAGGCCACCCTATCGCCTATCGCCCATCACCACCAGAAAATCCGTCCCCATCCCCACTGCGCATCCTCGTTGACGTACCGCATCCCCGTCATGATCTCTCACATCCTCGTCTTTGTACGCCGCATCCAAGTCGTCGTCCTCTGCATCTCCATTGCCGTCCTCCATCCCACCGTCCTCCATACCATGTCGATTTCAACGTTTCACGACCATTCGTAATCTAGCTTGAAACTAATTTAATAAACATGACATAATCAATCATATTAAAATTACCAAAAAATCATGAATTATGATTGTTTTGATGTGATTTAATTTGAAATATAAAAGTAATAGGATAAAAAAAATAAAAGTAATCAATTATATTTAAATTTACCAAATCCCACTAAATTAGGAAAACAATCAAATCCAATCCCACTAAATTGGAAAAATAATTCAATCCAATCCCACTAAATTAGGAAAGCAATAAACATAATATATTTATATCATAGTGAAAAGGGTAAGAAAGGTAATTCACACAGTAAGAGGATGAAAACATAAGCATGAAAAAAGGGCGGGATGAATTCTTACATGTCATAGATAAAGAGGATGGATATTTAAATATTCCAATCAATAAAAAAAAAGTTATATGTAATAAATTTTCGGTTAAATACCTAGACACCCCTCGGAGTTTACCTCTTTGTCTCACTCACCCTCTCTTAGAATTTCACCTACGGAGAGACCCCTCATTAAAGTTTGTTTTTTTTGTCCCGTAGACCCCTTCCGTCATGATTCTATCTAGAATTGTTAAAATTTTGACCTAGATTATGTTAATAATTGTAAAATATTTCGAAATTGCAACCCCTCTCTCTCTCTCTCTCTCTCTCTCTCTCTCTCTCTCTCTCCACTAAAATTACCACCACCACAATTATCACCAGCACCAAACTGTAACCACCACCCACCACCATGGACGTTTGAGACCGCCGGTGACCACCAGCCATGCCGGTGACCACCAACCATGCCGGCAACCCACCATCAACCGAACCTAGCTATTTTTGAACCAACAACTGTACCTATCAAACTTGAAATTAATCAACAAGAAACCCACAAATTGAACTCGAAAACACCAAAATACTTTCAAATCGAATTTCAAAACCCTAATTTAAGCCATTTCAAATGGCATTTGACTTGATTCGAACCTGTATGAGCCCTAATCAGACCTCGAAATACCTAGATCAAGACCAACAAACACTTGGGACACTCTAATCGAGTTGTTCCAGAGTCTTTCAAACCCTATTCGTCATGTAACCTTCGATTCAGCCTATCGCAAACCCTTATCGCACCTGTCCCACTCAATTGAGACCAGATTCAGAGAAATTCGAACCAAATGCTGCTATTTTTGAAGGCTTTTGACAGGATTCACACCTGGGTCTGTCGATTTGAGTGCCAAAAGACTATATTAGAACCCTAAATTATGTATCTCCATCAGCACTCCAATGATTTAAAAGAGAGAAGTGCGTAGAATGAGTTGGTTTGCTGGGAATATATATGTATGGGCAGAATGGTCTTTTTATTCTTTCCATCCAACAGAGTTAGGCCCTCCTCCGAGTGAAAACTTTAATGAAAGAGTCTGACCATAGACGAAATTCAAAAAAGGTATAATTTCGATGGGTGGCAAGGTATGTAACTCATAAATTTCTCAACTTTTTTTTTCCCTCTCCAAGCCAAACAAAAGAAATTCATTTTTTCCAAAGTTTTCTTTTAACAGCCAACCAAGAAAAAACAATTCACTTTTTTCACATTTCTCTATTCCTTTCTACGAGTTTCAATTAGAGCCTTGCAGATATGAAGTATTCATGTACTTTATAAAATGAACCATTCGACCATGATACAGAGGGAGGGATTATCACAAGGAGAGCCCTAAAAAAGGTTGAAGAAGACGACGATTATGTCCAACGGTGATATGAAGGACTACTCCCTCTGGAGAAACCTTCCACCGGAAATTGTAGCTGATAGGCCAGCTACTACAAATAGCTTGTTGGGCTCACAACAGCAGCTGTTTCAGCCCAAGTTCCAAGCCAGTCCAAGCCAAGGTTTAGCCCAACAACTCAGTCCAGCTCAGTAGCAGTCCAGTCAGCCCAACAACTATTAATTATGCTAAATTAAGTAGTTAAGTGGTTGTTTAGAGTAATGGCTGAGATTAGTTAGTTTGTTGCGTGAGATTAGCTAGTTCTGGTATAAATAGTGAGAGGAGGTGAGAAGGAAGATATGAAATGAGAATCCAGTAAAGATTTGGGACGAGCGTTCCCTTTTCTGTAACCGTTTCCTCTCCAATCAATACAATCCACCATTTTCTTTCTATTATTCTTGTTTTGTTCTTGCTTCCTGTATCAAATTCAACTCGATTATCTTATCATTGGTATCAGAGCTCCAGTTCCTTGGACCTCCCATGGCTGAAACTCGCGCACAGGAGCAGAAAAGGATCGAGGATGCAATTCGCCAGCTTCGTGAAACCACTGAGTTGTTATTGGCGAACGACGACAAGCGATCGCGTTCCATAGACCAACTCACGGAGATGGTGTTAGCCCTTACCGTCAGAATGGACCAGAGCTCTGACAAGGGGAAATCCACCCCAGCTGCAGAATTGATCGAGTCCTCAAAAACTCCACAAAAATCCCCAATCAGTGCATTCAACTCGGTGCAAACACGATATGCACGGATCGATTTTCCTCATTTCTCAGGTGAGGACCCGACCGGTTGGATTTACAAGTGCGAACGTTTCTTTGAATTTAACCATATAGATGAGGATAGCAAAGTTAAACTAGCTGTGATGCATCTAGATGATAGGGCCATCTCATGGTTCCAATGGTTTGAGAAAAGCCAGAGTACTTTGTCATGGTCAGAGTTTATTTATGGAATTCAAATGCGTTTTGGTATAAATGCTTTCGAGGATCCCATGGGTGAACTGTCTAAATTGAAGCAAGTGACCTCTGTGAAGGCGTACCAGGAAAAGTTTGAGGAGCTGGCCAATAAAACTAAGGGACTTACTGAGGAGTTCTTTATTAGCTGTTTTCTAAGCGGCCTCAAGGATGAGATTAAAGCGGGTGTGCAGATGTTTCAACCCACAACCATCACCCAAGCTATTGGGCTGGCTAGACTGCAGGAAGAAAGTATTGAGGCTATAGCCCGTCGCTCGAGAATTTTCCCTTCCCCTAAACCAGCCATCAGTGGATGGCCCCCCTCTCCTGCCCCCTCCAGTTCTACATTACCTAAACCTTCTTTCCTTGGTGGAGCCAAACCTGAGACCAAGCCACAGATTACACCCACCACCAACCTAAATGCCCAACCAAACAACCCCACTCATGCAGCCCCCCGTAACCCTACCTTTCCTATTAAGCGACTGACCCCAAAGGAAATGGAATTGAGAAGGGAAAAAGGCCTATGTTACAATTGTGATGAAAAGTATGTCAGGGGCCATAGGTGTCAAAGCAGGCAGTTGTACCTACTTGTGGGGGATGACGATGACCCACCTATAGCTGAACCATGGGGGAAGTGGAGGAGGACCCACCATTAGGGACTGATATGCAAATTTCAATGCATGCTCTCTCTGGGAGTAATTCTTTCAGAACAATGAGGGTAGTTGGAAAAGTTAAGGGCAGGGCTATAACCATTTTGATAGACTCTGGTAGTACCCACAATTTCGTGGAGCCCGGAGTGGCCAAGAGTTCAGGCTGTTGGGTGGAGCCAACCTCAGTATTGCCGGTC
The DNA here is from genome assembly GCA_019656295.1 of Rhododendron mucronatum var. ripense. NCBI lineage: Eukaryota > Viridiplantae > Streptophyta > Magnoliopsida > Ericales > Ericaceae > Rhododendron > Rhododendron mucronatum. The sequence continues at coordinate 1,304,865 of BPLT01000026.1, forward strand.
ACTGTGGCAGATGGCACGAAGCTGAGCAGCAACGGAGTGTGCACAGCTTTCACATGGGAGATGCAAGGAGAAATTTTCACTGCTGAGGTGCGAGTCTTGGCTATAGGAGGGTGTGATATGGTGTTAGGAGTGCAATGGCTATCCACTTTGGGTCCTATACTCTGGGATTTCAAGAACCTCCAAATGCAGTTCCAAATTGCAGACCAACCTTTCCTACTCAAGGGCAACATCAGCTGTAAAGTGGAACATGTGGGCTCAAAACAAGTGGGCAAGACTTTACAACAAACCAACCAGGGTTATGTTTTTCAACTGTACAGCCTCACAGCATCAGTAGAAGAACCAGAGGTACACCCTGATATGGCTGCTATCCTACATAATTTTGAAGATGTGTTTATGGAACCAAAGTCCCTACCACCCCAAAGGGACATTGATCATAGAATTCCCCTCCAACAGGGCAGTGAACCTGTACATGTGAGACCATATAGATACCCATACATTCAGAAGAATGAAATTGAGAAGATAGTGAAAGAGATGCTGGACTCTGGCATTGTGAGACCAAGTGTTAGCCCATTTTCTTCACCGGTTCTCCTAGTCAAGAAAAAGGATCACACATGGAGATTGTGTGTAGACTACAGGGAGTTAAACAAGCTAACCATAAAAGACAAGTTCCCCATCCCCATCATTGATGAGCTCTTGGATGAACTTCATGGAGCTAAGGTGTTTTCAAAACTGGACCTCAGAGCTGGTTACCATCAGATTAGAGTGCATCCTGGGGACGTGGCCAAAACTGCTTTCAGAACTCATGAGGGCCATTATGAGTTTCTAGTCATGCCATTTGGGCTTACCAATGCTCCATCTTCCTTCCAAAGCTTAATGAATTCTGTTTTCAAACCTTATCTCAGAAAGTTTGTGCTTGTTTTTTTTGATGACATTTTGATCTATAGCACTACTTGGGAGGACCACCTGACTCACCTACAATCCGTCCTCCAACTATTAAGGGTCAACCAACTGTATGTCAAAATGTCCAAATGTGCCTTTGGACAGCAAACCATGGAATACTTGGGTCACATAATCTCAGGGGAAGGAGTTTCTGCAGATCCAGTCAAGCTAGAGGCCATGCAAAATTGGCCTACCCCTACAACCATCAAGTCACTACGGGGTTTCCTAGGCTTAACAGGTTACTACAGAAGGTTTGTACAAGGTTATGGGAAAATTTGTGCACCATTAACCCAGTTACTGAGGAAAGACTCCTTTGGATGGAATGAGGAAGCTGAAAGGGCTTTTCACACTTTGAAAACAACTATGGTCACTACCCCAGTCCTAGCCTTACCTGATTATAACAAGAGTTTCATTCTCGAATGTGATGCTTCAGGGAAGGGTATTGGAGCAGTGTTAATGCAGGAGGGCCACCCCATAGCCTTCATCAGCAAGGCATTGGCCCCTAAACACTTGGGGTTGTCCACCTATGAGAAGGAGTTAATGGCAGTCGTCTATGCTGTTAACAAGTGGAGTCATTACCTATTGGGAAGACACTTCATTATTAAGACTGATCATTTCAGTCTCAAATACCTACTGGATCAAAAAATTTCAACCACAATGCAGCAAAAGTGGCTGACAAAGTTGCTTGGGTATGACTATGAGATCATGTTCAAAACTGGGCAGGAGAACAAAGTGGCGGATGCACTGTCAAGATATGGGACTAACCAGGAACATAGTATTGCTGCTCTATCTATGGTCCAAACAGATTGGCTCAACAGTCTCAAGCAAGGGTGGCAAACTGATCCAACCTTAAAGGCCATCATTGAAGAACTGACTAATGACCCAACTACTCATGCAGGGTACTCTTGGTCTCAAGGAGTGCTTACATACAAGGGCAGATTGGTGGTGAGCTCTGATTCTCAACTCCGGGCACTAATTATGCAGGAGGTCCATGCCACTCCTGTTGGGGGACATTCTGGTACTGAGAGGACCTATAGAAGAGCAAAAAGGTCTTTTTATTGGAAAGGGATGAGGAAGGAGCTATTCACCTTTGTGGCAAACTGTGACACCTGTCAGAGAAATAAGACTGAGACAGTGGCATCCCCTGGGTTGCTACAACCCCTACCCATACCTGACAGAGTTTGGTCTGACATTTCAATGGATTTTGTAGAAGGGCTGCCAAGTTCCCAAGGCAAAACAGTCATATTTGTGGTGGTGGACAGATTGTCAAAGTATGCTCACTTCATTGCCTTATCCCATCCCTACACAGCAATAGTGGTAGCACAGTCCTTCATGGACACAGTTTTCAAACTGCATGGGATGCCCAAATCCATTGTTTCTGATAGGGATCCAGTGTTTACAAGTGGGTTTTGGAATGAACTCTTCAGGTTGCAAGGCACTAGGTTAAACCTCAGTACCTCTTATCACCCCCAAACGGATGGCCAAACTGAGGTGGTAAATAGATGCCTCGAGGTTTACCTAAGGTGCATGACAGGTGAGAGGCCTAGGGCTTGGGTTCAATGGCTTTCCCTAGCAGAATGGTGGTTCAACACAAATTACCACTCTGCTACACAGTTAACTCCATACCAGGTGGTGTATGGTCAAGTGCCACCCTCTCACATTCACTACATTCCAGGGGCTTCAAATGTGGCAGCAGTGGACCAGTGGGGGAATGATAGAGAAGTCACACTCAGATTATTAAAGGAACACTTATCTCAAGCTCAGAATCGTATGAAGCAGCAGGCGGACCAACACAGATCTGAGAGGCAGTTTGAAGTTGGGGACTGGGTTTTCTTACGTTTGCAGCCCTATAAACAGAGCTCTTTGCAATGCCGATCAAGCATGAAGTTGTCTCAAAGATTTTATGGGCCTTTCCAGGTGATAAAAAGGATTGGGCAGGTGGCTTACCAATTGGACCTACCCATTCACTCCAAATTACATCCTGTCTTCCATGTATCCCTTCTCAAGAAGAAGTTGGGATCTCATGTTGTTCCCCAACCAACCCTCCCTCCTGTGAGTGATGATGGGATTGTTGAACCACAACCAGTGACAGTTTTGGACAGACGTTTGGTGAAGTATAAGGGAAAACCTGCTACTCAATTTTTGGTCCAATGGTCCAACTCCTATCTGGAGGATGCAACTTGGGAATTTTATCAGCAGCTCCAAACTAAGTTTCCAACATTTCAACCTTGTGGACAAGGTTCATCTCAAGGGGGAGGGAATGATAGGCCAGCTACTACAAATAGCTTGTTGGGCTCACAACAGCAGCTGTTTCAGCCCAAGTTCCAAGCCAGTCCAAGCCAAGGTTTAGCCCAACAACTCAGTCCAGCTCAGTAGCAGTCCAGTCAGCCCAACAACTATTAATTATGCTAAATTAAGTAGTTAAGTGGTTGTTTAGAGTAATGGCTGAGATTAGTTAGTTTGTTGCGTGAGATTAGCTAGTTCTGGTATAAATAGTGAGAGGAGGTGAGAAGGAAGATATGAAATGAGAATCCAGTAAAGATTTGGGACGAGCGTTCCCTTTTCTGTAACCGTTTCCTCTCCAATCAATACAATCCACCATTTTCTTTCTATTATTCTTGTTTTGTTCTTGCTTCCTGTATCAAATTCAACTCGATTATCTTATCAGTAGCCGACATACTCTCACGACTACCAGTCAAATCCCTCTGCCAATTAAAGTGTGTCTCTCCCTCTTGGAGTTCCCTAATCTCTTCCCCCTTTTTCGCCAAAACCCATCTCAAACGAAACCCCCCAAGTCAAAAAACCCTCGTCGTTTCCGACTCTGAAGGTCTCTACTCCGCTGATTTCGCTGACGAAAATCCCGCAGCAAAAAAGCTTGATTTCCCCTCGGTCCAGTACTCCCACAAGTGGGTCAAGGTTTTGGGTTCCTGCAATGGCTTGCTTCTTGTTTATGACCAAGGTTATTCCCCGTTACTTTTGAATCCATCCACTAGAGAACGTAAGATGCTGCCCCCTTACCCTTCTTTTATGTTGAATTTGGCTCGTGAGGCGTTCATTGTTCTACATGGTTTTGGTTATGACTCGTCTACGAATGATTACAAGGTTGTGATGTTCTCTTGCTCGTATATTAACTTTGATTCTAAATCCTATGGCAACGGTGATGCTAATATTACTATGTGGTTGTCTATTCACTGAAAACTGATGCTTGGAGGAGAATTCAAGATTCCCATTATCATCCTTTGAGATGTCGTTCTGGGGTTTACTTTAATGAGCGTCTCCATTGGCTTTGTAAGAGGAGTGGTGGTTCGGAGGGTTCTTTAGTTATTGTTGCTTTCGATTTGTCAGATGGGATTTTCTGGGAAGTGCAGTTGCCTACTTTGTTTAGTTATTCCAAGATTTTGTATCATCACATGGCAGTTCTTGGGGGTTGTCTTTGTGTGATTGTCTGCCTGCCTAGTTTCTTTAATGAAGTTTGGATGACGAAGGAGTACGGGGTAAGAAAATCGTGGACCAAATTTACGATTAATAGTGAGATGTTGTGGGTAGATTTGTTGTGTTTGTTGGCAGATGACGAAATACCGAAGGATATGTACGGGAGGAAGTGGACCAAGATAAATTGGTTGTGTACAATCCGAAAAAGAGAACACTGAGGGACATGGTGGTTCATGGCATTCCTTTTAATTTTGAATACGGGGGCACCTATGTCGAGAGCCTTGTCTCTCCTAATCATGGAGGAGGGATTGAGAGAAATGAATGAGGAACTTCTTCAGGTAGTTTTTGTGAAATGCAAATGAATCTATGCCTTCTTATTTCATGCAAATCCATATATCCCTTATTGATACTTATACAACTTTGCTAGTTTGAGTTATAAGGTGGTGCATTGGTTGGTGATGTAAGTTGAACTTTGATTGTTGCCTTTTTATCATACAGAAGTTGCTGACACCCACATCCAAATGGTTGGGGTCTAACGACTCTAACCTAAAAAGCATGAGATCTTATTGATTGGTTTCATATCTGTATCATGTCCATAGGATTTAAAAATTAGCTATGCTTATGCACGAAGTATGTGGGGTACTGTCTGGATACTCTTATGTCATGTACCGAAATTTCCATGAAAGTGAGATTATAGCCGTTCCAAAGTACATCGACGAAGTCAGAATTTTTAACTAGGGGTGGCAAACACAGTTAATTGGTGATAAGAGCTATTGCACCACTGTGCATTCTGACTTCCTATTTGATCTTAAATTTTTGAGTTCCAAAGTTTACTATATGAGGCTAATAACAATATTAACCTTTCAAGTTGAGTATTTATATGATGATTAACTGTAATAGTTGAGTTATACAAAACTAATTGTAAATTATCCACCATGGTAATCGTCTGATGCCAAAGGAATTGTACTTTTGAATCTCAGTTCCGACAAAGGACCATTTGAAGAGTATTTCTGCTTTGGAGCTCGTAATTCATTAAAAATGAAGAGTTACTGTGTAGTTTTCTTGTATTAAATTAGAAGAAATGCGTCTATATAACTTGGCAGTAAATTGACAAAATACTAGTTGAACAAGAGAATTTTTGTTAAATCACTGAGGTGGCACCCTCTCCTACTTGCCCCCTTGGCTTCACCATTGCTTAAGTAGCAGTCAAGTGCAATAATTGGCAGTAAATACATGTTTCAAATTTCCAACTCTTTCCTTACATCGTAGAGATTAGAATTAAAGTTAGGATAGACAATATGAGGATAATTTGCAAATGTGGTTCCTGGCCTTCTGGGCTTATGGTTCTTGTAAATCTCTTAACCCTCCCTTGGTTGACAACACACCAGGATCTTAAAGTTACGATTCTTGCCGACCTCTTTATCATTTACAGAGTTGCTTTGAATGTTACAATCGATTTTTGTATTGGTGGTATCTCTATCCATTTCTCTCTTTTGACTAAATTGTGTTTGGCATCTGACTTTTGGTGGCTGCAAGGTAAACATACCTTCCATATCTTGCATCATCTCACGTATAGTGTTGACTGTGGAGCTGGGTTGTTCAAATGTGGTTCGAGAACTTAACCGGTATCAAAACGTGTTCAACCGTAAAAAATATTTTGCTCACCCGAGGTTCCTGGTTTTGTGGAGTTCGGATATTGGAGACAGTTGGAAATTATTCGACTTCTCAGATATCTGGGCTTCTGGATCCACCAGATACTATATTTACTCTCTTACCAAAAAAAAAAAAACTAGTGTCTTGTCCAGAAGATTGCGACAAGTGTACCAACCCCACTTAGATTTTTGCGCAACCAACTTCTGAGAAGTACTCGCTCCTTGCAAGATTTCAACTTGTATGGCGGAATGGATCATAGAAGAAACTACAATGAAGTTCATGAAATTTGTGGACAGAGCTTTGCTATGGTATCGCAAGGGAGGATTCCTTTACGTAGGTTACGGCTCAGATAACGACCCGTCCAACCTGGTTGAATTCTCATCCTGGCCTTCTGGACCTATGATTCTTGCAAATCTCTTAACCGCTCCCTTGGTTGACAACACATCAGGTTCTTAAAGTTATGATTCTTGCCGACCTCTTCATCATTTGCAGAGTTGCTTTGAATGTTACAATAGATTTTGTATTGGTGGTATCTCTATCCATTTCTCTCTTTTGACTAAGTTATGTTTGGCATCTTACTTTTGGTGGCTGCAAGGTATACATATCTTCCATATCTCGCATCTTCTCATGTACAGTGTTGAGTGGAGCAATCAACCCAATGATTTTGCTCACCCAAGGTTATTGGTTTCGTGGAGTTTGGATATTGGAGACGGTTGGCATTTATTCGACTTCTTGTGTGGAGAGTGTGGGGACTTGTTTGGGCGCTTGGTTGGTTCCTACTCCAAGAGTGGTTTGTCATGGATGTTATGTGTTTTGGTGACTGGTATTAGATGTTGTGTCTTGTGTAGTCTTGACCTAGTCTTCACATCCTTGTTGTTTAGTTCTTAAGTTTCCTCCATTAGTTGTCAGTGTTATGTTTCTAAATATGACTTCTTTAAATGATAAATGAAGGTCTTTTGTCGCGTTTAAACTGTATTAAGTTTATTTTGTTTATGTTTTTTAGTTGATATCATACAAAATTTCATGAAACCGATGACCATTCCAGTGAGTAACAAGCTTGATGCTAAGGTTTGGCTTTGTTAATGGTCAATCTCGATAGAATTGCTTATTTACGTGTGAATTGATCTTGAATTGGTTTGAACGATCTAAAAACTAGTTACTCCAGTAATACTAGTGGAAGGAGAACTATTTCTTTTGTTTCCAATGGCAGTGGCGTCCGAGGAAGGCAGAACCCCCCTCCCCAAGACGTTACTGACGTACTCTCTCGACTACCCGCCAAATCTATTTGTTGATTTGATTCAAGTCCGTTTCTCGCTCATGGAAACTGGTAATCTCCGAACCCCGTTTTGCCAAAACACACCTCAATTGAACCATTACCAAGCCTGATAAAATCCTTTTACATTCCGACTCTTGCCATCTCTACTCCGTGGAATACTCTGATATACCAATTGCAACAAAGCTTGATTCTCAAGTCAGCAGTTCGAGCTTGTAGGCTGTGCATTGGAAGGTTAATTGCTCAATATATGGGCCAAGAGAGATTGTATTTATCCAAAATGCGACGAAGAAAAGATCAAGATGGCGGTTTGTGGCGTTCTAACTCACTCTTATGATAAGAGTCTTATCCTATCCAACAGAGGAAAAGATCAAGGGATGTGGCGGTTTGTGGCATTCGAACTAACGACAACTTTTTCTGAATATGATCAAAATCTGGAAATGATTTGTACATCTAACTATTGATTTGAAGAGAGTATTTTCCATGCTTAACTACTCTATTTATTGACACAGTAACTGTCCTAAAAATCTGACTCAACAACATCCTTCAACAGCAACAACTACCTGATCACCTCACAGTTTGAGAGTTTCTTCATTCTAGCTTAAGCATCCCTTCAACAGCATCAAGCTTTAGATCATCCATGATCACATCATCCTCATGATGTCATTTAGGGGTGTGCAAAAAATCCTTTAACCCACCAAATGGACTCAACTTGAGCCGACGATCCGCACCAGCACCCGCGGATGGAGAGTGTGAACAGGTTTTTGTTGGGCAGGTGATAATATGTGTGGTCGTGGGTTGGGTTGACTGTGAGTTAAATCTTCTTAACCCGTTACATATTTCTGTGTTGGAAACTATCATGCACTTTGCCTTAAAATTTTGAAAATTTTAGTTTGGTGAAACTTTTATTACCCAACGTCGAATGATTCGAAGAGTTTGTACAAATGACCTTTGTTTATTTTGTCTCTCGATTTTTGATTATCTCATTATACATTCTTTTATGTTATTTTGATACTTGGTACCTGCCTTAATTCGCTGTTTGAAAAATTCAATCGACTCGTCGGCTTTGCGCCTGTAAGGGTTAAGTATGGATTTCTGGCTATGATGTCACAGTCCGGTTTTGAGGCATTCATGCACCTTTTCTTTCAACCGTTGCATTATATTATAGATTGTGGCTATATATTGTGGTAAGTATGTCATACATCGTGGTATGTGTGATAATACATTGGCCTTTCAAAAAAAAAAATGTGATAATATATTGTGGTAAATATAGTCATACATTGTGGTAAGTATGACATGCCCAAAAAAATCATAAAACTACCTTGTTTTTTGAGTGGTTTTGATCTAATTGCTGAGATTTATATATTTTTTAATTTGAAGGTTCACATTTATGGGGCATCCATACCCCAATATCACTATGGGGCATCACATAAAAATTTGTCAAGTACGGGTCAAAAATATTCAAACCCACCAATTACAAAATGCTTGAGGATTTTCCCCATATCGCCCCAACCATCTCCGTCGCCCTTATTTAGTTACTCTATCAGTTCTAATTTCTTTGTCTAATTTGGAGAATATAACTTTTTAAACAACAAAATTATTGCGCCTATAAATGCTCAACTTTTCAAAAGTTGTCCTCCTAACTTTTTGAAAAAGATCACTTTATTTCAAATGGTAAGGGACAAAAATGGAATTTTTTCTTAGTTTTTGGTTCCTTCTTCAAAAGTGGAAAAGCATTTTGGAAATAAGCAAAAATCAAAAAGTGTACAGATAAATTTGGGACGGGGAAGTATTTGGTCCATCTGATAGTCGGATCCTCAAATCTGGTCCAGACCAATTTGGTGCATTTTTTTTTATTCGAACCGTCCAAAAAAGTTTTAAACGATCCAAATTAATGTTTGGGATGTTTAGAATATTTTTTAATAAAAATTTACATGATTTAAAAAAACAAATCTGAACTGTTTAAAATATTTTTGGACGATTTTGATGAAAAAAATGGACCAAACTAGTCGGTCCAAACTTGACCGAATCCGACCAGTCTTTTTTATCAGGAGCTTAACGTAATCATTATTCTGTTAAAGTAGTTACGAATCCATAACTTTCCCATCATCACTGCCTTCCTTGCGGTTACAAAATAATTTTCCACCGCCATACACCTGAAAACACTTCTCCACCACCAAGCTCCACCGCATTGCGGCCATGTTCGACAGTGGAACCCTTCCCCAGGAAATGATCACCGACATACTCTCTCGACTACCCGTCGAATCCCTTCGCCGATTCAAATGCGTTTCTCCCTCGTGGAAAACCTTGATCTCTTCCCCCTATTTCGCCAAAAGCCACCTCAACCGAACCAAAACCCTAAAGAACCCTGATAACCTCCGTAAAAAAATCCTCATCATGGCCACAATCTCTACTCCGTTGACCTCGCCCACACAACTCCGACGGCCACAAAGCTTAGTCTCCCTACGGTGGAACAATGACTACAATATCAGGTACGCGTTGTGAACTCCTGCGATGGTTTGGTGCTACTTTCCATTCAATGCGGCTCCGAGTTGTTCTTGTTGAATCCATCCACCAGAGAGTGCAAGAAACTCCCCGTATTTCCTGTTAAGAAAATGTAATTTGTAATCTTCTAGAATAATGTAGAATAAGTATTTAAATATCTAAGTTAAAATAATAAGAAGTGTGTAGAAGTAATAGATGCACTAGAAGATATTTATATGGAATAGCCTAGAAGTTGTGAGAGATATTTTGTAATTAATCACATGGATAGAATTAGGTGATTCTAGAAGATGAGAGATCTTTCATGTAATTAAGCACATGTGCTTATCTCTAGACAATTCAAGAGAAGTGTAGGATGGTAGAAGTGCTCCATAAATAGAGCTTTGTTGTACTCATTTTAATGGAATGAAATCTAATTAAAGCCTTGCATAACTTGTCATTATAACACCTCTCACTCATCCTTTCTTGTCCAATTTACTTCAAAATCTAACCTAGCACCCCAACATTTCCATGTGTAGTCGATTCCGCTGATTATTTCGACGAGAATCTATACGGTGTGGTATATGATTCTTCCACGGATGATTACAAGGTCGTGATTGTCTCCTCCGCATCCTCCGCATCGTTCCCGAGGACTGGCGCTTCAATTATGGCCGTCTATTTGCTGAAAACGGATTCTTGGAGGAGAATTTAGGACACGGATTTTTACGTTGAGGCGGCGTACAGAGGTAGGGTTTTTGTTAATGGGTGTCTCCATGGAATTTGTTGGAGGGATGGTTGTAATGAGATTGTTGCTTTCGATTTGTCAGATGAGGTTGTAAGGGATGTTCCACAACCAGCTTGGTATTGTGGAATTGGATCCGAGATTATGCCTTATCGCGTTGCAGTTGTCGGGAGTTGTCTCTGTTTGTTGACGAGCGGGTGACTGATTTGTGGAAGATGAAGGAGTATGGGGTACAAGAGTCATGGACAGAATTTAAGATCCGGTCCGTATTGTTAAAAGCTAATTCGTTGTGTTTGTTAGTAGAAGACGAATTATTGTTGAAAACCACTCCGGGGAGAGGACTTAAGCAATGAGTTGTCTACAATTCGCAAAAAGACACAGTGAGGAACATGGGGGTTTGTGGCATTCCGGATGAGTTTTCGTTTCAGGGCAGCTACATGGAGAGCCTCATCTCTCCTCATCGTGGAGGAGGGATTGGGAGGCAATGAATCTTCAGGTATTTCGGTGAAATACAAGTGGCTATTGACTTCTTTTTTGATATTTCAACCTTTTAGGAAGTTGCTCATCATATTCATAGATGTGTTATAGATGTGTTACGGGGATGTTGTCAGGTGGTTCATGCTCCAAGAATGGTTTATGGATGTTCTGTTTTGGTGATAGGTATTAGAATGTGTAAGCTCTTGTTTCTTGTGTTGTCTTTACCTATCTTTACATCCTTTGCTTTATTCTTGTTTTAGCTAGGTTTCTCCATTAGTTGTCATAGTATGTTCCATTTATGACTTCTATTAATGATAGATGTTGTCCATTTTGTTGTGTTGAAATTGTACTCAAATAGAATTTGTTAATCTCCGTTAGTAGATTTCAAACAAAAGTTTTGTTTCATGGAGTTCGGATATTGGAGCTGGTTGAAAATTATTCGACTTCTCATTGGTTACTGGTAGTAGATGTTGTGTTGTGTCTTGTGTAGTCTTGACCTAGTCTTTACATCCTTCTTCTAGTTTAGTTCTTTAGTTTCCTCCATTAGTTGTCAGTGTTATGTTCTAAACACGATTTCATGAAACCGACGACCATGCCAGTGAGTAACTTTCTTTGTTTCATGTTCGAGAAAGCTTAACAAGCTTGATGTTAAAGGTTTGGCTTCATTAATGGTCATTCTCGATCGAATTGCTTGTTTACTTTTGAATCGATCTTGAATGGGTTAGAACGATCTAACAAATAGTTACTCCAATAACACTAGTATAACGAGAACTATTTCTTCAGTTTTTTAAGTTTGTACTCCGATGGCAGTGGCGGCTGAGGTGGAACCCCTCCCCAAGAGGTTGCTGAAAAGGCAAAACCCTCCCCAAGAGGTTGCTGAAAAGGCAGAACCCTGCCCAAGAGATCATCACTGACGTACTCTCTCGATTACCTGTCAAATCTATTTGTTGATTCCAGTCCGCTTCTTGCTCTTGGAAAACCCTAATCTCCGAACCCCATTTTTCCAAAATGCACCTCAATTGAAGCATTACCAAGCCTGATAAAATCCATTACATTCCGACTCTTAGCATCACTACTCCATGGAATACTTCAATATACCAACTGCGACATAGCTTGATTTTGCTTTGTGCTTCATCCACAACCTAACCGTTGAAAAAGGTTGATTTACCCCGAGCGTAGGGCTAGGTTGTTGTCAGCATAAATACCGGAAAGTCCGGGATCGTACCCACTGAGATAATTCCTTATAGCTTGCCAGGATTTTTAGGTGTAAAAGTTTGCGGCGTTTAGGCGGCCAACTTTTGGTTTTGCTTTTACGGTGATGAGAATGCTCTAATAGAAAAGACTAGGAATTGAGTTTTTACTAAGTTAAAACAAGCAGCAAGGCGTTGGAATGACTAACGCCCGGGGATTAAGTCATCCAACCATTCTCAAAGAAAACTCGGTTGAATAGCACGGCATAAGCTATCAACCGGAAAATTTAGCGGTGAAACTAATGAAGACTAGAAATGTAACATGGAAAATAAGTGAGCTCTTTAGTTCTTTTGGTAAACACGAACCGAGACATCACTCCGGAACCATGTGAGCGAGCACATGATCACCGGAGATTAACATCAGCAACTTTTGTTACATAAAGGCCGAACACTGCTCATTTTCCACATCAAACTTTAAGTCGAGAGTTGAGAAAGGCAAGATAAACTTAAATCTCAAAGCGTTAATCACCCCGATGCCAAGCCTAATCAACTACTCACACATATTTAAAAGACTAGAAAGCATGCTGAAATTAACAAACATGTTTAACCGATAGATTTGAGAATAAACTTGATTTATATAAAGATCCAACCCGGACGAACAAGTTTAAGAAACGAGAAAACAATAAACGAGAGTTGCTTACTTGAGTTCTCGAAGAAATTAACACAAAAGCTTAAAAGAACATTAATGCAGGAAAGACTAGAAATTGTAATGAGCTAGATACAAAACAGAGAGATGAAGCCCCTATTTATACAAAATGGGTTTCTCTCTCTACAAATATCTGAAAAACATACTACTAAAGGCAACTATTCCATAAGTGGAAAGCCCAAAAAGAAACAAAATATCTGGCCAAAGGCTTGTGGTATCGATACGGATTAAGCAAAGTATCGATGCCATAAACCTAAGTTCAACAGGACCATCTCCCGAAGCGCTCCCGTATTGATACGGATTAAAGCCGTATCGACACAATATCAGGTCTTCAAAGAAAACTAAATGGTATCGATACGGCCATTAATCCGTATCGATAAGCGTAGCTTAATTCCAGAACTCTAAGCCAACCTCCAAAACTCGGCACCCGACGGCTCACTGCCTTGGCCAATGCTCACTTGAACTCTCTTGGGGGATTGGCTTCCTATCAAAATACACCTCTTAAGGGTGTTTTACCTGAAACACTCAACAAACTACCTTACAAGCATTATTTAATAAAAACGACAAATTATAACTAATAATGCTACTAAACAACGGACTTAAGCACCGCAATCCAGCTATCAAAGGTGCTTATCACTTTGGCCGCATTCTCTGCTTGAGAATCGAAGAAACTACCTGGACTTGCCTTATGCAAGGTGGTTGTATCACCAGTTATGATACATATATATATATATATATATATATATATATATATATATATATATGTGTGTGTGTGTGTAGTATGTACGTATATGGGAATCGATATGGAGATTTGTAATGATTCTAATACTGTCGTCAGTGTCTATTCACCAAAAACTGAGTAATTCTTGGAGGAGAAAACAAGATTCTCCTGATGTCTATGACAGTGACCTCTTTCCGAATTGTTTGGTTTTGTGATTCATGTGTGTCCTCATTGGCTAGCTACTATGCGTTCTAATCGTCTTTGGATGGTTGTTTCGGTTTGCTTGCTCCAAATGGTCATGTTTGGATGATGGAGGGATAACATCTACGGCACAACTGCTGCGTTTATCGGGAAACTGGGAAGTTTTTTTTCCTCAGAAGGGCAAAGAGAGAATGTGTTCATCCAATGCGATGAAGAAAAGATCAAGGTGGCGGTTTGTGGCGTTCGAACTGGAGTAATTCTTATCCTATGCAACAGAGAAAAGACCAAGGGGTGTGGTGGTTTGTATCTGGAAATAATTTCTGCATCTAACTATTGATGAGAGTATTTTCCTCTTTACATAGAACAACTACTCTATTTATCGACTCAGTTTGAGAGTTTCTTCATTCTTAAGCATCCCTTCATCAGCATCAAGCTTAGATTATCCATGATCATGATCCCATCATCATCGGGATGTCATTTAGGGGTGCACAAAAAATCCTTTAACCCACCGGATGTACTCAGCCTGAGCTGACGACCTGCGCGAGTACCCGCGGATGGAGAGAGTGAACGGTTTTGTTGGGTGGGTGATAATCTGTGTGGTCGTGGGTTGGGTTGACTGTGAGTTAAATCTTCTTAACCCCACTATGAACACTATCTAACCCGCTATATATTTATGTGTTGCAATCAATAGTCCATTGAAGTTTGGCGCAAAATTCATAAATGCGATTTTTTTTAATAAGGACAGAAACTTGACGCAAAACTCATAAATGCGATTTTTTTTTTTGAATAGAGACAAAAGGTGCACTTTTTCAGAAAGTGAAAAAAAGTGTTAGCAAACAAATGTCCCAATTTGTTTGTCTAGTTTGTGGAATATAATTTTTTTAGAAAACACAATCATTGCGCCTATAAATGTTCAACTTTTCAAAAGTTGCCCTCCTAACTAATTGAATAAGATCACTTTAGTTCAAATGGTGAGGATAGAAAGGGAATTTTTTTAGTTTTTGGTTCCTTAGAGCATTTTCACTCCTTCCTCAAATTTGAACTCAAACTCAAATTTGAATAAAAATCATCCAAAATACCACTTCTCTTCTTTCTCAAACTCATACCAAATTTACTCAAATTTCTCCCCAAATTTGGTTTGAATCAAATCCTTACTAAAATTTTGAAAGTTATTTTCTCTCCCTCAAATTTACAATTATGCCATTTATGAAACCTTTATAAAAATTTATGCCTAGATTTGCATTTACTCATTGGATTGCTTTATACCAAATCAAGTTTTTACTCAACTTTAGGTAAAAAATTGAGTAAGGAGTGGAGATGCTATTAGGGTGTGTTTCACAAACTAAAATAAGAATATTATTTAAAACTTTTTTAATTAACGGTGATTATTACGAGAGAATGGCGCGCCTTTCTCGTAGAGTGAAAAATAAGTACAGTACTTAAAAAATAAAAACGTTAATAAAACAAGGCTTTCGTCTTAGAAAGTGGACAAAAAAAATTGGAAGGATTGAGTATTTGGTCAATCTGAGTGTCTTTAATTATCAGAGGCTTCGGTAGGCCGAAACACGTAATTATGATTCTGTTAAAGTAGTTACGAATCCATAACTTCCCCATCATCATCACGAGTTTTTTTTTTTTTTTTTTATAATCAAACTAGCCTCTTTTTTAAAATAATTGGCTGGAATACTCTAATTTTTAAACTATTTTTAAAACTATTCGGTAGAGCCACTTCAATAAGCGCTACCCGAGTAGCGCCATTACAATTGGCACTATATGCCATGTGGCGATGTGGCGATGTGCTTACATGTATGACATGACTAATGCCACTTGAAGTAGTTCTACCTAATAAGGTAACGCTACTTGAAGTAACTTTACCTAATTAGATAGCACCATCTCAAGAAGCTATACTCAGGTAGCGTCATTTCAACTGGTTCTACCTTATATAAAATAACATCCAGACCTCGGCTTATATCATTTCTCATTAATTTGATCACTTTGATCACTTGTCTTGTGAATATTCCCTAAAATGTGACTAACAACAACGAAAGTAAAATCGTTAAAAAAATTTGCGAACCACGTTTGTAATGTAAAATATTTGACCGTGACAATGTGATTAGCGGAAACTATTGTATTTATGTTTAAGAGAAGATGGATTGACAATAACTACTTTGCTTAAAATTGGAAAAAAAATGATTGCCCGTAATATAATAACTCACTCCGTCTCTAAATAAGTGTCCGGCGCACAAATATAGACCTTGCAAAAGATGTATGTTTTTTGTTAAAAGATCTAAATTTTTTTCACAATCTAATAGAACTCATTGCTATCTATTCATTTGTGAAAAAAATTTGATTTTTTTAACGAAACAAATGCATATTTTTAAAGGTCTAAGTTTGCACGCCGGACACTTATTTAGAGACGGAGGGAGTAATTTATATAGAAAAATGTTGATGCACTTTGGAAATTCCTTAGGGTTTTATTAACTTCACTGAAAAAAATTATATTTATACACCCATTTTCAGCTTGATTAAATTTGTTCATGCTTTTTCACCTTTACTCAATTACTTCAGCCTTATTCAATAACTGCAGCCTTTTTCACTTTTATTCAAATCGTTCAACTTTTTTTAGCCCTGTTCAATACATTCAGCCTTTCAGCCTTCATCAATTCCTACAGTTTTTTCTGCCTTATTCAAATCGTCGAGCTTTTTTCAATCTCATTCAATGCGTTTAGTCTTTTCAATTGCAGACTTTTTGATTCTTTCAGCTTTTTCAGCCATCATCAATTCATACAACTTTTTTCAACCTTAATAAATTTGTACAGACTTTTTAAACCATCTTTGTTCCATTGTCATTTTATACAGCTTTATTCATGTAGACAGTATTAAGCTTTTATATAGCCATATTGATATACAACTTTTTTTGGTGCCCTACTAGCTCTTGTCTTATTGGATCCCATTGAGGGTATGATCTAGGTATTGGCCAAAGTATCTATCTATAAATTATCTTTCAACTTCTACGTTTTTGTGTAATAATCCTTAATCGTGAGATAGTTCTATCATATGGCAAACAGAGGAGCAAGTTCTAGGGTCTGGATACTTCCCAAGTTCAAGGATCCATATTGGTAGACAAAAAAGAACCAGCCCGAAAGACTATTATGTTGGCATTCCACAGCTTTGAAAGAAAGAAGAAAAATATGCCTAACATGTCCTACAGCTACGACCTTCACTGTATCTTTAGCTGAAACTTTTACATAAGACTCCACAACTGGTAAGGTTCTAATTTATTAATATCTAAACCGACCCATACTTATCATTTGACGAACATAACATAACTGAAAAGCCTTCCGAAGGATGCGCGGTTCTTGATATAATATTTTATCTCACCAATTACATCTACAGGTATTTGAATGTCTAAGGACACCTCATGCAAACACCATATGATCTCAAAAATTACATATGTAGGTATTTAAATATTTCCAATTAACCTAAACTTCAAAGCTCAATCACCACATGGCATAGCACTATAACGATTAAAATTCACCACACTAAACTATAGTTACTTGAAATTTATACCAATCAAGAATAAATAATGCCAGTAGAGCATACGCAAGTCATACTATTTTTTTCGTGTTTATACTGGCAATATTATAACATGCTTCCCGTAATACCGTAACAATTTGTCTCCTCATTGCCCCATATTTTCGAACACATGGTATGTGACAAAATCATGACATTGTGGTAGCTAATTCTCCCTAACCCAATCTACCAAGATAGCTAATTCTCCATGCTAGTTAAAGTCTCCTACTTGTAGCCCTTTGGTTAAGTTGGCTCAACCATATTACGCATACAAAAATTTGCGTAAGTACAAACCTATACAAGCAGATATTACCAGCACATACTAACTGATCAATCATGTGCAAGTAATGGCTATCAACAAGGCTGTGGGTGGTGTACGGATGGGGGTGCCAGTGGTAGAGGCCGTGGTTTGGTTACGGCACCAAATGGCTATTATTTTCGGCATCCACTCATATAATTTAGCCTTCTTTCACAAACAAATTTGTACCCTAACCAATGAGAGAGAAAGAGAGGGAGAGAGAGACATATGGTGGGATTGCAATCACGAAAGAGAGTGGACGACGGAGTGTGGCTAGTGTTTTAGACGGAGTCCGTTGAATCACCGGCCGGTGAGATCCCAAAAGGGGACATGAGAGATTGCAGAGGGGAGGAGACCAGAGATCGCAGAAGAGATAGGTAGAAGAAGCGTCTTTTGAGTTAGCGGTATAGAAGCCCTAGTCTAAAGCATTAGAGCCATTTGAGATAGTGTCGCTTGAGTAAGCTGAAGTATCTCAACTTTGGTACCGTCACTTGAAATCTCTCTGCCGAGTAATTTTTAAAATAGTTTGAAAATCAAAGTATTTCGGACAATTGTTTTTAAAAAGAGAAAAAAGAGACTAGTATGATAAAAAAAAACTCCATCATCACTGCATTCCTTGCGCTATTACCAAATAATTCCCCACCGCATAGACCCAAAAAAAAAAAAAAAAAAACCCCTTCTCCACCCTCAAGCTCCACCGCATTGCAGCCGTGTCACACGGCGGAACCCTTCCCCACGATATGATCACCGACATACACTCTCGACTGCCCGTCAAATCTCTTTGCCTATTCAAATGCGTTTCTCTCTCATGGAAAACCCTAATCTCTTCCCCCTATTTCGCCAAAACCCACCGCAACCGAACAAAAACCCTAAAAAACCCTAGAAACCTCAATAAAAAAAAAATCCTCCTCATGGTCGACAATCTCTACTTTGTAGACCTCGCCCACACAAATCCTACCGCCACAAAGCTTATTCTCCCTACGGCGGAACAACGACTACAGCGTCAGGTACGCGTTGTGAACTCCTGCGATGGTTTAGTGCTAGTTTCCATTCGATGCGTCTCCGAGTTGTTCTTGTTGGATCCATCCACCAGAGAGTGCAAGAAACGCCCCGTCGATTCTGCTAATTATTTCGACTCGAATCTATACGATTCTTCCACGGATGACTACAAGGTCGTGATCCTGTTCCCAGGGTGGTGTTCAACAAGAATTTGTCTTCCAACCAAGCTTTAAACAACCTGGACCGGATCTTAAATTCTTTAGGGTCGTGGACGGAATTTAAGATTCTATCTAGGTTGTTTAAAGCTCAGTTGTTGTTGTGTTTGTTAGTGGGAGATGAATTCTTGTTGAACATCACTCCGGGGGAGAGGACTTAAAGCAATGGGTTGTCTACAATTCACATAAAAGGCACAGTTAGGAACATGGGGTTTGTAGCATGCCGGATGAGTTTTCGTTTCAAGGCAACTATGGAGGAGGGATTGGGAGGCAATGAATGAGAAGCTTCTTTAGGTATTTCGGTGAAATAGGTGAAATACAAGTGGCTATTGACTTCTTTTGTTGATAAACATTTGTGCCAGCTTCTATATTTCAACCTTTTTGGAAGTTGCACATCATTTTAATAGATGTTGTCAAGTGGTTCACAACGCACCAAGAATGGTTTATGGATGTTTTGTTTTGGTATAGGTATTAGAATGTTTAAGGTCTTGTTTCTTGTGTTGTCTTTACCTATCTTTACATCCTTTGCTTTATTCTTGTTTTAGCTAGGTTTCTGCATTAGCTAGGTTTCTACATTAGTGGTCATAGAACGTTCCATATACGACTTCTTTTAACAATAGATGTTGTCCACTTGTTGTGATGAAATTGTATTCAAATAGAATTTGTTAGTCTCGGTTAGTTGATTTCAAACAAGTTTTTATCAATCCAATAAGGATTCGAGCAACTTGTTTTGTTTTTTCATGTTCGAGCAAACTCAAAAAGTAAAAAGCTTCATGTTTAGGTTTGGCTTTGTTATTTAATGGCCAGTTTTGGTCAGACTGCTTGTCCACTTGTTGAATTGATCTTGATTTGGCTTTAAATGATCTTAATATGTTGATTTGTATTTTGTCATACTTTAAAGTTTGAGTAGCTTGATTGGTTTTGCAAATACAATATATAAGTTCGATTAGTTGAAACGTCAGATTTAATGGATACGGATTTAAAAAATGTGCATCCGGCTTCTCTGCCTCTGCAATTGCATTTTGGTTATCCATCTTGGCAATTGGTTTCTAAAAGGACTTTTTCCTGTGGAGATCTATTCTTTTCGAGATTCTAAAAAGACTTTTTCCGGTGGAGATCTATTTTTTTCGAGAAGAATTTTTCAACAAATCTGAATCATTGGAAGCACTTTTGTCGACTGGAATTACATGGATTTCTCTCTGCAGTACAACCTAGACTGCAGAGAAGCCAGATTCCAAATTTTATTCATCTTCTGATCATGCATGTACACCACACTAAACAGTTTGGAGGACAAAATATCTTTTTTGGTCATGGCATACAATCAAATCATGATGCTTTTGAACAACACTGATGCAATTCCTCGTGGGCTTTTTGTTACTTTGTCTATTTGTGTAGATAATCACTTACGAAATAAGAATATATGATTCATACACAGCTAGGTAATTGATTATTTTTATTTAAATTGAATGTTTCACACGAATACTAAATAAAAAAAATTATGTAACCAAACTAATTGCTTTGCTCTGCTTATTGAGTGTCTCTCAAACAGATAAGAGATCTAACGATAACTAAATGGGCACTTATTGCCTTTTGGTTTGTGAAGGACAAGAAATAAAACGAATGTAAATCTTTTACTTCAGTTTGTGGAAAATGTTAATTCACTCATAAAAATGGTGAGATGCAATGAGAAAAAAAAAATCAATAGAAAATGGACTCTTTTTTAAATTATTTCATTTGCCATAACTTCTGATTATTTCTCATCTTTTTTTAGTCTTGAACAAGTGAGAAAAAATTTCTTTATTCTTTTCCCATCCTTTCTCTAAATGCAAAAGGAGATCATCCAGGGTTCATGCAGCAATGTTCGACTTTTTTCCAGCCAGACAGATACAAGACTTGGGTATCATGATACAACTCACATCAATGTGTGGCAAAACATGTCACTCCCGTTTTAGGGGCGGGGAGACAATTGAAGTGTACATCAAGTCATCAATCATACTGGCTAGCCATACAAAGGTTGAAATTCCACTAGCTCAGCAAGGGGGAGCGGACCTTTGAAGTCAGCTCAAGCGGTTTGTACTTTTTCGATTTCAAAAGATTTGAAATTTGAGGTGTTAAGTATTTAAGTCAACTAGCTTATCTTTTCTATGGAATGGTCTTCCCAAATTTCTTCCTGGTGGAGGCATCTGAGAAGGGGATCCAATCTCCCCGTATCTTGTTGTATTATGCATGGAAAGACTATCTATTCTAACTAGAAATGAAGTGCACAATATCCCCGATGGTATATGGTTATTTGCTAAAGCTGATGGTGATAATTCTGATTCCATTATGGAAACTCTTAGTTCCTCTTGTTTGGCTTCTAGCCAATAGTAGAAGAGGTGAGGTTACTGACTTGAGTCTTTGTCTTATCCATGACTTTGGGGTTCCCCTCCTCCATGACAGAGCTTCTAAGAGACAATACGAGTATATTATTGAGAAAATACAGGAAAAACTGTTGGGTTGGAAAGCTTTTCTTTACCTGTGAGCATTTGTGAAAACATAACCATGCTCAGTAGAAATTTTCTGTCGGGGGACTCATCTGGGTAGAAAAAAGTACATCTCATTATTTGGGATAATGTTTGCAAACTTAAGAGCAATGGAGGCATTAGTAAATCTAGAGAAAACAAGTTAGCCTTTCTTTGGAAGCATGGCTGAAAATTAAATAATGAGAAGAAACCTTTTTGGTTTCAACTTATTTGTAAGTAATACTTGAGCAACCATGATTTCAATGACTGGCCTATGAATAGGAGGGCATCCACGTATGAAAGAGCATTATTTAGACTAAACATGTCGTCTAAAAAGGTCTCAAATGGATGGTTGGAAATTGGGATGATATCACCATGGGGAAGGATTGGTGGTGTGGTAATACAACTTAGGGGAAACCAACCCCAATTCTCTCTTTGTTGAGGAAACTCTTGGTAATTCTATCACTAAAGCAAAGGAATGATTGGCTAAACTGCAACAGGTCATTGGTCAAGCTGAGATTAAGAAGGTGATGTAACTAACTATCCCCAAAATTGCTCTTATTGTATATACTACTTGCTTACTTGATAATAGCAGAGGTATGTTTAGTATGAAATCTGGATACAATCTAATTTCTGGAGATGAGCCTAACTTAACCGGCTGGAGTTGGCTTTGGAAATTAGAACATCTGCAGAAACTTAAAGGTTTTGGGTTCACTTGTCTTGTTAACTAATCTTCAAAGAAAAATTAGAAGTATGTCCAATGATTATCTTTGTCCTAGGTGCAACTTAGATATCGAATACTTGTCCATCTCTTTATTAATCGTTAGTTTTGTCCAGAAATTTGGACCAACTTTCCTATTTTGCAGGTACAAGCAGGAGGTTTCAATAACTAGATGGAGTGGCTAACCCATAACCTTAAAAATTGCAGCAAAACTTGCTTATGATGTCGTTGGAATGTGCTGCTTGCAGTCATACTTTGGAACATTTGGATAAGTAGAAATAAATATGTTTTTGAAAACAAGTGACAAAGATGTTTTTCTCAGGAAAATCCATAATCTTGTGGAAGAGATTAGCATAGCTTTGAAGCCCATCATTGGTAACAATGTTTCACAAACTAGACTCATTATTTGGCATTTTCCAGGTTGTAGCAAGATACAGTTAAATACAGATTGGAGCTCTAGGAACAATCCTGGGAGGGCTGGATTTGGTGAAGTGTTTAGAGAGGATCGTGGCTTATGGATCATGGGCTTCTACAAGAATCTTAAGGAGTGTACAAGCACTGAAGCTGAGCTTTGGGGAAACTTTAATCGCCTCAAGTTGATATCATGCCATGATCTCAAGAATGTGGACATAGAATCGGACCCTGAAGTGGCTATTCAGATGATTAAGGAGGGCCTCCTCTCAATTCCCCTACCAAGCCTTATTGAAGAATGTAGACTCTTCTGTTAGCTCCCTGGATGCTCAATTGCGCATTTACTCGGTGAAGGCAATCAAGCACCGGAGAAGCTAGCAAATATGGGAATGGAGCAAGAAAACTAGCTGCTCATGCTGGTAACAACGCCGGAAGAAGACAAGGAATTTCTTACAGCTGATCTAGCAGGCATTGACTTTGAGAGGGGCTCAACCTCTTCTTAGTTTTTCGTATTGTCTTTCTCATGAACCCTACCAACCACACAAACATTTGTGCATAGATTGTGCACAGATTTTATTGCGGGGCCCACAACGGGTTCCACACAAACGATCTGAACCATTCATTAAATATAACATATTTTTTCAATGGTCCTCGCGTAAAATCAACTCAATCCGATACCTATGGGTGTCTGATCCAATCATCTAAATTTTCATTCAGATTTCCGGATAATGAAAAGTTAGATGATTTTTCATGGAGACCCATGAAACGATGTTTTATATTTAATGAACGGGTTGGATCGTTTGTGTGGGACCCATGGTGGGCCCCATAAAAAAATATGTGCACAGATTGTCTGTGTGGACAGATTTATTGTTTTCTTATATCTTCCGATTGTGTTGAGTTATTTTAATATGACTTTATGCCATTTCATATCCCTCATCGAACGATAACTTGTATAATTTGTATTTTTGTGCTTGCTTGTGTCAAATAAAGACATTGAAATATCAAGGCGGTTCCAGGGACAACTAAAAAACATCCGAAATCTCAATCTTATAGTTCCCGATCAAATTTTTATGATCCGAATCTTTCAATATGTTTAAAACATATTTTTATGGATACCCGCGAGAAAACAACTCAAAATATGACTGGGAAATACTTGATCCAAATAGTTTTTCATAAATGTCTATATATATTGTTTTATGAAAACTTGTTTGGATCAAGCATTTCTCGGTCCTATTTTGAGCTAATTTCTTGCGTGTAGCCTTAAAAACACGTTTTAAATACATTAAACGGTTCAGATTATCAAATTTTGATCGGGAACTTTGGAGTGTTTTTTTAGTTGTCCCCGGAACCGCATTTGGTCTAAAACAGCTATAGCCAGGTATATTTATACGTTGGAAAAAATGTTTTGGGAACTGGATTTATTCTCCAGGGCCTTGAAATAAATTGGTTTAATCCATCATTATTAACATTGAGTTTTTCATACTTCAGTGGTCGGACCAGGAGAACAAGTGGTGCGACTTGTGCACTTAGTTTTGGTAATCATCTCCCTTACTCCTAATGAGGTAACGTGTCCATAGTATTTGCAAGAATGAGTTCCAAATTTTCCAGTTGGTTACTTATTTTGGTAAGAAAAGATAAACCTGTTGACACATTGATCGCATCTTTATCTTCTTGAAGCATTTAAATTTTGAAATACGTATAACGTTTCAAGCACTTCTTGACTTTTGTATAGCGTCTTGGGCTTCTCTTTATTTGCTTTCGTATTGACTGTCTACCACTGTTATGGCTTCATACAAGTGGACTGCTCCGGCTGATGATAACAACTCGTGGGATGCTGAACTGGTGGAAAGTGAGATGTAAAATTTTACTTAGTCCTTGACCATGCCTTGTTGCATTTGTATTTTTTCTTTTTTAGTTATGACCCAAAAAAGAAAAAACTATAAGTTGTTTGTCATTGATTTTGAATTTTTCTCGTCCTCTCTCCTCATCATACTCTTCTGAGTTCTGTCCCTCCCCCAGATCTGAGGAAGGCTTACACAAAGTGTGGTGTGAAAAGCCGGAACGACGTGGGATTGGAAAGGCGTGTGCCGGGTGGATGCGTCAGTGGAAAAACTGATCCAGACTCTGGAGTCTGGCTTGACGTTTAGTACAATTCGTTTCACAGTAAGCTACTTTTGTAAGTGTACAGCCAAGTACTTTGTAACCTACCATTCATGGGTGCTTCCATTTTGTTCAAGGATAAGTAGAAGGGAAATTGGTTTTCCTGAGGAATTTTCGCACTGCATGTAGGGTATACCTCAATCAGACGCATAAGTATCTATGTAACAGTTTCTTGATTTGAAGCGCAATCTTCTTCGTTTTTACCCTCGCTTCGGTTCAACCCTGTTTTGGCCTCAGTGGCATTGTTGTCCAAAGTTGTAAATTTCTGCCTTACGACATGATATGCTTGCTTGTCGCGACAAGGGTTCATGAATCAAGTACCAACATCGGATTTTAAGTTACAATGGAACCCCATATCCAGACTTGAAACCAAGACGGTAGTTTCGGTGAAGAGTGTTCCCAACTGCTGGCGTACTGCTGCTCCTTATTTTAGGTGACTCTCCTACGAGTTCTAGCAACTTGCTAAACCCATCAATCCCTGGGATTTTCCAAGAGGAAAAAATCTCTAAACTCTAAACTCGGTAGTTTGTAACAAGTGCTTCGTTTTGTTTCTGCTACGATGTTTAAGAAACCAACAGAAGTGTTATTCTTGGTTTAACCTTTTTCGTGATGTTTAATCATCCACATTCGTATTTTGAGCATGGATCTTTCTAACTGTTTGAATTGGATTATGAAAGCACGAAGTCAAAGAAGAAGAAAATGCGCGGGTTGAGATCACAAGGAGCGCTGGAAGAGGATGATACGGGGTTCTGGTGATTATGCTTGTTGATCAGATATCTTCTCTCTTAAAGGAGGATACTCAAACTAGTGTCTTGTCCAAAAGATTGCGACTCGCACCAGGACCCTCGGTATAAGTTAATCTTCTTAACTCGCCATGAACCCTATCCAGCCCGTTGCAGATTTGTGTTGTTGGATTGGAAAATATCATTCATTTTTGCCGTTAAACTTGGAAATTTTAGTTTGGTGAAACTTACCATCCAAGAATATAAAAGAATGTTGATATTTCAATTGACAATTTCGAATCCGTTTTGTCTATGAACAAGATTTTTTGATCTTGTACTCAAGTACTCAGAACACCAACACAATCTGGACAAAGAAAAAATCAAAAGTACAAGCACCAATATATAACCTGACATGAACGGCCTAAACCCGTAATCATGATTTTGTTACGGTAGTTACAAATCCATCTTTCCCATCATCACTGCATTCCTTGGAAGCGGGGGGCTGCTATCCCCTTGGGAACAGCAGCGTGCTGTTGTGCCCAATTTCGGGGTCTACCCCGGTCTCGCTCCGATGATCCGAATCGTTCAATTTGTAGAGCTCGTCGAGTAAAATAATTATTCAAAAAATCAGCTTAATTGGATATCATTAAGTATCTGATTGGAACCTTTTTATCTTGAAAAGAATGGATCCAAAACAGTGGATCAAATCTACTGTAACCCATGGATCAAGAGTTATATGGGCTCCAATCAGACACTTAATATCTAAGAGCATCCGCAATGGGAATAATCAAAATCAATAACCAAAATGTGCCACGTCAGCATTTGATTATCCATTTAGTTCATAATCAAACTTAACAACATCTATCTCTATATTGGTTATTTATGCATCTCTAACAAAAAAAAAACCCCACTATACACAATGCACTTATGTCCAATCGCAAACGAGTTTCAATCACGTACCCGACCACACCAAATTATTGGTCTTGATGAGACGATTCCAATGTGGGGTATTTTTGAGTTATTGGATTTGGTTTTTGAGTTTTGGTTATTGATAAAAGTTGTTAAGTTTGGTTATGGAATGGGTGGAATTTGATTATTTGCTAAAAGACTTGTAATTTTACTTATTACAATGTGAGGTATTTTTTGAGCATTGTTGTTAAGTTTGCTTATCCACAACCATTTGCTTATTACAATAGAGATGCTCTAATTAAGCTGATTTTTTGCATAGTTGTGCTACTCGACGAGCTCTACAAAGTGAACGATTCCAGTCATCGGAGCGAGACCGGGGTGGGCCCAAAAATCAGGAGAGCAGCCCCCCACTTCCTCATTCCTTGCGTTAACCAAATAACCAAATGAATATAGCTTATTCACGGAGCCGTTTGATCTCAGTCGTTTATTTCGGCATCGGACGGTTTAGATTTTAATAAAAAAATCTAGAAAAAATAGTTTTTTGGAAAACTATTATTAAAATTTGAACCGTCCAATACAATTTAGATTACACAATTTGCCTCCTAAACCACTATTTACTGAAGGAAAATGATTTTGCGACTCCATTTTTTTTTGTTAACGCTATTTCCCTGTAAATAAAAATACGCTTCTAGGGAAGTGACGTTAAAAAAAAAAAAAAAAAAAAAAAAGTATCAAAACTCAGCAGCGCTGCGGAAAGGTCCCTAAAATAGTTGAAAGGTCCCTAAAATAGTTTTACTAGTAATTTCCTACTCCTCCACCGGCGAGCTCCTCCATCAATTTTCCCGTCGATCAGCCATGTCCAACGACGGAACCCTCCCCCTGGAAATCGTCACCGACATACTCTCTCGACTGCCCGTCAAATCTCTCTGCCGATCTAAATGCGTTTCTCCCTCCTGGAACTCCCTAATTTCTTCCCCCGACTTCACCAAAACCCACCTCAATCGAACCAAAACCCTTAAAAACCCCAATCAAAAAATCCTCATCATGGCCGACAATCTACTCTACTCCATAGACATCGCCGACAGAATTCCCACCGCCACAAAGCTTAATCTCCCTACGGCGGAACAACAACCACCAGAGAATTGGGTACACGTTTACAACTCCGACGATGGTTTGGTGTTAGTCTCCCGTCGATCCGGAGCCGGCACCGAGTTGTTCTTGTTGAATCCATCCACTAGAGAATGCAAGAAACTCCCCGTATTTCCTTTTGTCCTCGATTCCTTTAATTCTTTCCACACGAATCTATGCGGCGTGGGATACGATTCTTCCACGGATGATTACAAGGTTGTGATGGTCTCCCCCGCAAGGTCTCAATCCTCCCCGCAGTGGGCTGGTGTTTCAACTGTGGCCGTCTATTCGCTGGAAACTGATTCTTGGAGGAGAATTCAGGATACCAACTTTTCCTTGGTGGGGAGCACTGGTAGGGTTTTTGTCAATGGATGTCTCCATGGCATTTGTTGGAGGGATGGTTCCCATGTGATTGTTGCCTTTGATTTGTCGAATGAGGTTGTACGGGAAGTGCCACAACCGACTTTGTGTATTGGATCCGATGTTACGCTTTATCGCCTTGCGGTTCTCGGGGGTTGTCTCTGTTTGGTTCATAAGCATGCGTCTGAGTTTTGGAAGATGGAGGAGTACGGGGTAAGAGAGTCGTGGACGAAATTTAAGATCCGGTCTCGGCCCTTGTATTTGTTAGGGGAAGACGAATTTTTAGTGAACACTATTCCTGGGAGACGACCTAAGCATCTGGTTGTGTACAATTCCCGAGAAGACACAATGAGGAACACGATGGTTCGTGGCATTCCGGAAGTGTTTTTCTTTGAGGGCACCTATGTGGAGAGCCTCATCTCTCCTCATCATGGACGAGGGATTGGGAGGCAATGAGTGAGAAGTTTCTTCAGGTATTTCGGTGAAATACAAATGGCTATGTGCCCTCGAGCTTCTATATTTCAACCTTTTTGGAAGTTGCACGGCCATACATCCCTTATTGTCATTTGCATAGTTGTGTTATGGTGGAAGTTGCACAGCCATACATCCCTTATTGTCATTTGCATGGATGTGTTATGGGCTGTTGTCAGGTGGTTCACACTGTATATTTTGTTTTGGTGATAGGATTAGAATCTTTAAGGTCTTGTTTCTTGTGTGGTCTTTACCTGTCTTTACATCCTTTGCTTTGTTGTTGTTTTAGTTAGGTTTCTCCTTAGTATTTATGATAGTTGTCTGTTAATGATACATGTCCATTTATTGTGTTAAAATTGTATTCAAATTTAATTTGGTTATCTCCTTGGTTGTTTCAAACAAGTTTTTATTGAACCAAGAATGATTCGAAAAACTTGTTTTGTTTTGTTTTTTTATGTTTGAGCAAACTCAAATAGTAACAAGCTTCATGTTTACGTTTGGCTTTGTTAGTTAATGGCCAATTTTGGTCAGACTGCTTGTTCACTTGTTGAATTGATCTTGATTGGGCTTTGAATGATGTAAATACCTGATTTGTAGTTGGTCATAGTTTAAAGTTTGAGTAGCTTGATTGGTTTTAGGACTACAATAGTTAAGTTTGATTAGTTGACGTTCAGATTTAAAGCATATGGATAAAATAAAATAAAAAATTGCATCCGGCTTCTCTGCCTCTGCAGTTGCATTTCAGTCCATCTCAGCAATTAATGGTCTAGATTCAAAAAAGACTTTTTCCTGTGAGAGTCTATTCTTTTCAAGAAGAATTTTTCAACAAATCTGATTCTTTGGAAGCACTTTTGGACGGCTGGAATTACATGGACTTCTCTCTCTAGTCCAACCTAGACTGCAGAGAAGCCAAATTCTAAATTGTATTCATCTTTTGATCATATATATACACAATACTACCATTTGTAGGACGAGATATCTACTTCGGTCATAGCATTCATGATGCTTTGTGAACAACACTGATGCAATTCCTCGTGGGATTTTTGTTATTTAGTCTATTTGCGTGAATAATCACTTATGAAATAAGAATATATGATGTGTACTCAGTTAGTTAATTGCTTATTTTTTTAAAAACGAAATATTACGCAAGAATACTAAATAAGAAAATTATGTAACCAAACTTATTGCTTTGTTCTGCTTATTGAGTTTCTCTAAAAGAGATGAGAGAAACCTGTTGATAACCAAACGGGCACTTATTGCCTTTTGATTTGTGAAGAAGGACGTGAAAAGAAACAAATGTGTATCTTTTACTTCGACTTGTGGAAAATTATTTTTTTTTTATAAAAATGATGAGATGCAATGAGAAAGAAAAAAATCAATAGAAAAGGAAATTTTTTTCAAATTTCATTTCCCATGATTTCTGATTATTTCTAATCTTTTTTAAGTCTTGAACATGTAATAAAAAAAAATTCTTTTATCTTTTCCAACACTTTCTCTAAATTCAAGGAGAGATTATCCACTGTTCATGCAGCAATGTTCAACTTTGTTCCCGGCACACATTGATACGAGACGTGGTTATCATGATAGAACTCACATCAATGTGTGGCAAAAGATGTGGCTCCCGTTCTAGCGGCACGGAGACGAATGAAGTGTACATCAAGTCATCAATCTTACTGGCTAGGCCTACAAAGGTTGAAATGCCAATTTTACTAGCTCAGCAAGGGGGAGCATGTGAAGGACCTTAAAGGACCTTTGAAGTCAGCTCAAGCGGTTTGTACCTTTTGATTTCAAAAGAAAGGTTTGTAATTCAAGCTCATGACATTGTTATGAGTTTTGTTAAGTCCACTAGCTTATCTATTTTATGGAATAGAGAACAACTTCCCAAATTTCTTCCTGGTAGAGGCATTAGACTAGGGATCTTATCTCCCCTTACTTTTGTCTTGTGCATGGAAAGACTATCTATTCTCATTAGAAATGAAGTGCACCATAAGAGATGGTGTGGTTTGAAAGCTTCTAGCAATGGTCCTTAAGCCACTTGATTTTTGCTGATGATATATATGGTTATTTGCTTAATCTGATAGAGATAATTGTGATTCCATTATGGATAGTCTTCAGTCCTTTTGTGAGGCTTCTGGCCAATATTAGAAGAGGTTATGCTACTGATTTGAGTCTCTGTCTTACCCATGACCTTGGCCATTACCTTGGGGTTCCCCTCCTCCATGACAGAGCATCTAAGAGACGATACGAGTACATTATTGAGAAAATAACGAAAATATTGTCTGGGTGGAAAGCCAATTCTTTTATGGGAAGGAACACTCTTGTCCAATCTCTGACTGCTACTATCCCCACCCGCTGGTCTACTGCTTATCCTTATCTTAGGTGACTTGCCTACAAGTTCTAGTAACTCGCTAAACCCATCAACCCCTGGGATTTGCCCAGAAGAAAAATCTCTAACTCGGTAATTTGTCTGCTTTGTCTGTTCTGCTGGTATACGATAGAGAGTGAGAGGGCAAGAAGAGGAAGGCTATACTATGATTATCAGTTTTACGAATATCATAAAAGTCATTGCTACGATGTTTAAGAATCAAAAGAAGTGTTATTCTTGGTTTAACTTTCTTCGTGATGTCTAATCATCTGCATTCATATTTGAGCATGGATCTTTCTAGCTGTTTGAATTGGATGATCTGCTGCATGACTGCATCCATTCATCTGGGGCGGAATGCAAACCATTCTGAAAGCACGAAATGAAAGAAGAAGAAGATGATGATGATATGGGGTGCTGGTGATTTTGCTTGTTGATCAGATATCTAAGCTTTTGGATCCACCACATACTATCTTTTCTCTCTTAAAGGAGAAATACCCAAACTAGTGTCTTTTCCTGGAGATTGCGACAAGTGTACCAACCCCCACTTAGATTTTTGCACAACCGACTTCTGAGAAGTACTCCCTCTTCACAAGAATTCAACTTCCACAGTGGCAGAATGGATCATAGAAGAAACTACAATGAAGTTCATGAAATTTGTGGACAGAGCTTTGCTAAGGTATCGCGAGGGACGATTCCTATACACAGGTTAAGGCTCCGGATACTGACCCGTCCAACCAGGATGAATTCTCTTCTTGGCAAGTGGATCAAAACAGCTGTTCAAGACCATGCTAAAGAACTTGAACTCCACATTAAACCTCGTATGTGTCCAAGGTATTCTTTAAAGTTTAAGATTCAAGCATTCAGTTTTTGTCGTTTCAGTTTTTTATTTGGTTTATTTGGTTAGCTGTAAATTTCAATCTCAAATTAGTAGTGTATACTTCTAGTTGCAAAACTAAAAGATATGTCCACATTGAAAAGATTACTGACGGCTCTGTAAATAGATGTGATATTGTTATCTATTCCATTTCTCTATGGCTTTTTGGGCAGCAAAATTAGAGGGGGAAAAACAAGTCAACTCTATTATGAATGAGGGATATCATTTTTCAGGCCACTAATTTTGGTACATTAAGACGTCTGTGAGATGAATGGTTTGCATTCAGTTTTCTGAACCCTCACGAAACGAGGAGGATATAGCTTTAGGTCAAGGACCTGTATTTATTGAAATTGTTTTCATTTTTATTCCATTTGCCTTTTCAGAGCATGGCCGCATGTGTGTGTGCACGTACGTGCATTCATGTTTGTCATTTAAGTTGCTGTTTCCATTATTTCTTCAATTTGATACCTAGTACTGCTTTCGACAACATCAATTGTATGATTTTTGCATTCAGGTTTGATTGCTTTTTTCGCTCAACGGTTTGCGTTAAACTATGATAGATACTTCAGACACATGACACAACAGTTTGATTAATGATATTGTTATCTAAATCTCCGATAGGTACCCTCTGATTTAAACAATGGCTGCTACCAAAGCCTTTAACAGTTCTGAAACTGAACTGAAGGTAGTTGAGATATCTGGGATAAGCGAAATTGGGATCGAAGCTCGGGAAGGCAATGAAGCGATCCTCCTCGCATTTAAAGCCTGCCGCTTTTCACCACTCGGCCACTCTTCCCTCCTTCGCTTCAGGGCGTGTCAGTACTCCACACTGGAAGACCTCCGAACTGAGGGTTCGGTGAAGGGACTACTTTGTCAACCAACTATGAATAGATCTTACGCCAAGGCCCCATCAATCACAACACACTTGGAACACACTTGGAGTGCCACGCGGCCTTGCTCCAAGAGCAAAGTACCTCTACGCAAGTGGATATTGGAAGAGCCCAATCTAGCAATAGGTGTTTGGGCTTTGACCATTTAAGTGTGGGCTTGTCTCATTAGATTTCCGTGATTGGTTTCTTACCAATCATGAGTTTGGGTTTCGGATTGGGCACAAGACTTTGTTAGGAATTTAATGACGTTCTCCTTCCTATTGGTCTTTGTAACAAATTTTAATGATTAATGAAATTTTTTTGCTGTTAAAAAAAAAAAAAAGGGTTGTGTTGGCAAGGTAAGAGAATTGAGAAATGAGAAACTCTCACCCACTATTCAACATAATATTTTGAGTCATTCAATTGTAAATTTTGTGATGTTATTCTTTGCAGAACTAAAGTTGGTCGAATGTGGTCAAATTTTTGGTTGAATCATGCTTATATGGACAAAATTAGATAAGCCGAATTAAACGGGATGGTTCAAATTATAACCGTCTAGTATTCAAATCGAGGTTCTCTCATAGAATAATCTTTCCTAAGATCTTTCATTTAGTGCAAAATGGAACCCAAAATGCTCACATTTGAAGATCGGAGTTATTTATTTTGTAAGTCTCATAATCTCATTGTACTTTGATTCTTGTACTAAAAAATGAGTTCAATCGGATATTATTAAAAGTTCAGTGATTATATACAAATGAAAGTCTTGAGTATGTATTACTCTTAGAGCAATGGATTATCACAAGAAGCTACCTTAACGTTTGTATAGAGAGAAATTGTTTCAACTGCTCCGTAAGTATTTATTTTGTCTTTCGGGATTAACATCTTATTTTTTAATTTTTTGAGTTTACATATCGTACCTTTATCACAAAAGTAAAAATCTCTTAACGACCATTCACATTATCCATAGAAATATATACGCATTTTGAAAACTTGTTAGGTCCTGTTCCGTTAATGGTTTTTAAAAAATAAGTACGAAAGTATATTTTAAATTTTTTTGCACCGTTCAACAGATCTCATCGAGATTTATCAAACAAGATTTACATTGCACAAAAAAATTATTTTTGTACGTCCATTATTTTTAAGTTTAAAAATTATAAATAAATACTTATTTAAAACACAACCTTATACCGATACAACCCAAAAACGCCGTATCGAAAAGCAATGATGTAACACGCATTTTGAAACATATTACCAACGTGACCCCGTCTCAGTCTAACTGGCATAGTGCACATTTGATAAATGCTCTGCAATTGCAATGGTTTGGTTCTAGTTTCTAATCAATGTCATGATAACTCCAACTTCTTGTTGAATCCATCCACTAGAGAATGCTAGAAACTGCCTGAATCCCGTATTGTTGACAACTCTTCATCTGCCCGAATCAAATTCGTTCCAAATAAGACCCACGCGTTTCTACCTGGGTTGGGTTATGACTCATCTTGAGATGATTACAAGGTTGTGATGCTCCTTTACCATATTATTGTGGATACTGAATCTGATTTTGATGGTGATGTCAATAGTATTACCGATGTGACTGTCTATTCACTAAAAACTGATTCTTGGAGGAGAATTCAAGATTAGCATTATAAGCCTGTGGATCCTCTTCCTGGGGTTCTTTTTAATGAGTGTCTCCATTGGCTAACTTCGAAGACTGGTGATTTGGATGGTTCTATGGTTGTTGCTTTCAATATGTCTGATGAGATTTTCAGGGAGCTGCATCTGCCTGGTAGATTTGATAATTATGAGTTTGAGTTTGAGGATCAGCACATGGTGGTTCTTGGGGGTTGTCTCTGTTTTGTTATTTGGTCAACAGTTAGTTACGAAATTGAAGTTTGGATGATGAAGAAGTACGGTGTACGAGAGTTGTGTATCAAATATACAATTGCTACTCACAGGATGTCTCTGGGGAATGTGTTGTATTTCTCACTGGAAGACGAATTTGTATTGACATCATATCAAAACGCTGCGAAACTAGTTGTGTACAGTCTGAAAAAGGAAGCACTGAGAGACTTGGTGGTCCGTGGCCTCCCAACTATATTTACAGACGAAGGCAACTACATCGAGACCCCCGTGTCTCCTAATCATGGAGGACAGATTAGGAGACAATGCGAAGGTTATTCAGGTGAATGTTCAAAGAGTTATCAGGTATATGTCCAACGTATAAACGATTGTGTCCCTTCTTTTGTTGATTAAAAATTGTATATGTTGGTACTACGTGAGCTTCTATATCCCTCGTTGATACTTATATAGATTTGGTAGTATTGGTTAGCGATGTATGCTGAATTTTGATTATATCGTTGGACGATACTTGTGGCTAGGGCCCGCTTGAAATGGTTGAAGTCTAACTTATGAAACATGACTGCATGAATACTTATAGATGAGTGTCATATACATGTCATGTCCCTATAGGATTCGAATACTCCTTGGATAGTCACTAGGATGTTTCTGATACTCAAGCTTATTCCGATGAGGAGAAATGTAGGCACATAAACTAATAAAAAGAGCCACAAAATCTCATATAAAGTCCCACAAGATCTCATACGCAAGGTTGTGTACCGTAGATTTTTCCTCCGAGGAGACCTTGTACAGGCTCCTCTAGTTGGGTGAGTTCACCTGTTCATATCTTGTGCCTTTAGTTTGTTCCAAATTTCCAACAGTTTTTTCTTAGTGTCTTCTAAACACCATTTTCTAATTTAGGATCACAATTAGCTATTTCTACACCTAATTTTGGAGGTGATAATCAACTGAACGAGATGTTAGCAAAGGGAAAACCAGTGTGAAGAACACCGTTAAGGAACAAGATGAAAGCAGAGGAGGCGCAGCTGACAATGTAATCAAGCATAATCTAAGGCCATAGGATTTTCTTGAAAAAGAATTGTACTGAGTGAGTATTGGGGATATGTATTAGGTGGAAGTATGATTCAGAGGTCAAACAATGAGAAAAATGATTGTGCCGGCCAAGGAGATGCAGACAGTGGTTTACAGAGAGAGAGAGAGAGAGAGAGAGAGAGAGAGAGAGAGGCATTGAAGACGGTGGGATGAGGCTGGAGAGCCCTCAGTTCTCGTAGCGGCAGCAGCGCCATTAGGATGAGTTGTTTTTATTAAATTCCCAAAACTATGCCATTGAACTAAACACCCTTCCATTGCTTGTTTGGGCTGTGTCGGCAGCCGTCGGGTATCTTCAGTGATGTGCTGCAGCATATGGTTAAAACCTCCGACAAAATATGGATAGCAGATCCAAATCTGCGAATGAGCACGGTTTAATTTCTTCCAATCCTCCCCATCCATACCCCCTGTGATTGGGGATTAGATGGGTTCTGTTATTGTTGTTGTTGTTGTATAAGAGGCCATTCTCAGGCCCCCTAACATTTCTGATTACTAAGGTTAAGATTGGCAATGGACGCTTCATAATAGAAACTGAAAATCCCTTGAGCCTGTTCTATTGTGTCCAGTGTCCACAACTTTGATATCATGTGCAGAATTGCCTATATACCTTTAAGGACAGGTGGGCACGACAAAATATCCATGTTTTGGCACTTCATATCCCTTCTGTGTGGTTATTTGACGTGTTGCTATACCCTCATTTCCCCATGTGGTATAGATGAACGCTCGTTTCCTAGATTTGGGATGTTTGACATTTGTGGAAATTTTAACTCAGAAACTTTCTTCATTTTTCTCCTTGATCAAAACCATCTTTTGGTTAGGTTTACTAGAACACCGGTTGAAACCTACGAAGCCAGGATTCAAGCGGCAATTATTTTCTCCTTTTCAAGATGCTTTGATTTTCTCCGAGTCGATCAAGGTTGTAGAAGGTAGAGGCTATGAGAAGGCCTCAAGTATGTTTGAGGATCCATGTTCGAGGAAATTGTTCATCAAGATGCATACCTGGTGATAGGAAGTGGTTTTTGGAGCAAATCCTTTTGTGATTACCTATGGTTATGTTTCGTGGGTGAATCTTGTGGATTTTTGCTTGATGTCAAGCATGGTTTTGTACTGCTTTTCATTCCATGACCTATCTATCAGTTGAACCCAAAAGTTAATGTCATTTTCACATGTTAGATGGTTTTTTATTGTGTTGCTTGTGGTTAGATTTCAAAGGATGATATTCTTTTTCACCCTTCTAACTATGCACATTTGCATCTACGTTTAACTTCCAATATTTGATATGGGTTTTGTTACAGAGGTCAAAAGAGAAGGAAGGAAGAGACAACGGAGGGGAAAACAACAAAGTCATATTTGCCTAAAATTCTTAGGTTTTACGGAGCGTTTTGGCTAAACATAACTTATAGGCCATTCCTAATTTCCTATATTTGTTATCTTCCTTACGTACACCTATATACTTCATCAAGCAAATCTATAGCACTATTTGCGAAAGTTTGATTTGGAAAGGGGCAAGAGGAAAATGTTTTCACTGGAAAAATGGAATCATCTGTGTTTACCCAAGGGTGTTTGGGGCTTGGGTTTCAGGGATTTAGGTCCTCTCAATGGAGCTCGCCTGGCAAAAAATGCTTTTTGCGCATCTTAATGGACCCCAACTCCCGATATGCCAGAGCTGTTTTGTATGAATACCGTCATAACGAACCTTGTTCTGTATGCTATGCCGAAGATGGATTGTTCGTGGGGGTGGAGGAGTCTTCTATGGGGTAGAGATCTGTTGTTGAGTGGTCTGAAATGGAAGTTAGTGAATGGGGAACTGTTAGACCGATTCTAGGCTGTTAGACCGATTCTAGGAGCAGTGGATCCCTAAGGTTAAAAACCCGTATTCTTCTTCTTCCTATAATAGATGGATATCCAATTTGGGAATGACTTCGGTGTCCTCGGTCATTTTGGGGACACCGTAACTTTTGGCATAACAAAACCATTATAAGCATAACCAAATTCATTACAAGCATAACCAAAACCATTATAAGCATAACCAAAACCATAACAAGGCATAACTTGGTTGGTTATGCCTTGGTTGGTTTTTGGTTATGCTTGATTGGTTTTTGGTTATGCCTTGATTATACCATGTTATGGTTCTATTATACTTCTAATGATTTTTGTTATGCTTGTAAGGGTTTTGTTATGCCAAAAATTACGGTATTCCCAAAATGACCGGGGACACCATAGCATCATCCATCAAATTTTATCAACTGGGATACCAGAACCTGGAGATACCATTTGCTATGTCTCCTTTTCCCCATCTGCTATCTTACCAAATATCCTAGGCTCCTAGCCATTCTCATTTCCCTGGAGAATCATCAGGACAAGCCATTCCGTGTAATCTTAGACGTACTATTGCAAAATCTTAGACGTGCTATTGCAAAAAAGACTCCCCCGTCTTGTCCGGAATAGGCTATTGTGCAATTATGCGGTTGAAATTGCACTGGAACAATAGTATATGCACTTTTTCGGTACAGAACAATTGGAAAATGTGAGAAAATAAAAGAAAAGAAATCATACTAAGCACTACTCTATTTTGTCATTTTCTCTACTCTTTCTCTCACACCAAACCGGATAATATTTTAATATAAAAAAAGAGACAACTCATCTTTCGCATGACCTTTTCGTGAAAATGTGCCTCGAAAGTTATTTCATTACTAATCCCATAAAAATAACTTTTACAACTAATTTTAATATGGCATGACATAAAGATGTATGAGCAAAATAATAGACTTAAACCAGTTTAACATTACCTTTCAGGAGATTGTCTTATTCACGGACCACGAATAAGACATTCACAGAAGCGCGCGATCTGGGCCATCCATTTCGGCTTTGAACTTAACATCT
Organism: Rhododendron mucronatum var. ripense; assembly: GCA_019656295.1. Taxonomy (NCBI): domain Eukaryota; kingdom Viridiplantae; phylum Streptophyta; class Magnoliopsida; order Ericales; family Ericaceae; genus Rhododendron; species Rhododendron mucronatum. The sequence continues at coordinate 1,343,082 of BPLT01000026.1, forward strand.
TCTCAGAAAAAATTTCATTTAAATTCGGATCGTCCAACCCTGAAACGGACACATGCAATTCACCTCCGTAAACCCCATTCAAGGACGCTCTGTTAAAAAGATGTTTCCTACCATACAGTCCTAAAATTTGCACCCACACGTATAGTGCGTGCCAACCTTTCATAGATCTTGATGACATGAGAAGTAGAGTATCATTTTGTTCTCCCTCTCTTTTCCCATGCTCAAGAACAAGAAGCATTTGTAAATCAAGAATCTGATGTCCCAAAGCTGTAACTGGTCGTAAAATCGTAAACAACTGAAGACAACCATTATGTCTGGCTGTGGAACCATAGACAATTATTCCCTCCGGAGAGACCTCCCGCCGGAGATGATCGCCCACGTACTCTCTCTCCTACCGGTGAAGTCTCTCTGCCGATTCAAGTGCGTCTCTCCATCGTGGAACTCCCTAATCTCTTCCCCCCATTTCGCCAAAACCCACCTTCGTATAACCACCAACAAACCTCAAAATAACATTCTCATTTCCAACTCGAGGGCTCTCTACTCCGTTGATTTGGCCGCCGCAAATCCGACCGCAGAAAAGGCATTCTCATTTCGTTTGTTTGAACTCTCTGACATTTCGGTCCAGGTTTCCGGCTCTTGCAATGGTTTGGTTCTAGTTTCTGATGTAGGTCATGGTAACTCCAACTTCTTGTTGAATCCATCCACCAGAGAATGCAAGAAACTGCCTGAATCCCCTATTTTTGACAACTCTTCATCTGCCCGAATCAAATTCGTTCCATATGAGACGTCGACCCACACGTTCCTACCTGGGTTGGGCTATGACTCGTCTTCGGATGATTACAAGGTTGTGAAGCTCCTTTACCATATTATTGTGGATACTGAATCTGATTTTGATGGTGATATCAATAGTATTACTGATGTGACTGTCTATTCACTAAAAACTGATTCTTGGAGGAGAATTCAAGATTGCCATTATAAGCCTGTGCAGCCTTTTCATGGGGTTCTTTTTAATGAGTGTCTCCATTGGCTAACTTCGAGGACTGGTTATTTGGATGGTTCTATGGTTATTGCCGCTTTCAATTTGTCAGATGAGATTTTCAGGGAAGTGCATCTGCCTGTTACATTTCATAATTCTGAGTTTGGCCCGTTTGGGAATTACCACATGGTGGTTCTTGGGGGTTGTCTCTGTTTGGTTATTTGGCCGACGGTTAGGGACATTTGGCCGACGGTTAGGGAAAAAATTGAAGTTTGGATGATGAAGAAGTACGGGGTGCGAGAGTCGTGGATCAAATATACAATAGCTACTCACGGGATGGCGCTAGGGAATGTGTTGTATTTCTCATCGGAAGACGAATTTGTATTGAGAGCATATGGAGACTGTGTGAAACTAGTTGTGTACAGTCTAAAAAAGGAAGCACTGAGGGACATGGTGGTCGGTGGCCTTCCAACTGAATTTATGGATCAGGGAAACTACATCGAGACCCTCGTCTCTCCTAATTATGGAAGACGGATTAGGAGACAAAGCGAAACTTCTTCTGGTGAATGTTCAAAGAGTTATCAAGTATATTTCCACCGTATAAATGACAGTGTCCTTTCTTTTGGTGACTAATAATTTTTTATATCATCTACTATGTGAGCTTTATATTTAAAGGTCGTTGGAGGTTGCAAATCCACATATCTGTTGTTGATACTTTATATAGATTTGGCAGTAATGTATGTTGAATTTGATTATATTGTTAATGATACACTTGTGGCTAGGGCCCGCTCGAAATGATTGGAGTCTAACCTATGAAGCATGACTGCAGGAGGATGGGTGTCATAGACATGTCATGTCCATATAGGATACAAACACTGCATAGATACTCACTGGCACATATCTGATACGAAAGTTTATCCCAACCAGACCTTGTATAGGATTCTCTAGTTGGGTGATTTCACCTGTTTATATGCTATCTTGGGCCTTTAGTTCATACCAATAGTTCTTTCGTAGTTTTTTCTAAACACCAATTCCCACTTTAGGATCTCAAAGTGTGCTAACGTATCTAACTCGAAACCAATTAGCAAAGGGTGGAGTGCTGCTTGGGATTCTAAACCTAATTTTGGAGGATATAATTAACTATACGAGCTCTTAGCAAAGTGAAAACAAGTGTGAAGAAAACCATGGTTCGCTTTTAAGGAACAATATGAAAGGAGAGGTAGCATAGCTATTTTGATATCTTGGGACTTTGTTGATTGAATTGCGATGCTGCGCAGCACTCACTTTGGTTTATGAAGGTTGCTTACAAAATTGGGAGCAATAAGCAGGACGATAGTAGTCCCAGTACATTAGCAAGCTTCAAAGACTCCTGGTAAAAACGAGGGGTCAGATTCCTCTGTCCATATTTTGTCTCTCCACATGGTGTGGAGGTTTTAAACAGATACTGCGAGCACATTAATGAAGATATTTGATTGCTGCCGACATCCTACACACACCTTTGTTGGTGCCAACAGTGGTTGAGAGAGAGATGAGGATGGAGAGCCCTGGTTAAAACCTCCACATCATAGCATGTTCAGATGTTCTGTTGTTGCCAAAACTTTGAAGTCATGTGCAGAATTGCCTATACACCTTTAAGGACTGGTGGACACGACAAAATACCCATGCTTTGGCACTACTTATCCATCCTGTGTGGTTATTTCACGTGTTGCTCTACCCTCATTCCCCCATTTGATGTAGATGCACACTTGTTTCATAGGTTTGGCATATTTCATGTTTGTTGACCTTTTAACTCAGTAACTTTCTTCATTTTTCTCCTTGATCAAAACAATCTTTCGGTTGGGTTTCCTAGAACACCGGATGAAGCCTACGAAGCCGGGAGCGGTCAATCGTCCCAAAACGAAGGAAGTTATCTGGTGGAACTGAGGTCAAGGGGCGATTGTTCTCCATTTCAAGATGCTTGGATTTTCTTTGAGTTGATCTAGATTGTAGAAGGTCGAGGGTATGAGGAAGGCCTCATGGATGTTTGAGGATCCATATTTGCGGAAATTGTTCAGGAAGATGCCTGATGATAGGAAAAGGTTTTTGGTGCTTATCCTTTAGTGATGACGTATGGTTTTGTTTTGTGGGTGAATCTTGTGGATTTTTGGTTGATTATTGGCATGATTTTGTTGTACTTTTCATTCCGTGACCTATCTGTCAGTTGAATTTTAAAATTAATGTTGTTTCACATGTTAGATGGTTTCTTATTGTTTTGTTTGTGGTTAGCCAGATTTCAAGCCATGCTGTCTTTTTTTGCCTTCTAACTGTGCATAGTTGCATCTATGTATAATGCGTCCTGTATTTGACATGGGCTTTGCGAAAGGGGTTAAAAGAGAAGGAAGAGACGACGGAGAGGAAAACAACAAAGTTATATTTGGCTAAAATTCATAGGTTAGATATGAATTGATATATAGTTTTACGAAGTGTTATGTGCCATTTTTATGTACTTGTTACCCCCTCCCGTGCACCTGTATACTTCATCAGGAAAATTGGTAGCACTATCTGCATTTTTTTTTTGGGTAAAGGGGCCACAGGAACCAAAATGCTGCTGGTACAGCAGCTTTCTATACAGATAGCGCATACAGCGCCTATTTCGGCCCGTCTCGGGTCCAACAAAGATAATCGGAGCCGCTCATTTTATTCAATATATTTTGCTTAAGATCCCTCCAAAAAATTAGCTTCATCCGACATCGATAAAAGCGTTTGCGAATCGTCCAAAATTGCTTTGAAAAATTTCTAAAGCAATTTTGGATGCTTTGCAAACGGTCTTATCGATGTCGGATGGAGCTGATTTTTTGCAGGGACCTTAAGAAACATATATTAAACAAAATGAACGGCTCCGATTATCTTTGTTGGACCCGAGACGGGCCCAAACGGGCGCTGTACGCGCTGTCTGTGCAGAAAGATCTGTTCCTGTAGCAGCATTCCTTTTCAATAGAACTCTTCCTGCAAAAAATGCTTGGCACATCTTAATGGACCCCAACTTCCTATATGCCAGAGTTGCTTTGTATAAATACTATCATGACCAACCTTCTTCTGTATAATATGTCAGTAGGACTCTTCTGGCGAAAAATGCTTGGCGCATCCTAATGGACCCCAACTCCCTATATGCCAGAGTTGCCTTGTATTTACTGTCATAACCAACCTTCTTCTGTATACTATGCCGAAGATTGATTGTTCGTTGGAGAGGAGTTGTCTTCTATGGGGTAGAGATATGTTGTTGAGCAGTTTCAAATGGAAGGTAGGGAACGGGGAATCGTTAGACCAATTGTAGGACCAGCGGATCCCTAAAGTCAAAAACCCATCTTCTTATTCTTCCTACAATAGACGGTTCATTAACTCTTGAGTATCAAATCTTAGCAACTGAGATGCCAGAACCTGGAGATACCATTGCTCTCTCTCCTTTTCCCATATGATATCTTACCAAACATCCTAGCCATTCTCATTCCCCTGGAGAATCACCAGATAAGCCATCCTGGGAATTGTCCAAAAGCGGGGATTTCACTGTCAAATCAGCTTATTTTCTTGTTCATAGGGAGTAGTTTACCGTCTAAATTTGCAATGTTCCTTTGGAAGGTAGTCCACCGCATTATTCCTAACTTAAAGGCTAGAGGTATCGGCATAGACACCTCAGGTCACTTGTACCCAAAATGCCTATACCTCGGTTCCCGTGTGATGTCAGCCACAGAACAAGATTATTGTGCAATCCTGCGGTTGAAATTGCATGGGAATAGAGGTAAAGACACTTTTTCGATACAGAAGATTTGGCCTCGGACGTAGATGGTCTTTGTCCGACTGCAGTGTTGAAGAAGAAACGGTGGAACACTTATTGTTATCTAGGCTCTTTGGTTGCATATGGCAGACTTTCACAAAACCAGTCTTCGTCCAAATAGGAGACTATTTGCTTGTGCACGGCTCTTCTCCATTCCGCGTGGGGCTAGCTTCTAGCCATTTCTTTCGCCGTCTAATGCGCAATTACTCGCGTTCTTAGTGGTGTTAGAATACGTACACACTGATAGACTAAAAATATTTTGTAGTCGATAGCGAAGGAACATCCAAGCTCTAATCCATCAAAATAAACTCTGTGCAGGAGTAGTACTCAACTTGTTACAGGGTAACCATGTTCAAGCTTAGATATGCTCGTGAGTACTTCATCTCCTAACCCTTTTGAAGGCACCATTGGTGCTTGATTTCAACTGCAATTTTTTTTTTTTTCCAATAATATGTATTATTGTAACTTTAATGTCATTTCTTGGTTAGCAGTTTGTTTATTGTGGTATTTCTGTTTGTTATTCGATGATTGTTCTGTTAGTCTCTGCTCGTAGTTTTCGTCTTCGGGATGTACCTAAACTGCTAATTTACTCTTCTGTCAATAATATTCTTAAATTTGCCGAAAAAGGAAAAAAAAATACAATCTTTTCCATAATTTGTCATTTTGTAATATATTTGCATAATAATTTATTGGATAAAATATTTAAAAAACTTTCGGGCACAATAGTTTCAAGTTTTTGCATCCTCTTGAAATATTTATCGAGGCCTTTAAATTTAAATGGTAAAATTTATGCATATTTTTTTATTCGAAAAATGGTTGCGCCTTTTAAAAGGCAAATGAATAATTCACAATGATTGGACAATTCTCTTAAATATCATAGAAACGCAAGGAAGATTGTTCTGGTTAGCAAATAATGTCTTTTTGGAACCCTTCAAAGTAGAGGGAAAAAAAATTAATTCTTCAATTTTCAATATGTGTCCATTAATATTTTCCCCCGTATGATCTACTTGACAAGTCTAACAAAATAAAAAATGATGGATATAATCATGTGGGTCGCAATCAATTTCTCTTTTGGAAGAACTGATGTCCTCGCACTCCAGGAGAGATGGCATCACCATTATTCAACGTAATATTTCGGGTTGTTTGATTTGTAAATTTTGAGATGTAAATTTGCGCAACTGGGCAAAAATAAACATAATATAACGTCGTCAAATTTTTGGTCTAATCGTGCTTGTTTGGACAAAATTAGATAGGCGGACTTAAAAGGGATGCTTATGATTCTAACCGTCTATTTTTCTAAGAGAAAATGTCTCGTCCCAAAAATGCTCGCATCCAAAAAATCGGAGCAATTTATTTTGCAAGTCTCAGTGTACTTGTCTCTCAAACCAAAAAATGAGTTCAACCAAAAAATGCGTTCAACAGGATAATAGGAGAAGTTTAGTCGAATTATCAAAATTTTTATGTCTCGTTTTTTTTTTTGACTCCTCATAGAGCGAGTGACTATCACAAGAACCCTAAGGCCCCATCCAGTTGTCAGGAAAGTATAGAAAAGGATGGGAAAATCAATTTTCTCATAAATTTCCTAGTGTTTAGTTGGCAGGAAAATTCTAGGACTTACCAATTTAAGTTTTCCTGCAGGAATTACTTTCCTGCAAAAGTAATCCTGCAAAAAACACAGGATTTTGTGTCGCGGAAAAAGGAAAATGAGTGAACACTCACAAATTTTATTCGAAAATTTCTTTTTCCTGACAAATGAACAACTAAACCTTAATTTTTCTTGCAAAATTCTTTTGCCAAATGAACACTCACGGGAAAATAATTTTCTTTTTCTTTTACTTCACCTCACTTCACTTTTTCTGGGAACCAATTTCCCACACAACTTTCTCGATAACTGAACGGAGCCTAATGTTCTGTTTAAAACTTTGTGAAAAACTAGAAAGAAAAAAAAGGGGAAAAAAATTAAGATGGGAAATGTAGGAAAATAAAAGGACAAGTTTACTGTACTTTGTATTCTATTTTGTCATTTTCTCTCAAACCAAAAAAGAGGAATATATTATAATTAATATGCGTGTGTGTGTGAAGTAGGGGTGTGCAAAAAAACCGAGACCCGACCAACCCGACCCGATCTGAAGGGGTTTCGGGCGGGTCGGAACATGGGGTTCGGTCGGGTACGGGTTGATTTTTCCCAAAAAATCAGTTTTTCGGTTCGGGGCTCATGGTGCTGTTTTTCTTACCCGACCCGACCCGACCAAAAGAAGAACAACACATATAGATTACTTCGGTTTTGGTCGGACCCGACCCGATCCGACCCAAAAAATCGGGCACACGGGTTCTGGTTGATTTTTTCCTTACCCGACATGGTCAGGTCGGGTTCGGGTGGCGGGCCATACCCAACCCGCCAGACCCCGTACACACCCCTAGTGTGAAGGGACAACTCATATTTTGTGTGACCATATTTCAAATTGTCGCTAAAGTGATTTTCATAATTACCCCTTAAAAATAAGTTGTACAACCAATTTTAATATGACATATAACCCCAACCCCAAAAGGGATAACAAAATGGGTATAAGAAAATAATAAGTACTTGACTAGTTGACCACAAGGCTACATGTTTGAATTTTGAGAGATGCTACATACACTACATAGTTACATGGAAAAGTCTTCAATACACACCTTTTAAGATGTATACCATATGCACCTGCGTCCCTGCAGTGACTTTTACTCACTGCAAACTGCAGCCCCCCAAAACGACGTCGTTTAGGGGTATTTTGGATTCCTCATCTATTGTAGTCACGTGACCCCGTCTGACAACTCTGACCAATCTCTCTCTCCCTCTCTCTCTCTATTCTTCTCTAGTGCTAAGTTTTCTTCTCCAACTCCAAGTGCTAAACTACAGTGAAGGACTGCCCCATACTGAAAATTTGTTCCCCTAATCCCCATATCTTAGGATCATCAAGCAAAACTTCATTTCTAGATCAGATCAAACATGGGAAAATAGTTCCTACCAATGAATTTCATATGAGAAGGAAACAATTAGTAATCAAGTAGTATTTCTTAAAGAAGAGAGAGAATCAATCCTGTGTTCATGGAGATTTGAATTAATTTTGGGTTCACTAGTATAGAAACCTGAATAGAAAACGGGTCCTTTTAGTTTAATCGAATCAAGAAAATCTCTACTTGACCAACCAATTAGTAAATTAGACCGAATCACAAGAATCTATATAAACTCAATCAAATTTCAAATCCAACACAAGAAGAGAGAGAAACAAGTCTTTAATCAAATTCGTATCTTAGTTTTTTTTTTTAACCTTAATTATCTTCTTATGATACTTTATCAAGGGTTTACTGATTGCTTGAGTCCCTCTTTGATTATTGTTGTGGAGGAAGAAACTTGAAGTAGCAAAGTAGAAAACGTATTTAAGAAGAAGACAGAGGAGAGAGAGAGAGAGAGAGAGTGTGTTTTGGTCTGTGGGGTATTCGAGAGAGAGAGAGATACAGAGAGTGCAATTTTGGTCTGTGGGGGATTCACGTGCTATGCTAGAAGATTCCAAAATACCCCCAAAACGACGGCGTTTTGGGGGCTGTAGTTTGCAATGAGTACAAGTCACTGCAGGAACGCGGGATCCGTGTGGTTCATATTGTGTCATCTCATAAAAATTACTTGTAAGACCAGTCATTCATAATATTTTTATTTTGTATCGTAACTTTTATATTAAAAATTCGTAATTTTTCTTCAATATGATTCGTAATTTTTTAGCAATAGATTTATAACATTTTGGGAATCATAACATTTTGGTATGTTTGAATGATTGGTTGTTGTGAATCTTGTGATTGTCAGCCACCCAACCCATCAATTTGGTTATCTCAAAAATATTTCTTCCAAAAATTTTGATTGTTTTGTCGTCCATGTTTTGGTTAGTAATAATTTTTTAATAAAATTTTCTACTTATTTTTTTCTTTTTTTCATGTATATAGCTTACTCCTATTCGGAAAATTAAAAAAAATGAGTAGTTCTATCTCTACGGATCGAGAAATTATACTTACAAATATTTGTTGGAGCTAATTTTTTACAAAGTTCCATAAAACAATGTCTTAAAATAATGGGTAAATTTTTGTACGACCCAGGGTGGACCCCATATAAAATGTAATGTACCATGTAGTGGAACAATGTAGTGTACCTATCTTTTTTCTAAATTTTTTCTTCAATTACTATTAATTTCAAAAGAGTTTTTCTATGAAAACATTCCTTGAATTATGACCACTTTTTCTACTTCATCCTCGAACTATCCAAAACCAACCTTTTGCGTCCCAGCCCTAACTCGATCCACATTTTCCCTCCAAAAAACACCATGTGTGAGTGTATATAGTGGCCAAAATGGCCCGATGAAATGGGTAATACTAACAGTTCTCGACATGAAGCTGAGAAGTTAAATGCAGCATCCAAGTGGAGAGCTAGGCAATAAAGTGTTAGAAACGCATTCACTCTGTTTTTAATTTTTTATCCCCATGTGTGAGTGTATGAAGTGGCCAATATGGCCCGATCAATTTTTATCGTTTTTTCACGGGTACCCTTAAAATCACATTTTGATCACATTGAGCGTTTCGGATCATCGATATTCGATCGGAAAAGGGAAGGTGCAGACGGAAAGGTGTGTGGATTTGATCTGGACTGTATATATATGTGTGTGTGTATATATATATATATATGTTCGTGTTCAGGTCGTGTCGTGTTAATGGGTGACACGAGTAAGTAATCGTGTTGGTCGTGTCAGTTTTGTGTCTCACGTGTTCAACCCGAACTCGACCCATTTAGAATTCATATTCTCGAGTCGTGTCATTTTCGTGTTTCGTGTCAGAAATGGTCAATCCTAACCAATTAACTTTGTGTTCAATTCATATCGTATTTCGTATTTGTTGTCTAGTTCTAGTTTTAATAGTTCGAGGACAAAATAGAAAAAGTGACCATAGTTCAATGGATATTTTGATAGAAAACTCATTTCAAAACAGTATGGGTTCAATTCCTGTCCAGTTTTATTACCCTCCAGTCCGGTCCAGTTTTGGGCCGTTGTGGGCCCATACCGGGCCCACAACGATGATCGGAATCGTTCATTTTGTAGAGCTCGTCGAATATGTCATCCATGCCAAAAATTAGCTTGATCGAACATCAATATGTACATGAACGAGATAGATTTGTAGATGAAAAAAATGGGCAATTATTAATTTCAACTTAATTTTTGTCATCGCTTTTTTCTTGTACAAATCTGCTTCATCCATGTACCTATTGATGATTGATCAAACTAATTTTTGGCATGGATGATATATTCGACGAGCTCTACAAAATGAACGATTTCGATCATCGTTGTGGGCCCGAAATGGGCCCACAACGGTCCAAAACTGGACCGGACTGGACGGTAGAAAAACTGGACATGAATTGAACCCAAACAGTATAGCCTATAGAGTTTCGTGGCACTAACAAATAGTGTCGTGTCATTTCAGAACAGTATAGACTATAGAGTTTCGTGGCACTAACAAATGGTGTCGTGGCAATATCACCACCTACTTTGATCGAAACCCAAACAGAACAAAACCATATACATTATGTCTGACAGTGAGAACGACGGTTACTCCCTCCGGAGAAACAACCTTCCAACGGACATCATCGCCGACGTACTCTCCCGACTACCCGTAAACTCACTCAACCGATTCAAGTGCGTCTCTCCCACATGGAATTCCCTAATCTCTTCCCCCTACTTCGCCCAAACCCACTTCAATCTAACCCACACCAATAACCCTAACAAACACCTCCTTCACAACATCGTTCTCCAGTCCATCACCCAAGACCTCTACACCGTCGACCTCACCCCTGACGTTCCGTTTGCCACAAAGCTCGATCTCCCTTCGCTCCGACCCCCAGAGGACAAGGTATTGGGCTCTTGCAATGGCTTGCTCCTGTTTTGCCTTACAGGTAGATCCAACTTCTTCTTGCTAAATCCATCCACTAGGGAATGCAAGAAACTTCCCAGTTTGCCCTTTGTACTCAATCCTGGTCATGGGTTCTACTCGTGTCTTTACGGTGTGGGTTACGATTCTTCTACGGATGATTACAAGGTTGTAATGCTGTCTTTCTATGATGAGTCTGATCCCGAGTCCGAGTCTGAATCTTATGCTCTGAGTGATACGACGACTGTGGCTGTCTATTCGCTGAAAACTAACGCTTGGAGGAGAATTCAGGACACCCAGTATATCCATTGGGGAATGACTTTTGGGGCTTACTTTAATGGTTGTCTCCACTGGGTTTGTAGGAGGGAAGGTTCCTATTTGATTATTGCTTTCGATTTGGCGGATGAGGTTTTCAGGGAAGTGTCGTTGCCTGCTTCGTGGGCTGAGGCTGATGACGAGATTAGGAAATTTGAGTTGGTGGTTGTTGGGGGTTGTCTATGTTTGGTTTATACTATTTATATGCCGATGCCGAGTCGTAACCGCCAAATTAAAATTTGGACGATTGAGGAGTCCGGGGTTGGAGCGCCGTGGACCAAAATTATGACTGATATAGATGGTATCCGTCCACTGGATTTGTTGGGTTTGTTAGCGGAAAATGAATTTGTGTTGACCGCAAAGGTACAGATACTACCAGGCGTTACCGATGATAAATTAGTTGTGTACAATCACCAAACAGGAACGTTGAGGGACATTGTGGTTCGTGGTATTCCGACTAAATTTAGTTTTTGGGGATCCTATGTCGAGAGCCTTCTGCCTTGTCTCTCCTAATCAATATAATCATGGGAGAGGGATTGGGAAGCAAGGATAAGCTTCTTCAGGTATTTTTATGAAACAGAAATGACATTGCTTCGTTCATTAATACTTGTATGTCCGTACATATGCATGTACGATATGGATAATCTTTGGATACTCGCGTGTAACTGTTGTTTGGCACTTCCTAAATGTACCTATGGTTAGAAAATTAAATCTCTTTTCTTGATGTATTATATAGTTTTTGGATACTGTTATGTCATGTATCTGAATTTCGGTGATACTTTTCAATACTTTATGGATAAACTTATTTTCTCTATTCTTGGGATTGCGACATTTCTTATGCAGGACAAATGTAAAATTATTACCAAGTTAGTGGTTGGACCACTGTGTTCTTCCTAAAGGAAAGATTTAGCCACCTATTTTTTCAATTGTCACGATTCCCGGATGAGGTCATATCATATTGGTGTAGTTTTCTTCTTCTTCTTCTTCTTCTTCTTTTTATCGGGCATATTGGTGTGGTTTCTTCTTCTTCTTCTTCTTCTTCTTCTTCTTCTTCTTCTTTTTATCGGGCATATTGGTGTGGTTTCTTCTCCATTTCTGTTCCATTCTTTCAGCGTAAACTTCAGCTCTTTTGGCTTTCTCATTATCCTGAAACCCGCCCAACCATGTATTTGGCTTGATTCCCAGCACTCCTTGCAAACCTTCATACATCTGGGGTGAGAGAGTCAGGCTTAAACAAAACGTAAATGGCTTTGGAGTCATCTGAGACCATGACAGGACAACGATCTGGTACCAATCTAGGCAAAACCTTTTGAAAAACCTTAAAATGTTCAAGCCAATCATGAGACATTAAGAATCGATCCAACATGCTAAGAGTAGCTGTATCCTGGAAGTTAGACCATGTAAAATTTCTCCCAAATCCCAATCATGGGTAGATCCTTCAATTCAATTAGTTTAATGAATTCAAAGAAGTCTCTCATACCCATGTCTATTCTTATGCATCCAGATCTTTCCCCTACAGATTTAATTTCATCATGTGTTATGCGTGGGAACTTTCTTCAATTGTGTTACTGACTATGCTGGTGAATGATACCTTCAAAAGAAAGGTTAACTCCTCTTCCAACCACAAAAATTTGTTTCTTCTTCTCACACATGTGTGCAATGGAAGTTTAATGTTTCAAAGGCATTGTATATTCGTACTTGTGATGAAAGTTTTGTGGTTAGACTTCAGTGGCATCTCCTAGATTTATGATGTATTGAACCAGAGATTTGGGACATTCTAGCTCTTTGTTGTAAGCTGCGGAATGCACTGAATACTGATCTTGTTCACCCTGTAAACTTTAACTTGTCATGGCACTACATGTTCACCCGGGATTCACTTCATGTTGTTGAGTATGTGTCCTTGAACACTGATACTTATCATTTAATTGCTCTGCAAGATTTTTTCTTCATTTGAAACATTACTTGTGGCATTCTTGCAGTTTTCATGATGTACATTCGTCGGATCTTCAAAAACATTTTTAGCCATGTAGAGCAGATATCTCAGGTTTTGATATGTTTGCTTAAGTTGTCTAATTCTTTCGTCTTCTTGGTGAAGCTATCATCCAACTTAAGTGTCCGCATTTAACTTGCAAGTTCTAATTTTTCCCTTTTTAAATGAGAAGCCATTAGGCGTATGCTACGGTGTTTCGCAAAAAATATTAAACCTTTGTTTACTCTATTTTTGCAAACAACCCTTCTCAGTCTCCACATAAAAGGGCCCTTGTGAAGAGTTCAACAAATTAAGAATTTGACAATCACACCTTCTCACAGTTCCATAATACTTCCTCAATCCCAATTTGTTTGCCCCTTTGACTACTTCATAAATCTCAGAAAATCATCAATAGTTTCTGATTTATTACTTTTGGATGATTTTGAAAACTGGCTACAAGAACCACGTGAGATCTTTTGGTTGGTTAAAAAATCTCGATTTTGTTCCTTTGAAAATCCATTATTTGCTGACCTGAGTTACCGGTATGACTGCCAAAAAAGGCCTTGCAATTCGCAACAAAGGGAGTGTATGATGAAGATTTGTCAGTCTTAGTTGACACTTAGAACTTGTTCAAATTTGACCTTCAATCCAATACTTTCACCTGTTTTGCAGGAAATGATCATGAAGAGGTTTTTGAGGTGACAACAATGCTCACAAGATCTACTTGTCATCAGATTCGCGTATAGGGATGGATGCTCGATGTTTTTCCCTCAGTTATATGTCCTATACAATATTACAATTTGCAATCGTTTCATTCAAATGAACAGTTTTTTGCCATTTGAAGAAGTGATTTCATGGCTGTTATATGTCCTATTAATAGCAATCCAATCTACGTGAATTCCTCATATTATCACCTAATTTTTAGCACAAGATTCGGTTAGGGAGACTGTCACACAGCTTTTATTCCTCATAGAGTGGATGAGGAAGGGTTGTGAGTCCAGTGGAGGAACGAATCCGGATAGGGAAGATCGGTGCACAAGGCGAAGACTTGGTTATTAGGGAACACGGAGTAAGAACACGATGAACCACCGGCAGCTGAAAGAGCGAGGGACGGAACCGAAAAGAAACTGATCAGTAGGCAAAATGGGAACTCCAAGCTGTCCCCATTGTCATGTTCGGGTGGTTGAAAGGAAGAGCAGTATTGCTACAACGAAAGCAGAAGGAAGACGGTGAGTTTATTTCTCATGGGTTGGAAAACGTAGGCATGGGCTCTCCTTATATAGGTAACGTAACTCATACCTCTTAGTTCAGAAACTAAGTCTGTGTCCAAATTCTGACAGGATTAGGATTCTCTAGTTTAGATTTACGTAATTGGGTGTGCCAAAGTCTGATAGAATAGATTTCCTTATGTTTGTTTTCATGGCTTTGTTACTTTCTCTTAACTTCCGAAACAACTTTCTAGTTTTCCGGTCCGGACGTGGTATGGCATCAGAACTCGAAGCTACAATCCGATCCGATCCGAATTTACTTAGAGAAATTATACAAACACAATCAACCGGTCTCAACCATTGAGTCATTGACACAATCTATCACGCCACATGTGATAAGTTGCGTAAACAGTTGTGGCTGATTAGTTATGTGCCCTATGATTGCAAATAGCTGAGCTAGCTTGGTCATCAAATTTTGGGATGCATCAGGAATTTATAATGGTGCTTCAAACAGTTCCTACTGTACCCGAAAAAACATTTTTCAAAATATCAACTTGATCGGTATCAAATTGTATAAAGTTAACAGTTTATTCTCAAAACCATGTGAACTGTCCTGTTTATACAATTTACAATCGTTTCATTCAAATGAACAGTTTTTTGCCATTAGATGAAGTGATTTCATGGTTGTTATATGTCCAATTAATAACAATCCAATCTAGGTGAATTCCTCATATTATCACCTAATTTTTAACACAAGATTCTCTTAGGGAGATTTTCACACGGCTTTTATTTTTGTGGCGGTTAGTGAGGCCCCAGTTATTTTCATTTGCGGGAACAACGGTGGGCCATCAGTACCCCTATCTCAGATCAATTTGAAAGTATTTTCCCTCTTCACTTTCACTCTTGACTTTCCCTCTTCCGGATTCTCATTTTCAGGATACATTGTTGTTCTGGGGTTTTGTTCATTACTATGGTGTTGCTGTTAGAGGACAGGCATATGGAGTTCTTACTATTCGTGTGAATGGTCATGATGCTCTTGCCATGTTTAGTGCAGTCGAAGCAACATGTAGGATAGCCGTAAATCATAGGTCCATCTAGCTTGAGGTAACCTAATGATTCAATTCTAACCATTACTTGTAAAGCTAAAAAGAGTTAGAGAAGATTTCATTTAGAGTTTTGGAAGTTAGTTGCATTACACTTGCAAAGTTTTGATTCGTTTTTCAATGGATAGACCAGGAAATCACTCCACTTCAGGTGATTCCACCGAATATCGTCCAGATGAAGAGATCGACTGGTGGAGAGAGCATGACCGTATGTCCAGATTTTGAAAGTGGGGTGAAACTAATGGTTGTTGGAGTGATGAGGCTGAGTCCAAGCATTGGACCTCTATCAAGAACTAGGTAACTCTTCCTCCACTTTGAAGAAACTCAATAGCTGACTGATTTCAAAGTTTAAAATAGACTGTCATGTAGGCTGTGGTTGTGAACAGAACTCTTAATTCATCTCCATATCTATAAGTTTAGCAAATTTCACCTTTGTGGGATACATCAAAGACATACAAAAGGAGCAGCTCAAATCACCCTATGGAACAGTAATTGTCCAGTCCTACTCCTTACAATTTGTACTTATATATGCTTATGATGTAATATTTGTGACTTCTATGATTTGGAATGCTGTTAGCTGCATTATGTACATTTATGAATCGTTGTGCCTCCCTCCCTTCTATAATGTTTCATTTAAGAAGTTGATTTTCCCCGCTCCTTAAACTGTATAAAATTAATATTTTTTCCTCTATCTACCGTGTTCGTGTCCTGTTTTTTTTGGATAGCATTTCCGGCTCTCATCTCATGTCTATATTTGGTATGCATGCCCATGTCTATTAATTAGTTCACACACACCCCAACTGAAGCATGCAAAACATGCCCAACACAAAAGCTGGAAAATGCAAAACATATTAATTTGTCATTGTCAAGCAATTATATGGGCATGAAATGTTCTTAGATTTTCCGTTTACTTTTTGAAAGTGACTATTAAGAGCTGATTACAAATAGATAGTCTAAGGTTGGCTAGCTCATTAGGTCAACACGGATCATTGTCAAGCAATTATATGGGCATGAAATGTTCTTAGATTTTCCGTTTACTTTTTGAAAGTGACTATTAAGAGCTGATTACAAATAGATAGTCTAAGGTTGGCTAGCTCATTAGGTCAACACGGACTCCTTGTGCATGATGGGATTTTTTTGCTTGGAGATTGGAATTTATAAGAAATCTCTTGAATACTTTGATTGTTAATTTTACAGAGCCCACATGCGTAAAGATGAGTGTTTCCATGTGATGCCATAATGCCACCATGCAGAGTGACTTTTTTAAAATGAGGAATATGTTTCTTGAAAATGATGAGTACATTATATGTGACATTTGAGTTTGTTATAATGCAGGTAATTGAGGAATTCGCAAAGATTGATATGCTTCTCAAAGTCAAGGGAGAGACGAAGTGGAGAAGTTCAAATGTCCGAGTCCACAAGAACAATGAAGGTATCTTCCGTTTGAATTAGATGTAGCCAGATAATTCTTGGACTCATTCAAAACTCAGAATCATGCAACCGCTTGACAAACTACTAGCATTTGGTGTTATCTCCCCTACTCTTGTTGGCCGTTAGAAGGGTCTTTGTATTCTTTTTTATGCTTTCAAGTAATTGAGGGGTCCAACAGGATGGCGGTGTTTATGTGCCACTTGGATCCTTGTGTCCGTTCGAAAATGCTGGAACTATTTTCCAACTGTTGTCAGCAAATATAGGTTTTTTGAACTAAGGAAATAGGGCTCTAAAGTATAACAACTACTGAATGTTGCATTTGATATGCAGAAACTATTATTCTGATTTGAAACTGACTCCCAATATGCTGAAACTACATTTGAATTGCTGAAATTGGTTCCAATTGTTGCTCTTTTTCTTGATCGAAAGCTGTCTTTTGACTGCTAAAATGCGAAAATAAGAATTGCATTATGCTAAACTGGTTACTTTAAGCGAAGCATACAATATAGTGACGACCCAAAAGAGAGGGTGGGGAAAGATTTTTTTGACCAATTGATCTCGGTTTGGTTAGTATATCCATTTTGACTTCTGCTCGTTAAATGACAAGCAATTTTCTATGACTCATCAAGTCTTAGGCTCATGAAACACTATGCATCCAGGCTTTACAAATTAAAAAGCCTCGATTTCATATGAAGCAAGTGCTAATGGACGGAACTTGTAGAGCATTTGGAGGATGAAACACTCAAATAAGGCCGGAATGAAGAATGCTTAAATTTTTTGAATACACGTTAAGGATCGTGGAGCTTCCCTCACCGGATCCTCATAAATTTTAGTACTATTTCTTCAAGAGTTACAAAAGTGAACGTTGAAGTAACAAAAAAAGATATAGAATGTGTAAATAGAAAATGCTTTCAAAGAAAAATAATGCACGTGTAATTCCACTAGTAGTATATGGTTCTTTTTTTTTTTTTTTTTTGTCATATAATATACATCAGCGGAGTGTTAATACTCCCTCCGTCCCAAATTGATTGTCCGGGCCGCAAAACGGAGTGTTAAAAATAATACAATTTTTGCAAGAAAAAATTAAAAGTTTTTTAACAACTTACTAGATATCAATGAGTATTTTTAATTTGTGAAAAAAGTTTGAATTTTTTCTTGAAAAAATTGCATTATTTTTAACACTCCGTTTTGCGGACCGGACAATCAATTTGGGACGGAGGGAGTATGTTACTACTATGTTACTAATGGGGAGAGAAATGAGACAACCAACTTGACAAACTTGTATATGGTTGTCCGGCACACTCAAATCACAGTTAGATTCAATTCTATGTTAACCATTCACGTATTTGTTTTGTTTTTTCTACAAACTCTCATATGAATAAATCAATCTCATTTGGCGAAAGCCAAAATTTTCTTCGCTAACATCAACGGTCAAAGCTATTTCGTGATCTCCAAGTCAAAAAATTATTTTCCAAATTTATTACGCTTAATTATTCTATTCATACCAACGCATCGTGCGAGATTAGCCCACGGACTATGGCTTTTTATTAATAAAATAATTAGTTTTAAGTTTGGTTCGTCTTCCTGTCAATTTTTATTAAATGAGTTTATTATTGATCTCATGATTCTCATGGGTTTATTACTGAGTAAATTGTTTGTCTACCGTTTCTCTCCAAGGGTTGCAATGGTTTGCCATCTCCAAATTATTCATGACATTCTATCGTCTGTTCGGTAGAATGTCAACATTGAATGTGATATTCATCGATGAAAGGAAAAGTACGAAAAAGTTAACAAAACTTATAACGCGCGTATACACATCAACACATAACCAAGACGTGGGCGAAGCACAAAAATCTAAAAAAGCACAAATCAAAGAACCCCTTGCAGCAAACAAATCAACAAAACACCAACCATTACATAAGATCCAATACAGATCGATTGAATCCGATTATCCTTCACTAAACCCAAAATAATATAATTCCATTAGAGAAAGGGAAAAAAAAAATGAGCACAAGGCAATGTGCTTTTCACGTCTCAACTAAGACTAGTTGTTGTAATATAGAATACATTGGTATCATTCCGTTAGCTTTACATCTGACCATTACAAAAATAAGCTTAAAATGAAGCTTCATAGAAGCAAGACTCGTTTGGCAATCATAGAATTGAAATTATTTCTCTTCCGAACCCGGCTTCTCTGCAGTCAATTGCAAAGAGGTTCAATCTAAACCGTTCATCTTGAAAATCAATGGTTTAAATTTGTTGAATCTATTACCGGTAAAAGTCTTTTATTAACATTATAAGATTGAAAACAAATCTAGACCATTAAAAAGACTATCCGCCGGTTGTGATCGCTTCGACCGCACCTCTGCAGTGCAGACAAGCCAAATTCTTCTCTTCCCTTTTGCCCCCAGTGTTTAGCCTTTTCTTAGGAAGGTGATTTCTATCTGAAAATTTCCCTCTATATATATAATACCCCTCCTTTCAATAAGAACAGATTCGTTAATCCCTTCACAGCTTACTCATTCAAGTTATTCAATCCAAGAAAGAAAAAACCATCTTCCCAGACAAGTCATATGGCTGAGGAGAACGGCTTAGCAGGCAATCCAACGGCACCGGCCGATGGTTATTCCCAGCGCGCCGAAGAGGAGGGCGAAGCAACCTCTAACGAGCTCCGCCGCCACAAACGAAAGAAACATTTGTTGTATGGCGTTGCCTTTGCCATTTTCCTAGCTGGAATCTTCGTACTCTTCTCAATAACATTTACGAGAATCCGAAATCCCCAAATCCGGCTTCAATCGGCCTCGTTTAGTTCTATTTCTTTTCAATATCCTTATAATGTAACCAGCAGCCCTTCGTTCAATGTGTCAATGACCGCTGTGCTGGGTATCAAGAACACCAATTTTGGCCCATACAAATACGATAGCACTACCGTGTATGTCTACGACACTGGTATTCAAGTGGGGAGCGCAACTATCCCGAAATCGAAAGCTAGTTCCCGGTCTACTAAAAAGATCAACGTCCCGGTAATCCTGGCCTCGCCGACCAATTTATCCGCATCTTCCATAGTTGGACATGAGATAAATGCCGGGTTAATTTCTTTAACCATCCAATCCGAATTGAATGGAAAAGTGGAGCTAATGTTCGGGTTCAAAAAGAAGAAAACTATATATCTGAATTGCTCCGTGCTCTACGTTATGTTTAATGTGGGGCTCCAGACTGTCATATGCTCTTGATATTCGGACTTGCGCTTTAAGGAATAGTGTCTTGTTTATTCGGTTTAGGTTTCCAGTACCACCCTCTCTCTTTCTCAGTACGGTCCCTAATAATATTATCTATGGCATGGTCTTATGTGCGATGCCAATTTTTTTTTTTTCACTCTCTATTTTTCACATTTTTACCAAATACTTGCAAAGCCAAGTTGTTCAAAAGAACGTGTGCCCCATCCCCCATCTGTCCCCTTTGTACAGCTGCTGCAGAAACTATTGAACACACCCTGTTTCAATGTCCTTGGACTAGAGCTGTATGGTTTGGTTGTGGGAAATCCTTCTGGACTACAGAACATAGTACCTCATCAGCTGCTAGATGGATGGAGCTAGGATCTTCTTTGTGGCCATATGGCAAAGGAAACTACATTGGAGCTAGGATATGGCAGCAGTTTTTCAGGTATGTTGGGCAATTTGGAAAGCTAGAAACACTTGTGTTTTCACAGGAAAGCCCTCAATTCCAGGAGAAACCATTGAAGCAGCGAATGTTGGCAATAGGGATCGAGTATGTCCATGTTCTGTTTAAAGCACCAAGACCTAGTCCTCCTCAGCAACACAGGTACAACAATTGGTTCCCTCCTCCCTCCTCTCTTCTAAAATTGAACTTGGATGGAGCATACAAATCCTCCCGCAGCTTTGCTGCCTTTGGCGTGATCGCCAGAGACTGTGGTGGACGCTGACTTTTGGCGTACAGGTAAGGTTGTGGTAGCCTCAGCCCTTGCTATAGAAGCTTGGGCCATCAGAATTGCTTGTGGAATTGCTAGGGAGTTGGATCTCTCTGAAGCCATTTTTGAGTCGGACTGTTTGGAACTTATCAATTGCTTCAAAGATCCCAATTCTCCTGGACCTTGGCAGATTCGTGCGATGATTGAAGACATTAGAGAATGGGCTAGGACTAGAAAATGGTCTCTTTCATGGTGTCCCAGAGAGAGGAACAAGGTGGCGCATTGGTTGGCAACAAATTGTCTCAATAGAAGAGTAGTGTTTTCCTCCGGTTGTATTCCGCCTGATTTGCAAAGTTTGCTAAACTCTGATGTACCTAGCTGATTTCATTTTATATGATTATGATCTTTTCAAAAAAAAATAAAAAATCTGATTAGGGGTTTTTCATAATTCGATTTCTAAACTCTACAATCCTCAATCCAGAACCTATAATCCGACAAAATAATCTGCGCCAAACACCCAAGATGTTATCTGCGATAATTTTTCTTTGTAATATTTTTGTAGTTTGCGTCGATAACAATTAATAGCGCATCTCATGCATTACAATTTTTTTTTTAATGTCTATCAACCCAACTTTAAAAAAGTGACTTCAAGGCCAGAAACGTTGAAGATACTTCAACCAAAGGTGCTACTTTTTAATAACTTAGATGTCCGAACCAGCTTATAATTTGTATTGGCAAAAATAATATTGCCCTGCATATGTTATAATTGTTTTTTGAATGTTAGCCCACTGAACATTAAAATTCTGCGTTTGTTCCTCAGTAAAAGCTTAGACCAAATTCCTATACGACTTTAGCCAACGAAAATTCTGCGTTCGTTCTTGAGTAAAGGTGGGTTGATTGCGATGGAGTAGATTTTTATGATAAATATTTATTCTGAGCACTACAAGAAACTAGGCTATTGGCAACCATAAAATTTGCTTCGGTGGTTTTGCTGTTGCAAAAGGCCAATTTTATTGACTAGGTATTATATTTGCTACAGGTAAGATTCCTGTTGCAATTAGTAGTGAAAAAATATCCATCTGCCACGGTAAAAAGGATCCGTGGCAATCTAAACAAGTAAAAGCAACGGGTTGGTTCCCGTGGCAAATATAGGGAAAAAAAAAAAGAGTTTTAGTTTCGAGGGTTTTTTCCCCTCCCCACACTTAACGAATAAAAAAAACTTAATTATGGCATAAATATCACAGTCCAAAAACTAAAATCTCACGTTTTGTAAAAGCGTATTAAAATATTATGGATTACAGTTTTTTAATTTCAGTTACATAAAAAATTGAAATGGAAAGATATTTTAATCTCAGTAATCTAAAAAATTATATATAGTAATTTAAAGAATAGATCTCATTTTCAAAACACTAAGATTACATATGAAATAATATATCTAGTTTCAAATACACATTGAAAAAAATAATGCTATGCCCAAGACTCGAACTCGCACTCGCACTCGCACGAACTGTACGAACAAGTTGCCACTAGTACGCACAATAGAACTTGGTACAACAAAGGAAAGAATGGAAAATATATTTACAATATTTCTGACAGTTGCATATTTATTGAATCAAAGCAAACCACAGACGCGCATAATTTTTCACACAATAATTAAGCGTCCTCGTATCGCGCACTACGAATAAGTTCTAAACTTAATCTGTTGGTTTTATTTTAATAATGGTTGATCTGAACCATTAGGATTTCATGTCTCACTAATTCCATTAGTGTCACCAAAATCGAAGTTCATCGAATATCGGCGATCGCCTGATTGAATCACATTTGATGCATCCCGACACATTAAAGTATTAGATTGCAATATCCGACCCTCACCTAAGTCTTTTTCTTCAATCTGAACTGTCCCTCTTTTACATATTATGGAGTACATCATTTCCACCAAAAATGAAGTTAATCGGCAGGTAGCTACGCACTTGATTGGATAGAAAAATCCACTTTGTTAGTGACATTGTTCTTGATAAAGATGCTTTCTAAACCCGATTGAGATAATTTATTTCGAGAATAACATAATCAACAAGGAAAACAAAAGCAACAGTCTGGATCATCGTAATTGTGTCATAGTTGAATGACTACCGTACATTCAAATACAACACAAAACTTAGTTTGCTAACAATTATATAGAATGTATAGAATTTAAAAGTCATTATCAACTAAATATTTATAGTTGTCGATCGGAATCGTTAGGTTTTCACGTCTCACTGATTCCATCATTGCCACCAAAATCGGAGATCATCGGATATCAGCAATCGCTTGATCGAACAACATTTGATGCATTTCGAGGCATTAAAGTATTATATTGCAAGACCCGACTCCGACCAGAATCTTTATTTTTCGATCCGAACTGTCTACATTTTACATATTACGGATTTCGTCATCCATACCAAGAATGAATTTGATCGAGTATCTCTACACATTTAATCGGGCGATAACTATTATCCAAAAATAAATTGTGTCACAATCAAGGAGCTTTCTAAATCCCGTTGAGGCAATTTTTTTTAAGATAATGATTTAATCAATTAGCACAACGAAATCAACGTTTTGACTGTTAAAATGGTTTTGTTTTGTTTTATTGAGATCCGCAAAATAATTATATTGCCATATTATTATACTAATATTATGCTCGAAAAATGCTTTCAAAATTCTGCATCTCCTCCCTAAACCCTTTTTAGTTCGACAAATTGCCCAAATGGCAAAAGCTGGGCACATGGTCATGCTTTCTAAACCCAAAAGCAGGGCATGTGGATTAGAATTTCCCCAATTTTTCCCCGCGCAATTTCCCCGCAATTTTTTGCACGACTAACAAAGACCCATCTCCTTCAGTTCTCACTCTCAACCGTTCGACAAAAACCCTAGAGACAATTTATGTGTTGAACTCTCGCAGGCGACAGCTCGCTCTCATCTTTTCCTTACTTTGCCTTCATTGTGTGACAGCGCCTTCAACACCGTGCCCTTCAATTACCCTTGGTGAGTACTTCTCTTCCTCTTTAGAAATTAGATCGGTTTCACTGGATTTCTAGGATTTTTAGGAGTTGCGATTGCACTTTCTGTTTGGAAAATAGTTATGTTCGTTGGTTTTTCTGCTTCTTTTTGATGAATCATGTTGTCAACAGCTTGTACTAGATTGGTTCCTCTCAACTGCGTAGTACCTTTTGTATATGGAAAACTAATTTACTTCAGAAAATAGCAAATCGAACATATGCATGTGCGTATTATTGAGGGTATAGTTTTTTGCCTTTCATTTTTTGCTATTGATTTGTTTGTTCCATAGGGGAGATGGGGACGGGGGACCCCTTGATTAATGGGGATGTTAATTTGATCCAAGGGTTGAGGTGCTATTCCTTGTATTCGAGCGAAGTGCCCAATACCACCACGTGTTTGATAAAAGGCCACACTAGAACATTAATGTTCAAAATAAAAAATCGGACTGCCAGAAACTGAGTATTCGTCTAAAAAAAAAAACTGGGTTTTTTTTTTCCCACTCTACACTACTCTGGACAAATTTCCTTGATATGGATTTATCATTTTTTTTTTTTTTTGCAGTAGTAGATGTTCTTTGAATCTTTTAGTGTTTCATTTATGTGTTTGTCTTGACGAAGTTTTTGTTGTACTACTTATTAGTCGCCAATCAAGCTAAGTGTTGAATAGGTTTCTATCGAATAAGACAAGGCCCTTACCAGGGAAAAAGGTTTGGGGGTGGATAATCCTTTCAAATTTGAGTCTGTGAAATGTTTTTCATAGGAGGCATCTATTGAATACAAGGAAAAGAGATGTTAATATAATCAACGTGGAATGGTCTCGTTCAAATGAGAGGTGGCCACGCAATGAGCTACTCTATTAGAATTTCTATTGGGCCAAAAGAAGTAAATACAAAAACCATTAGCCAGTTGATAGATAGCCCCAAAGATAGAAGCACAGTCACAGGGAGGCACCTTCTCTGAAATGGTTGTGATATATGGGTGTGACCATTGGATATGTGGGCGTCATCCGAAAAAATGGGTTTGGCTCCTAAAAAATGCCATAACCATTGGAGATGCTTTTAGCTGCCCAATTTGAAACCATATGCTTTGGCTTCCCTACCTGAAATTCTGGTGGAGCCTTGTTATTGGTATCTATTGTACTTGCTATTTTCACTAAATTCTTTGAGCTGTGTTAGTAGTATTGAAATGAATGGTGCTTTTAACATGACATTAATCTCATTGATAAGAATTGTGCTAAAAGTGTCGTAGTCATAGGTGTGGATATAATTAACTTGGACGATGGTGGATTCATCAATGACCTTTATGATTTATACTCCAACACTCCTTAGTCCTAGCCATGCCGAAAAAACTACGACATTTGCAAGACCTGAATTTTTCTTGAAGTGATAGTGAGATTTTAGTTATAGCTTTGCTTAGAAGGAATAGACAACTCCCTACCTCTTTATATGAGGTAACTTCAGACACTCTCTTTTTTGTATATGAGAGTTGTTAGGTATCTTCCGTATCTTTGTAATAATTATTTTTAGGTGGTTGTGCATGTTCCTTACTCCACTCTTCGGATACAGTACATGTATGGTGATACAAAACTTTTCGGAGGACAAAGAAGAGTGTGATGTAGACATGTTTTTTTTTTTTGGGCAGAACATGACTTATGTGGAGCACCCTTTTAGCTACTTTTGTTTATGGGTTCGACTTTATTATTAACTGTTTTTTAGATGAAATTTGAATCTTGCGGTTTGGATATTAGTATGAATATATCAATGAAATTTGAATCCAATCAATGCAACTTGATGTGACTTGGATCGTTGTTGTAGCCCCGTAGGCATGGGCAATTTGCTAGTTGCTTTTATATGCTAATTGTAATTGGTAGTAAGTCCAACTTGATACAAATTCAACTTACGTTCAATTATCTTTTGTCTCCATAGAAAGATTGGAAACGGTGACATAGTTGTGGAGCTTATATCAAGCTGATTGCTAAAAGTGCTCCCTTCAATCCAATAGCATTTTTGCTTGGTAAGCTCAATTATTTGCTCTTTATTACTTATTTAGTTTATGAACTTACTTTTTTTTTTTTTTGAAATCCCGTTGGTGTTTTTGCATAAGACTGATAGTATAGGGTGCATGTGTGGATATGAGAATTGTTTTATGTACTTCAATCCTCCTCAATAGTTTTTATGTACAGAAACACCCGAGGAAGAGTATATAAAGATGGACAGAAGTTGGATAGACTTACCGAATCGAATGTGCACAGAATATATAGCTGGGATTGATCAATTCCTTATGTTTGCATACAGTAAAAGACATGAAAGTTTGGTTATCTGTTGTCCGTGTAGGAGTTGTGGGAATCGTTATAATCTAGCAAGAGTGGTGGTGCGAGAGCATCTAATATCCAATGGTTTCTTAAGGAATTACAAGAATTGGGTTTATCACGGTGAGTCCTACGTTCCTTTGCATGGTAGCCAAGAAAAAGAAAGCGTGTTGGACTCAGATATTAGGGATGATATGGTGGGAATGGTTCGCGAAGCCATTGGAATACCTTATGTAGAAGCAGGTGTTAACTCCGACGAGCAAGATGCTCATAATTTGGCTTCAGGACCCAATGAAGAAACAAAGGCATACTTCAAACTTCTAGAAAGTGCACAAACAGAATTGTACCCAGGGTGTAAAAATTTTACAGCGTTATCATTCCTTGTAAGGTTGTTGCATACAAAGGTCCTTGGCCACTTGACAGATGATATATTTAGTAAGTTGCTCCAACTTTTGAATGAGGCTTTCCCTGAGAATGTCAAACTGCCAAGTACATACTATGAAGCTCAAAAGATAACTGACGATTTGGGCTTCACGTATGAGACTTGGGATGCATGTCCCAAGCACTGCATGTTGTTCAAAGGTGAACACTCAAAACTCAATGAATGTGTTATATGTGGAAGTTCAAGATGGAAAAAGAACAAGGATAAATCGGAGGATGGTAACAAAGTAGCTGCGCAATGTGTGAGATACTTTCCAGTGAAGCAAAGGTTGCAGAGGCTATTTTTGACATCGAAAACGGCCAACCTCATGAAATGGCATGCAGAGGATCGAGTGGATGACGGTGTTGCTAAGCATCCTGCAGACTCCCTTGCGTGGAAAGATTTTGACAAGAGGAACCCAGCCTTTGCCAGTGATAGTCGCAATGTGAGGCTTGGTTTAGCGTCTGATGGATTCAATCCATTTAGATCAATGAATATAGTCCATAGTACTTGGCCTGTGGTGTTGATTCCATATAATTTACCTCCATGGTTGTGCATGAAGCAACCATTTCTACTGCTATCTATGCTTATTGATGGTCCCAAAGGACCAGGTGACAAGATCGATGTGTATCTTCAACTGTTGATTGACGATTTGAAGGAATTATGGAGTGAAGGTCTTCCCTCCTTCGATGCATCAAGCAATCAAATGTTTAAGTTGCGTGCGACTTTGTTGTGGACAATAAATGATTTTCCCGCCTATGCCAACTTGTCAGGATGGAGTACTAAAGGAGAATATGCTTGTCCTTCTTGTAATTTTGATAAACAGTCATCTTGGTTGAAGCATGGCAGGAAACATACGTACATAGGTCACCGTCGATACTTACCTTATAATCATAAATTTCGAAAGGATAGGGTCTCTTTTAACGGAAGCCGAGAATATAGACAGAAGCCGAAAACATTATCTGGGTCTGAGCTGTTGAAACAATTGGAATCGAAAGGCATCTTGACGCAGTACAAGATCGATGACCTCAAGGAAAGGCACAATAGATTGCAAGAAAGGGAACAACCTGGATCTCGAGATCATAATTGGAAGAAAAAAAGTATTTTCTTTGAACTTCCATACTGGGAGTACAATTTGATCAGGCACATTCTCGATTTGATGCATATAGAGAGCAATGTCTGCAACAATATTTTGTGGACAATATTAGGAGTTTTGGGAAAATCCAAGGATAATGTCAATGCTCGACGTGATTTACAAGAAAGGGATATCAGGAAACCGTTGCACTTGCAATCAACAGGATGTGGGAAAATATATGTACCCCCTGCACAGTTCACAATGAGTAACAATGAGAAAGACTTATTCCTCAAAGTCCTCAAGGAAGTAAAATCACCAGATGGGTATGCCTCAAATATATCGCGACGAGTTCGTACAGAAGATAGAATTATTTCAGGTCTTAAAAGCCATGACAATCATATTCTAATGCAACAACTTATACCTGTGGCTATACGAAGATCGTTGCCAAAGAGTGTGGTTGAACCCTTGATTGAATTGAGCAATTTTTTTAGACAATTGTGCTCTAAGGTAAATCGAGCATCAGACTTGGAGTACATTCGGGACCGTATTGCTACAACACTTTGTCATCTTGAGAAAATATTCCCACCAGCTTTCTTCGACATAATGGAGCACTTACCTATACATCTAGCTGATGAAGCATTGATCGCTGGGCCAGTGCAATTTAGATGGATGTATCCAATTGAGAGGTTTCTTCTAACTTTGAAACAGTATTTGCGCAACAACGCTCATCCAGAGGCTTCAATGGCAAATGGTTATTTGATGGAAGAGTGCATGAATTTTTGTGCACAATATCTCGATGATGTAGAAACCAAGTCTAATCGACCAGTGAGGAATGATGATAGGGGTGATAACGGGGGTCGTCTCTTAGGGGAAACCATAAGTTTTCATCTTGAGCCTATCGAATGGACACAAGCTCATCGTTATATATTATTCAATACAGTTGCAGTTGAACCATTCATAAGGTATGATTATTATCTAATCAACTTCTACAATTGATAATATAAAATGCATCAAATTAAACATGTGTTTCAATCCAAACAGCAAGCACCTACAAGTTCTTAAGAGCAAAATGCCCCATGCCGATGATCATCAGCTCCGACGCGAACATTTTGAACAATTCCACATTTGGTTTATGGAGCATGTAAGTGTTTAAAAGTTGATCGTACAACTGATACAGTTTTGATGTCTAAACTACTAATTTTTTATATTTAATAGGTTCGAACCCTACGGAGCACAGATAATACCACATTGTCAGAAGAAATTATTGGATTGGCAAATGGTCCTCAATTTATCGCTAGGAGATGCAAAGGTTATATTATAAATGGAAATCGTTTTAGGGTGAAAGCCACGGATGATCGTCGAACTACTCAAAATAGTGGTGTAGCTCTAAAGGCAGATACTGTGAGTTATGCAAGTCGGAAGGACAAGAATCCTCGAGTGGAAGCTGTGTACTATTATGGACGCTTGAGAGACATAGTTGAAGTTCGATACACAAATGACATTAAATTTGTGTTGTTTAAATGTGATTGGATTGATAATGGTGATGGGAAGAAGGAAGATGTCTACAAATTTACATTGGTGAACTTCAACCGGTTGTTATATCGAGAAGATCAACCTACTAATGAACCTTTTATCTTGGCACCACAAGCAGAGCAAGTTTGGTATATTCCTGATCCCATAGAACCAGAATGGGAGGTTGTTATGAAGATGTCTCAGAGAGGTTTGTTTGATTTGCGTTCTAGGGACCATCAAGTTGATCCTTTTATGAGTCAAGAATTGGAAGAGAATATTGTGGTTCGTGATGAACAAGTTGGTTGGGTGAGAGAAGGAACAGAAGGAGAAACCGTTGATCTTCCAATGGAATAGTGCAAATATTCTTTGTCTCTTATTTTAAGTTATTAGATTGTTGCAGCAATTTTTTTATTCCAATGAATGATTTATTTGATTAGATTGCAACAGTGCCATTTATTTAAATACCGTTACG
Organism: Rhododendron mucronatum var. ripense; assembly: GCA_019656295.1. NCBI lineage: Eukaryota > Viridiplantae > Streptophyta > Magnoliopsida > Ericales > Ericaceae > Rhododendron > Rhododendron mucronatum. The sequence continues at coordinate 1,372,586 of BPLT01000026.1, forward strand.
TTTTTCATTCTATAATAATTGCTATATATTTCTTTTTACTATGTTATGCAAATTGTCCTTTTTTGCGTTATGCGTTTTATGTTTACAGTTACAGATTCAACACAATGAAGAGCAAGTCGGCTGGTCGTCCTCGGATTATGTCTGAGGTTTTAAGTAACAAAAAATCTCGTATGGACAACTTGAATGCGAGCCGGCTATCATCTCACTCACCTATATTGCAGCCACCGTCACAACAATTGCAACCACCATTGCAGGATACGCACGTAAGATGCTAACTTCACCTTCCTTTTGCTGTCTAATCTCCATATTTTTCATAATTTTAGAGTACAATGATTCAAGCTTTGTGCTTAGCTTTATATTTTATGCCTTACATTACTGGTGGTTATTTAAGCCACCATTGCAGACTCGTCCTAGGACTATATCTGAGGGTTTAAGTAACAAAAAATCTCGTATGGACAACTTGAATGCCTTCCCGAGTCAGCTATCATCTCATGCACCTATATTGCAGCCACTGTCACAACCCTTGCAGCCACCATTGCCGGATACACACGTATGATGCTAACTTCACCTTCCTTTTGCTCTCTAATCTCCATATTTTTCATAATTGTTGAGTGCAATGATTCAAATTTTGTGTTTAACTTTATGTTTTATGCCTTACATTACTGGTGGTTATTTAAGCCACCATTGCAGACTCGTCCTAGGACTATATCTGAGGTTTTAAGTAACAAAAAATCTCGTATGGACAACTTGAATGCCTCCCCGAGTCAGCTATCATCTCATGCACCTATATTGCAGCCACCGTCACAACAAGTGCAGCCACCGTCACAACCATTACAGCCACCATTGCCTGATACACACGTATGATGCTAACTTCACCTTCCTCTTGCTCTCTAATCTCCATGTTTTTCATAATTGTATAGTATTATGATTTAAGCTTCGTGTTTAACTACATGTTTTATGCCTTACATTACTGGTTGTCATTTCAGTGAAAAAATTAACATGATACTTGACATTTGTAGACTTATTTGAAGTGTACTACACTGATAATGTAGGTGTGTCGACATATGCTAGCTTGAGACAAAGTTTTTAGACTTGTGAGTTTCACATGAATATGAACTTTGAATTTGGAGATTTTCTGTGCAAAATCAGTCAACTTTGAGAAACTCTCCACAATTCTGGAATTTTTTTCTAAAGATGATTCTAAGCTAGAACTTGATACACTTTTGAGATGTTTTGATACGAGTTTTTAGATGATTTCAAAGATTGTAAGTTGCTAGAAATTTCCTGAACATATATCTTTTTTTTTATTATTGCAAATGGCTTTGTTTTTTGTGCTTATAGGTTACGCGGAAGAGGAAGGTTGGCCGTCCTAGATCCCAACCACAACAACAGCAAGTATCGACTCATGATACCGCTCAAGCCAACACAATGTCAAATTCACGTGAGACTGGTTGGTGCCTTTAAACAGTTGTATTTATCCCATACATGTTTGTTATCATTTATTAACAATATTTATTAGGTCTAACAACTTGTAAGCCATCAGGATCCAAGCATGGTCGAGGCAAATCTTTAGGGATTAAGGGCTGGGGTTCTGGCAGTAAACTAAAAGTCCAGTTTGATGTGTATAATAAACCTCTTGGAGATGAAGGCAACTCCTTGACAGGGCAATTGGGTATTATGGTGCGAAACTCTTATCGTGTACCACTCACATATCTAAATTGGAAATCAATCCCCAATCATATTAAGGAGGGTATCTGGAAAGAGATCCAGGTATAACTTATGTGTTTTATTAGTGATATTGCTACATAGAAAACTTCTTGTAGATATTTCCAATATTTTTTTTTTGGTTTGTAGGATAATTTGGAGTTCTGCCCAGATGAATACGAGAGTGTATGCATGGACTCTTGTCGGAGAATATATAAGGATAACAAAGCCAAGATAAAGGCTGAGCATTATACATCCTACATGTTTCCAGATGCAGATCCAAACATAGCATTAAGAGTGCCTGATTTTGTTGATCCAGATCAGTGGAAAGAACTTGTAGAGTATTGGCAAATTGAGGAAGTAGCGGTATGAGTTAACAGTTTTATCAAAAAGTTTGAATAATACATAATACATAGTTACTTGAAGTTTTCATGTTTAAATGAATTTATAGGCTGAAGCTCTCCGTAATAAAGGGAATCGAAGTTGGCGCGGCGCACCTCATAACACTGGCCGGACACCCTTTTCCCAAATAAGATATGATGTACGTGTTTTTTACATTAGGATTGTTTTTCTTGGGAAATAAATGATGTCTAAATATTTTTCATGTGACAATTATAGCTAGCTGCAAATGGAGAGAGCCTTGATAAGATGAGTGTCTACTTGCAGACACGGAGGCAAGACAACCCTGAAGTTAAAGAGATAATGGTACATATTTAAGTTTTTTATTTGTTGTATTCAGATATTTATTGCGCACTTATGTACTTCCAATATAGACAGAGTATAATCGACAAGTAGAGTTACTGAGTGAAGATGAAAGGACGATAGAGGCACGAGACCAGATCTTCCATTCCATTGTGGGGAAAGATAATCATGGCTATTGTAGGACCTACGGAGGGGGTGTTCCCCGGTCGTCAGTGTATAAAAAGGATTCTGGACCATCACAAACAATCAATCCATCATCAATGGCTGAAATCGAGCAACGAATTGAGGCTCGCATAATTGAACGCTTCACTTCACAATTTGAAAAGCTACAATATCACATGTTTGAGTACATGGAGTCCAGGGGTTCAGAGGCTAGACAGGTTAACTACATTATGTAGAGTACACTTTGTAATTGCTACATTTAGTGGAATTAGGATGCGTGCATTTACTGACAAATTTTTCTTTGACTTTGTAGTTTCCGGATGCAGCAAGTGGACATCGAACCGTAAGAGATCAGTCTATCGGAGGTGACACCCCGACGTTGGAGCGAGGTCATAGAACACCCACACATTCTCCAGGACCTGTTGAGCAGGTATCTTATACATTTTGTTTCATGAATCCTCCTTTAGTTCATGCTGCACAACCCGGTCTAAGGTATTAGAATGACGGAAAAATGATGCTATACTTAGAGGGATTGTCGTGTCTATTAAAATTTAAAAGTAGGTAGTAAATGTTGGGATGGTGCTTTGATGGCTTGGTTAAGGGCCAAATTTTCAATTTCTTGTGTTCCTTAGGTGGTCACTTGAGTTTCGTGACGTGTCGCATTGGTTTAGGCCACTTCCGCCTCTGTATCCATATATGAACTACAAGTGTATTGATAGTCTCTTTGGAGTCTTTTATTTCTCCTACAGGTGATGTGGGGTAGTTGACCAAAAAAAAATAAAAAGGTGGGGTACAAAGTGACAAATACTCATATGCCTCACTACTTGTTTGCTTTTCGCGAGGGAGTCAAAATTGTATTCATTGTTTCAATGTGCTGCCTGCAAGGGACTTCAACTAATAATTCCTGAACTAGCTCTCACAGGGTCTTGAGCTAGCTCTGTGTTTGATATATATGGATGGTTCAAAAGTATCAACTTTCATGCTTTATAATGCTTCTACATATTATATATTGGAGGTTGGAGTCTGACTGAAATTTAAATTCTTTCTAGTTTGGACAAGAAGTATACTTGCAAACGTCTCGTATTCCAAAGTACGATGTGGGTGAAGGGTTACTTATTAGTTCAGATCCTGACATACAAATAGACGGAGAACGATTGGGTGAAGGCTATTGTAAAGTATATGTTGGTAAAGCAATAATGCCCCATGTTCTTTTGGAAAGACCTCGTCCAGGTGTAGACACGGTTGGAGATGCTCTTGGCCGTTATGTTGCATGGAATTTCTGTGATGTAGGTTGCAACTCTGATTTTATTGTTTCATTTAATTATATATTGCTTCTATAAGTTGATTTTAATATTCTTTATTGTTTACTTTTCAGGTGATCGAGAAAGAGATGGATGATTATTGAGTGTGTTCTTTACAATTTGTAGTCTTTCTCTTAGAGACTTTATTTTATTTTTCATTCACTCCAGGTGTCTTAGTATTTTTGTCTATGTGGTTGAAAGAGATAGATGATATTGGATTGTGTTGCTATATATTAGGAATTTGAGAATTATGGTTTTGTTCAACTTGGTTTTGAATATGAATGAATGGATGATTTCGATACAAGATGATGAATTGTGTTGCTATTAGGAATTTGGGAATTATGATTTTTTTCTACTTGGTTTGGAATATGGATGTGAATGGATGATTTGAATACAACAATGAAGAGGTTTAGGTTTGCAATGCATGAGCTTGAAAGGAATGGTTAATTAATTTTAGAGCTACAGAAACTCTTTCATATTATGTATGAAATTTGATTAAAAAAAATGCACTTTTGCGACGGGAGTTTCTGTAGTAGCAAGAATGATAATGTTTTTTGCGATGGGTAATATCATATTTGCCACAGTATTACATACCGTGGCAATCAAAATTTGATTTTTGCAATTTATTTGCGTCGGCTAAATTACTGTTGCAAACAATCAATTTCCCGTCGCTAATACATTGCGACGGGACAGTCCTGACGCGAAAACCCATTTGCCACCCCCCTTACTGCCACCACCCAATCCCGTCGCAGGGCCGTTGCAAAAGCCTTTTCGCGACGGTATTTCTCCATTTGCAACGGTAATGAACCATTGCAAAAACTGTTATTTCTTGTAGTGGAGGTAGATTACAATCAATGTGGTCCTACGTATATAGTATCACGTCATTTAGTTTCAGATTGTTAATTTCTTAAATTTGATTATTTTTAGATACTCGAAGCTAGTCCAAATGAACTTAAATAATACTAGATCCCGCCATTCCACAAATTTAGTTTATTAGGAAAAGACATGTAATGTTCCAAATAAAAAAATAAACTACTTTTGTTCATATTTTTACTGGCGACTGCAATTGAACACCCTAAGTTTTTTTTTTTTTTGGAATTTTAGTAGCAGTATTTTTAGTTTACGTTTTATTTGAACACTCAATCAATATTATAAATTTAGATAGAACATATATGAACACCTAAAACATTAACTTGAACAAAAAGCTCGCACTCATTTTGAAAGAGATGTGTAAAAAATGCTACTCCCTCCGTCCCTTATTTATAGTTCAGTATTCCATTTTGGGTTGTCCTTAAATAAGTGTCCATTTTGTAAAGTTAGTAGGTAAAAGTTGGCGAATTGTCTATTTTGTCCCTAAAAGTAGATTCCTTTTTGAAAAGTAAGTGAGTAAAAGTGTAATGATGATGGGTAAGTAGGAAAAGTGGAGGAAAAAATTGATGTGAGAGGTATAATAATGATGTCTTTTTAATAAGTTGGAGTTACGAAGCAGTACAATTAAAAAGAGACGGAGGGAGTAGAAAAAGAATTTTTATTGGTGTAGGTATTGTGCTCTATGTCAACCGCCAATGGTCTACATGTATTGATTTTGTGTTCAAGAAATTTATAACTGCATTATAATTTTTTTTTATTTGTTTAGCTTATGAAATTATGGACTAGCTACAAAAATAAATTCAACTAAATATAGTAAAACCCAGTTAACTATAAAAATTAATCTTCCTTCGAAACCAAGACTCCAATAAAAAATGTTTCCATACCATCCTAATGAAGAGCATATGTTCAGGAACGTCCGTCTCAATCTATCGGCACATGCAATTTCTTTTAAAAGGGTATTAGTAAATTAATACGTTGGTTTAATATTGACATAAAATATGAAACACTACAAGAAAAGGTGGGTTTAAGCTTACAGCTGTTTAAGTCTACAGCTGCCATCTCTATCTCTTTTCTCTAGAAAATTACTTTCCCTCCATCCCAGAAGATTGTCAAACTATGCAAGGCGAGAAATTAAAAAAAATGTGCGGTTTTTTTGGACGAAAAAATATATTATTTTTAATTTTCTCATTTTTGCATAGTATAGACAATTTCTTTGGAATGAAGCTTATGTTTTTTGACCACACATTTTCTACTGATGTACTCCCTCCGTTCCAAAATGACTGTCCCGTTCGGTCTTCAATGCAAATTTTAAATTGTTAATATCTTTCAATCTATAATGAATTTTGTGTACAATATGGATCTTATTTGATAGATCTCAATTAGTTCTATTATACAAAGTTTTTAAAATATTTAAAAATATTGTAGATTGAAAGATATTAACAATTTAAAATTTTTCTTGGAGACCGAACGGGACAGTCATTTTGGAACGGAGGGAGTATGAAATTTTGAGCACATATTGTTGGTTAATGGAGCTGCAAGAGTTAAGATAATTTCTGAATATCTGGCTCAAACACCAACCGCGCGTTGCATAAGATCAAATACAGATCGATTGCATTCGATTATCCTTCGCTAAACCCAAAAAAAATATAATTCCATTAGAGAAGGCGATGTGCTTTGCAAGTCTCAACTAAGACTAGTTGTTGTAATATAGAATACATTGGTATCATTCCGTTAGCTTACATCAGACCATTACAAAAATAAGCTTAAAATGAAGCTTCATAGAAGCAAGACTCGTTTGGCAATCTTAGTATTGAAATTATTTCTCTTCCGAACCCGGCTTCTCTGCAGTCAATTGCAGAGAGGTTCAGTCTGAACCGTTCATCATGAAAATCAATGGTTTAAATTTGTTGAATCTATTACCGGTAAAAGTCTTTTATTAACAGTACAAGATTGAAAACAAATCTAGACCATTAAAAAGACTATTCGACGGTTGTGATCGCTTCGACCGCACCTCTGCAGTGCAGACAAGCCAAATTCTTCTCTTCCCTTTTGCCCCCAGTGTTTGCCCTTTTCCTAGGAAGGTGATTTCTATCTGAAAATTTCCCTCTATATAATACCCCTCCGTTCAATAAGAACAGATTCGTTAATCCCTTCACAGCTTACTCATTCAAGTTATTCAATCCAAGAAAGAAAAAACCATCTTCCCAGAGAAGTCATATGGCTGAGGAGAACGGCTTAGCAGGCAATCCAACGGCACCGGCCGATGGTAATTCCCAGCGCGCCGAAGAGGAGGGCGAAGCAACCTCTAACGAGCTCCGCCGCCACAAACGAAAGAAACATTTGTTGTATGGCGTAGCCTTTGCCATTTTCCTAGCTGGAATCTTCGTACTCTTCTCAATAACATTTACGAGAATCCGAAATCCCCAAATCCGGCTTCAATCGGCCTCGGTTAGTTCTATTTTTTTACAATATCCTGCTAATATAACCAGCAGCCCTTCGTTCAATGTGTCAATGAACACTGTGCTGGATATCAAGAACACCAATTTCGGCCCATACAAATACGATAGCACTACTGTGTATGTCTACGACACTGGTATTCAAGTGGGGAGCGCAACTATCCCGAAATCGAAAGCTAGTTCCCGGTCTACCAAAAAGATCGACGTCCATTTAATCCTGGCCTCGCCGACCAATTTATCCGCGTCTTCCATAATTGGACATGAGATAAATGCCGGGTTAATTTCTTTAACCATCCAATCCGAATTGAATGGAAAAGTGGAGCTAATGTTTGGGTTCAAAAAGAAGAAAACCATATATCTGAATTGCTCTGCTCTCTACGTTAAGTTTGATGTGGGGCTCCAGACTGTCCCATGCTCTTGATATTCGGACTTGCGCTTTAAGGAATAGTGTCTTGTTTGTTCGGTTTAGGTTTCCAGTACCACCCTCTCTCTTTCTCGGTACGGTCCCTAATAATATTATCTAGGACAAATTTTCGTAGTAGTCCCTGCAATTACGATCATTTAAGATAAAATGATCAAAAAAATAAGATCTTCGCACCGGTTCAAACGGATTGAAAATTGGAACACTTTTTTTTTTCCCGTTAGTTTCGTTAACGGTGTTAACGATTTTACCAATTTGGAACATAAAACAAACTACAGGGACGAAATTCGAGCACTTTGAAACTAGAGGGACGAAAGTGAGACAACCGTAAAATTACAGGGACTACTACGAAAATTTGCCCTATTATCTATGGCATGGTCTTATGTGCGATGCCAATTATTTGTTTTTTTTTTGACTCTATTTTTCACATTTTTACCAAATACTTGCAAAGCCAATTTGTTCAAAAGAAAGTGTGCCCCATCCCCCATCTGTCCCCTTTGTATAGCTGCTGCAGAAACTATTGAACACACCCTGTTTCATTGTCCTTGGACTAGAGCTGTATGGTTTGCTGGACTACAGAACATAGTACCTCATCAGCTGCTTGATGGATGGAGCCAGGATCTTCTTTGTGGCCATATGGCAAAGGAAACTAAATTGGAGCTAGGATATGGCAGCAATTTTTTGGGTATGTTGGGCAATTTGGAAAGCTAGAAACACTTGTGTTTTCACAGGAAAGCCCCAAATTCCAGGAGAAACCATTGAAGCAGCGAATGTTGGCAATAGGGATTATCTCCAAGCTCTGTTTAAAGCACCAAGACCTAGTCCTCCTCAGCAACACAGGAACAACAATTGGTCCCCTCCCCCTCCTCTCTTCTAAAATTCAACTTGGATGGAGCATACAAATCCTCCCGCAGCTTTGTTGCCTTTGGCGTGATCGCCAGAGACTGTGGTGAACAAGCTCACTTTTGGCATATAGGTAAGGTTGTGAGAGCCTCAGCCCTTGCTACAGAAGCTTGGGCCCCCAGAATTGCTTGTGGAATTGCTAGGGAGTTGGATCTCTCTGAAGCCATTTTTGAGTCGGACTGTTTGGAACTTATCAATTGCTTCAAAGTTCCCAATTCTCCTCGACCTTGGCAGATTCGTGCGATGATTGAAGACATTAGAGAATGGGCTAGGACTAGAAAATGGTCTTTTTCATGGTGTCCCAGAGAGAAGAACAAGGTGGCGCATTGGTTGGCTACAAATTGTCTCAATAGAAGAGTAGTGTTTTCCTCAGGTTGTATTCCGCCTGATTTGCAAAGTTTACTAAACTCTGATGTACCCAGATGATTTCGTTTTATATGATTATGATCTTTTCAAAAAAAAAATCTGATTAGGAGGTTTTCATAATTCGATTTCTAAACTCTACAATCCTCAGTCCAGAACCTATAATCCAACAAAATAATCTACGCCAAACACCCAAGATGTTATCTGCGATAATTTTTCTTTGTAATATTTTTGTAGTTTGCGTCGATAACAATTAATAGCGCATATCATGATATTACAATTTTTTTTAATGTCTATCAACCCAACTTTAAAAAAGTGACTTCAAAGGCCAGAAAGGTTGAAGATACTTCAACTAAAGGTGCTAGTTTTTTTTTTTAATAACTTTTAGGTGTTTGGGCCAACTTACAATTTGTATAGGCAAATATAATATTGCTTTGAATATGTTATAATTGTTTTTTAATGTTAGCCCACTGAACATTAAAATTCTGCGTTTGTTCCTCAGTAAAAGCTTGGACCAAATTCCTATACGACTTTAGCCAACGAAAATTCTGCGTTCGTTCCTAAGTAAAGGTGGGTTGATTGTGATGGAGTAGATTTTTATGATAAATATTTATTCTGAGGTAGATTACAATCAATGTGGTCCTACGTATATAGTATCACGTCATTTAGTTTCAGATTTTTATTTTCTTAAATTTGATTATTTTTAGATACTCGAAGCTAGTCCAAATGAACTTAAATAATACTGGATCCCTCCATTCCACAAATTTAGTTTATTAGGAAAAGACATATAATATTCCAAATAAAAACTAAATTACTTTTGTTCATATTTTCACTGGCGACTGCAGTACTTGAACACCCTAAGTTTTTTTATTTTTTTTTTGGAATTTTAGTAGCAGTATTTTTAGTTTACGTTTTATTTGAACACTCAATCAATATTATGAACACCCATAAATTTAGATAAAACATATAGGAACGCCTAAAACAGTAGCTTGAACAAAAAGCTCGCACTCATTTTGAAAGAGATGTGTAAAAAATGCGAGAAAAAGAATTTTTATTGGTGTAGGCATTGTGCTCTATGTCCACTGCCGATGGTCTAAACGTATTGATTTCATATTCAACAAATTAACTGCATTATAATTTTTTTTATATGTTTAGCTTGTGAAATTATGGACTAGCTACAGAAATAAATTCAACTAAATATAGTAAAACCCTGTTAACTTTAAAAATTAATCTTCCTTCGAATCCAACACTCCGATAGAAAATGTCTGCCATACCATCCTAATGAAGAGTATATGTTCAAGAACGTCCGTCTCAATCTATCGGCACATGCAATTTCTTTTAAAAGGGTATTAGTAAATTAATACGTTGATTTAACATTGGCATAAAATATGAAACACTACAAGAAAAGGTGGGTTTAAGCTTACAGCTGTGTAAGCCTACAGCTGCCATCTCTATCTCTTTTCTCTATAAAATTACTTTCCCTGCCATCTCTATCTGTTTGTTCGGTTTAGGTTTCCAGTACCACCCTCTCTCTTTCTCAGTACGGTCCCTAATAATATTATCTATGGCATGGTCTTATGTGCGATGCCAAAAATTTTTTTTTTTTCACTCTCTATTTTTCACATTTTTACCAAATACTTGCAAAGCCAAGTTGTTCAAAAGAACGTGTGCCCCATCCCCCATCTGTCCCCTTTGTAAAGCTGCTGCAGAAACTATTGAACACACCCTGTTTCAATGTCCTTGGACTAGAGCTGTATGGTTTGGTTGTGGGAAATCCTTCTGAACTACAGAACATGGTACCTCATCAGCTGCAAGATGGATGGAGCTAGGATCTTCTTTGTGGCCGTATGGGAAAGGAAACTAAATTGGAGCTAGGATATGGCAGCAATTTTGGGTATGTTGGGCAATTTGGAAAGCTAGAAACACTTGTGTTTTCACAGGAAAGCCCCCAATTCCAGGAGAAACCATTGAAGCAGCGAATGTTGGCAATAGGGATTATCTCCAAGCTCTGTTTAAAGCACCAAGACCCAGTCCTCCTCAGCAACACAGGAACAACAATTGGTCCCCTCCCCCCTCCTCTCTTCTAAAATTCAACTTGGATGGAGCATACAAATCCTCCCGCAGCTTTGCTGCCTTTGGCGTGATCGCCAGAGACTCTGGTGGACAAGCTCACTTTTGGCGTCTAGGTAAGGTTGTGAGAGCCTCAGCCCTTGCTATAGAAGCTTGGGCCCTCAAAATTGCTTGTGGAATTGCTAGGGAGTTGGATCTCTCTGAAGCCATTTTTGAGTCTGACTGTTTGGAACTTATCAATTGCTTCAAAGATCCCAATTCTCCTGGACCTTGGCAGATTCGTGCGATGATTGAAGACATTAGAGATTGGGCTAGGACTAGAAAATGGTCTTTTTCATGGTGTCCCAGAGAGAAGAACAAGGTGGTGCATTCGTCAGCAACAAATTGTCTCAATAGAAGAGTAGTGTTTTCCTCCAGTTGTATTCCGCCTGATTTGCAAAGTTTACTAAACTCTGATGTTCCCAGCTGATTTCGTTTTATATGATTATGATCTTTTCAAAAAAAAAAAAATCTGTTTAGGAGTTTTTCATAATTCGATTTCTAAACTCTACAATCCTCAATCCAGAACCTATAATCCAACAAATTAATCAGCGCCAAACACCGACGACGTTATCTGCGATAATTTTTCTTTGTAATATTTTTGTAGTTTGCGTCGATAACAATTAATAGCGCATCTCATACATTACAAATTTTTTTAATGTCTATCAACCCAACTTGAAAAAGTGACTTCAAGGCCAGAAAGGTTGAAGATACTTCAATCAAAGGTGCTACTCCTTCCGTCCCTCATTTACAATCCAATATTACATTTTGGGTTGTCCCTTAATAAATGTCCATTTTGTAAAATTAGTGGATAAAAGTTTGAAAAGTTAGTGAGTAAAAGTGTAATGATGATGGGTAAATTGGGAAAGTGAAGAAAAAAGTTGATGTAAAAGGTATAATGATGATATCTTTTAATAAGTTGGAGTTACGATGCAAAACACTTAAAAATGGACGAAGGGAGTAGTTTTTTTTATATTTAGGTGTCCGGGTTAGCTTATAATTTGTATAGACAAAAATAATACTCCGTATTGCCTTGCATATGTTATAACTGTTCTTTAATGTTAGCCCACTGAACATTAAAATTCTGCGTTCGTTCCTGAGTAAAGCTTAGACCAAATCCTATAGGATTTTAGCCAACGAAAATTCTGCGTTCGTTCCTGAGTAAAGGTTGGTTGATTGCGATGGAGTAAATTTTTATGATAATACTCCGTAATTTATTCTGGGGTAGATTACAATCAATTTCGTCCTACGTAGTATCACGTCATTTAGTTTCAGATTTTTATTTTCTTAAATTTGATTATTTTTAGATACTCGAACCTAGTCCAAATGAACTTAAATAACACTGGATCCCTCCATTCCACAAATTTAGTTTATTAAAAAAAAAACATGCAATAATCCAAATAAAAAATAAATTACTTTTGTTCATATTTTCACTAGCAGCTGCAGTTGAACACCCTAAGGGTTTTTTTTTTTTTTGGAATTTCAGTCGCAGTATTTTTAGTTCACGTTTTATTTGAACACTCAATCAATACATTATGAACACCCATATAAATTTAGATAAAACATAAATGAACACCTAAAACAGTAGCTTGAACAAAACGGTTCCAAAACTGTTTCCGGTTGTACTGGTTTGACGGTTCACCCGCATTTATTGAGCGGTTTTTGTTAAGGAGGCCGGTTTTCATCATATGGAACGGTTATCGTCTAAGTCCAAACCGGAGCATGGTCCCGTTGGTCCAACCGGCCGATCTGGTCCGGTTTTCAAAACATTGATGGTTCCAATTTGATAGTTGCTCTTGATTTGGTAGATGAGGCCAGTTTTCAGGTAAGTGTCGTTGCCCGCTTCGTGGGTTGATAATGAGATTAGGCCATATGAGTTGGCGGTTATATGGGATTGTCTATGTTTGGTTTATGTACCGAGTGGTTGCAGCCAAATTGAAGTTTGGACGATGAAGGAACACGGGGTTAGATCATCGTGGACCAAAATTATGATTGAAATTATGAGTGAGCTAGATGCATGGTATGTGTCCACTGGTTTTGTTGGGTTTGTGAAATTGTACTTTAATGTCTTAGAGTCGTGTTCTACAAATCGGAGCCTTTTTTAGCTTTCTATCCGTAAGAAACTTTTGCCCCTCACCCTGTTTTATACATGAGCTAGGGAGAGAGAGCAAACGTGAAATCATCTTTCTAAAAACATTTGTAGTTACTAGAACTAGCATTCAACCCACTCTATGTACATGCAAAATCAACTCATTCTAGCGTTGTGCCCGTTTGATACGCAGAATAATTAAAAAACAATTGGTTTGAATGGGCACAACGCTAGAATAAGTTGGTTTTGCCCGTGCATAGAACGGGTTGAACGCTAGTTTATGAAAAAATATGATGGAAGTATGTGAACATTAAACACAAATACTGTTAGCAATCATGCATAAAACGATAAACCTGATAGATAATGTCCGTACAACTTAAAAAGTGTTTTAAGAAACTATTTACAAACTAATCGCTATTGTTTTGCTAACGTCGCTGCCGCCACCGATTTTGCCACGATCTAATACCTAAGTACTCTTCAATAAGATTTCGTAAATCAATTGTGTTAGCTCTCACAGAGAACAACCATTTTGAACAATAGATGCCTATCTTTACCATCCACGTAGATTATGAAGTCGAAACCTGTCATTCGATGAAGAATATAGTGTTACTTACAAAATTTTCTAAACAGTTTTCTTTTAATGCAACAATAAGCCACACAATATCGAATAAATAAATTTACTTATTACCTATTGTACATCTGTCGCTTCATCAGTCATAGCACTCTCATGTTGACAATTTTCCCAAAGTTGAACTAAAAAAAAGATGAGCAGCATAGATGTATATACATGTTCGATCAATAGGATTTCGTAAATCAATTGTGTGATAGATAAAACAGTGGATATTAGCATGGTAATGTATAGATATATATACATGTTTAATTGTTATTACAGTATGTAACAATTCGATTGATTTTAGTAGATTCATTCTTGGCCTTAAAATTCGTTACTTGCTCTCTTTCAAATTCAATTTATAAAAAATCAAAATTGTTACAATTGACGATTGGTAGGAAAAACTATAAGACTAACCGATATTTGGATGGTCGACGGGAAGCATTATGTTTTGATCAGTTGGTTAATCTCCATTCAAATTTTCCATGGTAGCTTCTATGAATTAAGTAACAAAAAATCACATATATTTTGGTTGCAAGGAAAGACTGTTTAAAAAAGATCCACAATATTTAATTGCGGAAAAGGTGTCTACCAGTTGGATTTGGCTCATTCGATGTTAGTAGTGGAATATTGACAGATTGTCCTCCAATGGGGATGACATGAGCATTTGCACTATTGCGGTCGTTCCGGACCAGAGAGAGCGCACGCCGCAATCGTCTTAGACGCAAGTATGCACTTCCCAAACGTCGCGCCTCTCTTTCAATTTCTAAGAAACGTTGATTCATTAATGGGTTGTTATGTTGAGTCATTAATCTTCTCCTGCACATGAGTCGAGCCATTTTGGCTTTAATTCTTTGTTCGTTTATGTCCCCACCATACACCGCATACATCCTGAATATATAAATTCCAGCTTATAAATTTTTAACTATAAAAAGTTCCAACTGGATTCAAAGCATCAAATAACGAACAGGTGGGGCTCATTTTTAGATAGTGGGCCAGCAGTTGGCATTATGAGAGCAGTTGGAGGGTGTTGTTTTAAAAAAAAATCTGTTCGGTGTGGGAACGTGGAATCAAACACCTAGAGTTAAACAATGATGGGCTTTATCAAGAGTTTTACAAATAAGAAGCAAAACAAACACACATATGTGGATTTAATGCTGGGCACAGTGTGAGATAATACCCAGTAAGCTACAGCTTTGTTTTCTGGGTATCGGATAGTATTTGCTAAACTTTTCTCTACTGCTATTTGCATGATTTATTATATGGACTCTGTTTGGGCAGATGTTGACTTGAGATGAAATAATTTGCATGATTTATCCCGGCATAGGTAGCATTCAGGGATATGGGCAAATGGTTATTTTTTCTCTGTTACTGCAAAATACGTTCTATATATGCACGGGCAAAATCCAATTACTGCATACAGGAAACAAAACACAGATTTTGAATGGCGAACTTGGTGAAGAGAAAATCAACTTACACCCCTTGCCTCTGAACCTTGCTAGGCCCGTGATCAACAATTGGTCCCTCGCCTTTGAACCTCAGCTCTGAAAAGACAATCAATTAAAAACGGGTTAGTTTTTTTTTTTTACTTCATGTTATAGCTATCATCAATTTATTCAAGTTGTCGAACTACAAAAAAGGAAAAGTGATAAGGAGTTGCAAACATTCCTCTTTTGGTGGCAAATTTGTGAGAGTAAAATGGTATGATATTAAATGGTGTGTTAGTTATGAACGTGTTAGGTAATTTGCTTTTATGGGACATGAACGTGGTGGGGTGGGGGGTTGTTTGCATTTGTTTTTTTTTTCCTCGTTGATAACTGGCGTGGGTCTTAGTTTTTGAACTTGATTTTTTTTTTTTTTTTTAAATTTCACTTGATGAACCAAACTTTTTACTTTGATCAAAATCAAGGGACAAAAAAGTAGAAACATCATGATCATTAGGAGATCTGGACGGAATGTGGAAATATTTAAAAAACCACGGAGACAGAAAAGGTACATAAGTACATGAATTTTTGTAACCTTTGTGGTGAATGGAGAAGCGAAATCAAATGTTCTAACAAATTGAGCAATGACGCAATTCGGTGTTGTTATTGTAGTTGGTGAACATAGCCTCTTACTTTCAAAATCTGAAGAACAAAAAAATCAAAACACAATTAATTAGGAAATGGAATATAGGAAAACAGTGAAAATACATGACAAAGATGTGGTGGTGGACTTACTTTGTCAACAATTGTATGTTAATCTTTCCCTTTTGGCCTCATAGAAATAGATGGCAGCTTTTCGTTTTTTATGTGTACGAAAATGGTGAGAGTTAAAATAGTAGAAGAAGAGGAAAAGTACTGAGGAGGAGTTGCAGGGGAAAAGTAAGAAGGAGTTGCATGAGAAAGGTTAAAAAGTGGGAGAAGTGAGTTATTGGTGTGGGTTCAGTTACTGGCGTGGGTTGTTTTGGTTTTCTTTTTCTCATTTGGCCTTTGGGTGGGGGAGGACGTGGGTTCGTGGGTTTTTTATTTTCTTTTTTCATTTTTCCCATCTGGCCTTTGGTGGGACAGGCGGTTTCTGAATTTCTGATGGATGTTTGTGAGGGTTTTTTTTCCTGAAGAAAATGGGATATAAGGGATCGTGGGTTTGTTTTTGTCAAAGAGAATGGGAAATCAAGGTAACGTGGGGTTTTATTTATTTTTAAAAAGCTAAAAATGTAGGAATTTAGGGATTAGAATTTGGAGGCTTTTTGAGAGTTCAACTACATTCCCTTAGGATATTGATTCCTGAGAGCAAGATTGAAAACGGGAGCGGAGGATTACCCCGCTAAAAAAATGTCCTTACCCTCACAAACCACGAACATATTAACCTTCTTCTTTTTCTATATGTATATTGGGGCTGGTTCTTCTCACACCCATTTTGATACCCGATTTTATTTCGGTTTCTACTACAATGTTCCGAACCGTTGATCTTGTTTAAATTGGTAAAGTAGGGGGCTCTGCAAAAAATCAGCTCATTTTGATATCCGTAAGTGCTTGATCCAAACAGGTTTACAGAAACTGTGACATGTTTGCAAAACTGTTTGGATCAAACCCTTACCAATATCAAAATGAGCTAAATTTTTGCAGGGCCCTCTATTTTACTCATTTAAACAAGATCAACGGTTCAGAATAGCACAGTGAGACTCAAAAGGGTGAGATATCAAAATAGATGTCAAAATGAGTATGAGCAGAACTGTCCCACGTCGGGGCCGCTACTTGTCGGTAGCTTATCCTCCAAAGTTCCAAACTCCACTTTTTCCCTTTATTCTGAAATCTTGGCTCATTAAAACGAATCTTCAGACGGATTCTATTTCTGCATGATAAAAACAACCAGACCCCGTTCCATTTATTTTTTTTAATTAAATGTGATTATTATGTGAGAATGATCTGTCTTATAAAATAAAAAATAAATACATAAAAAAGAAAAATCTTAGCAGAACGAGGCCTTAGGAAAAGGGAATCCCGAATCTCTCTTTACATTGATGGGTTGGGAGGTGTTTACACTCGTTTTTGACACTTAACTTTGAGCCAAATTTAATTAGATTGGGTTGATGTTTATGAATTCCTCGGACTATAAATTAACGCGTCACATTAATTTTGTGACTCGAAGCAAGTTCCAATTAAATAAAGCCCAAGTGAAATAAATTGCACCGAATAATTTAGATTTCTAGACCAAACCCTTCTTCTAAGGGTCTGTTTGATTAGCGAGATAATGGTATAAAATGCAAGAAAGAGAAAAAAAATACTTTTTTGTATTCACTTAGCAAGAATATCCTAGAAAGTGATAGAAACTGAACTTTCATGTACAACCCTCTAAACCATGACAACTTGCTTTACTTTTTCTCACAAAATATATAGGAAAATTTTATTTTCTCGAGAAAATCAATAACAATAGGGGATGGATCTACACGGGGGCATGCGGGGCACGTGCTCCCGCTCAAACGTGTGCCTCCACTCAAAATTAAAATATTTAAAAAAATATTTATGTATAAATTAGTAAAATTATGAAAGTGTGCTAATATATAAACATACACACTTATATATATCTCGAAAATACACATATCAAATTAGTTTTATGTCTGAATTTCATCATATGGTGCATTTATCCTTATTACTTTAGGAGCTGTTTGTCTATTTGGAGCTATTTTTCTTAATTCTCTTTATTTTAAACCATCTGGGAGAAATATTTAAAAATAATATCATTAACATAACTAGCTCGACCATTCTAAAATTTGTTGATGTTCATTTAAAACATACTTTAAAATTTTTTTCTAAGATTTTGTGCTCATTTTTACGTAATTTAACTTAAAGAACGCGTTATAAACTTTTGTAATTAGTAATACATACTTTAATTTTGTACGATCTATTATGGTTAACTAAAAAAATTAAATTTTCGTCCATTATAATTAACAGGTGCCCCCATTAGGATATATTTCTGGATCCGTCCCTAACATCAATTACTCTAACTTCCTTATTTATTCTCTCTCCTCACACCTTTTCTCTTCTAATTTCAACAATTTTATTTACTCCAAACAAGGATATTTTATTTTCTCTATTATTTTCTTACAAAACTTCCATTCTAATCAAATGGATGTGAGAAAAAAAAATTCTTTTTATTTTCTTTCATTTCACCCTCTATCATTTTCACTTTTTGTCATGCCCTTAATTTTCAACATAAATATAAATGATTTCCATAAATAAAATCTCGCCATAATCAGTACGATAACCAAAATAATGCTGCATTCTCATTTCCTTAGTCACGCTTCCATCATTCAATAGTTCTCAAAATATTACATCTTTGGATCCGAGGCCCAAATTAACACAAGTATTGAGTAATGAAAGAGAGTTAAGGATTACAGTATTCCAAGTCAAATGATTTACAATTAGAGTTACAAATACATCTTACAAAAGAGATTTACAAAGATGACTAAATAACTCCTCAATAGTTAGCTTTCAAAAAAATAACTCCACATCCAAGCATTTCAACCATGCATGCTACTGCCATGTGTTAGTACTTGAAAATGATAACAGGCTTGAGCTAAACTAGCCCAGTAAAAAATTCTACGCTAACATTATATGCAAGAGAAATGCAAGAATGATCACAAGGCAAGAATGGATGTAGACCACATGACAGGCAATAACCAAGGCTTAACAATCCAGCATACTCGATATGAAATTGGTAAACACCTCAACCTTTAACCATTTCAACTTTTCAAGTGTCTAAAACCGCTTCGCGTTAAGTGTCATGAGCCGATATCTCCTGCCAGGCATCATACCAATCGGTAGGTCCTGAGAGTAACCAAAACGAGCTTTTGCTCCCGTCGGGCCAATTAAGGGATCCCGATACCCCCTGCCAGGCACCTATCCGTCGATGGGTCCTGAATGTTTATCGTTGTGTCAACAAGGGTTCAAGCGTCTCATATCCTCATAACGTATTATTTCAATTCAATCGAAGTTCGTGTAATGATCGACGTCAAAATTTACCGAATAAGGGCAAAGGATGCAAAGATACACAACGAACTCAACAGATATGACTAACAACGTTATGGAGTGATTTGGTGATATTTAGAACAAGTTAGAAATGATCAGCGATCAAAATAACTTTGGCTCAAAATAGCAAAATCTGATTTTAGGCCACTATGTATCAATACTAGCGATTCTAGTATCGATACAGATGGGCTTCGAATGCATCAGAGAGATAGGTATCGATACAACCTAGAGTAGTATCGATACAAACAGCTGTTTGAGCAGATTTTCTGCAGATTTCGACGATTTCAACAACAACAACAACAACAACAACAACCAAGGACACGATTTAAGGCTAGAAAACACTTCTATCACATATATTATGAGGTAGAAATTTCTACCTCGAGGCCGAAGAACGAAACTCACGAAAATACGAGCCCTAACTTTTGGAAAATCGAAACCGAGAGCGATACGACTCCACCGAGCTCCAACCGGCGCAATACGGACCACAATACGTGTAGAGGGTGAAGGATCGAAGGTTGATTGGTATGGATTTTGAGTGAAATTTGGAGAGAGAGCAAAAGAGAAGGAGAGAACCGAGAGAGGGGAAGAGGCGTGAGGGATGACGAGGAGAAAAATGATCGGGCGCGGCTATTCGCAGCCACGTATTTTCTCCCACAGCCCGTTAAAAATTTTCAATTAGACTCGACAGCTAGTTACTGAAATTAAGATACTTTTTCAACATCAAATTACCGAAATATGATATTTTTTTCAACAGCTATTTACCGAAAATGCCCGAAAATACATGTTTGGCAGTTGTCTACCGAAAGTTGAATATATTTTCGACATGTAGTTACCGAAATATAATATTATTTTCAACAGCTATTTACTGAAATGTTATTTATGATTTTCAACAAGCACTTGCCAAAATATAGTGGGTTATGGAAGAAAATACGTGGCTGCGAATTGCCCAGCCCAAATGATCTCCTACTCTCTTGCCTTATTATATATACCCATATATATTAAAATTACACATAGCACCCTTTTGCAATCAATTCTATCACTTTGATCCCAAATCATATAAACACTAATATTCCACATTTTCCATTTCCTTCTCAATTATAAACCTTAAAATCAAATAAATTAAATATAGGTGTCTGCACTTTTCATTTTATTTTTCTCCCTAATCAAACGAACCCCAAATTAATTTTCTCTTTTAATCTCTTGTCAATTTTTGTTTTTATCTCTCTCTCCCTCCATTTATAATCTAGTAAATCTACTACGTAAAAACTTTGCTCCTAAACTCAAACAGGAGCGGATCAAAAAAAAAAAACTCAAACAGGACAAAATTATGTCTGACAGTGGGAACGACGATCACTCCCGCCGGAGAAACCTTCCACCGGAGATCATCGCCGACGTACTCTCTCGACTGCCGGTGAAGCCACTGTGCAGATTCAAGTGCGTCTCTCGCTCATGGAATTCCCTAATCTCTTCCCCCAACTTCGCCCAAACCCACTTCAATCGAGCCCACACCGGTAACCCTGACAGACACCTCCTCCGCAACATCATTCTCCAGTCCACCAACGGCCAAGACCTCTACACCGTCGATCTCACCGCCAACGTTCCGTTTGCCGCAAAGCTCGATCTCCCTTCGCTCCAGCCCCCAGAGGACAAGCGGGTCGATGTACTGGGCTCTTGCGATGGCTTGCTCCTGTTTTACCATACAGGTAGATCCAACTTCTTCTTGGTAAATCCATCCACTAGAGAATGCAAGAAACTTCCCAGTTTGCCTTTTGTACTCAATCCTGGTCATGGGTTCTACTCTTGTGTTTACGGTGTGGGTTACGATTTGTCTACGGATGATTACAAGGTTGTAATGCTCTCTTACTATGATGAGTCTGAATCTTATGCTCTGAGTGATACGATGATTGTTACTGTCTATTCATTAAAAACTAACGCTTGGAGGAGAATTCCGGACAACCAGTATATTATCCACGAGGGAATTACTTTTGGGGTGTACTTTAATGGTTGTCTCCACGGGTTTTTTTGGAGGGATGGTTCCTATTTGATACTTGCTTTTGATTTGGCGGATGAGATTTTCAGGGAAGTGCCGTTGCCTGCTTCGTGGGTTGATAATGAGACTAGGACATATGAGTTGGCGGTTGTTTGGGGTTGTCTATGTTTGGTTTCTATACAGAGAGGTAGCCGCCAAATTGAAGTTTGGACGATGAAGGAATACGGGGTTAGAGCGTCGTGGACCAAAACTATGATCGAAATTATGACTGAGATAGATGGTATGTGTCCACTGGTTTTGTCGGGTTTGTTAGCGGAAAACGAATTTGTGATAACAAAGGTAAAGATACTACCTGGGGTTGCCGAAGAAAAATTAGTTGTGTACAATCACCAGACAGGAACGTTGAGGGACATTATGGTTCCAGCTATTCTGACTAAATTTAGTTTTTTGGGAAACTATGTCGAGAGCCTTCTGCCTTGTCTCTCCTAATCAATGTAATCATGTACTAGGGATTGGGAAGCAAGGATAAGTTTCTTCAGGTATGTTTGTGAAATAGAAATGAGGTTGTTTTGTTCGTTAATAATTGTACTTCCATACATATGCATGCACAATATGGATAATCTTTGCATACTCACGAATAAGTTTTACTTGGCATTTCCTAAATGTACCAGTGGTTAGAAAATTAAATCTCTTTTCTTGAAGCATCATATAGTTTTTGGAGACTGTGATGTCGTGTGTCTGAATTTCAGTTATACTTGCCAATACTTTCTGGATAAACTTATTTTCTCTGTTCTTGGGATTGTGGCATTTATTATGCAGCGCAAATGTAAAATTATTAACAAGTTAGTGGTTGGACCACTGTGTTCTTCCTAAAAGAAAAGATTAACCACCTATTTTTTCAGTTTCATTTTATCCAATTGTCACTGTTCCTGGATGAGGTCATATTGGTGCAGTTTCTTTCTTTTGTCTTTTTTTTATCCGTCATATTGGTGTAGTTTCTTTCTTCTTTCTTTTTTGATCGGCCATATTGGTGTGGTCTCTTCTCTATTTCTGTTCCATTCTTTAAGTGTAAACTTCAGCTCTCTTGGATTTTTCATTATCCTGAAACCTTCCCAACCATTTGTTTTGCTTGATTCCCAATTTCCCAGCACTCTGAAAATCTGCATGCCAGACTTAAACAAACCTAAATGGATTTGGAAGCACTTCATCAATATGTCGCTGGTATCCGATCACAGTCACAATTAGAGGAAATTTACAAGCGTTACTGGAGGCGGAGATGAGTGGTAGGTTGAAACAGGCTGGATATCAACCACGGACATCCTTAATGTTGCACACTTTTGGTGCGCTGGAGAAAAAGCCATGAGTTCAAGCTAACAAGACCTTGGCATTCACGGTTTGCCTTTTCTTAGCACGGCTCCAGTATTCTCTATTCAGATAGCTGAGAAGTTTTGGGTACATGATGACTGTCCTGTATCCATTGAGCTTGGACCAAGGATCAGCAGATCTGAGATCATCAATAGAGACAGGACTTGATTTCATCATTTACCCTTGGGTCCTTGACTTGTCTTTGCATTTGCCTCCCAACATCCTGATTTCATCGATGGCAGCCTCAGCCTCATGTAATGAAGCAGCATTCCGGTAAGTGCCATACAGAACGTTCTTTGAGTACAACTTCATGCTTGAGCGAACCGTTCCATGATGTATGACTTTCTATTTGCCAGAAGATATACTTCTGTGGCCTGAATACCTATATCGCATTATCAATATCCAGGGTATGAAAGCTTATATCTGGTTTTTGGATTCCTGCTTGTCCTTACTTATATAGTGTGATTTGGATTGCTGCAAGCAATTCTGAAAAGGCAATTCTTTTGTGCATGGGAGCTACAGGACCTAGAATCTCCAGTTGCTAAATTATCTATCATAAGTCAAGAGGATACATTTGGATTCTAATTTCGTACGTTTGCCCTTGACCATTAGCAGCAGCAAATTTGTTTATTGAACGGAACTAATGGCAAATTTGATATCTGGTAGATGTAGTACTGTAAAAATTTGCAGTACTTAGGAGAGCAGTGCATCTATGGTCTTACTAGTACCTCCCCAAAGATCTTAGATCTCTGTATTCCAAATACGAAGAATTCGAAGAGAATATCTTTGTTCTCTTCTTAATTCAATACCTGTAAATTAAAACTTCAACATATGTTTTCCAGCACAAACACTGGTAACTCCTCTCAAAAGAAACGACTACTAACTACATAAACTTCTTCGATGGCACAAAGAATGTAAACATTGCCGAACTATCTATATGAAAATTGCAGGATCTACACTTTATTGTCTTCTCTGGTTCTAGTTGTTCTCGTGTTAGTTTCTTTCAAAAAACCTCCCTTCGTCAGATGTGGAGGCTTGTCCAGATGAGAGGTCTAGAGCGCCCATCGATTGGAGATGATTTCTAGAAACTTGATGCATTCCAAGGTTACTACCGGATACTGGTCCGTGTTGCCAAACATGGTTAACACTTGTAGTGTTTTTTGGAAGCTCAGTAACCACAAATATAATCATCTCGTTGTCGAAATATGAGGCCGACAGATCTGAGACAGGAAAACTCAAGTTCCCCTCTCTTAGTTGGGTTCCATAGCGGCTAATAGGCGAAGTGAAGACAACCACGGTTCCATCAGGCTTTGGGTAGGCTACGATGGCCTGAGTCCCAATCATCCCTATGGAAATAGGATTGATTCCCCATGCCACCCATGTAGATGAACTGACTTGGGTGTGGCGGTACGCTATGTGGAGAGTGGATGAGGAAGCGTTGTGCGTCCAGTGGAGGAACGAATCTAGATAGGGAAGAACAGTGCAGGAGGCGAAGACTTTGTCGTTTGGGAATATGAAGTCGGAACACGAGGAACCTTGAGTGGATGTGGAGGCTTGTCCAGATGAAAGGTCTAGAGCGCCTATCGATTGGAGATGATTTCTAGCAACTTGATGCATTCCAAGGTTACTGCCGAAGACTGGTCCGTGTTGCCAAACATGGTTAACACTTGTAGTGTTTTCTGGAAGCTCAATAACCACAAATATAAGCATCTCGTTGTTGAAATATGAGGCCGACAGATCTGAGACAGGAAAACTTAAGTTCCCCTCTCGCAGCTGGATTTCATAACGGCTAATAGGAGAAGTGAATACAACCACAGTTCCATCAGGTTTTGGGTAGGCTACTATGGCCTGCGTTCCAATCATCCCTATGGAAAAAGGATTGATTCCCCATGCCACCCACGTAGATGAACTGACTTGGGTGTGGCGGTACGCTATGTGGAGAGTGGATGAGGAAGCATTGTGCGTCCAGTGGAGGAACGAATCCAGATAGGGAAGAACGGTGCAGGAGGCGAAGACTCTGTTGTTTGGGAACACGAAGTCGGAACACGATGAAACTTGAGCAGATGTGGAGGCTTGTCCAGATGAAAGGTCTAGAGCGCCCATCGATTGGAGATGATTTCTTGAAACTTGATGCATTCCAAGGTTACTACCGAAGACTGGTCCGTGTTGCCAAACATGGTTAATACTTGTAGTGTTTTCTGGAAGCTCAATAACCACAAATAGAATCATCTCGTTGTTGAAATATGAGGCTGACAAATCTGAGACAGGAAAACTCAAGTTCCCCTCTCGCAGCTGGATTTCATAGTGGCTAATAGGCGAAGTGAAGACAACCATGGTTCCATCAGGTTTTGGGTAGGCTACGATGGCCTGCGTTCCAATCATCCCTATGGAAATAGGATTGATTCCCCATGCCACCCACGTAGATGAACTGACTTGAGTGTGGCGGTACGCTATGTGGAGAGTGGATGAGGAAGGGTTGTGCGTCCAGTGGAGGAACGAATCTAGACAGGGAAGAACGGTGCAGGAGGCGAAGACTTTGTCATTCGGGAACACAAAGTTGGAACACGATGAACCTTGAGCGGAGGTGGTAGAGAGAGTGAGAGACAGAACCAAGAAACAAGTGATCACCGGGAGGCAAAAAAGAAACACCAGTTTCTGTCTTGCCATTGATGATTGCCTTACCAATTAAGAAAACAGTGAAAGTAGAGGGGAAGCAATGAATGAATGATACCAAGGGAAGTAGAGGGGAGAGCGTGAGTTTATTTTGCATGAGTTAAACTCCAGGCATTGCCTCTCCTCATGTATTTCTTGCTCTAAGTTTAATAAGTTGAACGCAACTGTGTAATTCGACAGTTGAACTAAATTTTGATCGATCTTGTGGTACTGCATTATTGGTTAAGTTTGAATTAATGTTCAATTTTTTTTCTTTGTTAATTTTCCAGATTTCTAATAATAACACAGATTTCAGGTCACCACATTAGTTGGGTCTGCCGATCAAGGATTTAATCAAGCTATGTGTTAGATGGCCTAGAGACCCAAGTTACAAAATAAAATAAAATTAGAAGTACATTGTTTCGAATGAAAGCAAACATTTTATTAATTTCTCACAACTCCTTTGGCAATCAAGAATAGAAAAACCTAGCTACATGGTGGCAAATTCCATGTGCATTTTACAAGTGAGCAATTAAAAAAAAAAATGAATGAATAAAAGAATACTGTATATGCGTTCGAATGAATAAAAAAAATTCTGTAAAAGATAACTGGACCAGATTGGATGGACGATAGGAAACTTGACTGGATCTGCTCCGTCGTCGGTGGTGGCGGTGGTTAAGCATCTGCGGGTAGGATCCAGTGTCTTCCGTTGACGAAGCTCTTGACAAGGAACGGATGGGCCAACTCGTATTCAAGCTCTCGAGCCCACGAGACCCCTCCCATTGCCGACGCTGCCCCCGGACCCCAGCACTTGTACACTCCGAAAAACACTGTCCTGTTTCAAATAATTCAACGAGGACTATAAATTTTTAGAAATTTATACCCTTTTTTGGCTTGAAGTTTTACCGATTACGGTAGTATTTGAGACATCTCAAAATAGAGTCATTGTTCAGTAGTCCCAGACCACATACACATGGTGCTGCCGGTAATTACAGCACTACACCTTTACGTGGAGTGCATGCACTTTGCCATTGACCCTATGATAGTGTGTGGTGCCAAAGTGTTCTGAAAATCAAATGATTATCTCAATCTATAATCTTAGTGTTAGATATGGGTTTCGATCTCTCCGATTCAAAAGGGAGCAATGGATCCTGCGGAAAGCTATTTTGGTGCCCTATCCAGCTCCATTTTTAGTAACTAAAATTCGTTCATTCCTTAAAACTCGTCGAGAATTTGAATCAAGTCAAAAAAACACGTTCACCAAATATCAGTTTATTTGATTTTTGATCCAATCTAATGATTTTCTTTGATGACTATTGTGTTTCAAAATTATATTGACCGATAACCTATAAACAAAAATTGTTACAAACGGTTTCGATTATAAATGATCCCAAAATGGCAACCAAATATCCTTAAGAGGACCATCCAGTCAAGTGATCCAAATCCAAGTAAACGGACCAAGCTACTCATGTTTGAGCTCATGTTCGATCGTTAAAAGCTTGTTCAAGATTGATTTGTTTATGTAACAAACCAAGTTTGAACATATTTTTAAAGCTCGTTAATATTTCAAGCCAAACTTGAACAAGCTACTATTCTGCTCATTTGGCTTATTATGTGTAAAAAAATCAAGCTATTCGAGATCGGCTCGTGTTTGGCTTGATTAAAGCTCATTTGAGATTGACTCGTCTAAAAAACAAGCTAAACTCGAACATATTTTTGAAGCTCGTTAAGTTATCAAACCAAACTTGATCAACCAGCTTGGCTCGTTTATCACCTCTACTGGTTTCAATTTGAGAAATTTAAAATAAAAAAAAAAAGGGAGTAAGGAAATCGGGGTTTTGTGTTATGTACTTGTTCTTGTTGCTGACGTGGTCCCAGTCATCCCAGCCACCAGGCGCAACCACGTCATCAAAGTAGGTGTAAGAGAAGACGATCCTGGAGTACTGGCCCATGGCCCGGCCCACGTACAACGGGCCCGTGCCCGTCACCCTGCAGCGCACGAACGCGAACCCGGTCTTCTCGTACGCCGACTTCCTATCTTGCGCCGCGATCGAACCGAACCTTTTCGCTATCGAGTGGAGCTCGCAGTCCTGAAACAGAGATTTAAACCACTCATTCAAACAACGAAAAAGCTACGACCAAATGGAAACCGATTATGCACTGCCAGCACGCAGGGCCCACTTCGCGTTCTATACAGATAATTTGAGTTATTCAATCTTCTAATTTTTTATAGAATCAAGCACGTACACTTATTCGGTTGAACGGATCGAATTATCCATATGGAATCCAGAGTAGACCTCGTGTGCCGATATGTGCACAATCGGTTCCCATTTGGTCGGGGTCCTTTATATGACTCTTCAAACGAGGAAGAAAAAAACCAACCTTTGTACTCAGATAGTAAAGTTTAAATTATACACCGAGGGGCCCGTTTACACTGGGTTGTGCAGAAAATCAACACCTAACCGACACGTTATCTAATTGTCCTCGTCATCTAATTGTGGAACAATTACATGACGTGTCGTTTAGGTGTTGGTTTTCTGCACAACCCATTGTAAACAGACCCTCCGTGTATAATTTAAACTCCTTTTGGAATCCAAATTCAAGTTCATACCAATGAATCACGTGTTTCGTTTTAATTGGATAAATTTCAGTGACAATCCTTAGGTTTTAATGGCGGATACCCGCCTCACCTATGAGAAATAATAATGAATTCCTTGTGTTTACTATGTGCATTTCATCAACACTTCTAATCGATAATTGTCTGTCCAAACATGCGATGAATGAGCCGAAAGGGATTTATATCTAAAAAATTACCTATTTTGATAATAAAAATAATAATAAAATCATAAACTCTCACTTTAATTTGAATTAAAATGGCTTTGTTTTTTTTCATTGGAGGAGTTGTTTTATCAAAAAGGTTAAAATTTATTAATATCTTCTTTTTTACTACTCAACAGCACCATCTTTTTGGTCAGAAAGAACAAATTAATTACTTTTGGGTCAAAAATTTAAGCAATAAGAGCTTTTATTATTTATTCTATAATCAAAAAGTTAAATTGTCCACGTAGACATTTTTGGCTAATTTTATCACTTTTTTGTCGAATAATTATTGGGCAGATGTCAGTGAAATGAACATTGGAATTACAAGAGATATATATTCATTTCTCATACGTGAGGGGTATCTGTTATTAAGGAAAATTTCAAGAGTTTGAGTGAAATTTATCCTTATTTAAATAGTGTGCATTTTTTTCCATGGGTACCGAAAGAATGAGGGATGCTACAAAGCGGTGTAGAGTGGCCAATTCATTTCGGCAATTGACGACTCGAATCTGTATGTGTTCAGATTCGATCTGAGCCGTCCGTACCAAGATAAACAGCAGGATTGGCCACTCTGCACCCGCTGAATCTGCAGAGAGCTACTCGGCAGCATTTCCGAGGAAGTTCAAGGTAAACTTGTGAGCTTTAATAATAGAGTGAGACTTTGGTCCGAGAACAAGACTGTTGCTATTCGAATAGTAACCTCACTTTTCACTTTCAAACTTTTTAAACACACAGACAGAATATATACTAAACTAGTACATGCAAAAGTCTATTCTGTTTGCCATACCTTTTTGAAAAATTGTCACATGTACTGTGCAACTTTTTTCTGGAATTATTAAACTAGCTAGGAGTATTACGAACGAACGTGAAATATGTAACCAGACGTATATATGCTTTATACTGTCAAAGGGGACGATTCCTGAGAGTGTTTGTGGTTGTGGGTTGTTTTCGAGTCTATTTTTTATATAATTAAAATCATTCACGTTTTAGAGTTCGGCAGAAATATTAAATCACAATAGAATTTCGGATAAAGAATATTAGCATACTAAACTAGAATTCATTCATTTCAAAGATAATTGTGTCGCAATCGTGTATATGTCAAAATTCAATCAACCTCTTTTTTCTTGTTATCAATGCTCTCAACATGCAAGCTAAAAAAATATGAACGAATATTCGTACTATTGAGAGATAAGCTCAGAAGGAGTATACAAATCTTTTTAACAGGATCGTACCGTCCCTTTGAAAGAAACAATAGCGAAGAGGATCCTACTTCTTGAACGCTTAAAATGTGAGTGTATGTGTGTGAGAGACAGTGAGAGGCATTAACGTGCTTACTTTGTACATGGAGCGGCCGTTACCAAAGATGAAGTCGATAGAGCCCTCAATGTAGCACTCCTTGAAGTAATGCCGCCCGGCGTCGTCGCAAAGGGTGTCTTGTGCGCCGTAGAATCCACACCCTGAGAAGTAGGCCTTGTCTCCGGATATCCGGAACGCCACGGCCTGCCACCCATGCATTCCCGGCATCGGTGCCGGCGCAGTATTCTGAAACCATATATGCATCCAATCAAATATAATTCCCATTTGTGCTTATCCAAAAAAAAAATATAATTCCCATTTGGACCACAGCATCTATACTAACAATAGCATAAAGTGATGAAAAATACACACACTCAACGTGCAGCGAGCAAAATACACTTCATTAATGGTATTTGTAAGACTAGAAATATCCTTTTACTCGACCAAAATAATATCCTGAGAATCGGGGCAGTTGGCTCAACGGTTGTGTAGCTGTACGAGTAGTTGCACTGAAGTACAGTGAAATTGTGTTCAACTCCTATAAAGATGATGTTGATACTCTAGTTGATGGGTTGGGTTGATATTATATAGGTTCTTCTAAAGTGTGATAAAAAAATAATAACATTACTCCATTCGAATCAGGTTTTTTCCATCTTATCCTATTGAAAAAAAAAATTGGCCAAAGTAAACTGGTGAAAATTATTCAATACTCCCAGAGTATTGAATAATTACTCTTAGATCAGAGTGTTTTGAATAGGATTTGCACATTATTATGGATACAATAGTTATTGTTTTTTTTATAGGCAAAAGAAATTTTATGAACTCCAAAGGGTTTGGTCAAATAATTATTTGTTTTTCATGATCGCATGTTTGACTTTTATGGAGATTAAACATTTCAAATCTTGGAGTTACGGAAAGATTTGTACGATCGTTAACATCAGAACTCCTAGTGACTGCCTTTAATGCTACAAACTTAGAACTTTAACAAATAAAATGACACAAAGAAGGGGAATTTGGAAATTAAAAGGAGAAAATGAGGGGAGACGTCACGTGATTACACTCTCACCTTGAAGCTTATGTTTCTAGCAGAGAAGTAATTAGCAAATACCGAAACCGAAGCTGTTTGATAAGTACGCAGCTGCTGCCCGTCCGGCCCGCGATCACTCGCTCGATCATGCCATTCTATCACCGTCACCTCCTTCCCTGCACCTTGAAACGTGATGTACGGCTTCGATGCCGGAACCACCACCTTCTCCCTGCCCCGCCATCACACCATATCATAACTTCATTAATAGGATGACATATATATATATATATATATATATATATATATGCACCACAAAAAATGTATGACTTTATATGTATATATTTAAAATCTTTACGTTCGTTATGGAAAAAAATCCAATATTAATGCTGAGACCGAGAAGTACTTTACATGTAATAACCGGCGCTGATTTGAATGACGACGTTCTGTTGGTTGCCGGGAGTGACTGAGTCGACAGCAGCTTGAACTGACCGGAAATCTCCAAACCCGTTTACGTCGACGGTGATAAGGCGGTGGCCAGAGGGACCCACCCATTTGTGACGATGACTTGTGGTGTTGGAATTACTCTCAAGGTTTATGAATTTAATGTAGTGTGGAGAGGCGCCTGAAGCTTTGATCAGTACTGATGCATCTAGTAGGGAAAGAAACGTGTATATAGCAAAGAGAGAGTAATTGTAATTTGATGAAGCCATTAAACTATAGTAGCATTTAAGTACTGAGAAATGGAATGCCAGATAAGTATAATGTAGGCAAAATGTAGAAGGAGAATGTCTTGGGTAGAGAGAGATGTGGGTTTTCTTGGGTTTAATGTAGATGAGTATTGGAGAGTTGGGAAGTATATGTAAAGAACAAGGAGTGAGAGCAAGATTTATATAGTGTAGGTAGAGAACTCTCTGAACTAAGGCGAAGAGGGGTGTTTGGCTCAGCGGCATCAGGACTCTGGAGTGCGTTTAGGTGTTAAAAGACTGGTTATAGAGAGTGTGCAAAGAACTCTAATCTAAGGCCTAGAGGCATTTGGCTCAACGGTATCCAGACTCAGGAGTGCATTTAAGTGTCAGGAGAATGGTCCAATGTTTTAATTATCTAACAAATTCTAATAATATTGATTTTTGCCAATAAAAGAAATAATTTGAACTTTGAATATTCATGGTGTGCCTTTTGACCCAACGGCATCAGAAAACCGACTTCAACATTATAATCTACCAATTAAGTCTTAGAAAACTGACTTTCGTCAATTAAAAAAAATTTCTTGAACTATGAATAGTAAAGGTCGAGTTCAATTAAATTTTGTTGCCGATTAAAAAAAAAATGGAAAGCTAAGTACTGGACTATGGTTCTTCCAACGGTCATATTGACAACACTTGGTACCTTTTTTATGTCTTCCCTCGCACGGAAACAAAGACATGGAGGCTCTTGTGATGTTGTCCTGGCCTGGAATGTACCTGAGATGGGAATTACTGAGGAGTCCGTGACCCTTTTTTTTTTTGTTGTTAATTAAAGAATCCAACAACGTCTCAACGAAAGTGACAAGAGATTTCACACGCAGCACATATTCTGTCCAACGTTCCTCGTATATTATAGGATAATAAAATCTTAGTACGATAATTAGCAACCTTAAACTTTTATTTTCGAAAATATTAGGATAGATGAAAAGTATTCATGAAAGAGAAATGAACGGTTGAGATTCACATAATAATATCATTGTGAATCTGAACCGTTCGTTTCTTTCTTTCATGACCTTTTCATGAATATGTTTTTCATGTACCGGGTATCAATCCTTGCAAAGCTACGTACTCGGGAAGGGATAAATAAGGTTGCGCAAACTGTAGCATTTCCGGCCGTTCTCTTTTAAACAACAGTAATCTTTTCAGCCAAACACACACAAATCTGTCAACATAGGATGATGGTCCAAGGATGATGGTGGTCCGTGACCATATTTGTATTTTGTAAACATTTTGTGCATGCATGCATGTGAGATTCGGGTCCCCACTTTTGCTTCAAAAATGGCTCATAATTTTTGAACGTTGGCTGGAGACAAGCAACACTCCAAAGTCCAAACTAGAAGCAGTATATTCATCGATCCCAATAATCTCAGGGCACATGTTGAAAAGAAGATAGGACTGCTCCTGAAGAAAAAGGATTGAGAGTTTCCGGTGGGGATATTTATGGTGATTTGCCTGATTATCGGGAGAATTTTTTGGGTACCGGGTGGCCCATTCGGGCAATCCAAAAGTGCGTTTTGGACTGCCGAGATTGAAACTCTCTCTCTCCTCCCATCCCACGGCACTGACTCTTCTTTCTCTCTCTAAATCCGAGCCGTCCAAAATCAAAATGGACAGCCCGGATGCGCTAAGCGGACACCACTTGATACCCACCCGGCATCGGAAAATTTCTCGATTATAGGTGAGATCAGGACCCACAAGAAAGATACCTCCCCTTTTGGGATTTAACTAACGGTCATTGCTTATGAGGACAGAGAGAGGCGTCGGACAGGTTGTCGTCAATCAGGGGCGAGATGTCGCTGTCTCCACCCAACGAGGGGTTGTCTCCGCTTGACAGGGAGTTTGCTCGCGCCCTAAAGATATGAGTTCCATTCTCGGGGTAGGGCCAACCCTACGAGAGGTGAAAGTCCACGTGAAAACCCAGTAATTTTTCGAAATATTCATTTTTCACCATATTGTGATAGAGTCCACACACTATCTTTTGGATCCCACAAAGCTATGCAGTAAAAGAAGGAGTCCGGGGTACCACTTGGCATTGCCTTAGGGGCCTAGAATAATTTTTTGCGAATAGCCTCATGGGCGCGTTTATTGGCCCCTAGCTATTTTTAACTACTTTCTGCAAGTGTTGGTTCGCTGTGGCCGGTTTGGATGTGTGAATACCTCCTTTCTTGTCAAAATTAGTCACTCGTTGATATTATATATTGAGAGCATTTTGCATTAAGTAATTTATATGAATCACTAATCTTCCTTTCATGTACTTACTCTATTATTCATATCATTCCGTAATTTTAATACGGAAAAAAAAATTCTAAGACCCTATTCGTTTTTGAGTTATGAGGGAGGTTTGACTTTGGTGGGTTTGAGTTTTGAGAGAAGTTTTGAGAGTAATAAGTTAGAGCATCTCCAATCTTTACCCATTTTTTCATCCAAATTTGGGTTAGAAGCTTGATTTGGGTAAAGCCACTCCAATGCTAAACTCATATTTTTACCCAAATCTATTATTGAATGACATACTTGTAATTAATGAGTGACATGCTTGTAATTGATGAAAGTGAAAAGAGGGTTTGAAAAAAATAGATATGAGTTTGAGTCTTCCCAAATTTGGATGAGAAAATGGATAGAACTTAAAATGGATAAGCAAATGGATATGACATTTGAGATGAGTTTTTAGGCTTTTTACTCAAATTTTTGAGTATGGATAGTAAAATGGGTAAGGATTGGAGATGCTCTAAAGAGAGATATATAAACAAATATGAGTAATAATTTGAGAGAAAACTTATTGAAGACCGTGCCCATGAAAAGGACTCACGGCAAGTCACACAGACTAGCTGAGGTTGGATTTCCAAATCTTCTTTAGCCAAATTACGTTAAGAACTGCATTGAACAATAATCACGTTGAAATGCTAGGTTACATGATGTTTCTAACAAGGTAATCACGTGGCACTGCTAGATTTTATTTGCAAAACGCCAGTAGCATTTTTTTGTTATTTCGATTGCTAGAAAGCCTAGAATGCTAGTATGTTAGATTACTACAAAATATCGATCGCTGGTTCATGATTTTGAACTCGCGACCTACCAAATCCAAATGAACCAACAATGGGCTAAGTCCATAGTCTATTCTATTGTTGTGAGAACCCACCTTGTGGCTAAGTCCCACATCGGTAAATAGTTGAGAAATGAAATGGTTAATAAGGAAACACTTATCAACTACTGTAGAACTTGAGGTTAATTTTTTGATGAGCCACGTGGTTAGGTAAATTGTTAGATAGTCAGCTGGAGTGGGTCGTTACAGTTGATGTCAAAGCACAACTCTGGTCTACATGGTAAGGGCCACCTTCAGAATCTAATACGAGCACATTGATTGTGCTATTCAAAACTAAGTGCCACACAATGACCACCAGGAGACATCTACTGTAGAACTTAAGGTTTGCATCATAAGGTGGGAAGATTGTGAGAACCTATCCTGTGGCTAAGTCCTACATCGGGGAAATAGTTGAGAAATGAAATGGTTTATGAGAAAACACCCACCAGCTATTGTATAACTTGAAGTTAACCTTTTGAGCCATGTGGTTAGCCGAATAGTTAGCAGGTTAGCTGGGGCGGGTCGTTACGGTACTACAGTGTTTTGGGCTTGTTTAGCGTTTGATTTATTTGATGTAAAGATACTTTTAAAATGACGGTTAGGAACAATTAGATTTCCTTGGGTAAAAAGGATTTTAGTTTGACATGATTGTCAAATACTATGAACACAATTCAATAAGGGCTTCATCTTAGTTACTTGGTCGGTGCCATGAATCCTGCCTTCTTCTTTTGTAGCTCTCTTGCGAAAGCCTTTAACGTTCAAATAATTATTTACGTTTGCATATGAATTATTTGAGGGTATGGTCTAGGGTAGAGTTAGGCGGTGAAGGAAGTTTCGTGTGACTGACCTTTGGTAGTATCAAAGCTTGCAGCTCTTAATTCCTCGTGTGCGTCTGCTGAAACTTGGCACTCCATGCTTGGGCAAGAAAATCTTCCATGCTCTTGTTAAGTCATCAATTGTCCGAAAAGCTTAAGCTATTAGAAAATGAGTCTATCAATGTATAACAAGCTATGCAACACCCTTGCTCACACCCTGTCTTGCACAAGTAGATGCGCGGAAGCATCCATACATACTGCAAAGGAATACAAAGGGGAGAAACATAATGCAAACAGAGAGACTTAAACCCAAGACTTCTTGCAACTTGAGTTCTGATGCTATGTTTAAGTTATTAATTATCCCAAAAGCTTGAGTTGTTAAAGAAATGGACTCAACAATGATTATTAAGCTATTCAACATTCAATTCTTTGTTCCTCCCTCAGTGTCAATGGGCACCCATCTTCTTCTCTCATTTGGGGTCGAATACGAACCTCATGTCTTCTAACTTCTTGCCTCCAAGACTTCTACCTTCTTGCCTCCTTGTAAATCTTGGATCGCATGGGCCCTCGTTTTCGGATTACAAGAATATCCGCATCCTAATTCTCCTACCGTGTTTCATATAGGCTTACGCTTCCCATCTTCCCATTTTCATCAGCTGTCTTATTTCTTGAGAACACCAGGAGTAATCTAGAATCTTTGAGTTAGTGGTGAAAAAAAGTCATTTTCATTTCTTTTTTCAGACTTGGGGAGGAACCAATTGTTGCTAATATTTTGCTAGGCGTAGTGCTATTCACACCTTTTTGTTCTTCAGTTGACATTCAAGATATAAGCGTATATTTACATCACCCTTTTTTTTTTTTTTTTTCTTGTCTTGTTGGTTGTGAGCTGGATGTTTGCACCACTTTCACAAACTGAGAGACAATGTAACCTTGACAATGTTTGCACCGCTTTCGCATATTCGTTTGTTGCGATATTTGACATGTTTTCGTTGTTATGATTGGCTTAATTAAGGGCTAAACTATGATAACTACGTAAGACTTCTCTGAAATATGACAATTCAAATTGCTTATTGCAAAGATCATATATCAGGCAGGTGTACCCAAGTCATCATCTCCGAAAGACCGGATTGTATATCGAAAGAAGTCGCGGTTTGCTTTTCTTGGCAAATGAATGTATGTTTCTGAAGCCTCACAAAATTCATGGCTGCCCAACTTGGAACAATTTTTACCCTATTCAAGAGCATGGTAGCAGGAACTCCACTTTTTAGGAGGAAAGGAAAATTCACATAAAGGACCGGATCGATAGAAAAAGGGAGTGTGAGATTAGGGTTGCACACCTATCATAAATATAGATCACTAACACTGGTGCCGGTGACTTTGGGCAAATCATTTGGCGAGAATGGCATACGATAACTCGTAGTTAGGGGCTACCTAGTCAAGTTTGCGTGGTTTCTTGGCAGTTAAGATCGCCGATCGTATCATACCAGGAAACATGCATCATGCAGATAGTGTATCTTTGTATATGGCCTTGTGCTTTCCCTATGGCCTGTATGCTATTTTTCTTTTTCTTCCTTCCCTTTGAGATGCTTGTTACCACGAGATGTGAAGCTCCAGAGTATTCTGACTTATTTGCGAAGTGTGGAAAATCCTTTTAGGAAAATTCCCT
The DNA here is from genome assembly GCA_019656295.1 of Rhododendron mucronatum var. ripense. Taxonomy (NCBI): domain Eukaryota; kingdom Viridiplantae; phylum Streptophyta; class Magnoliopsida; order Ericales; family Ericaceae; genus Rhododendron; species Rhododendron mucronatum. Next base: position 1,409,239 of record BPLT01000026.1, read on the forward strand.
AGTACTATATGAAAGCAAAAATGATACTCACACAACAACCCAAACACAACAACTTACACAACTTCTCACATGCATGTGGGCTCCACACACACTATTATGTGTGGGCCCCACATGTATGTGAGAGGTTGTGTAAGTTGTTGTGTTTGAATGGTTGTATGTGTAGCATTATCCATATGAAAGTGTTTTCGTTGTGGAATAAGAAACCTTTATATATTGACGCACTTTTAATTTATTCAGTGCTATTAGAGGAGGATTCATTTTGGGGGATTATGGTGTAAGGCATTAACAAGCATAATTTCGGTGAGTTTTTATTATTTGAAGAGATTGTTTGAGGGAAAAGTAATTTGACTCATTCCAATTCCAACATTAAAGAAGTGGAAAAGGAAATCTTTTTAACCTGTTTGGTCAGTGAGAGAGAGAGAGAGAGAAGCACAGCAAGATCAAAAAAGAGAGGGAGAGACCTAAGTCGTTGCAGTTCTGGCGGCGGTGAGTGGTGAAGGACGGCGGTGTGCAGTGGTTAGGGTTGGAAATCCAACTAAAGGATTGCAGATGTTCATACTGAATGGAGCCTTTACTTAGATTTGTAATTTGAGTAAAAAAAAAAAGGGTAATAACTCCAACCCTAAGTCACACATAGGCGGGTGTGAGTGCAGAAGCGCGAGTATGAAAACGTCTTTCAAGTACTTCCCAAACAACTAAAATTCGTGAGTGCGACCCTCCAAATACTTTGTACTTCTTAGATGGATTTTTTTTTTTTGGAAAGAAAGAAAAAAGCAAACGAAGGAAAAAGATTCTTGCTGTGCAAAGAAACAAATTAGCAAAAAAAAACATGTAATTTTGCGCTTGTCGGTTCAAAATTGAAGAATATGGTTACAAACACCATACAATGCAGTGCAAAGAAAAAAATTAGCGTGGTATCTTTGAGGCAGAAATGCAACTCCGCATTCTCTTTAGTTCTGGTGAGAACTTCCAAAATGAGCTTACCGCATTCCTTGGCATAAAGCCGCACTGCAGAACTTCCAAAACCATCAGGCTCCTTCGCGTAGTGTTCACTTGCAAAGGCAAAAGCTGAATCTTCAATTTCTTTGGCGTTCTCTCCAGCCTCTTCCTTGTTCAGGCTACCAAATTCCTCAGTGAAAATGCATGGATTGACTGGAAAGATCGTTGGTGATCATGATTTGTTGCACAAGTATTGAACGTGCATGTAAACGGAACGATTGCGGAAATCGGTTGTGTGAAGTCCATGAGAGCAAAAACCTGAAATGAAGACTGCATATTAGATTAGATTAAAAAGAAGTACAATTGTTTTTACATTAAACTTTGCAGCGTACAAAAGACGAATGCAAAAATAAAGGAATGAAAAACCAATCAAAAGAGATCCAGTTAGATTATGATCTAAAGGGGTAAATATATAACCCCTTCTTAGTTAATCCCTCCTTTTCTAATTCTCCCTTGTTACATATCCACCTCTTACCCATCCTTCTACCCCAAAACCTTATCCGCCCGTCAAACAAGCAGTTAGATTGTTGCTAATTTTATAAGGGCCTATCTACTTTTTTGGTCCCTACAAACATTTCTTGGTTTCAATTCCGTCCTCCTAAAATTTTAGGTTTCAATTTTACCCTTGTAGTTTCTAGCCGATTTCAATGTTACCCTTCCGTTAGAAACTTGAATGGAAAATGCCTTGGCAAACGGTTAGGTGATGTGGCACCCTCTTAAATTACTCAAAACTAGATTACTCAAAGCGATTTGTGTGGTCCCTCTTAAAAAAATTTTTACGTCTCCCAATAGTTTGAAAATGAGTATTTGATAGTAAGTTTCTAATGAGTCACCTTAATTGGTCTATTAAAACCCTGGGCATGGGACCAAAAAGCTTGTATAGTTGAATGAAGCAAATTCGCAGCTTTGTATCAATATATATAAGTTTAAGAATGTTACGTATAAGTTTTTTTTTTTTTTTAAAAAAAAACTCAAACTTGGATATAGATTAAAAAAAAAAAAAACCCAAACTCAGATTTAAAAAAAAAAAAAACAGCTGCATGAAATAAAATTTTATCATCAAAATCGAGAGTAGGGCCAATGGCCCAATACAAGGCACAAATATATGCAGGATAGAAATTAGCTTAACTCAGATATCATTCTTCATTACATAGTTTGGACCTCTGACAAACATAATTGGGGGAATTTAGGGAAATCAACGCCATAAAAAGCAAAATAAGAGCTCAGGTCATAAAAAAAATTGCTAATTAAAGTGGCATTGTGGCAGCGACTTATTATCTAGAAACTCAATAAGAAGCATCAATTCAGTAGCATATGGGAATGCAAAAGAAATCACGACATTGATCACAACATATATACTCCACCACTAAATAAAAGCAGCACAAAGAAAACAAATTATGACACAAGTATGGAACGAAAATCGAAGAGAGGAACAAACCTTGTGAAAATTAAATACCAAATCTAGCTCACTGACATTGTTGAAGAAGTGATCCAATATCTCCACACGAATCGCTTTGAGTAATTTAAAAAGGTGCCACATCACCGAACCGTTTGCCACTTAGGCATTTTCCATCCAAGTTTTTAACGGAAGGGTAACATTGAAATCAGCAAGAAACTACAAAGGTAAAATTGAAACCAAAAATTTTAGAAGGACGAAATTGAAACTGAGAGATATTTGTGGGGACCCAAAAAGTAGATAAGCCTTTTATAAGTTGATCTGTTATGTGATATCTCATAACTATAGTTGTTAAAAACCTACGGTACATGATACATATCCTACGATTTGTATTGTCTTTTTCGAAGAAAGATACGTTTCCCGCCCTGTATCCTTTTTGTATAGAAATCTTACGATACGACCGCATATCCTACGATTTATACGCATATCCTAATTCGGTTTGTATCGTACGATTTCTTTTTGGGAAAAAGTCAGACCTTATTTCAAGAATCGGAAACCTAAATGCATTAATTTAAGCCGTTTGATCTAATTATGGTATTTTCCAAAGCATTTGATAGAATTTCAACCTCAACGTAGGACTTGTATAGAAGAAAGAACCATACTTTGATTGTGTATTGCCTGACTTTTCTTTCCCTAACAAAGGGAACAAAAAACCTTAATGTAATAAGCCCCAGTTGATCGAGAGACTTGAATATAAGCATAGTTTGTTGGTGTTATTAGATGTATCTACTTTTTAATTGTATATTAATTATAATTAACGTTGTTCAAGCATAAACTAAATTTAGTATTTGGCACACGAAAGTTAAGTCCAAACAAGTCCAATTGACAAAATCCAAATATGAAAGATATTATTAAAAAAGATATAAATATGTACAGTAGTTTTAAGAAACTCTAAAATATCTTTGAGAAATATTTAGAGTTTTTTTGTGAGAACTAATCACATGTATGGAAATATCTTTGTACTAGAGCCTTCCAAAGAGTAGTAGTATAAATAGGGATGTTCTAGCCATTTTGTATCAAGCCAAAAACAAGTTTGAGTTCAAGTGTAAGAATACTCTCCTTCCCCACTCTTGTCTTTAGTATTCTCGCTCTTCCAAAAATCTTGTCCAACTCAACAATAGAAACTCTTACTCTTCCAGCAAATGTATCTTAAGAAACACAATACGTATCCCAATATGATCTATACAATATACAATTGAAAATACATACAAGATACGTATCCGGATTTGAAAACACTGCTCACAACGTAAAGAAGCGCTATTATCTGAAATTGAACAATTTGAATGCAGGATATTGTAGGTATACATCTGAATCTTGATATGCCAAATGGCTGTGTATACTTCACTTAGACATGCTAAACTCGTATGCAGGTAAATTGAGGTTCTTTCTACTCATCATGTTTAAAGTGAACTCCATACCAATTGTAGTATTCTATTATTATTTGACATGCTACATCATAAATAGATAGTCTTTTGAGGTTGTTGTCACCATTGAACGTTCCCTTGATCTAGATGTTGCGGTGGTATTTGGTGCTGAGGTCCATGTTGGGACCCACGAAGCCCCTAGGTTTTCCAAAAGCCAACCCACCCTCAGGCAAGTTTACAAACTGTTCTCAGCACCTTAACAACCATTAGAATACAAGGGAAAAAGAAGGAAGCTCCACAGAAGAAACCTATTTAAATTGCTAATTTTTTGTTCAATTTTTATTCATAATTTGTGAATCAAAAAAAAAAAAAAAGGCAGTGAAACTATCTAGCTATTTTGTGTTTTCAGCCAAATCTCTATATGATCAATACCTGATAATGCTCTGCGATTTGAATTGATAGAGGCTCCAGATCATCGTCCATAACATGTCTATTAAGGGAGAGGAGAGTGTAGTTGCGCAAAATTCCAAATCTCCTTGGAAGGCCATCTACCGCAACGACCCTCACCATTTCATCCAATGAACTGTACATAACTAAATACTTTCAATTCTTCTTTTATTCCTTAGCACTACCCTTTCTATTACTCCTACATAATACCTTCCTATAATCCTTATTTTACCGTACCAGACCAAGCCCTAAGTGTTTGGGTGTTAATTGTATAGAATCGGAATCGAACCAAAATCGGACCGATCTTGCAATTTGGTTTTGGTTAGATTCCACACATATATTGGTTGGATTTTGGTTCCTAATTTTTTAAAACCGTTTGGAATGGTCCAACTAGTTATTTGGAGAACCGAAACAATCCGAACCGTGTGCATCCCTAGTGTTTATGTAATGAGAGGGTCTTTTGTAATTATTCAAACTTTGCCCCAAAAGTTAAGGGAGGGTTTACACTCAACCCCAAAACCCTAGCATCAAAATCGCGCCAATCTCTTTTTGGTTCAAGAAAGAGGGAGAGTGGACCACCCACCACCGCCTTCGACCACCACGTCAGCCATGGACCTTCCAAACAACATCATTGAGCTCGTGTATCTTCGACTACCCATCAAATCTCTTTGCAAATTGAATTGCCTTTCCTCCTACTGGAATTCCATACTCTATTCCCACAAATTCTTCAAAACCCACTTAAATACTTCCAAAAAGCCTTGAAAAATGCTTCTCCTTTCCAAATCCCAAGGTCTCAAGTGCGAAGCAATTTATTTGGTGGATCTTGATGAAAGAAATCCCAAGGCCGAGAAGCTTTGTCCTCTTTCGTACGATCGGGTCGGCATGTGGAGCAATGTCTCTGGAGTCTTCGACGGTTTGATGATGGTTTTCAGTGATTGGGTTCAAATTTCTTGCTTAATCCATTTACTCGCTAGTGTAAGAAACTTTCAAAACCCTCTTGGTCTAAAGGTTTTGTCAATTATGCATGTGGGTTCGGCTTTGAGCCAACTACAGATGATTACAAGGCTGTAATCGTCTTTGGAGCCAATCGTGTGGGTGTTGATGTAGCCGTGTTTTCGTTGAAAGCAAGTGATTGGAGAATCATTGGAGCTCCACATAACGCTCTACAATTCTCCCAAACGTGCTCAACAAACAATCTTTTTCTCCTGCCACACACAAAACTTCTTGTATCATATGATTAGAAATAGCAATTGAAAAATCTTTCATCCACGACCCGGCTGGCCCCATCAGCCAAATTTCAATACCTGAGTTCACATACGAGGTAGCAACTAGATAGAGACAATCCCTAAGGGTGCATAAGTAGTCAGGTTGAGCCTTAGAATCAGGTAGGTAAATTTTCCTAAAAATCGCATGGGATAGGCCGTAAGCTATTGCTTTCGTATCATCATCACCACGAAATGAATAAAAAAGTTCCCAAAAAGTAAACCCCATCATCTGGTACGGAAACGTGACGTGGTTTACCTTTTGGGACTTTTTTATTGGTTTCATGGTGATGATGAAACGAAAGCAATAGCTTTCGATCTATCCCATGAAATTTTTAGGGAATTCTAAGGCTCAGCTTGACCACTTATGCACCCTTAGTTAAGAAGGGAGGGCCCACATTGATGTGACATTTATAGAAGGTGTATTAAAAAGTAAATGGTTTGGATGATGTATTAGAAGCAAGGGTGTATGATGTAAAAAACTATGAAATGACTCTTTTACCCTTATACAGTCCCAAACTTTATTATTCCTAACATTAATTATATAATTGCAAAACTTAATATATTTAATGAATTTTCGACAATTCTAAGTTATAAAAATTTACTATACCAATAAATTAAATAATATAACAATTTTTAAAATATAAATTTTATTTACTCATTATAAAAAAAACTTAGAATGTTATTTAGTTTAAAAAACTTTTTCAATTTGCTCCAACCATCTGTTTTTTTCCATCCAACCGTTCATTTTTCATTGTCATGTGTTCCAAAACACCAAATCAATTTTCTTTTTTCCCCTCGTTCCTATCGTTTATAAGAGAGAGAGAGAGAGAGAGAGAGAGAGAGAGAGAGAAACAGACGGAAACGAAGAAGGAAAAAGAAGAAGAAAAAAGCAGCAGCGGCCGCCGCCGCTGCTGGTCCTCACTCACCGATCGTCTCTCTCTGTCTCTCGATCGTCTATCTCCGTCTCTCAATCGACTCTCTCCGTCTCTCAATCGACTTTCTCCGTCTCTCCGATCATCTCTCTCTCCGATATGTACGGAACCCAGGTATGTCTCTCTCTAGTCTCTACATATACATACATATTTTGTGAGTAATTTCTGTTAGCAATTTCTGTTCTTCTTCGCAAGGCCTGTTCTTCTTTGCATTTCTGTTAGCAGAGAGAGAGAGAGCCGTTGGGGGAGGGAATGAGGAGGGGTGTTTTGGTCAAAAATCAGGCTTATACACCCGGATTAGTTATTGCTACCTGGGAGGGTAGCAATAATTTATGGCTGTTCTGGGTGTATTAGCGAATACGGGTATTAGTTAATACAGGGGAAGAAATCGCTGCCAAACGGTGTATTGGCCCTTAATCCGGGTGTATTGTGTAATACACCCACCGTATACACCATCCAATCGGGCCCTTAAGGATTGTCTCTGTTTGCATGGTTGCTACCCCGTATGTGGGCTTGGGTATTGAAACTTGGTTGATGGGGCCAACCTGGTCATGGACGAAAGATTTTTCTATTGCTATTCCTAATCATACTAATCATATGATACAAGAAGTTTTGAGGGGGCAGGAGAAAAGGATTGTTTGTTGAGCATGTTTGGGAGAATTGCAGAGCATTATGTGGAGCTCCAATGATTTTCCAATCATTTGCTTTCAACGAAAACAAGGCCACATAGAAACTACATGGGGTTCATTGCCGTTTATCTATCATAAGAAAAAACCTCTATGGGTGTCGATAAAATTTGCCCTTTATTTCTAATCCATGCTCTGGTCATTTTACGCATAAACTAACAAGTAATTGTAGTAAGGCTAGCTTTGGCATGGATGTAGTACTCGTCAAACACTACAATATCGACAGTTTGGATCCAATTTTGAGTATAGGAGATGGATTGGTTAGATTTGAGGAAGAAGAAGAATCAAGAGAAATGATGAGAGCAAATTGGTCATTTAATGTTGTAGGCTTTAATATGGATGGAAAACATGACGGCAAAGGGTCCATATATCTACACATTTTCAGAACCATAGGAGTATGTCCATACTTTTGTACCATAGAGGTTGTATCCGCACATGACCAAAACTACAGAGAGTCAAAGTGGACTTTGCCCAATAAAATATACAAAAGGAGCTTATAGAGATTATGCATGAAATTAAGTGCCTTATTTTTGTCAGGAGTCCACAATTTTCAGAATTGGGCAAACAATGCAGGGTAGGGGGCATAATTATTTTTTCATTTCGCTTTAGGGTAAATTATTGTTGACCCCCTCTAACTATGGCTCAGAGACACTTTACCCCCTCTTACTATTTTTTTGGCATTTAACCCCCTCTAACTAATGAAAACCATTATCCAGCTAACTTCCGTAACGGATAGGCCTTAAGTTACCATTTTGCCCTTCGCAAAAGCACTTGTCTGCAAATGCCAAAACCGATTTCTTTCCCTAACTCAAAATCTTGATTTGGAGAAAAAAGGAATGCCCTAAAATCTATGGGTGTCCGAATTAGCTAGAAGATTCCCTCCAAACCACCACCAAAACAATAAAAACTCCTCCTTTGAGAGAAAATTTTTCAATCACCTAATGCACGCACGTACAGTGAGGAAACATCAGTCAACCCAGACCCATCGACGATGTGCCCTCTCCATCAACGATCGAAGACTCCTTCCCTGGTGTTAATCTCGCCACCGATCTCCAAAGCTCTGTGAAAACCAAAGTTTAATGACCTCCAAATCTACTTTTTTAACAACAGAACACAATTGATATACTGAAAAATGACTGAAATGGCAGGAATAGAAAGGGACAGAGAGAAACTGACTCACTGGTATACTGGTTGCACTCAAGACTCCAGCATAGAATCTCGTCATTGCCGACCGTCTCTTGCCATCTCTAGCGCGCCATTGCCAGATCTAGAGAGAGAGAGAGAGAGAGTTGTACACACATAGGTGTAGGGTGAAAGCTCCAGTGGAGATGACCGTTGGCATTGGTGATTTTGAAGGTTTCTGGCATGGTGAAAAAATCGGTGTTGCTGGTGTTTTGTGGTGGTTTCGGTGTTCAATGGTGGTGATGGCGTGAAATCTATGAAATCTGCATCACCCATTGATGAGGGGGTGGTCGAAGATGGCATTGCGGTGGTGGTGGTCGGCATGAAAGCTAGTTTCCCGGCGTTTGATGGTAGTGGTCGACAGCGTCGTGGTGAAATCTGGTTATTGGGAGAGATTGAGGCCTGGGTGGATTTAGGGCGTGAAGGGTCTACAAAGAGAAAGGGTAATTATGCAACAAAAAAGGAAAAGAGGAGAGAAAGTGTAAAAAATGGATTTCTAACGGAATGCAAACGGAAAATGGATTTCCATTAGTTAGAGGAGGTTTAGTGCCAAAAAAATTAGTTAGATGGGGTAAAGTGTCTCCGAACTATAGTTAGAGGGAGCTTACAATAATTTACCCTTCGCTTTATTGGCTTAACGCTTAACACTAAAGGTGAAATCTAGTTTTGATTTCTAGACATTGGCACGTCAAGCAAGTATACGAAAACTTACACACTCAGGGATTGCCCTAGTGGTAAGGGCAAATAATTAACTTTGAGAGTATTTCCCTTGGTCAGGGGTTCGATTTCTCACCGGGTGAGTACCCTGATAGTAAGTGGGGTTCCGTGACTGGTGTGATCGCGCTAGTTTCCTTGAGATTTGGGTTGCGCAGTCTGGTCCAATTGTGGCTCAACTATAGGGCTATTCTTCGGTTATTAAAAAAGAAAAAAGTATACGAAATCTTCATGGATTGCCAAAATCAACATCACATTCCCTGCTTACTTACTTACCAAGGCTTGTTCCGACCTCTAAATACACATGTTAAATGAAGGGATCGAAGCATCAAGTCGAAATCGTTCAATATCGTTCAATGTTACGTACATCCACTACGCAGGTTATAAACAATGAGCTCTCTTTTGTATCAATTACTTGTTATAAGTTATGACATGTCTCTTTGTTTCAAGTACCGTGTCTTCTCGAAGAACAACTTCTTCCTGGTTATATGGAGGAGGTGCACATAATCAGCAGCGTTCCCAGGATTTGCAGAACCACTGCGGCTTCGTTGCCAATCTGGAGATACTGATTCCGGGTTGCATTCGCTCCAAAGAGGAGAGGAATTCTTTCGGAGGTTTGGGCTCAATATCTTCGGGCGTACTCTCTACTTCTGCCACTTCTATTGGGGAGCCACTAACAGAACTTTAATGTATTCAACAGACATTTCATCAAAAATCATTATTGCGATCGTCCGACTTCCGTGTCGCGATACAAATGTTATTGGATGGCGAAACCGGATGGCTTCTATGTCAGTAATGTTCAATCACCATGGTTGAAATTATATGTTGAAATTATATGACTGGTCTCCATAACCATTGTTTTGTACTATCGTATAGTAGCCTTTGGCTCAAGCAAGTATAAGTAACACTAATAGTAAGTTATCTTCTGTGTAACATTCTTTTACTTGAACACTCACATTTCATTTCACTTGTTCATGAGAAGAAATTATATTGCTCCAGTTTTAATTGAGCTCCCTGCAAGGAGGCGGTGGGATTGGGTACCTAAAATTGGTCGAAGTGTGTGTAAGTTGGTTCGGACATTATCAAAAAAATTGCTCGTAGAGCCTCTTTACGGGAGAGAGCTCGTGCTACGACGAGTCCGCTAGTTATTTTGATAATGAGCATAATCCATAGCGTCTTTACGGGAGAGAGCTCGTGCTACGACGAGTCCGCTAGTTATTTTGATAATGAGCATAATCCATAGCGACGATTAGTCCGCGACTAATGCCTAATTTCCTCTAGTTTCCCACGGAGGTTAATTTGGTGGGGGGGTGGAAATTGACCATTTTATTTGGGGAAGATTTTCCAAATTACTCACTACTTTGTAGGGGTGCTTTCGGTTTGGTCAGTTTGGTGTTGAGGGATTTTTCTCACTACTTTGTAGTAGTACTTTGTCATGTGTTCACGTCTTCGATCCCCTTACAATATGTTAAAAAAGCTCTCCTTTCTTATCTTACCATTTTTCACAATCCAAAAAGGCTTCAAGTAATCGAAATTCCAAGTCTTTGATCCCTTATTTATGTTTTCAGCAGAAACACAGTACAAACTCCCCAAAAGAACCAAAATATGAATTACAATAAGCTTTTTCCATTGCACCAAGGTACGAAGAACACAAACTTTTTTTTTCCGGAGGAACCACCCCACGAGAGCAGGGGCGGATCCAATGTAGGCACAGGTGGGTCACGTGACCCAGCTGAAATTATTGGGATTTTTTTTGTGAGAATCAAAACAGGAAGTATTATATATTAGGGCAAAGTACGGATTACCTCCCTGTGGTTTGGCGATTTGGCAGATGACCTCCCTGTCATTTGGAAATGACCAACTTGCCTCCTCGTGGTTTTGGAGTAAAGTGCTGCCGTTAACTCTGTTAACTGTAGGTATAAAATTACCTTAATGTCCCTGTTTTTCTTGGTTTTTATTCTCCTATTTGTCCTCCAATCTATATGCGTTATTATATACTCGTACATGCATGCTTAAATCCCCAATTAGAGTTAAACCAACATATTAATAACTAATCCCTTACTTTAGTAATATTTTTTTAAATGTATTTTTTTTTAACTTCTTTCTCTGGAAAAGTAAAATAAAAGAAATCAGCCCCACCCCTGTCAAGGGTTAAATCAATTGAACTTGTAACCATTTTCAAAAATAATAATGAACTTATAATCAAAATTTAACTAAGAACATAATTATTTTAAAACTTAACAAAAAAATATATTTTGGTCAAATCATCCAAAAGAGAGAGGGTCATTCTCCTCCAAAAAAAAAATTCAGAAGAAAGAGCAAGGGGGAGAAAGAGACAAGTACTAAGCAGGAAGAACAGTAAACTCTCCCTTTCGGCTCTACACATGGACGCTCCCTCATTGGATCATAAACTCTCCTTCCAGGTCTCTCTCTCGCTCTTTGTGTGCGTGTGTGTGTATAGACACCCGGTTACTCCAAATTTCTAGGGTTATATTTGATCCGTGTCCATTCAAATTGAAATCATAGGCAATTTCTAGGATATTCGTTGTTAATATGCATTTAAATTCGTATCGAAAGACATTCATTTCTCGAACGACGGCAGTGGACACGGATATTCTTTGTGTAGCCAAGTTCTCGAACAATGGGGGTGGCCAATTTTTAGGATATTCCTTGTGTGTTAGCTATATGTAACTGTATCAAAAGACAGCAGCCACCGCTGTCTCCGCTCTTTCTTCTTCTTCTAGATTATGTCCTCCACTGGTGGTGTTGATGTAATTGGTGTGTGGAGTCTGTGGACAATTGAATGTAAGGAGAGGGGAACGGTAAGATAGATGACGGAGGGGGTGTAAGCCAACAGAGGAGGGGGTTTAGAAACAGAACATGGGTGGCGGAGGAGGAGACTTCCAGATCTAATTAATGGGTGGAGAGATTGGAGAGGGTGGTGTTATGAAGGGTATTGTAGTCTTCTTAACTTGAAATCTATCTTTATTTAACTGCTTTTTCCATTCTCACTCTCATAATGGGCGTGTGTTTCACACCTTCCGTCAAATTAAATGGAAAATGTAACGTTAGCACTTTACTCCAAAACCACGAGGAGGCAAGTTGGTCATTTCCAAATGATAGGGAGGTCATCTGCCAAAATGCCAAACCACAGGGAGCTAATCCGTACTTTGTCCTATATATTAAACTACCTATAATAAAGCATAAAGAGCAACGCCATACACGATAAGCCATGATTTTGCAGGCTTGAGAATGAAGAACCCGATCCATATGTTGGCAACGCTCAAGTGGACCCACCCATAAAACGTAAGCCTCCGAACGACCCAAAGCAAATCACTGCATGCCCCGAACCGCCATGAAAATCACAATACCAGCCCCCGAAAGGATCATCGAACCCTGCCCAATGTTAGGCAACGGCCAACCCCTTCCATTGGAGCAAGCCCACGGGTGGTAAGAACGCAAACACATTTTGAACCTACAAATACGAAAATTAAATCAACGGCGGTCTGGCACTTTGTACTCTTCGCCTTTATTGGCATGATGATTTCCTCCGCTGGGATTTCTATCTCGTTTTAGTTTCTTCCAAACTTCTAATACGATTGTTGATAGTATCAGTTCCCCAAGGACAACGCCATACACGATAAGCCATGATTTTGCAGGCTTGAGAATGAAGAACCCGATCCATATGTTGGCAACGCTCAAGTGGAGGACAGCGTAACCGGTCAGATGGTGAAACCAATTCCATACATGTCTGTACCTGTACGTGGTCCTTGGGTAGCCGCAAAAATAGAGCAGAGACCTAACACCAGGAAAAAAATAATTAAGAGAAGTACACAAGAAACTATTATTAGTGCGATATGGAAAAAGGGACTGCATTGTCGGCGTTTGTGGACCTTATGGGTTTACTTTCTTGATTGGAAATCGTTTACTTTTTAGAGTTTGTCAGAACATTAATCACATCAAAAATCAAATTTATTGGATATCTATCAGTACATGATTGGAAAATATTTATCTTGAGGTTATTAGGTTTTGGATATTGAATCCTTTTTCCCAGACACGTGTTTTCTAAAATCTTACCTATAAATGTTCCATCGACATGAATTTTTACAGGATTGACATTCTCAACAAGTTATGTATAAAATATAAACAATTATGATCATCAAATATTTAGGCTCAAGAAGAGCCCACGATTGTTGAAACTGAACGCTCCAAACTATTTGATTTGTTTTAACCTTAATGCAAGGTTTGTACACAGATTTTCATGCACGGATCTGGACATAAACATGTCCGGATCCATTCGATACATATGAATATCTTATTATCTTGTGGAGCTCACGTGTATCAAATAATTCTGAACATGTCTGTATTCAAAGCTTGATAAGAAAATCTACACGCACTAACGTTAAAGTGAACATGAATAAGACTACTGGATATACCTGAAGTGTTCCAAGGAATAAAAGAGTGATTCCGATGTACAGGTGGGAAGGGTACTGATGAACCCCTGAGTACTTGATGCCGAGATAAAGCCGGTCGCACCTCCGGCCATCCCAAGTAAAAAGCCAGGGAGCTGAAGAACGATGTGAACGTAGAATCAAAGAGGGTCTGCCTTTGGACTAACAGCTTTCAAATACCTTGCCGCCATGAATCCGAGGAGCATCATGATACCCCAACTAACGGTGTTTAGCACTCCATGCACCTGTAATATTTTCATTTGGTCGAATACCATGCACCGTTAGAGGAAACCATTGAAAGTATTCATGTTTTTTACTGAACGGTCTTGTCCGGTCCGTTTGTGGGCCTTTTTTAGGTCTACTACAATAGTTGAGATTGTTCATTTTTTAAGATCTCATTGAGGACATCAGTTCCGCCAAAAATCATATTGATCGGATGCATGTTGTTTGATATATTTTCTGAACACATTTATGTCTAAAAAAAAATTCGATTCCAATCCACCAGTGCAATATTTTCTTTCCAATATAATTGTGTTCCAAAAACATCTCAAACTGTTTGCTTGGAGGGAAAGACGGTGAGACTAGTCAAATTATCACTGTTGTCTTCATCTCCATTTGCGTTTTCATCTCACTCCGTGGAACCTTTTCTACTACCCTAGTGTTTTACCTCTTGTGGGTAGCTTTCTTCTGTACTCAGTGTATTCCTATCCAAACCACTTGGATAACCCGATTATCATGGGTTTGTTCCTATCGATATGGGCTCCGGTTTGGGGTTTGTAGCCCTTTGGGCGATTTTGAGTAATCAAAATTTACTGGTTCAAAAAAAAAAGGCCCAGTATAGCTGTTGCTTAATTGATTTAATAATTTCAATTTTTTCCTTTTTTTTTTTTTATGCTTTTGCACGTTTTGGGTTATTAAAATTAGCTAGAATGATTCAGCATTATAAGCACCCTAAACTAATAAAACACCACAAACGGATTACTACATCACAAAATTAACTAGTGTATTTGAATACGTACATTCTTAATTCGGATTTTTGAATTAATCCCTCCTTGAGAAGCCGAGGCTTGTCCGGATGAAAGATTGAGAGTCCCCATCGATTGGAGATGATTTCCAGAAAGATCATGAATTCCTAGATCATTGCCCGATACCGGCCCGTCTTGCCAAACATGGTTTACGATCGTAGTGTTTTCCGGAAGCTCAATGGCTGCAAATATAACCATCTGGTTGTTCAAAAACAAGGCCGATAAGTCAGAGACGGGGAAACTCAGAGTCCCCTCTTGCAATTGCATATCGTAGCTGTCGACTGGCGACATAAAGGCAGCCACGGTTCCATCTGGCCTCTGGTAAGCTACGATGGCCTGAGTCCCAACCATCCCTGTTGACGTGGGGTTGATACCCCAGGCGACCCAGGTCGACGAACTGACCTGGCCGTGGCGGTAGTCTATCCGGAGAGCGGTCGAGGGTGGCGTACTGCATGTCCAGTGGATAAACGAATCGAGTTGCGAAAGATCCGCGCACGAGGCGAAGCCTTGGTTATTTGGGAACGCGAAGTTGGAACAGGATGAAGTACTACCATTTGTTAAGATAGCTAGAGATGGGATCAAAAACCAAACTGTCAGAATGCAGAACAGAAACACCAGCTGCTGGTGTTTCTGTCTTGCCATTGAGCTATGTATGGAAGAATGCTAGCTAGGAAGATATAGGAGTCGAGAGGAAAGCGGGAGAGTTCATTTTTCGATTAAAAATGTTGGAATAGGCTCTCCTTATTTAGGCAATAAAATTATCGGTACGCCGTTTGGTGTACATCAAATGTACACCGCATTGTGTGGAATCCATCACTGAGTGTCACACAAATGATTGGAATCGCTCAATTGGTTTCAAATGTATTCTTAAGGATCATGAAAATAAATCAGCTCAATCATATCAGTAAGAGCTTGATCAATTCTTTGCTCAATTTTTTGAGAAGAAATTAAGCAAACAACTGATCAACCTCTTACCCATATTCAATTGAGCTGTTTTTTTTACAAGGATACTTACAAAATAATTTTAAACCAATTGAGCAGCTTTGATTATTTGTATATAGGACACCGATGTGAGTCTCACATAACGCGATGTGCAAATAGTGTACCACAAACGGTCCGGTCAACCCTTTTGTGGGTCCACCCTTGGCATATAAAGTTAGTCGGCATCATTCATATTGTAGAACACACTGAGATGAATAATGTTTGACGAGGGTCATACAAGTTTTAAGCAAATTAATTACACCACATATGGAATCTCTTTCGTAATATTTTAATTTCACTTCGATTTTTATATCTGATCAAGCGAATATTTTTATATCTGATCAAACGAATAATCATTAATTCTTATAACTTTAAGCGTAAGTTGAAACGAACACCTAAATTATGAAAAAAAATTCGCATAACTTTAAGGCTCAAGTTGTCTAGTACTCATGCTTTGGATGGACAAGGCCAACCAAATCACCTGTATTAAAAAGTGTATCTACATATCAATTTCCGATACATTTTTAATCGCTGGATTGCACAACTGAAAATACACGGGAACAGAGATACGAATGGTTTTATGGTACATATTTAACCTCTGATGAATAGTGGGGCTTCTCAAAAGTCAGAAAAGACGGCTAATGTGGATGCAAACTCACTGTGGTCCTACATCGACGATTCAAATTGTTTATTGTACCTTATCAGATTCGTAGAAAAAGCATCCATAAAACAAATCAAAAATTGATCGGGGTATTGTTAATTACACAAATATAGGTTCATTCTATTTTAGAAAAATAAATAGTACAGTATATTTTCAAAATCATACTTGTCATCTAAACTAACATATACTAATATAATTACGTGATTATCAATTACAATTAGCGTTTTTGTTTTGCATGAATGATTCTTTCAAGAAACTCCGCAGGATATATGAATGATTCTCATAACGGCTAAGTTAGGATATTTTACTCTCTTGTTAATTTTTCTTGGTTAATTAATTTGCAAGAATTATACTTATATAAAGAATTTGGGAAATTTTTCTGACATTGTCAATATTAAATTTGTAAGAGTCCATAATCTTATGTACAAAGACAAAGACATCCGTATATATTCTTTGACAAAAATTGAAATTTATTTTAACTCAAAGATACTAATGATGCGCGCAACCTGCGGCTCAACATTTGACACAATCACTCACGCTGATGTTTGAGATTTTGTATAAGATTGTTGTCTATAGTTTATATAAGAGAAGGGCGATTTTTCGTAATAAGGACTCTCTGTATACACGACAAGTGACGGCTACAAAATCAAATAATGAAATATTGAGATATTCTTATTAATTTAGAATACAGTCGTCATTTGATTAATATCACCCATGATCAATCAAGACCAGAGATAAAAATTGCGAAAGTACAATACAAATGAAGTTGATATATATGCATTCAGTTGGGTTTGATCCAGTTCAAAAAAAAAAAAACAAAAATAGGTTTCATCTAATTGCTTTACTAATTTATTTTTCACAATATATTAAGGTTAAGTTCCGCTAAGATTTTTGGGTTTTTTCTTGTTTTTTCTTTATTTAAAAAAATTCTTATTTGTTAGTTTTGTGCCTAATTTTTGTGGATTATTAATTCGTCTTGTCAAGATGAATAGAAAAAGTAAAAAATTGTTCTTTTACCCAAATATTTTTTAAAATATCCAAGATATTGTCCAAAAAATTATCCTAGATATTTTCAAAAATATTTGGGTAAGAGACAAGATCTGTCTTTTTTGTCTTTAGTGTCGTTCTATATGAAATTTGTTCAACTTCAGTACACATTTTTATTCTTTCTAATTCCTCTGATTGATACGAATAATTATGACAAAAAGCAAAACAATGGATTATGAAAAGTATTTAATACTAAAACAAAATACCGGAGCAAAAATTTAGAAAGAACATGCCCTAATATGTTCAAAAAAACAATAGTCATAAATTGGGAAAATGACGGCCAATAACGTGTTTTGATAATTAATACTGGCCAATGACATTTTCAGCATTAACAAATGTTCTTAACATGTCCTCGGCGGGTATTAATTATCAAAACACGTCCTCTGGACCGTCATTTTCCCTAATAAATTAGCTTTATTTCGAAAACTCTTCCATTCAAAACCAGTCCATCAAAAAATGGGCCTCGGCTACCTAGACCCCCTGGCCTGTATAAAAATGAGGCTAGCCCGGTATCTTTGGGCCACATTAGATGGAACGGGCCTTTTGGGAGGACTTCATCTTTTCTTTTGATTAAACAAAAATTTACCACATACACAGATTTTTAAGCACAGATCGGCAGACAGATATGTCCGGAATAATTCAATTCTTGTGAACCCCTCAGTATTTTGGGGAGTTAGCGTGCATTGAACGGTTCTAAACACATCTAGCAATGTCCAGATTTGTGCACCAAAATCTATGTGCACATGTTTTTTTTTCCCTAAAAAAAAACCAAGCTTTTGGAAGATAGTGTTAATTTTGGCATCGAAAAAATAATAAGCGCAAGAATGATACCGACTTTAATATCTTAGTTTGTTATCTGTAAGGAATTAGCTAGTTGGCGGGTAGTGTTGGTCTTATGTTTCTTTATACGGAAAGACTACAGTATACATCCCTTATTCGAGTGTGTATTATATACACTCCCAAAATGTTATGAATCATTGAAAAAATGTTACGAATTGTATTGCTAAAAAGTTATGATTTTAGTATAAAAGTTACGAATTCTAATGAAAATATTACGAATCGTATTGCTGAAAAGTTATGAGTTCTAGAACAAAAGTTACGATACACACACTAAAATAATATGAATGAACAATAAAATAGTTGCATATGATACATACTTTTAAGGAATGTGTATCGTAGACTTTTCCTTCTATCGATAAAAGGGGAGTTGAATATTCCTCTACTGTGAGGAAATATGTCAAGTTCTCCTTTAATAGAGCCAATCGGAGTCTCCTCCATCGGAGTGGAACTCTTCTCTTTCTTTTCTTCTTCTTTTTTTTTAATTTTCGGTTACGAGAAAATTAGTAACAAATTAATCTTGGTTTGAGCATTAATATTTTTTTCTCTTCTATAAAAGTGGCTAATGATCATGAACTCGTCCTCACCTCCACCAGGTTTTGTCTTGAAGATTGCTTTCGGTCTTTTTTGAGGGTATAAATGGAAAACATTGTTCTGCACTTCCACAAAAGACAAGGGCCATGTTCGTTTAGAACATTTGGATATTTTAGTTTTGGTAGTGGGTGGAGAGAGAAATAGGGTAATGATTGGAGAGATAGGTAATGAGTGAAGAGAGATAGAGAGAAAAATGAAATTAATAATTGGAGAAATAGGGTAATGATTGAAGAAAGATATAGAGTAATGATTGAAAAATAAAGTTAAAACAAACTAAATATGCTAAACGAACATGGCCAAGATTTCTTGAGGGAAATGTAATTTTTTTGTAATAAAGGAATCCAACAAAAGATGAAGATGACGTTATGTTTTGCAAAGATGGGCCATTATAAAGCAGGCAGGATCTTCTTTGTCGAAAATTCACGTGCTAAAGTATTATTCGCCCATTAAATTTAAAATAAAAAAAATCACATAATTTGACGACAAAAAAAATTTTCGGCACAAAGACGCATGAATTTTCGGAACAGATGAGATCGGATCCATTGTGAAGTCCACTTTGGTTAGTTGGAGATTGAATCCTACTTTGGAAGGAGATGAGATGTATATATAATTTTAATCACCATTGCATGATCTATACAGGTCCTATGCAGCAGACATACTTGAATCTTTTGGAGTAGTACCCTTCGGCCAATATCGGTGTGTTAATTAATCATACATGTTGAGGTGAGCCATCAAATAAATATTCCCGTGACGGTTGCTAGAGAAAATGAAAGGTTCTGTAAGAAAATTCGTTATGTTGATTGATGTATACATCTATCTATAAGAGCTTGATTTTTTAAAATTTCTTTTAATCTGCTAAAAAGGAACAAGATACTTGGCCGAGCAATCGTGTAATTGCACTTAGAAGCAGTGAATTTGTGGTTAATGGTTATACCCTTGTTGCTCGGTTGAAAAAGGATTGAGTTTAATTTTAATTCTTTTAACATTATTGGCCCCGTTCTAGAAAAGGTTTTAAGTACTTACATTTTTTAAAAAGGCAATTTCAAATTAAAAAATAATGTGTTCACATAAATAATTTTTTTTAGTAATATGGATCTTGTTTGATAGATCTCAATGAGATCTTTTGAACGGTACAAAAAAAATCAAAAAATTATTATTCATTTCCATTATTTTTTGAGTTTGAAAATATGAAATAAGGACATCCACAGTGGTATAATCAAAAAAGGATAACCAAAAATTGACACATCAGCTTTTGATTATTCACTTAAGAGGTTGTTAAGCTTAACAATGTTGAGTTTCACAATGGTGGTCACTTCTAATTCATAACCAAAATAAGGATCTACTACAATTTCACATTCTCTCTCCCCCTCTGTTTCCTGCCATTCACTTCCCTCCATTTATGTTTTTTTTTGGCCAAAATATATCGATTACCTCTCTTAATTTTGGAAAAAAATCGGTGACTTTCTTCAATGGAAAGAAGAATGAAGTACTTTAATCAGGCGATGATGGGTTGAATTGTAGATGATCGAGAGATATGAGCTTCACTTTTTGAGGGAAAGAAAGAAAAATAGTTTGTGGATGAAGTGAACAAGATATAGAGTAGGCGAAGAAGAGAAGAAAAAATACCATTTGAAACACGCGTGTATACAAATTTTAGAACTAGTCAACTTATGTGGTGTGGAGTACTCCACAAATTTTGATTATTGAAAAAGGTTGTTAGATTTGGTTATCCAAAATCTAAAATTTGATTATTTTAAAGGATGTTGCTAAGTTTGATTATACCATTGTGAGTCATTTTTTACACTAACATTGTTAACTTTAAAAATAATTGACTTTTGATTATACCACTATGAATGACCTAAGTATTTATTTTTTAAGAAGTGTTCTGAAACAGGCTCTAAGATGATAAAAATTGTCGGCAGAAAGGGTAGATATCCAAAGGGAAGATTTTTACTTTATTTTATCTTTAATAGTTGAAGCCATTATTATTTTATTGTCCATCAAAACCCAAAAGTGCAACTCACCCGTCTTTATCCTTCATTCAATCAAAGCATTACAGCGGGTGTTGAGAGAGAAAAAATCAAAGCATTCAGCTGTCTGATTAACTATGAGGCAAAAAAGTTGAGAGAGAAAAGGGCGTGCAGAGGAATGGGGATGCTGTTGAGCACTTTCCTGTTAAGAGGGTGCTGAGTAGCTGATTTAGTTGTTCATTTCAGTAATTGATTGCTCTGATTTTAATCGAATAATGAATGATTCAAATCAGTATGCTCTCAAATTCTATATAAATCGTCTGTGTCAAGATGAACGATCGAATGCCGCTCAGCATCGGCTTAACAGAAGGTGCTTGGCAGCATCCTTTAATCCGAGTTTAGAGAGAGAAGGTGGTTCCATATGTTGTATTGTATCACAAGGTGTGCAGGAGGGTACTATGAGCATTGATCCACATGCATTGAAATTTGTTTACTGATTTTTTTAAAGGAATTAATTTTGTCATTCTATTTTTTTTTAATGTCACTCCATTTTTCTTACAAAATAAATCATTTAATTAAGACACAAATGAGAGTAACATTAACAAAAAGGAAAGTGGCAAAATCACTCTCATTTTTTCAACTCTAAATTGAGGGGAAGTAGTTGGTCCCAACACTCCTACCGTAAAATTACAAAAAAGAAAAAAGCTAAAAAAATAATAGATTGTCACTTTAAGCATTTGATCGTTTCGGATAATATAATACTTGTTGTACATTCCCAAGCTGACGCTAGGAAAATTACACAGATAGCAACTTGGGTTTGAGTTGACTTTTAAGCACGTTGATGCCGGATCCAGGAATGCTTCCAAACATCCCATGTCAAGCGGGTGTTGAATAGCATTCGGCCGTTCCTCTCAGTACGAATGATTCGTATTAAATCTGAGTGCATACATATCTGAATTATTCATTACTTGATCAAGATCCGATTGGTCGATCATCGAAATGAATTGTCGAATTAGTCGCTTGACACCAGCTTAGCAGCATCCCCACATAAATTTATTTTTTGGACATTCTAGTGCTGTTCATTTTTCAACTCCCAAATCTGCAATCTTATTTACCAAAATTTGAGACAAGGATAGTGACCCATTTTTATTTTGCCCATTGAATTCGTCGTAACCAAATTGGAAAGCTATGACGTGACTCTCAAGCGTGAACCAATCACTAATCACTTTCTTTGGAAGTTTGGAGTAATTCATACGCTCCAAAGAATTTCTGAGCTTATTTTTTTGAGAAAAAAAATTTGAACATCTAAGCTTACGTGGCTCCCTTTTTCTGGTCACATAACGTGAGAGGGTGCGCCGGTAAGCGAGCGCAAATAGGTTCACGATATAGTCAATACTAGAGTTTTCGTTTGCCAAAAAAAAAAAAGATATTGTCAATACTTATTAAGATCTTCTCATGTGATATCCTCGTGTGAAGAGAAATCGGAGTCATACAGTCTTATTTTTGATGATTGAGTTATTCATTTCATGAGTCACAATGTGTAAATCATCCATGCGAAAATCAGATTAATTAAATATCGATTAGTGCTTGATTGCCCATGGTGGAGCTAGTAATTTAGCCAGCAGATCAAAATACTTTTTTGTGATAATTGTAGTCTGGATTTGAACTGGAAGAAGTGGGCCGAGTTTGTGAAAGATTTGTAGTGCTAACACACTTTTTTCAAGAGTGAGACAAAAAGAAAAGGTCGAGACATCTGACCAATAAAATTATTTTGAGTGGTTATGATCGCACAAACTATCTTATACAATCCAAAAGCGGACCACGGTGAAGCCGGATTAGTAAAATATTTTGAAAGCAATACACAAAAACCTTCTCTGAATCGATACTAAAAATATCTTATTCCAAAATTAGCGTGGATCAAAGATAACACACATATGAGCACTAGCGAGAACGCGTGCATGAAAGTGTCAAAAAAGAAACATCTTCGAACTAGCACAATATCTATAATAGCGCGTTCGCGAGAGTGAGAGCGTAGAGCGGGGGGTGGGAGTGACCGGTGACCGTCCTGCCGGAGAAATGTGGACCACAAAAGATAATTTTGGCTTTTACGCGGGGGGAAGTTACGTACGTAACACCAATTTGTGGGACGCTTTAACATGAGTGCTCGGACGTCCCTTCCACTGTACAGTCTGTACCTACCGACCAAGGAACTCTCCGAGGTTTTTCCTTTCATTAGGCACAACACCCCCCAACGTCTCTCTCTCTCTCTCTCTCTCTCTCTCCTCCCGACGGAAAACAGGAGTACAGGAGGGGTTTGGATTATAAAGGAGCACAGGCGTGGAATCAAAGGTACGCAAAGCCAATTGATTACAGTCTTTAATTGGATTCACGTTTTTCCAATTTTTCCTGCTAAAAGAAGCTGCGCTCACTTTTTGGATCTTGGTTCTGTTCCCTGCCGTTTTTGGGTAATTGTTATTTCGCCTGATACTTGTTTGTTGGATTCGATTTCGAGTAGTAATTCATTTCTTTTTGGCTAATTTAATGATCTGAGAAGACGTGATTTCAAGGGAAATCACTTTGTTTAACTTTATGTAATGTTTACGCGTTTTAATATAGTATGAAAAATAAATGATATATACATATATATAAGTATATATAACGCATTTATTTGTATATGTGTGTATTTGCAGTGGTTACAATTTTTAGTATTGGGTATCTGAAAAATGGGAATTCCAAAAGAGGTCAAACTAATGTTGTGATATGGATATCTTGTTTTCGAGGTTTCTATTTTTCTCACGCGCACGTTTTGCTTTGTGTTTCGTTTTCTGTTTTAATAAGGTGGTTTTTTTTGTTTTATTTTGGTAGTTTAGGATTTCATTGCAACTATGCGATAAGGAACAATTTTAAGAAATGATGAGAACGGATGAGAGGTGGAGGGGAACAAGAGAACGAGTACTCTCTTATCTAATCGGTTTCCTTGCTCATCAAAGATTGTGAGGTGAACGGGAACCTTAACAACCCTTTCGGTTTGGGTGATTTGTTGTGGAATTATAAGAAATGATGTGAAAGAAAACTCTCATTTTTGGTTTAAGAAGTAGGTGAGAAAGGATGAGAAGTGGAGAGAAAGAAGAGAACGAGTACTCTCTTATCTAATCGGTTCCCTTGCTCACCAAAGATTGTGAGATTCATGGATAATCAGTATGAAACGACAATGGTTGGTTGTGTACCAATACCGAGCTTCCTACCAAAATACAAATGAATGAAAAGAAATGTCACCCTTATCTAAATCTCTCATGCTTTGCTTTCTTATTCAACCTAGCATGATATTTAGGAAACACTGGTTTCTTCTCATTTCATCACTCGGATGAGAGTGCACAATCCTGTTCAGTTTCTCACCCACTGCACAAAACGGACAGTAAACCAGGGCCAGGCATGAGCCGCCCTAGTTGGGGAAAACAACATTGCCCTGCAAAGCAAGACTGTAACAAGAAGCAAATCAAAAAACGAAAACAGTCTTAGTAGAAGGAAAACAAACCTAGTAGCCCCACCCTCAAGTCATGGCAGAGACAGAATTATATGTGGGCATATGGGGCCAAGCGCCAAACCCCCAACACCGCCCCCCCCCCCCCCCCCCCCCCCCCCCCCCTCCCCCCCCCCTCTTCCCGTAGAAACTATTTATAGGTGGTGATTCCAATGGTCATGTAGGAGTTAATAGGCAAGGGTATGAGAAAGTCTATGGTGGTTTTGGATTTGGTGACCAAAATGAAGCTAGTAGAAGTATCTTAAATCTGTCTCTAGTCGCCAACTTGCCCAGGAAACACGACAACTGAATAAATGCAAATCAGGGTATATATCCACTTGCACAAAGGAGCTTTGGGATAACCTTTATAATAGCCTGACAAGGTGTTTTGACATTGATTTGCCATCAGCGAAAATGGGTCCAACCAATTGTATCCGTGCCGTGCACAGGAGGTTGTAGTGGGCTAGGCCCCATTTGATTGGTCAGATAAATAATGAGAGATATATAATCCCAATTCCCACAGGATGAGTACTCCCACTGCTGACTGGTCAAAAATTAAGGGATTACCAATACCACATCCTCCAAGGTAGTGTACATCCAATGGGTTGAGAAATTGGAATTGCCCACCAATTGTTGCATTCAAATACTGCAAATGCGTTCCCATGTGATATGCGATTCTATCGCACCTCTAATCTGGTAAATCATACAGGCCCTAGGAGTATTATCATTAATTTTCCTGAGTCACTGCATTCCTAACTCTAGGCAATTTTCCAAAAGCTCAATGGATTATGTTTACAATCTTGGTGTTGCTTGTGAAGTGAAATTCCACATCGTCTGGGTACCAAAGCAATACGAAGTATATAAGCGTGAGGGCACCCTCACTTCAATAGCTACTTTTGAGGTTGAGTTTAGGTACAAGGGATGGGTAGTGGGCGTGTCTCTGGCCTGCACACAGCGGGTGCTGCAGAGCAGCGTGAGGGATGGTGTGAGGTGAAGTCTCACATCGCCTGGGTACCAAAGCAATATGATGTATAGAAGTGCACTTCAATAACTACCTTTTGGGGGAGGTTGAGTTCTACCCAAGATCGTGTAATATTGCTCTGATGCTATATTTATTCTACTCGACATGCCATCGTATTCTGTGGTGGTGGTGGTTAATGAATGCGTAAGTTCAAGACACACACAAAGCCCAGCACAAAGCTACTTTTTCTTTTTGGAGTTAAGATGAATTTCTCCTATTTATTAAGATGCTTATATAGGTTAGTGTCAATTCCTACCTGCGGATATCGGAGCCAAAAGATCTGTTCATCATCTCTTTTTCAGAATGATTACTTTGTAGCTAGCCCAGCTGCCCAGGGATCAAGGGAAAGACATATGGCAAATAACCTATAAGCAAATGGGACGTTACTTGTGAGTCAATTAGCAGATTGTGACTCTGATTTTGGACGCACTGAGTTATTGAAGAGATTCTGTGTTTTTTTCCTTTTTCTCTTTCTTTCTTTTTTTTCGCCCTTGTACTAAGGATTGGAGAAGGGAGTCCGTGACTGGTTTTCGTGCAGACTAAAGTTCTGTATGTCCTCACAGAAATCATAATCTTGGGCTGACTTTTCTGATGTAGCAGGTTCACTTAAATGCTAAGGGAAATCCACATCACTAGGATTTCAAGAATTTGAGTTGATGGAAATTCCATATGATTAGCAGCTTCATGATGAGGTCCAGAGCTAAAGCTGCACTCAAGATGATAGAGATAGCTTTCTTTTCCAGGCTTTTCATGCTGTTACAACTTGTAGCCTTTTCTCTGGTGGCTCACACTAGGTTTAGTTTCCTCTTGAAGTAGAACGTACCACGTTGGGAACCACAGTTACCACGGAGAAAGTATGTATGGTATGGGGAACTCAATACCCCTTCTTACATTACAACAGTGAACTATTTAAGTGTCTTTTTATACATCATGCTTGTGGTATTTTTCTTTTTATGTTAGTCCATATGTTCTCTCCACCAAAAACTGGATCCTACAGGCGAACCTTAATCCCTTTTAGGATGAGCATTGATGTATTAATACATATAATGGATGATTTCATAGCAATAGAAGTGAAGGCTAGGCCTTTTTATCACAGATGGCTTGGTGGCAGCGATGGAGCATGAAGAGCAACTTGTAGTGTATCTTGGCAGCAGTATCTGCTGGTCTGTTTATTGATGTTTTCGTTTATGGTTAAAGGATTAAGGATCTGAGGGTCAGCAGACTTGTGTGTACTTTGATAGTTCTAGGAAAGTATGATTGGAGTCCTCTGCTTTCTTGTAATTTTGTTACAGATCGAGGACTACATAATGCAATTTCTGACAAAACCTGAGTAGACTTCTTCTCTTGAATGCTGTCAATTTAACATTACGTCATGGTTGTGCTTGTTAGGATCGTGTCTTGATGTCTTATTTGGCAGAGTACATACTGCATAGAGCAGCATTCTTGTATCATCTTATTTATCATGCATTATATTCCATCTTGTCCATGCTTCTATCAGTTCTTTTGTTTTTCATCTGTGCGGGTCCTTTGTTGACCAAATTTAGGATCTGATGTTGCCTGGCTGGCTCATCGAGATAACTAACTCTTGTCACTATTTCTACACTTGCTTTGGTGGCTAATATATGTACACTCTTTCAGTCTTGCCTGTTCTGATGAGTTTTACCTCGTCACTAGCAGATGGCAATGACACAGAAAAAAAAAAATTGTTCATGATTATTACAGCAAACCAGAACGTCATAAATGTTCTCCTCTTTCCAGTTTAGAAGTTTGAATGCTGACAGCAAGTTTCACTCGCACTTAGTGTCATCCATACTTTGTTGCAACGAATAGATAATCAGTTACATTTCCTCTCACAATCTGAGACTCAAATGATGAGAGGTCGGTTGACATTGATCTTTTTTATCTTTTTGCAGAGTATGTTGCTTCCATGGGTACAGTTAATGGAATAGCTGTTTGATTCTTTATATCAACGTTTAGGCTGTCCTACAAGTTTAGTGGACGCATAACAGGACAACACAGCTACTCCTGTCATCAAGATTTCCCAAGTGAGAATGTGTGCCCTTTTGTGAGCAATTTAACGAGGTCCCGACGGCGAGTTATCGTTGATACATGACACTGCATTCCGTAGCTAAACCAATCATTACTTAAATGCAAACATCCCAGGATCAACAAAATTCAGGAATCCACCAATTGTACCACCAGCCGATGCAGCAGGTTGATCCTTGCTGCTCTTCTCCTTTCCAAATTTTGAACACAGTCCCTGAAAATGGAAGCCAAGTAACCCAAGTGTCTTTTCAATCTTACAATGAACCCTACTTCACGCTGGAATCATCTCCAGCGATGGCTGATTATTTTGTTTATGACTCCCCTTCTGCCGTGAGCATTTCCTCCAACAGGACTCCCTTTTCACCACAAGGTTCTCAGTCATACCTATCAGAGCCACAGCGATCCTCTGACAATGCTTACGGATCCCCAGGTAGTGGGTGTTCTGTCGTCGAAGATGGTAGTGAACTAAGTCATGTATTGAGAGATTTGGAGAATGAATTGTTGGGGCCCGAATCTTATGGCGATGACAACCAAGCATATTTCTCGGCAAGTTCGAATCAAATGATGGAAGTAGATTCCATCTCAGACTTGAATCAAGTGCTCATTGCCTGTGCAGAAGCAATATCTGATGAAGATATGCAGACTGCAGTAAAATTAATGGATGTGTTAGAAAGAAGGGTTTCAGTTGTTGGAGAACCCATTGAACGGTTGGGTGCCTACATGTTGGAGGGGCTTAAAGCAAGATTGTTATCATCTGGCAGTTTAATCTACAAAAAACTCAAATGCAAAGAACCAACTGGCCCGCAGCTGATGTCCTACATGCATGTCTTGTATCAGATTTGCCCTTACTACAAGTTTGCCTATAATTCTTCCAATGCCGTGATTTGGGAAGCTATGGAAAATGAAGACAGAATCCACATAATTGATTTCCAGATAGCTCAAGGGAGCCAATGGATGTCCCTCATCGAAGTTCTTGCAAAGCGGCCTGGTGGGGCCCCATGCATCCGCATCACGGGTGTAGACGACGCCGAATCGGCTTACGCTCGAGGTGGAGGACTCAACCTCATGGGCCAAAGGCTATCGAACTTCGCTTTATCATTTGGGGTCCCATTTGAATTCCACAGTGCAGCTATTTCTGGATCTGAGGTCGAACTAGACAATCTTAGAATTCAACATGGAGAAGCTTTGGCGGTGAATTTCCCTTACGTGTTGCACCACATGCCGGATGAGAGTGTGACCACAAGGAATCATCGCGATCGGCTATTAAGGCTTGTTAAGAGTTTGTCGCCCAAGGTTGTGACTCTCATTGAGCTAGAATCAAATACAAATACCGCGGCATTCCTTCCCCGGTTCAAGGAGACATTGGACTACTACACGGCTATGTTTGAATCGATTGATGCTGCCCGCCCAAGAGACGATAAGCAGCGGATGAGTGCGGAGGAGCACTGTGTTGCTAGGGATGTTGTCAACATAATAGCATGTGAGGGAGCTGAGAGGGTGGAAAGGTACGAGCCTTTTGGAAAGTGGAGGTCTAGGCTTATGATGGCAGGGTTTACACCATGTCGTTTGAGTCCCTCATCTTTGTTTTCCATCCAGGACATCTTGAAGGAGTACAGCAAGAATTACAGAGTGGAAGAGAGGGATGGGGTTCTTTATCTTTTCTGGAAGAACAGGGTTTTGTCGACGTCTTCTGCGTGGAGGTGAAAATGTTTTGTTTGGTTGTTGCTGCACAATAATCCCTGTAAATATTTTCACGTAATTGTTGTTTGTATTCTGTTGTTAATTTCATAGCGCTATTTGGACTAAAAACTGGCTAGAAGAGCTCTCCTCTGGTAAACCTTGAGCATGGTATCAAAAGCCTTTTCAATTGTATCTACATTCTTGCCTGGGAATGTGAACAGTGATCTGTTGCCTAGACAATGTAATAGTCTGCCGTTTGGATTGTTCTAGCTTTATTTCATTTTTGCACCATCCTTGCCGTAGTTTTGTTGCCGTTGCTGTTGTTTTTGGAAAGAAGAAAGAAAACAGGAACAGAAAGCCGGTTGATAGTGTTCTCTGAATTTCATGTGGGAATAGAATGAGACCAACGGTCTGGCTCCCTTCTGAAGCTCAGTGGGAATGAAATGAGACCGATATTGGTAGCTTAAATTTACGGCACTGTGTTTACGTCCTAAAAGTGCCGCCTAATGAAAAAATTCCACGTGGCCCCGAGCGGTACGGCGGTTGCATAAAACCTGTCCCAGTCGAGTACCAATTACAGAGGATTGCGGGAGTTAAAAGGGACACTGTTTAATAGCAAACGGTGTCGTTTTAGAATGAACCGGTGTCGTTTTAGCAGTATTTAAACAATGGTTTTGGAGGTGATGGATCTAACCGTTAAATTGGACTTTACAATCATCGAACGGTGTCCTCACTGCCCTGTTTTATAAGTGAGGTTAGGTGCAATTGCAGGGAATCATTTTGGAAGGCAAACACGTTGCATTAATTCACGTTGCTTGAAAATAGGAATCACGATCCAGGAAGTGGCCATGAACACCATGATCGAAGCGAGCAGGGGAAGAAGGAATTCTGGAATATCAGGGTAACCGTTCGAAGACCCCCCTCAACCGTTTTATGTGGCCAACGTGGGTATCAATCGAAGACGTGGGGATCGAAGGCAAGTTCAGCGTCTATAAATAGAAGAAGCAATTGAAGAGAAATGGACGACAAAAAATCCATATCATCTGACAATTCATACAAAATGATTGCTCAGAAATCTATCTTAGATTAGTTTTAGTTTAGAATAGGGTCTTTTTTGTAAGTTGAAGGCTTATTTGCATGTAAGACTACTTTCGATTAAATTCAAGTTTTCTTATTTCTTTTAAGTTCTTTTCTTACCAAAGAATAGTTGTTTGCAAGTTCGCTTTTGATTAAATTCAGTGTGCTTGCATTTCTTTATTATTCTTGATAGAATCTTAAGAGTGTTTGTATACAAACTTACCTTTGATTAAATTCAGGTTCGTTTGTGTTCAATCATCTTTTCTGATTTCGAAGCGCGTCAATCTTTTATTTGGTTGATACCTTAAGGAAAAATCCTCTTAGTTGAGGTAATCGAACGGATAACACAATTGCCTGATTGAAATTAGTGGTTTCAAATCATTTTGAAAAGAGTAATTTCTTCTTTGAAGTTATTTCTTTTCTGGCACGCCCGCACACAATTATTTGTCGATTGATTTGAGTTAATTCAGCCCAAACAATTTTTGGCACGCCCGGTGGGACTCGAGGGTGTCAAAATGCCAAGGCTTCGAAAGCAGATAGGGACACCTGTTGGTGGTCAAGTGCCAGAGGAACAAGCTGTGCCAGAACAGGCCACGGAACAGGGAACGCCTATGAATCATGAGTTTCCCCAATTGGCTCCCGAAATGGGAGAGCTTCCTTATGAGGAGCCTTCTTATGAAGTACCTCCTTATGAAGGGCCTCCAAATTTCCAAACGGGACAAGCCAGTGGTAAAAACCATGATAAGGAGGAAATGTTCAGAGAAATGATGATAGCTTTCCGAGAGATGGCTCAAACCCAAAGAGCCATGATCAAAAGCATAAGAAGTAGGTTGCCCAACTTAGAGGTAACAAGAAACAGTCCAGGGAATATTGGGCTAGATGATCATGCTAATTCAACTACTCACCAAAGTCCCTTCGAAGGAAGGCTTGGAGAGGATGTTGGTCAGGGTAAGATAAGGTCTAGAAAGGGCAAGGAAAAAATGTATCCAGAGGAAATACCACAATCTTGGTATGAGCCTTTGAAGCCTACAAAGCCTGTCCTCGAAATCCCAGACCAATCCCATGGAATTCCTATTGGAATTCCAAGAAATGTCAGAGACAGGCAAAGCGTTAATCCTCTCTTCGAACCCACACTTGGGGAATGGGAGGATGGTGTAGAGCTAGAACGAGGTTATCGACCTGAGAAAACGAGGGATAACGCACAGCCTTCTCGTCAAAGTTTCCCAAATACCAAAAATCCCACCACAGCAGTTTATGGAAGCCATAGGCCTGCTCGGGTGAACACTATGGCCGACCCAATTCAGCAACCCTGGTATGGGAGATTTCCCAGAGAAAATCAAGGGGAGTTTAACACTGTAAGGGAAATGCATAGAGATGACTTGGTAGAACCAAACCCGCCAGTAGGAAATCAAGAACAAAATTTACTTATAGGCAATCCAATACTAAGAGACCAAGTTATGGATCTCATACAAGAAGTTTGTGGGCCTCGAACTCGGGGGGTACAACCTCAAATCTATAGAAAACCATATCCAGAATGGATTGATACAACATTCCAGATCCCTAGAGAATTTAAAATCCCAGACTTTACTTTGTTTTATGGGGATGGGAGACAATCTTCTATAGAACATATTGCTAGGTTTTCTGCCCAATGTAAGAACTTGGCTCAGAATGGTTTCATGAAGTTGAAATTGTTCCCAAATTCTTTGTCTGGGCCAGCTTTTGCATGGTATACAAATTTGCCTGCAGAGTCGATTACAAGTTGGTTTCAAATGGAAGAGGCATTTCATGCACAATTCTTTAATGCTGAGCCTGAAGTTTCTATGGCAGACTTAGCTAGGTTAAAGCAGAAACCAGATGAAAAGGTAGCAGATTTCATATCTAGGTTCAAAAGGGCTAAAACCAAGTGCAAACTCCATCTGCCAGAGGCAGAGTATGTGAGATTAGCACAAGATGGTTTAGAAAGGGAGCTTCGAAAGAGGTTTGATTCTACAGAGTTCAGGGACTTTGCAGATCTAACCTATAAAGTGGCTAGATATGAATCACTGCTAGAGGAAGATATGGATAGGCATAATTCCTCCTACCCAACATACTATAGAGATCCTAATTATGAAATAGATGCTGCTGAAATTATAGAGCACGAGCCTTGCGTTTGTGAGCCCTTAATTCAAAAGAATGTCTCTCTTGGGCAGAAGTCCAAACAAAAGGAAATTACTAAAGTATATTCTTTTGATATATCTAAAGCTGATGAGATCTTTGACTTCTTGCTAAGAAAGAAAATCATTAAGCTGCCTTTGAATATGAAGCTGCCCACAGTGGAAGAAAAGAATGGAAAGACCTATTGCAAATGGCATGATTCTTGGTCTCATTCAACTAAATCTTGTAATGTTTTTCGTGACAGAATTCAGGAACAAATCAAGAAAGGAAGGATCAAATTCCCTGAAAAGACTATGGGGATAGATGCAGTGCCTTTTCCAAAGGTAGAAGAGGTCAACACCAGTGTGCCCTCCTCACTGGCTCGAACTGTCAAAAAATATTGGCAGGACAAAGAAGCACCAGTAAACATGAATACTGTTCAATATGGAAGGGGCAAGCCATACGTTGGCCACCCTCGAGGCATGGGAGTGAGGCCAAGTTCCTATAGACGAGCCAATGATAGCTTTTCTTTGCAGAAATTCTCAGGTAATAATCACCTGCCTATGCTAGAAGCCTCATTTTTGGAGTGCCTGTGTGTAGGATGCAGGGCCAACTATTTGGTTTTCAAGGACTTGGATAGAAAGGGCGTGAGTTTTTTCCCAAAAGAAATGGGGATGAAAAGAATGACCCCAGTTCAAGCAAAGCCAAGTGACAGCAAGTCTTGGTTGACACCAAAAAGGGACATGCCTACTAGCCCTGTTCCAGCTATTCACAGAAGGGAGCTGCCACCTTCGAAGAAGGCCAATATTGGCCAAACATCGAAGGCGCAAGAAGAGGCTAAAAAAGAAGAATTTACCTTGGTGAAGGGGGTTCCTGACTGGTTTCTGAAGCAAGTTAAACCCGATTTGTTCCAAGGATACAAAGGTTCAAACAGGAATGCAAGCAGAACTTTCAAGCCACCAGTTTCGAACTCTGGCAACTGGGTGTTGATTAGGGATCCCAAGTCTCAATTACCACAGATGGTTCCATTGCTCTCAAGAACTCAAAAGAGAAAGCTCCAGAGGAAGTATACGCTCTTCCAGTCAGGAGAATCTTCAATGGGGGAAGAATCAAGCAGATGGGCAAAACCTAATCCACGGTTCGATAGGATCGAAAGGGACCCAGAGGAATTTCGAACCCAGTATCACGAGAGGGAGACTTTGGAAAAGGTTGCCTCTGCTATGCTCGAAGAGGATTTTGATCCGCCTTCTCCTAACTCGCTAGCTAGTTATCAGACTGGTTTGCTCGAGGCCATGGTGGTGGAACAACAGGGGATGGAAGGAACCTTTTCCCCTATGGAGGTATCCACACAAGAATTCGAAAAGAAGGATGCTGAGGAGATCGAAGCAGTTAAACCAATCAAAGAAGTGGCTACAATCCAATTTGGAGATCAGCCAGAAGTACAAGTTAATATGGTTTATCCAAGTTCTATGGATTTCTTCTCAAATGGTCAGACGTTCAAAGATCAAGATACTGCTTGGTCGAACTTGGGTGAGCCAGAGAATTCTGAAGAAACTCTGAGTGATAAGGAGTTAAATATCATATGCAACGACTGTGACTTGAAAGAAGTATCTCAGATCGAGATGGGTAAGAACTTGGTACGTGAAATTGAGCAGAATCAAGAAAGTTTGGAGGTAAGCTCAAAAGAAAGTGCTTGTTTCGTGTCAGATTCCATGTCCGACGTCGAATACCCCCTGGTAATAGATTTACATTATGTGGAAATTTCATATCCATTTAAACTGCCTACTAATGCAATGAGACAGCATTTGCGTCCATTGTATATCACTGCACACTTTGATGGAGTCCCACTTAACAGAATCTTGGTGGATAATGGGGCTGCGGTGAACATTTTGCCTTTCCAAACTCTGAAAAAGTTAGGAAAAGGAAAAGCAAAATTGATTCCAACCAGCACATCCATTGCAGGATTTACTGGGGAAAGCCAACATGCCAGGGGAATCATCTCCATTAGATTGGCAGTAGGAGGAATAGAAACTGATACTGTTTTCTTTGTAGTTGACACATATGCTAAATATAATGCTTTATTGGGAAGGGATTGGATTCATGTTAACGGATGTATTCCTTCCTCTATGCATCAGGAATTAATGATTGTTAAGTATGACAAAGGCAAAGAAGTGGGTGTTGAAGGAGTCAAAGCTGATCCACATCCATTTGGTGCCACGGCAAATTTTGCTGAAGCAGAAATGTACAAATCAGATGTAGTTCCTTTGAGTGAACTACTTCAA
Organism: Rhododendron mucronatum var. ripense; assembly: GCA_019656295.1. Classification (NCBI taxonomy): domain Eukaryota; kingdom Viridiplantae; phylum Streptophyta; class Magnoliopsida; order Ericales; family Ericaceae; genus Rhododendron; species Rhododendron mucronatum. The sequence continues at coordinate 1,443,609 of BPLT01000026.1, forward strand.
GCAGCCACCTACCCAGCCAACGAGATGGAACTGGGGGAATTGGCAGAGCTGAAATCGAAGCTGAAACAAGCTGTTGATTATGAATCAGACACCCCAAAAGATGATGCTGCTTGGATGTGAATCCAAGAGAGAGCCCGAAGAGGAAGCCAACTCATTGGCTTTAGTAAAGTATGTTGCTCTGGGGGTCGAACAGAAGATCCAAGAAGAGAACATATGGGAAGAGGTTATACAGAACGATAACCCTCATGTGAAAAAAATCCAACTCACTTCTGAGGAACAGGTTGAATCACAAGATCTGTTGGAAGAAGTAAGGTTGGGAGATGCACAAAATCCCAACCCAGTGCTTATTAATAAACAACTTGAACCTGGTATGAAAGCTGAATTGATAGCACTATTGAAAGCAAATAAGGAATGCTTTGCATGGAGTTACAAGGAACTACCTGGCTTGGACAGGGGATTGGTGGAGCATAGGTTACCTATCAAGCCACAATTCAAACCTGTGAAACAACCAACTAGGAAGATGAGTCCAGAAACTATTGCAGGTGTTAAAAAGGAAATGCAGAGGCTTCTAGATGCAGGCTTCATTAGAACAGCCAGGTATGTCGAATGGCTATCTAATATAGTTCCAGTCCCTAAAAAGAATGGAACTATCAGAATCTGTGTTGATTTTCGAAACCTAAATACTGCGACTCCTAAGGATGAATACCCAATGCCTAATGTGGATACACTTGTGGACAGTTCTGCTGGCCACAAGATATTGTCTGTTTTAGATGGGCATTCAGGGTACAATCAAATCTGCATAGCAGAAGAAGATGTGCATAAAACAGCATTTGCCTGCCCAGGTAACATTGGCATCTTCGAATGGGTTAAAATGCCATTTGGGCTAAAGAATGCTGGGGCAACATATCAAAGAGCAATGAACACTATATTTCATGACTTAGTGGGAACTTTTCTGGAGTGTTACATAGATGATATCATTGTGAAGTCAAACTCTGATGAGGATCATCTACAACACCTAGAAAAGACATTTCAGCAAATGAAACGCTATCAGCTGAAGTTAAATCCAGAGAAATGTGCTTTTGGAGTATCAGCTGGGAAGTTTTTAGGATATCTAGTTCACAGCAAAGGAATACAGGTTGACAGAAACAAAGCTAAGGCCATCATTGAGGCTAAACCACCTTCTACTAAGAAGGAGTTGCAAAGGGAGGGGAAGAATTCAAGTGGTCAGAGGAGCATGATGAAGCCTTCGAAGCCATCAAAAGATACTTAGCCAACCCTCCTGTATTGGCGCCTCCCATTGAAGGAAAGCCAGTAAAGTTGTACTTAGCTGCAACGCAAGATTCAATAGGAGTTCTGTTGGCTCAAGACAATGAGGATGGCAAGGAAAGATCAGTTTATTATCTTAGTAGGTTTTTAAACTCTTGTGAATGCAAGTATGCTGCAGTAGAGAAACTATGTTTAGCTTTATTTTATGCTTCTAAGAAACTCAGGCATTATATGTTGCCTAGAATAACTTATGTTATTTCTCAAACTGATGTAATTAAGCACATGCTTTCTAAACCAGTGCTTAGTGGGAAGATTGGGAAATGGATAGTATCTTTAATTGAGTTTTGTCTTGAGTATGTGCCTCAAAAGTCGATAAAAGGCCAAGCATTGGCCAATTTTTTGGCCGATCATCCAAATGAGTGTGAGGCACCAAGAACATTGGAAGCTAGTACATTGGAAATCAGGCCATGGAGATTATGGTTCGATGGATCAAGAACTATTCAGATGGCTGGAGTGGGCATAATTCTGGAGTCCCCCCAAGGCTTGAAAACCAAATATGGTTTTCGACTCAGTGAGGGACAATGTTCCAATAACCAGGCAGAATATGAAGCCTTGATTATTGGACTAGAAATTTTGCTTAAATTAAGGGTTAGTGTTGCTGAAATCTTTGGAGATTCTCAGTTAGTGATTAACCAACTAAATGGACAGTTTAAATGTGCCAGTCCAGCGCTGATAACTTATTATCAACATGCCAAGAAGTTGATGAATCAATTCTATATGCTTACTTTAACTTATATCCCTAGATTCTTTAATGAAGAGGCTGACGAAATAGCTCAAAGAGCGTCTGGCTACAAAGTTTTATCAGAAATTGACAAGGAATTTTGTCAATTAACTTTGAGGAAATCCCTGCCTATGTTACACAATAGATTGATGGATTTCGAAGTATTCAAAGTCGATGCTTTAACTCATCAAAACGCTGATTGGAGGCAAGCATTGATTGAATACCTAACCAAGCCAGATAGTGTTGCAGATAAGGCAACCAAGTTGAGAGCAATGAACTATATAATGTATAATAATGAGCTATTCAAGAGAGGAATGGATGGTCTTCTTTTGAAATGCTTGAGCAAAGTAAATGCATTTAAAGTAATGGCTGAAGTGCATGAAGGAATCTGTGGAGCACATCAAGCTGGCATAAAAATGAGATGGTTAATAAGGAGATACGGGTATTATTGGCCCACCCTCCTCAAAGATTGTATAGATTATGCAAAGGGGTGTCAAGCCTGTCAAAAAACAGGTCCACTCAAGCATTTGCCAGTCACAGATTTGCAATATGTAATAAAACCATGGCCCTTTAGGGGATGGGCTATGGACATGATTGGAATGATTTATCCTCCTTCATTGGAAAAGCATAAATTTATCCTAGTGGCTACTGATTATTTCACAAAATGGGTAGAAGCCCAAGCTTGTCAGGAGGTCAAACAAACCCACGTGATAGATTTCATAAAAGGGATCATATACAGGTTTGGGAGTCCTCAAACGATAACAGTGGACAATGGTTCCATATTCGAAGGACGATTGGTGAAGGATTTCGCCACGAATCATGGAATTTCATTAATATATACTAGTACTTACTATGCTCAGTCCAATGGTCAAGCAGAATCAACTAACAAAATTATCAAGAAGGGGATCCAAAAAATGGTGGATCAAAACCCAGAAATTTGGCATGATCTGTTACTTGATGTGTTATGGGCATATAGGAATACAAAAAGGACTAGTACGGGTACCACACCATTTGCATTAACATATGGGCATGACGCTGTGCTACCCATGGAGATCACTGTAAGATCCCAGTGAGTAGCATGTCAAAATGATTTAGATATAGGATCTTATCATCAGGCCATGCACATGGAATTGGAAGATATTGATGAGGCTAGAATAAAAGCCTTAAACCAGATTATGTTACAAAAGGCAAGAATAGCCAGAAGTTATAACAAAAAAGTGGCTCTTCGAAGCTTCGATGAAGGAGACCTCGTATGGAAAGTTATCCTCCCTATTAGAGATAGGAGAGTTTGGAGGAGACATTTGAGGAAAAGGGGTTTGGCAATCAAGATTGTCCAAAATAAGATTGATTTCTGGAAGAGAGTCCATAAACGTAAGACTTCTTAACAGAGAAGACTCAAATTCGAAGGGGTTTATGAGGGGTAATGTAATTCGATAAACCCTATCATTAACTGCCATTTATAGGGAAATTATTATAGGTATCTTTGGGAAGCTCAATAGACGTGCATGGGAATGAGATCCTGTCATGCTTCATGCATCCGAAGTTGAAGGGATGTGGGCAGAGAACGTGTGCCATTAACATTTATTTAGCATAAATAAAATGTTAATGCGGGGGGTGTGTTTACGTCCTAAAAGTGCCGCCCAATGAAAAAATTCCACGTGGCCCCGAGCGGTACGGCGGTTGCATAAAACCTGTCCCAGTCGAGTACCAATTACAGAGGATTGCGGGAGTTAAAAGGGACACTGTTTAATAGCAAACGGTGTCGTTTTAGAATGAACCGGTGTCGTTTTAGCAGTATTTAAACAATGGTTTTGGAGGTGATGGATCTAACCGTTAAATTGGACTTTACAATCATCGAACGGTGTCCTCACTGCCCTGTTTTATAAGTGAGGTTAGGTGCAATTGCAGGGAATCATTTCGGAAGGCAAACACGTTGCATTAATTCACGTTGCTTGAAAATAGGAATCACGATCCAGGAAGTGGCCATGAACACCATGATCGAAGCGAGCAGGGGAAGAAGGAATTCTGGAATATCAGGGTAACCGTTCGAAGACCCCCCTCAACCGTTTTATGTGGCCAACGTGGGTATCAATCGAAGACGTGGGGATCGAAGGCAAGTTCAGCGTCTATAAATAGAAGAAGCAATTGAAGAGAAAGGGACGACAAAAAATCCATATCATCTGACAATTCATACAAAATGATTGCTCAGAGATCTATCTTAGATTAGTTTTAGTTTAGAATAGGGTCTTTTTTGTAAGTTGAAGGCTTATTTGCATGTAAGACTACTTTCGATTAAATTCAAGTTTTCTTATTTCTTTTAAGTTCTTTTCTTACCAAAGAATAGTTGTTTGCAAGTTCGCTTTTGATTAAATTCAGTGTGCTTGCATTTCTTTATTATTCTTGATAGAATCTTAAGAGTGTTTGTATACAAACTTACCTTTGATTAAATTCAGGTTCGTTTGTGTTCAATCATCTTTTCTGATTTCGAAGCGCGTCAATCTTTTATTTGGTTGATACCTTAAGGAAAAATCCTCTTAGTTGAGGTAATCGAACGGATAACACAATTGCCTGATTGAAATTAGTGGTTTCAAATCATTTTGAAAAGAGTAATTTCTTCTTTGAAGTTATTTCTTTTCTGGCACGCCCGCACACAATTATTTGTCGATTGATTTGAGTTAATTCAGCCCAAACACACTGTCAACCCAGATGGAAGCTCTACAAGACCAGATGATGAAGATTTAGCTGTTAAACATGCAATCTTATGTTTTAGAAAAATGGTAAAGCTTATATGAGGATTTGAGAGATCTGGGAGCTTTTGCCATAGGACTAGTTTGCCTAAATGTTTTCTTCATTTTCTGTTCATTTTCTCTCATTGTAAAATCTTTCACAGGACTCCACAATCTAAACAATATAGCCGGTAGGAGTTTGGTATGAAAGAATTTAGCAGCAGGTTATCAAACTGAATATTCGGGCCGGAGAGAATTGGGGACTTGCGCTTGAAAGCATTATCAAACTGGCCTCGAATTTGCCATTTTGCAGTATTGCTGCAACAGAGAATTACATCAGTGCCTCGTCTCTTACTATCACCATATGGTGAAATCGTCTTGAATTTATTTGGCATCTCCAGCAGAGATGTAGAATTTGACAGTGAACGGTGGTCAAACGGGCACTTGAAAGCAGATTCTGGCCGCGGACATGGCCAAAGTTTCCTTCCACGGATTTTAATGGTTCTTTTTCTTTCCTCGTCACTTGAGAGAAAGAGTATGCCCCCATTGGAGGAAACTTTATGGATGAAGGCAATTTTTCCTTATTCAGGATAGGGGCAAGACCTTTCTGAAACTGTCATTCAACGTTAAAGACATGTCGGGGGATGAGGTCAGTTAGGCATCCACTCCAAGGCGATTTCCGTAATCATCAATCCACCTCCCGTGGCTTTTCATACCGATAATCTACCCAGATGGACTCCAGGCCATCTTCTACCAGAAGCAATGGAATGTAGTGGGAAGCTTTATTAGTCAAATGGTCACTGCAGCTTTTGGAAGGGGGAAACCTCCATCAAATATCAACAGCACACTCAACGCTTATCCCGAAGATGAAACGCCAAGAAGACCCATTATCTAAGGAGGCCCAAGCGGAGCCGCCTTCTAATAGAAAGGATCGAGGGTAGGCAGTAGGGTGGTTCGGGTTATGAGCATTCGTGAGGTCGGTCAGATCAGAGGCATTCCTTCGTTGGATTCTGATTCCATCAATGAGCGCTTCGAAGTTTGTTAAAGAAGATGGCAGATGGCAACAGTGAAGCAGCCGAGACGTAAAGTGGCGCGGTGGGTGTGGTTTTATTAGATGGAGAAAAGAAGGAAGAAGATGTGTAATTGTGTATCGATGGGGGAAGAAAAATGCTTCGTATCTACCTGAGAGGACATTCTTGGGTTAGATCCCACATGAATCTGGTTAAAAAAAGCTAGTCCTATGGTACACACCCCTTATTAGGGGGTGTACCGTACGCACCATGATTTTAAACCATTGGATTTCAAAGTGAATAATCTGGACCACCCATTGATTAAATCAATTAATAAAATAAAAAAAAGGCTTAGCAGGTAACAAGTTGTTCTCTCCTCCCTTGACTTTCTCTCTCTCCCTCATATGTAAAATATTACAAATTATATAATATAACCACAATTGTTATGACAATACAAAAAATTGGCACTTACTTACCACAATGTGTCATACCCAACAAACTCGATCAAAAGATACTAGATACAAGACTAAAATATGTCGTAGCGCAATCAATAATTATTATACTCAAGCAAGATACATGTCTAAAATATCACAAATTAAATATCGTATAACTTGACATCCTAACAGCCTAATCGATCATTCTAAAAATACACTCACTAACGACATTTAGATTGTACATTCAATTTATATTTGATATGAAACATAATCCTCTGTTGTCGTTGAATATACGGTAGCCAAACTACCGTGACACAATAACGACAATTAAATTCGTTGAGTTTTTGATGTTTGTTGATTAACTCACCTACGTAAATTTTTGCCTCAATCAAGTTTAGAAAGCTCCATCATCAACACGCAGATTGAATAATAGAATGATATTTTCCATCCAATTAAGTGTCTAGCTATAAGCCATCAACTTCATTCTTGATACGAATGACCTAATTGATATTATATAAAAGATAGACGATTTAGATTTTAAAAAAAAAAAACACCTTACGTGGGGCTCAGATTGTTCATTATTAGATTGTAATGTTGTATTGAAATTGAACAACTAGATTTGTCGAAGTATGAAACTACAAGGACTCTATGTAATTTAACCACAAAACAGCATTCTTAAAAAAAAAAAAAAAAAGGAATGAAGGGTGCAAGACTTGAACCCCTGATCTTTTAGATATATGTCCAAATTTCAACACCTTTTCACTATAGTACATAATTGAGAATTTGAAATTTTAAAAGCTATTAATTTTATAATACTTTCTTGTACGTAGGGGCCCTATTTCCAGGCTGAAAATTTGAGAAGGCAGTGGTCTCAAATGCATCTGTCTTAGTGCTTGGCCTGCACTTGTAGATCATATTTTAGCCTATATCATTGGTATAAATTAGTATGTCGACTATAATAATTTTTTTTAAAAGAAAGTACAATGACAATAAATTTATAAAATTATTTATATTATACTTCCACGACCTAATTTCAGGACCACCATTAAATTTGGATTTGTATGCATAGGATGAAGTTTGGCACCGATCCACCTGTCAAATATATAATGTCAATTGTTAAGTGCATCACTTTGAATATCCATATCTTGAGACATTTGGGTAAATATTATTTATTTTAGTGACCTCTCATTTTTCCATGAAAAATTGAAGGAATTTTGATTTTTTGAATTAAATTTTGTAGATAAAGAATTTAATTTAGACTAATATTTTGTAGAAAATGCCTATTTATGGTGTTGTCATAATAAATTTGGTTATATTACTAAATTTGTGGTATGGTAAAATTTCACGTAGGCACCCGACCTTTCACACAAATCACATATAAGCACCTGACCTTTCTTAAATTTCATATAAACACCTGAATTTTCTAAAAATTCATCAATTCAACACCTGACCTTTATTAAATTTCATATAAACACCTGAACTTTCTAAAAACTCATCAATTTAACACCTGACCTTTATTAAATTTCATATAAGCACCTGAGCTTTCTAAAAACTCATCAATTCAACATCTACCATCACCATTTCGTCTAAAACCAAACAGGAAAAAAGTTAAAGTGCTCCAATTTTTTATTTGTTTGAACCAGTGCGAAAATCTTATTTTTCTGATCATTTTATTTAAAGAATCATAATTAATTTTTTACTCTAAAACTCTTGTTAGTCTGCCTTAAGAAAGTCATAGAATCAAATATCTCTTAGGGCTAACTAACGAAAGCCTTGGAGTCAAAAATTAATTATGATTTTTTAGGATAAAATGATCAGAGAAATAAGATTTTTGCACCGGTTTAAACGGATTGAAAATTAGAGCAATTAATTTTTTAACCATATTTTTTAATATATGAACGATCTATACATGGTTGAAAAATTAATTACTCTAATTTTTAATTCGTTTGAATCGATATGAAGATCTTATTTCTTTGATCATTTTATTTGGCTCTCGTTAGTTGACTCTAAGAAATATTTGATTCTACGACTTTCTTAGGACTGACTAACGAGAGTTTTAGAATCAAAAATTAATTATGATTTTTTAAGATAAAATACTCAGAAAAATAAGATCTTCACACCGGTTTAAACAGATTGAAAATTGGAGCACTTAATTTTTTTAACCATATATTTTTAATATATAAATGATCTATACATGGTTGAAAAATTAATTACTCCAATTTTCAATCCGTTTAAACCAGTGCGAAGATCTTATTTTTCTGATCATTTTATTCTAAAGAATCATAATTAATTTTTGATTCTAAGGCTTTCGTTAGTTAGCCCTAAGAGATATTTGATTATATGTCTTTCTTAATGCTAACTAATGAGAGATTTAGAGTCAAAAATTAATTATGATTCTTTAGGATAAAATAATCAGGAAAATAAGATCTTAGTACTGTTTCAAACAAATAAAAAATCGAAGCACTTAATTTTTTTTCCGTTGGTTTTAGACGAAACGGTGATGGCAGATGTTGAATTGATGAGTTTTTAGAAAGCTCAGGTGTTTATATGAAATTTAATAAAGGTCAGGTGTTAAATTGATGAGTTTTTAGAAAGTTCAGGTGTTTATATGAAATTTAATAAAGGTCAGGTGTTGAATTGATGAGTTTTTAGAAAGTTCAGGTGTTTATATGAAATTTAAGAAAGGTCAGGTGTTTATGTGTGATTTATGTGAAAGGTCGGGTGCCTACGTGAAATTTTCCCATTTTTTTATTATAACTATCGTTAACTGAACATTTCGATTGAATTTTTTTTATACGACACGCTGTGGATATGAAAACGTCAATTTATGGTGTTGTCATAACAAATTTGGTTATATTACTGAAACTGTGGTATGGTATTTTGCTGATTATAATTATCGTTAATTGAACATTCCGATTGAATTTTTTTATACGACACGTTGTGGGTATGAAAACGTCAATTTATGGTGTTGTCATAAGAAATTTGGTTATATTACTGAATTTGTGGTATTTTAGACATGTGTTATTACGGAATATTTTAATTAATTTCCTTTGGTACGTCACATTGTGGTAAGAAAACGTAAATTTATGATATTATCATAACAATTGTGATTTGTTGTATAATTTGTGGTATTTAAATATGTTTTCTTTTGTTACGACACGTTGTGTTGAGAAAATGACAATTTTAGGTGTTGTCATAACAATTGTGTTTATTTTATAAAATTTGTGGCATTTTACAAATATTTTTGGCTTGAGTATAACAATTGTTGATTTTGGTACGACATATTTTGATTTTCTTACGGAATATCATACGAGTCAATATTTTTTTGTACGACTCATTGTGGTAAGATAATGCCAATTTATGATGTTATTATAACATTTGTGGGTAGCATTATTTAATTTTTGATATTGTACTCATATATTTGGTTAGGGTACAAGTATTATGGATTCCGGTACGAATAATTATGGTTGCATAACAACAATATTTTTTAATTATGAGTAACCTGCTAATGACCTGTTCAACAGGTAAATTTTAAAGTACAAGTCGTAACTAGAATCATAAATATGCATTAGAAAACCAAAAATCGGCATAATGCAAATCACAAATTGTCATAATTTAAACATACGGTATACCCTGTGTACCATAGCTTCCTCCACTCTGCACATGGATCAAACTCAAAGCACAAGAGTCATTTTGTAATGTTATATAGTAGTATTGCTTAAAGTATTTGATTTGATTATGACATGGTGTGGGATCAAGGACGGAGCCTGGGGATAAGTGGCGACGGCCGCCAAAACAAGGATTTTAGTAAATATAATTATTATAAATAAAAAAATCCGTAAATATAATTGTTAGTAAATACTTTTTTTTTTTTTTTTGCTATAAATTAGTCCTTAATACTCTTTTTTTCCCCTAAAAAGAGACCCAAAGAAGTATTTCAAAACTGAATTCAATAGACCAAAGTGAAGTATTATAAAAGAAAATGTCTAAATTCAGGGGGGAAAAAACTTCACATCAGGATGGAGGATGATTTTTTGGCAAGTTTCTTGATCACATACATTGAGAATGACATAGTTAGAAGTTCTGACGTTGATTCTATCATCGATGCTTTTAACGACATGAAAGAGTGTCGGACCTAATTCAAGATGTCTCACTTTAGTAGATAGATTAAATTAAAATTAGTGTTTTTTGGTTATCTACGTGCATATGTCAAACATCATTTACTATAGTTTTTTATTATGCAATTCTAATTTTTCCTAGATTCAATGACTTTTAATATTGTAGTTCATCTTTTTAATTTTTTACTAGTTTAAAATTTGCCACTACTAGGATAAAATCCGGATGCAGTCTCTGGATGTGGAAAATTTAAGATTTACAAGAAGTTCAAAGGGTTAGCTACAATAAGCTGCGTTACAGAAGTTGAGTCTCCATACAGAGGGTTGACACTGTTGTTAATTTAGATGATATTAAGACCTATTTTGGCCTAATAAGACAAATGATTTTTTTTTCTTTATTCAAATTTTTTTCGTATTTGGTAATTTTTTCGTCAATTTTTTTTTTTGAATCATTACTTCGTCATGACGAAAGAAATCTAAAAACTAAAAAAAATACTACCAAAATTTATTTTTTTTGAATAAAAACAAAAATAAGCTAATGAGCCAATTTTTTTTCTTTATTCAAAACGCTTTGGTTTCAATTATAATTTTTTACTTTTTTGATTCCTCTTGTTACAACGAAGTAATAATCTAAAAAAAAAATCGATAAAAAACTAAAAAATGTGAAGGAAATTTGAATAAGAAAAAAAAAAAGCCAATTAGCTTATTTTTCTCTTTAGTAAGATAAGAAATAGGATTTCGATCAAAATTTTTTTGCTTAATAGATTCTTTTCATCGTGACGACACAATAAACCACAAAAAATTGACGAAAAACTAAAAAATCCAAAAAATATTAAATAAGAACAAATTCAGAAACGGCCCAAATTCTTACAAATCGAACAGGTACCCTTCTCTCTCTCTCTGATCTTGAATCCTCTAATGCGTGAAATTTACTTAAATCGTAATGATCTGCATTTTGTGGATCTACTTGTGGAACCATATACATGGGCGTTGTTCCGTATTTTGACTTGTTTGATGCTACCCACCGTAGGATCTGTGCCTACTGGATGTAGGTGTGATAGTCTTGCCTTCTTTCTTTTTCCCATGCCTTATCTCCAGTCCTCTTATTCCTTCAAAATCTTTAGTCCCATTCAATGTTCTGAAAATCTCCAGGTGCTAGTCAGGGGTGGAGGTAAAAGGAGCCCGGATTCTTAATCCTAAGTCCGCCACTAGTGCTAGTCGGGCGGATAAGGGGCACCTAGTGCTTAGGCTGGGACTTTGAGAACACTGAACCCATTGTGCTACTATTGATTCGTTGATATGAAGCTTAACAGATCTCCCTGCTCCATCGTTGATTCATTAAAGTCCTGTTACTTGAAGAGCACCTTAGTAGCTCCTAATTTATTAGTTTCATTGGCTGTGTTTATTTAAGCCCTGCCGCATCATTACTGGCTGTAGCACTACAAAGGTTTGCTTAATTTTCCAACTTTTCAATCAAACTATATGTAATCAGCTCCTAAAACATTTTCGTCCACTGCCTGATGTAAAACATTGGTATATAGAACTAAGGGGAGTTTTTCCTCACTCATCCGATATCAGTATCATACTTTCTGAGAGCATCCTCTTCGTGCTTATATTCCCAAACGTTAGGTCTGTCTCCGGTCCTCTCCAAAGCATACCCCCATCTATTGTGGATTGCCTGGGTAGACAATTTGAAACAATATAAAATAGATGATAACACTATTTATTATTATTTTCTTGTTCGTTCACCTGGTTACCAGCATCCCATTTCTGAAGGTTGAGATGAGATGATTGTTCTGCAATAACCTGGGTTTTGTTTTCCATCATTACTCTTGTTTGTCTATTTTCCATTTCATCTCAGTGCAAGATTCATCCTTTTGGTGTGGTTTGTTGGACTTCTTATTCAACATGCGTTCTTTTCTTTGAATTGGTATTTATGAATTGGTCCCTCACATGACTCCAATTCATTTGGACAAGGCTTAGTTTCGTTTGATTGATACCTTACATGTCCTTTCATAGTTGTACACATGTTGGTGTATGCAGTTCAGTACGCCTACCTTTTCTTATAGAGATTGACCCCCTAAAACTTTGGGAAACTGACACAGCAGAGAGCTTTATTGGCAAACTTGACATTTGTTGCATGGTTTATTGGGGCCAGAGTCTGTCTTTTTTCTTCTGCTCTCTTTCATTATCTCAATGTTTGAGGTACTGATTCTAAATGGTTTCATGGAATACATTTTCTGCAGCTCTTGTTTCGAGACAGTTTGCGGACATGTCTCGCATAAGAATTGAGGGGCTTCTTGCAGCTTTTCCGAAGTTGGTTGGAACAGGAAAACAACATACGTATGTTGAGACTGAAAATGTGCGCTATGTTTACCAAGTGTAGCAGCTCCACGAAGGCTTTGGGTTGTGAGAATTGCTTCCCTTGACCTTCCAATCTCTTGTATAGACTATTGATGAGCTGATTGTATTGTATTATTGACGTGCTGATTGTAATCATTCCAATTCTATGTTGATTGACGCGGAAACCTGCGGCAATGACATTTTGTTTGTTTTGGGTGATAGCGATACGAAGTTTGCAACAATACAGAAATTAAGGCTGGCATTATGATTCGTCATTAGTTCTCTTCTAGAACTTAAAGGTAAGCAGGGTGTGCAATAGATACAACCAAAATAAGGTGAAGGATTGGTGACTCAGAGTCCATAATGAGGCTAATTTAGCTGAATCAAGCAAAAGAAAGTGGTTTATAGTGTCACGTTGTCGATTACAGTAGGTTTATTTTCCTTCACATTTGATCTCACCAGATGCGAAACTGGGTTGGAGAACCGGAAGAATATGCTGTATCGGTTGTTTTTTATGAGACCGCTTATGATTAACAGTGGTCAAACCAGTGCTGAACCCTCCAATGGCCCTGACTTTATCATCATGTACATACCTGTCTTCAATTAGTTCATGCAGATCGTAAAACTTTCAGTGCAACCTCATCGTTGGAGTACTGCATTATTTTCATTGGAATTTGTATCTTTACGAATGGGTTTTCCAACTCTACGCTCATAAGTGGATGCGTATATTTTTGTTGCCATTTCAGTTGTCTTGTTCATGTCGAGTTCTAAGCCAAAAGACATGAACTTTAGGTAATGTTATCTTGCCTATTCCGTATCCAAAAAACATCCCCAAAAGGGGTTTCATCTGGAGACTGGTCTATGATGCTCCAAGCAACTAAAGCTAGAAAAGCCAGTTGATCCAAGCTGAACCCCTTTCGACAGGAAGTGCGAATTTCGATGTAGCATACAATTAGCAAAACAGGTCTTTACTAAATTTTCACACAAAATTGATACTTTCGCATGTACATCAACTAGTTAAAACAGCTGAAATCCAGATGTACAAAGCAGCACTTCGAAAGAGCTAGAAAACTCACCAACTCACTAGACACTAGACAAACCTATATAATCTATCAACTCAATGCTGCAGAGGGACCTTCACTTCGACACCCACATAAGAGAAACAAAATGCGAACACCATCGATACCAATTGTACAAACAGAAAATGAAGGCATAGATTCTTCAATAATGTCAGCCAAACTTGTTTCCTGGAGGGGTCTCACCTCGACCTTGAATTTGCTTGACCACATGCACTCCGTACGTGTTTTTCTCAAGCTGCGGAAAACATGGTTCCAGAATCTTCACAAAGAACCAGTAGTACTTTCCAGATGGCTCCTACAGGAGGAAAGAAAGCAAAGACAATATTTTCGGTAAGTAGGAAGGTGAAACGTATAAAGAAGGCAGACGAACAAACTCAGTACTCACCATCTTTGAGACCTCTAGAGCAACCTCATGGCACGTGGGTTGTTGATCCCAATGAATTCTGAAAAAATCCTATTTCATGGACATTGATCCCAGTGATTCTTAAAATCAGCTCCAACAGGAACTTCAAAATCAAAGCTTCACCGATAGTTTTCAAAATTTCCTTCAATTGGCCCAATTACAATTTTAGCATGTTCCTATCTATAGCTCTACATTTTTTCAAACTTGGCCCTCAAAATTTTGTATTTGCCTCTTAATATGGTCCTCATTTTTTTAACAACCTTAAGATAGTCCTTGACTGGACAAATATTGAGTATCTTCTTCTTTCTTTTTAATCTGAGTATAAATCGTTTGTTGTTGCTGGATATTTGACGAAAGAATGCATCAAAGGGAAGAGGAAATAAAGGAGTAGAGAAGAGGAGAGAATGGAACAAAAATAAAGGACCGAGAAGGGCACATGGAATACCAAGAAGAGAGAATTGTGAGTTCTGACCCCAAAAAGTCAAAATCTTGGCACTGCCCCTGCAAGAGCTCACACACACACACACACACACACACACACACACACAGAGAGAACATGGACTTGGATGAAGCCATCCTCTTGGTTAAGAATTTGAAGAGACAAGGTTCCCCGAACATCAAAGTTACTGACACCACCATCACGCTTTAGGGTTACATTGAGTTTCTCTTCAACAGACAATGTGATAGGATCAGTGGGTGGTGGAGCAGCTGATCTGGATGAACCAGCACTTGGGCGCACATCCTCAAGAATAACTTCACCTTCAGCTTTCAAAGATTCCAAAAACTGGTTCGCCCTTTGTGATTTACCAAGCTGCATACCAAAGACCTTTCGGAGGAGCAGTAGCAGATGAAGGTGCTTGCCCTAATGATGCAACAGAAGGTCAAAATACATCCCAAGTTGAAATTGCCCCAAATCAAAACTCCAAATGTAACACCTTTAGTCAATTACTAGCAACCAACAGTCCCTAAAGTAAAAGGCACAAAAAAAATTTTGCAAGAGAATAATAGCCACTAATCTCAGAAGTATAATGCATAATATTAAGCACACCGTTCTCAATTAAATTTTGGATAGACAAATCCAAAGGCAGCATACGCCACTTGATTTGGTTAAGTTGTCAGAAAAAAGCAAGAGATGTGGAAAGCATGAATAACTTCAAACCTTTTTAACAGGCTTTATAGATCTTTTCCGGTAAAATATGCTAAAACACCAACGGGAAAGGGAAGAACTATAACACTCTTAGACGGTTCTATTTCATAGATAGTTTATACTCCCTCCAACACTCAAATCAAGATGGAATGTTTCCGAAAGAGGAATCCACAGAGATGGTTCAAGGACAAACCTTTAGACTTGCTAAAAGAGGAATCCAAATCAGTGCTTAATCCAAACCCAGAACCACTTCCAAAACCAGTTCCACTGCTAGATATGCTCATTTCGCTACCAAAACCCCTATCAACTCTACCAGAACCCATGGACTGTAAAGACATGATCCCTCCCTTTTCACCTCTATTCTTCTCAATCTGCAAAGCAGCACCCATAATCTAAGGATAGCATAACATACAAAAATACCAGCAGAAGACATCTTGGGCACCCAGCAATTACCTTGCTTTTGTCAATCTCATTAGCTTTCCGCTTCATGACATCCTTGGTCTCATTGATTTTGCTCTGCATGACCAACTTATGTAATCTCTCCTCATGACTCTCCATCTCACAGTACTGTTTAACCTGAGCACCAGTAACATTTTCCCTGTGCCCGAGGGAGATGACTTCATCGAAGGCAAAAATCAGCTCAAAAGCTGTCTTGCAGATGCCCTCTTCATCAAGTGAACCACAATACTCTGGAACCTATACATGGTTCAGGAGTCAACCCGTTGGACATCGGTATAAGTATCACAGTTAAAACCCTTATAAGCACGATGAATAGTAATATAGAGCTGAAGTAGGCGAGGTGTATCGCAAAAAAAAAAAAAATTGCACCTCAACAGTCTATTTAAGAATGCCTATCCAAAAAAAAAAAAAAAACAGTTTATTTAAGAGTACAAATAACGGCTACACAAGGTTAGAGAGAAAACCAGTTTAGAGAGAAGCCTCAGTGTATCCAAATCTTCAAGAATGTTGCTTTGTTTATTCGTTACAAGAAACAAATTACCAGTCCTCGTTAACCTCTTTTACGAAATTCCTCACCAATATATACCACGTGACATCATTTGGTACAAAACCATTCGCCACACCTCTGCTCAGAAGCACATATGCATCATTTAACATGCGTTCCCTACATTGTGAGGTAATCAAAGTGTTGTAAGTAATAGCATCAGGAGAAATTCCTTCAGTTTGTAGCTTGTCAAAGAGGTTCAGAGCGTCCCGAACATGACCCATCTTGCACAGACCATTAATCAAGCTATTATATGTCACTATATCTGGTGTCAATCCGCGATGAATCATGTCCCTTAGAAAGTCAAGCGAATTCTGTACTTTCCCAATCCTACAAAATCCATTTATCAAGATATTGCAAGATATAACATGGGGATTAAGTCCCTTCCTTATCATTTCCTCAAAGAACGCCAATGCTTTGTCAACAGCCCCATCATTGCACAGTGCCTTAATTATGCCATTGGAAGTGATTTCGTCAAGGGGGCACCCTCTAAACAACATATCATTTACAAGCTTAAGTGCGTCTTCCGTAGCACCTTTTCCTAGGAAAGCACGAATCAAGGTGTTGTAAGTCACAGTATTTGCAATAACACCCTCCAGTAACATATCCCTGTACATCCCCAAAGCCTCTTCCATCTGATCAACTTTGCAAAGCCCATAGATCAATGAATTATATGTGAATATGTCAGGCTTACACCCTTTACTTGACATGCCACTGAAAATTTGAAGAGCCTCATGGATATCCCCATCCTTGCATAGTGCACGTATGATACAATTGTATCCCACTGTATTTAGACTGAGCCCCCTAACCGACATTTCATCCACAATATAACGAGCTTCCTCTAGCTGGCCTTCCTTGCAGAATCCATCAATCAAAATAGTGTAAGTTATCACGTTAGGCTTGCAACCGTTAGATTCCATTTCTCTTACCGTTTCTAGTGCTGAAACCATAAGCCCTTTCTTGCAGAAACCGTTGATAAGTATGTTATACGTATAAACATCTGGATGACAGCCAGTAGCCAACATGATCTCATTTAGAACATCCTTTGCTTTGTCAAGCCGTCCATTTCTAACATAACCGTTAATCAACGTATTACACAGGACTATGTTTGGTTGAGGCACCTTGCTCAATAGTACCTTCGCTTCATCAACTCGACTTGTTCTACACAACCCATGCATTAGAACACCATAAGTAACAGAATTCGGAGTGAAGCCCCTGACAAGCATTCGGTCAACCAACTTTGCAGCCTCATGTATCCGATCGACCTTACATAGGCCAATGATGACATCGTTGAACGTTTCCACATCAGGTGTGCAGCCCATCAGAAACATTTCCTCCAAAAGTTTTGACGCTTCATTCACTCTATTCATTCACCGCAGTGGGTACACATCCGTGCTTGGTCATATCTCTAAGCAACGAACACGCAGTGTCCACCTCATTCACCAAACACAGCACCTTCATTACCACGCCAAAACTATAAACAGTTGGAGAAATACCCTTATTAAACATCTCGTAAAACACATTCGGCGCAACTTGAGGACAATTCCCAGCTACCAACACTTCCAAAACAACATTATAAGATTTAAAAGTGGGTTCACAAGAAAACACATTCCTCATATCTAAAAGCAACCTAGTCGCTTGCCCGGGAAAACCCGCCCTTCCGTAACACTTCATGATCAACATGAAAAGAGATTCTTTAAACACAACCCCCTCTTCCTTCATTTCCAACAACAATCTATCAATAACCTTAAACTGCCCGGCCGCAGCGAGCTTATCAATTAAAGTATTATACACATCAAAGGTATGACAATACCCCTTTTGTTTACCTGCCCACTGGAATATCTCCATTGATGTTGGAACATCAATTGGCAGCTCCAGTAATTTACGCAGCTGAAAGGGGGTAATCCAATTGAGTGATTTTCTGAGTTTTTCGAGATCGAAAGGCTTGAGTAAGCCCTCCCAATCTGTTTCAGACTCAGATTCATGGCTATTAACAACTGTACCACTATCACTTGGTTTACTACCAGCAGAGCAAAATCCATAACAAGGGTTTTGGCACAAAAAATGTGAACTCTGGTGCACATAGCGAGAAAGTTTGAATCTTTTTAGCATAAAGTCGAAATCTGTACCTTGATTTTCTAATCTTTGAGTGTGAAACTGGACTTTAAGGGCTTTTGAGAGTGAGAAATCCCAATTGCAATGTGCCAGGGGAAAATTCGAGTCGGCTCTCGACTCTGGGTAGTGCTGGATTTCGCAATCGAAGAGTAAACCAGTGGGAGTGAAGTGTGTTACTGAGAAACGATCAGGTCTAGGGCTTTTTCTCTTCCCCAATTATCTGCCGAAGAAATACGTAAGATTCTGCAGGGCGCTGATCCAGCCGTCCATTTTGAAAATGGATCAATCTGAGTAATGCACGGTTTAGATCAATAAGACCTTGTTCATTTGGGCGTTTAGCTTTCTAAGAAAACTCATCCAACCAAACCCTAAAACTCACGCTAACAATCAGAAACTGAAACGGAACAAGGAGTAAGTAAACTTAAACAACGCAAATACGAAACTCGAGACAGAGGAACGAAGATAAGTTATCGATCCGTACCTGAAGCTGTAGAGAGAGGAAATCAGTAGTTGGGTACGGACGGCTCTGGTGGGGTGAGAACTGAGAAGGTGGAAACAAAAATCAGCTTACTCCGAGCAGGTAGATGCGCGTATTTAGAGAGAGAGAGAGAGTAACGGAAAGGTAACGGCAACTGGGTTTGACCCTCGAGCGGTGGTGGTGGACTTAGACGGCAGCGATGACGTTGATTTTAACCGGTTGGGGGAAGAAAAGAACCAGTCTACTCGCACAGCAATCTGTGCACAGATTGTGCACAGATTTTTATGTGGGGCCCACTACGGGTCCCACACAAGTGATCCGATCCGTTCATTATGTTTAAAACATTTTTTCAATGGCCCCCGCAAAAAATTAGCTCAATCCGGTACCTATAAGTGCTTGATTTAATTTTCTAACTTTTCATTCAAGTTTTTAGAGAATGAAAAGTTAGACAATTAGATCATGCACTTATAGATATCGGATTGAGCTGATTTTTCACAGGGGCCCTTGAAAAAATGTTTCGAACATAATGAACGGTTTGGATCACTTGTGTGGGACCCATAGTGGACCCCACATAAAAATCTGTGCATAATCTGTACAGAAATCTGCTGTGCCAGTAGACTTTCTGGGAAGAAAAATGCTTCGTAGAAACTGTCTCCCTGAGAGCATCCACAGTGGAATAAGCAAAACAAAAAGTTGTTAAAATTAGCAATATTTGTTCAAAAAAGTGCTCACATTGGAATAACCAAACTTAACAATCTCTTAGCAACTCATCAAATTTTGCTTTTTGAATAATCAAAACTAGCAACCTTTAACCAATAACCAAATTTAGTGATCCCCATATTTTCTCAATCAAGTACAACCATCATTATACAAAAATCTTTTCTCTCTCTCTCTCAACAATGTTTTCAAAAAATAATTATAAAAAACTATTCTTACTATTCTTTTCAAAAAAAATTTCTAAAAAAAAAAACTGTCTTTATGTGAACTCTTTTTTCTAATTTTTTTTATAAAACCTGTTTCTTCAATTTTTTTACAACTAATTTTTTTAAAAAAATTGTATTTACACAAAGCTGTTTTTTTACACATTTTTTTCATTAACTATTTTTTTATCCAACTGTTTTTAACATAAACTAATTTTTTTCTTCCAAAAACTATTTAATTAACTTTTTTTTTCAAGAATAAATATTTTTTATATAAAAATTACTTTTAACAAAAACTAGTTTTTCAAAAGATTTACGTGAAATGAAGGGGGAAAATTTGGAGAAAACTCATGGAAGGAAGTAATGATTCCATTGGTTTTGATTATGAGCAAAAAATAACCAATGTGAGACTTAACATTGTTAAGTTTAGCAACCTCTAAATAGATAATCAAAATCTGATGTGGCATGTTTTGATTATTCACTTTTACTTATTCCACTGTGGATGCTCTGAGAGGACATTCTTGGGTTAAATCCCACATGAATCTTGTTAAAAAAAGAATGTGCACATGGATCAAACTCAAAGCACTAGAGTCATTTTGTTATGTTATATATTGCTTAGAGTATTTGATTTGATTAGGACTTGGTAGTGGGATCAATGATGGAGCTTGATGATAAGTAGCGGCGGCCGTTAAGATAAGAATTTTCAAAAATATAATTATTACAGTATAAGTTAAAAAAATTTCTAACTTATATAAACCCGTCACTATTAGATTTTTTTCATTAGTTTTTGCTATATAGTATCCACAATGTTATAATAAAAAATTGATAACCAAAAGATGCCACATTAGCTTTTGATTATTCATCTAAGAAATTGTTAAGGTTAGCAATGTAGATGTCTACAATGATATAATCAAAATTGAATAACCAAAACTTGTAACATCTTATTTTCGAACTACAAAAAACTAAAAACTGTGAACAATAGAAAAAAAAAATTCTATAACGAAGTTTTGAAACTAATAAAAACTATTAACTAGAAATAGAAAATAGTTTTTGAAATTTTTTTTTGTAAAAAACTATTTTCGAAAAAAAAAATTAATTTTTTAGTAAAATATTTTTTCCCCAAAATATTGTTCAAAAGAAAGAGACAGAGAAAAAGGGAAGAGAGAACAATTTTGTATAATAATTGGTGTATTTGATTGAGAATATATAGGGTCTATTAAATTTGGTTATTGTCAAAAGGTTGCTAATTTTGGTTATCCAAAGCTCAAAATTTGATTATTTCTAAGGAGGTTGTTAAGTTTGATTATAGCATTGTGAGCTATATTTTGCACCAACATTGTTAACTTTAAAAATCTTTTACTTTTGATTATAGCATTGTGGATACTCTTAGTCCTTAATACTCTTTTTTTTTTTTCTCAAAGGAAAGAGACCCCAAAAAGTATTTCAAAACTGAATTCAATGGGCCAAAATGAAGTATTTTAAAAAAATAAAAGATCTAAATTACGGGGGGGGGGGGGGGGGAGGGGGGGGGGGGGGAATTTCATAATAGGATGGAGGATGATTTTTTGACAAATTTTTTGATAATGACATAGCTAGAAGTTTTGACGCCGATTCTATCATCGATACTCTTAACGACATGAAAGAGCATTAGATCCAAAACTTATATAAACTCGCCACTACTAGATTTTTTTCATTAGTTTTTGCTATATACTAGTCCTTAATACTCTTTTTTTTTTCCTCAAAGAAAAGAGACCCCAAAAAGTATTTCAAAACTAAATTCAATGGGCCAAAATGAAGTATTATAAAAAAATAAAAGATCTAAATTAAGGGGGGAAAAAATTTCACAATAGGATGGAGGATGATTTTCTGACAAATTTTTTGAGAATGACATAACTAGAAGTTTTGACGACGATTCTATCATCGATACTCTTAACGACGTGAAAGAGCATTAGATCCAATTCAAGATGCCTCGCTCTAGCATATAGTTTAAATTAAAATTAAGAGTTACATCCAATCCTTAACTCCGTCGCTAAATGTACTTGCCTTGTTCCTTTCACTTTTTAAAAAGAATTTTTCAAAAAATACCCCCTAGATCCTCCCTAGATTCTCCCTACTTTCAACACTTCTCTCTCTATCTCTCTCTACTTATTACTCCTACTATTTTTCAAAAAACTTTTCAAAACCTCAACCAAACACAGAGACGTTACAACAATTTCAAAGGGTTAGATACGATAAGCTCCCGTTCAGAAGTTGACTAGTACTCCATACAGAGGGTTGAATTATTGTTAATTTTGATGATATAAGGGGTTTTTTTTTGCTAAATAAGTCAGTTAGCTTTCTTCTTCTTCTTCTTTTTTTTTTTTTGTCTTTATTTAAAAATTTTCAAATATATTAACTTCATGTCAATTTTTTGTAAATTATTGGTTCAACTCGATGAGAGGAATTGAAAAAAATAAAAAAATATGATCTAAACCTAATTTTTTTGAATAATGATGAAAAAATTTGGCTGGCTTAATTTTGTCTTACATTTAAAATATTTGGGTTTCGATTGTAATTTTTTACTTTTTAAATTACTCTCGTCGACGACAAACTAACAAATTCAAAAAAAATTGAATAAGGAGAAAAAAATGAGTAAGTTTAGCTTATCAAGCCAAAAAAAACCCAACTACAAACGAACCCACCTTTTATAAAAGGCTCGACTCGTTTATAAAGGTTTGTTTAGTAAACCAATCGAACTTTAACACCTCAACAATAAAAACGAGTCAAACCCAATCTTGATTATTTGGGCTCCACCCAAGCTCGAGCCAGACTCGTCTTGAAAGAACCAAGCTCGAACACTTCAATCTCGGTTTGGCTTTAGCTTGGGTTGTTTTCTGAACCGGAAAAAAAGTACGAGGGGGAGGTATGTATTTTTTGTAAGATGGATTTAAACTTCTAGGAATATAGATCCGATTTCCGTGCTCTCAGATTCAGAAACAGCCCAAATTCTTACAAATCGAACAGGTACCCCTCTCTCTCTCTCTCTCTCTCTCTCTCTGATCTTGAATCCTCTAATGCGTGAAATTTACTTAAATGGTAATGATCTGCATTTTGTGGATCTACGTGTGGAACCATATATGTGGGCGTTGATCTGTATTTTGACTTGATTCGATCTATATACATAGGTGCCCGATACAGCTAGCTGTTCTGCTATCCCATCACTGTGAGTCCGCTCCAATCGGTTCGAAATGGTAATTTTTGTTTGTATTTGTGGGCCAATTAATTTCGTGGCGATTGTTTGCATCATTCGTTGATCCGTAGTTGAAATTAATTAGGGTTGGTGTTACATTTACTGGTGTTCAAGTCAAATCATACTGTCAGTCTCTATGGCATTTGTGCATTGGAAATGGATCCTCTCCTGTCGAATGGTTTGTACTGGACGAGACGCCGTCCGCATGTGGACCGTTCATTTGCTGCTATGAATGGTTTGGATTTGTTCATAAACTCAAACCTGTGAGAGTTAACTCTTACCGTTAAGAGTAAATGAGCAAATCCGTCCATTGATTATACCAATGGACAGTCCGGATCTGGACTGTAACTTTGGACCGGAGAGGATCCGGACCTGCGTTGCATTATATTTGATGTACCTTTTCTGGACTAATTATTGTGTATGTTTGAGATGCAGGTTGTCCTCGCAGCTTCCATTATCAGTAAATCTGGCAAAGGTTAACTTTTTTTCTTCTCTTTTTCGGTCCCCGTAACTGAGTTATTCAGATTTGTGGGATTTATATCTTATTCCTTGGTATATTAGTTCGTATGTAATGTGACCGATGTCGTATAGAGTGTTACGGTCTTCTTGTAGTTATATTTGTCCAAGTGTGAGTTTGAGAATTGCTTAACCTGATTCTTTTGTAATACGTAGCATTAGGGTTAAACATTAATCTTCTGACCTTAATTGCACTTTCTCTGCTTTTCACATGCCAAAGCATTTCAGGGGCTGTTATTTTCAAGAAAATTTTATCCTGTTTTCGTTTGTTGTTTTTTCCTACCATAGAGTTTGATCTCATTTTGTGGATAGCCTTATTTTTGAATAGTGTAGGTTTTATGCACTTATTAAGATTCCCTCTATGAGTTGGGAGAGGTGGTTGGTCAGCACACCCCTTCGATCTTACCCAATACTTTAGTTAAAAGGATAAATCTTATGACTCGAAGTCACGCCACAAAGGTGGCTGTGGATAGCACTTATCGTCGCACCAGCTTACTTGCTGTTTTTGTGGTGGTTTGATGCTACCTACCGTAGGATTTGTGCCTACTGGACGTAGGTGTGATAGTCTTGTCTTCTTTCTTTTTCCCATGCCTTGTCTCCAGTCCTCTTATTCCTTCAAAATCTTTAGTCCCATTCAATGTTCTAAAAATCTCTAGGTGCTTGTCAGGGGTGGAGGTAAAAGGAGCCCGGATTCTTAATCGTAACTCCGCCACTGGTGCTAGTCGGGCGGATAAGGGGCACCTAGCGCCTAGGCTGGGACTTTGAGAACACTGAACCCATTGTGCTACTATTGTTTCGTTGATATGAAGTTTAACAGATCTCCCTGCTCCATCTTTGATTCATTAAAATCCTGTTACTTGAGGAGCACCTTAGTAGCTCCTAATTTATTAGTTTCATTGGCTGTGTTTATTTAAGCCCTGCCGAGCATCTGTTTTACGCATCATTACTGGCTGTAGTACTACAAAGGTTTGCTTAATTTTCCAACTTTCCAATCAAACTATATGTAATCAGCTCCTAAAACATTTTCGTCCACCGCCTGATGTAAAACATTGGTATACACAACTAAGGGGAGTTTTTCCGCACTCATCTGATATCAGTATCATGCTTTCTGAGAGCATCTTCTCGTGCATATATTCCCAAACTTTAGGTCTGGCTCCGGTCCTCTCCAAAGCATACCCCCATCTATTGTGGATTTCCTGGGTAGACAATTTGAAACAATATAAAATAGATGATAACACTATTTATTATTATTTTCTTGTTTGTTCACCTGGTTACCAGCATCCCATTTCTGAAGGTTGAGATGAGATGATTGTACTGTCATAACCTGCTGGGTTTTGTTTTCCATCATTACTCTTGTTTGTCTATTTTCCACTTCATCTAAGTGCAAGATTCATCCTTTTGGTGTGGTTTGTTGGACTTCTTATTCAACATGCTTTCTTTTCTTTGAATTGGTATTTATGAATTGGTGCCTCACATGGCTCCAATTCATTTGGACAAGGCTTAGTTTCGTTTGATTGATACCTTACATGTCCTTTCATAGTTGTACACATGTTGGTGTATGCAGTTCAGTACGCCTAGCTTTTCTTATAGAGGTTTGACCCCGTAAACTTTGGGAAATTGAAACAGCAGAGAGCTTTATTGGCAAACTTGACATTTGTTGCATGGTTTATTGGGGCCAGAGTCTGTCTTTTATCTTCTGCTCACTTTCATTTTCTCAATGTTTGAGGTACTGATTCTAAATGGTTTCATGGAATACATTTCTGCAGCTCTTGTTTCGAGACAGTTTGTGGACATGTCTCGCATTAGGATTGAGGGGCTTCTTGCAGCTTTTCCGAAGTTGGTTGGAACAGGAAAACAACATACGTATGTTGAGACTGAAAATGTGCGCTATGTTTATCAGCCAATAGATCTTTTGTATTTATTACTTGTAACGAATAAACAAAGCAACATTCTTGAAGATTTGGATACACTGAGGCTTCTTTCCAAACTGGTATTCTCTCTAACCTTGTGTAGCCGTTATTTGTACTCTTAAATAAACTGTTTTTTTTTGGATAGGCATTCTTAAATAGACTGTTGAGGTGCATTTTTTTTTTTTTTTTTTGCGATACACCTCGCCTACTTCAGCTCTATATTACTATTCATCGTGCTGCCTTCTATGCACCGGGTTTTAACTGTGATACTTATACCAATGTCCAACGGGTTGATTCCTGAACCGTGTATAGGTTCCAGAGTATTGTGGTTCACTTGATGAAGAGGGCATCTGCAAGACAGCTTTTGAGCTGATTTTTGCCTTCGATGAAGTCATCTCCCTCGGGCACAGGGAAAATGTTACTGGTGCTCAGGTTAAACAGTACTGTGAGATGGAGAGTCATGAGGAGAGATTACATAAGTTGGTCATGCAGAGCAAAATCAATGAGACCAAGGATGTCATGAAGCGGAAAGCTAATGAGATTGACAAAAGCAAGGTAATTGCTGGGTGCCCAAGATGTCTTCTGCTGGTATTTTTGTTAGTTATGCTCTCATAAGATTATGGGTGCTGCTTTGCAGATTGAGAAGAATAGAGGTGAAAAGGGAGGGTTCATGTCTTTACAGTCCATGGGTTCTGGTAGACTTGATAGTGGTTTTGGTAGCGAAATGAGCATATCTAGCAGTGGAACTGGTTTTGGAAGTGGTTCTGGGTTTGGATTAATCACTGATGTGGATTCCTCTTTTAGCAAGTCTAAAGGTTTGTCCTTAAACCATCTCTGTGGTTTCCTCTTTCAGAAACATTCCATCTTGATTTGAGTGTTGGAGGGAGTATAAACCATCTATGAAATAGAACCGTCTAAGAGTGTTATAGTTCTTCCCTTTCCCGTTGGTGTTTTAGCATATTTTACAGAAAAGATCTATAAAGCCTGTTAAAAAGGGTTGAAGTTATTCATGCTTTCCACATCTCTTGCTTTTTTCTGACAACTTAACCAAATCAAGTGGCGTATGCGGCCTTTGGATTTGTCTATCCAAAATTTAATTGAGAATGGCGTGCTTAATATTATGCATTATACTTCTGAGATTAGTGGCTAGTATTCTCTTGCAAAAAAATTTTTGTGCCCTTTACTTTAGGGACTGTGTTGGTTGCTAGTAATTGACTAGAGCTGTTACATTTGGAGTTTTGATTTGGGGCAATCTCAACTTGGGATGTATTTTGACCTGTTGTTGCATCATTAGGTCGAGCACCTTCATCTGCTACTGCTCCTCCCAAAGGTCTTGGTATGCAGCTTGGTAAATCACAAAGGGCGAACCAGTTTTTGGAATCTTTGAAAGCTGAAGGTGAAGTTATTCTTGAGGATGTGCGCCCAAGTGCTGGTTCATCCAGATCAGCTGCTCCACCACCCACTGATCCTATCACATTGTCTGTTGAAGAGAAACTCAATGTAACCCTAAAGCGTGATGGTGGTGTCAGTAACTTTGATGTTCGGGGAACCTTGTCTCTTCAAATTCTTAACCAAGAGGATGGCTTCATCCAAGTCCAGGTTCCCTCTCTCTCTCTCTCTCTCTCTCTCTCTCTCTCTCTCTCTCTCTCTCTGTGTGTGTGTGCGCGCGCGCGCGCGCGCGCGTGCGCTTGCTCTTGCAGGGGCAGTGCCAAGATTTTGACTTAGTGGGGTCAGAACTCACACTTCTCTCTTCTTGGTATTCCATGTGCCCTTCTCGGTCCTTCATTTTTGTTCCATTCTCTCCTCTTCTCTACTCCTTTATTTCCTCTTCCCTTCGATGCATTCTTTTGTAAAATCTCCAGCGACAACAAACGATTTATACTCAGATTAAAAAGAAAGAAGAAGATACTCAATATTTGTCCAGTCAAGGACTATCTTAAGGTTGTTAAAAAAATGAGGACCATCTTAAGAGGCAAATACAAAATTTTGAGGGCCAAGTTTGAAAAAATGTAGAGCTATAAATAGGAACATGCTAAAATTGTAATTGGGCCAATTGAAGGAAATTTTGAAAACTATTGGTGAAGCTATGATTTTGAAGTTCCTGTTGGAGCTGATTTTCAGAATCACTGGGATCAATGTCCATGAAATAGGATTTTTTCAGAATTCACTGGGATCAACAACCCACTTGCCATGAGGTTGCTCTGCCCATGTGTGTGTCCATGTGTGCCTGTGCCCGCAGGCGTCTGTGAGCTGATGGTAATGACATCTGCGCCTGTACGAATGAGTTGCTTGTTTTTGCGTGAAACGTAGAATGCTCGATGATTTAAATACATGGCATATCTGCGCTTGAGTTACTTGTTAGATGGCTTAAATACATTGCATGATATTTTGTCTTTTGAGGTACTTTAGGTTTTCATGGATGAGTCATGACAATTCAAGACTAACAGCAACTTCATGGCCATCTTAAAAAGATGGTTTATGAATGGCTTTGTTCATGCTGGTGAATTTGTGCATGTAATAGTTAATGTGGGAACTGGGAAGGAATGGGTCCATACAACTCCTAGTGGAAATCCAAACAGTCTTGTAGTATTCCCCTTAAAAAAAATTGTATTGTCGCCTTCATTATATTTGCATCACAGTAGATTTATAATCATTCCTAGACCATTGTATGTTCTCGTGGGAGTAATTCCTTTTTGTTCATTTCATTGGTGGACTCGTAGCTTTACATTTTGGTGCTTTATCTGATGACTTACACAAAACACTAATTTATTTCCAGATTGAGACGGGGGGCAATCCAGGCATCCTCTTCTTGCCTCATCCTAACATCAATAAAGAGTTGTTCTCTAATGAAAATATCTTAGGCCTCAAAGATCCTAACAGGCCGTTTCCCTCTGGTCAAGCTGGGGATGGTGTTGGCCTGTTGAGGTGGAGAATGCAAAGTGTGGATGAATCGGTTGTGCCATTGACAAGTGGGTTTTCATTTCATTCTATTTGTCTTTCGGATGTAAGTTTCTGTTACATCTTTAACAGCTGAGTTATTTACTGAGTTGTCCTTTTTGTCTCAGTAAACTGCTGGCCGTCTGTTTCTGGAAACGAGACTTATGTCAGTATTGAGTACGAAGCTTCGGCAACGTTTGATTTGCAGAATGTTGTGATTTCAGTACCTCTGCCAGCTCTTAGAGAGGCGCCGAATGTAAGGCAGGTTGATGGTGAATGGAGGTAAATTCTGACTTGCAATTCCATTTCTATATTTTTGAAAGGATGTTGTCAGTTTTTTAGACCTGAGCAATGTTTTGAATGACTCCTGGTTAAATATGAACCCTTCTTTTGTTCCATTTCTCCTTTTTAATGGAATTGGGTTGAATAAACCTGCATGTTCTCCTCACAGATATGACTCGAGGAATTCTATTTTGGAGTGGTCCATACTTCTCATTGATAACTCGAACCGCAGGTCAGCCTAAGCTGAATTCTGTTTATATGGAACTCACATATTCTATGCAAACTGCATTTTGTGGTGCGTGTTTGTTTTCTAACTTCTTATTGGCAAACTTTTGCAGTGGATCTATGGAATTTGTTGTCCCTCCTGCAGATTCATTAGTCTTTTTCCCGATTTCAGTGCGTTTTACGGCTGCAAATACGTTTAGCGACCTTAAGGTTTGCCCCCTTTTGTCCATTGTTAGTTGGTTCACACTATTTTCTCAACTGCCATAATGGGAAAGGGGTTACACTAAATTGCCTGTGATCGATATTTATACACATGATGCACCTGAATGAAAATTGGAACCCTTTCAGAAATCGTGAAATGTCTGTTCTTATCTCACAGCTTAAATTGATTTTTTATGTCTTATGTATCATGGTTGAGCAATTTTAATTTCTTTTACTGGGTTTTCATTAATAACCCCGAACGCCACCTACCAGTTGATAACCCCCAACCCCACCGACCCCAGCGAACTCCACCATCACCATTGTTGTGGTTATTGCTCTAGATGGATGGTTGTGTTGTTGAAACTAGGTCTGGATATATTGTGATGCCTTATTGTTGTCTACTTGTGAAGCCTCCCCCATGCTATTATTGGTTTTTGGGTAACTGCTATACTATTATTGTTGTATTGGAGGATATTGAGTTCTTTTAGAACATTTAGAATATGGTTTTCTTTTCTGGGTTCCACTTTGTTTATGTTTCAAACAAAAAAATTTAGTTTTTGTTCTACTGTGACTTAACGAAAACACTTTTCATTTCGAGTTTGAGGCACCTTATGTTTTTGCATAATTGACCGTAAACCTTTTGCAGGTCATGACTGTCTTGCCCCTGAAAGGTGGACCGTCTCCAAAGTTCGCTCAGAGGACAATCCTATCCACAGAGAACTACCAAGTGGCGTGACCTATGTCTCATAATATGCCAGCAAATTGGTCATTAACCCTTTCTTATACGTTCTTCCTCCTATGCCTTCGACTAAGACAGTTATTTGCCGTGATTCTTACTCAAATTTTGGGATGAGTTGATACTGGACATGGTTGTTTTTCCATTCGCTTGGAGCCGATTTTTAGTTTCTGCTAGGTTCTTATAGGTCGATATTTGATGATATATGTGATATTTTGGGAAGCTTTTGTTGTGACTTTGTTTGAGTTGCCCCTTGGCATTAGAAAAGTAATAAACTACGACATGATTGTTAGATCTGAAATCATCTATGGCAGTTGCTCATTTCCGCGACAGAACTGGTGTTTAAACTTTAATGTACTCTAGGGTTGTAATTGGGATCTTGGATTTATGGAGGGATTTGATTAGGGTGAAGAAAATGAAAGCGGTTTGTGAAGTTCCTCTAACACGATTTTGGAGCTGTGTCCGTAACAAGAATTTTCAACAGGCAACGGAAAAAAATAATGCTGAACATCTTCCCATAACTCGTACAACCACCACCAAAGTTACCTAACATTCAATAGATGTTCTGGCTAAAATATATAGAACATTTTGCACACTCGTGGACATACACGACCAAATGGGATGTCCAATTTTGGTGGACAAACATATGAAAAAAATGTAGATTTAAAATTTTATAGTGTCAAACAAGTGAGAAGTTCGGATTTTCTGGGTCAAATGCCAACGCCGCGTTTGTTGAACTCGTTTCTCCTCTCCTCTCTTTATGTATGTGGGTATATAGATGTGCTAGACTCCCAAAGCACACGCATTGGGTGTGCATATCTTGTTATGTAATTCCTCGTTAAGACCCCAGCTCGGCTTGACTCATTTAGTTATTGAGCTGAGTTTGAGTTTTTGACTCGTATAGTAACCGATCCAAGCCCGAGTTTTTGGTCGTTTATAGATGCTCGCTTAATAAGTAAACCGAGCTCGACTTGTTTACAAACTACTCTAGCTCGAGTTGAGGCCCATATAGTAAATGAGCTAAGCTCAAATAGTACAAAGCTCAACTCAACTCGACTCGTCTCATTTGCAACCCCTAAAATTATTGGTAAGTTCGGGAGGTATAAGAGCATCTCCATTGTAATAAGCAAATGGTTGTGGATAAACAAACTTAACAACATTGCTCAAAAAATACCTCATATTGTAATAAGTAAAATTACAAGTCTTTTAGCAAATAATCAAATTCCTCCCATTCCATAACCAAAACTCAATAACCAAATCCAATAACTAAAAAATATCCCACATTGGGATCCTCTCATCGAGACGAATAATTTGGTGTGGTCAGGTGCGTGATTGGAACTCGTTTGCGATTGGACATAAGTGCGGTGTATAGTGGGATTTTTTTTGTTAGAGATGCAAAAATAACCAATGTAGAGATAGAGGTTGTTAAGTTTGATTATGAACTAAATGGATAATAAAATGCTGGTGTGTCACATTTTGGTTATTGATTTTGATTATTCCCATTGCAGATGCTCTAAGCATGGGATTTTGAAGTATGAGAGGGTCAAAGTAGGTTTCACAAAAAGTGCAGGGGGTTCAGCTGATAATTCCCCAAATACTAACAGAACAAATAGACAAAAAGGGCGCGAAACGCAACCACCTAACTAACCTATCCCAGCGGAGAAAAAAACCCTAACCTATGCGTACATACGCATGTACGTATATATGATCATTCTTCCAAACTATATAAATCCAGAAAGACATGAATCAATTCCTTCTCCCCCACGGAATAGAAATAATAATAATAATAATAATAAAGAATTTTAGGAAACAAATTTTCTTGCATTTATTATCCCCTGATCAAACCCACATAATTACACTTCAAGATTTCCAATTCCAACTTGGTCTCCTAATTTAAACTCCCACTCGGATTATACTCTCCTCAAACTTTTTTCTCTCTCCTCTGTCCCTCTCTCTCTCTCCCTCTCTCCCTCTATAAGTACTAGAATGCGAAGCTAATCGATTCACTTATAGTATTGTCTTGTGGGTTCCTAATTGTTAATTCCTTTGTGCAAGTAACAATGGCTAGTACTTCTGTAAGGCCTACCAATTCCGTACCAGACTCTGCTGCTGCTGCTGCTTATGATCTTTCGCGTTCTTTTCAAAATCTTGGGTTGGAAAACCATGATGGTTTCTTCAACACCAGCCCTGGCATAGCTGCTTCTTCTTCTATTTCGCCTCCGTTGAACTTATTTCAGGCCGAAACCCAAGAAGGAGACCTAGAATTCTCATTGAATCAACCAATTCGTCAAGAAGCTAATTTGGGGTATCATCCTCTCAACAATGGAGGTAATTTATATACTCCTTTTTTTTTTTTTTTTTTCCGCCGCGTTGTTCTGTATTTTATTTGAATTTATGGGTTTCATGCATGCTTTGAGGGGCTAAATTTTCTCGGTTGGTTAAAACTTTGCAGGAGATTTTCTGCATTCGAACATGTGTTCTGCTTCAGAAAATTTGTTGGTCCCAATAGATTACCATAATCGGTATTATAACCCGTTTGGAAGAATACCAGTCCCCGGTAATCCTAGCAATTGTTATCCGGGAATGGGAAGCTATGGGGTGAACAACTATCCTGAATTATACTATAGGGGTCAAATTGGTTCCAATAATCTGGTTGAGTCAAGCGCAATCCGAAGCAATCGCTATTATTTTGGCAATGACAACAATCTGCCAAGTACTATTATGCAAAGTCCCGGTGGTCATTTGACTGGACAATGTGCGTTTTGGGGTGGCCTGAACGAGAAAAATTTCCTGGAGAGACGTGATAAGGCTATGCTAGCTACGGAGAATAATGGTTTGAATGGTTTGTTGGGGCTTTTGGAGATCGGGGATCCTAGTAATACGAGTTTGGTACTTGACGGGGTTATTGACTATCTAATGGTTTTGGTAACACATGAAGATGGATTCAAAGTTTTTCGCAGTCTAATCGGTCAATGCGATTACTCTCAGATGGCGATGATTGTTGAGAAAATGACATCAGACCCTGCATCACTTGGTATGGTAGTAGGTACTCAATTTGGGTGAGTCTAAAATCTTTAACCTGTACTTTTTTAGAGTGATTTGGTATGCTAGCTTATCAGTAGTAGTAAACATGGACTAATGCATACATTGTTTTTACAGCTCTTATTCAGTTCAAAGCCTCATCAGGCATCTCAGACGCACAGGCTTGGCAAGACTGGTGACAAGCGCCTTGTCCTTCGATATATGTGGCATTGTGTCGACGACTTGGGGTAGGAATGTAATTAGACAGTGTTTCACCCACCTGGATAGAAGGGCCAATGAGGTAATTTTATTTCTTTTCTCCCACCAAAATCCCTTTTATAGCCACATTGAATGCTTGTAACTATCTATTGCTTTTTAACACAAATTTTTACCCACTATGACTGGTAAGATGATGAAAGGTGTTCAAAGGAATTCAGAGGTCCCTTAATCTCTCTCTTTATGTAAAAACTTGGCTTATAGCTACAGAAATAACCATTTGAAAATCATGCACCATGGAAGCCAAACACCTCTTAACATCTTGTAGGAGCAGGACTTCATGACATACTCATGATACCGCGGCTAATTACTAACCATTTGAACTTGTCTCATTTGATCTCAGGTGCTACATGATGCAGTGATAGCCAATTACTACGAATTGGCTATGGATCGTGGGGGATGTATAACTGTAAGCAATTGCATCGAAACCATAGAGTCCCCACAACGAGGTTGGCTTCTGGATCGCCTCTGTGAGGAATCCGCTTGCCTTTCGCTTGATCCCTCAGGGTACTTACTATTCGGATTCCCCACCTTTTGTTTGGCAAAGTATAGTAGCAACTCTTTTTCATGAACTCATGGGCTTGTCTTATTGAGTTTTTTTTTTTTGTTTTTTCTCCAGGACCTATGTTGTGCAGAAGGTTTTGGGACTTGGGAGCAGAAAGTACAGTTCTAAGATTTGCGAACGTCTCCAAGGAAACTACATACCACTTTCGCTGATAAAACACGGCAGCTATACCGTGGAGAAATGCCTGAAGGCGTGTGGATGCAGGGGTTTAGATTGTTTCTCCAAGGAGATCGCAGAGGACAAAAGCTGGCTTGCGAAACTCGCTCGACATGAATTCGGAAACTATGTGGTCAAAGGGGCTCTAGAGGTCTCAAAGATGGTGAGTACTGAGTTAGTTTGTCTGCCTTCTTTATACGTTTCACCTTCCTACTTACCAAAAATATTGTCTTTGCTTTCTTTCCTCCTGTAGGAGCCATCTGGAAAGTACTACTGGTTCTTTGTGAAGATTCTGGAACCATATTTTCCGCAGCTTGAGAAAAACACGTACGGAGTAAATGTGGTCAGGCAAATTCAAGGTCGAGGTGAGACCCCTCCAGGAAACAAGTTTGGCCGACATTATTGAAGAATCTATGCCTCCATTTTCTGTTCGTACAATTGGTATCGATGGTGTTCGCATTTTGTTTCTCTTATGTGGGTGTCAAAGTGAAGGTCCCTCTGCAGCATTGAGTAGATAGATTATATATGTTTGTCTAGTGTCTAGTGTGAGTTAGTGAGTTTTCTCTTTCGAAGTGCTGCTCTGTACATCTGGATTTCAGCTGTTTTAACAACTTGATGTACATTCGAAAGTATCAATTTTGTGTGGAAATTTAGTAAATTCCTGTTTTGCTAATTGTTTGCTACATCGAAATTCGCACTTCCTGTCGAAAGGGGTTCGGCTTGGATCAACTGGCTTTTCTAGCTTTAGTTGCTTGGAGCATCATAGACCAGTCTCCAGATGAAACCCCTTTTGGGGATGTTTTTTGGATACGGAATAGGCAAGATAACATTACCTAAAGTTCATGTCTTTTGGCTTAGAACTCGACATGAACAAGACAACTGAAATGGCAACAAAAATATACGTATCCACTTATGAGCGTAGAGTTGGAAAACCCATTCGTAAAGATACAAATTCCAATGAAAATAATGCAGTATTCCAACGATGAGGTTGCACAACTTGCACTGCAAGTTTTACGATCTGCATGAACTAATTGAAGACAGGTATGTACATGATGATAATGTCAGGGCCATTGGAGCGTTCAGCTCTGGTTTGACCGCTGTTAAATTATAAGCAGTCTCATAAAAAACAACCGATACAGCATATTCTTCCGGTTCTCCAACCCAGTTTCGCATCTGGTGAGATCAAATGTGAAGGAAAATAAACCTACTGTAATCGACAACATGACACTATAAACCGCTTTCTTTTGCTTGATTCAGCTAAATTAGCCTCATTATGGACTCTGAGTCACCGATCCTTCACCTTATTTTGGTTGTATCTATTGCACACCCTGCTTGCCTTTAAGTTCTAGAAGAGAACTAATGACGAACCATAATGCCAGCCTTAATTTCTGTATTGTCGCAAACTTTGTATCGCTATCACCCACAACAAACAAAATGTCATTGCCGCAGGTTTCCGTGTCAATCAACATAGAATTGGGTGACAGAAAATAATGATTACAATCGGCATATCAATAGTACAATACAATCAGCTCATCAATGGTCTATACAAGATTGGAAGGTCAAGGGAAGCAATTCTCACAACCCAAAGCCTTCTTGGAGCTGCTACACTGAGTTTAAAGGGAAACAAATTACCAGTCCTCGTTACCCTCTTTTACGAAATTCCTCACCAATATATACCACGTGACATCATTTGGTACAAAACCATTCGCCACACCTCTGCTCAGAAGCACATATGCATCATTTAACATGCGTTCCCTACATTGTGAGGTTATCAAAGTGTTGTAAGTAATAGCATCAGGAGAAATTCCTTCAGTTTGTAGCTTGTCAAAGAGGTTCAGAGCGTCCCGAATATGACCCATCTTGCACAGACCATTAATCAAGCTATTATATGTCACTATATCTGGTGTCAATCCGCGATGAATCATGTCCCTTAGAAAGTCAAGCGAATTCTGTACTTTCCCAATCCTACAAAATCCATTTATCAAGATATTGCAAGATATAACATGGGGATTAAGTCCCTTCCTTATCATTTCCTCAAAGAACGCCAATGCTTTGTCAACAGCCCCATCATTGCATAGTGCCTTAATTATGCCATTAGAAGTGATTTCGTCAAGGGGGCACCCTCTAAACAACATATCATTTACAAGCTTAAGTGCGTCTTCCGTAGCACCTTTTCCTAGGAAAGCACGAATCAAGGTGTTGTAAGTCACAGTATTTGCAATAACACCCTCCAGTAACATATCCCTGTACATCCCCAAAGCCTCTTCCATCTGATCAACTTTGCAAAGCCCATAGATCAACGAATTATACGTGAATATGTCAGGCTTACACCCTTTACTCGACATGCCACTGAAAATTTGAAGAGCCTCATGGATATCCCCATCCTTGCATAGTGCACGTATGATACAATTGTATCCCACTGTATTTAGACTGAACCCCCTAACCGACATTTCATCCACAATATAACGAGCTTCCTCTAGCTGGCCTTCCTTGCAGAATCCATCAATCAAAATAGTGCAAGTTATCACGTTAGGCTTGCAACCCTTAGATTCCATTTCTCTTACTGTTTCTAGTGCTGAAACCATAAGCCCTTTCTTGCAGAAGCCGTTAATAAGTATGTTATACGTATAAACATCTGGACGACAGCCAGTAGCCAACATGCTCTCATTTAGAACATCCTTTGCTTCATCAAGCCGTCCATTTCTAACATAACCGTTAATCAACGTATTACACAGGACTATGTTTGGCTGAGGTACCTTGCTCAACAGTACCTTCGCTTCATCTACTCGACTTGTTCTGCATAACCCATGCATTAGAACACCATAAGTAACAGAATTCGGAGTGAAGCCCCTGACAAGCATTCGGTCAACCAACTTTGCAGCCTCATGTATCCGATCGACCTTACATAGGCCGATGATGACATCGTTGAACGTTTCCACATCAGGTGTGCAGCCCATCAGAAACATTTCCTCCAAAAGTTTCGACGCTTCATTCACTCTATTAGCTTTGAAAAGAGCGTGAATAAGAGTCTGATAAACCACCGCAGTGGGTACACATCCGTGCTTGGTCATATCTCTAAGCAACGAACACGCAGTGTCCAACTCATTCACCAAACACAACGCCTTCATTACCACGCCAAAACTATAAACAGTTGGAGAAATACCCTTATTAAACATCTCGTAAAACACATTCGGTGCAACTTGAGGACAATTCCCAGCTACCAACACTTCCAACACAACATTATAAGATTTAAAAGTGGGTTCACAAGAAAACACGTTCCTCATATCTAAAAGCAACCTAGTTGCTTGCCCGGGAAAACCCGCCCTACCGTAACACTTCATGATCAACATGAAAAGAGATTCTTTAAACACAACCCCCTCTTCCTTCATTTCCAACAACAATCTATCAATAACCTTAAACTCCGCGGCCGCACCGAGCTTATCAATTAAAGTATAATACACATCAAAGGTATGACAATACCCCTTTTGTTTACCTGCCCACTGGAATATCTCCATTGATGTTGGCACATCAAGTGGCAGCTCCAGTAATTTACGCAGCTGAAAGGGGGTAATCCAATTGAGTGATTTTCTGAGCTTTTCGAGATCGAAAGGCTTGAGTAAGCCCTCCCAATCGGTTTCAGACTCAGATTCATGGCTATTAACAACTGTACCACTATCACTTGGTTTACTACCAGCAGAGCAAAATCCATACCTAGGGTTTTGGCACAAAAAACGTGAACAGTGCACACAGCGAGAAAGTTTGAATCTTTTTAGCATAAAGTTGAAATCTGTACCTTGATTTTCTAATCTTTGAGTGTGAAACTGGATTTCAAGGGCTTTTGAGAGTGAGAAATCCCAATTGCCAAGTGCCAGGGGAAAATTCGAGTCGGCTCTCGACTTTGGGTGGTGCTGGATTTCGCAGTCGAAGAGAAAACCAGTGGGAGTGACCGAGTGAAGTGTGTTGCTGAGAAACTATCAGGTCTAGGGCTCTTTCTCTTCCCCAATTATCTGCCGAAGAAATACGTAAGATTCTCCGGGCGGGCTGATCTAGCCGTCCATTTTGAAAATGGATTAATCCGAGTAATGCACGGCTTGGATCAGTAAAACCTTGTTCATTTGGAGTTTTGACTTTCAAGTAAGGTTTTGGAAAATAATAATTAAAGAAAGATAAATAGAGATGACTTATTAAAAAAATTTTGCTCTGAAATTTTGAATCCCATAAACCCACAAAGTCTAAGAGCTCATCCACATTGAAATAAATGTCGGAATCGACCACCCTACAATTTCTGTGGATTGTCAATACAAAAATTTCCAAATTCGTCAATATCACCCGAACCATAGGAACTTAAACCGATCGGCACACACGGGCTACAATCCGCACCAATCGGGGCAGATGTTACGCGTCTTTTAATTGCAGGTTTTGGTTTGGGTTCGATTTTATACCATACCCGTATCGAAACCTGATACTACACCACCGCAAACTCAATTCCAAACTGTAATATTTATTCACATAAACCACCATTCATATGTATTTACGTAAATTTCCTCATATGTATGGACACACACATAAAAAAATTGGCTTGTGATAAAACTTTTCTATCAAGACATTTAGACGCTATCCAATCTGCTGCTTTGTTCTGAAACCTCTTGCACCATACAAAAGGCCGTCTTGTGTAAAGACCTTTCTTGAGTTTAATGGAATACTTTGACATCTTCAAAAAAAAAAAAAAAAAGAAAAGCCGATTCTTGTTGGGTACGATTTTGGTTTAGGTGAAAGGAAACCAGTTGGATTTCGATTCCGGTTCGGTTTTGAGGGTAGTTTTATGAATTCAATTTGGGTCATCCTTAACCTTTTATTTTTTATGTTTAAAACAACGGCAAATTTCATTATTGCATTTCAAAAGCCCAAGAGTACATTCAATACTCAAGAATAAACTAAAACTACCAAAACTTAAGACACGAGCAATTGTTCAAAAGCGCTTAGGCTAATAGGTTCTACGACGTGTACTAGCGAAACAGACCAACACGAGATGCCGGTATAGGGTCCATCTCCGATATGGCAGTAGAGAACCCTACAGCCAACGAGAACCCAACCCAAGATCCATTTTGAATTAATTCAGACCATTTATAAAACCTAATGTCTAGAACTAATATAAAAAGAAACGATTTTTTTTATCAACGTGATTTCCTCACTTTTTTTTTTCTTTTTGAAGAATTCGATTGTTAATTTTCAAAAGCATGATTGCACATGCTACTTAATGTGTAATTATTTTCCATTAAAAGAATCTGTTTTTTAATCAACAAGTTGCTGTCGCATTTTTTTGAAAAACCCACAATGGTCAAATTTTTTAGAGCATGAGTGCACATAATGTGTTCCAGCTTGGTATATATATAGTTTGATTTGTAAATTATTCTCTAAAAGATGAGAATTGACTTCCTATCAACTTGATTTCGTTTGCCGTTCCATTTCTTCCTTTAAAATATTTATGTAATCCTACGGCTAGAGAATTGATTTTTACGTGAATTGAATATCTTATCTGTCAAGATTTATAAAAAAAAAAAAAAAAAAAAATGGCTTGAATCATTAAAGTTGAACCCGTAAAAGGTCTTACCTCTAGGTCATTTTATAGACCGAAAATTAAGAAGCTTACTTTTTTTATTTTTTATGATGCAGCACTATAGAACAACATTTTTCTTGTTTTTTTTTTTTTAAATTCTAGTCCAAGATATGAAATTAAATTTTTTACACTGCTGGTGTAAACATTTGTTCTCTCTAAATCAATTATATTGCGCTACGCCGCCATGTTTTATTAATTAGAACCACTATTTTACAACGTGGTGCAATATAATTAATTTGAAGGAAACAAATTTTTACACTGACGGTGTAAAGAATTTTATTCTCCCAAGGTACATGTATAGGTTGAAAAATTCAACACCTCTCCAGTCTTCTATTGCACGCACCGGGACGCTGTTATTAGGGTCTCTCAATCGAACAGCGGATTTCCTTATGATGATCTAATTCTTAATTTTTGGTCTTTTGTAAGAATTATCAACTCGTAGTCGAAAAATAATATTCGAAGGGTCATGTTTGAAGAACATATTGAGACAGTTCTGGTAAGATTTTTGGGTTTTTTCCCCCTGTTTTGTCATTATTCAAAATTTTTCCGCGTTTGTTAATTTTACGACTAACTTTTTTGGATTATTAATTCGTCAACGAATTAGAAAAGTAAAAAAATTATAACTTTAACTAAATATTTTTTGAAAATGTCCAAGATAAAGCCCAAAAAGCAAAAAGCAAAAAGCCCAAAAATTCCTAAAAGCTCTTAGCGGAACTTAGCCTGGATACACTTCGAAATTTCATCTTTTAAATTCTTACAAAGTATGAGAATAAAAAAAAAAACTAAACTCTTTTTGGTTAAAATTTAATGAATTTGCTAAAGATGCTCAAATTCCACGTTCACTCCTCTTTCAATGGACAAATTTCCAGAAACCCCCCCCAAAAAATAAATAAATAAGTGGAAAGATCTTATAATATAATATATCCATCCATGGGACCTTCCTTATAAAGAATTTTGTACACATCTGTCAACCATATGTGCATATATGCTGATGCATCTACCTGTAATTTTGTGGGGACACAGGCAAAACGCTTCTGTCCTTCACCACATCTCTCCACTTTGTTTAATTCCAATTTTTAATACTATATTAGGGGGGGAAAAAACCTAGCATATATAAAAAAAAAAAACTAGTACTAATTTTTCCACTATTTCTCCTGTTGCAATTTGGCTTACCAACTTTTAATGTTTTTTCTATTAGGAAATTAATGTGCCACTGAATTTGCAATTTAGTAATTCAGGATCAAGTAACATGTTGGCTTCGTCCCTTGTCTCTTCGTAAAGCAACCTTTTGTGGGTTTGCTAATAAACAATTGTCAAGCATCAAATTCCATCCTTATTATTGGTAGATGACAGATTAAGGCCCCGTTTCGCTAAAATTCTTCTATTTTAAGTACTTATTTCTCGTTTTACAAGATATGTGATCATTCTCTCATAATGCATTACCTTAATTCCAAAAATAAGTAGCCGTTTGGGAGCCTAATTATTTTTGCATTGTTCATTTTGGATTGAGAGTTGTTGGTTTTGGATTATGGCTAGAATAGATTATGAATCTGATAGAGTATTTGGGAAATATATGCAGGATAGATTTTGCAACAGAGTAGTGTTTAGGAGGATAATGCTCAAAATATAGATTATATATGAATTGGTTGTTTACCATGTTGCGCGCCCTACCTTATTATTATGGTATTATAGTTTGATGAATAACCAATTTAAGTATGGAAAAAAGATTAAAATAGTCCTAAAGAAAATTTTCACCACAAAAGTCTTCAAATATTTGTGGGCACGTAAAAATCTTAATTATTAGTCGATTAAAAATTTAAACAATGATTATGCAATAAAAAATTATAGAGTATCATTCCTGGAAGAACAATAAAAATGACCTGCAAATTAATGCAGCCAAAAAAAAAAAAAAAGGCTCCCATTTAATAACGTAGAGGGGAAATTCGGAATACTTGAAAAAGGTCGGGGGTAGTCACATCTTTTTATTCTATCAAAATTGGATCGATAATCCAAAATGAAGAATGAAAAAGCTCATCTAGGACTGATTCTCGAATTGTGCCTTTAAAGTATAGTTTTTATAATGCATTGCGCGAGAATTCATTCTCAAAATGCAGCTTCCAAACGAAAATGTTAAACAATGGATAATCACAATCCAGAATCAGGCTCCCAAAAGCCCCCTAATTTACTAAGTGTGATTCTGTTTCAACCCAAACAACTTATCAAAAAAATGTCTGACTGACAAAGAAAGTAATCGCAACAATTTATTTACTATCATGAATTTGGCTGTTGGTGATTAAATGTTGAATGTTGAAAGCTCCTTCAAAATATTGTGAACCTCCAAGCTTCAATCCAGTAGCAAGTTTTGTTACTTTGTTAATCCCAATGGGTTGGTTTAGTGATCAAGGGTGTGAGTCTCTTAGAGGTTTCTTCTTTCCAAGTTTTCAGGTTCGAAACCTCTCAGGTATTATCAACTCTTTTGTCGCCAGTCCATATGGAGCATTTGCTCCGGCTTCAAGTTAGGTCCCCGCTAGTGTACAACGAGTTTATGGCTCTTTAAAAATTAATCAAGGTGCACATAAGTTGACTCGACACTGGTTATAAAAAAATATTTTTTGAGGCTTTGTTTTATTATCATTTTTCATTGAGAGAGAGAGAGAGAGAGAGAGAGAGAGAGAGAGAGAGAGAGAGAGAGAGAGAGAGAGAGATTCTTTGGTGTAATGCAAATCATTGCATTCTTTCAACGAAATTAGGATATTAATCAAATGCTTTATTGTCAAATATTTTCATGGTTTTGCTGTCTTGATTTAATCAATCTTTGTGCATGAATAATGGGTGACAGCCGGTCGGCCCACGACTGCTGTAATTGGTGGTTTGAGTGAGGAGAAAAAGATGTTTCTAGGTTAAAGCTTGAAGATGAGGGTACTACTATTGAATTAGATTAAAATTTATTAAATGGGTATGAAAAGAAAATGGAATTAAAAAGATTTCTTTTGGTTAAAAATTTAAAATAGAATCACTCATTAGAGCATCTCCATTGTAATAAGCAAGTGAGTGTGGACAACCAAACTTAAAAACAATGCTTCATCACATTGTAATAAACAAAATTACAAGTCTTTTAGCAAATAACCAACTTTCACCGGCTTATTTGTACGGATGGTCCCCAAAGTATGTTCGAAATGTCAATTTGGTCCCCAATATACAAATCGCGTCTATTGCATCCCCAATATTCACAATGCGTTCTTAAATGGTCCCTGAGGCTAACTCCGTCTGAGTTTACCGTCAAGTGCAGGGGTATTTTCGAAATTTCATAAAAACATATAGATTTGAGGTGGAGGCTGGAGGGAATCATATCATATTCACACCCCCTTCTCATACTAACCCACATACATAAACAAGCACCGCCGGCCATCCACCTCCACCGCCATACCCCATCTTCCCCGTCACCTTCGACCGCCATAACCCATCTTCCCTGTCACTCCTCTATTTATGTCTTTCGATGACCGTGCTTATGTAATCTCAGTTGATTTCTGCCTGAAATTTTAGTGCTATTTTAGAGTATTCAAAGCTGTAAATGGAGTGATACTATTTCAGAGAAGAATAATTGGAAGTTTGGACATTTGGAAGTAATTGGAGCTTCTCTAAGCAATTGTTCACAGTTGAATCAAAATAAACACGAGGTTTTGTAAAAGGAAATACAGTTTTTTATTTTTTGTCAGGACATTAGCTTCTGTTAAAGAGTTTTGTATGTACCTTCGTTTGTGACATATGAGTTAAACTCCATCCGAATTCGAGGTAAGGGTTTCGGTACTTCAATGATTGCATTTTGAATTTGGGTGGTGGGGCATTCAAATTTGGGGATCTTGCAGATTTGGGGTTAGGGTTTTGATTGCGATTTTGGGTTACGATTCGGGATTGCGGTGTTCGGTGGTGGTGTTTGGCCGTGGTGAGGGAGTTTGCAGAGGTGTTGGGTGGCTGTTGGTGGTGGTGATTGTGGTTTAACAATGGGGGTGTCGTGTTCGGCAGTTGCAGTGGTTGTGGGTGAAAGGTGGCGGTGGTGGTATGGGCTGGGGAGAGAAAGAGAGAGAGGAAGGGAGGTCAATAGCGAGAGAGAGAAAGGAGGGAAGAGGAGAGGAGTAGTAGAAGAAGTGAGGAGCTGGAAGATGAGGC
This sequence comes from Rhododendron mucronatum var. ripense, assembly GCA_019656295.1. Classification (NCBI taxonomy): domain Eukaryota; kingdom Viridiplantae; phylum Streptophyta; class Magnoliopsida; order Ericales; family Ericaceae; genus Rhododendron; species Rhododendron mucronatum. The sequence goes on from BPLT01000026.1 coordinate 1,487,267, forward strand.
AGCGGCGGCCGACACAGAGTTCGAGGGTGGCGGCTGGGGGTTGGGCATCGGGGTGGGAGGTGGGGCGCCACTGGACGCTTAGGCCCACGACAAGGTGTTGGCGGGAGTTAAGGTAGATATTTGTGCGTAGCATATGCGGAGAGAGCGAGGGATAAAAATTGGTAGGGAGGATTAAGGTTTACACAGAGGAAATGCCAGGGTTTGGTTAAGCTAGGGTTTTGAGGTTGAAGATGAAAGTTATGAGGGGTTGACTGGTGAGGGTAGTTGTAGGAAAATTCGAAAATACCCCTTCACCCGACGGTAAAACTAGACGGAGTTAGTCTTAGGGACCATTTAAAAACATATTGTGAATATTGGGGATGCAATAGGCGCGATTTGTATATTGGGGACCAAATTGACATTTCAAACATACTTTGGGGACCATCCGTACAAATAAGCCAACTTTCACCCATTCCATAATTAAACTTAACAACTTTTACCAATAACCAAAACTCAATAACCAAACCCAATAACCAAACATAAAACTCAATAACTCAAAAACACCCCACATTGAAATTGTTTCATTGAGACGAATAATTTGGTGTGGTCGGGTGCGTGGTTGGAACTCGTTTGCGATTGAACATAGGTGCATTTTGTATTGTGGGGGTTTTTTTTTGGTTAGGAATGCAAAAATAATCAATGCGGAGGTAGATGTTGTTAAGTTTGATTATGAATTAAATGGATAATCAAATGCTGACGTGGCATCAAAATCAATAACCAAAATGTGCTACGTCAGCATTTGATTATCCATTTAGTTCATAATCAAACTTAACAACATCTACCTCCGCATTGATTATTTTTGCATTCTTAACCAAAAAAAAACCCCCACAATACAAAATGCACCTATGTTCAATCGCAAACGAGTTCCACCCACGCACCCGACCACACCAAATTATTCGTCTCAATGAAACAATTTCAATGTGGGGTATTTTTGAGTTATTGAGTTTTATGTTTGGTTATTGGGTTTGGTTATTGAGTTTTGGTTATTGGTAAAAGTTGTTAAGTTTAATTATGGAATGGGTGAAAGTTGGTTATTTGCTAAAAGACTTGTAACTTTGCTCCGATGTGAGGTGTTTTTTGAGCATTATTATTAAGTGTGCTTATACACTTCCATTTGCTTATTACAATGGAGATGCTCTTAGTTGACATAAAAACTAGAGCAAGGCATTGAGTCAATGATATAAATTTTGTTTATTTACTTACGTATACCTTTTGTGACACTTTGTCGATATTCTTATTTTCTCCCATGACTGATAATAGAAATATACCCCACGGCTGATAATAGAAATACAAGAGTATCTCCATTGATCATGGCTTCAAATTCGAAGATGTCAAATTTATTCGGAGACTTGCGTAGCAATTTAACATCTAAGATACTCGCTTCCTCCAACTAGAGTCTTAAACTCATATCCTATTGTTTTATTTGCAACTTGCATGCGTTTTAGCCTATATTTTTTTAGTTGCGACGATTAAATTAGATTAAAATTTATTATTTTGTGTGAAAAGAAAATGGTATTAGAAAGATTTATTTTGGTTCAAATAGAATCACTCTTTAGTTGACATAAAAACTACAGCAAGCTAGGCATTAAGTCAATGACATAAATTTTGTATATTTACTTATGTATATCTTTTGTGATACTTTGTCCATATTCTTATTTTCTCCCACGACTAATAATAGAAATATACCCCATGGCTGATAATAGAAATACAAGAGTATCGATCTCCGATCCATTGATCATGGCTTCAAATTTGAAGATCGACATCAAATTTATTCGGAGACTTGCGTGTATTCTATTACTTCAATTGCAACTTGCATATGTTTTAACCTATAATTTTGTAGTTGCGACGAATTTTTTTTTAAAATTTTATTGATGTACTTTAGGATTTACTCTGTAAATTAGTATTTGGAACTGTGGTCCAATTTGACATGTAACATCGGCAATGAGATGGCGCTTTATTTTACCTTCTAGTTGGAGCACCAACGAATAATATTTATGGTTTTTGAGACTGTCAGCTTAGATTTGAAGCCTCCAATTAGAGGTGCTAATGCGATATATTTATTTGCTAGTGATATGGAAGAAGAAAGAAGAAAGAAGAAAGGGAAAAAAAAGAAGAAAAAAGAGGTGATGATCCAGGCTTAGAAGTTAGTTGAGGAGTAAAAAACACCACATAAATAAGTTACTATATGCCTATGGCACAAGTGGACACTTCAAGATGGATATTTTTCTTGAATTAATTCTTCAAGGACACCCTAAAACCTAAATGAATGAGGCCCAAGAAGGTTGACCTAATCTAATCATTTGGGCCTTAACATATATTCCACAATAAAAAATTTCGTCAAAATAGAATAAAAATCGTACTATACTTCTTACCCACTCAACATCATAAAACTCCCCCTCCTTGGATCTAGCTAGTTGGTGCTATCAAATCCAATTGGGGTTACTAACTTACTACCATTTCTTTCGTTCTTTCTTTTTCATGGGTTTTTTTTTTTTTTAAATGAAGAAGATATTTGGAGCTCTGCACAGATTCACAATCTTGTTTTCAGACATGTTACATACTTTGATTTTATTTCAATGAAAAAATTTATTAAAATTCGTTAGAAAGAGAGCTTGTACAAGAACCATAACTACGTATCTTGATATCATAAGAGATCTAGACCATAAGTTTTAAGCATCTTTGCTTCAATTTATTAACTGTATATTGTTAGACTAACATTGCCCCACAATTTCATCTAGAAAACAACATATGACCAAGGCTAGTACTTTGATTATATTTTCTTTTGTATAAGAGTCAATTCTTATTAATTCATTTCTGTTCCGAGTGACTATTTCTTGGGTTAGTCTTGTAGTGAGCTCGACAAAATTATTACGAAATTCACATGATTAATGTAGGGGGAGTGATTTCTACACTACCCTTTTTGATATCCACACTCTTTTATTTTTTTGTGTTGAAAGTGAGAAAATAAAAAAAGAGAATATGAAAATCAATTCTCCGTGTCTTCGTAATTTGAATATAGTTCTCCTCATACTTGACATAAAAAGAGGAATATTTCTTTGTTGCCTTTTATGTGCTGCAAATAATAACTTCATTAAACCAAACTTCAAGAACTTTGGATTCTTGACCCAAACACATTGGACAACTACTTTCAAGAACATTAAAAAAGAAGCAGCTGAATTTCGCTTTGGGTACACAGATTTTGAACTTGCTCTAATTTTGTTAAAAGAGAGCTGTAATTGAAAACATTTACTACATCCTAAAAGAAAATAAAGAAAATACTGTATTGGGAAAAAGAAGGAAGTATTTACAAATAAAGGGAAGATAAAAAAAAAATTTGAAAAGAAAATTAGTAGTACTTCTTAATTCACAATTTAAAAATCTAATCTTCAAAACAGAGCCAAGTCACCATCTTCCATCTTCTCAGCTTCTATATATTTCTTACATAAGAGGATAGCCAAAGCTTCTCTCTCTCTCTCTCTCTCTCTAGCTACATATATACCTTGTGTATTATTACCCATTTGGATGTAAATCCATCACCCTCCACCACTCTCTCTTTCTCTCTCTCTATATCTCCTCCTCTCCCTCTCTCTCTCTCCCCACTGGATGAAATCTCATCACAGCTTCGCCAATTGAATTTTTTTTGTAGAACACAGACATAGAGAGGAAAAAGGGAGGGCCTTTCGCCCTCTCAGATCTTAGATTGTCTCTTTTCCTCATCTGGGTCTTCTTCAATTGGTAAAATTATGCTATGCTTTTATCTCACACAGTTCTAGGTTGCTGATATTAATTTTCTGCAATTCTCTAGTCAAGTTTGATTCTTTTCTTGGTTTTCCAGGAATCCTGGATCACTTGTTGATCGAGTATTGATCTACTAAGGATCGGATGATTCTCGATTTATTCTAAAAATTCACTCATTTCCTCACTAATTGTAAGAGTCTCCAATTTTGTAGTGGAATCTTGGGTAAGTTGTGGTTTTCCTTGTTTAATCTGCATTATGATGCTGTTTTGTACTTGATGACAGATTAGATTTTACTTTATCCGAAGACATTAAGAATTGAGAATTGAATCGTATATTCATCTGATTTCATTCAATTACTTGGTAGTCTTAGATCGTTTGCTATTGTGTTTTTTCTTGTTTGGCAATTAGGATCCATTTGGGGAGGTGGGTTTTATGTGATTAAGGTAGTTAGTGCTTGACTTCGCTGATAATATAAAGGTGTAGGAGTTGGTTGATTGTCAAACTAGTATGGATTATGGAATAATGCAAGGTTTCCTATAGTGGGATCCTAGTTATAAGCCCCACATCTTTGCAATTTACATCATCCAAACGGAGCCTTAGTTTGTACAGATTACGGATTGCTGTATTCCTTTGACGAGGATGTAGACAGGATTTGAGGATTTTTCATCTTATAATGCTTTTGAATGCAACTGATGGCAAATACAATTTTGCAGAATGCAAATGGAGCCTGGCAAAGTATTCATCGGTGGGATTTCTTGGGACACAGATGAAGACCGCCTAAGAGAGTATTTCCGTACTTATGGTGACGTAATTGAGGCTGTGATAATGAAGGATCGGAACACGGGCCGTGCTCGTGGTTTCGGTTTTGTTGTCTTTGCTGACCCTGCTGTTGCAGAAAGAGTTGTTAGGGAAAAGCACATAATAGATGGTAGAACTGTAAGTCATCTATTTATCTTTATATGGAAATTTAGATTGTGCTCAATCAAATACACTAGTGTTGGGTTTACTAGAATGAAACTAGAAGGGGATAGTCATTATCTTGGTGCTCATTTCGATATTATGTTCTCTAAAACAATGCATAACATACATTACACATGATGGAATCTATTGGGAGGTCAACGTTCCATTCGTTCCTAAAATCATTCCAGCGAACCAAACCCCCTCCATGATTTTGTGGATTTTATTTCTACTTGTACAATACATTAGCATAACTCAAGATTCAACCTACAAAAATTCGTATTTTGCTTAGCTCATGAATTGATGAGGGATATTTTGATTGTGTCATGTTAGTTCCTTAATTATGGATTTGCTGACCTCATGAATTAAAGCATAGGATCTCGAAACTTAGTCTTAGTCAAGCAGATATGCTATGCTTACTGAATCTTTCGGTGTATCAGAGAAGTTGGATATGTTTGGAAGTAGTTTTCAGAACATGGATTGTCCATTTGCTTGTTACCAAGTGAAACAAAATTTATTCTTTTTATGTTACGTTGAGCTTCATTTATTATAAGATCGCTGGCGAAACTACTTGTCATAATTAAGTCCAAAGTAGAACATATACAAACTATATTGTGCAGAGACAAACATATGGAGAGTTCTTTATAGATAAAACGAGTCTGTTGTTTAGCGTCAAGCCCTCATTCAAGCAACTTTAAAATGTAGTGAAGGTTGGTTAGCAATTAGCAGACCACTCATTGAAAAGATTTCTGGTGCAATGTAAGATGCCAAAAGTACACCTTATGAGGGAAACTAATGGTGACATTTTCCAGTTCTTGAAAGTTGAAAACTATTGGCTTGGAATGTAAAAGTTGAAAGTGTGAAAAGCACAGAACTCAACAAATGGCAAGTGATGGGGAAGTGCTGATGGCATGAATTTCTTCGTAAAGAACTATCTCTTGGGAAATAAGTAGGGAAAGCATCACATCCTATAATATATGTTTATGAAAATCTAGTTGCTTTGCTACAGTTGCTTGATTGTCCGAGATAGTTTATCAGGCCAGATTAGACTAGTCTCATTCTGCATCAGTAATTCAACTCGTAAAACAGTTATAGCTCTAGGAGGACAAAAATGTTGTCAAAATTATAAAGTTCAATCGTGAATATATCTCGATAGAGTGTTGTTTCTCAGTGGTTGGATTTTGTTCTCAGGTTGAAGCAAAGAAAGCTGTTCCAAGAGATGATCAAAACGTGGTAAACAAAAACAATGGCAGCCTTCAGGGGTCACCAGGTCCATCCCGTACGAAAAAGATATTTGTTGGAGGTTTAGCATCGACAGTCACGGAGAGTGACTTCAAAAACTACTTCGATCAATTCGGAATGATCACGGATGTTGTGGTAATGTACGACCACAACACCCAAAGGCCTAGAGGTTTTGGGTTCATCACATATGATTCAGAGGACTCAGTGGATAAAGTTTTGTTCAAAACCTTTCACGAGCTCAATGGTAAAATGGTTGAAGTTAAGAGGGCTGTCCCGAAGGAGCTATCTCCGGGGCCAAGTCGTAACCAATTGGTTGGATATGGCAATGGCCTGAGTAGGGTTAATAGCTTCCTCAATGCATACACTCAGGGAAATAGTCCAAACTCGGTTGGTGGTTATGGAGTAAGACTGGATGGCAGATTTAGTCCAGTTTCAGTTGGTCGGAGTGGATATTCTCCATTTAGGCCTTCTGCGTATGGCATGGAAACGAATTTTGAGCCTGTATTGAGTCCAAGATATGGGGGAAATGGAAACTCCAGTCCCCAAATTGGCTATGGCCGTGGATGGAACCCTTTCTATAATAGCAGTCCAAACAGGTACGACAGTCCCGTTGGTTATGGTGGGGGTATTTCTGTAACTGGTTCTGGTTTAACTTCAGCTCCTCGGAATATCTGGGCAAATGGGAATCTTAATTATGCTTCAAATTCAAACTCGAATGATTTGATGGGCTCTGGAAGCGGAAGTACTGGATTGGCTGGTGCTTTTGGCAGTATAGGAACCATATGGGGTTCCTCTAACATTTCAGGTCAAAGGGGAGGAACAGATTCTTTGTATAGCAGTGGTGGTATAAGTTATAGCAACACGGACAATAGTTTTGGGTCAGGAGTGGGGGGTTACGGAAGAAACAATGGAAATAGTGTTGCCCCAACATTATGGAATGGCACCGCATCAAGTGATAATCTTGATGGACCATTTGGAAACTTCTATGGAGATGATTCTCTTTTTGGCGATCCTTCTTGGCGCTCATCATCTCCAGGGTTAGAGGGTTCTGGCACTTTTGGTTATGGGCTTGGTAAAGTGGCTTCAGACATCACAGCCAGAAACAGTGCTGGATATGTTGGTGGTTATACTGTTGCCAATAGAGCTAATGGAGGTAACACTTCTCTTTGTCTTCTCCCTCTTACTGTCTTCTTGGATTCTGAGGTGTCAGTGTTCTGTGATTTTTGAATTTTTCATCTGGATGCAAAAACTTATCAAATTTGTTGCCATGAAAATTTGGCTTGCTGCCTGATATTGATTGGTTGGTCTAGTTTGACCTTAAGGGCCCATTTCTTTGACCGGATATGAGCATCAGATTGGACTATATGTCCAAGATGACTAAACATACGCTGTTTGCTAGAAGATTTAAGACCCACATGCTTGTGATAGATGATCCCACAACCATGGCACCTGGGACGTGGGGTTTTATTAATTCGTTAGGATTTTATATTCTCGTCGTGTTAATCCTGTAGAACAAATAGGCCCTAAAGGCTAAATGCATAACATATTGCTACTCAAGATTATGTCAGAAATCTTGTGTGTTTCAACGCCAACATTATGTTGAACTATTTAGCCTTTTGTGTGGCTTGGAAGTGGCATTTCAACACCAAGACTATGGCTTTTGCAAAGCCTATGGATTTGAGATTCTACTGATGCCATAAAAGAGAGGATTTTCATGGAAGACATGAACTGTCCGAAAGTATGAATTTTTGCTTTACATACTTATGAGAATTTAAGGTCAATGCATACCCCGTACAAATCAAAGTTTGAGTCAGGATAAATTGCTTAACTGAACATGCTCATCCCAATCTATTTCACATTAGACTTTTTCAAAATGTCTGAAGTTTGACACAGAACTAAGAAGCATGTTCGTTGTACATTTTTTTGGTTGAACATTATCTTAGGGAGCGTCTTATGCTCTTAACAACGTTGTACATTTTTTTGGTTGAACATTCTCTTAGGGAGCGTCTTATGCTTGTTAAGAGTACTTTTTTTTACTTCAAATCTTGTAGGGTCGTCATATTCATTTTTCTTTCGTGTAATTTGCTCCAGGAATTGCTGCCTAGCAAGACTTTACCCTCAGTCATACATCTGAATAGAGCTAATCGGAGCACCTGTTTATAGAACTTATCACAAAGAGAGAAGTTACAAGGTTTTCTCCTAAGGTTTGAGCTTGAGTTTTCCAGTATAGTTTTTCTTTTCTTGAAAATTGAAAATGTAAAATCGGATTGCGGGACATACTCAGAAGAATTATTGTGTCATGGGTCTCCCGTGTCATGACGGTACATAGAAAACGCAGAGGTTTTCACTTTTCATCTTTTCTCTCTTTCTACTGTAACTTCCGGAAAATTTGCTTAGTCTTCGTCAAGTATGTTGTTTTAATTCTCTCCCCTGCCTTTGTTTTTTGGCAGACTATAGGAAATGATTGTGAAAACTGGGGGATGCTCACCCGTAATCCCCGAGAATAAATTGGTTGATGTTAGTCCATTTTCGATGGCAGACAGACAGATGTCAGAAAGTTTAAACTCCCGTTTATCGCAGACTTTCTTTATCTACTGTTTTTGGTTTCTATATCTAATGGACTGGAAAGGCTGATAGTGTCGAGGTTGAGAATAATCTCGGCCGGAGTACTAACATGTTTTGCTTCAGTATATGTTTGAACCAAGAGTGTTTTAAGTTTTGTGTGAATTGTGAAGCATTTTGGTTGAGTTTGATTGATGTTCTAAAAAGGAGCTACGTACAGGAAATAGGGTTTTCCCTCTATGCAAGTTCAGTATTCAGAGTTAAACATCCTTTTCAAAAAATGAATTCAGATTTAGTGACAGATCCAGAGTCAACCCTATCAAGTGGTAGTGTTAAACTTTTTTTTTTTCTTCTTTTAATCAGCACAAGAAAGATTTTATTAATCATTGAAACAAAGTTACAACAATTAAACGGAACCAAAGAATGATGGCTTCACAACGAGGAAAAACCGGCCATCATAGTTGGTTCCAACCCTCGACATTCATAAGCCTCTAAGGATCTGGGAAAAGGGGAGGGGATAGTGTTAAACTTGTTTGTGATAAGATGAAAATAGCCAAGCTTAATATCAAGGCAACAATGGTTGTTCAGTAAAGGGGAATGCATTTTTACCTCTCTAAAAGTTTGTTGGTCAAACCAATTAGGACTAGTTTAGTTGATCACCTTGTAATTTTGTACTAAGAGGTTAAAGGATTAGGTTTTGCCGAATACAAGAACAGATCATTAGTTGTCCGGTACAAGAGTCTTTCGTTGTTAGCTTATACTCCCTCCGTCTCAAAATCTTTAGACTTTTTTTGATATTCGCACCGTTCTTTAAGCTCTGATAGTATCTCCCAATTTATGATATTTTATAATTTTAAAAATTTTATATTATTAATCTAATCGAGAACTATCAAACAAGATTCATATTGCATATTTTTGAAGATTTATATTGGAAGACATAAAAGTTCAAAGAACGGCACCAATATCGAAAAAGTCCAAAGATTTTGGGATGGAGGGAGTATATTTCTTGTATGTGACTGTTTCTAAAGTTGTTCTACGGTTGCGGAGGTAACACAATCAATGTGAGTTCTTGTTATTGTGACTTTTTGAAAGTAATTTTCCTAACTTCGCCATAAAAAAATGTAGTGTTTCAAGCTTCGTTTGAGAAGTCACGAGCTTTGAAAACGTACTCGAGCTTCTTTTTTTTCAATTAATTAAATCGATCTCAAACGAGATTTAAGTTTGAGATTTAACAGTGCCGATCATGAGTAGAGATTCAATAAGTTATTTTTCTTGTAACAAACAAGCATAAGCTTATTGAGTTGAGTTGAGAAATTGAACGAGCTTTTACTTTGCATTCAAAGTTTGATTTGTTCAAATAAATAACCTATTTCGAACCAGTTTTTAATTCTCAAAAAAGCACGAGGCTTGTCTGAACGTGGACTGCTGAGGTGTGGTTAGAGTATTTGCAACCATCGGATGATGTTTTTAACGGTCGAGATTAAAAACTAATTTTTTCGAAATTTTTTTTTAAAAATCTAGACCGTTGAATACAAAGATGAACGGCTTTGATAAAAGTCGGGTCCCTCAAAAAAAAGTTGGTACACCATCTCAAGGGGAACCCAATTGCTGGAAAGTGTCCAAGAATTATTGGCCATGTTCGTTTAGCATATTTAGTTTGTTTTAACTTTGTTTTCCAATCATTACCCTATATCTTTCTTCAATCATTACCCTATTTCTCAAATTATTAATTTCATTTATCTCTCTATATCTCTTCACTCATTACCTATCTCTCCAATCATTACCATATTTCTCTCTCCACCCACTACCAAAACTAAAATATCCAAATGTGCTAAACGAACATGGCCATTATTACTCCTATTATTTTTTTTGTCCAAGAATCTTCAAATGCCAGAAGATGGAGCAAAAACTCAAGGATAGAAGTTGTCTAAAGAGCTGTGCTAAGTGCACAAATTTTGTGCACAGATCACAGTGTAGGGCCCACAAAAGACTCACGCAAACGATTCGAGCCGTTCATTAAATGTGAAACATTATTTTGAGGGACTCTGATAATAATCAAGTCAATGCGACACCTATAGGCTATAGATGCTCAATCCAATTACATCTAGATTACAGGATCTTGAAATCCAAATGAAAAGTTAGATGATTGGATGGAGCACTTATAGGTATCGGATAGAGCTGGATTTTTTCCGAGGGCCCTCAACACAATGTTTCACGTCTAATGAACGGCTCGAATCGTTTGTGCGGGAACCGTAGGAAGCCCCCGCACCGTGATCCGTTCACAGGATCTGTGTCGTCAGACTTTTTTGTTGCCTAAATCTCCAGTCATCTCTCATGTTAATAACGTGGGTAGGAGGAGGGCTGAATAATTGCAGATTTTCTAAATAAATGGATGGCCACTTTTGAACACTCATCCTATATACTCCAACTAGCTTCCAATTCCCATTGAACAGATTGGTTTTTCTGAAGGATACGATACAGCTTTCAAATCGCTTTCAGGAACCCAACAAAACAGGCTGCTCCAGTCATCCTAAATCTCCATCCCAAATTAGTGTAATTAGGAATGCGATAGATGACATAAACAAAGCATCTCCTTTTACTACTAATAAAAATCTAATTCAGGTTGGTGTTGTGCAGCATGTTTGCTCATCTTCGAGCCGTCGGATCGTGCATTCGATGGCTCAGATTCTATCTCAGTAACCAACGATTAAGAGACATTCATTGCCGAGATGAGATTCGAGCCGCCGGATGTACGATCCAACGCTCGGAGGTGCGCAGCACGGTACTGTGTACACCGCTTTACAGCACCATCCCCAATTGAAAAATCTGACCCTTCTAAACCACTACTCTACTCCCCTATGTCACCCCCTAGCAGCCTAGCTACTTATTGTTAATATTTTTTCCATCAAGCAAGTAGAGCCCACTCAAGGTGTTTGGATGCCCTAAGCCAAATTGTGAAATAGAGTCCTACATAAATTTTCTAATTTAAAAATAATAAACAGAAATACTTATTTCTATATATCATTTTGTTCATACTATTCAACATAGTAAATATTTTGACTTTAATGTCTTGTGCAATTGCAATAATATTCAGTTTTTTTGCAACCAGACGCTTCAAAAAAATATCCTATCAGGATTTGAACTCAGGCATTTTATGTGGAAGAACAAACACTTTACCGTTAAACCACCAAAAGAGTCTGTATTATAGTTGTGCACATAAAATATATATAATATATACACACACACACTCAGGATCCTATGAGGGATCCCTTACGGCCTTACCGTAAGGGACTCCCCTTTCCCGATCGAATTGCGACGATTCGAGCCGCTCAATGGAAGCCTAAGGTGACGGCCTATTGAGCCTTGCCCTTGGGCCTGCCCCGCAAGCAAGTCACTCCTATATGCCTCATTCTTCCCAACTTTTTTTTTTCAATTTCGTTTCGTGTATTTTGTTCGTCTTTTCTGAATTTTTATTAGATTTGCTTGATATTTTTTGAATTAATCATCCGTTACGATAAGAGGAGTCTAAAAAGTAAAAAATTATGACAAAAAAGAAGTTAACTAAAAGATGAAAAGATATCAAACAGTTGTCTTTCTTTTTTTTCTAAAGCGTCGTCTTATATGAATGAGACGAATGAATAATCCTAAAAATTATAACGAAAAATTAAAAGAAAAATTTTGAAAAATAAAAAATACCAAAAAAATATGCACGACAAAAAGTTCACAAGAATGCAAAGCTTCTCTTTTTTATTCTTTTAATTAAGAGTCAATGATTCTATGAACCTCAAAATGGTCATGCTAATTTCAGCCCACTAAGTAAATGATAATATGTCAATAATTTTAAACTAGTTCAAATATCAATACATATCTCACGGATATTATTACACTTTTACAAATATCAATATACCTTTCTCGGATATAAATGCACATTTTACCTATTATCCTACATTCTTTGGGCGGAGATTAGAATAATTTTATTTTTTTAAAAATCAGTCTCAGAATGGGACGTGACATCCAACCCACCCCGTGGGTACCACGCTGTTTTTTACTGTATTTCCGTCTCAAAAGTGGATCCTTGCCCGTCCAAGTTTGAAATTGGAGCGGAAAAACGAAATTTGTACGGTCTAATGTTGTAATCAATAGTTTGAATCTGTTCAAAGACTCTTCGCGTGAAGAATTGAATCTTTTCACAAAGAGCTAGTCAGTGAACAAATCTAAACCATTGATTTTTTCAATGTGGGATCTAAATTATGACTGTTTCCTCCGGTTCAAAACTTCAACCGGGAAGGATTCAATCTCTTGTGTCTTGTTTGTTCTTTTAGCTTCCCGTTGGTGGTGCCCAAATTTTCCGGCGGCAAGAATGATTTTTGAGTTCTCCCACGAGCTTCCTTCCCGTCCTTTGCTCGCCGGCTGTCCACTCTTGTTGTCGGAAACAAAATTCGTCCCCAGAAATCAAAACAGTTGTTATATTTCTCTGATAAGACTGAAATCAATTTTGACAAAAAAAAGAAAGAAGGAAAAAACGATTGTTTCTCATAGGCTTTTAACTATATACTTTCAAATTCTTCAAAAACCTGTTTTTTTGAAAAAAAAAATAGAAAAAGAAAGGGTGATTTACTTTGCCTTAGTTTGGTTTGTCTCAACATCGCCATAGTTGAATTCATCTTAACATCGCACTTTTTGTGTGTTTGTCTCGCCCGCGAGCCGGTCTAGCCAAGACATGGCAAGCCGATTGCTTGTCACCGGGCAAGGCAAGGCATGACACGACTCTATTAAGCAAAAAAATAAGATTTCTTGTCGAGCTTCCCCCGACTCTGATGATCGACTAACCCATGTGCAAGTGCCGTTCACATGGAACCTTTCCATGTGAGTTCTCATTTGAATAACCGTAGTAATTTTAGACCTAATATGTGCAAAAAAATGCCAAGTTCTAGAAGAGATGCATTTGTTAGATAAAAGGTCAACGCGGGAACGAGACAACAAGTGCACACCTAAAGATGGACTGATCGACCCAACCCAAAATCCAACTAAGAGCCCAGAGAGAGAGAGAGAGAGAGAGAGAGAATAATCTCTGAATGGCGGTGAGAACTATCAATATCACAAAACTTTTGGATGTGGATGATATTAAAACCAAATTGAAGATGACCTTAGTTTAATACTATCACGATTTTCTCCAATTTATATTTTTATGGAGGTCATGTGGTTTTGGGTTGGGTGATGGCAATGTTGAGTGGGTTTGGTGGGCGACAGTGGCGGCGAGTTTGAGAGGTTTTTGGTTGATGATGGATTGCTTTGGGTGGGTGATGGAGGTGGTGCGTGGTCTTGGGTTATGAGAGAGAGAGAGAGAGAGAGAGAGAGAGTTGGACGTCCCATCTCATTCTGGGACCAATTTTGGAAAATTTTTCATGAATAATGTAACGTGGAGTGAAATTCGCTGCGGTCTTATTCACTGATTGTATCCGTTCATTTTTAAAACCTCGATTTGAATACTGTCCATGCTAAAAATGAAATCAATCGGATATTAATAAATGCTCAACCAAATTATATTTGGCTATAGAGAACTGAACGGCAATACCCTTGCCTACTATTTCTCTTGTTCCAAATACTAGACCCACATTATATTTGATTCGATGGAATAGAATTGACAATGAAATGAAATTAAAATTGGAATAAAATTAAGGTTACAATGAAATGGGAGGAAATGAGATTAGAATATCCATTTTCATTTCCAAGTTTTGTTATTCTTAAGAATAGCTATTCTCATCTGCAATAGAATAATGTGACAATAGTAATTTTTGGTATGGCAATAGTGAATCTTTAAGTGCCACTAGTATTAGTAATTTGGGAGTGACAAAGAAATGAAATGGCAATTCCTTTATTTTTTTTTTAGTAGAATGACAATTCATTTATTAAGAAGAATAATAATTTCATTTGAAATGATCATTCTATCATTTAATGACGGTGAACCAAACATTGGATTACCGACCACATCAAGGCCTATAAAATGACCATTTTATTCCAACTTTGATTATATCGAACCAAACATGCCCGCAATTTCCATTTGGCCTAATTTTTTTTTGCATGAATAATGACCACATCAAGGCCTATAAAATAAAGGGCTCGGGTGATCGAGTGAATTTTTGATGGATTCTATTTTGTATTACACGAGATATCTATCACATGAAAGGATCTTTGATTTCAGGCATTCGTTGAACACAACTATCAAAACAAATACAGGGGAACAATAAAAGGGCTACAATTCAGATAACCAGAGAAACTAAATTCCTTTTACCCTCACGTAGTCGGTTACACTTTCTCCTCCACTTTCTCCTCCCAGCACAAAAACAGACTAAAGGGAAATAGAGGAAATTGTTGTTTGGTTTGACATTGCAATAGCAACAAGGATATGAAGCACATGAGGGGAGAAGAAACATAGTACACAAAAGAGGTGGTAGATTTAGGATGAACAGCACCCTCCTTTTTTGGCTTGGCCATCTGCTTCTTGGATCCCATCAGCCTGTAAAACAACAGTCTTCCCATTCCCCATCCATGTGGGATCTTGTTTCTTGAGCTCTTGGGATTGTATAACTTTCCTGCTCAAAATATTGTAGATTTCTCTAACCACTGTCTGAAACGCGGAAGTTACGTTGGATGAGTCGAGGGCTGAAGTTTCAATGAAGAACAAGCCCTGTGCCTCGGCCAAGTCCTTGCCTTCGGCAGTGGAAACCTCCCTCGCATCTTGCAGATCGGACTTGTTCCCGACAAGAATTGTAACTACGTTCATGTCAGAGTGAGCTGTTCATGAAACAAAACCACACAAAGTCAACAAAACGGAGTAAATTGAAGGTAATATTTGTTTACCCACCATATCAGATTTTAAGAACATTACACATGTATTTTTTATGTTAACAACAGTATATCAATATTGTATGCAAAAAATAAATGACCAGATTAATATCGTAAGCATCTGGACATCAGCATCCAGCTTGAATGCTGCAGTTTCATTTTCAACGGAAGTTGAATGCAAAAGCACAACAGTTCATTGAAGTATCCCTAAGACAACAAAGACCCAACTCAGCTCCAAGTTAAAAACTAACCTCTATGTTGATAATTACTAATGTGATTATGAAAATAATGATGATGACAGCAGAGGACGGCAGTACATTAAGTTTTTCTGTATATACTATCATCAATAAGGCTTCCAGTATTCATCTCCTAAGAAACACTTAAGAGCATGAACCTCTTTAAAGTCATCACAAATCAACATGGGCATTATCATTTTATGACTTTGAGCGATAGAGAAATCTTATGAATTTGAGCGAGAAATTTCTTTATATCAATACGTTACAACGGAGGTGTGATCATCGTTGCCCTATACCCAAAACTGATACTAAAAAACTCGTCAGGGAAAACTAAATAGCACAAGCAAAATGAACCCAACAGGATTTGTGCGTGGCACTTACTGTGGAGTTCGTTAAGCCATCTGCCAATGCTATCAAAAGTCTGGCGTCTACTAATGTCATAGACCACAAGAGCTCCAACGGCACCCCTGTAGTATGCAGATGTAACAGCCCTGAACCGCTCCTGTCCAGCTGTGTCCCAGATCTGTGCCTTAACTTCCTTACCATTGATGTCCAGTTTCTGAGTTTGAAACTCCACTCCTATAGTGGATTTTGAGTTAGGATAAAACTCATCTCTTGCAAATCTAGCAAGCAAGTTCGATTTCCCAACAGCCGAATCTCCAATTAAAACAATCTTGAAAAGGTAATCCTCAGTTTGCTCCTCCTCAGAGTAAAATGCCATTTCCAGTAGCGGAGTGCCACACACAACTAGAGAACCATATTTGCTGATGCAATGTATTCAATAACGTTGGTACTTTTCAGGAGCTAAACACCTAAGAGAGATCAAACATTCCCCAATTAAGGAAGAGAGCTGAAATTAGAGATTGCAGGGACAAGACAATGGCAAGAAGTTATTTGGAGGCAGAGAGAGGTATACGAAAGAAAAAAGTAATAGTTCCATAATAACTCAAAAGCAGCACAAAAAGGAACATAACCCCATTGCTTACAATGGTGAAGGTACCGCAGTCTAATCAGCAAAAAGACAGATTCCAACTCTCTAATACTTCCTTGGTCTGCACTCCTCAACCCTAATAGTGGGAATACATCTAGAGATTTCCCTACTTTAGAGTCCAATCTGGTACAGCAAAGGCAAGTTTTAAGCTACCTGCAGTTCCAAGAAAAGCATAAGAATCTAAAAACTTCCAAAGAAGGATTTACATTCTTTATCGCTGTTCCTTTATCTAAAAAAGTTGTCCCCTCCTAGTAGAATAAAATGTATGGAACTTACGGCTCAGTGGAAGCGTGATTTTAGCATAAAAATGCTCATCTACAAGCTCAACACCATTTTAAACCAGGGCACCATGCACTTTGTATCCCAGATCCCCGCTCTTGCTCCACTTGACTCCCCTTGCAATGGCTCTTTCCCTCGTTTACGTGCTTCTGAGCTCAAACCAAAAAATAACAATTTCATGTAAGTGGCGACTCCAGAAATTTTATGATAGGGTCATTCAAATCAAATACAATTGGGTGAAACTGTTACTCATAATTTTGAGACATACAAAAGAGGCACCAACAAAATCAATAGTCTGAAGGCCTCAAGATCGTATCATTAGCTGAAGAAGACCTTCGCCAATCCTATCCATATCAATTCAATTTACTCTCAGATTTTAAAAAAACTAAAGCCCGATTTAAAAAAATTAGAGCCCAAAGTCAACTATTTCGACACCTTTTTTTTTTTATTTCACCTTACACACCAACTATCGGCAAATCAAAATTGATAAATGAGGAACTATGACTTCGTAAATAAGATAATAGTTTGACCGCTGAAGATATTACAACGCATATATTGTAAATCATATCGGCAAATCAAACTCAGGTGGTGTCAGTTGACACCATAAGCTGCCCAGTGGCATTTTCCCTGCTTAACGTGTAATGTGGTACTCCAACATTTGCATTGTTAGGTGTTACTTGCCGGTTATAACGAAGAAATCAATGTGTAAAGGTGCTACTCCAACATATGCATCGTGAGGCAGTACTCGTACACGATACATACAAAGAGGAAAACAATTGTGTTTACCTCAATGGAGGGCTTGAGGCCAACAAAGAGAAGCGTTAAAATATCATGTTACTCATGTAATACTGAACTTTAGGAAGTTTTACGAAGTCCATTTCTTGAATAACTTGTGATACAACTAAAAAGGGACACCAATTCAGAAATGTTTAGTTATGAATAGAAACGTAATGCAAAATTTTGAACTTGCTAATACACTATTGGGAATTCACACCACGATATAATTACAGAAGGCCAACCCTCTAACAGTGTATAGATACTTATGGTAAACAACATACCATTTTGCTGATAAAAAAAAAAAAAAAAAAACGACATACCATTAGCCACCTCAAAATCCAGACGATAGAAAACATAAATAACTTCACAATCAAACACTAAACTTGAGATCAGGGCAACCCAAAGAACTCTGATCTCATGACAAGGCAATGGCAAAGTGAATTGGCTCACTAAAACAGCACTAAAAGAAGCGAAAACTGCAATGTTACAAAACAGTCAACTATTAAACAGCTTGATTCATCACTTTCTTTAATCAAATGTGCAACTAGACCTTAGATGCCAGTACAAAAAATGGCACTGAGAAAGGACCCAAAAGAGGCAAAAGGCCATGATTTTGTATCCATAGGCGAAAGAACAAGCCTCATAGCCTCAAAAGTCTAAATTACTGTAGCAAAAACTAGGGAGTTGGAGGGCTACTGCAAATTACAATTATGAAATATCTAAATGAGGAACTAAGTAACAAGCATCATGTTGTGAAACTTTAGGCTCCAGAAATACCCAAATACAAATACGTATGCACGGGCATCAACAAGAGGACGAGAGGACAACAGAAATCCCCATGAAAAAAAAAAAAAGGAATTGATAAATGACTGTAATTGCGATAACCAGTCTTTGTCAACATTCTTGTCCACATTGTCCAGGACCAACAGAATAACCAACAATTTCTTCAAGTTCCAGACCTAATATGTACCAATTGCCTACAAAAACAAAATAATATCAACAGCTTCTATAATTTTAGCTTTGTTCGGTTCTCCACTCAGAAATATTCTCCAAATTTTTTAACTGTTTCGTCATCCGTGTTTTTTCGTCTATAGTGATTTTTTATCAAAATTTTTACTTATTTTTTACTTTTTGGATGTATATAGCGTACCTCTGTTCAAAAAGTAAAAAGTAAAAGAGTTTCTGAAAATGTTAAAAAAAAATAGGCTGAAGACGAAAAAATACGCAAACCTATAAAACTTTTTTTTTTTATCTAAAAAACAAAGTGTTTAATCTTTTTCCAGGTCCATCCCATTGTCTCAACCCATACCTTACCGTTTAGTTAACCCCATAGTTCTGTGAGTGTGTACGTGTGTGTGTGTGTGTGTGTGTGAAACTGTGAATACGTACATTTTTTTTAATGTTGCAGGTGTCCGGAGTTTCAATCCGCCTGATCTCTCAGTACATCCCACTTATGCAACGTAATTATTGGGCCTATGCCATGAGATAACCACAGTGCAAAAAGTAATCAACCATTGCTAAAGGACTGTTATAGGGACAGTAGGGATTAGTCCCGCATGCGCACAAACTGGCCCGGACACCCTACATTACCCGGACACCCTACATTACCAAAAAAAAAACATTGTTTCATCCTTGATATTCGAAAGTACGGACAGGTGAAGAATACGGTTCAATGGCTACCATTCCACACATTGACTTTTCAAGCTACAAAAGTCAAACCCTTCAAGAACTCAGCCAAGCCAATGATCTTTCCATTCCACATTGTCTACCCAAATTATTTGAATGCAAAACAATGCCACACATTTCAATTTATCAATTCACGAAAAAAACTCAACCAAACAGAGATTCAGATGCATGAATGTATCCAAATATACAACAAATCATTTCTTTTTTTGGCCATTTCAATAACTCAGAAAGACCAACATACAGAGAATTGTTTCAAATGAAACCCCAAATTTGTACAAAATGCCAGAAATAACAAACAAACGAATGCGTAAAAACGTTACCGTTTTGACGATCGAATGCGAAACCCCCCTCTTATCTCCCTAGCTGAAGCTTGCGATCATATAGTAAGCGAATCAGAACCGTCAAACGCTGGATCGACAAGAGGACACTACGGAAAGCGCATTGGTTGTTCCCAAGAATCCAAGAGAACCCAAGAATCGAGAGGGTTTAAGGGTTCTGGATTCGCGAGGGATTAGGGCTAGGATTTCGCGATTCGAGGAGAGAAGACGCGGGCAAGAAGGAAGAGAGAGAAAGAGAGAGAGAGAGAGGCACAGATTTGCACACTAGAAACAAAAGGGAGGGGTTTTATAGGCCGGACCTGTAATTATGCTCGGGCCCAAATTAGTAATACTGTCTCGTTTCCAATTTGTTTGTCCATTTTTAAACTTGTGTTAAAATGTTTGTCTATTTGACATCGAATTAAATCAATTTTTTCTTTTTACCCAGTGAAATAAAACAACTTTTTTAACAAAGTTGAAGGGTAAATGTGAAAATTTGTAACTTTTTAGGTGTAATCATTATATTTTCTAAACATATTAGATTTTCGAGGTTGGATTAAACAAATTGGGACGAAAGGAATATTATTTTTGGTAGATATAGTCTCGATCTATTATTTCAAACAAAAATATTCCTTGGATCACATATACGGTTCGTATAGTTTTTTTTTTGTCAACATTATATATATATGAGTCCCCTTCTTATAAGGACTACTTTATTTTAATAAAATGCGGACTTCTCTTTCCCGATCGAATTTCGATGATCCGAGCCGCTCAATGTGTTCAGAACATGATTTTAAGGGTACCCGCGAGAAATCAGCAAAAAAAAAAGACCGGGAAGGGCTTCATCCGAGCAATTTTTGTTTGTTTTTTTATCTAACAGTTCAAATAAAAACTGATCAAATCAAGCCCTTCCCGATCATTTTTTTTGCTGATTTATCGCGGGTACCCTTAAAATCACGTTCTGAACACATTGAGCGGCTCGGATCATCGAAAACAGATTGGGAAAGGTGAGAAATGGAAGGTCCGCATTTAAGGTCCTCATTTTAAGGTCCTTACTTGAAAATTTCTGTATATATATATATATATATATATATATATATATATATCTCAACGGAGGTCAGTGAGAAGTGTTAGAGTTAACACATGGAATCCAAAGGCTATTCATAGTCCTGGCTTCCAAAACTCTGCCCTCTTGGGACTCGAACCCTGGTCACCATTTGGAGAGGGGAGATGAGCAACCTATTTCACATAGTCTACAATTTACGTGGTTCAGAATTCACATAGTTCATTGTTCACGGGGTAAAAAAGTCATTACCCAACCTAACAAAATCTATCCAGATTCGGCAATAATAACAAGGTTGGAAACTTGGAACGTAACTGAAGCTAAAAAAAAAAAAGGACAGACCTCTACTTTTTAAAACAAACGTTAATGATACGGTTCGCGACCCAAAATCCCGATTGGGATCCTAACGTCCTGTCGGGCACATTTTGCCCATTGAACGACTGATCTGAGCTGTTCAAAAATTCTAGAAAAAAAACCGAGTGGGACCAAGTGAGAATCAACGGCATTTAATGTGTGTAGCTGCTCGATCCAAATACTCCATGAAGAATATATATACAAAAATATTGAGTGTTTGGATCGAGTATCTACACACATCGGATGCTGTTGATTCTCTCGTGAGCCCACTCGGTTTTTTTTTATAGAATTTTTGGACGGCTTGGATTAGCCGTTCGGTGGCTAGAATGTGTCCGGCATGGCGTCGGGATCCAGATCGGGAACCCTTTTGGTCGGAAACGGTAGCCCCACTCCTAAAACAAACGCCTGTGTGAAATGGGCCAGGATTGGACCTCATCTGAGTTGGCCCAACCACCTTAAAAGCCGTCATTAAAGTCACTGTTTCCACTGGTGGTTCCACTGCTATGGCAGAAAGACATGGGAAGTGAGTGAGAACTCCGTGGTCTTCTTTATGCAAAGGGGGAAGGAGAAGACCCTTTGAAATAAATGCATTCACCTTCCTATGGACATGCATACACAAGCATAAGGTGGAAGGCTACGGTTAGAGGTGTCAAAAGTAGTCGTGTCGTGTCGTGCCGATCCGACCTGACCCATTTAGATTCGTGTCGATCGTGCTTAGTGCTGTGCCTACCTATTGCTTGATTGAGCTATGCGGCGCCCATGCAGGCCCATCTCCAATCGAGTTTCGTACTAGAAAAAATGGGTTATAACAACAAAAAACTTTAGCATATGCTATGACGTGCCCGTGGCCATCTAGAACCATATCGTGACGTACCCGGCCCGTCTAAAATCTTGCATGTGTCATGCCGTATCCGTGTTGTGCCTTGCCCATTTGACACCTCTAGCTACGATACACATTTTCTGTTTTATGTGTACGGTATGCATCTCCTTGAATCGCTTTGAATTCATAACGATTTGTATAAAACATTAAAACCCATAGGGAAAATTTACAATACACACCCCCTTAAAAGGGTATTATTATGTGCACCTATTTTATGGTTCATTTATAACATTTTAGCGTGTTTCGTAATTTTTGTTCTAAAATTCATAACTTTTTAGCTGTACGATTCGTAACATTTTTATTATGATTTATAACGTTTTAGTGTATTTCGTAATCTTTATACGATTCGAAACTTTTTAACAATACGATTTGTAACATTTTTTCTATAATCATAACATTTTGGGGGGTCATATGATACACACCAAAATAAGGGGTGTGTATTGTAGTCTTTCCCCAATTGGATAACCTAACGATTCATAAAACGTTTTGCATAAAATTTGTAACATGTGTTTACAAATTCATAACATAGAAATGTTATGAATAATTATTGATTCAAGACCTCAAGACTGATGCCTTGTTTGGATGCGAGTTTGAAAAGAAATTTCTAAATTCAAAAACCACTCACTATCTCTACTTCTAATCATTACTCTCATTTCTTTCTCTTCCCTCCAACCATTATTGTCATTTTTCTTCACTTATTACTCATATCTCTAATCATTGCCCTATTTTCTCTCTCTACTTATTACTCAAAAATCAAACTCAATTTTTTTTTAAAATATCATCCAAACAAGGCAGGATGCATTTAAGGTCACATGGTACATACAGAGTACTAATGTTTTTAATTATGTTGGTCGTACGACTCGTACATCTATTGAACGCCTGCCACAGCACCGCTGAATCATTTTTGCAAACCCAACACTACGTTCGCGCTCCACTTTTCTACGCTGACATTTTAAAAGATAAGAAATTTCATTCTCAGTCCTGTTTCATCCAGTATATTGGTGAAGAGATAAGGAATTTTGGTGGGCCAATCAATAGTAAATTTTCTAGTGACATTTTAATTAACTTTTGTAGGGGCGCGCATAAGTAATTATTGGGGTGACATTAGTAAAAAGAAAGTATCATATCCGTGAAATGGAAAGATAATTTATTGGTTTAATTTCCTAATGAAATAACAATTTCTTTATCCAGGCGAATAAGATACTTTTGTGTAACTAGCATTCCTCCATGTATCGCTGAACCAAACATGCGTTGAATTGCGCATTCTGTTGGAATAAATGTTCCATTTCAACGTCTCCACCGAACAAAAAATATATATAATCTATACAAAAATAAAAAAATAAAATCTTTATCTTCTGTTGTGCGGAAGCGTTAACAAATACAGAAACAAACGTGATTATTTGCTATGTAATTGAATAAACCACAGAAAAGAGAGAGATGAAGAGCAATCACAAAGAACACAGAGATATACGTGGTTTGGTAATGAATACCTACTCCACGGGCAGTCAGACGATCGAGGGTTTCACTATACGGAAGTATGCGGATGCCCAAAGGGCAACAGATGAGATTTCTCAGAGTGCCTTTCTTTTTCTCTCTCAGAAAAGTTGTTCTGTGAATGCAATACAATAAACGAAAAATCCTAAAACTTGCTTATATAGTAATCTGTCTTGTCCACGCTGGTCAGGACCAAAAAATCATTAAGCTCTAGAAACATAGAACACGCACTGCTCTGGACCACTAAGGCCTTGGTGCAGACCGTCCAGACCACACAAGCCGAAAAGTCCAAAACGAGCCAAAAACTGCACCTTCATCATTCAATTCATCAAAATAACATAATTATATAGCTAAGTAACACTATCCATGTCAAATATTTTAACCGATTGGGTCAGACGCAATGTTATCAATACCGTTTTGTACCGGCCGCTAAGTACTGTTTTTGACAAAATCTGGTACCCTATACCTCTAATTCCGTTCCGGCTCAAATATCGGCCGGGACCAGACTACTTTTAAATTTATTTTTTTCTTCAAGTACCGGACAATACCAGACGGTACCGGACAAATACTGAATTTTTTATTTTATTTTTTTATTTTAAAAAAATGTATATTATACTATAAATTCTTTTAAGTAGGAAAATAACACTAATAACGATCAATCAGAAACGGTACCCGATATTTGACCGATACCGGTACGTACCGTACCAGTAGGAAAACTGCAATTCTGTCCGATGCGGTATTCAGAACATTGATCAGACGATTGCGACTTATCAGTAACCCAGTTTGGTGAGTGGCAGAACCTCTGTTAGGCACTTGCAAAAGTTATGCAGGAAATGAAAGAAATTAGTAGACTCTGTGCGTGTGCCTAAGCCTATTTATTTGGTGGAAGAGTAAGAAATTCACTAATAACGACAACGATACAATCCAATATGTGCAGCTATTACGACAGGGAAGAGAAACTAATGCCTATTATTAGACACCGACAACACGGTAAATGCAAAAAATCTTAAATAAACAGTGGTAACGTAACGGTGGTTCTGCTAATTAACGTCAAGTTGCTCCAGAGAAACCGACCGTGCATGTGCCTAGAAATAGTGTTCCAGGTCCTTTGTTAAGGTCCCCTAGCTACTAGCCTACTAGCACAAAACATGCATGCCGTACTAGACCTAGACCTGATCAATGTACTCTAACTTTTAAGAAAATCATTGAATGTTTCATCTTTGTCGTGAATCTATAATAAGAGATCGGATTCCCTGTCCCACTTTTCTCGGCCGTTGATCTCGCAGATCAACGGTTGAGATGAGCCGAACACGTTTTGTCGTTTCGGAGCAAAAGCGCTCGGCTCATCTCAACCGTTGATCTACGAGATCAACGACCGACAGAGACTCAGACAGGCGCCTGTCCGAATGTCAGTCAGATAGGGGATCCGAGGTGCTATAATTTACACATTTATAGCAAAATTTGACACAATTATTATTTTTTTTTCCAAAATTGGCTTGAAGAAGTTCCGTAACATATCTTATCAATGCGTTAAAATATTTTGTAAACCAAAAATTCAATTTTTTGATATACCTATTGAATCTTCAATATCCGAATACGCAGATTTTTTTATTGCATGAATATACTACCATGTGGGTTCTACAACATGAACAGTTTAAATAATAACAATAAACACACGATAAAACCTACAACGGCGGTGACGGTAAACTTACGGTACGTTTCCACAGCGAACGGACATAATTCGAGCTTTTTATTAGATTCAACAATGAAAAAAGACTGATACACGGGCGGGCGGGCGGGGTGGCCTTGCTCCGAGCCTAGCTAGCAAATACTAGTATATACTATATTTTAGTAGCAGACTAGCAGTACGAATGCATGCATGGTGGGTTGTGGATAGAGATGGAGCTAGCTGAGGCTGAGTGTGCCCATAATTTGGTGATGAGACGTAACGAGTGCGATTTGGCAGCAGAGCACTGCTATGCCTTAAATGGGAGGGGACAGTTGATCCGATCCTCATCTCATCAAAATACGTACACTAGTTTGCCACCAACTACCCACACCAATACTGCCAATGGATGATTGATGAAAGAGAATAATTTTTCCGTCTCGATTTGTTTGTTCCAATTCCACCAAAGTACTGCCGCTTAAGAAAAATCAATTCAAATGGAAAAGATTGTCTTTTTTTCTTAAACTTTGGTCTATATATATATCTTTTAGTAATACTTTTGTGAATCTTTATCAAGATGAATAGTGTGATCGATGTTAAAATTTGACCCAAATATAATAGTAAGAACTAAGAAAAATTAATCAAGTAGAATGCACTAAAAAGTCTCCAAAAAGTTCGGCCAAACGTGGCCTAACACCCACATTGGTTGGCGTTGCCGTCCACTCAATGTTTTTTGTCCACAGGTAATTCAACCTATTATCTAAAAATAACTGGAGTCTCTCGAGTCAGCTCGATGGATTGGACGGGGCCTATATATACTTCGGATCCTTTTGAGGTCATTTTCATTTTGACACTCCATATAGATTACATATTAGAACTCGTCAAGAACTCTTTTTTTTTTTTTTTTTAACATAACTCGTTAAGAACTTATCCCACATCAAAAATCAAATTGATCGTATATATTTTGATATCATTTCAAAAACTATTTATCTTGAAAAAAAAGAAAGAAATTGTAATACTGAATTTGAACCTTAATTATTTTCTTTCGAGACAAATGTGTTCCAAAAAGAAACCCATAACAAACGATGACCGATTAACGTAATTTTACAAGTGACTAATGTTTCGA
The DNA here is from genome assembly GCA_019656295.1 of Rhododendron mucronatum var. ripense. NCBI lineage: Eukaryota > Viridiplantae > Streptophyta > Magnoliopsida > Ericales > Ericaceae > Rhododendron > Rhododendron mucronatum. The sequence continues at coordinate 1,513,521 of BPLT01000026.1, forward strand.
TGAGTTTTATAATGTGATCGAAACAGCTCCGATTATCACAATGATCTCAGGAGGAATCCGCAATGGCCCGAAACTGGATCGTTCAGTCCATTCATCGAATGGACCGGAGATGGGAGCTTGAGGATCCTCATCCAGATTTTATCAGATTTCTGGTAAAGTTCATGCACTTGCATTATTTTTTTTCCACTGTAGGAAAGTGTGATTGACAAATCACTTTCCAATGTGAGAAAGCCAGGTTGTCGGTTTTTATGGAGCCATGCAAGTGGAAAATTTTTCAGTGCCGACTGCCGAGCGGATACCATATGGTGCCCGTTCACACATTTGAGCCATCCATTACGTGTTTGAACGGGACAGATTCAAAGAGAGAGAAAGTGTTGGGTGAGATGAGAGAGAGGATTTCAATCTGAGCCGTTCAAAAGTGTATTGGATGGCTCGAATGCGCCGAACAAATACCACGTAGGATAGACCCGCTCGGCACTTAAAAACCACTCCAACCATGCAAGTGTATCATCATCACTGCTCAAGTAAGCTGCTGCACACCAAACGAATTCAGCCCCCTTGGTTGTTGGAGTTGAATTAATATATGGCCCTAGCCAAATGGGAAAATTTATTCAAAAAGTCTGTCCGCACGCACATATATACTATCACATATAAATATTTTGCACATACGATCTTTGTGGGGTCCACTCTAGGTTTAAAAAAAATGATACGAATTGCTCGTTTTTATAAATGATTTTTTAAATGTTTCTGTAAAAATTTAGTTCTATTGGATATCGGTAAGGACATTTTAAGAAATCGTAGGTCAAAATTAACTGTGTGGTTCGCCTGACGAATTCTGAAAAATCAGGCCCCTATCAAAGACGAACAAAATACACAAAATGACGCGAATCTAAAAAAAATTAAAAAATTATGCGAATCTAACAAAAAATCAGAAAAGACGAACAAAACTCACAAAATGAAAAAGAGAAAAAATATCATTAAAGACGAATAAAATAGCAAACAACTTTGCCTTTTTTTTTTTGTGAGTCTAAAGTGTTGTCTTATATGAAGTTTTTTTAACATCAGCTTACGTTTTTACACTTTCTTGATTCCTCTAGTCGAAACGAATGATTAATCTCAAAGATTACAATAACAAGATTAACAAAAAGTTGCGAAAAAGTGTAAAACACAGAAAAAAATTTAGACAAAAAAGGATTACAAGAGTGTTCGTTAATCTTTGAATCAATATTTTTTTTTTGATCCGCAGAAGGGTGGGAGAAGGCAACTAGCGTAGCAACCCCCCTTGAGTGTGACCGTAGCAGCTTGCTGCTTGCCAATGGAATGTCCAGTTCGAGCCATAGCTACCGTTCAAGAGGACAGACCGTCACCATAGCACCACTTGACGCACAATTGGCATAAACTCCCTCTTCTCAATGGTCCAAAGACTCATCCACAGATGTGAGACCAAACCATCTGCTGGGACTTGAAACCATGTCTCCATCGAGGGGGGTAGTGAACCCTGCCAACTGGGCTACCACCTCTGTTTTGATCAAAAATAAAGAAGAACAAGAACAAGAAAAAGAAGAAGAGCAATGCAATGGCTTTAAGAAGGCTGGGCCGTACCTATATTGGGCCCGTGGATGGTTGGGCTATCTTAGGCTATCCAAGGAGATGGACGTTGCGCCATTCTTGATGAATCTTCAACCAAAGGCGCATGTCAGGTTAGATTGTCGAGATGAAATCTGAACCGGTTATTGTTGAAATGAACGGTCCGAATGGGAACAACAAATTCGTCTTAGTGGACAACATTGGGGTCCCCGAGTTCGTCATGTCAACCACGCGCACCACATATATAGGGTTTAGAATGACTAGACCTCGTGCCCCATTAAGAAGTCATCCCGGCTTTTGGCTCTAGCTTTTCATCGTCGCACTATATATACTTCCGCTCTCAAGTTCACACACTTGTAAATTTTAGCAGTTTCAGATATTTTTTGAGAAACGCTGCCTCGCTTCACATTTGCTCACGTGTATTATGTAATGTGACTTAAGTCGGGTACTGTCGGGGCTTGTTTCAGGAGATCGAGTACTCCAAGAAAATTACATACTCCTAAACACATATTTCTCCGAAAAGGTTTAAACCACCACACAGAGGAAGGCTCCAACGCCTCAAAACATAACTCCTATTACCTTTCTTCACAGGTGATTCTCTGCCAACATTGCCACTTATTTATAGCATATACTCAACTTACACACAGATTTGCACCTTCTAGCATGTTGGCGCAAATGCGTGCGCGCGTAAATTAGGTTTTCTCTTTCTCTATGCTCGCTCACCTATCAACTTCCATCATCACCTATCGAATCACTCTTCCCCCCCCTCCACCGCATCTCGTAGTGACATCAGAATTGTTGTTCAATGGGTCACACGATCTTACATGTGAAAAAAATGTGATGCCAGCCTCTGGTTATTAAAATTATACAACAAAAATATTGGTTTTTATATCATTTTAGTTTTCTCAATTCATAAAACCAATTCATAACTTGATTCTTTTTTGGGGTTTTAATAAATTAACTCCAATAAAGTAAGAAATTTCAGTCCACAGCGTGCACGCGCGACAAGTCTTAGTTGACCCATATATATTTCGTTTTACATATAATCCTATATAGCTTAATGGGAAACTTCATCAAGATACTAGAAATAGCGTAAAATTCTTGTCCGTATGATTACATTATTTACTTCCTCCGTCCTTTTATTAGAGCCCAATATTTTATTTCGGGTTGTCCCTTAATAATTATCCATTTTGTAAAGTAAGTGGAAAAAAGTGGGTACGTACTTTTTATTTTGCTCCTAGAAATATATTCATTTTAAAAAAATTAGTGGGTAAAATTATAGTGTAATAATGATGTCTCCATAATTAAGAGTATTTTTTTTTTGATAGGCAAAAGTAACATTTTATTAAAAGAAGGGGGAAGAGGAATCCAATCAAAAGTTTGAGTACATCCAATGGGAATAAAGCCCATAACACTTGCTTGACCGATTTTCTAGTCCTAAAATAATGGATTGCCTCAGGCGAAGACCGACGTAACACATTATCTGGTAAGTTTGGAGTCGAATCCACAAAGACGATGATGTGTGCTGACTAAAAATTCGGGTTGTTATTGATTAAACTGGCTCTTAGGTAGCCACCCCTTGGCGATTGATTGGGATTAACTTAAACGTAGAAATTGATTGTACTTTTCAAATAATTAAAAGGAGGTACAGTCGTAGGGTTCATAGCACTCACAACCAATTCCGAACTTATCTGCTCCGTTCGGTGTTCTTAAAAATATTTGATTGTAGAGAGAAAAAGCTACCCCGAAAGATGCGAACCTTTGTAGTCGCCGTTTATCCACGCGTAGCGGAGAATGAGTTTTGGACCCCCATTCTCCCGTTCACATGGGCTCCGACAATGCCCGGGTTCGTCTAACGAATGTTTTTTAATAACCTAAAATTGCTTTTGCATTATTATTCCAAAACAGGAGCAAAACGTGTCCGACTTGGCCACGGTGTGCTAATCATCCCGCGACCCTACCTTTACGACTACTCACTCAACATCAAATAAAAAACAAAAAAAAACCCTATATTGAAACATGCTTCCGAGTATGTAATAAACAAATGATATTAACTAATCAAGTACCAACAAACAATTTCAATGAAGAACGAAAATTAATACGAGTTATCAAAGTATGAGTAATCGAACAAAACTTCAAAAACTTGAAGAAAAAGAGCTCTGAAGAAACTAAACAATATTGGAACCAAAGAATGGCAGCCCCCGTTCCTTTTGATCTCGGCAGCCCCGTTCCTCTCCGTCCGTGGGAATGACCTCCCTTTTAGGAGGTTCTGTAGGCGAGTAATAATAACCCTCGTGGGCCGTGAATTAGGCTTAGGCCTAATTCCTTTTTCTTTTGTCCAAGACTTCAGTAAAAGGTCGCCTTTTGAAACCCACCGAGACATGCAACAGTAGGAGCAAAAATGATATGGCCCAATCCATGATTTAATTGGCTTTAACCTAGCATTCAAACACCTACAATACAAAAATCAACCATTAAAATACAAAGTAATAAAATAAATAGACTTAGCAATGATAAATTAAGGGACGAGTATGTGAATATTTACGCGTCTATCAACGCCTGAAGGCCTAAAAGCCCAAATAAAATTATGAAGCCCAAAACACCCCTAGAAAACCGAGCCCAAAGAAAACCCAAAACCCTAACCCTAACTAATGTACAATTTCCGCCACCTGCCATCCACCCACCGCCACAAACATCAGTCTGACCACCAACACACCACCAAGCCGCCTGAACCAGACAACCACCGAGCACCAAAACATCACCGGCCACCACTAGAGAATGGATCGATGATTATCGAAAGTGGAGGTAAAAGTGTAATGTGAACAATGTAATAATGATATTTCCTTAATAAATTGGACATTTAAAAAGGGACGAGGGTGTAAGAAATAGTAGTTGTATATTTGGTCTTAGTTATTTTGATAGAGAGTCTTGCAAATTTATAAGTATTCTAGAATATTTAGGTTCTTTGTAATATTCGCTTGCTCATAAAGAATATAATTAGTTTTAAATTTTATAGCTTCTTTTTTCTTTATTTCCTACGTGTAGGATTTCTTCTATTGTAGTTTGAGTTGTACGGAGTAAGCCTTAGAACAAGTTAGTTTTTTAATATAAATATTGAATGAGTCTAGAGAGAGTTTCTCTAGCCTCTCTTGTTTGTGATTGTCCAGGTTGCATGTTGTTCATTATAAATTCATACGCATCCTGCATTGAACCTTAGTTTCTGAAGATTGGCGAGGGTATCGGACAACTTGGAGTTCTATAGTAAAACAATGCACTACAGGAATGTAGCACTGCTCATCAAAAGGGCTTGTCAAGTAATTATCATTATAAATTCATAATTTAAACTTTTTATGCGAGTTCTCCAAACACTTTGCTGTTAAAAAAAAGAAAGTTGATCAAATATCCGTAGCCGCATGATTAGACAACATATGTCTGCAAAAAATAGATGGTTAGTTCGATTCAGAGAATGAACAGTAAAATAAATTTCTCTTGATTATTGTTTATAAAAGTCCAATTAAATTGTTTTGTTTTTCAAATGAACTGCTTGGCAAGCTTTATAAAAAATGATCGATTTGAATTATTGCTTATATTTGTTATTTTTTATCGGTCAAAGTTACCAGTAAAAAATAAAAAATATATCTAAATTATTGATTATCAAAGATGGACGATCTAAAAATTTGTCTTACAGAATGCCCCATAGATAGCGCCTTGCAGGATCCTGGATCCGTATTTGCCATACTACACGAACTCCAGGTCAACTTACCCATGGTTTGTCAAGAGGGGCCGCCACTGACACCATCCCAAACCAATTGAACACTTTCATTCTCTCATTTTATAAATATAAAAATAACGGAATATCAATTTTATAATGTCTCTTGCGTAGGTATAAATTATAATGTGTTGGTATATGAAATATATTCAAGGTTACATCGTCTGCACCAAATATAATTTGTTCAAAGTCATGCATGACGGAATATAAATAAAGTCAGAACCCTGCTATTGGTACTGAGGACCCCTTACCGATAGGGTACCGACGGGCACGCGGAGTCTACTTCAGGTTTCGCATGAATAATCCGAGTTGTTCAACAAGTTTTTTTTTTGTTTTTTGCTAATGGAAACACAGCCGGGTGTTTGGGAGTTTACTTTTTAGCTTTTCATTTTCAATTTTTTGACTTTTTGGTTTTTTGGATTATGGTTAGAATGTATTTTGTATCTGGTAAAGTGGTTGGATAATATGTGCAAAGAGTAGTATTTGAGAGATATGGAATGAAAATGCATTATGGGTTGGTTTTTACTATATTACCCCTGGTTATAAATAATGGTGTATAATGTGTATAAATAATGTTGTAATCAATTTTTTAAAATTTTTATCTTGAAATTGATTTATTTTTCATTAATTAAAAGATTCTAACTATTTTTAATTATGTTTTATTGTTTCAAGTATGTTTTGTTCTTACTTTTCTACAACAATGTTTTGACTTTTAAATTAAAATAACAATTAAGTTAAATCGAAATAATTGAAAAAAAACAAGAACACTTCAAACTATAGTATCAATCGAAATTCATTTCTTTTGCTGAAATTAGAAAACTAATAAGGTTTTTGCAATCAAAATACCTTCATTTCTTTCACTCTATGTTTTCCCAGAAACTTACCTCTAGAATTTTTCCATGGAATTTGTTAATTTTTTATTCTGCAATCTCTAAAGAGATACTTATGCTGTAGGAATTTTCCCTTATATGTAGCTCATGGCAGTGGCGTAGCCAGGAATGAAGACCTCTGGGGGCGTAACAAAAATACCACCTTTAAAAAAAAAAAACTATAACAAAATGATACAACAATACTACCAAAAACTAAGATATTCATCAACCCACATAAGAGTTAATAACTTGTCCACAAATACTAACAAAAACTACCGTAGTCATAAACAAAAGTTACTAAACTAAGGTTTTACAATAGACCTCGACGAGTTTTCATATTTTGAAAGCTTTGCATGATAGTTTCATTGTCAATGCTTTCACATATGTCTCTCTCTATATATGCAACCATGCTATCACTTGTCCATTCATCACCCATTCGGTTGCGCCATTGATTCTTCACATAATTCATAGCCGAAAATGCCCTCTCAACTGTAGCAGTCGCAACTGGTAAAGTTAAAGCCAAAACTAAAAGCAAATAGACCAATGGATAAGCTCGGTTTCTTCCGATCTCCACCATTTTCTGTGCAAGATCACTAATTCCATGCAAGCTTGAAAACTCAATGGTAGTGCGCATATCATCAATGTAATTATCAAGTTGATCATCAAGTATCATGAGGTCCATAGAGGAAAAATCTTGCGGATACAATTCACCCATATGGATCAATTTTTCCTTGATCAAAAGAAGAGAACAAGTTAGATGGATTCAGACATGCCACGCATAGAAGCAACTCCGTAGTCGATTCAGGGAAACGAGCATCAAGTTCAATAGCTTGCAAATCAATAATGGAGTTGAATATCTCAAAACGGAAATGATGTAAGTTTGTCACCTTATGAGCTTTGCGCCTCTTTCCCCCTCGAGGTACAAACAAATCATCCATATTGGGAACAACTATTTCATGCTTTTCACAAAAAGATGATGTAACATTCAATAGAGTGATCCACCCACTCTCCCTCATTGTTTGAAGCCGCCCTTTCGACAATTGAAGTAGAGCCATAGCATTAACAATATCTTGATCTTTCCTTTGGAGTGCTTGCGATAAGTCATTTGTAATTCCCAATATTGTTCTCATAAAATGAAGATACAAGATAAATTCAAAGGATTGCATTGACTCCAACAAAGAAGTTGCTTCTAATCTTTGTTCCAAGTATGTACCATCCTCCTCGACTATTTCAAGCACACCAATCACCGACGCAAACATACTCATTTACCTAACTAAAGAACTATAATGAGAGCTCCAACGTGTATCCCCCGGCCGCTTGAGACTAATTTCTTGGTTCAACCCTCGCCCACTTTCAATCTCTCCAAGATTAAGTGCTTTAAGAACTCTTTCCACTTCATTTTCCCTAAGAATGTCTCGCCGCTTGCATGATGCTCCAACAACGGTCCCAACTTTAGAGACTAACTGAAAGAGATATCCAATACGGTCATCTTTCTTTGCCACAGCTACAAGAGCTAATTGTAATTGGTGTGCAAAACAATGAACATAATGTGCAGAAGAATTCTCTTTTAGTATGAGTGCTTTGAGACCATTTATCTCACCTTGCATATTGCTAGCACCATCATAACCTTGCCCCCTCAATCTTCCAATACTCAATCCAAGTCTACAAAATAAATTATCCACAGCTTTCTTGAGCGACATAGCACTAGTATTAGGAACATGTTCAACACCTAAAAAGCGCTCAATCACATGGCCCTTCTTATCAACATACCGAATTGCAAGTGCCATTTGCTCCTTGATTGAATTGTCACGGGCTTCATCAACCAAAATAGCAAAAAGTGCATCACCAACATCTCTAACAATCACATTAACAGCTTCACGTGCAGCCACACACACAATGTCTTTTTGGATCTCAGGAGAAGTCAACTTATTATTTTGTGGAGCATTGGCCAATACAACAGCTTTAACATCTTGATTACGTTGAGCATGCCACTTTAAAAGTTCAAGAAAATTACCTTGATTACGTGAAAATTCAGACTCGTCATGTCCACGAAATGCAAGTCCTTGATTTAGAAGAAATCGAGCACAATCAATTGATGCATTCAACCGGGTTCGATAATCAATCCGAGCTTGTTCTGATTGATTCAAAACTATAGTCTCAATATGTTGCTTTTGGTTTAACAAATCTTCACATTTTCTCCAAGCTTGAGTATGTGCACTGTTGTGGCCCCCCACATGAGTACGTAGTCTATGTTTCTTTTTCCAATTTGAAAAGCCATTACCAACAAAAGATTCACCTCCCGCTTGATCGCCAATATCCGGCTTGAAAAGATAGCAATAAAGACAAAAAGCGGCATCTTTTGTAATGCTATATTCTAACCAATCAGGAAATTCTTTAAACCAAGCTGGAATAAAACGCCGCATCGTTTTCCCAAATGCTTTATTCGGAAAGTTATGGTTATGAGGCTGACAAGGACCTTTCTGTAGATATGCCCTACGGATTTGGTCTCGATCATTTGGATTGCAATCCATAATCGAAGGACGTAGCCCTGGATCCGCGGGAAGTTCTGTCAAATTGGGTTCCCCACGACTTCGTTTAGAAAGAGGAGGACTCTCATCTTGTTTTTGGTCTCGATCATTTGGATTGCAATCCATAATCGAAGGACATAACCCTGGATCCGCGGGAAGTTCTGTCAAATTAAAATCCACACAACTTCGTTTGGAAAGAGGAGAACTCTCATCTTGTTTTTGAGAATTACGGATTTCATCAGTTTTTGGCTTTGTTTTATAGTATCTCTCCATATCTGTAAACAAAAAATAGTATATAACACAATTAAACACATCCGGAAAAAAACAGAGGAGTCATTTTGATGCTAGTGGGCATTATTGATTTTTTTTTTTTTGCTAAGTAGTGTAGACTTATTTTATTCCCCTTGTTTTATATTATTCTATAGGTATATGTATATTATCTATCAGATTCACTCATTCACATTCACAGTTCACCTCCCGGCTCCCTAGGTCTAGGTTCCCTTGTAAGCTTGTTTTCTTCCCCCACAAGACCACCGACCATGATTCAGTCAAACAGATGAATCATCATCAACATACAATTCATACGATTATATGAACACATATTCATTGAAGAGGAAGGAGAAACAACACTAGTGTTTCGTGTAAAAGGAGGAGAAACAAAACGAGAAAAGAAAAATACCCAATTGTTCGACGATCTCCGGCGATCGGCGTTGGAGCTGGACCAGCTGGTCCGACGAGCTTCGACGATTGGTTCTCTGTTCCGGCTCTCCCTGAGTCCCTGGTGGTTTCAGTCGGTTTTTGGGAAACAGAGAGAAAGAGACGTGGGTAGGTGGACTTGTAAGGGGATAAAAAGTCAAAAAGGTGGCACTAAAAGGTCTGAGGAGCTAATATTTAAAAAAAAAAAAAAATTCCCGGAATTTTGCAACAGTGGGGGCACGTGCCCCCACTGGGCCCTTCTTAAATCCGCCGCTGGCTCATGGTATATGACACTTGGTAGGAAGCATGTGCTGATGTGCGCAGAGGGCATGGGTATTATGTACAAACGGAGAGGGCATGGCTGTCTTTTGTCCTGGCTGAAAAACGAAAATGGGAAAAGGAGAATGAGAAAAGCTTCGGGGATGTTTGGGAGCCTACTATTTGGCTTTTCATTTTCAGCTTCTTGGCTTTTTAGCTTTTTGGATTATGGTCGAAATGTGTTTTGAAGAATGGAGGAGTGTTTGGGAGATACGTGCAGAATGTATTTTGGAACTGTAGTAGTGTTTGGTAGATGAATGATGAAAATGAATTATGGATTGATTTTTTACCAAGTTGCCATTGGCCTTTATTATTGTTTTAACAGGTGTACAAATTTTGTTTTCTTTTTGTCTTTGGCCATTATTATTGTGTTAAAATATTTTTTCATAATATTTAATTTTTTTTATTTTTTAATTTTCATATGTGAGGGATAAGGAAGACATTCGATATTTTTTATTTGGTATTTTAGAATTTAAATAATAAGACCATGCTACAAGTAATATTTGAAATAAGAAATTCCACCACTTTAAGTTAACACCACACATACCTCATAATATAAAGAACAATAAAAAAAATACAAACCCTTAATATTAGCAAACAGATTAAAGTACCAGAAGCCAAAAAAAAAAAAAAAAACACAAACCAAGCCCAGTTTGAACTAAAGCAAAAAAAGAAAAGAAAATGGGAAATAAGTAAATTTGTCGTCTGGTGTTGGTGTCAACAGGTGAGGAAATAAGTGGATTAGAGGAGGGGGGCAAAACTGATAAATAAAGGGAGGAGAAGTGGGAATTTTGGTAATTGACCTGAAAATGGGAAAATGCAAAATGTGAAAAGCACATTTGGAGCAGATTTTGGGTTTTTGCTTCTAAAGTGAAAATCCATGAATCCATTCTCCTAGAATGAGTTCTCATAATGGATTGCCAAACACCCAAAATGCAAAAATAAGAATATATGCAAAAATGGGAAAATGGGGTTGCCAAACACCCCCGAAGGGATATGGACCTCTTTTTCACTTCTCTTCTCCATTCTTCAAATTAGAGAATCCATTCTCATGGAATGGATTTTGGAATTCTTAGCCAAACAGCTAAAACAGGAAAAAGAGAAACGAAAAATGGGAAAATGGGCCACCCAAACACCACCCTAAGTGCATATTAATGGTGATTGGACTGCTATAATTACACCAACAAAACATTCTTCCTACTGGGGTACGAGTCGTACGACGGTAGGTGAACATTAATTATTGTTTGTATTCTCTCCGTCTCATTTATTTTAGTCTTTTTTGATATTTGTATCGTTTTTTTAAGTTCTTATATATATATATATATATATATATATATATATCTCAATTTATAATATTTTTTACAATTTTGAAAACTTTGTATTATAAATATAATTAAGAACTGTTAAATAAGATTTATATTGCATATTTTTGAAAATTCATATTAAAAGATATAAAAGTTTATAGAACGATACAAATATCGAAAAAGTCCAAAAAAAAAAGGGGATGGAGGGAGTATAAAGGTACATTACCGTTTTACACTACATCTTATGTGGGGTCTATTTTGAGTCTTATAAAAATTCAGAAAAAAATCTATAAATTTTAAAATATCATTTTATGGAGTCCTGTAAAAAATTAGCTTCAACAGATATCAATAAGTATTAATTCTGGGGTTGTAGGGATGAAATTGACCTGGCTTGGGCCTCATATGAAATATTGTGTAACTATATAATGTATGTAGCATCTCTCTTATTGTTTTGAGTAAATGCCTTGATTATGACTTTTGAGGAGGAATTTGAGCCATGGATTTACAACTTTTTGAGGAGGAATTTGAGCCATGGATTTACAAAGATTGTGAAAAGTGTCGATTTCTTCCAAAAAAACAAAAAAGAACTACTCCATAATTCTTTTTCGTTTTTGGGTTACCAAGGTGTTTTGCGTGCACTTCCAATGGCTAATCTTGGAATTTTAAAGTTAATGATCAGGCGAGCCTCTGATGACTTCAAAGGGCTTGATAACATATTGAAGGTTTCCAATTCGATATCTCAAGAATGAGCAAACTTTTAAGTCTCAAGCTTGACTAAAAAAAAAACATTAAATTCGAGGGAACCTAAAAGAAGGCTTATGTTTCCGAATCACTTTTCCTATTAGGAGTTGAGAGCACTAACGTGAGTTGAGGACAATCCAGAGAGGTGTGCTCTTCTGTATGCGCCCACTGTTATAATCCGAGCCATGGATCCTTTTTGTCTCGATCGTTCAATTTGTTGTCCCCGTAAAAAGTTAGTTTGGTTGAACATTGGAGGCACTCACATGCACATAACACCTCTCTTTTTGAAGTTTAATAGTTTGATTTTAAGATTAAACCTCAAGTAAAATAATTTAATTTATTCACTTGAGCGCCACTATCCCGACAAGTTACATTTTGAAGAGCCGTGCTATTCATACAGATTTTTGTGCACAGATCGTGCACAAATTTCAATGTGAGGTTCACAGCGGGTCCCACACATATAATCCAAGCCATTCATTACATATGAAATATTTTTTCAAAGGTCCACGCGAAAAATCAGCTCAATCCAATACTTATAGAGGCTCGATACAATCATCTAACTTTTCATTCGGATTTGAGGATAATAAAAAGTTAGATGATTTGATCGAGCATCTATATGAATCGTATTGAATTGATTTTTTGCGGGGCATTTGAAAAATGTTTTACATTTAATGAGCAGTTTGAATCGTTTGTGTGGAATCCGTAATGAATCCCACGTAATGATTTGTGCATGCTATGTGTATGAAAAGTCTGTGTAAACAGACTTTTTGCATTTGATAAAGAATACAAAACCAATCCAAATAGAAAGTATGATTAGTAGAACAAAAAGCACATTGTTGCGAAAAATACAACAGAAAGTCTGTCCACACAGATATTACATGTATAGATTGTGCACAAATTTTTTTGTGGGACCCACCACAGATCCCACACAAACGATCCGAGCCGTTCATTGAATGTAAAATACTTTTTCAAGGGTCTCTAAGAAAAATCAGCTTAATACAATACTTATGGGTGCTCGATCCAATTATTTAACCTTTTATTTTCTTGAAATATCAATGAAAAGTTAGATAATTGGGTCGAAAACTCATATGTATCGGATTGAGCTGATTTTTCATAGGGACCATTGAAAAAGTATTTTACATTTATTGAACGGCTCGGATCATTGGTATGAGATCCATGGTGGGCCCCACACAAAAATTTGTGCACAATCTGTACATTTTTTGTCTGTGTGGGTAGACTGGTTCAAAATACAATACAGTCGGCAAATTTCAGTAAACAACTAGCAAATACCAGTGCTTGAAGGTACGGCGCAACACATTTTGAAGCCAATGAAAGCTACTGGTCCAATTTGAGCTTTGGATCTTTTCGGATAACTGTGTGCTACCATTGGCGTACTCAATGAGCTTATGCAAAAACTACCGCGCTAATTTTTTCAAAATGTGTAGAGTATTACAATTTTTTCAAAGCTACTGATCCAAAGCTCAAGCTAAAGCTCGACAATTTGGCATGTTTACCCTGAAGTTCCGCACCTGAAGTTCTGCTATGGTGTGATTTATGCCCAATGAAGGGATAAATCTGGGCATATATTAAGATTCAAAAACCGTTACTTGCTAGTTCTAGTTCGGTAAATGGTACACAGAAAAAATAAAAACCATCGAAACACCAATGAAAATATAAAATGGTACACATATTAGTTTGGCAAACCAGGAGATGCTCGGAAATTTGTTTGTAATGGTCAGACCGAATCAGTAAATTTTGCATTTTGCTAGAGCATCAGAAGAGTAGTTTGCATTGGGCCTCAATATTATTAGTTGTGGAGGACCGCCATATTATTCGGTTCATGTAACATCATTTAATTTAGCAACTTAAAAAAGAGATTATTCTGTCTCACAAAGCAGCTGTTTGCTACAAAGTCTAGAAAACCAAAAGAAGTGGTTCCAACTCATGTCATAGAAGCACAGAAAAAATTGTAAAACCTTTGGGCACAACAATTTCAAAACACAAAATCTAAAGAGTGAAGATACTGCAATCCCATAAAACTAAGCAGGCATGTTGTAAAAATACCAATACTGTATCTGCCTAGAAAACCAAACGAAGTGGTTCCAACTCATGTCATAGAAATGCATGTCACATAGCCTCCTATTTTGAGATATCAAGCGGTGGTTATGCAGTTGTGCCTTCAACTCTGACAATGAGCAAAGGGAAAATGCCGAATGATAAAAAGATAACGCTAACAATCAAATGATAAAAAAGATTACAACTGGTGGTTGCATGAATACCACCATCGGCTGAGGCACCATCATCCTTCTCAATCTCAACTGGTGGGAAGTGGGTCATTGGCATTTAGTTCATTACAATGGTAAAAAAGAATGAAATCAACACAATAGATTTAAAAGTACCTAAATTTTGAGTAAACACGTCAATCACTTACAATTTTTTGTACACATGCCTCTTATCATTATCTTCTCTGTCATTTTGATTTAAGGCTTTCTAGACATCAAATTTATAACAGGGGCTCCACTATTTTTAAACATATAGAAGAAGAATAGTATCGGGAGGGGCTCCACAATTTTTAAACACATAAAAGAAGAATAGAATAGGAAACACATAAAATAAAATAAAAAAAGACTTGGCAATAAAACGAACAATATTAATCAACCATTGAACGGGAAATAAAAGAATGGTAAGCCTTGTGTTCCCATTTGGGTTTCCTTATCAAACTAAAGATCTCATACGATGTACGGACCTTAAAATCTAAATCGATTATACTAACAACCTTACAACCAAGTACCAAAAAAGGAAAAGAACCAAATATTGTATTTGAATGCAACCATGTTTAATTTGCAGAAAAATCTATACGTGTGAATAATTCTTATTGCAAAAGAATAAAAATTGAGCAAGATATGTGCTCATAATAGACCATTTTCTACCAGTTTTGAAACCTACTTCGATGTGAAGAGACAAAAATAATTTAATCAAAATTAACTGCAACCAAAGCCAAAAAAAGAACAGAGCACCAAAGTATATTTCGAAGTCCCATGTAAATTGACAAATCATGAATAATAATGATTAAGAAGCCCCATGTAAATTATTGGGCATTCTTCCCAAAATCAAGAGACCCACATGTAAAAATGGAGTGGCGGTTCTTAACAAAATTAAGAGACCCACATCTAAAACCAAATAAATTGAGAAATCGTGAAAAAACATCTAGAGACCGCCCATGAAAAAAAAATCTAAGAACCACTCATCTCAATTCTTGCATCTTGGAAACAAACTTTGGTAGGATGGTGGTATTGAACTGAAGGAGGAGAGAGGGAGAGAGTAAAAAAGAATAGTAGTATACTTGTGAGAGGGAGAGAGTAAATTAGAAATTAAAGAAATGCTAACTATGCATGGAAAGGATATCACGTGCAATTTGAGGTTATATTGCAAAGGATATCACGTGCGTAGGTATATCCGTTATTTTGTCTACCATTTAAGGAATTATTATTTCACGTAGTAAATTAGAAATTAAAGAAATGCTAACTATGTATGGAAAGGATATCACATGCAATTTGAGGTTATATTGCAAAGGATATCATATACGTAGGTATATCCGTTATTTTGTTTACCATTTAAGGAATTATTATGTTCTAAGGGGCACTTTTTACTAAATGACCCACTTGAGGGTTAATGGGACAGGACAAATTTTTGGCTATTGCGGCACTTTCCAGTATACACCGTTTTGGTGAGTGAAAAAAGTAGTTAGTTTTTGGGTATTATTTTTTTTGGGGTGAGTGAAAAAAAAAATACTTTCAGTAAAATGTATTGAAATAGAAAACAAAACAAAACAAAAAGGAGAACAAATAGAAAGTGAAGAACATAACAGAGCCATACCTATGGAGAGAGAACTGTAAAATACGAAAGACGGGGAGAGAGAACTGGATTGACTGGGTTAGTGATGCCTTTTCCCTCTATAAAACAACTTTGAAAAACAAATAAAAGCCTTTTTTGTTAGAGTTATGCACGGGTAGAGGTTATTAGTTGATGTAGTTAATTTGGAAATGATTTTGGAAAAGTAGGAACACGTTATTGCATAAGGAACCTTATTTGCATAAGGAAATGATTTTCCTTATGTTGCTTTCCTTATGTCACTACCAAAAAATAAGTGTAGTGTAGAAACATTTTGGGAAATTTAGTGTAGAAATTCATTACTGAAAATAATAGTATTCAATCAAGTTTTCAAAAATCATGACCAAAAATTAGGGAGAGAGAGAGAGAGAGAGAGAGAGAGAGAGAGAGAGAGAGAGAGAGAGAGAAATTTCCCTTACCCGATTTGTCCACCCAAAATTATTCTCATAAATCGGTGGGATTATTTCGAAATTTTAGATAGATTGATTCATTTCAATACTGTAGACAGAAACTTCCGGACTATTAGTCGGATTGATTCATTTAAATTTCAAATTTGAAATTAGACAATAAAAGAAAGGAAACTTCCGGACTATTAGTCAGATTGATTCATTTAAATTAGACAATAATTCCATTTTTTACTGATTCCTCTAATTCTATATTAGGGAAACATTTAAGACTAAAAAAGGAATATAGAATGGAGGGCGGAGATTTATGCAAAAGGAGGAGATAAATCTGGACAGTTGGTTGTCTTTCGGATTCAAACACTTCCCTAACATATTATATAGATTCCATTAACGATCCAATGATAATACAGATTACATGAATAGAAACGAAACAAGTTAACAAACAAACCGAGTCCAGTACTCCGTATAGAGTATTTTTAAAATAGATTCACTGCCTCACCGTGGGTGTCGGAGGTAGTACTAGCGTCCGTCTCCACGATATGACAGTTAGATCGCGGTAATCAAAACACCTGCCGAAGACCGACTTATTGAACTGACATATACGTTCTTTCGATTGGCATGAGAGACCTCTGAATGCACCGATTTCATTCATCGAATTCGAAAGGAATTCCAACATACATAATACACCGTTGTGCCCTCAAATCACAGGAAACCCCAAGTCCTATTAGAAGTTCCTAACAAATATTTAAGGTGTTTCCTATGCACTTACTACATTGAAAGATCTAAATCTCACGTTGGCGACTCTAACTACTTCCTTGGCGAACTCTACATAAGCAGCCATCTCTCTCTTAGCCATGGCATCGGCCTCGAACCGTAGAAACGCCGGAATAAACAGCCACACACCGGTAACCACCACGAACCCGATCACCGCCGGTCCAGTGACAACCCCGGGCAGCCTGAATTTTCCATTTAACGCCCTTTTCACAGCGATTTCCGCAGCCAAACAGACCCCATGGATGAGAAAGAAGCACGTGACCTCAAACGTGGGTCTCAGTCGCCCCGCGTAGTAAAAGATCAACTCATGCATCAGGCCGGACACAAAGAACGCGGCTATGGTTGCGGGGAGTGGGGCCCACTTGAGCCCGATCGCACGGGCGGCGATAGACCGGACGGGAACATATACGGTCGGGTGCAGGATGCTGGATACCATGAGGTTCCATCTCTTGCCCCAAAAGTCTTGGAGGGAAGTAGCAAGGTAGGGCTCGTCAAACTGCGGCTCGAGCTCCAGCTGAGCCGCTGTTCGGACTGCGACCGCCACAATGACCAGCAACAATTCCAGGGCGATGTAAATGTGGAGGCCATAAAGGACCATAATTACCTTAGGGTGAATAGATTCTTTATATCTGTAGGCTTGTATGAGCATGGCTAAGAGTACAATTTTGGTACCATAGTTTAGGGGTGATTTATGGGAATTTTGGGAAGTTTGGGGAGATGGGTATTTTTGGTTTTGTGTATCTTGTGGTTTTGGAGAATTTGGTGGTGCTTGTACCTTGATGGGCAGGCAAGAGAAAAGGAGGAAGTAGGGCAGTGAGAGGGGTGGAGAGGAAGAGAGAGGGCCCTTGCCAAAGGCAAAGAGGAGGAGTTTGAAATTGGCAAGCCATGTTATGAAGAAAGCTGTGGTGGAACCAAGGTGGATGGTGGTGAGGTGGAGTGGAAGGTAGAGGAAAAGGAGGATGATTGGGAGGATGGTGCAGAATCTGGTTGTACCTCTGGGGATGAACTTGGATATGGTGTGGCAGTAGCAGAGAGATAGCAAGGCTGTGATCCAGACTGTTATGAAGTTTCTGATCTCTCTTTCCATTTCTTCTTCTTCTTCTTCTTCTTCTTCTTCTTCTTCTTCCTCTTCCTCTTTCTATTTTTTCTCAAACAAACTTGAAGAAATAGAATAACAGGGAGAGGAGCTTATTAAGGGATCAACCCTGGCCAAGGGGTTAGCCTGATACAAAGACGGAACCAGGATTTTACCTAAGCAGTGGCAAAATGTATTCTAAAAAAATGTAGTAGTGGCGAGACTATATAAGTTGGGCATAATTTTTTTTTTACATATAATAAATGCATTTTCTAAAATTCTTGTCGTGGCGGTCGCCGCGGTCGCCGCCACTAGACCCCCCCTATCCCATCCTTGGCCTGATAGTCTAAACTCTAGAGATTTAAGAGTTTGTTGCTTTTTTAGGCGTAATGTTTGAAACTCCACATATACTTGGTATTGGCTTAATTGCAAGAACACCCCCTAAACTATTACTTTTTGGCAACTTCACCCCCTTAGTTTAAATTCGAGCAACTTCACCCCCCTAACTACCAAATTTGAGCAACTACACCCCCTCCCCTATTTTCCGTTTAAAAAAATGGATGGAGACCAACAAAATTACGTAGGTACCCTTTTTTAAAAAAAATTACGTTGACAGGCCGTCGTCCGCGTGGTCGACCAGGCGGTCGTCCGGTGCCCTCTGGTTGACACACTTCTCTGGTCTGTCAGCCGGTTTGTCAACCTGTAGCTCAAAAATTCATCTAAATAAATCCGTTAAAGCATGTATTGAGCTCAATAAGTCTTTGTTAATATTAATCATTGAATCCAAGAGACTTTATGCTATTTTTCAAGGTCAAGAAAATATTTAGTCCGCGAAAGGACTTTTCGATAACTGGCTTTCGTGATGGTGTAGTTCGAAATTTTTACTCAAATATGGAGGTCAATAGGGAAACAAGGCACATTACCTCTACTATTGGCTCAAAAACAATAGTTGTGAACCCTGTTACAATAGCCACTTATCTAGACGAGTACCAACGCCCACCCGTCGAAGTTGTCACATTTCCAAGTCCGGCATGGTCTCACCCTCCTGATGAAATTAGGGATTGTTGGAAAAATATGCATTGATAATTTGTTGGAAAATTATATGCATTACTATTTATTATTTTGATGATTATATTGATGAAGTTTTTATTATTTGGCAAAAGAAAATCTTTTATCGCAAAGTCCTTTTTTGGACGACCAGAACCAACTGGCTAAGAGGCCGGATGACCAGCCGGCTAAGAAGCCGGACGACCAGCCGCTGGTCGACCACTTTGTCAACCGGACGTTTTTGTAAGGGCATTTTTGTACATTGATTTACTTTTCCATCCAATTTTGAAAATTTCCATCCAAATTCATAACAGAATTGGACGGAAAATGGGGGAGGGGGTGAAGTTGCTCGAATTTGGTAGTTAGGGGGGTGAAGTTGCTCAAATTTAAACTTAAGGGGGCGAAGTTGCCAAAAAGTGATAGTTTAGGACGTGTTCTTGCAATTAAGCCCTTGTTATTTCTTGTGTAAATGATCAGTTTATACGAAGCTTCGTCGTGATTTAAATAAGTCTCTGCCAATCAACGGTGATATCCCATGAAGTGTTTTTGATAGTGAATAAGTTTTTGATAGATTTGTAAGTAGAGTTACTGTAGCAAAAATAGTTTTTTGTTAACAATTTTTTTGTTAGCGAAAACGAAATAATAAATTGCTGAAACTTTTTTGTTAGGGAAAACGAGATGGTAAAATGTGTCAAAATTTTAATATTTTTTGTTAGTAGAAACGAAAAAAATGCATCAAAATTTTAATATTTTTTATTAATAAAAACGAGACCTGGATATCGGGAATAAGTTGGATGTGCGTAAGCTGTGCGGTATGGAAAAATTTGTTGAGGGAATTTATGGTGGAAAGTTAAAAGGTGGTTTTCTTGGTCGTTGGAGATCATTTTCAACTCTGGTAGGCAGCAGATTTGCCATGTTCTAGTGGACAATATCAAGGGTCAAGAAAAGGAAGAAATTAAAAGTATTAAAAGGACTTGAAAAGCACTAATTAACGAATTAATCTGGCAAAGGAATGCTTTAGAAGCGCATCTTTGTGGTGACATGTTTTTATTTACGGGGGTCTTGAATTGACCGGTCAAGTTATTTAATGAACTTAATTGAGGAGCTCGTGTAAAACATCTCGGGTGGTCTTATTTTATTTGTTGACCTCAGCATTTATAAAGAATTCATGCAATAATTTATTTTAAACAAATATTGATTATCTTTCGTTTTTGCTAAGTACTATCAAATATTGATATCAATCTAATTAAATCGTTTTCTTTTAGAAAAAAAAAAAAAGAGGAAAGAAAGAAAGATAGACGGTTTGACCGTTCATTTGTATAAAAACATGCAAATGTCATATAATGAGATGTTTACTGTTAGCCAGGTTTAAAAAAATAAATTTTGCTGGAGGGAATGATGTTGTGCATATTCGGACCGTCTCCCTTGACAATCAATGGTCCGAATTGATCAGTGTAGTGTGTAATATCTACCGTCCAATCGTTGATAGGCGTATAAATGCTTACATTAGCGCCCCTAATTTATCTTTGTTAAGTCCCATTTATATTATTATTTGAAGTTTAATGCTTAATTTGTGTATTGTAGGTATTTAGAGGATTTGGTGCAAGAAGTGTGAAATTAAAATATTATACGGTGATTGAGGTTGGTCCGTTTGAAGGTCAATACAGAGTCAAGAATTTTGCTATGAACTTAATCAGTCCATGGGCATGACTACATAGGATAATAATGGCAATTGGATCAATTGGGAATTACGTTGGCCAGTAGAAGCGTAGCCCACGGCTGGGAATTAGAATTAAAAAGGAGGAAAGAGTTTTTGGCTTAATACCTGAAGGCCTAAAAACCCAAATAAAATAATGAAGTCCAAAACACCCCAAGAAAATTCAGCCCAAAGAAAATCCAAAAACCCGAACCCTAACTACTGTACAATTTCTGCCACCTGCCATCCACCCGCTGCCACAAACATCAGTCTGACCACCAACACACTGCCGAGCCGCCTGAACCAGACAACCACCGAGCAGCAAAACGCCACCACCATTAGAGAACGGACCGGCGATTATAGAAAATGGAGGTAAAAGTATAATGTAAAAAGTGTAATAATGATGTTTTTTTTTAATAAATTGAACATTTAAAAAGGGACGAGGGTGTAAAAAATAGTAGTAGAATATTTGGTCTTAGTTATTCTGATAGAGAGTCTTGCAAATTTATAAGTAAGTATTAATTCTCGAATATTTAGGTTCTTTGTAGTATTCGCTTGCTCATAAAGAATATAATTAGTTTTAAATTTTATAGCTTCTTTTTTCTTTATTTTCGGAAATAAAGAAAAAAGAAGCTATAAAATTTAAAACTAAGTATTAATTCTATGTTTAGGATTTCTTTTACTCCCTCCGTCCCTTTTTAAGTGTCCTGCTTCGTAACTCCAACTTATTAAAAAGACATCATCATTATACCTTTCACATCAACTTTTTCCTCCACTTTCCCTACTTACCCATCATCATTACACTTTTACTCACTTACTTTTCAAAATGGAATCTACTTTTAGGGACAAAATAGACAATTCACCAACTTTTACCTACTAACTTTACAAAATGGACACTTATTAAGGGACAGCCAAAAATGGAATACCGGACTATAAATAAGGGACGGAGGGAGTATTATAGTTTGAGTTGTAACCCTTAGAGCAAGTTGGTTTTTTAATATAAACATTGAATGAGTTTAGAGAGAATTTCTCTTGTTTGTGATTGTCCTGGTTGCATGTTGTTCATTATAAATTCATACGTACGCATCCTGCATTGACCCTTAATTTCTGAAAATTGGTGAGGGCATCTGACAACTTGGAGTTCTATAGTAAAACAATGCACCACAGGAATGTAGTACAACTCATCAAAAGGGCTCGTCAAGAAATTATCATCATAAATTCATAATTTAAACCTTTTATGCGAGTTCTCCAGACACTTTGCTGTAAAAAAAAATGAAGTTGATCAAATATCTATAGCCGCATGATTAGACAACATATGTCTGCAAAAAATAGATGATTAGTTTGATTCAGAGAATGAACAATAAGACAAATTTCTCTTCATTATTGCTTATAAAAGTTCAATTAAATTGTTTTGTTTTTTCAAATGAAATGCTTGGCAAGCTTTATAAAAATGATCGATTTGAATTATTGCTTATATTTTTTATTTTTTATCAGTCAAAATTAATTATTACCGGTAAAAAATAACAAACATATCAGAATTATTGATTATCAAGATAGATGATCTAAATTTGCCTTGCAGAATGTCCCAAAGGAGTGGTTCAGATCCCGTCCAGTACAAGTTACGGTCCAGTCCCGTCCAGTTCGGCCTTTTGTGGGCCCTTTCCGGGCCCACAACAATGATTGGAACCGTTCACATTTTTGAGCTCGTCGAGACCAACGATCATACCAAAAATCACGTTGATCGGATACCGTTTGATATCATTTCAAAATGTATTAATGTTGTCTAAAAAAAGGTGTGAAACACAGGATTACAACCCTCCAACACATTTTTCCGAAACTTAATACATTTTGAAATGATACAAAACGGTATCCGATCAACGTGATTTTTGGTATGATCGTTGGTCTCAACGAGCTCTAAAATGTGAACGGTTCCGATCATTGTTGTGAGCCCAAAAAGGGTCCACAAAAGGCCTAACTGGACGGGACTAGACCGTAACTTGTACTGGACGGGATCTGACTTGGAGTGGCTTGCAGGATCCTGGATCCGTGTTTGATCCGTGTTTGCCATACTACACGAACTCCAGGTCAACATACCCATGGTTTGTCAAGTGGGGCCGCCACTGACACCATCCCAAACCAATTGTACACTTTCATTCTCTCATTTTATAAAAATAAAAAGAACGGAATATCAATTTTATAATGCCTCTTGCGTACGTGTAAATTATAATATGTTGGTATATGAAATATATTCAAGGTTACATAGTCTGTACCAAATATAATTTGTTCAAAGTCATGCATGACGGAATATAAATTAAGTTAGAACCCTGCTATTGGTACCGACAACCGCTATACTGATGGGGCATCGACAAACACGTGAAGTCTACTTCAGGTTCCGCACGAATAATCCGAATTGTTCAACAAGTTTTTTTCCGTTTTTTGCTAATGGAAACACAACCTGAGTACAAATTTTGCTATGGGTAATACAATTTATTACAGAATGTGTACTACATGCATAGGTGGAAGGAGGCCCACTCCAAAAATTTCAAAATGAACCAAAACACAACCCGAGAAATTTTAAAGAAAAAATAACCCAGCTTTTTAGGGAAAAAGTAACCCAACTTTTTATCCCAAATCCTCCAGAAGACCCACCCCAATGCCAAACTCCATTAACGCCCAACTTCATTGAAGCCGACAAAACCCCCAAAGCACTATTAATGGCGACCATGGACCTTCCCAATCTTACTCCTGAAAACCGATTTTTGTCTTCCACACCCTCTCTTTTAATTTCTACCCCCCATTCTCTCCATCTCTAACACAATTTCCAGAGACCACCGATTTAAGGTTGGTGGTTAAAATTAACTCTATAATGTTGTCTTGTTCATATCGTTAATGTGCTCTCTATATGTGTTGTTGACTATTACTGTTTTTTTTTTTTTTTTGGATCTTTTGGCTTCTTGTATTTTTTTGGTGAAAAAAAAAAAACGATGCCAGTTAGAGGGGATAGCGGTAGTTTCATGTGGTTAACAGAAATTGCCACTGTAACCAGTATTTGCACGATTTCAAAAGACAAGAAACTTACTTTGGCTTTTTGGTTCTATAAAAAGAATGTGGTCCCTTGCTTGTCTTTAATGAAATAAATAGGCTAAGAAAGGAATTGAATAATGAGGAAAATAGATCATTGATATTTGTAGTTGCATTGTCTGTAATGAATTGTTTATTCGTTCGTTCAGTGATTATTGAGATAAAAAAAAAAGAGAATTGTTTACGGTGATCGATCATGCTAAATATGATTTATCTGTCCTCCTGCTCATCCTAGTGGCTTAGTTATGGCTCTAACTGGCATAATCACATTTCTATTTCGAGTAATAAAAGAGTGACTAAGGAATACATTATCTGAATATTTAGTTAAGCATAACATTTGATATTGAGAATTGATTTCCACACTACCTTTTTATTCAAATGCACTCACATTTTTGTCTTTGTTTCATGAAAACATATATAACTATACTTACTTGTGTCTAAAATTGATATTTGCTTGTTTGTAGAAATGCGGGAATACATGAATCATCACTCGAATTTGATGGAGATGACAATGACACTATTTTGGGAGTGAGTTGTGACGATTATCCAATGGAGGAAATTCCAAATTTGGAGGATGTATGGGAACCTAAGGTTGGAATGTCCTTTGATTCAGAAGATGAAGCCCGTAAGTACTATGCTACTTATGCCAAAGCGCAAGGTTTTGTTGTGATTACTAGAAGCTCTAGGAAGCATGATGACGAACGAAAGGGGTATGTAACTTATTGTTGTCATAAGAGTGGAAAGGCGAGGACAAAAACACTCAACCCAATTAAAGCCCATCCAACAGAGAAAACAAAATGTAAAGCATCAATGAATATCTGTTTGCGTACCGACAAAAAGTGGATATTGAGTACAATTAAACTCAAGCATAATCATGAAATGTGCCCGAACAAAGCTTGGTATCTCAAGTTCTGTCGGGTCATTCCAAAACATACGAAAAGGATGATGGAATTCAATCGTTTAGCCGGAATAAAAATGACCCAAACTTTTAGCTCATGTGTGATTGAGGCTAAGGGGCTTGAGAATATGACATTTTTGGCAAAAGATGCAAGGAACTACATGGATCAGGTGAGATGCTCAGAACTCAAGGAAGGGGATGCCGAGGCAATGCATAAGTATTTTAAGAGGATGCAAGCAGACAATGGTAATTTTTATTATGCCATGGATGTAGACAAGGAAAATCACTTGTGTAACGTCTTTTGGGTTGATGCAAGGAGTAGGGAGGCATACAAAGAATTTGGTGATGTGGTTACATTTGACACCACTTACTTGGTTAACAAGTGGGATATGCCTTTTGCTCCATTTGTAGGTGTAAACCACCATGGCCAGTCAATCTTGTTAGGGTGTGGGTTAATATTCCGGGAGGACACTACTTCATTTGTATGGTTGTTTGAGACATGGCTTGCTTACATGTCCTGGTATTCTCCTAATGCCATCATCACCGACCAATGCGAGGCCATGCAAAATGCAATAAGTATCGTGTTTCCAAATGCGCGGCATCGTTGGTGTTTGTGGCATATCTTGAAAAGGGTACCTGAAAAGTTAAATACGTATGGGGCTTATGAATCGATTAAATCTAGTCTCCATAATGCTGTGTTTGATTCATTGTTTATTGGGAAATTTGAAGAAAATTGGAAGAAAATGATTCATACATATCAGTTAGGGGATAATCAGTGGCTAAGTGGCTTGTATGAGGAGAGGAACCGATGGGTGCCGGCGTTTGTGAAAGATATTTTTTGGGCGGGGATGTCAACAACCCAACGGAGCGAGAGCATGAATGCCTTCTTTGATGGCTACGTCCATTTCTAAGACCACATTGAAAGAATTTGTGGGGCACTATGATAATGCCTTGCGTAATAAGGTGCAAAAAGAAGAAGAGGAAGACGCACATTGTTTCAATGTACAAGAATATGTCTCCGTTTTAGTTTGAAAATCAATTTCAAGAAGCATACACAATTGGTAAATGCAACGATTTCTGAACTCAATGAGCTGGTAAGATTGCTTGCACCTTGATCTCTATGAAGACAACGGATGGTATTTGGGAATTTGATATAGAAGAAGACATCAAATGTGGTGAGACTGAATATATAAAAACTGCTACCTTCCATGTCCACTTTAATAAGGCATCAGTAGAAAGTAGTTGTAGTTGCTGGTTGTTCGAGTATAAGGGTATCGTGTGCAAGCATATCCTCATGGTTTGGATAAAAGAGGAGCTTAATCGAGTGCCAGAGAAATATGTTCTACGAAGATAGAGAAAAAATGTGAAGAGGAGTCACACAAATGTCATGATTAGTTATGTAAATGGGGAATGCAAGCCCGAATGGCGTCGCTTTGACATGATGATGACTGTTTTCCATGAGGCCGTTGATAATGCCACATATTCTGACGCCAAGAGTGCGAGGCTGGTGGCTAAGTTACGAGAAGCGAGAACAGAGAATGAAGTGTGTGATGATGAGTGTCTAATGCCACCAATGCCCATTGATGTGCAATATGGTTCTGTGAATCCCAAAGATAAACAAAAACCCATAGGCGATCCAAACAAACCTCGTTGAAGAGGGCGACCGCCAATAAATAGGAAACAACTAAGGATTGAGAAGATCATTAAGAAAATTCGGGAATCAAGCAATAAGATTTATTGTCGTCGAGTCAATGCAAAGAATAGATTGGTATACCTATTGATTTATTATCATTTCTTAATTGGATTAATCAAATAAGTTGCTTAATAACCACAGTTATTGTTTGTTTGGCTTTATGTACGAGTAGGCTTTGGTAAATGAAGGGAATGTTGGGGTTGCCACATAAGAGAGTGTGAATTTTGGTGTAAGTATGCATATATATTTTCTATGTTGTAAATGAAGGGTCTGGGGGTATATATATATGACATTTGGTTTTGTTTTTCAGATATCAAGTGGATCGCATATTGGTATGTGGAGCTATGACTTTAATGAGACTCCGATTAATTTGAAAAACTGAGGTATAAGACTTTGTATTTCCCTTATATTTAGCCAAGTATAATTTATATTTTGTTGGAATGAGGTTGGTTAACTCTAAATGCTATATTTACTGTAATTTTATTGATTCTTGAACCCTTGTACCTTGGTGTTTCAGGTTTTTTCAATTGGTGGTTAGATTTTTGAAACTGTTGGGTGCTGCATTTGGTGTTTGTTGCAGCTGTTTTGCTTGGTCGGAGTCAACAATATGTGGGACATCACTCTAAATTTATGCCTTTTTGTATTGTTCATTGGGATGCTCTGTAGATTTGTAGTTGTTACACTTTTAGTGTTCTTAAAAGCTGTCTATATCGTGTCCCATGTTTTGTGTCCTCAAAAGCTATCCATTTCCTTTTTTGCTTGTTGGTCTTGTAATGACCTTTGATGAGGTAGATGACATGGAGATTTATGTTTCAAGTTTACATCTTTGTTGAGACGCATTTATTTTTGTTCATAAATTACGCCAGTCTAACTGTTGTCGATGATAGATCAAATTATTTTTTTTTACTACTGAAAATGGACATAGAGTTGGTAGAATGTCAAAACGAATAAAAAAGGTAGGTTATGGAAAAATTTTGGCAAAATCTCCCCTGATTTTGGTTCTAGCCCGACGTCTCGCATCTCAGTCAGTACCGCAATAACAACAACAGGAACAACATTAGGTTACGAACAAGCCCACGCCAAATATTTCTCATTCCACATTACCATTCACAATCTCATTCATAGCCAAAATCCATTGTCATATTATTAATTAAAACCCACACCGGGCTGTTCTCATTACAATTATCAATTACATACAAAGTTAGATTTCACAAAACTAAAACTTTTGATACTACAACTTGATATTCCAACAAATTACAACAAATTGATCATTTCTTAGCCTTCGATTCAGTAACCTTTTGAGTTGATCTCAACAACCGTGCCCGATATTGGGGAGTTAACATCACTGGTGGTTGTTACACTTTTCATAGCTCCATAGCTGCTACCTTGTGCCACGGGGCTGCCAAGTTCTGACACTTCCACAAACGCCACTTCTCCGGGATGGTCCTTTATAATTTGGCCAAGGATTATAACCTTGAGAGCCAGCCAAAGGAAATAATGGAAAAAAAAAAAAGCCGAAACTAGCCAACCTATACTACGTTCACCACCTTACAACAAAGCCAAAAAAAAAAAAAAAAAACAACATTCATCATGGTGCCGGAGAAGTTGTTGCGGAAATCAATCTTAGGAAGCTGCTGCGACTGCCTGATTTGAGGTGAAATTGGACCCGAAAACCTGTGATAATGTGATGCATAGTACCAATCACCCCAACAGCATATATCAAGCAATCAACCGACAGTACCAACAACAAATTAATCATTTTTCACTGGAAATTAAGAAAAAGTAATAGTGCAATGCATAGTCCACTGACTGTAGAACTCTTTAATACTAGCTTTTCTTTCATGTAATCACATGATAGTCTTGCCATCATCGTAAGCCTGCAAATTCCCATCGTGTTACAAGGGTTCAATGCCGGAAAATAGAAAAACATTCTAAGTTCTTGGTCGTTGGCATAGTGAAAGAAGGCGCATAAAAAATGTAAATGATATTGTAAATAAGGTTTCTAAGAAATCCAAGGGCACCGACAAGGTTATAAATCAGTCCATAGAACAAGAAAGAGAAAAAAGCGTGCACAAGGACTGTAAGATAATCTCATCTGAAGGCAAGCACCATCATATTCTTGTGGATAATCAGAGGCCCTGTATCTCAATTGAAAATAGCATTAAGCTATGAAAATAGAATGGATACAATCCTCTATTGCCTTTCTAAAAAACTTATTTGTGCATAGTGAACTTTCTAAAAGATAAAGTCCAACAATCACATAAGAAGCTTATGAGTACAGGGGAAATAAATAATTTGGGGAAAACAGAGCAAGACCCAATTAATCCTCCAAATTTAAGCCCTAGAATAAGATTTAAAAAAAAAAAAAACTAGGGCAAACTGAATCTTTAACATGTACACATAGGCAATTAAGAAATCTACCTTCGTAGACAGGCAACCACAGTGAAAATAATATGGAAGAGTAACCTCTCTGACGACGGCGGCAACAAAGAAGGGTTGTCAGCGATTGTGTGTGTGTATATAATATATATATATATATATATATATATATAGAGAGAGAGAGAGAGAGAGAGAGAGAGAGAGAGACACACACACACACACACAATTTCCAGAGAAAGAATGGCTATCGGTCGGTGGCAACGCTGGTGGTGGATCGTCGTCAGTTGCGGTGGTGGCTCGTGGTCGATCCAGATGTTGTGGAGGTGCGTCGTTGTCTGTTGCTTCGGGGTTTCGTTGGCTTCAATGAAGTTTGGCGTCAATAAAGTTTGGTATTGGGGTGGGTCTTCTGGAGGACTTGGGATAAAAAGTTGGGTTTACTTTTTCTCTAAAAAGCTGGATTACTTTTTCTTTAAAATTTCCCGGGTTGTGTTTTGGTTCATTTTGAAAATTTTGAAGTGGACCCCCTTCCATCTAAGCATGTAGTACACCCTTTGTACAAAATTGTAGTACCTATAGCAAAATTGGCCCAAGTACATACTATTAATGGTGATTGCTGTTTTAGAGCACCATTTATTGGACTGCTATAATTACACCGACAAAACATTGATCCTACTGGGGTGCGAGTCGTACGACGGTAGGTGAACATTAATTATTGTTTGTATTCTCTTCGTCCCATTTTTTTTTTTTGTCTTTTTTGATATTTGTGTCATTTTTAAACTCTTATATATATATATATCTCAATTTATAATATTTTTCACAATTTAAAAAACTTTGTAGTATAAATCTAATCTAAAATTATTAAATAAGATCTATATTGCATATTTTTGGAGATTCATTTTAAAAAATATAAGAATTTATAGAACGATACAAATATCGATAAATTCTAAAGAAAATGGGATGGAGGGAGTATAAAGGTATATTACCGTTTTACACTACATAGTTACACTTCATTTTATGTGGGGTTTATTTTGGGACTCATAATAATTCAGAAAAATATCCTTAAATTTTAAAATATCATTTTATGGGGTCGTGTAAAAAATTAGCTCTAACGGATATCGATAAGTTTTAATTTCTGGAGTTGTAGGGATGAAATTGACCTAGAGTGGGTCTCACATAAAATATTGTGTAACTATTGAGGGCTTGTTTGATAATTTAAATTTAGCACTTAAAACTAAATCAATTAAGTAATAAGTGATTCAGTAGATTTAATAACGACATTATACATTGCTTAACAAATTAAGTGCTACTTAAAATGTAGGCTAAAATATTGAAAAAAAAAAAGTAACTTTGAGTTACTTAATTCTGACTGAATTCTTGTGTTCTTGCATTTAATCACCATACCAACACCACAACCACTCCCACTGTCATGTCCTTGATTTTCAACATAAATAAATAATACATTTTTAATAAAATAACCTCGCGTGTCGTACATATTAACCAAAAAGATTTTCTACCTGTTTAATTTACAAACAAGTCCCCCTGTTTAAAGAAATACAACATTAGTACCACGGCCCAAATTAACTGAAATACAGATATAAAATGTTCAGAATGTTATAAACATTGGTCAAAAGATAATTCAAGAGCAAATTAGTTAGAAAGTTATCTTTGGCCAAAAGTAAGTCTATTACAAAGATAATTATGTAACTAAAAGAAGTTAGCTTCCAAAATCTTCATGTCCAGCACAACAATTTCAAGCAATCTATCGCCCGGCATTAGAACCTGAAAAGAAGGATTTTGTTGAGTTACACTAACCCAGTAGAAAAATCTTTACCAAATTTATATGTAAACATGATGATAAGTGCAAATGGTGAGGACAAGGAAGTACAGCTCGATAGATGACAATTAATCAACTTGTAAATGAGCCTCTATCTAGATTGAATGCATAAGTCATAAAACACAAACAACCCAAACAATCCCAACTCGACTCGTTAACCCAAACTTCACCATCGGTATTTCCACCACTTGCGTTACCGTATAACACCATAAGGATTACAGTGTTACCACCACTTGCGTCACGGTGATCCTTAACGACTCGGGTTACCATATTACCACCACTTGCGTTACGAAACCCTCTAAGTCTCCGTATTACCACCACTTGCGTTACAGGACTTCCTAAACCAACTTCTGACCCGACCAATTATCTTCTCATACAATTTGCAAGCTAAGACTCTCCCATGATTACAATCTTAGCTAAAGCAACATGCATTATGCCAACGTCATCACAAATGCACCACAAACGATCACAAATACCAACAATCTATAGAATGCATGACTTTTCAATTAAGCAATTTCTTATCCGGTTCTTGCTAAAAGAAGACCAATGGAACGAGGATAGCGTCGACTAATCCAAGAAAGTCAATTAGACAAGCTTGAGATAGTTTAGGAGGTGTCCCAAATGGTTTAGAAGTGATCGGTGGTCAAGACAATCGACGGAGAGGCAATAGGTGCAAAACTAGAGTTAAGCTCCTAGTATCGATACGCACGAAATCTGTATCGATACAATACTCTCTGACCAGAAAGATAATCTTATAGTATCAATACAGCTCTTAATCTGTATCAATACCATGAGGCTTCAGGTAGTGATTTCAGCAAATTTTCAAGGCATGCTTAACAACCAAAATCTAACAACCCAAGGCACAAATCTATACCAAATCAACATATAAACATATAAAAGAGGTAAAAAAACCCCTACCTCACAACAATGGCCGAGATTCAAGCGATTTGAACGAACCTTAACCTCTTTGAACTTTGAAACTTCGATTCAAGTTTAACCCAAGGATCTCTAAGCTCAAGAACACTAATAGAAGGCTTAAGGGATCGGAGGTTGATCTTTGAGGGTTTTGCGAGATTGATTGAAGTTTTATGAGATAGAGCAAGTGAGAGAGTGAGCCGAGAAAGGGAGAGAGGAACGAATGAGAGAGAGAAAGAAAGAGAGAGAGAGAGAGAGAGAGAGAGAGAGAGAGAGAGAGAGAGATGGGGGAATATGATCTCCTACACACCACACACTCCCCTTTTATAACCCTAAATCTATTTATCACACTCACACTCCCTTAAGTCTCAATTCTTTCACTTCAATCCTCAATTCAATTTACCACAAATAATCCACATTTCTCAATTATGCATTTAATAAACATTTCAATAATTAAAATTTTACGAGTCTCTACACCCACCACCACCACTTCACCATCACCACCACCACCACCACCACTTCGCCACCATCAACACCACTCCACCACCACCACCACTCCGCCGCCACCACTACACCACCGCCACCACTTTACCACCACTCCTCCACCACCACCACCACTACTCCCCTATCACTCCATCACCACCACCACCATTACCGCAATGCCACCATCGCTACCACACCGTCGCCGTTGCCACCACCACAATGCCACCATTACACAACTATTACTCCACCGACACCACTCATTGTCACCATTACACCATCAGTCCACCGCCACCACCACCACCACTGCCGCTACCACTCCATCACCACCAACACACCACCACGACAATCACCATTCCACCATTATTATAAGTATATTGTGACTATTAGTAAATTAAGAGAGAATCGGAACTAAAATTAATTTTATCTTTTTTAATTCAATACTTAATATGTTTACCAAACAGCTTTTCAGCTTAAAAAAGAAAAACTTTCAACTTTCAGTACTTAATTTTTCAGTATTTAATTTCAGTTTTCAGTTTTATCAAACAGTAGTGTATGTAGCATCTCTTATTGTTTTGAGTAAATGCATTGATTATGACTTTTTGAGGAGGAATTTGAGCCATGGATTTACACAGATTGTAAAAGGTGTCAATTTCTTCCAAAAAAACCAAAAAAGAACTACTCCATAGTTCTTTTTCGTTTTCGGGTTACCAAGGTGTTTTTCGTGCACCTTCGATGGCTAATCTTGGAATTCTAAAGTTAACGGTCAGGCGAACCTCCGATGACTTCAAAGGGCTTAATAACACATTGATGGTTTCCAACTTGATATCTCAAGAGTGAGCAAACCTTTAAATCCCAATTCTTGACTACCAAAAAAATATTAAATTCGAGGAAACCTAAAGAAAGGCTTATGTTTCGGAACCACTTTTCCTATTTAGGAGTAGACAGTACCAATGTGAGTTGAGGACAATCCAGAGTGGTGTGCTCATCTGTATGCGCCCATTGTCATAATCCGAGCCATCGATCCTTTTTGTCTCGATCGTTCAATTTGTTGTCCCCGTAAAAAGTTAGTTTGGTTGAACATCGGAGGCACTCACGTGCACATAACACCT
Source organism: Rhododendron mucronatum var. ripense (assembly GCA_019656295.1). NCBI lineage: Eukaryota > Viridiplantae > Streptophyta > Magnoliopsida > Ericales > Ericaceae > Rhododendron > Rhododendron mucronatum. The sequence goes on from BPLT01000026.1 coordinate 1,546,612, forward strand.
CTTTTTTTTTTTTTTGAAGTTTAATAGTTTGATTTTAAGATTAAACTTCAAGCAAAATAATTTAATTTATTCACTTGAGGGCCAGCTATCCCGACAAGTTACATTTTGATGAGCCGTGCTATCCACATAGATTTTTGTGCACAGATTTAAATGTGGGGCTCATTGCGGGTCCCACACATATAATCTAAGCCGTTCATTAAATGCAAAACACTTTTCCAAAGACACACGCGAAAAATAATCTAAATCTAATACTTATAGAGGCTCGATACAATCATCTAACTTTTCATTCGGATTTCAGGATAATAAAAAGTTAGATGATTGGAATGAGCATATATATGTATCGGATTGAACTGATTTTTTGCGGGGCACTTGAACAATATTTTACATTTAATGAACAATTTGGATCGTTTGTGTGGGACTAATATTGAACCCCACATAATGATCTGCGCATAATATGTGTACGAAATTTAATGACCAATTTGAATCATTTGTGTGGAACCCGTATTGGACCTCACATAATGATTTGTGCATAATATGTGTGTGAAAATTTTGTGTAAGCAGACTTTCTTCATTTTGAAAACAAAAATGTTACTGGTACAGCAGCTGCATACAGATCCTCTTTGCGCCCTTCTCGGGTCCCGCAAAGATGATCGGAGCAGCTCATTTTGTTCAAAATACTTCGTTTAAGGTCCCTGTAAAAAATCACCACAATCCGATATCGAGAAAGGTGTTTAAGAATCATCCAACTTTGCTTAAAAATTTAGGCCCTTCCTGATATTGGATTGAGGTGAATTTTTACAAGGACCTTGAACGAAGTATTTTAAACAAAATGAGCGGCTCCGATTATCTTTGCGGGACCCGAAACGGGCGCAAAGGGGATCTGTACGCAGCCGCTGTACCAGTAGCACTTCTCTTTTGATAAAGAATACAAAACCAAGCCAAATAGAAAGTATGATTAGCAGAACAAAAAGCAAATTGTTGGGAAAAATACAATACAACCGGCAAATTTCAGGAAAAATGCCATTAACGATCCAATGATAATACAGATTACATGAATAGAAACGAAACAAGTTAACAAGCAAACCGAGTCCAGAACTCCGTATAGAGTATTTTTAAAATGGATTCGCCGCCTCACCGAGGGTGTCAGTGGTAGTACTGGCGTCCGTATCTACGATATAACAATTAGATCGCGGTAATTAGAACACCTGCCGAAGATCGACCGACTTATGGAACTAAATATATATGTTCTTTCGATTGCCATGAGAGATCCTCTGAATGCACCGATTTCATTTACCGAATTCGAAAGGAATTGCAACATACATAATACACCATGGTGCCCTCAAATCACAGGAAACCCCAAGTCCTAGTAGAAGTTCCTAACTATTTAAGGTGTTTCCTATGCACTTACTACATTGAAAGATCTAAATCTCACGTTGGCGACTCTAACTACTTCCTTGGCGAACTCAACATAAGCAGCCATCTCTCTCTTAGCCATGACATCGGCCTCGAACCGTAGAAACGCCGGAATAAACAGCCACACACCGGTAACCACCACGAACCCAATCACCGCCGGTCCAGTGACAACCCCGGGCAGCCTGAATTTTCTATTTAACGCCCTTTTCACTGCGATTTCCGTAGCCAAACAGACCCCATGGATGAGAAAGAAGCACGTGACCTCCAACGTGGGTCTCAGTCGCCCCGCGTAGTAAAAGATCAACTCATGCATCAGGCCGGACACAAAGAACGCGGCTATGGTTGCGGGGAGTGGGGCCCACTTGCGCCCAATCGCACGGGAGGAGATAGACCGGACGGGAACGTATACGGTCGGGTGCAGGATGCTGGATACCATGAGGTTCCATCTCTTGCCCCAAAAGTCTTGGAGGGAAGTAGCAAGGTAGGGCTCGTCGAACTGCGGCTCGAGCTCCAGCTGAGCCGCAGTTCGGACCGCGGCCGCCACAATGACCAGCAACAATTCCAGGGAGATGTAAATGTGGAGGCCATAAAGGACCATAATTACCTTAGGGTGAATAGATTCTTTATATCTGTAGGCTTGTATGAGCATGGCTAAGAGTACAATTTTGGTACCATAGTTTAGGGGTGATTTATGGGAAGTTTGGGGAGATGGGTATTTTTGGTTTTGTGTATCTTGTGGTTTTGGAGAATTTGGTGGTGCTTGGTGGTGTTGTACCTTGATGGGCAGGCAAGAGAAAAGGAGGAAGTAGGGCAGTGAGAGGGGTGGAGTGGAAGAGAGAGGGCCCTTTCCAAAGGCAAAGAGGAGGAGTTTGAAATTGGCAAGCCATGTTATGAAGAAGGCTGTAGTGGAACCAAGGTGGATGGTGGTGAGGTGGAGTGGAAGGTAGAGGAAAAGGAGGATGATTGGGAGGATGGTGCAGAATCTGGTTGTACCTCTGGGGATGAACTTGGAAATGGTGTGGCAGTAGCAAAGAGATAGCAAGGCTGTGATCCAGACTGCTATGAAGTTTCTGATCTCTCCTTCCATTTCTTCGTCGTCTTCTTCTTCTTCTTCTTCTTCTTCTTCTTCTTCTTCCTCTTTTTATTTTTCTCAAACAAACTTGAAGAAATAGAATAACAGGGAGAGGAGCTTATTAAGGGATCAACCCGGCCAAGGGGTTAGCCTGATAGTCTGAGACTCTAAAATTTTTAGAGTTTGTTGCTTTTTTAGGTGTACGTTTTGATCGAAACTTCCTATACACTTGTTATTGATTCTTGTGTAAATGATCAGTTTATACGAAGCTTCGTCCTGATTTAAATAAGGCTCTGCCAATCAACATTGATATTCGATGAGATGTTTTCGGTAGTAAATAAATTTTTGATAGGTTTGTGAGTATAGTTATTGCAGCAAAAATAGTTTTTTGTTTGACAATTTTTTTGTTAGCGAAAACAAAATGATAAAATGCTCAAACTTTTTTGTAAGTGAAAACGAGAAGGTAAAATGTGTCAAATTTTTAGCATTTTTTGTTAGTAGAAATGGGACCAGAGCATCGGAAATAAGTTGGGTGTGCGTGAGCTGTGCCGTAAGGAAAAGTTTGTGGAGGAATTTATGGTGGAAAGTTAAAAGGTGGTTTTCTTGGTCGTTGGAGATCAATTTCAACTCTGGCGGGCAGCAGATTTGCCATGTTCGAGCGGACAATAATCAACGGTCAGGAAAAGGAAGAAAAGTTTTAAAAGCACTTGAAAAGCACTAATCAACGAATTAATCTGGCAAAGGAATGTTTTAGAAGCACATCTAGCTTGGCGGTGACATGTTTTTTATTTATGGGGGTCTTGAATTGACCGGTCAAGTTATTTAATGAACTTAATTGAGGAGCTCGTGTAAAACATCACCTTGTTGACCTCAGCATTTATAAAGAATTCATGCAATAATTTATTTTAAACAAATATTGATAATCTTTTTTTTTTTTTTTTTTTTTGCTAACTGCTATCAAATATTGATATCAATCTAATTAAATCGTTTTCTTTAAGGAAAAAAAGAAGAAGAAGAAAGATAGACGGTTTGACTGTTCATTGTATAAAAAACATGCAAATGCATGTCATATAATGAGATGTTTACTGTTAGCCAGGTTTAAAAAAATAAATTTTGCTTGAGGGGACGGTGTTGTGCATATTTGGACCGTCTCCCTGGGCAATTAATGATCCGGATTGATTGGTGTTGTGCGTAATATCTACCGTCCAATTGTCTTGACAATTCTAACGATCGATTACCGAGACAGACGGTCCGAATGTGCACAACAGAGTGCTCCAGTCCACTCAGAGGCCCTCAAGTTCGTTTAAATCCACATTTCAAGAACTTAATAAATAAGCCATATTCTCTTATTATAGATGGATTTTTTTTCATTTGTTTATACTCCATCCGTCCCATTTTCTTTGGACTTTTTCGATATTCATGTCGTTCTTTAACCTCATAAATCTTTCAATATGTATTTCCAAAAATATGCAATATGAATCTTATTTGATAGTTCTCGATTAGATCTATAATACAAAATTTTCAAAATTATGAAAAATATTTTAAATTGGGAGATATAAGTGTTTGAAGAACGACACAAATACGGAATATCGAAAAAGACCAAAGAAAATGGGACGGTCTGAGAGTATTTACGTGCGGACGGAGAACGGCATATGGAATAAATTGTTTTCTTATATACACGTGAATATTGAAACCTATTTGCTTCATAATTCCCTTGGTAAAACAAGGCGGTTCTTGAGGACCTTGACTCCTTGTCGTAGTTCAAAGTCATTACCATACATTTTAGATTTCCAAGGCAATGTGCTAGGGAAAATGACAATCTTTCAAAAATAAATAAATAAATAAAATTACGCAGTCTCTAAGTATAATAATATGAGAGTAATAATTTTGAAACGAAAAAAATAAGATTACGTTAGTAACGGAGAACTTCTGTTTTTGTACTTCTTCGTAGGGGTAAAATCGGTTCAATTTGGTCAGGGATTTCGGGCCTGACAAACCGAATCGATCAGTTTGCGTCTACAAAGGATGGAAACCGTTTCCAGTCAAAAGATTCGGTGGCATGGACCACAAATCGGTTCGGGGTGGTTCGGTTTGGCCGGTTATTTTCTGATTTTTCGAGTCAAGCTTCAAGACTTCTAAAATGTCCATACCCCTATCTAAAACTAGTAAAATTATTAAAATATCAGTCCCATATGTATATATTATGGTTCACGTGGCCGTTCGGTTCTGTTCGACAGTATTTTCAGGTACCCGAGAGACTTAACAGAAAATTACTTTTTACGCTTCAAAAATTGAAACCCAATAATTAACTCGGTCCATAATTTGTTTTGTGTGTAAATACTCTGTCCAAGTCGCAGTGTATGGTACGTTAAAATTTTTGTGGTCCTTCTTAGCAAAGTTTTCTATGATCTACAAAGTTAGTCCTATTACTCTATGGACTATGGAAGAGGATTCTCTCTCATAGGAGAGAAAAAAAAAAATCTAGATTGTCCAATTCTTCCCTTCTGAAGTCTTCCTCAAGCTAATTTCAACGATCGAAATCACTCATTTTTGTGAGATTTTTGAGAAGTTCAAATATGCCGAACTTTAAGTTCGGATACCGACTACCGCGTTTGTCATATACATTCATCTTAGGAAAAAACAGACTAACAAACCGAATCTAAATTCATCTATTTTAACATAAATATGGTGCAGCCGTGAGTTTTCGATACTTGATCAACGTGATTTTTCAACGCGGTTAGATTTCTTCATAAACTCTACGAAATGAATAATACCAATCATTCGAGTGAGTTTTTTTAAAAGACCCGAAAAGAGCAACACTGGAAGGTTCAGTTTTTGTCCAACGCTATATCGAGAATCGCTTTTCTTCGTTTACAAAGATGCCCATCTAGATGATCGGCGTTTCTGGACTAGACATTAATGCGATTTGAGAGAGTAGGCCATAGTAGAATTTGGGCCTAACTTTTCCCCCTCATTACTAGCTTTGGCCCGAGCATCACGTGATGCTCCAAAGGCCCTCACCACAACACACTCACACGGGTGTGGGACTTAAAAAAAAAAGGACTTATTTTCTGAACTAAAGGTGATGTATTGTGTGAGAATGACCTGTCTCGTAAAGTAAAAAATAAGAACCCTAATTAGCGGAACGGAGACTTAAGTCTCAGACTCTGCGTGAATGCATGTGGTAGAGACTTTTGGAGCATCACGTGACGGTACTCCGATGATAATTAATAATTTCTCCTTTGGGTCCTCCGAAACAAAGAGGAAGACTGGAAATTGATGGCTGTGGACCGGGTGTGAGGTGCCTTGGATGGATTTGCTTTTTCCAACAATATATTGGTCCCTCTTTGTTTTTCTTTCTACTTTCTGCTGCTTTTTTGTTTTTATGTATTGACAAATTACCTTGTTAGATCATCAATGAAAACAGAAAAGTTAATTATTTCTTTCTTAGCATGCGCAACAACGTTAGCTACGTACTAAGGTAGAGTCTATGTCACGTACTTAAGTGGACATGGGGGAATAATTTAGTCGTTTCAGAGAAATACGATCACGTAGCGGGCCTAATTGATACTTTCTCCGTGGCACAATTTTAATTCACTATTTTTGTTTTGGGAAATGATATTGCTACACCTTTTTTTTGATAATGTCACACCCTGCAAGTGTATTTTTTGGTGCAAAAATACACTTGCAGGGTGTGGCAAAATCACTACCCTTTGTTTTTAGGTGTTTTAAAATTTAAGTCCACTTTTGGCCATTCATCAGTTAAAGTTTTTGATCTACCCTTCCTCTTTTGACATGATTAAAGTTTTCTAGATCTCCATACTCAGAATACATGGCAATTTTGGCAATTTGTACGTTTCAAATTGTATGATGGTGGAGTCCAATGTGAGGTCAAGAATTTGTGTTGGTTGTCTCTTCTTGTTTTTGTTGCTGTCGTTCAAGTTGGTAGCTTTGCTTTAATTGTAGGTTGTTTAATTTTGGAGTAACCTTGTCGGCAGCCTCATAAAATATAATTTTGTCACAATAGATCCGAAATATTTTCTCTCATTTTTCTTGGGAAAAATACATGCCGAAATCATATCTGCCCTACTCTGATCAACAAGATTTTTGGTATGACCATTGCTGTCGAAGAGATCTAAAAAGTGAACGACTTCGATTCATTTTTGGTATTCCCTTGTTGTGATGCAGACGCTAGAAAATACTATGGAACATGCTTGACATCATCAAATCCTAATTACAATGGACCCAATAGAATTTATATCAGTCATGCTACTTCCACAAACATTTTACACATATCTTACACATACACTTTTATGAGGTCAACTTCGGGTCCCATTAATATGATCCGAATCGCTCATTATTTTTAAAATAATGTTTTAAGAGTTTCTGCAAAAAATCAACTCAATAGGATATCGGTAAGGGCTTTTTCAGAAATCGCAGTGCGAAACAGATATCCTATCGATTTCTGAAAAAGCCCTTACCGATATCCTATCGAATTGATTTTTTGCCAAAACTCTTAAAACATTATTTTAAAAATAATGAGCGGTTCAGATCATATTGGTGGGACCCGAGGTGGACGTCATAAAAGTGTATGTGCAAGATATGTGTAAAAATGTATGTGTCCTGTGGGTGGAGGTGGTGGCTGTGGGCGGTTGTTGCCGGAGTTATGGTTCTCGACGATCGTGTCTTCTCCAGATCGTTTATGGGGGCAAAGTAGCGGTTTCTCGGCGGTCATTTCATGGGGTTTCCAGTCGGCGACGGGAGCGGCATCGGTACGATTTTCTCATTCCTCCTTCTCTTTCTTCCTCCTCTCGTTTTTGCTGGCCCCCTCCCCTGCGGATCTATATTATTTCGTTACTGTACCTGCTATTGGTTGTGCTGCCGTCTTTCGGCCGAGTAATTTATACTCTGAATGATTTCTGACTGGTTTGTTCCTAGACAACCGGAGTTGTAGCCTAACGGCATGGAGATCTCCTGGAGTATCGAAGCTTGGTTGACGTTGCCTCCCCCTGTGTTTCACTGTTGGGTGGCGCGGTATTCGCCTAACGGCTTTGGTTGAGGCTCGCGTCCAGTTCTTTGGGTTGCATCTGGTTTCTGATCATCGGCATGGGTTGGCTTGTGGTGGCCATGGTGGGCTGGAGGTTGTTGGAACTGGTAATGCTGGTGGTCAACTGGCGGAGTGTGGTGGTGCGGCCGATTTCTGGTATACTTTTGAAATTGTATAGATTTTTAGGGTTAGGTTTTGGGCTTCTTTGGGTGTGTTCTTAATTGTAATATTTGGGCTTTTTAGGCCATATGGAGTGTGCTTTAACGTTGTATCTGGGCTTTTAGGCCCTTAGGTGTTGAGGGCTTTATTTTTCTTGGTTGTATTTCCAACTTTTGGTTGGAATCCCTTTCCCCTAACCCCTTTAATAAAATTTAACTTTGCCGATAAAAAAAAAGGTATGTGTCCTTAGATTTATTGGAATTTTTAGAGCCTATAAAGGCTATTTTCACACCTTTGCAGCTTTTCACAAGTTACATAGGAACAATGTGATCAATTGTAATTAGGATTTGATGATGTCAAACAGATTCTGTGAAATTTTCTAGCGGTTATATCGTAACGGGGGTAATTTGTTATGCAACAGGGGAAAACTTATAATTTACAAAACATGAGGGGGCAATCTAAAATTTTTTGAAATTTTGGGTTGATTTTGGTAATTTACCTTTTTGAATTTGTTAAGGAAAAGAAGATTGAAATACTTTATGCGTTTGGATGAAAAATCCATTACAATGGAGTAAATGATATACTTTTCACATAATCAACGATTTCTTCATCTCCTTTTAATTTTATAACCGGATATTCAGGTCACCATGCGCACACCTCGACTAATCTCGGATTTTTGAAGTTCACAATAATCCTCTAGGGGTTCTAAAGTTTGCAATGTTCGGCCTCTATAAGATTCAAACATACGAACTCATGAAAGACAAACAATTACTACTTTCTTATATCCACTTGCAAAGAAACATGCAAGCTCATGGAGGATAAACAAGTATTGCTTTCTTATATTAACTTGGCCAAATTAAACCCTTGAATTAGGGATTTTTTCTTGCTTCCCTAACATTTCTCCGAAGTTTTCATATATATTACCTATTTTTTTCTTCCCCATATATGGAGAAATTTTTAGGTGCCAGGTGGGTAATATGTGGTGCTCGCTCCGCGCATTGGGCCATCCGTTTTGATTTTAAACGTCTTAAATTTGGAGAGAGAAAGAGTGGGTGGGGTGAGAACAGAGAGAGAGTTTCAATCTTGACCATCTAACACACTTTTAAACAACCCGAGTGTGCTGAGCAAGCACCACGTGGGCACAACCACATGGGCCTGGGCCTAAAGGAATCAAAAACAGAACATTACGACAATGGACTTCAAGTTGCAGACTATCAGTGTAGCTTTCGAACTGGAGAATAAGAAGAAGAAATGGACAGTACAAGTACATATTGAACATGTATTCATATCCAGGGAAAAGAAAATATCCCCTTGATTTTCTTGGTTACCTTAGCTGAATTCTGGCCTTAGCTTTTCTAAACATTGGCTCCGCTTGAAAAACTTTAGCGAGAACTTCATCATATTTTGGGATCCGTTTATTTGACCAGATATGAGTATCAATTGGACAAAAGAGTTACGTATTTAGTTTATGCGATTCACATGACATCATCAAATGATACAAGTCTTGGATAAGATTCTACAACACACTAGAACGCCCTTGTGACGATCCTTTACTGGGACAGCATCTAGGGCTCCTCGAATGCATTCTTGGAATTCATTTTCTGATTAGGGAAAATTCAGCCAACAAATACGCTTACCTCCCCATGGTTCTAGAAATTACTCACCTCGATCTCTTACTTTACAAACTATTATGCAGATAGCCCCCTTCTGTTAAATTTGGCCTAACTGTGTTAACTTTGATAAATAAAACACCGTGATACCATTGGTACAAATAGTTTTAATATATGTATTGGTCTCCCTTGCTTTACATTTAAATATATTGTCACACAATTAACATGATACTATTATTTTTAATGCTAAATTAAAAAACCAATACAAAAAAATTCGATTTTTCTAATGGCATAACGGTCTTTTACACATCAAAATACTATTTAAGACTGAATAATTTTGCTCTAGCCTACCGGTGTTAATTTTGACGCGTAAAAGATTGTTATACCCTTAGAAATATCTTAAATTAAATAACCGACAATTACTCATCAAAGCCAGAAACCTAGGGGAGACCATTATACCCAGGAGCGGGGGCGCTGCTGTCCCCTTGGGGCAGCAGCTTGCTGCTGTGCCTTGATTCTGGGTCCGCTTCGGTCTCGCTTTGATGATCAGAAGCGCTCACTTCGTACAGCTCGTCGAGTAAAACAACTATGCAAAAAATCAGCTTAATTGTATATCATTAAGTACTTGATCGGAACCCATATAACTCTTGGTCCATGGACTACAGTGAATTTGATCCAGTATTTCGGATCCATTATTTTCAATATAAAATTTTGAAAAAAAAACTTTTGCTTCTTCCTGGATTTTCTCAAAGAATATTGATAGCAATTGGAGAAGTAGAGAGCAAGGGAGAGGTAGGACTTCGTAAAGGAATTAATCAATGGAGGAAAGTGACAGGTTGTTTCTTCACTTTCTTGGGCGGTTGTGCTCAGATTTTCAATTCAGGCAGGGTGGGGCTTCTTTAATATTTTAAGGAATCTATGGAAGAAATATGGGACGGCTAATTAAAACTAGTATGATTTTAACCTTAAGCTATCCATTTGATTAAAATAAGACTCTCTTTGTTTGCTTGTCTATCTAAGTCCAACCAAGCTCATTTTTCAGATGCATTTTTCCTTTCGCATTGTTTACGAAATGAACCATTTAGATTACTTTTTTTAAACTCCCTTACAAAATATAGTTTGGAATGGGCGTGAGAGATGAGCATAAATATATGCACAAGAATCTTTGTGATTATACTATAATTACATGGTATTTGATTCGTTTTATATAAATGTAATGTACGTGTCCAAAGAGAATATCATACGTACGTATCACAGTTGTCTACTGTGTGTATATTGCAAATCTTTAAACCTATTTGCTTTTCATATTACTTTGAAAAATAACAAGAGGGCAGTTAGTTTAGTGTTGGGGTGCCAAACAAGGAGTCTGGCTCCTCTCCAGTTCTTATGGATTTGAAGGATCCTCCAAGTCTACATTCAAAGGTCATGCATAATTCATTAACCCAAACTGTTTTTTCCGGCCCAAATTTTAACTCAAGTGGTCTTTACCGGCACCCAATTAGCTAACAGTACCTATTATCTTCTCTCCGCCAACCATTCTTCTAATGTTTTACACATCATCGTGTTTTCTTATTTTTCGAACAAAACATATCATCTTTGCAGTAGATCGACCGTTGCTAACTTGCTATTGATGCAGGGAAAGAAACTTGGCAGGAGAGATGAAGAGCCAAAGAAGGATGAGCGCCTTCTTGGATCAAAAGTGTAAAAACTAGGGCCCCATTCATGTTTTTAGTCCCCAAGATATTAAGTTCAAAAATCAAAAAATATTTTTTGGGTACCCATGAGTATGTTCATAAGGAAAATTAGGGTCCATGTTTCGAAATTCGTCTTTTGCCCTCAAAATATTAGGCCATCACTAACATCATCTTGGATCAAAAGCGAGGCATCGCATTAAACTTTCTTAGCTAGTTAGGATTCCTCATAAATTCAACTTCTTCAGGATCCATCCATGTTTGTGCTTGAGATTTTTCAGGGTTCTAATTAGGTAATTGGGGTATCCGTACAGGAGACCACCTAAGTGAAAATTCGAGCTAGAAAAATAGTTTAGTTTATGGAATACTAATCTTCACCTTTGGATGTGGAATAGGAGAATCCTCCAATTTCATTGGGATTGTAGAGAAGTCGGACTCATCAAAGAGTAATGCCAATTAGATAGTCTCGAGACTCCCAACCCCAATAGAAAATTAAAGAGAAAGTCTGAATGTCAAACATGTTGATTTTCGCTGTTAGTGTTTAACTAGGGAAAATGCCACTCAATCTCCTTTAAAGACAAACACTTATTATAGTGAAATTTCAGCCCAAGTCAACTTTCATTATATGCAATCATGGCCCCTACAAGTATATAGCGTAAAAACTTAAAAAAAAAATTCAAACTAAACTTTTTGAATGCACTAGAATCACACCGAATCGAACCAATTCTTTTTATAATGCTAACTAAACCAAAGCCCTCGTCTTCAACATGCTTCTCATCGTAAAGTACTATCTTAAAGTAAAGTAGCATTTTTAATTAATTAAGCTTATTTAAATTCACATTTTTAAGTAAACTATAAACCACAAGGTTCCGCAAACTCTTTGCTCAGCTTGCTCTGGATGTTGTGTCGAACCAGTTGGTTAAACTCTATTGTACTCTTTTGTCGTAATCAGCATGATGTTATCTTTATGTCAGAAAAATGTAGTGAATTATACTATCTCAGCAAATTAATTAGTAGAACTATTGTTGTTTTTTTTTTTAGGGGTTTAGGATAAATAAGAGTTGGAAACAGGGAGCTACATTGGGTACTCATATTCTGACAAAATCGACATGAACAAAGACCGGTATGGCATTGTGTTTGATCCAAGATACAAAATTGTTTATACCCTCAATAGAAATCCAAGACCTAATGTTTAAACCCTGCACATAAATCAAAGGCCCAAAAATCAAAATTTTTGTGGTCCTTCTTTGCAAAGATTTCTATGATCTACAAAGTTTGTCCTATTACTCTATGGACTATGGAAGAGGATTCTCTCCCATAGGAGAAAAAAAAAAAAAACTGGATTGTCCAATTTTTCCCTTCTGAGGTCTTCCTCAAGCTAATTTCAACGATCGAAATCACTCATTTTTGTGAGATTTTTGAGAAGTTCAACTATGCCGAACTTCAAGTTCGGATACCGACTACCGCTTTTGTCGTATACATTCATCTTAGGAAAAACAGACTAACACATTGAATCTAAATTCATCTATTTTAACACAAATATGGCGCAATCGTGAGTTTTGGATACTTGATCAACTTGATTTTTCAACGTGGTTGGATTTCTTTATAAACTCTACGAAATGAATAATTCGAATCATTCGAGTGAGTCTTTTAAAAAGATCCGAAAAGAGCAACACTGGAAGGTTCAATTTTTGTCTGATCCTTGATCGATAATCCCTTTTCTTCGTTTACAAAGATGCCCATCTAGAAGATCGGAGTTTCTGGACAACACATGAATGCGATTTGAGAGAGTAGGCCATAGTAGAATTTGGGCCATAAAGTCTCACACTCACGCGGGGTGTGAGACTTAAAAAAAAAAGTACTTATTTTCTGAACTAAAAGTGATGTATTGTGAGAAAATAACCTGTTTCGTAAAGTGAAAAATATAAGTGGAACGGGGCCTTAAGTCCTAGACTCCGCACGAATGCATGTGGTAGAGACTTTTGAAGTATCATGTGGTGGTACTCCGATGGCAATTAATAATTTCTCCTTTGGGTCCTATCCTATGGGTCCTTCGAAACAAAGTGGAAGACTGGAAATTGATGGCTGTGGGGTGTGAGGTGTCTCGGATGGATTTGCTTTTTCCACCAAAAGAAGGCAAACTAAAAGGTCTTCACTTTATCAAATTAGACTGAAATTAACTTCAACAATATATTGGTCCCCCTTTTGGTGATTATTGTATTTGTTTTTCTTTCTACTTTCTGCTGCCTTTTTGTTTTATGTATTGACAAATTACCTTGTTAGATCATCAATGAAAACAGAAAAGTTAATTATTTCTTTCTTAGCCTGCGCAACAACGTTAGCTACGTACTAATTAAGGTAGAGTCTATGTCACGTACTTAAGTGGACATGGGGGAATAATTTAGTCGTTTAAGAGAAATACGATCACGTAGCGGGTCTAATTGATACTTGCTCCGTGGCACAATTTTAATTCACTGTTTTTGGTTTTAGGTGTTTTAAAATTTAAGTCCACTTTTGGCCATTCATCAGAGTGAAATTAAAGTTTTTGATCTACCCTTCCTCTTTTGAAAATGATTAAAGTTTGCTAGATCTCCACACTCAGAATAAATGTCAATTTTGGTAATTTGTACTTTTCAAATTGTATGATGGTGGAGTCCAATGTGAGGTCAAGAATTTGTGTTGATTGTCTGTTCTAATTTTTGTTGCTGTCGTTCAAGTTGGTAGCTTTTCTTTAATTGTAGGTTGTTTAATTTTGGAGTAAACTTCCCCATAAATATAATTTCCTCACACTAGATCCGAAATATTTTCTCTCATTTTTCTTGGGAAAAATACATGCCAAAATCATATTTGATGCCCTACTCCGATCAACATGATTTTTGGTTCGACCATGGCTGTCGAAAAGATGTAAAAAGTGAACGACTCCGATTCATTTTTTGATACGTGGGAATAACTCGGGAAGAACCCGCAAATACATACATAATAAATTATTTCTTTGTCGTGATGCAGACGCTAGAAAATATTATGGAACATGGTTGACATCATCAAATCCTAATTACAATGAACCAAATAGAATTTTTATAGCCTATAAAGGCTATTTTCACACCTTTGCAGCTTTTCACAAGTTACATAGGAACAACGTGATCAATTGTAATTAGAATTTGATGATGTCAAACAGATTCTGTCAAATTTTCTAGCAGCTATATCGTAACAGGGGGTAATTAATTTGTTAGGCAAAAGGGATAACTTATAATTTACAAAACATGAGGGGGCAATCTATAATTTTTAGAAATTTTTGGTTGATTTTAGTAATTTGCCGTTTTGAATTTGTTAAGGAAAAGAAGATTGAAATACTTTATGCGTTTGGATGAAAAATCCATTACAAAGGAGTAAATGATATACTTTTCACATAATCAACGATTTCTTCATCTCCTTTTAATTTTATAACCGAATATCTAGGTCACCATGCACCTCAACTAATTTCGGATTCTTGAAGTTCACGACAATCTTCTAGTGATTCTAAAGTTTGCAATGTTCGGCATCTATAAGATTCAAACGTGCGAGCTTATGAAAGATAAAAAAATTACTACTTTCTTATATCCACTTGCTACGAAACATGCAAGCTCATGTAGGATAAACAAGTATTGCTTTTTTATATTAACTTGGCCAAATTAATCCCTTGAATTAGCGATTTCTTCTTGCTTCCCTAACATTCTCTGAAGTTTTCATATGTATTACCTATTTTTTTCTTCCCCATAAATGGAGAGATTTTTAGGTGTCGGACGGGTACCATATGGTGCCCGCTCGGCGCATTGGGACAGTTTATTTTAATTTTGAACAGCTCAAATTTGGAGAGAGAAAAGAAGGAGAAAGAGTAGTGGTGTGAGAAGAGAGAAAGAGTTTCATGCTGAGCCGTCCAACATACTTTTAAACAGCCTGAGTGTGCCGAGCAGGCACCATGTGGGCACAGCCACGTGGTACTCACTCGGCACTCAAAAATTTCTCCCATCTATGAGTCCAAATCAGATCATAATACAAGAGGCTGGGCCTGGGCCTAAAGGAATCATAAACAGAACATCACGACAATGGACTTCAAGTTGCAGACTATCCGTGTAACTTGAGAACAAGAAGAAGAAATGGACAATACAAGCACATATTGAACATCTATTCATAACCAGGGAAAACAAAATATCCACTTGATTTTCTCGGTTACCTTAGCTGAATTCTGGCCTCAGATTTTCCAAACATTGGCTCCGCTATCGCTTGAAAAACTTTAGCAAGAACTTCATCATATTTTGGGATCCGTTTATTTGACCAGATCGATATGAGTATCAATTAGATGAAAGAGTTACGTATCTAGTGTATGCGATTCACATGACATCATCAAATGATACAAGTCTTGGATAAGATTCTACAACACACTAGAACGCCCTTGTGACGATCCTTTACTGGGACAGCATCTAGGCCTCCTCGAATGCATTCTTGGAATTCATTTTCTGATCAGGGTAAATTTCGCTGACAAATACGCTTACCTCCCCAAGGTTCTAGAAATTACTCTCACCTCGATCCCTTGCTTTACAAATTATTATGCAGATAGCCCCCTTGCTGTTAACTTTGATGAATAAAACACCATGATCCTTCGGTACGAATAGTTTAAATGTTTGTATTGGTCTCCCTTGCTTTACATTTAAATATATTGTCATACAATTGACATGATACTATTTTTTTTAATGCTAAATTAAATAACCAATACAAAAAAATTCGATTTTTCTAAGGGTATAACGGTCTTTTATACATCAAAATACTATTTAAGACTGAATATAATTTCGCTCTAGCCTACCGGTGTTAACTTTGACGCGTAAAAGACTGTTATACCCTTAGAAATATCTTAAATTAATAACCGACAATTACTCATCAAATTCAGAAACCTGGGGGAGACCATTATACTCTTAGAAAAATTTTGCTTGTTCCTCGATTTTCTCAACAGAATATTGATAGCAATTGGAGAAGTAGAGAACAAGGGAGAGTAGGACTTCGTAAATGAATTAATCAATGGAGGAAAGTGACAGGTTTCTTGGGCGGTTGTGCTCAGATTTTCAACTCAGGCAGGGTGGGGCAATATTTTAAGGAATCTATGGAAGAAATATGGGACAGCTAATTAACATGATTTTAAACTTAATCTATCCATTTGATTACAATAAAACTCTATTTGTTTGCTTGTCTATCTCAACCAAGATGATTAGAAATATGGGACAGCTAATTAATATGATTTTAAACTCTATTTGTTTGCTATGCACAGGGATCTTTGTATCTATACTATAATTAGTTGTGTGGTATTTGATTGGTTTTATATAAATGTAATGTACGTGTTCACAGAGAATATCATACGTGTCAGAGTTGTCTGCTTTGTATATTGCAAATCTTTAAACCTATTTGCTTTACATTTTACTTTGAAAAATAACAAGGGGGCAGTCAGTTTGGTGTTAAGGGTGCCAAACAAGGAGTCTGGCTCCTCTCAATCCGTATGGAATTGGAGGATCCTTGCATTCAAAGGTCATGCTTAATTCATTAAACCCAAACTATTTTTTCCGGCCCAAATTTTAACTCAAGTGGTCTCTATGGACACCTAATTAATTAGCTAACAGTATCTATTATCTTCTCTCCGCCACCATTCCTCTAATGTTTTAAACATCATCGTGTTCTTATTTTTCGAACAAAACATATCATCTTTGCTATTGATGCAGGGAAAGAAATTAAACTTGGCAGGAGAGATGAAGAGCCAAAGAGGGATGAGCGCCTTCTTGGATCAAAAGTGTAAAAACGAGGGCCCCATTCATGTTTTTAGTCCCCAAGAAATTGGTTCAAAGATCAAAATATTTGTTGGGTACCCATGAGTATGTTCATAAGGAAAATTAGGGTCCATGTTTCGAAATTCGTCTTTTGCCCTCAAAATATTAGGGCCATCACTAACTCATCTTGGATCAAAAGCGAGGCATCACATAAAACTTTCTTTGCTAGTTCGGATTCCTCATAAATTCAACTTCTTCGGGATCCATCCATGTTTGTGCTCGAGATTTTTCAATGTTCTAATTATGTAATTGGGGTATCCGTAGGAGACCACTTAAGTGAAAATTCAGGCTGGAAAAATAGTTTAATTAGTTTATGGATTAATCCTTACCTTTGGATGTGAAATAAAAGAATCCTCCAATTTCATTGGGATTGGAGAGAAGCCGGACTCACTAAAGAGTAATGCCTATTCCCTCCGTCCCTTTTTAAATGTCTTACTTCGTAATTCCAACTTATTAAAAAGACATCATCATTATACCTTTCACATCAACTTTTTCCTCCACTTTCCCTACTTACCCATCATCATTACACTTTTATTCACTAACTTTTCAAAATGGAATCAACTTTTAGGGACAAAATAGACAATCCACCAACTTATACCCACTAACTTTACAAAATGGACACTTATTAAGGGACAGCCCAAAATGGAATACCGAACTATAAAAAAGAGACGGAGGGAGTATTAGATAGTCTCGAGACTCCTAACCCCAATAGAAAATTAAAGAGAAAGTCCGAATATCAAACATGTTGATTTTCGCTGTTAGTATTTAACTAGGGAAAATGCCACTCAATTTCCTTTAAATATTATATCTGGACTGTTTATAAAATAATGTGACAATGACGCGATTGGTGCTGCCGAAGATCGCTTGCTGGCGCATCTAAGGGGGTGTTCCACGTTTGTGGAAAAAGTACTTTTTGAAAAAGAAGGTAATTTCAAGTTCAAAAATTATGTGTTTACGCAAATAATTTTCTTACCAATATGGATATTGTTTGATAGATCTTATTAAAATCTTTTAAATTGTGAAAAAAAATTGAAAAAGTATTTTTTTTCATTATATTTGAATTTAAAATTACATTTGTTTGAAAAAATATACTTTTTTAAAAAAATTGAACACCACCTGAGTTAGGTACGGATGCGAATAATCGAGGTAAGATGTTAGCGTATGGATGTCGCAAGGAAGAAGATGATTTTGTTTTAGAAGAGCTGTAAACTGCAGGATTGGGGGTTGGATTTTCTCCCACCCAAAAGATACTCCTTCCGTCCATTTTGAAATGTCTCGTTTCGTAACTCCAATTTATTAAGGAAACATTATCATTATAGCTTTCACATCATTATTATACTTTTACTCACTAACTTTTCAAAATGGAATCTACTTTTAGGGGCAAAATGAAAAATATACCAATTTTTTTCCACTAATTTTACAAAATAGACACTTATTAAGGGACAGCTTAAAATAGAATATTGAATTTTAAAAAAAGGACGGAGGAAGTATGATTTTGCTGAGAAAATTTGGTTTGCGTGTGAATCTGGTAAGGAAGAAGATCATTTGTTTTGAGATAAGGTGTTATTATATCGATAAGCATTTTAGTATGCTTTATATACGTGTACAAACTGAGTGTAATACAACTATTCTTGTTCTGTTATGCAGCACTTTTGATTTATATACAACTATACAAACGTGATTTGAGTGTGAATTCTTTATTGGAATCTACACATCCAAGAATTCACATTAAGAATTTGCAAAAAAGGTGTGAATTTTGTAAAGATGTGTAAATTCTGTAAAAGAGTGTGAATTTTGAAAAGGGCTATGATTTCTAATGGGTGTGAATTCTGCAGAGGGATGTAAATTTTTGAATGTGTGAATTCTTCAAAAGGGTAAAATAATAAGAGCATCTTTAAAAAAGGGTTGGATAGGATAATGCAACAAAAAAGGGTCCAAACAGAACCCAAGCAAAAAATGGGACCGACTTGGAATTTCCCGAAAAGTTTTCTGACTAGTTTAGGGAAAAAGATACTTCTACATAACTTGACAATTTTAACAGTCACTTTTCAACAAATAACAAATCCAATATTTAAGGCATCAATTTTACATGTGGCGAGCAATTTTCCCTCCAACCTGTTCTTTTGCTTTTAGGATACCTCTACAGTCGTTCTCTTCTAGGATATGTAATGTACTGTATTTGGTACTACCTCCGTCTCAATTTAATTGTTACTTTTGGGAGTTTATGCCACTTTTCAATTGATTATATTTTGTAATTTATAATATTTTAAGTGATTTTGAAAATATTGTATTATAGAACAAATCGAGATCTATCAAACAAGATCTATATTAGATATAAAATTCATTATCAGTTTAAAGATATAATTAGTTTTTTTTATCCGGTTAGAATAGAATTGAGACAAGTAATTTGGGACTGATGGAGTATTAAGTAAGTGTTATTTTGGCTTTAAAAGTCCAAATTGTAACTCTTTTTTTTTTAATTTAAAAAAAATTTCATTTGTTGTTTTGGGGTCAAAATTTTGTGACTTATTAATTTGTCTTGACAAGATAAATCGGAAAAATATAAAATTTTGATTGAAACGCATAATTTTTTGAATAAAGACAAAAATAAGTAAAAAACATATAAAATTTTGATCGAAACTCGCTTTGTATGTACATGTTCATCTCTTTATTTTTTTAGTGTTTCTTTTGGTGAGAAAGTCTTGACGGAGCAAGAAATGTTTATATTCCTTTTGGCTTTATCTTTTGGATTCAAGCTAAATTGAAATTGTTTTGTGTTTTTTTTTTGTATGTGTAAAATATAATATTTTTATTTGGATTTTAGGTTCAAAACGTCCCAAGTGTTATCAACTCTTATGGGGCCAATCCGATATAGAACTTTACTCTGACTTTAATTGGAACTCTCACAAATGAATGATGTGATTGGTTCCCAAAAATTAGTCAAAGTGTACATGAATTGATCCGGACACTTGAGTTAAAAACAATGGAGTGGCAACATGAATGAGCTTATCTTAATGCGCACTGAGAAAATGTGGTTGCTCTTCTGCTAAACAAAAGAAACCCGGCGTCCTTTTTTAGCTAGAGGAAGCAAAACCATTACAAATGGTTCTAGGGTAAAATTGTATTTTGCAATTAAAGTAAGAAACATAGATTAGTTTTTGAAGAAAGTTGCAGAGAAAGGAAAGGACAATTAAGTGGAGGAAATTAATACTTAAATATCATATTTTGACATTCTTAAAGCGTGCCTATCGGGCACACATTAGACGGATCAGTTAGTTATTACTATTTATTATATGCTATTCTCTCCGTTCTTTTTTAAGTGTCTTATTTCGTAATTCTAATTTATTAAAAAAATATTATTATTATACCTTTTACATCAACTTTTTCCTCCACTTTCCCTACTTACCCATCATCATTACACTTTTACTCAGTAACTTTTCAAAATGGAATCTACTTTTAGGGGCAAAATAGAAAATGCACTAACTTTACAAAATGGACACTTATTAAGTAACAGCCCAAAATAAAATACCAGACTATAAAAAAGGGACGAAGGGAGTACATAACTTCAGCTAAGGTCAACTCCAAAAGACAAGGTGTGGCTTCCAAGGAACACTTAAAATGATTTTCCATCTAATGGGCGTTAACCAAACCCAAAGCTCCTTTTGATTATGTCGTGATGTTAACTGAATCCAATCCATAAATCCAAAAACAAAATAAAGAGCGCATATTTTCTTTCGTCAAGTAGGTAAAGAAAGGCAAATGAACCACTTTTGCTTAATTTCAAAAAATATTTTAAAAAAGATGATCAATTCGGATTATTTTGTGGGACCCCGATATGGGCCCTACAAAAATGTATTTACATGATATATGCACAAAAGTATGTGTAAGTAGCATTGTTCATTTGCCCTCGACTCTATTAAAACACAGAAAAGAAGAAGGCAGATTGGAGAAGGACAAGGGACAATGGCGATCGCTCATTTGTTTATTTGACCTCTTATACTATTTAGTAATTCATAGGTTCCTCGTTTTTTTCTTTCCCAATCGAGATTTCCTCCCTCAATTCAGTTTTGACCCCAAAATTCGCGTAAAATTGATGCGTTAATACATGAATATTGTGATTATAACCTTCAATATTTTGCGGGAGGGAATGCAAACAAATGAAGACAAGAAAAGATGAAATCGGAATGGGCCAGATTTTCGTTTGGAAATGTCAACATTGGATCGGATTCGAATTCGGATTGGTTCGGATGTTTTTTTATTCAGGATTCGAATCATCATTAATTGGATCCGGATCCGATATGTTAACACCAAGCATGAGTTCTCTTGGATAAATTTGATTGTTAACCAAATGAAGATAAATCCTCTCTCTAACCCTAGCCGTCGCACCTATTTATTTTTCGCTTCTCTAACCCTAAAATGGGGGGGGGGGGGGGGGGGGGGGGGGGGGGGATGACCCCTATGAAGTTTTTTTTTCTCGGTCAGCCTCCGATTGAAATCTCTTTTCTCTTCCTTTCATCACTCTCCACCCTCATCCTCCCCTCACACTTTCTGATGCATTGGCCTCCCCGGTTCCTCCACTATACTGTTGGATCTCCTCCATCATATTCACTATTTGCCGGTGACTCGTCTCTAGTGGTGCGGTTCAGATGTGCGACTGTGGGTGCAGAGCTTTTGTGCATGATTGGGTCATCAGAGTTGGAAATCTATCTTGGTGGATGATGATGGTGAGGGTTTTTTTTTTCATTTTCTTGTTGGTTTGCAATCATTTGCTTATTCTTCTCCCTTTTGTGGAAGTTTTATCTCCAATTTCTTGCCGTGAGTTTTTCTCCTGACTCGACTGGATTTCTCCCAGTTGGGTTGTTTTTGGTTGTTTCTGCAGGAAAATGTTTAGTTGGTTTGGGTTATAGTCTGTGGAATGAATCCTTGCTATCATGGTTATTTGATCCTTTGTGGACGAGTTTTCATGTTGAGGCACTATTTGGTTAGAGTTATGGTGTCATCTGTTATCCGGTTGGAAACCAAATGAAGATAGTCAAAGAACAACATAATTTCAAATTGACAGGAAGAAGTTCTTACTTTGTATCAAATCAAAGACTAAAATCAACTTTTTATTGCTACCGCAGGGAAAAAAATACAAAAGAAGAAAAAGAAGAAGTGACATTTCGTTTGTCCCATTTGTCGAAAGAGTTATACTTTATTTACGGACTCGGTGGCTATTTACGGAATTGAACGATCTCAGTTCGGCATTTGACGATCTGAATTTAAAAAAAACTACTCCGTATTACAATAGATTTTTTTTTATTTGGATCAGTCAAAATGCTTTTCGACGGTTGAGATTGTAGTAGGCCGAGCGATATAGGCTTGAGCCGTACGTGATGAGTCGAACCTCCTCCCCAACCTCAGAAGCCGATCCGCCCCTAGCAAATTTTCATCAGGCTCGGCTGAGCTGACGGCCATCTGCTGAGCCTCTTTCTCTCTCTTGTCGGTTGATGCGGTCTTGTTTAACCGTTAACAGTCGGCTTCATGCTCGGTTTTGAGCGAGCGTGGGCCGTACCCTGGATCATGACAACGGCCTCGACCATGACGTAGGACGTGATGTCGCCCGAGCAGTTATTAAGGATAAGCGTGAGGGCACGTGAAGGTGCCAGCTCACTTGCCAAACGGTTATGAAACCCTATAGTGACGATTGGGTGAAGTCAGCTGACACGTGTCCAGCGTGGGTACAGCCTTGGGAGTCAAGCTAAGGAATCCCTATAAATATACCGTTATGCCTCCCTGTAGAAGGTACGCACTGTTCATTCTACAACCCTAGCTCTTGGCTTTCTGCCTCTCTCAGAAGCAATATTGATCCTTGCACCGGAGGGCCATCCCGGAGAACTTCCGGTGTGGTCTGTAGTCGTGCTTCGTTTTGCAGGGCGAAGGACTGGATCAAGATCAAGTCACGGACCAATCGGATCGGAGTCCCCAAGAAGATTAAATTTACGAAACCTCCATAATAAAGATTTTCACTTTTCGAAAAAAATAAAAGTAACCTTTGTTCCATTTCATACAAAATTCGTAAGCGTCGCGTCGCGCAGTAGTACTCAAACAGTACAATTTTAAAACAGATTTGATTTTACCGTTTGAAATAAGATCTCAGGTACCCCATTTGGCTAACACCAAGATCATAAGTATCATTTCGAGGTCCCACCATAATTATTAGAGTCTTTAAATTTGTTTACAATAATATTTTATGGATCTTTCTAGGAAATCAATTCACGCTAATTTCGGCAAATGCTTAATCAATTAATTCAAGTATACATGACGTGTTGGAGTTCATCTTACATTAGTTATTTATTTTCTCTTAAATTAGTATATAAGTTTGGACGGCCTCTCCATTTATTGTTAATTGGTTTGGAGTTGGATGTTTTAATATGGTATCAGAATTAGGGTTGCGGAGAATTTGTTACCCCTTGTTTGTGTCATAAGTGAACCGTTGATTGTTGTGATCAACGTGTTATGGATCATTTGTTTACCTCTCCACGTGCAAATCAGGAGTCGCACATCCGGACGGCCTCTCCGCTCTTTGTTAATTGGTTTAGAGTTAAATATCTTAACATGACGTACACGCATATATATATATATATATATATATATTTATTTATTTATTTATTTAAAATAAAATAAGCAATCTCACATGGTAAGTTTGCAACTATTAGATTTTTTATTTTTTATGTAAAACACAGCAAAGAAGGAGGTGGAATGGAGAAGGAAAGGGTCAAGGGCGATCACTCATTTGTTTATGTGACCTCATGTACTGTTTAGTAATTTATAGGTTCCTCGTTTTTTGTTTCCCAATCAAGATTTCCTCCCTCCATACTGTTTCAACCCCAAAATTTGGGTAAAAAGTGATGCATTTAATACATGAATATTGTGATTATAACCTTGAATATTTTGAGGGAAGGAATGCAAATAAATGAAGATGACAAAATTTGGGTCAGATTTTCGTTTGGAAATGTCAGCATTTGATCGGATTCGAATTCGGATTGGTTCGAATGTTTTTTTAGTCAGGATTCGAATCATCATTAATTGGATCTGGATCCGAAATGTCGGCAACCCTAGCGTTAGGTCTCTTGGATAAATTTGCTTGTTCACCAAACGAAGATAAATCAAAGAATAACAAAATCTCAAAGTGGCAAGAAGAAGGTTAGCATCCACATCAAGGTCAAAAATTATGTGTTTACCCAAATAATTTTTCTACTAATATGGATCTTGTTTGATAGATCTCATAGAGATCTTTTAAATGGTACAAAAAAAATTAAAAAATTATTTTTCATTTTCGTTATATTTGAGTTTGAAATTATATTCTTTTTGAAAAAGAAGGTTTTTGAAGAAAGGGGAACGGGGCCTAAGACTCTCTTAGGGTACACATATGAGAGCCTTAAAGTA
This sequence comes from Rhododendron mucronatum var. ripense, assembly GCA_019656295.1. Lineage (NCBI taxonomy): Eukaryota > Viridiplantae > Streptophyta > Magnoliopsida > Ericales > Ericaceae > Rhododendron > Rhododendron mucronatum. The sequence continues at coordinate 1,570,878 of BPLT01000026.1, forward strand.
AAAAATTCATTATAATCATTTAGGATAAAATGATCAGAAAAATAAGATCTTTGCATTGGTTTAAACAGATTAAAAATTTGAGTACTCAATTAATTTTTTACATAGACTATATATTACTCCCTCCGTCCCTCATTTATAGTCCGGTATTTTATTTTGGGCTGTCCCTTAATAAGTGTCCATTTTGTCCCTAAAATAGATTCTATTTTGAAAAGTAAGTGAGTAAAAATGTAATGATGATAGGTAAGTCGAGAAAGTGGAGGAAAAAGTTGATGTGAAAGGTATAATGATGATGTCTTTTTAATAAGTTGGAGTTACGAAGCAGGATACTTAAAAATGGACGGAGGGAGTAATAAATATGAATAAAAAATTAAGTTCTCCAATTTTCAATTCGTTTGAACCGGTGCGAATATCTTATTTTTTTGATAATTTTATCCTAAACACAAATATTTAATTGAGAAGAGAGTGAGAGTAAAAAGTTTGATGCAGTGGACATCATAAAAAAGGCTAGCTAAAGTAATAAAATGAGTTTTTAAGGTATAATTTGGTCCAAATTTTAAAAAATCTAATGCGAATTCTCTTACGTAAATTAGACTAAAATTGACTTTGGCATTATAATGCCCTCTCTTGTGGTGGCCTCTGGAACTTTTTATAGCTACCGACAGAAGAAAAGGAAAAAGAACAAAGAAAAAGAAAAAAGAAAAAGAAAACATGAAAGTCATTGGATACTTAACTTTCGTGGGTTCCATTTTACGGAAAAAATATACTGTAATAACTTTGTACGAACTCCTAAAGTAATTTGTTCCATTTCAAACAAAATTATAAAAAGTGTCGCACAGTAGTACTCAAACAATACGACACTATTCGGTTTGAGTTTCACGAAGGTTTTAAAGTAGATAGAGATAGATTGATATATAAAATATATTGAGTACCATTAGTAAGGTCCTCGATCTGTCTCAAGCCTGCCCGGTCCATTAGGCTATTGTTTGGTCCGAGCCCGTCCAACGGGCGGGCTAGCCCAGCCCGAAGTTTCATGGGCTGGGCTTGGGCCTATGAATTTTTACACAGCTCGCCTGTCGGCTCGGCCCGTGAGCCCTACCCGCAAACCCGCCCGTGATACCTGCCCGCAAGACCCGTTCGATAGTCCAAAAATCAGTGGCCTTGGGAGCATACCTATTCCTTCCTTATGCTGTTGACATATGCAACTTTACTGCATGTCATTCCCATCCAAATGTTCCAAGGCAAAAAAAGAAAAAAGAAGAATGATTGAATGTTTTTTATTTATTATTTAATCATTGTCCTTTTTAGCTCAGGGACAACAATTTAAGGGTGTAGTATTACAAAAATAAAAATAAAAATAAAAATAGGGGTGTAACTTTTTCACGCTAACTTTTTAAATTTCCTTTGTTCCACCCTTCTTTTCAAAATTTGTGCCTGTGCGGCTTGGCCTGTGAGCCTGCCCAAACTTTGGCCTGCTAGCCCGGAGGCGGACTTGGACTTTAACTTAAGAAACACAGCTCAGCTTGTCCAACCCGCAAAAAAAAAAAAAAGCTCACTTAGCCTAGCCCGCAGGCAGACTCGAATAGTGACTTGACGGGTCGAACCGACCCGGCCTGGCTTGATGATGACTTTTAACCATTAGAAATAAGAGCTCAGGTAAGCCATTTGGCTAACGCCAAACGTACACAATATCACACAAGATCGTGTAAGAGTCATTTTGGGGTCCCACCATAATTATTAGAGTCGAATCTGTGTATACCGTAGAAAATCAATTCATGCTGATATCACCAAATGTTTGATCAATTAATTCAACTAAGTGCCATACAATTCATTGTATATTTAAGTATACAGAAATGACGCCCTCTTGTTTTTGTCAAGCAATCTCACATGGTAAGTTTGCAACTATTATCTGGGAAGATCTTTCCCATTGGATGCCAACTGAAAAGGGAAAAAACTATTGAATTGTCAACTTCACAGCACCACCAGCAACAACCTCCTCTACAAACGCTCCCAGCAGAGCATACTCTTCAAACGCTCTTGCCGGGACTTTGCACCTCAACAACTGCGGGATGAACAGCCAGAACCCGGTACCCATCACGAACCCAACGGTCATCGGCATCGCGATCACCCAAGGCAACCGATACCTGTCCTTGGCCAACTTCTTGATCACAATCTCCACCACCAAGCACGCCCCGTGGAGAAGAAAGAACCATGTGATCTCCCACGTGGGCCGCGTGCGGCCCATGTAGTAGAATATCAGCTCGTGCATTAAGGCCGAGACAAGGAACGTGCACACCACGGCCGGCAGCTGAGCCCACTTCCGGCCAATGAATTGCGCCGAGATGCAAAGGACGGGGTCGTATACGGAGGGACGCAGGGTTCGGGACACGACAAGGTTCCACCTCCTACCCCAGAAGTCTTGGAGAGAGGTCGAGAGGTACGGCTCGTCGAACTGTGGCTCGAGCTCAAACCCCAATATGGCCCGAGCCACGAATGCAGCAGTGGCTAGTATGATTTCCAACATGAAGTACATGAGGAAACCGGAAATGACTAAAATGGCCTTTGGGTGTAGGTGGTCACTATAATTGTAAACACGAAAAAGCAAGGCAACAAGAACACCTTTTATGGCATAATTGCGAATCGATGTGCGTTCCTTTCCCGTGATTCTGGGATGTGGGTTTCCTCCATTAAGGCAATTTGGAGGAGGGTCTTGGCAATTGTGGCCATCTTGATCTAGTGGAGATGGCTGATTTCTATGTTGATATTTCAGTGATTTTTCATGATTTGAAGGTGATTTTGGAGGTGGGTCTTGTCGCATCCTGATGGGCAAACAGGCAATAGCAATGAAATGGGGGAGAGAGAGAGAAGGGTGGGAGAGAGGGCCTTTGCCAAAGGCAAGAAGGAGGAGTTTGAAATTGGAAAGCCAGGCTATGGCGAAAGCCGTGGGGCCACAGAGGTTGACGGAGTGAAGTTTGAGAGGAAGGGCAAAGAAGAGAGAGACAATAGGGATGATTGAGAGAAGCCTGGGCATACCTTTTGGGATGAACTTTGCTGAAAAATAGCAGTAGCATAAAGAAACAACTACTGAAATCCATACCTTGATGAAGTTGCTGATCTCTCTCTCTAAGGTGTAGCTTGGATAGTAGTTCTCACCCTCCATCTCTCTCTCTCTCTCTCTCTCTCTCTCTAGATGGGGAATCAATCAAGTGCAGTTTTGGTACAAAATTGGTAGGAAGGACTATTAAACAAGGACACAAGGACCAATGGCAATGACTAACCTGAAAGGTATTTTTTAAAGTGTTTTTTGAGTGCTAGCTGATCCATCGCCTGAAAGATATTTTTAAGACTTGCCAAAAACATTGATGCAGGGTAAAACGAACATTCTAGCTGTTGTTATGTGGACAATATGGAACCAGAGAAGCGTTAGCATTTTTGAAAAGGCCAATCCAAATTGCGTGGAGGTGCAAGAACTAATCAAGCCAAGGGTAGCTTTTTGGGTGAAAAAAGAAGAAGAAGGGTTGGAATGATTATTCCATGGATGACTTTATCTTCAGGCTTGGGTGTGTTTTGGCTAAATATAACACTTGGCTAATTTTTTTTTTATTCAAAATTTTCTTGCATTTGTAATTAGTTTCGTGTCGAAGTTTTGTGAATTGTTGGTCTACAGAAAAGTACTTCTTCTGTCCCTTTTTAAGTGTCCACTATGACTTTGCATGTCAATTTCAGTTGCCTATATTTCTTAATGTATATTGTTAAAATATGTAATATGGATAATGTTTGATAGATCTAAATTACTTGTATAAGACAATTGATTTTAAGAACACAAAACAGTATATACGTCGAAAGATGTAATTCATTGAAAAAAACATGCAGAACTATAATGAACACTTGAATAGGGGTAGAGGGGGTGAAAATTTATGGTCGAAAATAATTTTTTTAAATAAAGACAAAAATCAGCCAAAAAGCCATATTTTTTTGCTTTATTCAAAAAAAATTGAGTTCGGATCGTAATTTTTAGCTTTTTTATTTCTTCTCGTTGAGACTAACCAATAATTTATAAATAATTGATGAACTAAAAAATGCAAAAAAATTGAATAGAAATAAAATAAAATAAAAAACAAGTGGCTAATTTAGCCAAAACACCCCAGCATGTGGAATCTGTAATGTGGGTTGTTTGGGGTCGGGTAGGTTTGTCATTTGTGGGCTGTCTTTTTTTGTTGTTTTTGGGTTTCTTGGGTGGGTTCTGGGCCCCTTAACCGGTTAGTCAGTTTTGGTGGATTTCTTTTTTTCTATTTTTGGTTTGGGCCATCAGGTTCTTTGGGGTGGTCTTTTTATGGATCTTCTTGTTGTTGTCTTTGGTCTGGTCTTTATAGTGGTGGTGGCCTTCAGGCCTTGGAGCCTTGGATTGTTTCTTGGGGGTCAAAGCTCCCATCCAGTCACCCTTACCGTCCAGTCCAGTCCAAGCCAGGCCAGTTGGTCATTTTTCGGCGAGCGTCGATTTTGTTCAATGATCGGATTTGTTCATATTGTAGATCTCATCGAGATGCATAAACACCTAAAAAATCATGTCCCTCAGATGTCATTTAGTACACGATCGTAATCAGTTTATTTTGTAAAAAAATACATACCCATATTGGATTGGAACCCCTCTCATTCATTTGTTCAAAATAAATGTGTTCCGATCATGTACTAAATGATATCTGATGGACAGAAATTTTGACGTGGTTGTGCTCCTCGAAGAGATCTACAATATGAACGGATCCGATCATTGAACGAAACTGACGTTTGCCAGAAAATGGCCGACGGGCCGGGACTGGCTGGTAAGTTCGATGTTAAGGTATACACTGTGAAGGAGTTTAAGGGCTTCTTGGACGGAATTAGAAAAGTGAAGTTGTAATTATGTGCAGCTGATGAGTGACTTCATCCAACTCTCGATTGGATGTTCATTTTTTCAATTTTTCTCCATTTCTTTCCTTTTGTCTGAACTCGTAAGTGTTTTTGCTTTTGCTATTTCCCCTCGATGTAACCCTTTTGAGTTTTATAAAAATTTTGTTTGCTAAGGAAAAAAAAAAGGGTGACTGGATGGGAGCTTGACCATTTTCTTGGTTGATTTGCCTACAAACTGCACTTTTTTGGCGAGGATTTTTCATCATTTAAGCTCTTATTGAAGATTTCATGTGAGAGAGCATTACAAACAATTGTTGCATTGAATGTTTTTTTTTTTCATTTTTGGGGGTGTTGAAAATTTCATTATCTGTAATATGGTATGTTTGGTTTTGGTTGATATCTTATCAACCTCTCTTCTTAGGTCTTGAGTGACATATGATTGTCACGTGGTTTGGGTGCCAATCTCGTTGGGATGCTTTTCTCGCATTGTGATGCTGTTGTGCTCTTGTCCTTTTAATCTCTTGTAAACCGTACATTTGATTAATAAAATTTCTTTTTGCCGTAAAAAAAAAGTACACATGATTAATAAAATTCCCCTCCATATGATTTTGAAGTAAAGTGCAACTCTGAATCCGTTAACAGAAAATATAAAATGACTCTAATACCCCTGCCTCTTATTTTATTATTGATCAAGTTATTAATTTCTCTCTATATATCGTCTTCAAATCTATCTCCCTCTGACAAAAGAAATCCATCTCCCTCTATAAATATGCATATAATACTTTTAATTAACTCATTATATTTGGGAGCCAAGCAAAAAAAAAAAAAACTTCAATTTTTCTTTCTGAATCAGAGGCAAATCAACCACCAAAAATAAACCCACAATTAGTTTTATGAGATACGGTTAGGGAGAGAAGAAAAGGAGATTTTTTTTTTTTTTTTCATGATCTCCATCTTTAGTAACCAAGGATTTTTCCATGGCGCTTCATTTTTCGATCCCTATAATTATCATGATCATTGATCAACATCACTATAATTTTTCGCATTCGGATCGGATTCTGGCGGATTCGGATCCAATCCGGTCCATTGATAGGCCTAATCCCAACCACTAATTCGATCTATTTGTAATATATCACCATCATCTGTACTTATAAATCTTCCAAGCAGACCCAATGCCCCACTCCTCATTTCATCACCAGCCGAATCCACAAAATTGCACCAGCGCGCACACGCATCTGGCAGCTCCTGAATCAACACCCAGAAATTCCATGTGTCATCGGAATTTTTATTTTTGATCAACGGTGTAATTGGGTTTTTTAACACACATAAAACCTTTCTCTTGAAATAGGATACATTGTTGTGTATTTGTTTGTTGCTACCATATTTTATTGGAGAAGATGAACAAGGGGTAATGTTGTCTTATCACATAGAAGTTCAATTTCATTAAATTTTTTTTTTTTTGGTCATTCCAACTCTCATAATAGGCATGAGTGCTACGGAGGCGGGGGCTCTGCTGCCTAGTAGAAGCAGCAGGCGCTACCCACACCTCAAAACTACATAGTTTTGAGGCAAAACTATTGGTCCTCTTCTTCTGTTTTGATCTGTTAGGCCTCTTTTTTTCTCTTCTTTGTCCACAAAAAACAATTCTCATGGGCACCAAAAAAAAAAAAAAAACTGAATAGACATATGGTACGAATTTTCAATCTGTTTGAACCGGTACTAAAATCTTATTTTTATGATAATTTTTTTCCTAAAAGTTTATAATTAATTTTTGGCTCTAATGCTCTCATATGAGAGCCTAAGAGAGTCATGGAACCAAATGAAGAGCATATATTTAATTATGAGAGCCCCAGAGATAAATATTAATTATGACTCTTTAGGATAAAAAATTAGAAAAATAAGATATTTGTACTAGTACAAATAGATTGAAAATTATAGCACTTAATTTTTTAACAATATTTTTAAATATAAAAACCGTATAAAAATTTGTGAAGAATTATATTTATGATTGGGAACCTAATGGTGGAGATTGAGTTTTTTTTTTTTTTTTTTGCCCATGAGAATTGTTTTTTTGGTCATTTGATGCTTGCACTATTAGGGGTGATAAACGAGGCAAATGAGCCAAGTAGGTAGTTGATCAAGTTTGGTTTGAAAATTTTGACGAGTTTCAAAAATATGTTCGAATGAGACAAGCCGATTTCAAACAATCTTTAATCAAACCAAACACGAGTCGATTTTAAGTAGCTTGAACTTTTTACACATAATTATCCGAACGAGCCAAATAGTAGCTTGTTCAAGCTTGGTTTAAAATCTTAAGAAGCTTCAAAAAAAAAAAAAATGTTTAAGCTTGGTTTGTTTATGTGACAAACCAATCTTGAACAAATTTTTAACGAACGAACGCGAGCTCAAACTCGAGTAGCTTGGTTCATTTAGCAGTCCTATGCACTACCACATGTCTAATTCATATTTTTTTTAGTGCCCATAAGAATTGTTTTTGTGGACAAAGGAGAGCAAAAAAGAAGCCCAGGCGCCCAACAGATCAAAACAGAAGAAGAAGAAGAAGAAGGGGGCCAATAATTTTTCCTCAAAACTATGTAGTTCTGAGGTGTGGGTAGCGCCTGCTGCTCCTACCATGCAGCAGAGCCCCCGCCTCCCCGTGCTGCACCTTCCTTCAATTTGGAAGAACAATGTAATGGAAGCACTTTAGTCTAAAACAATAGGGAGACGAATTGGTTATTAGTAAAACTTGTGGAGGTCATTTGCGCCAAAGCATAGGAAGATAATCCGTAGATAATCGGTTACGATATTAACATATGTAACAGAATTAGTTAGAGTTGGTCATTCCATAAGATACATTTGTATAGATGTAGAGTGTATTTGTGACAACTCTGTGAATACAGATTTTAGATTTTAGCTTCAGACTTTGTTGTAAATTTTAGATTTTAGATTTTAGTACAAGTTAATAAACCTGTTTGTTAAGTACTCTCTCTTCCTTCTCTCCTCCCCCTCTCCATATCCTCGGAGTGTTATTCACTTCTCCGCTTCCCCTTTTTTTCGGTCCTCTGATCTACCTAGCTTCTGTCCATCCTTTGTTTTTCGTCGCCTGTCAGTTTACCTTGGGCATACGGCGGCTTGGGTTGGCGAGGCTTGCACCTCTCATCGGCTTCATCTTCTCTTGAAGTTGCTGGTCTGCTTAACGGCGAAAAGAGGTGGCGGCTGGCGTGGGTCTCCTGCCCCAGGCGATGGTTTGGGGTATAACCAGTGGAGGTGTGGCGGGATCTGCTGTTGCTCGGGGCGGAGTTTTAGGTTGTTGGAGGTTGTTGGCTGTGGTGGAGGGTTTCCGTTCTTTTGGGCGGCTGAGGTGGCAGGTGGACTAGTGGATATGGAGGATGTGGGCGGAGGTATGGATGTCGGTGTAGATCTGTTTTTTTCTAACTTTTATTTGTTGCAGGTTATTCCAGAAATGATAGACAAAATGGTTTTTGTCTTGCGGTGGTTTGAAGCGGATTGGAGACATGGTCATGAAGGGTATGCGACCCCAATGGTCTGCGTTTTCTGGTCGTCTTTGTGAGTTGTTTTTGGTCGGCGATCATTTCAGAGGTGCAGCCCGAACGAGGGGTCGACTTGGCGGTGATGTTTCCATCTAATGTTCTCAATTGGATCCTGGGATTCGTGGAGAGGCAGTGTTAGGCGGCAGTTCTTGCTCTCCCACTGCCCTCTCTTTGTTTTCTGTTGTCGCAGGTTGTTTTGAATTACCTTGGTAGGTATGTTGGTTTCCTTTCTGCCGCCGATCATATACATCTGGGAGTGATCGAATTTGCTTAATGGCGAGGCGGTTGGGTGGTGGCGGTGATGCATACAGTGTTTTGTGCGGCGGTGGTTAGATGCCGGTTAGGGTTTTGTGGGTTTAGGTCTGCCGGGCGGATTCTTTTGGGCCTGTTTGTTTCTTTTTGGTCTTTATTGTGTATCTTGGTATCGGATGTGCTTGATTGCTGTATTTTTAGGCTCCAGTTTTGGACCGTTTGAGGTTGGGCTTTTGGCCCTTGTGATGTACTGTCCAACTTTTTGTTGGATTTTCCTTTTCTCTCTCCCCGTTTTTAATAAATTTTTGCCTATCAAAAAAATAAACCTGTTTGTTGCAGGTGCGAGATTATAAGAACTAGCAGAGAATGGAATGGCCATGGGGGATAACTAACCAAATACATTAGGAGTGTTGGGATTCGACATTTAATCCTTTTGATCGGCAAAAAGATTTTAGTAAAACTCAACAAAGGGTAAATCGAGGTGGCCTACTCTAGATATAAGGAAAACTTGAAGCATAAAGAAGACCAGGAAAAAAAGATATATTCACCTCAATATTTTAATTTTATAGAATGGGAAGAGATATGCTAACATAAAAGTATTAGTGCCATGGCAATAAATCTAATTTAACAAGTTGACAAAAATTCCTTGGACTCAAAAAAAGTACTAAAATTTGTATTTTCTTACATATAATTTGTATTTTATATAGAGTTTTGTATCCAAATTTTATTTTTTTTGTTTTTGCTTTTGTCACCGCTGAACTAAAATCCTGAAGCCGCCGCTGCCCGCAATTTGAGATGTAAAACATCTAGAAAATATAATAACAAACTTTTGTAACCTCAAACAAACAAAAGGGCAAGAAGCATATATAGATCAAGATATTAAGTTTTCTTCAATAACTTGCATAAAAAAAATTAAGAATCAATGCATACGACCATGGAGGATAAGTTGTATTTACAATTGATTTTGGGGTTTGTACGAGGAGAAAAGATTAGTTATATATATTACAAATATATAATATTTTCAAGATTTCAATTATCCCATAAATCATGGAATCTCTTAAGCCAAAATTATTTATTTATTTATTTTTGCTCGGCACCAAAATTATTTATTTGATCGGTTTAGGCTGTGTTCTTCTAAAGGTGTAAGTTTGAAACTTTTTTTGGTATTTTTTATTTTTCGCAACTTTTCGTTTAGTTTTTCATTGTAATTTTTGGGATTAATCGTTCGTCTCGAAGATACAAATCGAAAAAGTATAAAAATATAGACCGATGTTGAAATTTTAAATAAGACATGCTGTTTAATACTTTTTTCGTTTTTAGTGATTTTTTTTTTATTTTGAACATAATCTCGTACATTTTAGATTCTTATTGTTGAGACGGATGATTAATTCAAAAATATCACTAGAATATAATAAAAACTTAAAAAAATGAATGAAACACAAACTGAAAAAAAATAATTAAATTTACAAGAATGAGGCCTTCAAGTTTCATTTTATCCTTTTCTTTGATGACAGAAATTTATTAATGGCTCCACACAATCTTAGCCGCCCAAAAATATTTTGAACGATCCAGATTAAAAACAATCTATATTATTTTTAATTCGGACCATTCAAAACACTTTTAGACGTTCGAGATTGAGCGCCGTAAACCTTATTTATGGCTCCTCCCGCAATAAGATTTTCTCTTCTTTGACATGTACAGCAGCGGCAACAACGTCCTTCACAAACGCTCCCAACACCGCATACTCTTCAAACGCTCTGACGTAAATTTTGCACCTAAACAACTGGGGAATAAACAGCCAAAACCGGGTAACCATCACGAATCCGACGGTCATCGGCGTTGAGATCAACCGAGGCAACCGTCACCTGTCCTTAACCACCTTCTTGATCCAAATCTCCGCCACCACCCACGCCCCGTGGAGGAGAAAGACCCATGTGACCTCCCACGTCGGCCGCAACCGGCCCATGTAGTAGAATAATATCTCATGCATCAGGGCCGAGACTGCGAACGTGCACATGACGGCCGGGAGCGAAGCCCACTTCCGGCCTATGACTTGAGCCGATATGAATAGCGCCGGCTCGTATATGGTGGAACGCAGGGTTTGGGATACAACGAGGTTCCATCTCCTGCCCCAGACGTTTTGGACAGAGGTCGAGAGGTGCGGCTTGTCGAACTGCGGCTCGAGCTCTAACCCGAATAGGGCTCGAGCCACGGCTGCAGCTGTGGCTAGTATGATTTCCAACGTGACGTACAAGTGGAAGCCGTAAATGACCCACATGACCTTTGGGTTTATGTGGTTACTATACTCGTAAACTGGCCAAAACAAGGCTAGAAAAACAACTACTGCTAGTATAATTCCAAATCGATGTGTTTCCATTCTGTGTCATTCTGGGATTCGGATTTTCTCCATTATGCCCTTTTGGAGGTGGATTTTGGCTATTGTGGCCATCTTGATCTAATGGATACGGGTTGTCTCTATTTTGAGATGTCAGTGAATTTTCTAGATTCGCATGGGGTTTTGGAGGTGTGTTTTGTTGGATCCTGATAGGGAAACAAGCAATAGCAATGAAATGGGGGAGAGAGAGAGAAGGATGGGAGAGAGGGCCTTTGTCAAAGGCAAAAAGTAGGAGCTTGAAATTGGAAAGCCAAGCTATGAAGAAAGCCGTGTTTGCACCAAGGTTGGCAGAGTGAAGTTTGAGAGGAAGGGCAAAGAAGAGAGAGACAATAGGGATGATTGAGAAAAGCCTTGGCATACCTTTGGGGACGAACTTAACTAAAAAATAGCAGTAGCAAAAACAAACAACTACTGAAATCCATACCTTGATGAAGTTGCTGATCTCCCTCTCTAAGGTGTAGCTTGGGTAGTAGATCTCACCCTCCATCATTCTCTCTCTCTCTCTCTCTCTCTCTCTCTCTCTAGAATATCACTTCCCAAGTCTATCCTAAGTCACTTCCCCATTCTTCAACTTCTTTTCCATATATAAGATTGATCCCGCAACCTTACTGCTCATAAGTTTAAGGTGCATAACCATTGAGCTAAATGTTTGACTTGACTCAACCTATATATAATTAGAAAAATTGTTTTTGAGTGCTCCATCGTCGGCTGGAAGATATTTTTAAGACTTGCCCAAAACCTTGTTGCAGGTAAACGACATTAATTCCAGCTGTTATGTGGACAATATGGAACCAGAGAAATGTTTGCATTTTTGGAAAGTCTAATCCAAATTGGGTGAAGGGGCAAGAACTAATAAAAGACAAGTGTAGCTTTTTGGGTGAAAACAAAGAAGGGTTGGAATATCCATGGATGACTTTATCTTCAGGCTTCGGTGTATTGACAAAATAAGCCACTTGGCTTTTTTTTTTTTATATAAAATTTTCTTGCATTTATTAGTTTCCCTTCAAAATTTTGTGAATTATTGATTTTTCTCAACGAGAGGAATCAAAAAAGTACACCCTATCCCTTTAGTACATGTACGCATTGCATTGGAGCATTTTCTTGCAACCCAACCCCTTCCCAAATGTTCAAAATTCGGCTGAGAATTCGAGCGAACCAAATCCCCTTAATTCCCTCCTTAATTTGCTCCCATTTAGACAACACATATTTAGCCACTAGTGCATGCCCATGTCTGAAGTCACGGCTTGAATGATCAGCATACGCAAACAAATACTGGACATTCAACCTAATATATCAACCCCTACCCAATGAATTCAACTTTGCGGAAAATAATAATCCAAATAAATTTATTGACCTGTTTAACTTGAATCAACAAGTGAAGAGCAAATAATTTTTCAATTTCTAACTTCTGTATGCACAAACTCAAATGTATAAAACTTTGATAAAATAAAAAATATCATCCAAACATCAATGCAAACAAAAAATAATACATAACACTGAAAATGCGTGTCTCGAGTAGATATATAAAAGAACACAAAAAAATATGTATCTTTGTATCTCCTGTTAAGAGATACATATATTGGATTACGGATACTAATTAGGATTTGCAAGAAAATCCGATACCATTCTATATCAAGATTTTCCAAAAGATTCTAACCCTTATTAGATGTTTGTCGAATCCCTATCCAATACTTTCCATCGTCAAATCTCTATCCTCATCTGCCTCTAGCAATAGTAAAACTCATGTTTTGCTGATGCTACCTTCTAGCTTAGAACCAGCAATAGTATGACTCATGCACCCACCCACCTCCATTGCCATATTCCAATGATTTTCTTTTGTTTTCGTTTCTTTTGGATTGTTTCTAGCGACAAATCCGTGCTATGAACAGGAGTTCAACAAAAGGATCTCAACACCAAAGATACATATCCATTTTGAATTTCTAAATGAAAATGATGTCTATCTCTCTCATGTCTCTGCTCACAAATATACTTCATAAAATACTACATATGGATCATACAAACCGATTGTATGAGTTTTAACTTTTAACCATTCTATCTTTAATTGTCAAGATTCATTACATAGAATAAAACTGTAAGATTGTCATAGTACTGATACTTTTGAAACAAATTGTGCAAAATATAAGGAGGTGGTTCTTTTATTAATATTGTGACAAAAAAAAGAAACATTATTACACATATTTGTGGGCAATACGCATGTGCGTAAATATACATAATGATGGTGTTTCAATGTTTCTAAAGTGTCACATGAAACAAACCTAATTTTCAAACTTGAACTTTAAAATTACAACATAAAAATATCTCACAAATACAACCATCTTATGTGTCATCGAAGAAATTTGCCTTACAATGCTCCCCATCCAAACATTGTAATGCAAAGATTATAAAACAAAAATAACAAAAGTTAAAACAGAGATGTTTGTTGTAAAGAAAAAATCTCTTTAGAATTTTTTGAGATTAAACAAAAATTAAAGCGTGAATGAGCATTGATGGCTGAATCATTCACCAAAAAGGAAAAAAAAAAAACTTTCTTCAAGAAGGATTTTGAATTATAGATTTTGTAAAAAGATAAAAGAAAAAAACAAAATGGAAAAGATCAATAATAGCAAATGGAGTGTTAGTCAGTGGTAGGCACCATACACTCCATGAATTTGATAGGGGTTTAAACTTCATTAACTATAACTAACAATATTGATTTTGGAAAAAAAATCAATAATAAAAAAATGACAAAATATATGGTTGTATACCATTTTTCTTGCCTACGATGTGTCCCCAGAAAGCGATTATGAAGAGGGCAATCCAAACATTGATATTTGTCAATAGATAATAGAGAAAGCCCATTCCCAATTAACAAAAGCTTGTAACAAATTAAGATTAGGCAAAAATCAAATTAAGAATAGGAAAAAATCACTCATCGCGTGAGCAAACATTACAATAGATTAAATTCATGCCATTACCTTAATTGGTTGATGTTTGGTGTGCTCAGAAGAATCTCAGCAAATTTGTAAACAACGTCAGAAACCATAGAAATCCATGAAAATTTTTTAGATAGGTAAGAAAGTAAAATAAAAGAAAAATTATGTAAATCACACTCACTTTGGTTGCACATGATCTCTCCGTTGAATGCCTCTAAGAACAAACTAACCATCTCTCTCTATTAGAAATCCCATAAATTAAGGATGAAATGATTAACTGTAAATCTTAGCCTTTCCAAATCAATCTTTGTATGACTGAAATTAAAGTCCATAATCTTATTTAAATATTTGTACCATCCTTTCCAAATATATTGTTAGCCCTACCATTCGTAGATCTCAGCCAAAGAAAAAATATGTATCGATCCTAGGGTCCAAAATATAAGAGGAAATTTAGGGATTTAAATACCACCCTTCCATATTATATAGATAGGATAATATCCCTTAGACAAATCCAACCCATTTTATAATCCTCCCTTCGTCATTTTTTAAGTGTCTTACTTCGTAACTCTAACTTATTAAAAAGACATTATCATTATGCATTTCACATCAACTTTTTTCTCACTTTTCCTATTTACCCATCATCATTACACTTTTACTCACTAACTTTTCAAAATGGAATAAATTTTTAGGGACAAAATAGACAATGCACCAACTTTTATCCACTAACTTTACAAAGTGGACACTTATTAAGGGACATCCCAAAATGAAATTCTGAACTATAAAAAAGGGACGGAGGGAGTAGAGTTTTTTTTTTTCATTTTATCCCTCAAATTATGCACATTTTTCTACTTAATCTTTAAACTATCAATTTGACGATTTTATACTCTCAACTATCATAACATTATCTACTTAGTCCAATAAATAAATAAAGTTAAGAATTTGGACTAAAAATGCCATGTAAGGCCTGTTGGGACACTGTAGAGCAGATACTTGATTATGAGAGTCTTAGAGATAAAATTAATTATGACCTTTAAGATAAAATAATCAGAAAATAAGACATTCGCACCGGTTTTAACAGATTGAAAATTGGAACACTTAATTTTGTAACCATATTTTTTTAGTATATAAACCTTCTAAAAAAATTAAGTGCTCAAATTTTCAATCCGTTTGGAACGATGCGAAAATTTTATTTTTCTAATCATATTATTCTAGAGAGTCATGATTAATTTTTATCTCTAGGACTATCGTAATTAAATATCTATTTTTTATTTGAGACCCTTTAGAGCTTATACTTGATTATGAGAGCTTTAGAAAGAAAAATTAATCATAACCTTTTAGCATAAAATGATAAGAAGAACAAGATCTTCATCCTGGTTCACACGGATTGAAAATTAGAGCGTTTAATTTTTAACCATATTTTTAATATATAAAGAACTCACTCTTTTATTAAAAAAATATGTATGTGTTAGTCTCTATAAAATGCCACGTAAGATTCAAATATATGAATCTTGTAAAAAAAATTAAGTACTCCAATTTTTAATCTGTTTGAACTAATGCGAAAGTCTTATTTTTGTGATTATTTTATTCTAAAAGGTCATAATTAATTTTTATTTTTAAGGCTCTCATAATCAAGTATCTTCCTTATAGGGTTCTCAATAGGGTCTTACATGACATTTTCCGTCCAAATTTCTAATTTTCATTACCTGTTAGACTAAGTAGGTAACGATATGATAGTTAAGGAGATGAAATTATCAAATTGATAATTTAAGAACTCAATAGAGAAAAGTGCATAGAGATAAAAAGTAAAAAAAACGCTTTATAATAACCCTTCATCTTATTTTTTGTCATTTCTGTTTCCCAGCTTCGCCACCAACTCGGCATAGAGAGAAAACGGGGGGGGGGGGGGGGGGGGGGGGGGGGGGGGGCTGGGGGAGAGCAGCGTGCTGCTGCGCCCTTTTTGGGGCCCATCCCGGTCTCGCTCCGATGATCCGAATCGTTCACTTTGTAGAGCTCGTCGAGTAGAACAACTATGCAAAAAATCAGCTTAATTGGATATCATTAAGTACCTGATCGGAGCCTATATAACTCTTGGTCCATTGGGAATAATGGATTTGATCCAGTGTTTCGGATCCATTCTTTTCAAAGTAAAAAGGCTCCGATCAAGTACTTAATGATATCCAATTAAGCTGATTTTTTGCATAGTTGTTCTACTCGACGAGCTCTACAAAGTGAACGATTCGGATCATCGGAGCGGAACCGGGATGGGCCCCAAAAGGGGCGCAGCAGCACGCTGCCCCCCCGGGTCCGGGGGAATGCACTCATTGCCGCCACCTCTCGCCTTCGGGGGTGGGGTCGCGAAGCACTCATTGCCGCCACCTCTCGCCATCGCAGCCGAGCTCTCCACCGTTACCACTCCTCCTCCTTCTCACCAACCGAACTCCACCTCCTTACCACTCACACCAACCGGTTCCCATCACAGCCGTAGCACCATCACCAGCCGAGTTCCGGCCCGCCACCGAACCTCTCCGTAGCCCGTTTCGCAGGACAAGAGGTAGTCCGAACTCACCTTCCTAAATATATATTATGCTCCGTATTGATTGTTTCGGTATGATAAGATCTGAACTCGACGTCGCCAGTCGAAACCCACTGGATTTTCCGAAATCCACGGCTGCGGTGTCCGTTGGCCATGGCTACTGTTATTTTATAAAAAAAAATTTAGATTAATTAAAGTTTATCCTCAGGATAGATAAGCTTATAAATTGAACCTTGAGTATTAAGATAATAATATTAGAAACCCCAAAGTTAATTAGTTCCAATACGATCTTAGTTTAATCGCATGATAAATTCTATGGCATGATTAATTTTATCGAATGATTGATTTTATTGCATATATGGTTGTTAGTCTGTTAGCATGTTCGTAAAAATATTGAACTGTGTGAAATATTGTATTGATAGATTGGACAAATAGGTTCTCGGGGTTGGTTGCGATGTGCGGATTCCTATTAGATGTGTGTTAGAATAGTTTAGTCCCATATCGGATAGTCATGTTATGTAACGAGTCTCGACATAATTTAAATAAAGCTATTATATATGTTTTAGGGTTAATTGAACACCCTAAACACTTCTCTCTTTCTCTAAACAACATGGTATCAGAGCAGTTGTTACCCTAAATTCTCTTCCGACTTGTAGCCACCGGTCACCACCACGTTTGCCGCCGCCGGCCATCCCACTGTTGCCGGCCACCGTCACCGGCCACCCTTGTCGTCATCCTTTTTGATCTATAAAAACCCAAATCGAACCCCCAAACAATAAAAAAAAAAAAAAAAGGAAAAAAAGAAAAAGAAACGCTAACCTCAGTTGAAATTCCTAACCCAGCTCTCAAAACCCACTGGTATTTGTTCGATAGCCTCCACCGTGGTCGACCCACCTTCCCAGTTGCTGCCGACACTCAACTGCTCTTATTGAGCCCTCGCCGTTGCTCGAAATCTGCTCGTCACCTGATATTTTTTTGACCTCTAACACATCGGTATGCAGTCTGGTGCTAATTTGGTCCTCCGATGTTGCTTGGATTTTTGCAATTTGCTAATCTCTTGCGGGTCCTGTTGATTTCCAATGGTATTTTTTACTTATGAGGTTCCTTACTGTTCATAGCTTTTATCGCATGTATTTGCTTTCTCTACTGTTTGTGTAGTGGCTTTCGTTTTTGTTGTTTTAGTTGGTGCTCTCAATTTTTCGCTCGTTCCAGTATGAAAGTTTTGGTTGCTAAAGATTTGTGGTTGTTGGTAGTTATTGTAGACGGTGGTGGCTGTTTCATAAGTTGGTTTGTAGATTTTGTGGTTGATGTTGGTGGTCGGTAATTGGTAGTTATTAATTGTTTGCTCGCCATTGGTCGTTGTTGATTAGTTGATGATCATTGTGTTTCTGCTTCTTATGTGTTTGGGAAAATGTCTGGGGAGCAAACAAGTTTTGGTACTAATTCGACAATTGTTAGTACTACTTCTAGTTCTCTTTCTACTGGTATTAGTAGTCTTTTTAGTGGCTCTAAGTCTCGTGAGAGACACTCTATTACCTCCACACCTTTAAATGGGGGTAATTATGTTCTTTGGGCTAAAGCTGTTGAGGTGTATTATATGGGTCAGTCCGAGGACTCTTATTTGACTGGTAAGCCCCCTACTGCAGATGCACCCACATATGGAGCCTGGAAACCTGTAGATACCCGTATTCGTTCAGAGTTATGAAATAGTATGACAGAATAGGTTGCTAGTACGCTGATGTTTTGTGATACAGCTAGAGAGGTGTGGACACAGGTGAAAGAGTTCTATTCAGGTGTTAAAAATCTCCGTCGCACATATAATCTTCACCAGTCTTTCTTTAATATATCTCAGGGTGATGATTCTTTTAAGGATTATTACGCTAAGTTTCGGCGCATTTGTAATGAATTAGATATATGTGAGCCACTCTCTGCTGATATTCAGGTAATATGGCGTCAGCCTGAGCGCATGAGGGTTACTCATTTTTTTTTCTGGTGCGTCATCTACTTTTGGCCCTGTGGGTAATCAGATTTTGGGAAATCGTGACTTACCTCCTCTCAGCGAGGTATTCAGTCGTCTCTGGCAGTCATCGCCTATTTCTACACCGACTTCTAGCCGTTCTGCTTTGTCTTCCGCTATTCTTGACAGCTCTGTTTTCTCTGTTAGCCATGGTCGTGGCCATGGTTGTGGCCGTGATTTTGTGTCTAGTAGTCGTGGCCGCGATTAAGGGTTGAGTAGTCATGGCTTTGGCAGTCGTGATTCTAGGTTTGGAGGTCATGGTCGTGACTCTGGTTTTGATCATCGTGGGGGTCACATATCAAGGGGAGGTGGCCATGGTTGCGGTCGTGATTCCAAATTTTGTACACATTGTTGGGTTACGAATCATGCAGTGGAGTTCTGTTATAATCTTCATGGTTTTTTTCCAGGCTCATCAGGCTGCTAGCTCTCAAGATACTGGACAGTTTACTCAGTCTTCTGCCGATAGTGTGGCTATTCCAGCTGAGGAGTACCAACGCTTTATGTCATTTCAGGCTGCGATAGGATCCTCTACTGCTACGTTTACTCAGACCGATACACCTGCTACTTATGTTGCATCCTCTTCTTCCTCTCCTTGGGTTATTGACTCAGGCGCCACAGATCATATGACTGGTACATCTATTTTCTTTGATCGATAGCCAGTTTGTAGACCATCTCATGTACACCTGCTACTTAGACAGGTACACCTGCTACTTATGTTGCCTCCTCTTCTTCCTCTCCTTGGGTTATTGACTCAGGCGCCACAGATCATATGACTGGTACATCTATTTTCTTTGATCGACAGCCTGTTGGTAGACCATCTCATGTTACCTTGGCTGATGGTTCTAGCACTGTTGTTACTGGTTTTGGTTCCGTCCCTGTCATTTCCTTTCTTACTTTGTCATCTATTTTACATGCTCCTCGTTTACCATTTAATCTTATGTCTGTGAGCCGCTTTACAAAATTTTTAAATTATTCCGTCACATTTCTTCCTCATGGTTGTGTTTTTCAGGATCTCAAGACGAGGAAAAAGATTGGTGGGGGCACTGAGCGAGGTAGCCTATATTACCTGACTGATCCTCAGCCTGCAGCTCTTCAGACATCAGAATCTCCCTACCAACAACACTGTCGTCTTGGTCATCCCTCTCTTCAAAGTCTAAAGCACCTTGTGCCCTCCTGTCGTTCTATTAATAAGTTGGTCTGTGAGGTCTGTGAGTTTAGTAAATACCGTAGAGTCACTTTTTTACCTAGGGTTGAGCGTCGTACGTCACATCCTTTTCAGTTAGTTCATTCAGATATTTGAGGTCCTATTCATGTGCCCAGTGTTTCTGATTTTTAGTATTATGTTATTTTTATAGATGATTTTTTTTCGCGCACACACCCAGAAAGAATATCAATGTTACTCTTCTACTTTACGTCGTCACTTTGTCTGTACTGATGTCACATTTAATGAGTCGTTGCCATATTACTCGGATCCTGTTACTACCACCAACCTTCTTCCACTTGAGTCTGTATTACCTATGGTTGTTCCTACTGGCACTATTTCACCTAACCCTTTGCAGTTATATGTTTGTCGTTTCCTGGCACCAGCATTGCCTCCGCCTCAGCCTCCTAAACCACTCCAGTCTACCGAACTCTCCGTGCCCACGCCTCCATCTTCTCCCCCGTCGCCAGATCCGCTTACCCCTCGTTATCTGATTCGTGAGAATCGTCGTCCACCGATTTATTTCTTATGCTCATCTCTCCCCATCTCTTCGTGCTTTCACTACTACTGTTTCCTCCGTTTTTATTCCTAAAACTGTTCAGGAGGCATTATCCCGGTCTGAGTGGCGGACAGCTATGGTAGATGAAATGTCTGCTCTTCATACAAATGACACATGGGAGTTGGTTACTCTTCCTACTGGGAAATCTACTGTTGGCTGTCGTTGGGTTTATACTGTCTAGTATCTTCCTGATGGCACTGTTGAGCGTCACAAAGCTCGCATGCCTGGTTGCCAAAGGCTACACCCAGACTTATGGCATTAATTATTTAGATACGTTCTCTCCTGTTGCCAAGCTTTCCTTACTGCGGATTCTTATTTCCCTTACCGCCAATCTTGGTTGGCCGTTGTTTCAGCTTGATGTCAAAAATGTCTTTCTCCATGGCGATTTCCACGAGGAAGTTTATATGGAGCAACCACTTGGGTTTGTTGCTCAGGGAGAGCGTCATAAGGTATGTCGTCTTCGCAAGGCACTTTATGGACTTAAGTAATCTCCTAGAGCATGGTTTGGCAAGTTTAGTGAGGTTGTTTTGAGGTTTGGCATGCGTCGAAGTCAATTAGATCATTCTGTATTTTTCCTTATTTTTCATTGTCTATGTTGATGACATTATTATTACTGGAGATGATCAAAAAGGGATCGAAGAGCTAAAACAGTTCTTATATAGTCAGTTTCACACTAAAGACTTGGGTAAGCTACGGTATTTCTTGGGTATTGAGATAGCAAGGTCTAAGGATGGAATTAGTTTGTTCCAAAGAAAATATGTGTTGGATATTCTAGAAGAGACAGGTTTGTTGGGAGCCAAGCCTGGGGAACTCCGTTGGATCCTAATGTCAAACTTTGTGTTGATCAGGGGGAGGAGTTTCCTCATCCCGAGCAATATCGTCGCTTGGTTGGGAAGTTGAATTATCTTACCAATACCCTTCCTGATATCTCATTTACTGTTAGTATGGTGAGTCAATTCACGTCTGCCCCTTGTCTTCTACATTGGAAAGCTTGTATTCGCATTGTGAAGTATCTTAAGGCTCATCCTGGACATGGCTTATTTTACCGTTCCAATGGTCATCTGCGTGTTAGGGCATTTACTGATGCAGATTGGGCAGGGTCACCTTCTGATAGACGTTCAACAATTGGTTACTGTACTTTTGTCGGTGGCAATCTAGTTACCTGGAAGAGTAAGAATCAGACTGTGGTAGCAAGCTCTAGTGCGGAAGCAGAATATCGTGCTATGGCTCATACTACATGTGAGGTTGTTTGGCTGAGATCATTTCTTGAGGAGTTGGGATTTTAAGCGCAATTGCCCATTCCTATGTACTGTGACAATCAGGCGGCGATACATATTGCCTCGAATCCAGTGCATGTTTCATGAGAGAACCAAGCATATTGAGGTAGATTGTCACATTGTGCACGATAAGATTGACAGTGGTGTGTTAGCTACTGCATTTGTGTCTACTGGAGCCCAGTTGGCCGATATCTTCACCAAATCATTGTTCAAACCACGTTTAGAGTTGTTATGTAACAAGCTGGGATTTTGTGATATTTATTTTTCAGCTTGAGGGGGAGTGTTAGAATAGTTTAGTCCCACTTCGGATAGTCATGTTATGTAATGAGTCTCGACATAATATAAATAAAGCTATTTATGTGATAGGGTTAATTGAACACCTTAAACACTTCTCTCTTTCTCTAAATAACAATGTGAAAATAGGATTAATGAAAAAATAAAATGGGTGAGATGATGGTGAGACGTTTGTGACACCCCGTAGTCAGGTAGAGTCCGGACTTTGGAGATAAGTCATGGTAGACATTTGGATGGATGGTCACGGTGATATATTTGGATTTGATTACCGAAATTGCGGAACCTTGAGTATGGCATTGACTATGATTAGCTTTGGAGAAACGGGATTGATGCGCAAGGGGTGGTGTAGAGCAAGGGGCGGAATTTACCATGTTTGTTCTCCTTGTGTAAGAGCAATGGGTGGAATTTACTGCTTTGAATTCTCTTAAGTAGATAACTTGGGGTCTTTCATCGGGGCACAAGGAGGGGGTTGAATCATGCCATGGCCATAACTTAGTGGTTAAGGGTAGGAATGGATCTGGGGATAAGATATGAGATTTCACGTAGGTTGAAGAATAGAAATTAAAAAAAAAAATTGCTTGTCCTTTTCTTATGGTATTTTATTGCATTTTAAATTATATATCCTTTTTGCTTTGATAAGCAACACAAGTTTTATTAAGAACAGTTGACAAAGGGTACATTAAGTGGGGGAGAGGGAGAGGAAAATCCAATCAAGGGTTGAATGAAAAGAACATAAAATGATGGGACAAAGCTCACCAACACCCAAAAGGCCAGGCCCCAAAAGATAAACCTAAAAATCACCTGGGCCTGGCCCAAAAAGAGCCAAAACAAACCCTTAGCCCATATCTGTTCCAATCACCAGCAAAATACGAATAGTCGCTGCCGCTGCCGTCGCCATAGTACACATCCTCCACCATTACTAACCACCTGAAACCCCAGCCTCTCAACCCCAGCCGCCCCCACACCAGTTGCCTCCAACCACACCACCACCAGCCACCTCCACCCTTACCCACAACCTACGGCCACCACCACCCACCAAACAGACGGCAGGCAAGCAAGCTCCGATGCAAACGCGAACCCCGCGAGCAACTGGTACCTGAGATTAACAACCGAGGAGCTGGCGATTCGGTCCTCACAAACGATTTAGGATGCCAGAAACTGAGCACTTCCATACGTCAACACTGAAACCACCGCCGTGCCGACCACCACCTCCCCTAACCTTCCACGGCCAACCTTCGGCCGAAAAGACCCACAACAGCCGTTAAGCAAAACCCACGCCTGTCCAGCAACGAAAAACGTGGTGGGATCCATTCTACCTCAACACCTCCGGTCATCGACGGACCCTAGCCGTTAGGACAACCGAACACCCCCAGATGTGGTGATCGGCGAGAACCAGAGCGTCAAGCAAGAGAGGCGAGGTAGGGAAGTCAAAACGGCGGCAAGGAAAGATCGGTGAGAGGAAAAGAAATTAACCTTAAGTTTGGGGAGAAAAAGGAAAGGAGGGAAGAGAAGAGAGATATAGAGAGGGAGAGAAGGAGGGAGCCCAGGGGGAGGAGGGAGGAGGGCACCTCCCCCCACCCCCCCAGGCGGCGGCAGTTGAGATTAGGTCAGGAGCTCTGGTTTTTTAGAGAGAGAGACAGTAACTTTTCAAGTTTTTTTTTTTTTTTTTTTTTATATCTTCTTGTTTGTAAGTTATGGGTTTCGAGTGGATTTTGGCCACTGAGCGTTATCGCTCACGGTACTATGTTGCCCTGGTAACTTGAATGCCAGGTACTAAAGACGGAACGGAAGTGCCGTTCGAGCAGACCAAATTCAACCCTGTTATGGACGGAGGCAAGGAGCCTTGGTTGCTGTACACTTAGATGCTCTGACAGATATTTGGTCTTCCTATTTTGAAAGCTTAAACGTTAAATTTGGAAAATGTGATAATTTGACTCGTTCAAAACTTTAAAACTTAATTCGATATGGTTGTAATATTATGACGTATATTTTTGGAATGATTGATGCAGTAAATCGAATTAATCTTTTGAGAAAATTGTCTTTTAATATTTATTTTACGTTTTCAAAAAATCGGGGCGTTATAGGGGTAAATAGGTGTCTCCACTAATAATGATTCTTGGCTCCACCAGATCCATGAAAGTGTTCATGACAAAATCTGAACGGTCCACGGTTTAGATTTTGTCATGGACTGTACCAGGCCTCTTGTTTCTTGGTTGATTTGCCTGTAAGCTATTCTTTTTTGGGGTGGATTTTTCATCATTTAAGCTCTCGTTGGAGATTTCATGTGGTGTGTCTGCTGAATATGATGCTGGTATCTCTGTATGGTGATAACAAGACTTATTGATTTATCTGCCTGATGTTATGGAGGTGGATGGCATTTTTTGTGAGGCTATATTAAAGGAATTCAGTCTTGGATGCATGGAGGTTGTGGGTTGCTGTGCAGGGATGTCAGTGGAGGTTGCGCATGGTAGCGGTGGTGCTGGGTTCTATGGCGATGGCGGTGGTGTTTCAGGGGCATGGCAACAACAGATGGGGCTAGCTCTTGCTTTTCTGGGATTGCAACCGGAGCATGGCAATGTGGCGTTCATCAAATGGAGGAGCATCATATCACTTGGGGGAAGCAACAGGGGCTAGCTAGTTCCCTGGGTTCTGGCGGTGGTGTTGGTGTTTTTTTTGATTAAGACGAGTTTGGGTTTGGGGGTTTTATCAGAGTTTTGTATTTACTAGGTGAACTGCGCGTGCTAGCACGCGGAGTCTCATGCCTATGAATTTTGTGCCTGTGATGTACTGTATGCTTGAGGAAGTTTAAGTGTGTACATTGAGAGATAAACGTTATTTTGCTCTTTCGACATAGTGCTCTTAACTCGCAAAGAACAAGAGGCAAAAAAATGAATCTAACTAACTGTGGGAAGAAAATAGAACAAAAAAATGAATCTAACTAAATGCGGGAAGAAAATAGAGAAGGCACCACAAACTAAGTAACTAAGAGGCAAGATTGGCACCCTCTTGTAACTCTATCGAAATACTAATTCACTGAGATACACAAATAAGGAAATCACTCACAATATACAAACCCTTTTGTGATTTTAACTTCTTCTATGACAAAACTCGGAAACCCAATGACCAATCTGTTTTCAAACACATTAAAGTAAGAACTAAGAACACAATTGCAAGCCTCTTAGTGAAATACTAATCAACTCTAGTAATCCACCATTCACTAAGCTAGTTAACGGTACAGCATACTATTATACTCCTATTAGGAATTCTAATTGTAATTAAAAAACAAATGGCTGGTTTGATAGGTCACTTACGGCCAGTGTCGAGCTCGACAGAGTCACATGCAGAGGATGCCCAAGCTTTTTCTTTTCATCATCTAGATATGAGCCTCTGGCTCCACGCTTTCAGACTTGCTTATCCTCTCACCCCATCTCAACTAATTTATTTCACAAACAATCAAATTCTTGTGAATCTATAAAAAATAAAAAAATAAAAAGGCCAGTAAGCACCAAAACTCAAAAGCCAACCTTCAGTCTCAAAGGAACTGACATTCAATCATTCGGGTACTATATTGGAGAGAACATGGAGTACTTTCAAAATACAAACTTTTCAAAGGAAAATTCCATGCCGGAAGAGAATACAATAATTGGGTAGTCTTTTCTAGGATAACGTTTGGTTAGTGGACAATGTTAAATAACAACTAACCTTCCTTGTCGTCCAAAACTCAACTTCTATCAAAACACCTCTTAGCACAAGTTATATGAAATTTCGGCAACTCGCTGTAAATATTGCACGTTATCAGCATCAATTGAAGAGGACATTGTAAATTTATAAAGTAAAATACCATGTTCAGAATCCATAATACTACTATATTCATATTAATGATACCAGTTGTTACCTTTACCTTAAGATTTTACATACTAATACATCCCTTGAGCATGTCCAATATAACGCCAATCACCTTTATGATCGACAACCAATAGTTTTTTAGCGCCTAACTATTTTTTAGTACTATTTGAGATTTCCTTTCCAGTGTTCGAAAACCAAGCATTACTGCTTTAATATCCACCATGCATGAAATTTCAATAGATAATGCCATAAGAGTACTTATTTGTCAATTTCCCCTTTCCCATCCCCGTCTACTTATGAGATATGCTATTAATCCAGAAAATCAATAATTGTCTTAACAAATCTCTCCGTACAATATTTGATACTAAATAAGCAATGCTTAATCAACAAATGACTTAAGAAGAATGACGATGTCCATATCTAACCATAGAAAGCGGCGAACAGATCAAATGGAAGAAATTTTATTAGGAAAAGCATATCTAGTTAACATCATTTCCCAAATTCAACACATTTGAACATGAAAAACCAGAGAAGCCAGATCACGAATAGTGTAAACTCTGCTAAATGATCTTCTATCTTCCTCACATGATCTGTAATCTAATATACCACATTTGATGTCGATAAAGATACACTGGCGAGTAATCCCACCTATATTGTTGAAATACTATTCTAGGGTGCAAACAAAGATAGATGAGGAGGTGCCCTCTATTCCCTTTCTTTTTCATCTTCTCTTCGAATTTGCAGGGCCCCCTCTTCTTCTTTCTTTCTACGGAATTCTATTCCAGACTCACAGACACGTCATGAGTAGAAAGCATGGGGCTACCTTTAGTAATAGGTCTAAAGACTTGCCACCAATTTCATCTTCCTATAAGTCAATCAGTCTAAAGCCAAGCACATCCACCTTACCCTCTCGTAGTGCTTGATAATGATCTAAGCAGAGTAGGATTCAGGTGATAACGGGGATAACCATTGTCATTGTTGTGGGTGAGGGAGAGATCAAAATTATGCTACTCTAGGTTTAGGTGATCCTTCCAAATCATAAGCCTTCTCCAATGCCTGGGTGGGTGCCTGGGTGGCGGCGACCATCGTTTGGAAAACCTTCACGATCCTTGTAAAACCAACGGATGAACGGACCATGAATCGGCATAATGGCAGCACTACAGAACTATAACCATGCAGGCATGAAACACAGAATCAGAGAACATATTGGAGCTATTAGCTTTAGCATGTTAATTAAATCCATGGACATAAACCAAAGTAGACATCATCAGCACCATCATGTACCCACAAAGTACTGCATTCATTTACGATACAAAACAAAGTAATGAAGAGCAAGGTCAAACGCATTACATACTATTTTCAAGTGTGTTGCCAAATATAGCTTTACAGCACCTATTAGCAGCAAATATTGCCAAATGAGAAAGACGACTATACACATGCACAAAGATAAAAACGGCTGCGGCATTCTACGAGAGCCATATCACATTTTATTTTATAAGAGAACTCCCAAATCCACCAAAACATACGGAGCATAGATATCCATATCCAAATCTATTACACCCAGAATCAATGAAGCCTTATTACTGAGTCCATAGTCCCAACAACTTCTAAAATTTTACAATTTATCTCCTATTCTATAATAATCCACCAAAACATACCGAGGCAAGAAATCTAGATCTATTATACCCAGAATCCAAACACCCAGAACAATAATAAATAACGAATCCAGCAAAAAAGCTCTCTCTCTCTCTCTCTCTCTCTCTCTCTCTCTCTCGATCTCGATGTCTGTGCGTGTGCATTTTTGCACCGGAAAACTAATAACAACGAACAGTTAGCAGAAATATCAGAGAGAGAAGAGGAACGGAGAACCTGACGAGAAAAACAGCGCATAAAACCCCTCAGCCAAGAGCTCAACCGGCAGAGATCGCAACCACCATGGACACCGACGCAAATCCTCCCTCAGCTAATAAAATAATGACAGAAGAGAATTCTGGAACCATCTGATGCCCTCTCGCAAGCGTGCACAGCGAAACATCGTCTCGGTCTATATTATACACGCAACCACTACGACGTCGTTTTGGTAGCAGACATGGAAAGACAGAATTACCCCTCGGGCTAGAAAGGAAGACCGCCCACTGAAGGGACTCAATTGGAAAATTGGGCAAAAATTGGCAAGCCATCCAATTTGGCTTTAACGTTTTTGGTCTTCAAAGCTTTAGATAGATATATAGCATTTCAGTGAGTTTTTTGGGGTCAGTTGTGGAGGGGAATAGGTATTTTAGTTACAACTCATATTGTGCTTATTTTTAACCCATCTAAACCCATGTATATACGGGTTGAACTCATATTGAGCTTATTTTTAACCCATCTAAACCCATGTATATACGGGTTTATATGGGTTCAACCCGTATATACCTATTATGTAATATGGGCGAGCTGGGTTGGGTTATAAATGAACGGATTAGACAAGTTAGAAAAATATGGGTTGAGATTGCCACATCTAACTGCTGCTTCACTGTTAAAATTTGATTTTTGGGGAAACATTGCTGCAATGTTAGGTGCTTTCTTCATGTTTAAGGGAATCATTTTTCAGCCACTTTTGGGCGTGTTGTTGAAAACTTCATTTTCTGTACTATGCTCTGTTTGGTTTTGGTTGATCTCTAATCAACCTCTCTTTTTAGGTCTTGAGTGGCATATGATTCTCACATGGTTTGGGTACCAATCTTATTGGGATGCCGTTGTGCTCTTGTCCTTTTAATCTCTTGTAAACCTTGCATTTGATTAATAAAATTTTTTTTTGCCCTTAAAAAGAAATTTTATTACGATATTAACATAGAAAGGTAATCCGTAAATGTTCGATTACGATATTAACATATGTAACAGAATTAGAAAGAGTTGGTTATTCCATAAGATACAATTGTATAGATATAGAGCATATTTGCGATAACTGTGAATACAGATTTCAGATTTTAGTTTCAGACTTCGCTGTAAATTTTTTATTTTGGATTTTAGTACATATTAATAAAATTGTTTGTTGTAGGTGTGAGATTATGAGAACTAGCAACCAACTTGTGCTATGCACGGAATTTACAAAAATGCTATAGATCGAGTATATGGAGTATAAATTTTAGAATTTAAAAATTGTCATAATCGGTTATAGTTTATCCTTCGTAATCTTTTTCCTTCAAATTTATATATGTTTTTTAGTTTTAGAAGATAAAGATAAAAGGGGCCATTAAAATGTGGCATAGGTTTTTCATAAATTAACTAATTAAGGAGTAATTCTTTTGTAGCATGTGAGACCCCATTACAAGTCCCACATCGGTGGGAATAGTGTATAATGTACCACAACCAACTGCTGTATAACTCGATATTAAACTTTTGAGCTGTATGGTTAGACTAAAGGTTAAGCAGTTCAGCTAGTGCGAGTCGTTACAATTGGTCAGAGCAAAACCCTGGCTACATGGTGAAGGCCACCTCTAGAACCTGGTATGAACAAATTGATTGTTCTATACAACATTAAGAGAGATTGTGAGACCCCATTCCAAATCCCACTTCGATCGAAATTAAAAAATAAAATTAATAATAGCCCGAGGTTAATCTTTTATGTCGCATGGTTAAACTAAGGATTAATTAAACAGGTCAGTTGGTGCGAGTCGTTACATAGCAAACATAAGAGAATGGAATGGGGGATAACTAAACAAATACGTACCTTAGGAGTTAGGAGTGTTAGGATTCAACATCTTTAACTTTTTTTTTATAATGTCAGACCAATGTTTTATAAACGGACCGGTAAGCGAACCGGAAAATGAATCGGGTGGATAGGTCACCACAGTTGAACCAAAATTGACCCAATGATGTCATAATTATGTAAAAAATAATAATAATATGTAACTAATTAAAATAAACATATAAAAGAATATTTGTATAAAAAAGTTTGCTAGCGAGGGGTGCAAGCAAGCAATAGGGCGAATGGTTTCTAGTTGGCAACCGATAAGAACAATATATAGTCCAGCTGTCCCATGCTGAGAAAAGATGATACATCCCTTGCTCCCATGATGGAGCAGCTGATAGGCATGTGATATCGTAGATATAAGTGCCTAAGTAGGGCATATTAGCGCGTTAGAGGCACGATTTATTCTATTTTCCACTTGATGCCGTGCTTTGTTTTGCTTTTGTGATTTTGTTAGTTTCGCAGGAAATAAGGCGGTTCTTGCGCCAAGTTTGGATTGCGAGGCCTTGAGGCCGTGTCGGACGTCGCCATGGAAAGTTGTGACAGGTTGCTCGAGCCCGTTGTCCGAGACTTTGGATAAAAAGAAGATTTTAAAGAAGTTTGGGGTTAAATGTGAAATAATTGAAAATTGAATGGTTGATTTATTATTTCTTGAAGTCCAAAGGGCTTTTGTGTAATTAAGGTCTAACATCCCTATATAACCCTACTGATGACGTGAGGTTCAGGGGCCCTGGTGAAAAAGGAAAACAAAGCTGCTGTTGCCGTGGAAAAGTACGGATGGCTGCCGTTCTTTGTTCTGAGTAATGTTTACAGCATTTTTCTTCCGAGTTTTTTTTCCTTTCATGATATTTTGTTCAATTACTGCACTTCGATAATTACTTTTAATTTCTGTTTTTAATAAAAGTTATTCCCTGATATTTGATTAGTTCATATCTTTTGTTTAATTTTCATTCCAAGTATGATGCAAGTTAGGGTTTCTTTCGCTTCTCGTTTAATAATATGTGAGTAGTCATTCAGGTAGGGTTGCGGGGTGATTAGCACACCGTGGCTAGTTTGGATACTGCTCATTTTATCAAACAAAGAAAGAAACGATTTTAGATTAGAAAATACTTCCCGCGGACTAATCCAGGCATCGTCGGAGTCCATGTAAACGGGAGAATGGGGGTCCAAAACTCATTATTCGCTGCACATGGGTATACGGCGACCATAGGGTCTCGCATCTTGCGGGGTATCTTTTTCAATATAAAATTAAATGTTTTTAAGAACTCCAAACATAGCAGGTTAATTCGAACTAGTCACAAGTGCTATGAACCCTACGATCGCACCTCCTTTTTATTATTTGAAAAGTATAATCAATTTCTAGGTATTAATTAATCTCTCAATCAATCGACAAAGGGTGGCTACCTAAGAGCCAATTTAAATAAGTAACAACCTGAGTTTTTAGTTACCACATGTCACTGTCTCTGTGGATTCGACTCCGGACTTACAAGATATGTGCTATGACGGTCTCTACCCTACGCTTGGGGCAACCCATTATTTTAGGACTAAGAAGTCGTCAAGCAGCTAGTTGCATTGGAAGGTGATGCAGCAGAGAGGCTGCGGATAACATTTACATTTAACTCTTATTATGTAAGTGAAAGGAGGAAGATTTGAACTAAAAATGGATTCTGCAACTTTCTTTCAATCCCACATCGGTGGGAAACAAGACTCCAACCTCCACATAGGCTTATAAATTTTTTGACAATGCTTTAAGGCTTAGGGTTGAAACCACGCGTTGCGTTTGAGCCAACCAAGGCATTTAGGCTTCGTTTGAGATCTTCAAATGATTACTTACAAAATAAGGATCTATTTTCAAATATAGAAATAATAGGTTTACGAAAATAAATTTTTAAAATTTTTTTGTTAGGAATTGATAGATCTCATCAAAATTTATCAAATAAGATTTGCATATTTTTTAATTTTAGTAAGTCTACTATTTTTAATCTTGAAAATTATAAATAAATATTTATTTTTTAAAGAGGGAAAGAGGAACACACCCATATTCCACACATGAACTTAAATCGGTGGCAGTAATAAATTTTTATACCGGTTCAAAATTTTCACTCCGGTTCAGTCAACCCAATCCTGTTTCTGACGGTTGATCGGTTCAATCGTTCTTTTTGAATGGTTTTTATTATAGAGACTGGTTCTGATTTGATATCGGTTTCTAGACTTGTCCGGACCGGAACAATGGCCCATCAAACCAGTCGATTCGATCTAGTTTTTAAAACATTGTGCCAGACAAAGATATATTCACCTCAATATTTTATTTTTATAGCTAGAATGCAATGGGAAGAGATAGGAGTACCAACATAAAAGATCTTAGCGCCATGGTCGTAAATCTAACTGAGCAAGTTGACAAATAGATTGAAATTTCCAATGTGACCGAGTTTAAGTAAAATTTAGCCAATTGAATGAGTAGAACCAACATGGACGTACATGATCAATAGTCCAAACACCAAATGAAGATTTGATATCCAAACGATATCTTTGCAAGTACAGTGAACTTTGAATAGCCTATTCCTGAAACTGCTCACTATGTATTCGGTATCACTTTTGGTAATTGCGACCAAAAATTAAAAAAAAAGAAGTGAACGCAGTATTAGTATCATTGGTGTGCCTGGATAAAGGAGTGTATTTCCTCGGTGTCTATGTCAGTTCTGATTAACGGGTCGGCCACGAAGGAATTTCAGACCTAGAGAGGTATTAGACAAGGTGATCCGCTATCCCCCTTTCTGTTTAATATTGTGGTTGAGGGCCTTAATATTTTATTGGAAAGAGCTAGGGATCGGAACATAATCTCAGGAGCTCGGATAGGGGTCAATGGGGTTGTGGTATCCCACTTGCAGTTTGCGGATGATACAATTCTGTTCTGTAATAATGACTTGGAGGAGCTAATTAGCATCAAAAGAATCCTTCGATGTTTTCAACTCATGTCAGGTCTGAAGATCAATTATTCCAAAAGCTCTCTATGTGGCGTTAAAGTTTCTCATCAGGATGTGCAATCCTTGGCGCAAGTGATGGGGTGTAAAATGGAACAGTTGCCGATCAAGTATTTGGGTTTGCCGTTAGGTGCTAATCCCAATAGAATTAAAACTTGGGACCCCGTAGTGGAGAAGATGGAAAAGAGATTAAGTGTGTGGCGTGGTAGATACAATTCGTCAGGCGGTAAACTAACCTTAATTAATTCTTCTCTGGCCAACCAACTCATCTACTTTTTGTCCATTTTCAAACTGCCAGTGACGGTCGCTAAAGTGATTGAGAAAATACAGAGGAATTTTTTCTGGGGCGATACAATTGATAAGAGAAAACTCCACTGAGTCAAATGGGAGGTGATTTGCAAGAAAAAGGAATTTGGTGGCTTAGGTGTAAAGAATTTGAGGGTCCAAAATCTGGCCCTCTTGGCGAAATGGTGGTGGCGATTTCACCAGGACAGAGATTCTCTTTGGGTGCGGGTCGTTAGAGGCAAGTATAACTTGGAACCGAGCTGTTGGTTTCCGCGTATGACAGTCTCAGGTAGGGCTTCTCAAATTTGGGAAGATATTTGTACTCTTGGGGATGTTGCTTCTTGTATCGGCTCCATCATCAAGGAGGGATTTCGGTTACAGATCCACTCTGCCATGGGGATTTCTTTCTGGAACCATATTTGGCTAGGGAATACTATTCTTAGAGAAGATTACCCCAGGCTGTACTTAATTTCTTCCCAAAAAGAAGCTATGGTCAGTGCTATGTGGGGTGGGATGGATGAAGGCAATTGGAATCTGACATTCAATCGAGACCTACGTGACTGGGAAAACCTTCAATTGGAGGAATTAAAACAGAGGCTGCTAGTTGTTTCTCTGGATTTGGCCAGGCCAGATTCTGTCAATTTGGAATTGGTCCTCTGATAATCGGTTCTCGATAAAATCAGTGTATAACCAATGGGAGATCGGTGGGTATGCAAGAAGCCCAACATTGGAAGCTCTATGGTCAAATCTATGCCCCCCCAAGGTGGAAATATTTGCGTGGATGGCTATTCAATCCAAGGTGGCTACTAGGTCCGTGTTATTGGAAAGCAATCTGATCCCCGAGGGACAATCTGTCCTCTGCCCGTTTTGCTCTCTGCAGTTGGAACTTCCTAATCATCTATTCATGCATTGCTAATTTTCTTGGGATGTTTGGTCGCATATTCTGGATTGGTGGCATGTAAGGTGGGTGTGCCCTGCATCCATTTTATTTGGTGGGGTGATAGTAGGTTCCGCAAATGGGAGAAACTCTTGTGGGGAGCTACTTTCTTAGCAACATTGTGGTCTGTGTGGCTAGTAAGAAATGCGTATGTGTTCAACAATGCTTCAACAAGCTCTGGGGAAGTGGGTGAGTTGATTAAAACTAGAGTTGCAATGTGGATGAAGGCAAAATATGACATTAAGGTGTATTCAGTGGAGGACTTTAGGATTTTCTTGGATGGAATTAGATTGTTGAAGTTGTAATATATTTGGGCTGTGAGGTGTCTGCCATCCAATTTTCTGTGGAGGGTTTTGGTTAGCCGATCCGTAGTTTTTTCTTTTGTGTTCGAGTAAGTGGGTCTCTTTGCCCCCGAGCACCCCTGTTGTATTTCCCTCGATGTATCCGTTCGAGTTGTTATAAAAGTTTCGTTTGTCGATAAAAAAAAAAAAAAGTTTAAAATTGATGAAGTAAAAAAAGGAAAAAGAAAAGAAAAGGAAGCAAATACACCCCCGCAATGTGGGATGTAAAACATCTAGAGGATATATTAACAAACATTTGTAACCTCAAACAAACAAATTAAAAGGGTAAGTTTTCTTCAATGACTTACATAAAAAAGAAGCACTGCGTGCGACCACATACAGCCATGGAGTGTTAGAACTTGTGGCTCATATCTTAATATGAAAAAATACTAAAAAGTTCTATAAAGATACCAGATACCAAAGCGGAACGGAACGAGTGAAGCGAAGTTTAATGAGTTGAGACCATGTACGCGGATTAGGGTTAGAATATAGTGAAATATAAAGAGTAGTGCTATGTGTACATATGTTATACATATCATGTATGGTAGGTCGTTTTTCACATTAAAAATAAATAATTAAAACTGAGCGAAAACCTCAGTTCAAATAGAATAGTGGTTTAAATCTAGGTATCGTACCACGAAGATCAAAAGGCTAAATTGTTGTATTTCTAAAATTAATTCCAAATTCAATTCAAGAAAGAGTAATTGGAGTTTGGTTAACTAAAATTATCAAAGTGTAGTGGCTTGGAGTAAGTAAACTTGGACCGACCCCGAGATGTTTCCCATTACACATCCCACACCCTCGGACTCAGACCCCTTAGAGATCCTCACCTGGGCTCCGGCAGAGCCAATGTCTTGGGCAAGAACCACATCTCCATCGGCGTCGGAGCCGACACCGTACCTCAACGCCTAATGCAGGGCCGTCCTCTAAACTCCATACCTCAAATCCCAAAAAGATGATTATAATTGCCCGTTATTTTTAAAATATTTTTTTATGAAGCCCTATAAAAAATCAGCTCAACCTGTGATATCGGTAAGAATTTTTTTCTGAATTTATAAGGGTGAAACTGAGTAGTTAAGTAATTTCGCCCCCACAAATTCAGAAAAAATCCTTATCGATATCGGGTTAAGCTCATTTTTTACAGGGCTACATAAAAAAAAGTTTCAAAAATAATGGACGGTTCGAATTATCTTTGCGGAACCCGAGATGGCCCCCACAAAATCCATATGTGTATGGTATGTACATTCCAATATGTTCCCATAGCTTAATTGGAATATAAATACTGTGTAAAAACCCTACTGTAGTGATAATAAAAAAAATGACAGCTGCTCTCGCTCTCGTGAACGTACCCGATTTTGAAGAACAACGTAGTTCTATGTGTTAATTTCTTTACTGTTTTTCGTACTTGTATACCGTGTGTGCGGTTCCATTCAACATGGAAGATAAGTTGTATTTACAATTGATTTTGGGGTTTGTACGAGGAGAAAAGATAAGATATATATTACAAATATATTATTTCAAGATTTCAATTATCCCATCAATCATGGAATCTCTTAAACCAAAATTATTTATTTGATTGGTTTAGCTAATTATAGAAAAACCAACAATCTTCTATATAATAACGGAACTCATTATTTGAATTTTATGTACGACATAAATTTAACTGTCCAAAGTTATCCCAAAAATCCAACGACTGAGATCAAAGAGTACGAGGGCTAGAATATATTTGAGAAGAATAAAAGTTATATCTCTCTCCCCCTCATACATTAATTCCAAGTTTGAATCCAAAACATCTCTCACAAACATGTGCGCGCACTATTCCAGCGTTGTTCTCTCTCTCTCTCTCTCTCTCTCTCTCTCTCTCTCTCTCCAACTGAATCGCATCTGCAAGCAACAAAGGTACCCATAAAGGTAAGACGATACAACGTGTTCGTTAGGCTCTAATCCTTTGATATTATCTGTTTGTTTTCCCTCTCTTTTTTTCCGTCAATTTTTTTGGGAGAATTTCTGCGGTGGGGTCATTGATTTGTGTTTGGGGGTTGAAAAATTTAGAGTTGAATTGGACGTATAGTTTTCTACGACTTATTCTTCCCAGACTCAAACCCTTTTTGAATCTGTACGTTTACCCCTTCATAAACCTTACATGTGAGAGCACAGTAGGCTTTGTTTTGATCTTTTTTTAATGTTCATCTTTTCGTTTGCTTAAATCTTTAATTGTAACCACTACCATTCTAGCCGTGATTGCTACACACTGAACATCAATTATATATTGAGCACGTAAAACATAGAAACTGCTCATGAATATGCTTGGCTATTGCTGTTCCCATAGTTGGAATTGTTTGACAGAGTTGAGATATTGCACATGAGCTCAGTGTTGATTTGCTTATGTGCAAATTGTTTGAGCCGTGGGCACGGGCATGCATAAAAGAACTCTGTTTGAACATAATTCTAGAAAAAATCTTTCCGTATAAATCAGCTTCGTTGATGAGGGTTGTCAATAGTTTCGTAATTCATTTTAGTTGCATTCAAAATACGTTGTGCTATGCCTTTAGGTACGGGCAAATCCTAGTTATCTCATAATGAAGAATTCACTTAAGTTTCATTTTATCCTTTCATTGACTTATACAACTTTTTATACGTAAAAAATTAAGATTGGGTAAGAGAAAGGAGTGATTTAATTAGGCTTATTATTTTTATCTTTTTTTAACAACCAAAAAAAGCGATCATATGATTATTAATAAACCAAACGGGCCTATTGGCTATTAACTACAGACCTAGCCAATAGACCCGTCGGTCCATGACTTCAATACTCGACTCACACATAATCATCCAATAGATTTAGCAAGCGTCTCTATTATTAATCGGTCACATGCAATAAACATTACTTTCCCCTTTGCATTCATACCAATACAAATATTTAGGGTTGGAATCAAATCAAACCTAAAAAGAACATTATGGGCTTCAGGGCAATTTTTGTCGACCAAATGTGAGCATCAGATGGACTATGTATCCAAAGGAGTAGTCGACAATCGGTCTCAAGACAATCGTGTGGAGTCTCAATTGTGTAAGGTCGATTATAGTCACACAACGTTATTGTTAAAGTTCGATTCCTTCCCGGAGGTGGAGGTCTCGGACTCTCGGCGTTTGGGATTGGTTCCGGTAGTGTGGACGTACTTTTTGTTAATTTTTCTGATTTTATTTTGTTGTTTCGTTACCTTTGTAATTTAATTAGAATTTCACAAAGCCTATTGTGCAATTAAATCTGAGGCTATTGCATTCATTGAAGTGTCACAGCATCTGAAAGTAAAGTGTGAAGAGACCCACTTGCTTTATTAATTAATTAATTAAGGACAGTCGGTGCAGAATTAAAAATCCTTAATTAGGAGTAAACTTGTAAAGAAATTTGCCAGGGATTGAGATAATATTTGTATGACGGTGACTACCAAATATAATATAAAATGAAATGCGTGCATCTGTCTGTTTAGAGATTTAAAAATTTTAGGGTGATCCTCCTAAAGATTATGCTTTATGAAAAAAGAAAGAAACACGAAAGACAAAGAGAAAAGGAGATTGACGATGGAGAATTAACAACATTTAGGTTATGTTTGCATGGTTGGATGAAATGGAATTGAAAATGGAATTTATAGAATTGAGGTTGTAATGAAAGTGGAGGCCTGAGAGATTGGAATATTTTCATTCCCAAGTTTGGTTGTGCTTAAGAATCACCATTCGCATCCATAATAGAATGGTGTGGTAATATTAGTTTTTGGAGTGAAAATAGTAAATTTCGGTATGGCAATATTAATTTTTGGTGTGACAATAGTAATTTTTGGAGTAGAAATAGTAATTTT
The DNA here is from genome assembly GCA_019656295.1 of Rhododendron mucronatum var. ripense. NCBI lineage: Eukaryota > Viridiplantae > Streptophyta > Magnoliopsida > Ericales > Ericaceae > Rhododendron > Rhododendron mucronatum. The sequence continues at coordinate 1,608,748 of BPLT01000026.1, forward strand.
TGGAGTGGAAATAGTAATTTCCAATGTCGCAATAGTGAATCTTGGAGTGGCACTAGGAGCATCTCCAATCCTTATCATCTTTTCCACCCAAATTTGGGTAAAAATTTGAGTCAAAAGCTTGATTTGGGTTAGGCATCTCAAATACTAAACCCATATTTGCATCCAAATCTATTCTTGAATGACACACTTGTAATTAATGAGAGTAAAATAGGCTTTGAAAAAAATGGGTATGAGTTTGAGTCTCCCCAAATTTGGATGAGAAAATGGGTGGAACTCAAAATGGGTAGACAAATGAGTATAACATTGGAGATGTGTTTTTTAAGTTTTTTTACTAAAATTTTGGGTATGTGTAATAAAATGGATATTCTAAAAATTTTTGTGTGGTAAAGAAATAGAATGACAATTTTCGTTATTAAGGTGAATAGTGATTCCATTTGGAGTAATCATTTCATCATTTAAAGGTAAACCAAACATGAGAATAAATATTCCATGAAATGACATTTCCATTCCAACGTTGATTTTATCGAACCAAACTTATCCTAAGAACTTTGGGGAGATTTTTTTCAACCAAATAAGAGCATCACATGGACAATATATCTAAATGAGTAGTAAAAAATAAGTCTTTAGTCATATGTGAAGAGATTCAATTGTGTAGTGAGGTCGATTGTAATAAGAAAATGTTATTTATTCATAGTATTGTAGACACCGTAATTTGGAAATTCTGAATAACTTTTAAGTCTCCAATGATGATCAACAAAGCATGATTTTAAACCTTTGGATTGATCTAAACCTTTTTTAGCGTTCTCTTTCGAAAATCGTACACAAGTGGCCAATAAGCTTCAATTCCCAATAACAAAAACGTGCCTTGAAAAGCTTTGAACAATGGTCTTTATACTCAAAGGAGTGAGGAAACACCTTAGAACTATGTATGAGAGTGCCAAGTGATACTTAGAATGAGTGAGTATGTGTTTTGGCCGTCGTGGCACCAATGGTCTTCGGTTTAGTCTGCTTTCAGCCCAATTTTCATAAATCAAACTTCCTTATTTTTATGGTTAGATTCCAAAATCTTTTAGTACATTCAAAACCCTCTTTATCGATATATAATAATCCTTAATCCGATTTGAAATGAGGGAGATATGAGAATTTTGCCAAAACGACCACTTTTTCGACCACCTGAGGGTAAAATTGTCATATCTTTTGATGTACAAAATTATTTTTATCCAAACCACTTGGGTTAGAAATTAGACTTAACGAGTTTTCCAACGGTTTGAAGAACACCCAAAACCGAGTTCTGGAGTGTCCGGGGCGGCCTTTCGAAGTTTGGACTGTTGAACAGTCACTTTACCGTACGGCGGTCAACTCTGCCGTACGGTGGACATATTTCTACCGTACGGAAGAGTTTTTAACTGCCTAAACTCGAGTTGGTGGGCATGTACCGTACGGTGGAAGCCAAGTGCCGTACGGTAGAGTTTATGTACCGTACGGTGGACACAAAGTCGGCTAAAAATGCGTGCAGACCAAGTTTGCTTCATTTTCAAGCAATTTTCACTCTATAAATACCCATATCCATTCCCATTTTAGACACAGGTCATTTTTCTCACTCCCCCTTTTAGACACATGCCATTTTCTCACTTCCCATTTCAAAAACAAGCCGTTTTCTTCACTCTTCCTCTCCGTGAAACACCGAAACACTTCAAAAGTAATCCAAGTCCGAAACCAAGTCACGTATTCTGCGATCACGGTGTACCAAAGGCCATTTGCTCATCCAAATTCACAAGGAATGCCAGCATATCAATCACAACTATCCATAGAAAGGTTTTCGCTCCAAGAGGTATAAATCTTTTATCCAATACTTGTCTCTGTATTCTGAGGGGTACACCATTAATCTCAGGCTAGTTCTTATACCAGCTTTTGGGTACAAATGGTTCAAATATTGCATGAAAATTAAAGTATGATTCCGACCTCTGTCTACCGTGCGGTACACATTACCACCATATGGTAGACGTTTTTCAGGGAAACACATCATTAATTGCTTCTCGTATTTAGTTGTTCATATTGAAGCATGATTATCAATACCTGTTGTTGATACAAACTGTTCACATGTTATATCTGTTTTGTGTGCAAAGTTACCAAGGAACATGTTCCGTACGGTACAAATATCTACCGCACGGCATACATTGTCTACCGTACGGTTAAGTTTACGTAGGACAGTATGTTATTTTCTGCAACCATTTTAATATGTTTGTCTGTCTGCTTCTATTTACTGCATGCCAATGTTTCTGTTATTAAACTTGCTTACGTGCTATAAATTGCATTTTTGTGGTATAAAAGTTAAGCGATAAGATGATTTTCAAATCCTACAAATATTAGTAGAGACCGATTTTATCGGGCGAGGGGGTGCTTTTCCAAACAAAACCTTCCCCTCTCGTAACCTGGCTCCCGAACCCAAAACTCTCTGTTTTTCGACCAAAACCTTTGCAAAGGGTAAAAAGAGTCACATTTTTTAAATAAACGGTTTCTCGGGGTTAATCCTTTTCAAAACCCGGGTGGCGACTTTGAAACCAACCAACTATTTTCCCCCTTTTGTAACACTAAAAATACAAAAAAGAGAGACGGGGAATTTTTCAGGGCATGCAGCCTACAAGTATTTGATTCCTTCCCGAAGGTTGAGCTCTAGGCGTTGGGCTGGGTTCTGGTAGTGTGGAGTTTTTGTAAATTTTCTGAATTTGCGCAACTTTTATTGTTTTGTGTTATTTGTTAAGTGATTAGAATTTTAACTTATTGGATTTTGTGAAATTGTTCATACTAAACTAAAATATCCAACACGTGTTCTTCTACTAGCCCAACACATTTTTTATAACTTAATATAATTTAGTAGAATGGAAAACACTTGACGTTTCTGATCGAACCACAGGAAATAGGCCACAACTTAATGCTTAACTGAAATTAACGCGTGCATGGTTAATAATTCTTTGAGGTAACTTGAAAGAAACTTACCAAGGGTTAAGATTATGTATGTCCGTCAATGAAATATCTGGACACCATTCGAAATTACTTCTTTGTCTCGCTTGACCCTTCTTAGAATTTCGCCAACAAAGAAACCCCTCATTAAAGTTTTTTTATTTTATTCCGTAGACCTCTTCCATTAGGATTTCGTTTAGAACCGTTAAAATTTGGGCTAGATTCTTTCAAAAGTGGCAAAATATTCCAAAATTGCCCTCGATAGGTATTACTTAACCATTGTTTCCCTTCCTTCCTTCCCTCCCTTGTTTCCCCCCACCAGCTCAACCACCACGACATCAGCAACCCAACACACCCTCTTTTTTCTCAATCGCCCAAGTGAGGTACCATATTAAACTGAGGCAAACCAAGTTAAAGAACATAAATTGTCGCAAAAGCAGTTCAATATCTCGTGAAGAAAAATAGAAAAAGCATCGTGTCTTGAAATCCAATTAGACCGGGGCAACATAAGGCAACATCGAACCATATTAAACTGAGGCAACATCGAACTCACATGTTATAAAGTCAATCGAGAAATATTTCTAATTACTGAACTCGCAAGATGAGTTTGGGCTTTTCTTTTGAATCGGGGCAACAAATATTTTAGACCCATCAAATAAACTTGGTCTAATATCGTTTCAAAACTTTTTCGTCTTCGGTAGCCAATAGCCCTCTACTAAGAACCACTTTTTTTCTTCCATCGAAATGCAAACTTTCAGAGTTCTTATCTCTCAAGTGATCAGTAGTCTTTACACCTATTAGGAATCACTATTTTTCTTTCACATGACTAGTAGTCTAAACACCTATTAACCATCATGTGTTTTTATTACTATTTTCCGTTCACATGACTAGTACTCTACGCAACACTATAAAAACGAGAGATAGCCAGTTTTTAGACTACCAAGTATATAATACTCCAAACTTTAAACCAACAGTTTTTTTTTTTTTTTTTGATAGGCAACAAAAATTAAAGCTCGACAAATGGTACATCAAGAGAGAGCCAATTACATCCTTCAAAGATTGAAATCTATAAAAGACCAAAAAGAAAAAGGCAATACAAAAAGATTACGCTCAATGAAACTTGAATAAGCCCCCGATCAAAGGTCATTCAACCACCGTCCCATATCAGAATTGTTGGCCTTGAGTGTCGCCATACAAAATCAACCCAATTAGCAACCATTGATAGCACAATACATGCATGAGTCCTTTACACCAGAAGAAGGCACCGTAGAACAGCAGATTGAAGGCACCGTTAAACCAACAGTTCACTCCATCACTTCTTCACTCCACACCCCATTGCCAAGAAATAATTAATTGTTTCTGGTTTTCTAAATGTTACAGAAAACAAGTTTTGTGGACAATGACTTTTAATTCAGTAATAATATTTATTCACAGGAACGTGTTTGACACGATACTTTAAAACTGATTCTAGTCAAATATCAATTCACTACCAAAAAACAGTAACTTTGAAACTGATTCTAGTCAAATATCAATTCACTACCCAAAAACAGTAACTTTGAAACTGATTGTAGTCAAATATCAATTCACTACCCAAAAACAGTAACTTTTGGTTCTGTCCAATGAAAAAGGTTTTTTCTTTTTTCAATTTGGTTCAGAGAGTGCTTGTAGACAGATTGTGGAATTTGGCCCATGGCACTTTGGTGGTCGATTGATGGTTCTACAGGTGTGGCACCCTGATATTGTGTAAGAAAAAGAGGGTATGTCGAGGTTACCAATATGGATACAGCTATACAATGTCCCCCTCCAATATTGGACAGCAGCAGGTTTAAGCTATATTGCAAGTGCCATAGGCAAACCTCTCTATGCTGATGAGATGACTGAGTCCACAAGGAGAATTAGTTATGCGAAGATTTGTGTTGAAGTGGCTGCTGCAGATCCCTTGCCTCATTCTGTTGATCTTCTTACAGCTTCTGGGAAAATGTTTTCAATTGATGTGAAATACCCATGGAGACCTACTACATGTTCTACTTGTAAAGTCTTTGGTCACTCAAATTGCAGCCAGCAGACTGTTGTCCCTGATGCTATTTCTTATAAGGCTCCCGTGGTCTCTAAACATAAAGTCTGGGTTGTGAAATCTGGTGTGGAGACTGTTGTTCCAACTGCAGATCCTGAGCTCCCAAATGTCTCTCTGAAGGTGTTGCCTTGTTCCAATCCCTTTTCTGTTCTGCAGTCACAAGATGCTCTTGAAGCTGCTTTGGATCCACCTGTAGAGGCGTTGGCTACTGAGATTACTGGGCTGAATTTTGGCCTAGAAAATATTGATAAAGGGGAACACACGAATGCAACTGTTGATCCTGATGTTCCAAGTTCTAGCAATATTGGAGTACCTCCCCAATATGATTTCTTGCCTAATGATTTGGGAATGGGGTTGTCAGATCCTGATGCTGTTTTTATGGCCTTGAGTTCATTAAAGAAAGAAGGTCCTCAACAGCCTACTGGTGGAGAGAATCCTGGGGCAGCTAAAAGAGGTAGGAAGCCAAAGAAACGATAAAATGAAATTTGCTTCTTGGAATATTAGGGGTTTCAATAATCCCATTAAGCAAGTCGAAATAAGGAAATTCATCCATGCTAATGGTCTGTCTTTGATTGGAATAATTGAAACAAAAGTTAGAAAGGAGAATTTGAATTTAACAATGAAAAAGTGTCTTCCTTTTGGTTGGGATTTTGTTCACAACATTGGGATTGGTTCTGTTGCTCGTATCATTGTGGCTTGGGATACGCAAGGCCCCAAGGTGACTGTTCTTGCCAGCTCTGAGCAGGTGATTATGCTCTCTATATTGATGAATAATAAATCTTTTGCTCTTTCTGTTGTGTATGGCTTTAATCAAGTAGATGCTAGACGACAGTTGTGGACTGATCTTAGGGATGGGTTTGTTTCCGGGGGGACACAACCTTGGCTCATCATTGGGGATTTTAATGCAGTTAGGAGGCCGCATGAAAAATCTGAGCCCAGTCATTTTGATACTACTTCTGCTGGGGATTTTAACTGCTGTATGGAGGATATAGAAGTGGAGGATTTAAATTCTAAAGGCCTTTGGTTCACATGGTCGAATAAACGAGTGGGTCAAGGTCAGAGCAGTTGCCGATTGGACCGAGCTCTGGTTAATTCTCATTGGCAGAACTTGTTTACAGAATCTGAGGTAGCTATCCTTGTTCCTGGAGTGTCAGATCATAGCCCTCTCCTCGTTTCTATACTCCCTTACCATGGTGGGAGAAAACCTTTTAAATTCTTTAATTTTTGGATGTCTCACAAAAACTTCTCTTCCATTCTTACCCAGTCTTGGTGTTGTTCTGTGGATAATGGTGATTCTCCTATGAGGGACCTTTATGAAAAGCTTCGGAGACTAAAGCCTTGTTTGCGAAGTTTTAATAAGGCGTTTTTTAGTGATATTCAAAATAGAGTGATTGCTGCCAGGGAAGAGCTAAGTAGTATCCAGTCACGTTGCGCTAATTTTACAAGGGATCCTATTTTGCTAGAATACAAGAAACTATGTCTACTGAACTTTAACGATCTCAGTGCTGCTGAGGAAGCTTGGTGCCGGCAGAAATCAAGAATAAGGTGGCTTAGTTTGGGGGATAATAATACAAGTTTTTTCCATAAGAAAGTCGCGAGTCATCGAATGAGGAATAAGATCCTGTCTATTTGTGATGAGGATGGTAATCGGTTGGAAGATCCTAAAGCTGTCAAAGGAGAGATTCTCAGATTCTACACGCAGATGTTGGGGTCTAAATTTGCTCAGAAGCGTCCTTCGTCAGAAAGATTATGCTTTGTTCATACAGTTCCACATTCCTTTCATGCTGCCTTAATTGCTCCTATTACTCCAGCTGAAATCAAGGTGGCTCTCTTTGCGATCAATGGTGACAAATCCCCTGGACCAGACGGTTACAACTCAAGCTTTTTTCAGAAGAACTGGTCTGTGGTTGGTCAAGAGGTAACTGCTGCTATTTTACATTTCTTTCAAACTGGTGTGTTATTGAGAGATGTTAATGCTACTGCACTCACTCTGATTCCTAAAAGTAGCTGCCCTCAATCTATGAAGGAATATAGACCCATTGCTTGCTGCAATGTTGTCTATAAAATAATAACCAAGGTGCTAGCTAATAGGTTACAACCTGTCCTTCCCTTTGTCATTAATAAAGCCCAGGCTGCCTTTGTCAAAGGTCGATCTATATCAGACAATATTTTGTTGATGCAAGAACTGGTGAGGAATTATCAAAGGGACTCTGGTATTGCAAGGTGTGCTATTAAAATAGACTTAATGAAGGCATACGACTCAGTTGATTGGGATTTCTTGTTTGAGGTTATGAGTGCCATGGACTTTCCTCCCCTGTTTATCACTTGGATTAGGACATGTATAACCTCTGCTATGTTCTTTGTGGTTATTAATGGGGAGTTACAGGGATACTTTAAGGGAGAAAAAAGGCTTCGACAGGGAGATCCCATCTCTCCCTATCTATTCCTTATGGTAATGGAGGGTTTGTATGCCATTCTTCAAAAGAAAATCTCTCAAGGTCAGTTTACATTCCACCCCAAGTGTAGCAATTTGAGCATATCATATTTAGCCTTTGCTGATGATCTTTTTCTACTGGCCGGGGCTGATATCTCTTCTATTGGGGTTATAAAATCTACTTTGGAGGAATTTTATCATTCTTCTGGTTTACAACCTAATCTTCAGAAAAGTCAGATATTTTTTTCTGGGGTTAAGGAATCTGTCAAGGCTGCCATTCTGAATCTTCTTCCAATTCCTGAGGGTACTTTACCAGTTCGTTATTTGGGTGTGCCCCTTATTTCCACTAGGCTCCGATATGAGGATTGTGTTCAGTTGAAGGACAGAACCCATCAGAGAATTGCTAGCTGGAATAATAGTCGTTTATCTTATGGTGGAAGAGCTCTCTTGATACAATCCGTTCTTTTAAGTATGCAGACTTATTGGTGTTCATTGTTTATTCTACCACAGAAAATTATTAAGGAAATTGAGGCTATACTGAGAGCCTTTTTGTGGTCTGGTATTCATCTGAAAAAAATTGGGGCTAAAGTTAGTTGGTTAGAAGTTTGCTCTCCCAAAGCTGAGGGTGGTTTGGGCTTGAAGTCCCTGCAGGTCTGGAACAAGGCCACCATGTTGAGACACTTGTGGGCTTTGTGCAAGAAAGAGGACATGCTTCGTCTGGACCTAACCTCTTAGAAAGGTTCACACCCCGAGCGGAGGGCTAGGTCGTTGAAAGCATATTAACCGGCAAGACCGGAATCGTTCCCACAGAGAAAACTTCTTAAGCGAATTTGGAATAGATGTTGAGTAGAGAGTTACGGCGTTCAAGCGGCCAACTTTGGAGTTTTGATTCGATTGACGAAATGCAACTTGGAAATAAACTAGATTAAGATGGTTGAGTCAAAGGGATTGATTTACCCACGATTTAGCCGTCAAATGGTTCCTTTATCTAACTCAAGAGTGGACCGAAACCGTCCGGATTCCACTAAAAGTATTAAAAGCTGAAGACTACTTGTAACTTAACTTCAAAGCATTAATTCAAACTGAACTCATTTAACGCAAGTGAGAGACGAAAATAGATCGTTCGCACGCGTAAGATTATCAAGCACGTTGCACAAGGCGATAAACTTCATTGATCAAAGAAGCCACCAACCCCATGATCAATACTAGAAATCATGAGTTTAATTCATTCAAAACCTTGAAATTAAGCTAAAGTTAAGAGAAACCATTTAATTGACTAATCCATAGGGTGAACCTCACCCCATGACTTAACCTATTAACTACTCACTCATCATAAAAAGACTAGAAAGCATGCTAAGAAATGAAAACATGAATAACCTATAGATTAGAAAACAAACTTGATTTATATAGAGATCTCAACCGTAGCTACAACATTAGTACTTGAGAATTAAACATCTAACCATAACTTACTTGAGTAGTTGAGGAATTGAATGCAAAAGCTTGAAAGAAATGGCTAGGAGCTCTCAAAACATAAAAGACTTAAAGTGTTCAAAAGTTACATGTGGCCATAAATGGCAATAAAAGACTATAAATAGGCTTAAACACTCAGCCAGAAAGTGGACCAAAAGACCCCTAAAATATCCCAAAAACATGCCTAAAGTAGAAACTTTCTATATATGGAAAGCTGAATTATTCAGCACAAAAAGCTGGTCGAAGGGCATTGGTACCGGTACCACATTAACGAGGTACCGGTACCAAACCAACTGTCTTCAATTTTAGTGACATGGTACCGGTACCACAAAAACAAGGTACCGATACCTTTGTGTAGAAACAGCAGAACAGGGCAGCTTGGTTCATCGTGCCTTGGCGTGTCCCTATGGCCTTTCATTGCTTGATTACTTGATCACCGAGACTTGGCGGACACATGCCATGGACACTTGGACTCTCGGATCCCCTTAAGAACCATCCCCGATGCAGTAGGCTTACTTGAATCACTTTGGCACGGTCCTTGCCAAATTTGGCCTCCGGCCAAGCTCCAAGGCTTTTTGTAACACCGTTAGGATTCGGTGACAATGAAATGACTACCGGCGGGCATTTGGACACTTGATTCATCCCGGACCGTTGATTGGCATTCAAGACCTCATTTTAAGCATGTTTAACCTGAAAGTCACACAAAACTACCTTACGTGCAAAATGGGATAAAAACAATAACTTTAAACAAATAAACGCCACAAATTAGAGGATTAAAGCCCCAAGATTATACAATCTTGGGTGCTAATCACACCCCCCAACTTGAACTTTGCTGGCCCCTAGCAAACATAAAATAAAACTGAAAACTTAACAATCCTTCCGATAACATAACTTAAAGAACATGCTCATCCCGTATCCCAAGCTAGCAAGAGTTCAAAATCACAGTTTATCTATACCACAACTCGCAGCTAGATACAAAACGAATATCCAAGTACACAGCATGTTCCAAGTAAGCAACAAAAGCCTTGTATTTACATCCAAAGAGAGGATACGCCAATATTGCAAACGCACGCACCCGCTAGCAACCATATCCCACAAAAAGTGCTCGGAAAGTAGGCAATAGTGAACAAAAATACTACACCTCATATGTGGAGAGCACTTTAAAACAGAATGAATAAATAAACAACTAAAAACGATACTACCGAAAGGAAACATGCCACAAACTAACTATGCTAAACATCAAATATTGAATCAACATGGAATCAAGGCGTACTAAGGATCAACTAAGGACTTCATTAGCATATAACGACCTTGGTTTGCAAAGAACGGTTAGCAAAACGGGTGGCGGCCATATCTAGCTTGGTTATCTACCCTTGACCGCCACCGACACAAAACACCAAGTCAAAGGCCACATGCCGGCCTTACAAAAAACTTGCATAAGTTAAAGTTAAACTAAAAACAATAAAGAGACAAGATAAAGGTGGGATGTCAACCACCGAACACCCCGACCAAATAGAGGGATTTTCTAACACTAAAAACCACCGACTCTAGTCCTCATTGTCACCACCATCATCATCCTCGTCATCTTCTTCACTATCCTCATCGGACTCATCATCCTCTTCTTCCTCATCCACACTACTGTCGACCAATTCCGCTTCCGGGGGTGCCTTATATGCGGCTGCACCATCCTCCACCACATGTTGCGAATGCCATTGTAACTCATGCCTGAGCTTGCCAACCTCTCTGGACAGCTTCTTCCTCTCCATCTTTTCTTTCTTCCTCTTCTCTTCACTCTTCCACAAACATTTCAGAATAGCAACGTTTTGACAGAAAAGTTTGTTCCACATGCTGTCTTTCTTCTCCTTTGGGCCAGGCTTGGTGGTCAAAAAGGCTTTTGAACTTCCCCTGAGGATGCCAGAACGTGGCTTGCTTTTCTTCAAAAAGGCACCAGTGATAGGCCCCGGATCAAGTCGTTCCATCTTCTTGTAATCATTTCCTTTCACACCCTGTTGCTTGCAAATGGTGGTAATCATGCAAGGGAAAGGCATCCGGGCAGTTGAAATCGTGCTGTTCTTGAAGTCGATCAATTGATTGAAAATAAACTTTGCCCAATCCACCACTAGCTTTGAATTCATGAAAGCATACATTAATTCCCCACTCTTTCGACTCGGCTTGTGCTCTAAACCCCTCGGATACAAATTATGGTGAAAAGCCTTGTTCAACACCCGAATATCCTCCCTAAACTCCCCCACAACGTGTGGAATCTTCGCATTCTTTGGGTTCGTGTACAACACATTGTTAATCAGCCCATCATCAATTTTTTCATCACGGGGGTAGTTCACTGTCTCCGGAGCGGGCCTCTCATACCCCAAATACTTGGCAATCACGAAAGGATCAATCATGATATCCTTGCCACCTACTCTCGATACAATCCTAGCAGTGTTGCTAGTTTCAAAACCCGTTGGAGGGGTCCTCATGTTTTGGTAAAATTCAATAACACAAACGATATTGTACCCCTCCAATCTACGAGTCCAGAAATTCATACCTTTGCTCCGAATGCGCTGAATTACCAAATGATCGTTCCCAATGGACTTTGCCTTAACCTGACGTTCATTCTTGAACCGTCGATTCATCATTCCCTCCTTCCACTCAACCCGTTTATCAGCCTGAACCTGCTTTCCTGTTCTACGAAGCCGTTTCCTTGACCTACGGCCCGACTGTCCAGCCACCGGCTCCTCAGAGCCTGAACTTGCTTGCTCCTGTACAATGTCCTGAACAGGGGCACTAGAACTCGCCCCTGTTACTCCTGGCCTCTTGGTACGAACCATGATTAAAGTATGGAGGGAGAGAAAATTCGGATTTTCAGACTAGGGTAAGGAAATTTTCGGAATTTGAGAGGTGGAGGTGATTTCTGGGTTTGTAAGAGGGGCTTGATGGTGATTATATGTAAGAGAGATGGAGGATATGGAGATTGATGGAAAGAAAAGCAAGAAATTCGAAACCCATGGAGAAATTAGAAGAAATTTCGAAATCTGAGAGAGAGAAGATGGGTTTACCTTATTTGTGCTTGAAACCCTTGATTTTGTTGAAGAAACATGGTGATTGATGGAGGAGATGAAGGATATTGGAGAGAATTTGAGGGATTTTGGTGGGTTCGGTGGTTATGGGGAGAGGGGGAGTCGGGATATGGAGGAGTGGAGAGAGAGAGAGTCGTGGGTTTTGAAGATATAAGGCAAGTTCGTGCCTTTAATCACATCTGTAACCGTCGAACAGCATAAGGTACCGGTACCACATTTTTAAGGTACCGGTACCAATCCAACTGTCTTGCTCTGAAACAAAATGGTACCGGTACCACTTTTTTAAGGTACCGATACCTTCCCTTGAAAATCTGCAGACAATGCTTTCATGGCCAATTCATACCCCGACCACTTGTAACTCACCCCAAACAACTCCAAACCAGCTTGCAAACTTGTAACACACTTTCCAAACACCCTCCGAACAACCGGATCCTTAGGTTAGTGAGAAAACACGTAGGACACGGACTAGGATACAAAACAGGACGAGGGGACACATTTGTGGTTAAATCAAAGAAAGAATGCCTCGTATCACTTCCTAAGTACGCCATAGATTCCGTAACGATTCAACATAGATATCTAACACAACTAGGCATGAACATGAGATTAAGCACCTAAACTAAGAGTATTAGATAAAAATGACGGGATATGGGTAAAACTTACTTAAAAACACACTCAACACCTAGTTCACTCATCCTTGCATCATGCAACCGAGTTGTAATGTAGAGAAACACTCAAGATTACATCAAACTCTTGCCATTTAAGAACTTTATGAGCATGTGCCGAGTTGTGTTATACCAAAAATTATGTACTACGGAAGGATTGCACTAATAAAAACGAAAAAATTTTACTATTTTACCAAAAGAAGTAAAGCATATATATAGCAAATATATATCTCTCCCCCCAACTTGAAATGAGCTATGTCCGCATAGCATGGAGAACAATAGTATTAAGAGGGAAAGAACAAAAATTCATACCTCCGAGGGAATGTCAACCCCCGTATACCTCGACCAAGTTGGAGGCTTTTGCGTCACCGTCTCCTTTCGTCATACGAACGGCTTCCAAGGTCGACTCCTTCGGCTCTTCCAACGGAACCACAGCTAGTCACACAGGGTCATGGTCAAAGCTTTATTGGACTAACAACCGCGACACGCAATCGCACCCTTGCTTAGGGCTCCTGAATGCCTCATTCACTCCGACTTTAGACCCAATCCACCAAGGCTGGTGTGGTAGCACGTATACCCTGCAAAAGACTTAAGCTCGAACTACCTACTAAGAGACAAATGACATTAGAACCGCCCGGCTCGTGTTATCCGGGCGCTGACAAACATATGTACGAAAGAAATATTAAGAACACCACCCGATCTTCACGCAATCTCACGAGTCATACTTTTCTTCCCGTGTCCCACCGAGTAGGCGAAGACACGGGTGGCTATACTAGACCGTCAAATTTGTTACATCAACGCCCGAAGTAAAATTGACCGCTTGACCTCGCCAAGCAATTAAGCCCAGCGTTCCCTATGATCGAAACAAAGTGAGACAAGATAGAGCCTAGCGCCAAAGCACGGGAATACCAAGGCTCACCCAAAGACCTAAACTGCCCCCGATAGGGACATATCTGGGAAGCATGGATCATTAACGGTAAACTACCACAAGGAGAACTAATTAAAGCCCTTACAAAGATGCATTGGTGAAATCTTATCAAGTGAAAGTCCCATAACTTATAAGCATGCAAATATGTACAAAAAGATAAACATTGCCCTTACTAACCGGAGCTGGGCACACGATCCTTATTTTAATAGCGGCGTGCGGCGCTATATATACCCAAGTCAATGGTGGGTACCCCCTACCCGGGGGCCGGGTCCAACAAACAATTAAGTTCAGTGGTTACGCTTTCGCTCCCCGTGCAAAAATAGGTCAAAACAACTAAGAAACAAGAGCATCAGAATAAATGGGATTGCTCAAGTCCTCATCAGGCTCGCCAACTTCAAAATGACCAAGAAACGGCTTAAGCCGCTGGCCGTTAACTTTAAAAACATTCCCATTGGATTCATTTGCAATTTCTATGGCCCCATGAGGGGAAACAGATTTAACAATATAAGGACCCGCCCAACGAGATCTTAACTTGCCCGGAAACAAATGCAATTTAGAATTATACAAAAGCACCTTTTGGCCTATTTCAAAGTCCTTCCTAAGAATATTTTTATCATGCATAGCTTTGACTTTGGTTTTATATGAACTAGAGCGATCATAAGCATCAGACCTGATTTCCTCGAGTTCGTTGAGCTGAAGCTTCCTCTTAGCACCGGCAAGCGGCATTGAAGCATTCATCTTCTTAATCGCCCAATAAGCTTTGTGCTCCAATTCCACCGGAAGATGGCAAGGCTTTCCATAAACAAGCCGATAAGGAGACATTCCCAACACCGTTTTATAAGCAGTACGGTAAGCCCACAAGGCGTCGGTCAACCGAAGAGACCAATCCTTGCGGGTAGGATTAACCGTTTTCTCAAGAATGCCTTTTATCTCCCGATTAGCTAACTCAGCTTGCCCATTGGTTTGGGGATGATAAGCCGTGGAGACCTTGTGCACAATTGCATACTTCTTCATTAAGGCCGCAAATGACCTATTGCAGAAATGTGTTCCTTGGTCACTGATTATGGCTCTTGGCATCCCAAACCGTGCCAATATGTACTCCCGGAGAAACTCGACTACAACTTGGGCATCATTTGTGCGCGTGGGGATTGCCTCCACCCACTTGCTAACGTAATCAACGGCAAGCAAAATGTAGAGGTAGCCGAAAGATGTAGGAAAGGGCCCCATAAAATCGATGCCCCAACAATCAAAAACTTCAATGATTAAGATGGGATTAATGGGCATCTCGTGACGTCGGGAGATCTTTCCCAAGGCTTGACACCGCTCACAAGTCCTAGCAAACTCGAACGTGTCTTTAAACAAAGAAGGCCAATAGAAACCGCATTGCAAAATTTTAGCTGCGGTTTTCTTGAAAGAGAAATGGCCGCCACAAGCCTCCGTGTGGCAAAAGTTCATAATACTCCGATGCTCAGAGTCTGGCACGCATCGCCGGATGATTTGATCTGGACAGTACTTAAACAAATAAGGATCATCAAATGAGAACATTCTCACCCTTGAAAGAAATCGCTTCCGCTCTTGAGAAGTCCAATGTGTCGGAAGTAACCCCGTTGCCAAATAGTTGACAATATCCGCAAACCACGGGGTACTCGAGACACCAAAGAGTTGCTCATCCGGGAAAGTGTCAATGATCGGAAGTTTAGATGTACGATCCTCGAACTCCAACCGCGATAAGTGGTCGGCCACCACATTTTCCACTCCTTTTTTATCCTTGATGGTAAGATCGAATTCTTGGAGCAAGAGAATCCATCGAATGAGCCGAGCCTTTGCATCTTGCTTGGTGAGCAAATACTTGAGCGCGGCATGATCCGTGTAGATAACAATAGGCGAACCAATCAAGTAGGAGCGAAATTTATCCAAGGCAAAAACCACTGCGAGCAACTCCTTTTCTGTAGTGGAATAGTTCATTTGAGCATCGTTCAATGTTTTGCTCGCGTAGGAAATAACACAAGGCTGTTTATCCCTTCTTTGGCCCAAAACAGCCCCGACGGCATAATCACTCGCGTCACACATAAGCTCGAACGGGAGGTTCCAATCGGGGCTTTGTACAATAGGTGGAGTAGTGAGACTCGCCTTAAGCTTCCGGAATGCTTCCTCACAATCATTTGTCCACTCAAAAGGGACATCTTTCGAAAGAAGATGGCATAATGGCCGAGAAATGGCACTGAAGTCCTTGATGAATCTCCGGTAGAAACCGGCATGCCCGAGGAAGGAACGAATGTCCTTGATGCACTTGGGAGTGGGGAGGTTGGCAATGAGATCAATTTTCGACTTGTCAACTTCAATGCCCTTTGATGAAACGATATGGCCCAACACGATGCCTTGCGTTACCATAAAATGGCATTTCTCCCAATTTAGAACAAGGTTTTTCTCCTCGCACCGTTCCAACACTTTGTCAAGGTTGGCTAAACACGACTCAAAAGAGTCTCCGAATACCGAGAAATCGTCCATAAAGACCTCGACGATCTTTTCCACCATGTCACTGAAAATACCCATCATACACCTCGAGAAAGTACCGGGAGCGTTGCACAAGCCGAATGGCATGCGCCTATAAGCAAAAGTCCCGAATGGGCAAGTAAATGTAGTCTTTTCTTGATCGGCCATGGCTACCTCAATCTGGTTGTACCCGGAGTAGCCGTCTAGGAAGCAATAGAAGGCATGGCCAGCTACTCTCTCCAAAATCTGATCAATGAACGGGAGCGGGAAGTGATCCTTCCGGGTTACCGCATTTAGTTTGCGATAATCGATACAAACACGCCACCCGGTGACAGTCCGAGTTGGCACAAGCTCATCTTGGTCATTCTTCACAACTGTTACTCCCGACTTTTTAGGTACCACTTGGATAGGACTCACCCATTTAGAATCTGCAATAGGATAGATGATCCCCACATCCAACAATTTTAACACCTCTGCTCGAACCACATCTTTCATAATAGGATTCAGCCGCCGTTGTGGTTGGCGCGATGGCTTCACATTATCGTCAAGATAGATGTGATGCGTGCAAAGGGAGGGAGAGATGCCTTGTATGTCGGCTATGGTCCAACCAATAGCCTTCTTGCGCCGCCTTAATACTGCAAGCAACTCCATCTCTTGAAGATTCTCAAGAGTGGAGGATATTACCACCGGAAATGTTTCGTTGTCACCAAGATAGGCATACTTCAAAGTTTCAGGTAAGGGCTTCAAATCGAGCTTAGGCGGCTTGATCCTAGACGGCAACGTTTGGCTCTCATTTGGTGGCAACTCCTCGAAAGTAGGGACCCACGGTTCTACCCCACAAATTTCCTCTTCATCTAGTAACGAGCAAAGATACTCAACCTCCGGAGATTCTAAAAAATCGGCTTCCTCGGCGGTAAGACATACCTCCAAAGCATCCTTAGACAAGAGTTCATCCACATGATCTTGAACTAATGAGTCGATACGATTGACATCTTGAACATCGTCATCATCTCCCATTTGGCTTCCAACATGAAACACGTTAACCGCCATCTTCATATTCCCAAAAGTCATGTTCACGAGACCACTCCGGCAATTAATGACAGAATCCGAGGTGGCTAAGAATGGCCTTCCGAGAATAACGGGGGTCGAAGTGGGAGAAGAAACCATAGGGCAAGTGTCCAATACCACAAAATCAACCGGATACACAAAGTTGTCCACTTGAACCAAAACATCCTCCACGATACCTCTCGGAATACGAATACTTCTATCCGCCAATTGCAAAGTGACTCGAGTTGGCTTCAACTCCCCTAAACCAAGCTCTTGGTAAACTGAATATGGAAGTAAGTTTACGCTCGCACCCAAATCCAATAAGGCTTGCTCAATTATCTTTCCCCCAATCATGACAGAGATAGTAGGACACCCCGGGTCCTTGTACTTTGGCGCAATATTCGTTTGAATGATCGAGCTCACTTGTTCGGTGAGAAAGACCTTTTGCTCGACGTTGACCTTGCGCTTTTGAGTACACAAGTCCTTCAAGAACTTGGCATACGACGGTATTTGCTTGATAGCATCCATGATTGGAATGTTGATCTTCACTTGTTTGAAAAGCTCATATATCTCCGCATTGACCGCGGCATTCGTTGGAGCTTTCAATCTTTGAGGATAGGGTGCCGGCACAGGAGAAACTTGTCGAACGGGAGGGATATTGTCCCTCGCCTTAGGAGCTTGCTTGGGAGATTCCCCAAGCAATGTCGATGAAGTTGGCTCCGGAGAAGTCCTTTGATAAGATGTCATTGGCGGATCCACAATTGCATTATCAACCGCCTTTCCACTCCGCAAAGTAATTATTGATTTGGCTTGCTCGGGGGAAATCACCGAAGAGCTACCAACCAAGTTTTGACCTTGAGGGTTTGCTTGTGGTTGAGCGGGGAACCGTCCTCTCTCTTGTTGCAATAGTCCAACCGAAGTAGTCAACTTTCCCATTTGTGTTCTCAAATCCACAAGAGATTGGGTATTTTGCTCATTCACGGCGGTTTGCATTTGGAAGAAGGATTGCATCGAATCTTCCAAAGATCGCCTTTGAGGAGGGGGTTGGAATTGGCCTTGGTTTTGAGAGAATTGGCCTTGGCCCTGCGAGAATCCTGAAGAATTGAATCCGGGAGGCCCTTGACTTTGTTGAAAACGTGGTGGCCCTAAGCTTTGCGGAGATCGCCACGTTTGAGTTTGAACCGGTGGTTGCCCTTGAAATTGTCCACCTTCATTAGGCTGGTTCCAACGGAGTGCCGGATGTTGCCTTAAAGCTGGATTGAGAGTGTTAGGATATGGTTCATAACGTTGAATAGCACTCACTTCCTCCGGAGACATGCTATTAAGAACATTTCTAAGAGCAGGGATGTTAAAACAATCACCGGTTGTATGGCCTGCCATCTCACATATAGCACACACCTCTTCCACTTTGATTACGGACTTGACCTCCTGAGACCCCTTTAACTCCATTTGCTCCAACTTGCGGGTGAGCTGATCCATCCTAGTCTCAAGAACATTAGGCTCACTCAATGAAAATTTACCGGAACCACTCGGCCCTTGGTTTGCCATAGCCCGCTCACCTACATCAACGAAGTTCCAAGACTGATTTTTGACAGCCAACTGCTCCAAATAATCCCATGCATCCGCGGCCGTTTTGTCTAGAAAATCTCCGTCAACCATAGTATCAATGAGTTGGTAACTTGATTGGGAAACCCCGTTCATGAAGTGGCTGATCAACTGAGGCTTTTCGAGACCATGATGTGGAAGCGATGCGATCAAATCCTTGTACCGCTCCCAACATTTATAGAATGTTTCCCCCTCACGTTGTTTAAAGTTTTGAATTTGTTCTTTGAGGAGCTTTGTTCTATGGACGGGGAAAAACTTCTTGTGGAACTCAGCTTTGACATCAGCCCAATTTCGCAACGATTGAGGTTTAAGAGAACTGAACCACTGTTTCGCTCTATCCTTTAGGGAGAACGGGAATAAGCGCAATCTTGCATTCTCCAAACGCCCAGCATCCGGAGTGAAAGTGTTAATGATATCCTCAAAATCACGAATGTGATCATAGGTGCTCTCTCGATCCAAGCCATGGAATTGGGGTATAAGATTGTGATAACCTGCCTTAAATTCAAAAGAGTTGGCATTAGTAGTAGCAGGGAGGACTATGGGGGATTGTTGAACCGGACTTCCCGGATTCAAGATATCCCTCAAAGTCCTCACTGGCGGTGGTGGTTCACCCATTCTCTTTTTAAGACGGCGGCCCCGAGGACGTGAAGGAGATTTTAATCTCGGACGTCTACGAACAAAAGGAGGAGATCTTCCTCTCGGGGTACCTTGAGGCGATAGTGAACGACAAAGTCTATTAGAGTTTGGACTCCGATAGAAACCAGTCATGCACTATCAACTCATGCAGAGAATTAGTGAAAAGCCAACCACAAAATAAACCAAAACAACAACTATTCTAGCAAAGGGAAATATGTACAATAAAGGAAAAGAAACAAGCTATACTTATGCTAACTTCGTTACACCTCAAGTCGATTGGAGTATCAGGTAGAGGTTTCCGCTAGCATAAGTACAAGTTGCTTAAAGTAAAAGAAATGGAATACTTACAAAGGTTTGTCGAACCTCCAAATAAGCTATAATAAGAAATCCCCGGCAACGGCGCCAAAATTTGCTTCGTCTGGACCTAACCTCTTAGAAAGGTTCACACCCCGAGCGGAGGGCTAGGTCGTTGAAAGCATATTAACCGGCAAGACCGGAATCGTTCCCACAGAGAAAACTTCTTAAGCGAATTTGGAATAGATGTTGAGTAGAGAGTTACGGCGTTCAAGCGGCCAACTTTGGAGTTTTGATTCGATTGACGAAATGCAACTTGGAAATAAACTAGATTAAGATGGTTGAGTCAAAGGGATTGATTTACCCACGATTTAGCCGTCAAATGGTTCCTTTATCTAACTCAAGAGTGGACCGAAACCGTCCGGATTCCACTAAAAGTATTAAAAGCTGAAGACTACTTGTAACTTAACTTCAAAGCATTAATTCAAACTGAACTCATTTAACGCAAGTGAGAGACGAAAATAGATCGTTCGCACGCGTAAGATTATCAAGCACGTTGCACAAGGCGATAAACTTCATTGATCAAAGAAGCCACCAACCCCATGATCAATACTAGAAATCATGAGTTTAATTCATTCAAAACCTTGAAATTAAGCTAAAGTTAAGAGAAACCATTTAATTGACTAATCCATAGGGTGAACCTCACCCCATGACTTAACCTATTAACTACTCACTCATCATAAAAAGACTAGAAAGCATGCTAAGAAATGAAAACATGAATAACCTATAGATTAGAAAACAAACTTGATTTATATAGAGATCTCAACCGTAGCTACAACATTAGTACTTGAGAATTAAACATCTAACCATAACTTACCTGAGTAGTTGAGGAATTGAATGCAAAAGCTTGAAAGAAATGGCTAGGAGCTCTCAAAACATAAAAGACTTAAAGTGTTCAAAAGTTACATGTGGCCATAAATGGCAATAAAAGACTATAAATAGGCTTAAACACTCAGCCAAAAAGTGGACCAAAAGACCCCTAAAATATCCCAAAAACATGCCTAAAGTAGAAACTTTCTATATATGGAAAGCTGAATTATTCAGCACAAAAAGCTGGTCGAAGGGCATTGGTACCGGTACCACATTAACGAGGTACCGGTACCAAACCAACTGTCTTCAATTTTAGTGACATGGTACCGGTACCACAAAAACAAGGTACCGATACCTTTGTGTAGAAACAGCAGAACAGGGCAGCTTGGTTCATCGTGCCTTGGCGTGTCCCTATGGCCTTTCATTGCTTGATTACTTGATCACCGAGACTTGGCGGACACATGCCATGGACACTTGGACTCTCGGATCCCCTTAAGAACCATCCCCGATGCAGTAGGCTTACTTGAATCACTTTGGCACGGTCCTTGCCAAATTTGGCCTCCGGCCAAGCTCCAAGGCTTTTTGTAACACCGTTAGGATTCGGTGACAATGAAATGACTACCGGCGGGCATTTGGACACTTGATTCATCCCGGACCGTTGATTGGCATTCAAGACCTCATTTTAAGCATGTTTAACCTGAAAGTCACACAAAACTACCTTACGTGCAAAATGGGATAAAAACAATAACTTTAAACAAATAAACGCCACAAATTAGAGGATTAAAGCCCCAAGATTATACAATCTTGGGTGCTAATCAGGACACCTTGTGGGTCAAGTGGGTTCACAGTTATATGATAAGAGATCACAATATATGGGCTATGAAGGTGCCTCAAGACTGTTCATGGACTATTCGAAAATTGTTGAAACTTCGACGTGTGGGTCAGCCTTTTGTGAAGCATATTATAGGAGATGGTCGCAATACTTTTATATGGTTTGACAATTGGCATCCCAAAGGCCCCTTGTACAAACTTCTTGATGATCGCTCAATTGCTACCATGGGAAGATCTTTATTTGCAAAAGTGAGTTCTGTTATTCTTAATGGTGAATGGCACTGGCCTAGGCCTAGATCCAATCTGTTGCAACAGATTCAGCTTTCAATTCCAGACTCTTTGAAGCCTCAAAGGGACAGCTGTGATGAAGTGGTGTGGACTATCTCTCCGACTGGTGCTTATACTACAAAACACACGTGGGAATCTATTAGACACAAAGGTCCAAAGGTTCCATGGGCCTCTCTTGTTTGGTCTTCTAATAATGTTTCTAAATGGTCTTTTATTTTATGGTTAGCATGTTTGAAGCGGTTGGCAACTAAGGAAAGGCTTCGCATATGGGGCATGGAGATTGAACCTGGTTGTGTTTTGTGTTCCCGATGCGATGAGACTTTGCAACATTTATTTTTTGAGTGTGGTTTCTCTAGCTCTATTTGGGAAGTGATTTTACATAGATTCCAGATTCACCGAGGGGCTGAGGCTTGGAACAGGGAAGTGACTTGGGCCATTAGTTTCTGTCAAGGCAAAAGTTTCCGTTCCATGCTGTTCAAAATAGCTTTTGCTGCAGGAGTGTATTTCATCTGGGCTGAAAGGAATTCCATAGTTTTTGGGGGAAGGCCTAGAAGTGCCAATGACGTGCTAGCTCATCTTGATGAAAATGTAAGGCTTCGGGTCTGTACTTGGAAGCACTTCCCAAATTCACTTGAGAATCAAAGGCTTTGTAGCCAATGGAATATCTCAAGTAGAGTCCTTGGGAATGCTACCCCGTAATTTTGTTTTCTCTTTGTGTCTACAAATGTAGATTGTAGTGAGGTTATACTCCTGTGTATAGGTACTTGTATTGGGATTTATTCCCTTTGATTTCTGGTTTGGTTGGTTATAAAATTGTACACTTACCAAAAAAAAAAAAAAACAGTAACTTTGAAGATGATTCTACTCAAATATCAATTCACTACCAATTAATAAACAAATCTCACATGTTACCAAACCTTGTTCGGTTTTTTATTTGGGTTTTGGACTTTCTCTCAGCGCACAGTTCTCAATAAATTTTTTCTCAATCATTATTCTCATTTCTCTTTCTATCTCTCTCCGCTCAAAATCCAAAATCCAAATACGTACCAAAACGAACAAGGTCCCATTCTCTGTCCTTTCACTTAATTTCCATCAAACGAAACAAAAGAGAAATAAATAACTCCCACCACATTACAAATACCAAATTCAATGATGGCATTAATGCTAAAAACAATTTCTTACTTCTTCTTTTTTTTGTCAAAAGTGAGAAAATTGTATTGATAAACGCCCAGCGACACTTACAAAACGGAGATCATTACAAAGAACTTCGACAAAGTCAAACTAATCATCTAACAAATAGAAATCAAGTAAATCAAAAGGCAATCGATATCTTTCATCCTAACCCAGCTATGGCCTGACGCAATAGCGACACTTTTAAATTGCTTAACATCTAATTAGGAATCTCAAACGAGAAAAAATGAAGAATTTTTTATTGATTCCGCTGCTCCAGTGATGTAGGACAAAAATGGAGAATTTTTGTATTTTATTTTTATTGTTTTAGAATAAAATTTTGGCTAGGAATATTTTCGTTTAGGTTAGAATTATTAACTTTCCGTATTCGGTTTGGTTTTGATTTTTGCCTTTTTTTAGGATTCTTGGTCTACAAGAATTAGGATTTTATTTTAATTGACTAGGAAATATCTTTTATTTAATGCCGCTTGTTTTGGCATGATTTATTATTTCTTTTACAGTAGGATTTATAAGGTTAGGGTCTTCTAAAAAAGGCTGTAACCTATTCAATTATTCAACTTTTAAGCTTTTTGATTAATAATATTACAGAGAATTTCTCTTTCATTCTTATGCGCAAGAATTGCTCGTTGCGACGGGTTGATTATCTCGTTTGGATTAGTACGCTAACTAATCTCTTGTGAATTCCGCCGCGTCATCCAGCCTTATCAGGCTCTTACTTGATCGATCTACCATACTGGAAGAACAAAAGCTTGGCCAAGCTCCAAGAATCAGCTCCTTGTTTAGGAGTCTATCGATATCTGTGTATGTGTGTAGTTGGCTTTATGTATGGAGTAGTGGGTAGCTTCCAAATTAATTAGCTTAAGGTTGTTGTAGCCCCTTTGCTTTACTTTAATGAAGTGTTGGATGTGTATTGCACTTATTTTGATTTTGAGGGCTCTCGTTAATGACTACCCCATTATTTTGAGGGCTCTCGTCGTTAAACCCTTTATTTAATGTTCATCTTTTTGTTGGTCTAATACATTTGCTTAAACCTTTAATTGTAACCACACCATTCTAGCCGTGATTGCTACACACTGAACATCAATTATATATTGAGCACGTAAAACATAGAGACTGCTCATGAATATGCTTGGCTATTGCTTTTCCCATAGTTGGAATTGTTTGACAGAGTTGAGAGCACATGAGCTTAGCGTTGATTTGCATATATGCAAATTGTTTGAGCCGTGGGCATGCGCATGCATAAAAGAACTCTGTTTGAACTTAATTTTAGAAAAAATCTTCCCGTATAAATCAACTTCATTGGTGAGGATTGTCAATAGTTTTGTAATTCATTTTAGTTGCATTCAAAATACGTTGTGCTATGCCTTCAGGTACGGACAAACCCTGATTATCTCATAATGAAGAATTCATTTAAGTTTCATTTTTTCCTTCCTTTGAATTGTACAACTTTTTATACGTAATAAATTAAGTTAGGTAATAGAAAGGAGTGATTTAGGCATATTATTTTTATGCTTTTTTAACCAAAAAAAAAGAGATCATATGATTATTAATAAACCAAACAAGCCTATTGGCTATTAGCTACAGACCTAGCCAATAGACCCGTCGGTTCATGACTTCAATACTAGACTCGCACATAATCATCCAATAGATATAGCACGTGCCTCTATTATTAATCAGTCACATGCAATAAACATTACTTTCCCCTTTGCATTCATACAAATACAAATATTTAGGGTTGGAATCAAACCAAACCTAAAAAGAACATTTTGGACTTCGGGGCAATTTTTGTCGACCAAATGTAAGCATCAGATGGACTATGTATCCAAAGGAGTAGTCGACAATCGGTCTCAAGACAATCGTGTGGAGTCTCAATTGTGTAAGATCGATTATAGTCACACAACGTTATTGTTAAAGTTCGATTCCTTCCCGGAGGTGGAGGTCTCGGACTCTCGGCGTTTTTTTTTCTCTCAGCAAAACGAAAATATTATTAGCTCGAAGAGGGTACATTGAGAAAGAAACTTGGTAAGCGCATATACTTACAAAACGGGGGAACAGGACACCAAAAACAAGAGAAAATAAAACAAAGGACTGCTCAGACTCCCGGCGTTTGGGATGGGTTCCGGTAGTGTGGACGTACTTTTTGTTAATTTTTCTGATTTTATTTTGTTGTTTCGTTACCTTTGTTATCTAATTAGAATTTCACAAAGCCTATTGTGCAATTAAATCTGAGGCTATTGCATTCATTGAAGTGTTACAGCATCTGAAAGTAAAGTGTGAAGAGACCCACTTGCTTAATTAATTAATTAATTAAGGACATTCAGTGCAGAATTAAAAATCCTTAATTACGAGTAAACTTGAAAGAAATTTGCCATGGATTAATATAAAAAATTTGTACGACAGTGACTGCCAAATATAATATAAAATGAAATGCGTGCATCAGTCTGTTTAGAGATATAAAAATTTTAGGGTGATCCTCCTAAAGATTATGCTTTATGAAAAAAGAAAAGAAACACGAAAGACAAAGAGAAAAGGAGATTGACTATGGAGAATTATCAACATTTAGATTATGTTTGCATGGTTGGATGAAATGGAATATATAGAATTGAGGGTGTAATGAAAGTGGAGGCCTGAGAGATTGGAATATTTTCATTCCCACGTTTGATTGTGCTTAAGAATCATCATTGGGTGTAACTTTCCCTTTATTTTTCTTCCCTTTTTAGGGTTGTTGTGAACTTTCTGGTTTTCCCTTCCCTTTTACTCGATGTACCCTCTTCGAGTTTAATAAAATTTTCTTTTGCCGAGCAAAAAAAAAAAAGAATCATCATTCTCATCCATAATAGAATGGTGTGGCAATATTAGTTTTTGGAGTGGAAATTGTAAATTTTGGTATGACAATATTAATTTTTGGTGTGACAATAGTAATTTTTAGAGTGACAATAGTAATTTTCAGTGTGGCAATAGTGAATCTTGGAGTTGCACTAAGACCATCTCCAATCCTTACCCTTTTTTCCACGCAAATTTGGATAGAAATTTGAGCCAAAAAGCTTAATTTGGGTTAGACATCTCCAATACTAAATCCGTATTTGTATCCAAATTCATTCTTGAATGACAAACTTGTTATTAATTAGTGGCACACTTGTAATTAATGAGAATAAAAATAGGCTTTGAAAAAAATGGGTTTGAGTTTGAGTCTTTTCAAATTTGGATGAGAAAATGGATAAAACTCAAAATGAATAGACAATAGGCGCGTAAATGTTCACATTAGCGCCCCTTAATTTATTTTTGTTAAGTCCCATTTATATTTTTATTCAGAATTTAATGTTTAATTTGTGTATTGTAGATATTTGGTGGATTTGGTGCAAAAAGAGTGCAAAGACGAAATATTGAACTGTGTTCGAATTTGTTTCGTTTGGGTTCAATCAAATGGAATGCCTAAATTACAAGTTGAGAGTTCGGCACGAATTTAATTAGTCTACAATTGGAGACCTTTGTCTTCTAATGGGCTTCATAAGTATTTGTTACTGTGACCAAGGGTAGGCCCAATGGCCCCAATGTTTATTGCTCCGCGGTTGATTAAGTGGTGGGGCCAAGTGGAAGAATGGCAAAGCCACTTCTCGGCAGCAATGTGGCCCACGGTTCTGACGGGCAGCAGGGCAATAGTGTTTTATTAGCAAATTGCTTTTCCCACCCCCCTGACACACACCCCCCCTTGACCCCACAGCCCATTTTCCAGATTTACCCCCGCTACCCCCCAGATTTACCCCACCACCCCCACCCCCCCTGCCGGTTTCCAGTTGGCCTTTTTTTTTTTTTCCCTTTTTTTTTTCCCTTTCTTTATTTTCTTTTCTTTTCTTACTTTTCATTTGAATTTTTTTAAAATTTTCAATTACTTTCTTTATTTGTTTCTTTTCCCATTAACCTCCCTTCTTCCTTTTTTCTTTATTTGTTTCTTTTCATCTTTTGTCCATTCTTATTTTTTTGGTTCACTCAAATTCTATTTTCAATTAAATTTGTCTTCATACTTAATAAATTTATATTATTTTAATTAATTAATTAGTCTTAACAATGAATAATAAAAATAACTTCTAATCAACAATAATAAATTTAAACAAAATTTCAACGCCTTTCAATGGACACCCTAAGAGACCCTTGAAACTAAATAATGATTTTTAGAGTATCTGTTGAAAAGCCTTATACAAAAAAAATTCATTATGACTATTTATAATAAAATAATCAAAAAAAATATGATTTTCACCCCAGTTCAACTGAATTTAAAATCGAAACATTTAATATAAATAGGGTGTATTTATAGAAATTAAATAAATAAAATAAAAGTAATTAAATAAAATAAGAAATTAAAAAAGTGGGGGTAGTTTATTTGTGGGGCCAGGGAGAAATTATTAGTTTCGGAACACTTGACCAAATTTAACGAAAATAAATTAAGTGTTCCGAATTTCAATCCGTTTGAATGGGTGGGAAGATTTTATGTTTTTGATCATTTAATTCTAAAGGGTCATAATTAAATTTTGATTATATGACTTTTGTTGATTAGTCCTAGAGATATTTGATTCAACGATTTTATTAGGGTTAATCAACGAGAGCCCTATAATCAAAATTTAATTATGATCATTTAGGATAAAATGATCAGAAAACTAAAATCTTTCTATCGGTTCAAACGAATTGAAATTTGGAACACTTAATTTTTTAACCATACTTTTTAATATATAAACTGTAGATTGAAAAATTAACTGTCCCTAATTTCAATCCGTATAAATGGGTGAAAAGATTTTATTTTTCTGATCATTTAATTCTAAAGGGTCATAATTGAATTTTGACTCTAGTACTCTCGTTGGTTAGTCCTAAAACATATTTGATTCTACGATTTTCTTAGGGTTAATCAATGAGAGTCCTATAGTCAAAATTTAATTATGACCCTTTAGAATTAAATGATAAATAAAATAAAATTTTCTCACCCATTCAAACGAATTGTAATTTGGAATACTTAATTTTTGAGAGAAAGCTGTGGTCCGGAGAGAGAAGAAGCGTGTGTCAGTAAGGCAAATTTTTATTGGTGGGAGACACCACCTAACAAATTCCACCTGGCAAATTAATCAATTGAAACATTTTTTTTTTCTTAATTACTTTACAAAGCCTAAAATTAGACTTGAACCTATTATTAAAGAGAAAGAAAAAATTCAAACCGAAAAGGAAAAAAGGAAATAAAATGAAAAAAAAATCGAACTGGAAAAAAAAGGAAAAAAAAGAAGAAGAAGCAAATTGTGTAAAGAAAGAAAAGGGAGAGAGAGAGAGAGAGAAGGGGTAATCCGGGAAAAGAGAGGTGGGACCGGAGGGGGGGTGTGTCAGGGGGGGGAAAAGCAGGTCTCGTTTTATTATTGTTACTTTATAAAAAGGAGGAAGGACGGGGCTGCCAGAGGATATAAATTTTTAGGTATTTTTCCAGTTGCTTTCTTCGAGGGACGGAAAAAAAGAACAGAAGCTGCGGTGGTGTCTTCTTGGATAACACGCAGAAATCGACAGAAAATAAAGAAAGGGACTGCGATCTTTGTTCCGAATATTGTTAAGTTTTTCTTCCTTCTTGTTATTTTAAGTTTGCTTAAATATTCGCACTCTGATAATTCTTTTTAATTTCTGTTCTTTATAAAAGTTATTTGCTGGTTCTGATTAGTTGATATTTTTCTGTTTATTTTTCATCTTGCGCAATAGAAGCATGTTTCAAGTTAAGATTTCTTTTATTTTATGCATGATGATTAGTGAGTAATCGTTTAGGTAGGGTCGCAGGGTGATTAGCACACTGTGACCAGTTCAGACACTGCTCTTAATTGCAAATAATAAAGAAAACGATTTTAGATTGAAAAATACTTCCCGCGGACGAACCCGGGCATTGTCGGAGCCTATGTGAACGGGGGAATGGGGGTCCAAAACTCATTCTTCGCTGCGCATGGGTAAACGGCAACCCTAAGGTTTCGCATCTTGAGGGGTATCTTTTTCAATATAAAATTGAACGTTGTTAAAAACACCGAATGGAGCAGGTTAGTCCGGACTGGTTACAAGTGTTATGAACCATATGACCGTACCTCCTTTTTAATTATTTGAAAAGAAAAGTTATTTCATAGATTTTAGTTAATCTTCCATCAATCAACAAAGGGTGGCTACCTAAGAGCCCGTTTTAATTATAACAACCCGAGTTTTCACAACACACACTTCACCGTCCTTAGTGGATTCGACTCCGGTCTTACCGGGTATTGTTCTACATCGGTCTCAGCCCTACGCTTGGGGCAACCCATTATTTTAGGTCTAGGAATTGGTCAAGCAATATACAAATGAATATAACATTTTTTTTATCAGCAAAATTAAATTTCATTAAAGGGGTTAGGGGAAAGAGATTCCAACCAAAAGTTGAAAATACAGCCAAGAGAGACAAAGCACTCAACACCTAAGGGCCAAAAAACCCAAATACAACATTAAAGCACACTCCTAATAGCCTAAAATGCCAAATATAACAGTTAAGCACACACCCAAAGAAACCCAAAACCTAACCCTAAAGATCTATACAATTTCAAAACTATACCGGATACCAGCCGCACCACCACACTCCACCAGTTGACCACTAGCATCACTAGTACCAACAACCTTCAGCCCACCACGGCCACCGCAAGCCAACGCATGCTGATGATCAGAAACCTTGATGCAACCCAAAAAACTGGACGCAAGCGCTCAACCAAAGCCGCTAGGCGAAGATTGCGCAACCCAACAGTGGAACACGGGGGGAGGCAATGTCGACCAAGCTTTGATACTCCATTAGATCGCCGCGCCGTTAGGCTACAACGCCGGTTGTCCAGAAACAAACTATCCGGAAATCATTTAGAGTATAAACTACTCGGCCGAGAGAGGCCAGCACAACCAATAGCAGGTATGGTGACGAAATAATACAAATCCACAGGGGAGGGGGCCAGACAAAACGAGAGGAGGGAGAAAAAGAGGGAGGAACGAGAAAATCGTACCGATGTTGCCCCCGTCGCCGACCGGAAACCCCATGAAATGACCGCCGAGTAACCGCTACTTCAGCCCCCATGCATAAACGATCTAGAGAAGACCTGTTCGTCGAGAACCATGACTTCGGCAACAACCACCCACAACCACCGCCTCCAGCCACCGCAAACTTTGCCGATCATTTTGAATATAAAGAAATAGATCAGAAATGAGAGAGAACGGGGCTGGAAGAGAGAAATAGATCAGAAATGAGAGAGAACGGGGCTGGAAGAGAGAGAGAGAGAGAGAGAGAGAGAGAGAGAGAGAGAGAGAGAGAGAGAGAGAGAGAGAGAGAGAGCAGGCGACGGCGTCATCCCCCCAAACGGAAACCAAGATCTTTTGTTGGAGGCGGAAAGTTAGAGCGAGAGAGAGAGAGAGAGAGAGAGTTAGAGATATGTTTTTAAGCTTTTTACTCAAATTTTGGGTATGTGTAATAAAATGAGTAAGGATTGGAGATACTCTAATAATTTTTGTGGCAAAGAAATGAAATGACAATTTTCGTTACTAAGGTGGATAGTGATTCGATCCATTTGGAATGATCATTTCATCCTTTATTTGTAAACCAAAGATGGGAATAAGTATTCCAGGAAATGAGCTTTCCATTCCACCATTGATTCTATCGAACCAAACACATCCTAAGGACTTTGGGGAAATTTTTGTCAACCAAATAAGAGCATCACATGGACAATATATATAAATGAGTAGTCGAAAATAAGTCTTTAGTCATATGTGAGGAGATTCAATTGTGTAGTGAGGTCGATTGTAATCAGAAAATGTTATTAATTCATAGTATTTGATTTCTTCCCGGAGGTTGAGCTCTAGGTGTTGGGCAGGGTTTTGGAAGTGTGGAGTTTTTGTAAATTTTTTGAATTTGAGCAACTTTTGTTGTTTTGTGTTATTTGTTAAGTGATTAGAATTTTAACTTATTGGATTTTGTGAAATTGTTCATACTAAATTAAAATATCCAACACATGTTCTTCTACTAATCCAACACATTTTCTATAACTTAATATAATTTAGTAGAATGGAAAATACTTGACGTTTTTGAACCACAGGAAATAGTCCGTAACTTAATGCTTAGCTAAAATTAACGCGTGCACAGTCAAAAAAAAAAAAAAAACGCGTGCACGGTTAATAATTCTTTGAGGTAACTTGAAAAAAACTTACCAAGGGTTAAGATTATGTATGTACGTCAATGACTACCAAAAACAAAATGAAAAGAAATACTTCCATTTGTCGATTTGGGGATTTTACTTTTTTAGGGTGACTTGATAAAGTTTAGAATTAAATATCTAGACACTCTTCGAAATTTATCTATTTGTCTCGTTTGACCCTTCTTAGAATTTCGCTTACGGAGAGACCTCTCATTAAAGTTATTTATTTTATTCCGTAGACCCCTTCCATTAGGGTTTCGTTTAGAACCGTTAAAAATTTGGGCTAGATTCTTTCAAAAGTGGCAAAATATTCCAAAATTGCCCTCCATAGGTATTACTTAACCATTGTTTCCCTTCCTTCCTTCCCTCCCTTGTTTCCCCCACCAGCTCAACCACCACGACATCAGCAACCCAACACACCCTCCTTTTTCTCGATCGCCCAAGTGAGGTACCATATTAAACTGAGGCAAACCAAGTTAAAGAACATAAATTGTCGCAAAAGCAGTTCAATATCTCGTGAAGAAAAATAGAAAAAGCATCGTGTCTTGAAATCCAATTAGACCGGGGCAACATATTAAACTGAGGGAATATCGAACCATATTAAACCGAGGCAACATCGAACCCACATGTTATAAAGTCAATCGAGGCAACAAATATTCCTGATTACTAAACTCACAAGATGAGTTTGGGCTTTTCTTTTGAATCGAAGCAACAAATATTTTAGACCCATCAAATAAACTTAGTCTAATATCGTTTCAACACTTTTTCGTCTTCGGTAGCCAATAGCCCTCTACTATGAAGCACTTTTTTTTTTTTCCATCGAAATGCAAACTTTCAGAGTTCTTATCTCTCAAGTGATCAGTAGTCTTTACACCTATTAGGAATCACTATTTTTCTTTCACATGACTAGTAGTCTAAATACCTACTAACCATCATGTGTTTTTATTACTGTTTTCCGTTCACATGACAAGTACTCTATGCAACACTATAAAAACGAGAGATAGCCAATTTTTAGACTACCAAGTATATAATACTCCAAACTTTAAACCAACAGTTCACTCCATCACTTCTTCACTCCACACCCCATTGCCAAGAAATAATTAATTGTTTCTGGTTTTCTAAATGTTACAGAAAACAAGTTTTGTGGACAATGACTTTTAATTCAGTAATAATATTTATTCACAGGAACGTGTTTGACACGATACTTTAAAACTGATTCTAGTCAACTATCAATTCACTACCAAAAAACAGTAACTTTGAAACTGATTCTAGTCAAATATCAATTCACTACCCAAAACAGTAACTTTGAAGCTGATTCTAGTCAAATATCATTTCACTACCAATTAATAAACAAATCTCGCACGTTACCAAACCTTGTTCGGTTTGGTATTTGGGTTTTGGACTTTCTCTCAGCGCACAGTTCTTAATAAATTTTTTCTCAATCATTACTCTCATTTTTCTTTCCATCTCTCTCCACTCAAAATTCAAAATTCAAATACGTACCAAAACGAACAAGGTCCCGTTCTCTGTCCTTTCACTTAATTTCCATCAAACGAAACAAAAGAGAAATAAATAACTCCCACCACATTACAAATACCAAATTCAATGATGTCATTAATGCTAAAAACAATTTCTTACTTTTTTTTGTCAAAAGTGAGAAAATTGTATTGATAAACGCCCAGCGACACTTACAAAATGGAGATCATTACAAAGAATTTCGACAAAGTCAAACTAATCATCTAACAAATAGAAAGAAATTAAGTTGTGGTGGCTAGGGTTGAGAGAGAGGAAGAGAGAGATAGGGTTGAGGAAAAAAATGCTATGATAGTAGACAATTTCTTACTTGCTGAAACAAATTTTCACATTTGCCAGGTTTTGAAAGAAATTAAGCTCTGTATAAATTTGCTTTTCTGATTTCCCTTCATTTGAAACACTAAAAGGTGTTGCCAAAAAGAAAAAAAAAAAGCTGTTGCCCTAAGCACCAATGTGGGAAGTATCCTTTTATGCTACACTGTAGTCTTTGTGGCTGGTTCGGAATGACTATGTGTTTCATAATTCTATCACGAGTGTTGAGGTGGTGGGGAATTTGGTAAAAACTAGAGTTGCAATGTGGATGAAGGTCGAATTTGCAATCAAGATTTATTCGGTGGAGGAGTTCAAGGTGTTTCTTGATAGTATTCGTAAACTCAAGTTGTAATTCATGTTGAGGGGTTGAGTCTGTCCAACTTTGTGTTGGATGGGCTAGTTTTGTTTGCTTTATTTTCTTTTTCCCTCGATGCACCCTTTCGAGTTTTAATAAAAAGTTTCGTTTACCGAGAAAAAAAAAGTGTCAAACCTAGCAATCATTCAAAATGGTTTCTAACAGTTAACAAAATAAGACATGGATTAAATTGGTTCCATTCAAATTAAAAGAACCGTTTTTTGATGATAAATTTGTTTCCCTTCCATGCACAACGAACTATCACACCAACATAGAAGCATGGATCTAATAAAACAAAATACCAACAAAAAAATTATTGAACTCCTGGGAAGATCTTTCCCATTCCATTCAAACTGTAAACTGATACGATCGACTTCACAACACCAGCAACAATGTCCTTCACATACGCTCCCACCACCGCATACTCTTCCGACGCTCTGACGTAACTTTTGCACCTCAACAGCTGCGGGAAAAATAGCCAATACCCGGTAACCATCACGAATCCGAGGGTCATTGGTGTTGAGATCAGCCGAGGCAACTGCCACCTGTCCGAAACCATCTTCTTGATCCAAATCTCCGCCACCACGCACGCCCCGTGGAGAAGAAAGAACCGTGTGACCTCCCACGTTGGCTGCAAGCGGCCGATATAGTAGAATATAATCTCATGCATTAGGCCTGAGACTACGAACGTGCACATGACGGCCGGAAGCGAAGCCCACTTCCGGCCTATGACTTGTGACGATACGCAGAGCGCCGGCTCGTATACGGTGGAACGCAGGGTTCGGGAAGCGACGAGGTTCCATCTCCTACCCCAGAAGTTCTGGACAGAGGTCGAGAGGTGCGGCTTGTCGAATGGCGGCTCGAGCTCTAACCCGAATAGGGCTCGAGCAGCGGCTGCAGCAGTGGCTAGCATGATTTTCAACATGAAGTAGACGTGGAAGCAGTAACTGACAAACATGACCTTTGGGTTTATGTGGTCACTATACTCGTAAACAGACCAAAACAAGGCTAGAAAAACAACCTTTATAGCATAATTCCAAATCGATGTGTTTCCATTTTGTGTGATTATGGGATCTGGGTTTTCTCTACCATGCCCTTTTGGAGGTGTGTTTTGGCTATGATGGCAATCTTGATCTAATGGATATGGGTTGTCTCTATTTTGAGATGTCAGTGAATTATCTAGATTTGCATGGAGTTTTAGAGGTGTGTCTTGTTGTATCCTGATAGGGAAACAGGCAACAGCAATGAAATGGGGGAGAGAGAGAGAAGGGTGGGAGAGAGGGCCTTTGCCAAAGGCAAGAAGGAGGAGTCTGAAATTGGAAAGCCAGGCTATGGCGAAAGCGGTGGGGCCACAAAGGTTGGCGGAGTGAAGTTCGAGAGGAAGGGCAAAGAAGAGAGAGACAATAGGAATGATTGAGAGAAGCCTGGGCATACCTTTTGGGATGAACTTGGCTGAAAAATAGCAGTAGCATAAAGAAACAACTACTGAAATCCATGCCTTGATGAAGTTGCTGATCTCTCTCTCTAAGGTGTAGCTTGGATAGTCGATCTCACCCTCCATCTCTCTCTCTCTCTCTCTCTCTCTCTCTCTCTCTCTCTCTCTCTCTCTCAAATGTTTTGGCTTTTTTTTTTTTCTCAGGTTAAAATAAAGAATTATACTATCCTAAGTCAATTTCCAATTCTTCAACTTCTTTTTCAAGTAACTGAGGAAGTAAACACTTTTTGAACGCTACTTTGGTTCACAATTTACCTACTTAAACATGAAAACGACATTGGCGGATGCTCAAAGCTAGAATATTTTTTTCTAACACATTTGTCTTGGTCATGTATTGTAGATAAGGAAGGCTAAGAATGTGTACCTTGAGTTAGATATCCTTGAGAAATTGATGATCCTAATTGAATTGGAGCCAAAACCCCACCTGCTCATGGGGAATATAAGCAACATATATACAAATTGCACCCAAAATACTAATATGAATCTTTAAAAGTAAATAGGACATACTTCTTGTTCTACGA
Organism: Rhododendron mucronatum var. ripense; assembly: GCA_019656295.1. Lineage (NCBI taxonomy): Eukaryota > Viridiplantae > Streptophyta > Magnoliopsida > Ericales > Ericaceae > Rhododendron > Rhododendron mucronatum. Next base: position 1,644,029 of record BPLT01000026.1, read on the forward strand.
AGAATATTGAAGCACGAAGAACGTGTTCTAGATCTCTCAAGTTAGTCCAACTAGAAAACTCCATATGCATGTTAACCGAAGAGGAAAACGCAAGAACAACGCAAATTATTTATTTCCTGTAGGTACTACAATTGAACCAGAAGACAAAAGGAAACAAATTTTTTTTTTTGAATGGTGAAACAAAAAATTTTATGGTAGAAAAGGATTACAAAACGAGCTCTTATTGGCAAGAAGCCAACAAAGAAAACCCCCAATTAATGGACCTAGTCTAGATCACCTAAAGGGTCTAAATAATTACTCCCTCCGTTCCAAAATGAAAGTCCATATTTCCTTTTTGAGTTGTTCTAAAATGATGGTCATTTTTCAAAAATGGAAGGAAAAATTTGGTGATTTTCCAAAAATGTCCCTCATAGGTGAATATAAGTGTTGTCAAGTAGGTAGAATATATGGGTAATAGTGGAAATGATAGGTATTGTAGGTGTAATAATTGCATGTCCCTTTAAATAGTTAAAATCCCCAAGAGGGACTCTCAATTTGGAACGGAGGAAGTATAAATATAAAAATAAAGCCCATACAAAACCCATAATCCAAATACAACAAGAAACCCAAGTTGCCGAAATAGCCCAAAAACTAAAAGGCATAACTCAATGAATAGACAACATAGGCCAAGCCAAAGACCAACCCATAGACAATATATGCTAGCCTAACCATTGGGACAGAGCCCACATCTATTGGGCAGAAGCTCGCACCTTATGGGCCTCAAAGCCCAGATTACAAACAATTCAGCACAAGAAAACCCTAAGGTGCCTCAACTTCCAACCACCATCGTCTTCAACTACGCCGCCGTTGCCACAACAACGTTTCCTCCCTTCACTACTACCATCCATGACCACCTGAGAAGACGGGCCGCTACCACTACCGTCACCGGAACCCAGGAAACTGAGCCTCTATTGCTGCCCATAAGAACGGCCCGACCTCCCCACATCAAGATGCCCCTCCACATCCAACCACCACCAACAACCCACCCACGGGTCACATCCAGCAGCCACCACCTCCTTTCGGCTCAAACACGATCACCACAGCCACCCAACGCGACCTGGAAAAAACAAAAAAACCAACCGTAAGCCACCTGCTGACCAACCTATGCCACCGTCCCCACCATGCTGCCACACCAGAAACCCAGGCACCACCAATCACAACCCTAGCCGAGTGCAGGCGGCACAAAGATCCGCCACCGCAGATGACCAAACCCCCAAAAGTTGACCGCACCAAGGCCACTAGACCCCAACGAAGACGTCGCTGCTGATATCATATGCCCAAGTGGTGAATGGAGTAGAAAGGCTCTTGACAAATCATATGCCCAAGTGGTGAATGGTGAGTCATCAAAACAATCCAATCCTAAAGCCACACTTCGGATCAATCCAAGTGGGAATGGTTGGCTGCACCGGAGTGCGGTGGCGGTGCTGCGTAGAGTTGTCTCTATGATGACTCTAACGAAAAGTTTTGGATTGGAAATGGATATGGCTGCACAGTTCAGAGCATTGGGAGGGAGGTCTATTTTAGTTACCTTCCAAAGCCAAGAGATAAGGGACTCACTGATTAAAGGACCATGGATGGAGAGATGGTTTGAGGCAGCGAAATCGTGGAGCGGGGAACAAGCGAGCTACGAAAGGTTTGCTTGGCTAAGTTGTCAAGGGATGCCGCTCCATGCCTGGGATTATACAACTTTCAAACGGATTGGTGAACTTTGGGGTCACTTTATCTCGGTGGATGAAGGAACACTGAAAGACTCATACTTTGCTCAAGGAAAAATCTTGATTGCAACGGAGGAAATGCAAAAGATAGAACAATGGGTCCATCTGGTGGTGCAAGGAGTGAAATATGAGATTTTGGTGAAAGAAATCTCATCTTTTGTCAATCCGGATGAATATGTAATCCCTTTTTCCGGGGGTAAGGAGGATCCTAACCCAGCAGCAAAAGTTCAGACGAACGTTGGCCATGGCGGTGATGCAATAGGGGTAGAAGGGGAAGATGATGACGTGGAAGTACTTGCTTCACCTCCAGCCAATGGGAAAGACGTGGTTGGTGAGGATGCAGGAGGCTTTGACCCTGCTGGAGCACATGGGAAAGAGGAAAAAGATGGTAGGGCTGGAGGCTCAAAGTGTACGAACTCAGAAGGGCATTTAATGCTTGACAAAGGGGTTTTACAAGGGATATCAGAGGATTTTGAATCTCTGGTTGAGGATTCCATGGATCAGAACAGTGGTGTAATTTCAAAAGTGGGCTTGTTGGCCCACCCAGGGTCTCCATTTAAAGCCCATGAAAGAACAATTGTTCAGTCCAAGGAAATTGATGGGCCAGTGGTGAGAGTGGATCAAGAGTTGGGCTGTTTACAGGGGAGGCCTCTTTCTGGAGAAGGGATTAGACCAACTCCCTCCCGAGCGGTGAGGTCTTCATTATCAGAGTCCCCAAAGGAAAGTTCCACCAACCAGTTAGGGGTGCGATTTTCTCAAATCCCATCTATCAATCTCATGGTCGATCACAACAATACTGAATGCCGGAAACGAAGAAGGCGACAACTATCCAACCTACTCCTTCTCCGTGAGGAGTTGGACCAGGAGCCGTGCTCGGTGGGGAGAATTGTAAAGCCCGGCTTTTAAAATGCACTTATATGACTCTAATTAGATAACAAAATACTATTTGTAGGTTAAAAAGAAATGTAAAATTCTGCCTTTTATTTAAAAAGAAAAAAAAAAGAAAAAAAAAATAGTAGTTTAGTCACGTGGTCCAAATAGAAACTCAATACTCTGTATAAGTTACGCAATGTTGGGATTTCACCTTAAAAATCCGACACCGCTACGTTGACCCTTAAATTATTATTAGTCTATGTGGAATTTTTGGGATTTTTCGGAGACTGAAATCCAATCACGTTTGGCTAGAATTCACGTTAACGGGACGAGAAATTTGCTGAGTCATTAGGAGGAGATTAACAGGTGTCTTCCTCACCTCTTCCACCGCGTTTCCACAGAAATATATATACGTCCATTATGGGTAATTATCAAGTAGAAGACAAAAGCAAAGTAAAAAAAAAGAAAAAGAAAGAGATAAAAAGAGTAAAGAAAGGGAGAGACTCCTGTACCCCATTCCGCACTTCCCTTTTGTCGAGATCCACCGCTTACCGTTCTATTTGTTTTCCAGAGGATTTCTTCGGTTCCTACTGGTAATTTTCTCTCCTATTAATCTATTTTACAATTAATAATAAGGGATATGTATACTATTTATAATAAAGGGTGTTGATTTGGGGCAAAAATTACTTACAACTCATACACTCACGCACAGTGCACGTATCGCTGGGAAACAGCAGCCATGGCTGTCTGCCATCTCGACACCACTTCGGCTACTCTCTCTCACCTCTTCACCGCATATTTTCTCCTCTTGCATACGCAGCACCCGAACCCCTGAAATTTTCTTCACCAGTGAAACCCTTTCCGGCAAAGAGTTCAGCTTCGGAACTCGCCGCCGTAAATCGATTTAAGTAGATTATTTTCCGACTGTTATAAGCCTCAATTTAAGAGATTGAAATAGCAATTTGATTAAGCTAATAAAAGACTCTGCTAAATTCCTCCGTATTTACCCTAGCAGACTATAGAAATTCTATCCCAAACTTATGTATTTTTGTACCCATAGCTCCACAAGAGATAATAAGTATATAATACTGTCAATTTAGAACTATAAAAACAGTTCATATGCCGATTGAAGGCCTAATTTAAAAATTAGTATACCTCTAAGTTCAACTGTACGTATCAGATGGTAATTTGTGGTAAATTTTGTATAGGTGCTAGTGCCTTGGGCTAGTTCGGTGCCACGTCAAGTTAAACACATTTTTTTGGTGAGTTACGTATACCTTGGTTACATGTATTTTTTTGAATTTTGGGATAAAATGCCATTGCTTGTTTTTGCTGAAAAGTGTGGAATTTGATCCTCTTACTTGATTTAATTGGTGACATTGAATAAAATACATGTGATGGCTTGTTTATTAAATCTTTCGTGTTGCAGTTAATTTAGACCATGGCAATATGTTTTGGGAACTTGAATTTTGCTTCTTGTTAGTACATGCTTGTGATAATATGAATCATTCGAACGGTGTCTCGAGCGCTAGGGGACGTGGAAAGAAACTAGCGGCATGAAGTAATAAGGTAGGAGATGCAGCCAGGCATCACCGGGTAACGATATCTTACCACTCTTCAATGGGGTCGCTCCCCAACCAACTGGCAAAAATACTGTTGAATGTAATTATCGCTCGAATGTGCAAAAGTGAAAGGGAAGAAGAAAAAGGTCCATCTTTGGATCAAAGAATTGAATTTATGAATCAAAATGCGTGATACTGGAAAATTTGATGAGAATAGTTGAAATGTTGCTTGGTTCTTGAACTGTTTTGTTCAGTAAGGTATTTCCATGGTCAAACTTGTAATTTTGGTATACGTTTCTCACCCGAGCTTCGGCTTATGAAAACCTTTTCTATTTTTTCCAGGTTAATGTAAATAGCAAGTTGAGGGCCGGTTGCTTGTTTGATTAGCTGTTGTAAATAGCACGTTTGTAAAAAGGAGAAGGAACGTTATGTAGTTTTGAGACAAGTGGTATTGTAAATTACGCTTAGCTATGTCGTGTAGACGCTCTGGAGTTGTATGAATAGTTGCTTCCACTGTATGTCTCTATATGTTATTTAGTGTGCTCTGGATGGTAAAGGTGTTGGAGGCCTTGGTGATTTCGTCACCGGCCGGTCACGTGACCCATATTGGAGTTGGGACGTGACAGGAGCTTTCTCAAAAAACGTTTTTTGTCTAAGCTTATTAAAAAGGGGAAACCAGACATGGTGCTTATTCAGGAGACCAAACTAGAATCAATAGAGCGGTTTACGTTACAAAAAATTTGGGGCGGTACCAGTATGGATTTTATCTGCTCTGATTCTGTGGGTGCATCTGGGGGGTTACTTACCATATGGAATAAAGATTTCTTCACTGTTACTAATGTTGTGATCCATCGTTCCTTCATATTATTGAATGGGTTGTTGTATAATGAATTTCCGTGCACGGTGGTAAACGTTTACGCTCCTAATGAACCATCTTCTAGAAGAGTGCTCTGGGAGGAGTTGGTGGAAATAAAGAAAGATTCCATTGTTCCGTGGTGCTTGGGTGGAGATTTCAATGAAATAAAAGCAACAAGTGAAAAGGTGGGGTGTGTCAGACTTGAAAGGGGCATGAAGGAGTTTATAGAATTTTGCAACATCATGGAGCTGGTCGATCTCCCAATGCTTGGTAGGAAATATACTTGGACCAATTATCAAAATCATGCTGTCCATAGCCGATTCTTGCTATCTCACCAATGGCTTGAAAAGTATAATATTCTACATTGGGGCCTTCCGCGACCAATCTCCAACCATTGTCCAGTGACGATTATGGATGATAGTAGGGATTGGGGTCCTAAACCCTTCAAGTTTATGGATATTTGGCTCTCTAACCCGAAGTGTATGATCTTAGCCAAGGAAACGTGGGAAGGTTTTCAGGTGTTGGGGTGGGAAGGTTTTCAGGTGTTGGGGTGGGCAGGTTTTAACATTGTCCAAAAGTTGAAGGCCGTTAAAGATAGATTGAAGATTTGGAACAAAGAGGAGTTTGGGGATGTTAGTCTTGCATTATTGCAGGACAGTGAAGCTAAACTTCACCAGTTAGATGTCCTGGCTGAGGATAGGCCGCTGGATCCAGGGGAAAAGGCACTAAGATGCAAGACCAAAGCAGAGTATTGGAGGCTCTATAAGCTCACGGAATCATTGTGGAGACAGAAATCTCGGGTTAAATGGCTGAAATTGGGGGACAAGAACACCAGATTTTTTCAGATCATAGCGAATAACCGATTCAAAAGAAATATGGTGGGTTCAATCAAAGTTAATGGGAGAGCAATAGAGGACCCTAAGGAAATCAAGGAAGCGGCAATGGATTACTTTCGCAACAGCTTCACTGAGGAAAAAAAAGGTCAGACCAACTATGGGGGGATTTTTCCAAAGACACTTGCCTGAAGATGCCATTCTACAACTGGAAAGACAGTTCGAAGAGGAAGAAATTAAGGCTGCTCTGAAAGGGTGTAGTAGTCTAAAGGCTCCGGGTCCAGATGGATTTAATTTCGCATTCATCAAGAAAGGGTGGGAATTTATGAAGGACTTAGTGCTCCTATTCTTTTCAGAATTTCACTCAAATGGGAAGCTCACGAAAGGTATTAACTCTACTTTTGTTCCGTTGATTCCTAAGATTGATTGCCCTACTACTTTTAGAGACTTTAGGCCTATTAGCATGGTGGGCTGTACCTACAAAATTCTCTCTAAAGTCCTTGCTAATAGGCTTAAGCAATATCTCCCATCTATTATTGGTGAGTCTCAAGCGGCTTTTGTGGGGGGTAAACAAATTCTTGATGGCGTTCTTATTGCTAACGAAGCCATTCACAGTTGGAAAAATTCATCTCAAGGGGGGCTAATTCTTAAATTGGATTTTGAGAAAGCTTACGACTGTGTAAATTGGGATTTTTTGCTGGATATGCTAAAGAAGGTGGGATTTGGGGAGAGGTGGTGTGGGTGGATTAAGGAATGCTGCTCTTCAGTTTATATGTCTGTCTTGATCAATGGGTCAGCCACACAAGAGTTCCGAATGCAGAAAGGGTTGAGACAAGGGGATCCCTTGTCTCCATTTTTATTTAATGTTGTAGTTGAAGCTCTCAATATTATGCTGGAAGAGCCCGTGAGAAAAATATTATTAAAGGTGTTAAGCTAAGGAATAATGGAGTGACTATCTCTCATCTTCAATTCGCGGATGATACAATTCTATTCTGTAATAATGATGTGGAGGAGATGGGGAACATTAAGAGGATACTTAGATGTTTTCAATTAATGTTTGGCTTAAAGATTAACTATTCCAAGAGCTCCCTATGTGGTGTTAAGGTCCAACAGGAGGTGATTACAACCCTTGCTCAGGTGATGGGTTGTAGAGTGGAATCTTTGCCCATAAAATATCTTGGGCTACCCCTTGGAGCTAATCCAAGGAAGATTAAAACTTGGGAGCCCATCATTGAGAAGACTCAGAAGAGGTTAAGTATTTGGCGATCGAGAAACATCTCCACTGGGGGCAAGCTAACTCTTGTTAATTCCAACTCTATCACGCTGCCAATTTACCACATGTCTATATTCAAAATGCCAAAGGCAGTAGCAAGGACCCTTGAGAAATTACAAAGACAATGTTTTTGGGGAGGCACATCGGAAAAGAAAAAGATGCATCTGGTTAGTTGGGAGGCAATTACCAGGAAAAAAGAAAACGGGGGTTTAGGGGTTAAAAGATTGGTGCAACAGAATCTAGCTTTACTTGCTAAGTGGTGGTGGCGGTTCGGCAACGAGAAGGACTCATTATGGGCAAAGGTTATCAGAGGGAAATATAATCTAGCTCAGAGGAGTTGGCTCCCGTACATACAAGACAACGGCTCAATCTCTAATGTTTGGAGGGACATTTGTTCAGTGGGAAATAATGACTCGGACCTTGGTTTCTCTATCCGGGAGGGATTTAAAGTGCAAGTAAACTCAGGTCGAGATACACTATTCTGGGATCATATATGGTTGGGTTACTCAACAATTAAAGAGGATTTCCCACGATTGTACTTGCGTTCTACTCAGAAAGATATGGTTATAAGTGAGGTTTGTATCGGAGGGGCCAGTAGTAACTGGGACTTGCAATTTAGGGGAAGGTTACGTATATGGGAGAGTCAACGTCTGGAGGAATTGAAGCAAAGGCTGCAAGGCATGACCTTAGACCCATCACAACCTGATTTGCTTTTGTGGGTATGGACAGCAGACAAAAAGTTCTCCGCCAAATCAGTATATAAACAATGGGAAACTCAAACTCAAACAAGCAATTGTGTCTTGGGTTCTCTGTGGAAGAATTTGAGCCCTCCAAAGGTGGAAATCTTTTCTTGGATGGCCATTCAAGGAAGAATAGCAACAAGGTCAGTGCTATTTAGTAGGAATTTGATCTCTGAAATCCAATTGGCTATGTGTCCCCTCTGTTCCGAAAATGTTGAAACTCCCCAGCATCTGCTTTTACATTGCCCTGTATCATGGGAAGTTTGGTCCAATAGTCTGGATTGGTGGAAAATTCAATGGGTTTGCCCATTCTCTCTAAAAGAGCTTGCATCGCGGTGGTTCGAGAATGGGTTTCGAAATTTGGAGAAAGGTATTTGGGAGGTCTGTTTCTTTGCAACTCTTTGGTCAATCTGGTTAGTGAGGAATGGGGTCATTTTCAATAATGGTTCAGCACAGGCATGGGAGGTTGTGGATCTTGTCAAAACTAGAGTAGCCATGTGGATGAAGGCCAAGTTTGACATTAAGGTGTACACAGTGGAGGACTTCAAAGGATATCTAGATGGGATTCGGAAAGTGAAGTTGTAGTGAAAATTTAGGCGTTTTACCTATCCAACCTTGGTTGGATAGTATTTTGTACTCTTCTCCTAATTTTCCCTCCCTCGATGTACCCATTTCGAGATTTATAAAATTTTTCGTTTGCCGAGCAAAAAAAAAAATGTTCAAAATTCAAAAGTGGCTAAACTATGGAGTACTAGCTATTATGTGTTATACTCTATCAAATGTTCATAATTTTAATGGTCATGTTTCCTTCTCAGTGTTGATAGAATCCACAACGCAATTTGAAGTTGGAGATTTTGGGCAAAATATGAACAAATATATTCTTTACTATGTAGCAACATGTCCAAATAGTGACATCTTAATTATTGTGAATTAAGTAAAGCAGGTTACAACGAAAGATCTCACTGCACACTATTCCATATAGACGCATACATGAGGGAGCAATTCTTTTAGACTTAAACCGCTACAACAATTCAAGCAATTGATTTGTTTTAATAATTTAGGTAAGGAACTTTTCTTAATGAATATGTTAGGTTTTTCTTATTCTTGGCACACAAGTTTTTTTGCTCCCTCCGTTCTTCATTGAGAGTCCCTTATTCCTTTTTTGGGATGTTCCAAAATGATTGTCCCATTCCAAAAATATGAGCAAAATAAATAAGAGATTATCTCATCTTTAATTTTTTTTATTGTTTTGCCAATAAATTGGCTTGTAATCTATATTGTAAAAATGTGAGAGTTGAGTGAGCAAAAGACAAAGATGTGAGAAGTGTGAATACTATTATGTGTGAATATCTCCTCCGCCTATCAAATCTGTATATATATGTATATGATCAAGTGATAGAGAGTGTCGAAAAGAATGAAACTTTACGACATACCCGAAATTTGTAGAGAAATGAAAGGTGTTCTCTTTGCGAATTTCTCAACTTGGAAAGTTATGTCACCACTAGAAAGAGTGAGTGAGTGTGGAAAAACGGTGAATAATTATGGAGAAGAGAGAAACTACAACTACAAATATATGCAACAAAGAGTGATAATTACCAAATTCATAACTAAATATATACTGAACTTAAAACAAAGATGACAAACATAACCGCTGCAAACAAGAAACACACTTGACATCTATTCTATTCATAAAGAGAGAGCACCATTTGGTATTATATATAAAGTTGTATGGATTTTTTCATTTCCAAAACAGTCACTCATGATGTAGCTAGCTTATTGGGCTTCAAATGTTCCAAGCCAGATACCTTGGGAAGGACAAAACAGTAAACAAACAAACAAAAAACCACCACGCACTAGGCCACTATAAGTGCTGCTCCACTATTTTTGGGTTTGCCGTGCTGCCATTCACATATGTAGTGTGCGTGTCATCCCTCTAGTAATCATAAAGTAAATGAGTCCCAACATAACGGTAGAAAAAAGTTTGAGGCACCACGTGGTGGAACCCAAAAACACTAAACAATTACAAGATCGAAATTGACCAATAATTATTCAACTCCTGGGATGGGGAGATCTTTAATTCCCATTCCATTCAAACTGTAAACTAATACAACTTCACAACACCAGCAACAACGTCCTTCACAAACGCTCCCATCCTCGCATAGTCTTCGAACGCTCTGGCGTAAAGTTTGCACCTCAACAACGGCGGAATAAACAGCCAAAACCCGGTAACCATCACGAATCCGACGCTTATCGGCGTTGAGATCAACCGAGGCAACCGCCACCTGTCATTAATCACCTTCTTGATCCAAATCTCCGCCACCACGCACGCCCCGTGGAGAAGAAAGAACCGTGTGACCTCCCACGTTGGCTGCAGGCGGCCCATATAGTAGAATATAATCTCGTGCATTAGGGCCGAGACTACGAACGTGCACATGACGGCCGGAAGCGACGCCCACTTCCGGCCTATGACTTGCGCCGATATGCATAGCGCTGGCTCATATACGGTGGACCGCAGGGATCGGGATGCAACGAGGTTCCATCTCCTACCCCAGAAGTTCTGGACAGAGGTCGACAGGTGCGGCTTGTCGAATTGCGGCTCAAGCACTAACCCAAATAGGGCTCGAGCCGCAGCTGCAGCAGTGGCTAGTAAGATTTCCAACGTGAAGTAGATGTGGAAGCAGTAACTGACCAACATGACCTTCGGGTGTATGTGGTCACTGTACTCGTAAACAGACCAAAACAAGGCTACAAGAACAACCTTTATAGCATAATTCCAAATCGATGTGTTTCCATTTTGTGTGATTCTGGGATTTGGATTTTCTCTATTATGCCCTTTTGGAGGTGGGTTTTGGCTATTATAGCCATCTTGTTCCAATGGATATGAGTTGTCTCTACTTCGAGATGTCAGTGAATTATCTAGATTTGCATGGGGTTTTGGAGGTGGGTTTTGTTGGATTCTGATAGGGAAACAGGCAATAGCAATGAAATGGGGGAGAGAGAGAGAAGGGTGGGAGAGAGGGCCTTTGCCAAAGGCAAGAAGGAGGAGTTTGAAATTGGAAAGCCAGGCTACGACGAAGGCGGTGCTGCCACAAAGGTTGGCGGAGTGAAGTTCGAGAGGAAGGGCAAAAAAGAGAGAGACAATAGGGATGATTGAGAGAAGCCTGGGCATACCTTTTGGGATGAACTTGGCTGAAAAGTAGCAGTAGCATAAAGAGACAACTACTGAAATCCATACCTTAATGAAGTTGCTGATCTCCCTCTCTAAGGTGTAGCTTGGGTCGTGCATCTCTCTCTCTCTCTCTCTCTCTCTCTCTCTCTCAGTGGTGATATTTCAAATATTTTTAAGTGATCTCTCATTCGGTACCTTCTCACATATATAGATGCAATTAGGTCTGTTTGTCATTGTAGAAACTTTATATCCATCTCAAAATCAATTGGCAATGAGTGGAGAGGTCTCAGATGTTATTAAATGATCACCCATTCCATTCCATGCCCAAGCAATGTGGGACTTTACTTTCTTAACATCCCTCCTCACGTGCAGCAGCGTTTGAGATCTGTCACGTGTGGCCACTTTTGGGTCCTATCATCGTGCAGCCTTTTTGCTGGTCTGTCATCGTGGGGTGTGGATTATAAATTTTAAAAATGTGGGATGGAACGGGTCCCGCTCTGATGCCATGTAGAAACTTTATGTCCATCTCAAAACCAATTGGCAATGAGTGGAGAGGTCTCAGATGTTATTAAGTGATCACTCATTCCACTCCCAAGCAATGTGGGATTCATTTCTTTAACATCCCCCCTCACGTGCAGCCGCGTTTGAGAGGCTGGTTTGTCATCGCGGGGTGTGGATTGTGAATTTTTATAAAATATGGGGTGGGACGGGCCCCGCTCTGATACCATGTGGAAACTTTATATCCATCTCAAAACCAATTGGCAATGAATGGAGAGGTCCCAGATGTTATTAAATGATCACCCATTCCACGCCCAAGCAATGTGGGACTTTACTTTCTTAACAGTCTTGTGTGACTATTTTTTAAATGTTAAGAAAAATAATAATTATACCCAACCATAGTAAAACATTTACTGCATGCACTTTGTCCACACACTGAAAAGTGATGGGTTCATCACAAGTCACAACCATGCGATTTCTATTTCAAGATTATTTTATTTTAATCCCTCAATTTTATTAGGTCTTAATTTCTGCTTTTACCATAAGCATATGTGGTTTATTTGAATTTTTTTTTGAAACGGCAAAAATAAGTTTCATTAACTCAAAACACAAAGTACGGAGCTAATAGGATCAAGGATACACCGCCCTGGTTTGGACTTAACGTGTTAGATCTTAATCAGTTTTTTCCGTGTGGTTAGGAGAAGAGGATCATGGATTGTCTCATATTATATTTGTATCTAAAATAAAGTTTCTTGTTTTATAGAATATGTCAAACATCAAAAATCATGAATTTACTCCTCTAGATCTTTCGAAGATGAACTATTTTCCAAGGGTTCAAGAAATATAATTAAACCCGTCTAGATTGTATGAATCTTGGGTATACTATTGAAGAAAACAATACTACATCATTGGAATGCAAGTCACACTCCAAAATTCTAGATTGTATGAATCTTGGGTATACTATTGAAGAAAACAATACTACATCATTGGAATGCATGTCACACCCCAAAATGGAAACTGATCGGCCATGAACCACAAGATTGAAACTTGTAAAACATGTAGCTTAAAAAGAAAATTGATTATCAACCAAAGCAATGAACTAATAAACGGTCAACCATTTTTTTATTAAGAACAACTCTAACCAATTAAGCTCAACAAAAAGTATGGGGCACAACCATCTCATGAACCAATCAATATCCAGTGATCCAACAATAATAGCGAGGAGTCATTATCACTACAAGAAATCTTGGCTTTCCCAGCGTTTTTTAAACGCCGGCAAAAGTGAAATAAACGCCGGCAAAAGTCTTCCCGGCGTTTTTTTGCGAACGCCGCGACTACCGATGTCGGGAATAGTTCCCGGCGTTTGATAAACGCCGGTGATGTTCGCCAGCGTTTTTATTACTATTGCCGGCGTTTACAAAAACCCCGGGAAAAGTCCAAGGCCGGCGACTTTTTCCGATTCCGGCAGAGATTTACCAGCGTTTACAAAAACGCCGGGAAAAGTCCAAGGTCCGATTCCGGCAAAGGTGGGTTTTACCGGCATTTACAAAAAACGCCGGGAATAGTTTTTTTATTTTTTTATTTTTTTATAAATCTGCAAGAATGCTGCTTGATATCCAAACAACATAACTTTAGAATCCATATACTTGCAAAAAGAAACAATAATTCATACTATTGCAATCCAAATTCATGTTCACATGTAACCATACTCAATAAAATACAGTCAAGGGAAAAAAAGATAAACAAGTCAAAGAAAATAAACACTACGTCCCCAAAATAAACAGTGCCCCCCGCGCCTTTATCAAACACATTCTCCCGATCATCTTTTTCTCAGGCATCTGCAAATAAAGAAGTAATATTAGTTGAAAACTGGAGAATAAATAATATGAAAGCAACAAAGAATGAAATTATGAAATAGGGCATTACAATAGGTACTAACCTCCAACCACTAAAGCAGTTCGCCACCTAGCATTGTAGAAGAGTTCCATGTAACCTTCCCTTGAAACAAGAAAATAAACAAATAAATGTTACGATACCAAAGCAAAGATTGTACTTATGTTGCAGAGATGTACCACAATTGCACTTAAAATGAAATCAGACCCACCTCAATCTCTGGTTATCTCCCACTAGTTACATGTTCCTGTATGACAGTACAAAATGGTAGTACATAAAAGGGGAAGAAAAAAAAAACTCAAACGGAGAATTCACCAAATACTCATTAGGCGATGCGTAGAAATTATGCAAATCATAGTACAATGTTTCGTTAATGTACATTCCAAGCACCTGACAATAGTTCCCTGTAGCCGCGAACTCGATAACCAAATGCTTAAATTCCAAAACCATGGGCAGCACAGAAAATGGTGAGAAGGGAAAAGCCTGCCTTAAGTATTGAAAATCCACCTACAGAAACTAAGTCTCTCTATGGGTGCCTAGATTTCACCTAGCATCAGAGTTCCTGCAAGGTTACCCTGGTTCAGGGTTAAATGGAAGACTTAAACACCATCCTGCATCAATCATAAGCTAAAATGTTTATGGTTCACTAACCCTCTCCGCTTGAGAAACAGAGTCCCATTTTTGCCCTACTTTCATAGAGCTACAGAAATTTCATAATGAGGGTATGCCCTTCGAAAAGAGAAAGCGCTGGTAATTTTAAACAGAGGCACATTAACGCATCCGTAACACTCGAGTAAAAAATGTTGGTGTTGCAATAACTTAATGACTGAGAATGCCAAAGGCAATATCTAATCCAAGCAAGATTCATTTCTGACCTATTGATACAATATTAACAATACATGGAGGAAGCTTTACTGAATTATGCTTAATATGACAAGTACACAGTTGCAACATGTCCATATTTTACAAGTCCATTGCAATAATAGGCATGCAAAAACTTTGCAATTGTACGAAAAGTGGAAAACAACCTACGATATACAAAGGAAGGAAAAGAAGCAAAAGAAAAGTCAATGTTAAAGCATCCAATGCAAAAACAATTGGAGGTTGTAATTAACAAATGAGGGACAAGCTCTAACGGTCAACATGCTATTGCTAATGCACAATATTTACAAGAGCTATGAATAACCGAAACATTTCATTGGAAAACCTGTAAGCTTACTTCATCAATTCAAATTCACCATCTGGTGGCACAAAACTAACAGTCTTTTCTGAGTTGAACCTTGTCAGGTTTACGCATTGATGGAAAGTCACATCATCGAGCTCAATAGTTTTCCCGCTGCACAAGGTAGCATGATCAATGATTGGGTAACAGTGGAGGCATAAGAAAACTATCAAACAGATATGCAAATCAAAATAGCATTATTAGCCAAAACAAAGTAACAGAGCAAAACTAATTTTAGTCTTTATCAACTGCATATTCACATAAATGAAACATTTTCATCCAACATCTGAAATAACTTCACAAAAACCCTCTCAAGAGATGATTGAGAATAAAGTTTCCCAAAAACATTAAACAGGAAGGCATTTGGTTCGACTTAAGTATGCACTTTTGCAGCAAAGGAACATCCATAAATTATGAAACAGATTCCTCAGAGCAAAGGGTTTGGTCACAGGGTTGTCAATGAAAATTGTGTCAACAGGGCAAACCAACCACATCCCCAACATGTTAATTATCAGTCCTTATCGATGGTTATAATACACCTATAATGACACAAAGAAACTAGGTTTTAGTTGGTTCACTGTGACACCTATCAGTTTCCAATTTCCATCATTACCAAATCCAAAAATGCACTCATTAGCATTTTCAATCCAATTATCACACTAATCCTTGCATACAGAAAATAGAAAACACAAATTATACATAGGCCAAATTATTTTGTTTTCATTTAAGCCAGGACCAAATTGGAGCACCCAATTAAGTAAAAATGAGAATGGTGAAGACACCAAAGAAAATGAGCGTGTGAATGAGCACAACTTTCCCATTGGTGAAATCTCACTTCAGATTTTCCAAATGAACCGTAGAAAAATTTGACATTAGTACCATGAGGGGTAACAAGAAAAAATCTACACAATCAGAGACTTGTTGCAGAGAATTTAAGCAATTCACACAGTCACCTCTTCCGAAATACTCGAGGCCAGGGGATCACACAAAAAAAGGGGATCATTGAGGTTTTACCAACATATCTTAGTTGCATCATTCATGCCGGCATCCGGGAGCAACCTGCCAGAGAAGGGGAAAAATGACAGAAAGAAAAAGAAGATATGATACACGAAAATAATTGCTAAAATTGATTCTAAAAAACTAAGTTGAGGTGGCTCAATTTGAGTCTGATATTTGGTTTTCCAACCTTGGGACTCCAATAAATCCCAGTAGAACTTGAGAGAGCTTATATGATGAAGCAAGAGAACTTACAAGTTAAAAAGCTCAAGTTCAAGCACCAAAATTCAGCTCAATATAAGAAGTTACCCCTAAAAAAAACCGCAGAGAACCTAGTGGTAAGCCTGGTGGTGAAGGGTACTACTCTTTGAGATCATAAAAGAACTGTAGGCACTAAACAAAATGTGTCTACTACAATGGCTAAAGACAGTAACATTTCCGTACCAGAACCAGGACGTAGTACAGCATACTTGATGTATACGTGCCTCATGTACGAAACAGTAGTCTCTACAAGCCTGAAAGGTTGATCAACATATTAGAAACCGCATCAGTAGCTAGAAGTTGATTAAAAAAATGTGTTTAAATGAAATATGCAGTCATGACCAATGCATTTAATGTTAAGAATACTCACATGCATAAAGAAATTATAGCTATGAAGGATGCTAACAACATGGCACATCCAAATCAATTATACTGCAGGAATTACAAATACAATAGTGACGGAAGACCTAAATACCACTACATGTCCACACACATACATGAGCTGTAAGATCCTTTTCTTGCATTTCCTTTTCGATCTTTACCCAAATACACCCTCAGAATCACAAATGAAAAGAAGAATGAAGCTCAAATAGTGTTAAGCATTGCCCATTGAAAAGCTGCACGTTAGTAGTATATATTATCTACTATATATGTGCGTGGACATGTATTGTTTATCTCTGTTAACTCCCCAATGGCATAACATAGCATAGAAAATTACAATTCTGTAACTTACTGAAGCTCTAGTCTCAGGGGACTTCCTTCGAACAATTGGAAGGCACTGCCCTTTGCTTCCTTCATTGAATACCAACTAACCAGTCATAGACAATTGTAGCCAATTGTAGCCATCTACACTTCCAATAACAAACTCCAAAACACAAAAAGGGGGTAGAACAGGACATATCAATTTCCAATTCAAATACTATGTTCTCTTTGGACCGAGATCTGTAATCTCCAGCCAGTTCCAAAACAGAAATGAAAGGGTGAAAATCAATAAGTAAAGAAAGGCAATTCCTGCAAAATGAGAATAGGGATTTTAGAAATCGGTAGGAGTTTCATTTTTCACCCCAACAACCGATCGACGGGGTTAGGGCCACACGCGCGCGCGCACATACACATGCACAAAAGAGATCGAACTGATCTGAGGGCAGCAATGGTTGTGCGATCCATTTACAGGTCCCTAAAACATTAGGTTTTAAAAATTGTGACGAGGAATACTAGAGAGTGAAAACAACTTACCGATGTTGATGTGACGGAATGGAGGTCGAACTGCGGCGCCGATGTTGCTCGGTTGGCGGCGCCATTGGCGATTTCGGTCTGAACGGTTCTTGGTGCTTGTATGTACGTATGAGAGAGAGAGAGAGAGAGAGAGAGAGAGAGAGAGAGGCGAGATCTAACAGATCTAGGGTGAGAGAATGAAAGTTTGGTTTGGGGTACCAATCGGGGAAGTCGTGACTCGTGAGAGAGTGGAATTGAAAGGGGGAAAGTGAACTGAGCGATAATGGAGGAGGGGCCAGCTAGCAGGTGGAGGAGGGAGGTGGAGGGAGGAGGCGGCGGCCTCAAAACTACCAGACACAAACTCTAACTGGTGATAAGCGGGGGAAGAGAAAGGGTTTTTTTTCCTGGGGGGAGAGAGAGAGAGCGTTACTCGATTCTTTTCCGCCGATTGAGATACGGTACCCCATGTGTACTTAGTACTATTACCGGGGTTTTTGATAAATGCGGGGAATTTAGTGCCGGGAAAAGCCCTTTTTCTTGTAGTGTATCTGACAATTGTTGCGGAAGCAATTTATTAAAATAAAATTTGAATGAGACACCCAAAGGAGGTCAACAAAAGAAATCCCTGAGAAGCCGGCAGAGTCTTTGCCTAACTCCCCAACTTGCCTGAAAGAAAAGTTGAATAAAAAGCCGTCAGCTGACAAGCTTAGTGAATAACAAATATGTATATTAAATAAAGTTGAATGCAGAGATAAAAATAAATTACCATTAAACATAATTTGGCATATGAGTTGTCTAGTAGAATAATAAATTAATCAATGAAGCATTTAACCAATAAATATTCTTGGTGGTGATCACAATATTAACTCCATCAACAATGGGAAACCACAATCAAACAGTACCATGACCAAAATAAATCCATTAAAATTGGATCCGATATCGAACTTAGAGTCACCAAGGTTGACAACCTGTGACACTATTCCCTAAGACAATCCAGCAAAAGAAAGCCATTGAGCATTTAGATCACCGACCTGACACGTTCTTTTCTCCAATAGCTAGGGTCACCAACACGAAGAGGAATAATTTTCCTGGACTTCCGAAATAAATGTTTCCATTTATATCCACCAAGTTCTCGCCAAAAAAAATATTAACAATTGATCTCAGAAAATTCATCGCATGCCACTTTATATAACAACTCATAAATAGTTTTGAGTCTCCAAATAACATTCATATAAATTTCTGAAAGAAATACTTTTAAAGGACACAGGGAACTATTGAAAATACGTAATACACGTAACTTCTCACCTAAATCCAAAAATAATGCAATTCGAGTACATAAAAAGATGCTAACCTGAACAAAAAAAAAAAATTGTATACAATCACCAACAATTCCAAAAATAATTCTACCTAGACTAATTTAAGACTACCATAAAAGTAATTACCTAACCTTAAAACTAAAACAACTCACATACGCGATTGATCAAGACATATAACCCTAACTAGAACATTACTTACTGGATTCCAATTACACCAGAATCCAAATATGCATATCTCACCAAATTTGTCAACCCGTGCTCTCTTCTCTCTATGTCAACCCCTCACACCAAAGTCACCATTCACATCACACGCCACTACCCTCGCCACAACGTAAAGCATAACCCAAATCAATCACCCCCAACCCTGACGGTCCAATAGCATGAAAGGTAAATAATCCTTGCTTGTGAACTCGTGCGAAATCCAAAAAAACAAAAGAAAATTATCCTCTCACCGACACTACTGTCCAGTACCATCCAATCAACAACAAGCTTTTACTCCAAACCTACGTTCAGAAAAAAGAATGGAAGAAGAAACAAGAATAAATTAAACGAACAAGATCACTTACCCGATTGATCACCAAACCGCCAACCTATGATTGCCGTTTTTCTCTCCCTCTCTCTGTCACAAAATTCTCTCAATCTCTTATCACAAACGTTTTCTCCAAATAAAAATCCTACACGTAAAAATAATTTCTAACTTTGTAAAACTACCCACTACTCTCTATAATATAGCTATCTTGCCAACTAACACATTCTAAATGAGATTGACTAACCACAAAATTTAATAATTAGACTTGTGGCCTAGCTCCGAACCACAATAGCCCCATAATAGTCATATCAAGTGTCGCTTAAAAAAAATAATTATTAGGACTCACACCATAAAAACCCCATTAATAATGGAAATATAATTAATTAAGTAAATAAAAATTCTAGGCCGCAATATTGCCAAAGCTTATATATGATTTTCGCATCTCTGGAAGACATTGCCAAAGCTTATGATTTTCATTTGTCAGTCATATCCACCATGATTTAAAATCCAAGTATCCAACGGTGAGAGACCCAAAAGATTTATGGAACAATATAAAAGAAAGATTTGAACATCAGAAAATTGTGATTCGTTCAAAAGCACGTTTTGATTGGATGCACATAATACTTCAAAATTAAATTTTCGAACTGTCCATACAAGATTCAGAAGAAAAACTATCTACTTTGTCATCTGGGTTATATTACATGATAATAAAATCAATTAAATAACATGCAATGATGTACCATAAGTGCTCCAACCCAAAAATGCTTATGTTATAACATGATCACCTCCGGGATCAATAAAGCTGTTCCGAATTAGAGAAAATCCAAATGGACATCCATTAAAGAAGCAAAAAATTCTTTTACCAGGTGATCGATCTCGTTATATAATGCTTGTTCACAAGGTAAACTAATCATTAGACAATCTCCCTCTATGGTAATTGTTGAAGCACCATCTTTTCTACAAAGAACTCAAGAACTATATACCCCTCGTCAGGACCATTGTGTTACTTTATGGTACTAATCCATGCATCAACTAGATAGTCGCATGTTTGTTTATTGTCTACGCGTAATATTGCATTTGCTAAATTTCTTAGTCAAATAATCAGATTATATATGGGCACAGTTTTTAAATTATCCAATCAAGACAATTCTTGACAATATCGAAGAACTACATCTCAGGCATTTTAATGATTATTGGTTTTTCCATTGGCATAGATGTTGAGTACCCTGTTGCCTACACTCAGACTGAAAATGGCTTGGCTGAATCTTTTATTTTAGTTAGTTGCGCAATCCCTTCTTAACTCCCTGATTTTTGCTTGCGGACATGTCATGTTACATGAAGCATCTCTAACTCATGTTAGACAAACGATGCATCACAAGTGTTCACCGTTTCAACTGGTGCTGGGTCAACACCAAATAATTTTTATATTTTGAATTTTTTGGTTGTGTTGTTTATGTTCCCATTGCAGCTCCCAAACACACTAAAATGGATCTTCAATGTAGACTTCATATTTCTCTTGGATTTGACTCCCTGTCTATTATTAGATACCTTGAGCATGTAATAGGTGATGTCTTTCAGACACGTTTTGAGGATTATCATTTTAATGAAACATCGTTCAACTATTATGGAAAGAAAAGTCACAGCCCAAAGGTAGACAAGAAATTATCTGGAATATTTTAATCTTATCTTATCTTGATGCTTGTACTAATTAGAGTGAACTAAAGATTCAAAGAGAAGATGGTTAAAATTAAAGAATAAAACCCTTCCCCTCTCTCTAACCCTTCTAACCCTAGAAACCCTTCACCTTCAACCGCCGTTTGAAGGGGGTGGGGCGCCGTTTGCCTCCCCCTGGACCTCTTTCCTTTCTCTTACCCCTTTCCCTTTTCCTTTTTCAACCAATATCGATCCCTTCCTTTTCTCCACCGTTTTGGCCGTTCCTTTCCCATTTCGCTCACCCATTTGGCCCTAGTTTCTCCCATCGGATCTCTTCTTTGGGTTGGATTCGGGTGAGGGCTTAGCGGTGAAGTGGAGTGCAGCGGTGAAGTGGGTGCGATTTTTGGGCATTGGATCCCGTCGGGTCTTTCCTTGGTTTGCTCGGTTTTCTGCCTAACGGCGTGGAATCTCCTCGGGGCTTCGATGGGGCATTGTTTCTTCTCCAACCAATCGCCGATCAATCTCCAATGGTTTCGTCCTTTTGTCCTGGTTTGATTGGTGGTTAGGTGCCTGCGTGCGAATTGCCTTTGTAGGGTTTCCCCAGTTGGTGACAGTGGCGGCTGATGGAGGCAGGCTAAGGGTGGTCTGGGCGTTGCTCGGCGGTGCTACTTCGGTTTGTTTGGTGCTTGTTCAGAGTTTGAAGGATGTTTTGTTGGAGGTTGCAAGATCGGCGGTGGTGTCTTCTTGGTTGTTGGTGTTTGGCTGTTGAAGTCTTGGGTTGGATTTTTCTTTTTGGCTTAACAAAAATTCTAACAGCAGAAACAATCCGCAGGGACAACGTGTTTGGCCCCATTTTGGATCCCGAAAAAATCTAGAAAAATATCCATAATTTTCGTTTCGCCCCTACTTGTCCCAAAGTAATATTTACCGATATCCGCTGAAGCTGATTTTTTACAGGGCCCCATAAAATAATATTCAAAAATTTATGGATATTTTTCTAGATTTTTCCGGGATCTAAAATGAGGCCAAACGTGTTGTCCCTGCGGATTGTCCCAGCTCATAGCAGGACTGTTGGCTTAAAGACTTATTTGGTCCTTACAAAATTGACTCGATTTCAATTTCGTTCTCCTAAAATTTTTTGTTTCAATTTTACCCTCACATTTTTAACACGATTTCAATGTTACCCTTCCCCTTAAATTTGGATGAAAAATGCCCATGTGGCAAACGGTTTTGTTGCTTATGGGCCTCTCTTTTACAGTCATCCTCCACCTGTAAATGAAAAAAACCCTAAAAACCAAAATCCATTCCCTATATCTTTGTTTCCCGCCGATTCTCATACCCCAACGACTAAAAACCCTCAACCTAAATTCCCCAAATCATTTTCCTCCAAAACCAGCAAACAAACACCTTTCCTAAATGTTTCCGTCGAAACCCACCCCTTAACTCAACAATCTTTGCAAAATCAAGAGAAGAAGATCAACGCGCAGGGGTCAACAATTCAAACAGGAGTGGTAAACGCTAAAGCTTAGGTAAATCAATAGTATTGAGGCTTTAGTTTGTCGCCTAAATCTATCTTAAATAATACTTGGCAACAATTCTAGTATTATAGTATATTTATTTTTAAACATCATCTTTTCGTATTGTATTGGCTGAAAAATCAAAGACCACCCATGCGGTGAGACTGAGAGTGATTTTGGGCAGTGGTTGAGTGGAGGACCCATTTTGTTTCAGTCAGAAAAGACTAGGTAGGTCCCTTTTAATGAAAATTGCATTGGGTTGCTAATTGATCTTTGTTTGAAATTTGGCAGCTTCAAAGACAGTTACTTGCTCACCAGTTCATTACTATATAGTACATTTGTCTTTTTTATTACTTTATAAGTATCTTTTAATAATTTAAGAATTTTGTGATTCCTAGTATGCATGTGACTTTCTATGCATTTCGTAGTTCCACATTAACTGACTTCTACTGACATTTTTTAATTTTTGTTTTTTTTGCATTGAACAGATGGCTGATTTTTTTATAGTTGAGGTACACCATCTAGGTCGATTTGTTGAGAACCCAGTTCGAAATGTGAAGGGAGTTGTAAACCACGTTGATGACTGTGATCTTGAATATTTATGGTTCAAGTTAGAGGTTGAGGACATTGTAGAAAGGCTTGGTTACCCTAAGTACAAAATGTTGTGGTATAGAATTCCGGGGGGCTTGGGTTAGAGGAAGGACTCAGAGTTATAGGAGTTAATAAACTAACGAAAATCGTATCATCCAAGCCAAGTTAAAGAACATAAATTGTAGCAAAAGCAGTTCAAGATCTCGTGAAGAAAAATAGAAAAGCATCGTGTCTTGAAATCCAATTAGATCGAGGCAACATCAAACCATATTAAACCGAGGTAACATCGAACCCATATGTTATAAAGTCAATCGAGGCAACAAATATTCCTGATTGCTGAACTCACAAGACGATCGAGTTTGAGCCTTTCTTTTGAATCGGAGCAACATTTTAGACCCATCAAATAAACTTAGTCTAATATCATTTCAACACTTTTTCGCCTTTGATAGCCAGTAGCCCCTCTACTAGGAACCACTTTTTTTCCCATCGAAATGCAAGCTTTCAGAGTTCTTATCTCTCAAGTGATCAGTAGTCTTTACACCTACTAGCTAGGAATCACTGTTTTTTTTTTCAAATGACTAGATGCTAAACGGACTCAACAACTGGCAAACGTTGAAATTAACACGCTAACAAGAAGCTGACGGGCTAGAATAGATGGGCATGCCTCCCATCCTCAAACATTAACAAAGAGACCGAATCAATCTCTTCATCATCGTCGCCAAACCACAAGGGAGAAAAACTCTATAACCTCCGGCTTCGAAGAAGCAATGGGAATTCAAGTACCAATACGGTATTACAACTGTACGTGTATAGCGTGTTTATCTCTATCAAAAAAAAAAAAAAAAACTCCGTGAAGCTTTTGTACGCAAGAGCAAAGTAGCAGGTGTGATGCTATGCGTTAAATGAAGACTCGCTATACGGGGTCTTGTAATTATTGAAATTTTATTGAGTTGTACTCGTACTAGCTGTTTGTCTTGAAAAAATTGAACGACGAATAAAATAAACGTGCTCCCAATGTATGACTGTCAAAATCAATTAGTTACTTCAGATTATGATCAAGTAATTAGGATGGAAGAGAAAAGGCCAAACAATAAGACTCTGTTTGATAAAGCTGAAAACTGAAAAATAAGTACCGGAAACTAATTAAGTTTTGAAACCACTTATAAGTCAAGCAAAATCAAAGTTACCAGAAATCTTCGAGAGTTCATAACAATAAAGATTTTTTTTTTTTTTAAAGGCTCTTGATTTTTATTTTTTGATCCGCAAAAAGGCTCTTGATTTGAAATGCCCTAATAATGATTAAGTTTCAATTTTCTTGTAGCTTCTTTCCAAATTATTAGGCGAGACGTTTGATGAGAAACTTATGTAGAAAAAAATGCATTGGGTTGCTTAATAGTCTTTCAAATATAGGTAAGGAGGGGAAAACGACATTGTTTCCATTTCCTTGTTAGGGTTTTGTCAATTTGTTAACTACCTACTTGTCCTTGTCCTTGTGATCCCCTTGAGAGTCCTTAGAAGATCTCGACTAAAATCTCTTTGGACGTGACCATAACTATATATACTATAAGCATTATTTGTTCGATGAACGGGACAAAAATAATTTGTGCGAGCTTTATACTGAGAACTAAGCAAATGTATGTGGTGGAGACATGAGTTGAGCCACCACATAAAAATGTTACCAAGGCATTGGATAATTTTTCCTCAATTCCCCTAAAATATAATATCTCTCTCTCTCTCTCTCTCTCTCTCTCTCTCTCTCTCTCTTCCAAATTTTAAAAAATTAAAAGAAAAAGAAAAATCTAGAAAATTAGGAATGGGAGTTTGAAAGCTTAGGAGGCACAAACACATTTGCATATATAGATGTATTGATTGATTGATGATATTGATAGCACCAAATCAATTGAATTATAAACTTGAATTGAAGAAACCTTTGATTGTACTTCAACCTACCGCGAAATTCGTTCAAAAGAGTTTTTAGTAAATTAATAGATAGACACTACTTTTTTAATAAAATTAAAAGTTTCTCTTGGGCATTTTTCTTTCTATTTTTGGAAACTCTTCCAGTTCAAGGGAGCTAGCTACGTTGCTATCCTGAGCAATTTAGTAACATGTTATATGGAATCTGGGAAGTTTAAGCAGTTTCTTGACGAAGCCAACGTTATCTTAGGTATACTCTTTCCTTATCCCAATAAATATTATGCAAAACATAATTTGTTTGGATCACTCCTAGTCAAAACACCAAATGCATGAAATGGTTCCTAATGTTCATAATTTGTTTGTGGAAGTTTCGAAGAAAAAGTTTCCCCGCGTGGGTTTGATCTATACCACAAATACTCCATGTGGAAATTTGGTTTTAAACCTAGTCTATTCTTCCCCATTGCAGAAGATCAGTTATCCTTTTTAAGATTTTTTTTTGCTCGGCAAACGAAACGATTATATAAATCTCGAAGGGGTACATCGAGGAAGTTACATCTTAGCTCAAAGAGCCAGGATACAACAGAAACAAAACAAACAAACAACAGATCCAACAAACGGTTGAATGAAGCGCCTAAGGTTCAGTTACAACTTTACTTTCCGAATACCATCTAGGAACACCTTAAAGTCCTCCACAGTATATAATTTGATATCGAATTTTGCCTTCATCCACATCGCAACCCTTGTTTTGACTAACTCCCCCACCTCCCAGGCCCAAGTTGATGCGTTGTTGAACACATAATCATTTCGAACCAGCCAAACTGACCACATAGTAGCATAAAAGCACGTTTCCCATATATGCCTCTCCAGATTTTGAAATCCATGAGCAAACCACCAATTTGCCAAGTCTAGTACAGTGAATGGACACACCCACTTGACGTTCCACCACTCCATAATTATCGACCACACAGACCAAGAGAACCTACAATGGAGAAACAAGTGTTGATTTGTTTCAAAGTGCTCGGAACAAAGAGGGCATAGAGCTTGTTGAATTTCGCTTATCAGGTTTCTGCTTAGAAGTAGAGATCTGGTTGCCACTTTTTCCTTAATAGCCATCCACACAAAGATTTCCACCTTTGGGGGGGATAAGTTCTTCCAAAGTGAACCAAGGAAAGCATTGTTTTGAATGGGATATGAGTTCCCATTGATTGTACGCAGACTTCACAGTAAAATTCCCGTCCACCGCCCATTTCCACTGTAAAAGGTCAGGCTTGGTTGGGTCTAAAGTCACACCCTGAAGTCTCCGTTTCAAATTTTCCATCTCCTGCTTCTCCCTCCCAAACGGCCTTCTCCTAAACAGCAGCTCCCAACAACCCCCATTCATATCTCCCCACATGTTACTGACCTTTGCCTCCCGTTGAATAGATAAGGAGAATAGTCTAGGATACTCCATTTTGAATGAAGTTTCACCCAACCAGGTATGTTCCCAAAAAACAGTGGCATTACCTGAGTTCACTTGAACTCTAAAACTATCTCGGATAGAGTAACCCAAGGGAGATGACGGATTCTCCAAAGAACATATACTCGCCCAAATTTTTGATATTGAACCTGACCTATGTGCATAGGGTAGCCAACCATTTGAATCCAGCCCGTATTTGCCAACGATGACTTTCACCCAGAGTGCCTCTTTATTTTTACCAAATCTCCACCACCACTTGGCCAACAGTGCATGATTCTGTTGTAATAATCTTTTCACCCCCAATCCTCCGCTTTCTTTCCTCCTCCCTATCTCGTCCCACTTGACCAAGTGTAATTTCCTTTTGTCAATAGAATCTCCCCAGAAAAATTGTCGCTGCATTTTCTCCAACTTCCCTGCTACTGCAACCGGCATCTTGAATAGAGACATAAAGTACACAGGGACGTTGCCAGTATTGGAGTTGATAAGAGTAAGCTTTCCCCCTTTCGATATAGAACGAGATCTCCAAACACTCATAATCTTATCAAACCTTTCAATAACAGGCTCCCACGTCTTGATTCTTCCTGGATTTGCACCTAAAGGCAGCCCAAGGTATTTGATGGGAAGTTGATCCACTTTGCAACCCATAACTTGAGCTAAAGAGATCGTCGCCTCAGATGGAACATTCACTCCACAAAGAGAACTCTTAGAGAAGTTGATTTTCAGCCCGGACATTAATTGGAAACATCTTAGGATTCTTTTGATATTAGCCATCTCCTCCGGATCATTGTTGCAAAATAGTATGGTATCGTCCGCAAATTGTAAATGGGATATGCTCACCCCATTCCTTCCCACTCTAGTTCCTTTGATGATATTCCTTTCCTTTGCTCTTTCTAACATTATGTTGAGACCCTCTACCACTATATTAAACAGGAAAGGTGAGAGAGGGTCCCCTTGCCGAAGTCCCTTTTGCGTTTGAAATTCCTTAGAAGCTGAACCGTTGACTAAGATTGACATAGAAACTGATGAACAGCACTCTAAAACCCACCTACACCATCTGTTCCCAAAACCCAGCTTCGATAACATATCAATCAGAAAGCTCCAGTTAACGCAATCATATGCCCTTTCAAAATCGAGCTTTAAGAGAAAACCCCCATGTGCACTGTTTTTCCAACTATGGATAACCTCATTGGCTATGAAGACACCATCTAGAATCTGTTTCCCTCCAATGAAAGCTGCTTGGGCCTCCCCAATAATTGTGCTCATATGATCTTTGATTCTATTTGCCAACACTTTAGAGAGCATCTTATACACCCACCCAATCATGCTAATAGGCCTAAACTCTTTAAAAGATAACGGACAGGATACCTTAGGAATCAGAGCAATAAAAGTGGAATTGATACCTTTGGTGAGCTTTCCGTTAGCATGGAACTCTGAGAAGAATTTATAGACCGTGTCCTTCAGGAAGTCCCAACCTCTCTTGACAAAAGAGAAATTGAAACCATCGGGCCCAGGTGCTTTGAAACTGCAACATCCTTTCAGAGCTGCCAAAATTTCCTTTTCCTCAAACTGTTTCTCCAGTTGCCTCGCCACCCCCATACCTAGTTTCCTGGTGAACACTCCCTCTAGAACCGGCCTGATCCTTCTATCTTCTTTAAAGTTTTTGCTAAAAAAGTCCACTGCAGCCTCTTTGATCAGACGTGGATCCTCTACCATCATTCCATTTACGATCACAGACCCCACCAAGTTCCTCTTAAACCTGTTGTTTGCTGTGACTTGAAAAAATCTGGTATTCTTATCACCCAACTTCAGCCATTTCACTCTTGATTTTTGTTTCCAAAGAGATTCTGAAAGCTTGGAAAGTCTCCAAAAATTTGCCTTTGCTGAACATCGTAGGGCTTTTTCCTCCTCATTCAGAAGCCTTTCTTCAGCTAAGGTATCAAAAAGATGAAGTTTGGCTTCGGTATCTTCGAGGGCACAAGTAATGTTACCAAACACTTCCTTATTCCATACTTTTAATCTATCTTTGATGGCTCTAAGCTTCAGAATAATTGTAAAGCCAGCCCATCCACTTACTTGCACCTCATCCCATGTTTCTCTTGCTATCTTCAAACAGTTGGGGTGGGAGAGCCATATGTCCATAAACCTGAATGGTTTTGGACCCCAATCCCTATTATCATCCAATAGCATAATTGGGCAATGATCCGAGATGGGTCTAGGAAGACCCCACTGAAGAACCTTAAACCTGTCAAGAAAGGTTTGGGATAGCAGAAATCTATCCAACCTACTATGAATGGCTTGATTTTGGTAGTTAGTCCACGTAAATTTTCTACCCAGCATAGGTAAATCCAGAACTTCTAAATTATTACAGAATTCCGAGAAGTCTCTCATACCTCTGTCCATTCCTACGCATCCCACCCTTTCAGATACATCCTTAATTTCGTTAAAATCACCCCCGATACACCAAGGAACTTGATCGTTAGCTTTAAGGATCAAAAGTTCCTCCCATAATTCTCTACGAGAAACAATTGCATTTGGTGCATAGATATTCACTAGGGTACAGGGGAAGTCGTTGATAAGCCCTTGTATCAAAATGAAAGATCTATGAACATTCACGCTAGATGCTTTGAAAAACGAATCATTCCATATAATAAGTAGACCCCCAGAGGCCCCCACCGAATTAGAGCATGCAAATTCCATGTTACTAGTACCCCAAATTTTCTGTACAACTGACCGATTTATGGATTCCAATTTAGTTTCCTGAACAAACACAATATCTGGTTTCCTTTTCTTAATAATCTTCGATAGAAATCTATTTTTTACGATACTCCCCAAACCTCTAATATTCCAAGACAATATCAGCATAAAAATCAAAATAACCGAAAGATGTCACCCCAATTAAACCTTCGGATCAATTAATAACCCCTTCCCTCTCACGCATGAGAGCATCTGCCTTATTTTCAATCTCTATCATCTTTTTTAACACCCTATCATCATCAGGTAAGAATTTAACATTCAACTGGGAACCAACAGCCATGGTTGCTCTTACCTCGTCGATGATACGTTGAGAGTTTTGACTGAAATCCGCAGAAGAAATTGATTCGGACTCCTCCTCTCCCCGGCCGCTCATCATATCTTCTTGGATTTGGATGAGGTTTGCCATTTGCCGACGTCTTCTCCTTCTGCACTCTTTACTGTTGAGGTCCACCATAAGGTTGATGCTAGGAATCTGAGAGGAGTGAGCTGCATCAGAAACCCTCAGGCTTGAGTTCTGATAAGTCAGGTTTACATCTCTCTCCACTCTGGGGCTAATAATAAGGGTGTTATTGGGCTCCTTCTCAGCCTCTAAAGCCCGGTCCTGCTGAGAGCCCATATCACCTACATCTTTTGTTTGATCGGGCCCAATTACTTCCTCTTCAGTAGATAAAGGAAGCCGGCCCACCAACTGGGCTTGGGTTCTCAAGTTGTGGACCACCATATCTGCAGATTCCTCGACAGCAGATACCAGCTCTCCTTCACGAGCCTTGTTTGACGAAATGGGGAGCATTAAATGCTTGTCAGCATTTTTATGCTTAGGGCCCCGAACTTGGTCCTGAGCCGCCCCTATACTCTGCCACAGCATCTCCTTTGCTCCTCTGACCCTTCTGAAACCATCACCTACCCCCCCTCTCTTATTGGATGGAGTTTGAAAATGACTTTCCACGTCATCATCTTCACCCCTCTTCTCCGCCAGGCCTGGACTCCGATCACCTTCTCCCTGAAATTGCTCCCCCGAAGAGTACACTTCACTCATCTTCTGCATTGGGTTAACCCATTTACTAATCTCTTCTGGATAAGAATAGGAGGATTCCTCCTTGACCAAAACCCCATACCGCACTCCCTGAACATCCATTTGAATCCATTGTTCAATCCTAGAAGTCGACCCCGTAGCGATAAGAATTTTTCCTTTCGCAAAGGCCCGATCCTTTAAAGTGTCCTCATCCACCATAATAAAATGCCCCCATACTTCCCCAATACGCTTGAATGTTTCAGCATTCCATGAGTTAAGGGGAACCCCATAGCAGCTTAACCACACGAAACGTTCAAGGCTTGCTGGCTCCCCCTGCCATGGTTTCGCTCTTACAAACCAACGATCCATCCATGGCCCCTTGAGCAAAGCATCTCTAGCATCACTATCATGAAATGTAATCAGAACTGACCTCCCTCCCAAGGCTCGAAATTGAGCCTCCACATTGTGCTCTATTCCAAAGCTTTTCTTCAACGTACTTAACGGAACCACCCTGTTCATAACGGCCACCGTGCTCCTAAGCAGCCAACCGTTTCCAACATTATCACAATTGATAGTGATTTCTTGGTCCTTAGAAGGGCCTGGACGCGAAGGCTCCCCCCTCAACACCTGGACAAAAGACCTTCCAGGAGATTTTCGAAACCAATGGGCCTCCCCGTTCTTATTTATTATGTTGTCCCCTGCTCCGTTAATGTTGCTGGGTTTAAACCTCTGACTGGTTCCTCCAGTCCTATCCCCATGGTTACTAGACACCTTTAGATTAGGCTTTTCTGCCATGAGATCAAAGCAGGCCTCTTTGACAAACAACCTCTTGTCATCCACCCATACACCATTCATTTTGGCGATTGCCATGCCAGCCGAAACATGGCATCCATATCTAACAAACCCAAACTTACACCCAGTACATTTACTTCTCTTCCTCGGGATATAAGCGTCCTTGACCACTCCAAACTTATTAAAAGTTCTTGAAAGCCAATGCATATCTCTTACCTCTGGGATGTTGTCAACAAACAGAGTAAAAGTTTCCAATTCCTTTGGTCTCTCGCTAACATGGGATCTGTGATTCCTAATGACTGGAACCCATCCCCCATGGTCTCCAGTCACTGCTTTCCCACGCTCTCTCACTCTCACACTTTCTCTCTCTCTAGCTCTCACCATTTCTTCTTTAGTTTGACTCCATTTCTTCTCACCATTTTAAGATTAATTCCGTCCAGAAAATAAGTGTCGACTATGCTCCCTGGCTGGGTACGTATACATCTATACTGTGGACCGATCGATACGTTCGATATAAGTGGACTTGCTTATGAATACCCGCAATGACCAAACCCAAGGATCCATGGAAAGCAAAATGACCCAAATTTTCAGCATTTTGCTTTGTCTTGCCACTGGAAAATAGTGCGCTTGTAGTTACCATCTTCTGCGCACCTATCTTACGTTCAGTGTTTTTGTTCTTTCTTTTTTCCCTGTCCAGCTATTTTTGTGTTTAAATAAATGATAGGTGGAATAAGGAGTATTGGTAGAGTGTTGAAAAGAAAGAGTTCTAGCTAAACAAAAAATATGTACCGTTTATGAGTTAGTTTATTTATTTATAATTAGAGAATTGATTTTGGCACTCCAGTTTAGCCATTGACACTTCACTTTGTATCTTGATCATGTAAGAAAACAAAACTAAAAATGGAGTGTCAAAATCACGCCGCTTACAATTTATTATATAACCCATGCACAAACAAACACACAAATACTTTGTACACATATTCATATTTTTTTGGGCCGGGGGTTCCACACACACTGGAGATGTAGTATGTGTGGGTTTCAATATAAATGTGAGTGAATTTGTGTAAGTGTTTGTGATTGTGATTGTAGAATGATTGATCTATTTATTGGTGCACATGCTCTAACTCTATTTGATGAATTCAGTGATCACATGTCGAATCCTGACTCGAAGATGGACAGGAATTGTGAAAACAAAGAGGAAATCGAAAAGGATGGCACCTTTTTAAGTGGCGGGGCTGACTTAAGGTTGTATGGGGATATTCTTGATGGGGTCAATCTGGTTGTGGCTGATTCTGAATCTTCAGAATCCTCTCTGGGAAGTGAGGAGGGCATAATTGGTGCAAATGGTGCAGTCCCGATCTTGGAAACCGGGATTACTCATGATTCTCAAAACTCATTAAGTGCCTCTCAAGTGGAGGGAATTAATCTACTTGTAGATTTGAACCAAAAGGAAAGTAGTTCACGTTGTATCATTCAGTCTTTTGAGGAGTATCGTCAAAGAAGAGAGGCCTCTCACAGTGAGGATTATGTTATTCCTAGCGGGGGAGTAGAAGTAGGTGAAGACTTACCTAGGCAAAAATCTAATGTTGGGAGTATCATTCCCGGCACTAGATCATCTTCTGATGCTATCCTCAAGATGAGAAGGGGAGTGAGAAGGTCGGAGAGGAAAATTAAGAAGAAAAAGCACCTCGCGGAGATTGATGATGGGTTCGGGGAGGATGCCTCTATATCTGTGGCCTTTTGAACTCAAGATTGGGTGGATCTGAGGGGTTTTGGCTTATTTTGATTTTGCTTAGTGGCTGTGTGATTTTGGTGTTGGCTGTTTTTTTGGTTTAGATGTGGCCATTTCTTTTTTGGTTGACTATTTTGGTTATTGTGGATGGGTGCTTAGGTATAAGGTGTGAAGCTCGTTTTGAATTTTGGCTGTTGAGGTTATATGGATGTGGATATCATTGGTGTTCAGTTGGCGTCTTGCCTTCTTTTAGGTCTCGGGTGGCTTTTGCCGGTGTGCCCTTAATCCTTTTATCTTTGTAATCCTTTACAAAGTTTAATAAATTCTTATTGCTTAGCAAAAAAAAACTCTATTTGATGATTTCAAAGCTAAAACCAATTGGTATTAGTCTATTTTAACCCCTTTGGTTTGGGCCATGTGCAATAACACTTTCTATGGTTCAAAAGTGTGTACATAACTCATTGTGGTTTTGAAAATGAGTAGATAGACCATGTGCCATCATATTTTTCATCCATATTAACGAAGATATCTGACATGCCACTAGAATCTAATCTAAACTTTTCATAATGTATTAAATAAAGAATAAAACATCTTTGTAAAAAATCATCTCAACCAAACATTAATAACCTAGTGTTATATTTCTGGGCAAATTTCACTCAGACCCCCTGAGATATCTGACAATGACAAAAGATACCCCTTAGTTTTTAAAAATGACAAAAACCTCCCTTATTTCGCAGTTTGGGTTTCATTCCGTTAGTTCCGTTAGTTAAATGGACGGAAAATGTACGAAAATGTACGAAAAATGAAATCTTCAATTTTATTTAGTTCTACAGCTATCTTAAGGCTCTCATTGAAAGTCCTGGAGTCAAAAATTAATTATGATCATTTAGGATAAAATAATTAAAAAAATAAAATCTTCGCACCAATTCAAACGGATTAAAATTTGGAGCATTTAAAATTTTGCTCTTCATTTGGTTTTAGGGCTTTCAATGAAGAGCAAATACTTAAGTGCTCCAATTTTCAATCCATTTGAATCAGTGCGAAGATCTTATTTTTTTGATTTTTTTTTTCCTAAAGTGCAATAATTGATTTTTGATTCTAAGATTTTCAATGAGAGCCCTAAGACAGCCGTAAAACTAAACAAAGAGGAGATACGTAAGTGCTCAAATTTTCAATCCGTTTGAATCGGTACAAAATCTTATTTTTCTGATTATTTTATCCTAAAAAGTCATAATTAATTTTTCATTCTAGGGCTTTCAATGAGAGTCCTAAGAAAACCATGGAACCAAGTGAAGAGCAGGTACTTAAGTCCTTCAATTTTTAATTCGTTTGAATCGATGTGAAGATTTTTATTTTTTTATCATTTTATCCTAAATGGTCATAGTTAATTTTTGGCCTCAAGACTTTCAATGAGAGCCCTGAGAGAGCCATAGAACCAAATGAAAAGAAGATACTTAAGTGCTCCAATTTTTAATCTGTTTGAATCAGTGCGAAAATTTTATTTTTCTGATCATTTTATCCTAAAGGGTCATAATTAATTTTTTGCTCTAGGACTTTCAATAAGCGTCCTTAGATAGCTGCAGAACTAAATAAAATTGAAGATTTCATTTTCCGTATATTTCTGTACGTTTTCCGTCCATTTCACTAATGGAACTAACGGAATGAAACCCAAACTACGAAATAGGGGAGGTTTCTGTCATTTTTGAAAACTGAGGGGTGCCTTCTGTCATTGTCAGATACCTCAGGGGGTCTGAGTGAAATTTGCCCTATATTTCTTGGTAAATTCAAATTTGGAATTTTAATTTTATAATAAATTCGATTTGACCATGACCTTTTCATTTATTGATCAACTTGAATTTAGGCATGGATGTTCTACTTGTCAAATTCTATAATATCAGTGGTTCGGATCCAATTTGTGATATATGGGATGGATTGGTTAGATTTAAGGAAGAAGAAGAATCAAGAGAGAAGATGAGGGGATATCGGTTTTTTAATATTGTGTCCGTTAATATGGATGAAGAAAATTACGGTATGGGGTATATGCACACATTTTCAAAATCATAGGGAGTTACGTGCACACTTCTGAACCATAAGGGGTACGTACCCGTATATGACCCAAACATCAAGGGATAAAAGTGGACTTTACCCATATTTTTACCCAAACAATTTGAATTCTAATTTGAATCCTGCCCATATATCTTACACC
Source organism: Rhododendron mucronatum var. ripense (assembly GCA_019656295.1). Classification (NCBI taxonomy): domain Eukaryota; kingdom Viridiplantae; phylum Streptophyta; class Magnoliopsida; order Ericales; family Ericaceae; genus Rhododendron; species Rhododendron mucronatum. The sequence continues at coordinate 1,678,649 of BPLT01000026.1, forward strand.
ATTTGGTAGGGATGTTTAAGAAAATCGCCCGAACCGTAAAATCGGTCCGATCCAGACCAAACCATCCTATTTGATCCGGTTCTGCAATTCTACGGTCAGGTTATGGTTCCAAAAAAATAAGAACCATTAATTTTGATTTGGTTACTGGTTTTCAATTAATGAACCGTGGTTAGAACCAAACCAGACTGTTTAAAACTAAGATAAATATAAAAATACATATGTGTGTGTAATTAAATATGCATTTGAATTTGGTAGGTTAATCTTTTTCTTACTAAACTTAATTTATTTAGAGATGAAATCTCATTTGTTAGGAAAGTTTTTATTTTCTTCCTTCCTTTCCTATTCCGGCAGATTATCTTCCTATTTCTTTAATTTTACGAGTTTATATTTTGTGAATAAGTGTTTAGATGCTTATTGGATAGAACCGGAACCAAACCAAAACAAGACCGGTCTTGCGGTTTGGTTCTGGTTAGGTCCATGAATATATTGATTAGGTTCTGATTCCCAATTTTCTAGAACCGATTGAAATGATTTGGTAATTGATTTTCTAGATAACCGGACCAATCCAGACCGTATACACCTCTACCGTTTGGCATTGACAGGTGCCTCCGGACATTTGTTAACAGAGATGAAATAGTTATCCATTTTTACATTTTCAACAATTGGGGGAGGGAATTTAGAGGTCAGTGACGTTTGAACCTTAGAGATAAAAGAGTATCGTTTGTTCCCTACCACTTAGATTAGATTACATTTCTTCTATGTCAAAAAAAAAAAAAAAAAAAAAACACAAATCCCCTGGAATTTGGTAGCAACAAGTGTACCCAATATCAAATGATCACTAAGAGTAGGCCTAGCCCTAAATTTTCGGACGACTACAACGATAATAGAAAATGAGGCCTTTTACGAATTTTTAAGACAAACATAAATAAATAAATCACTTTTTCCAAAATAAAAGAGCACTTATCAATAAAAATAAATAAAATTTCACGTGCATTCAAAACAAGTGATCTATCACTTTGCGTATTTGCATCGTTCATGCACAAATTTTTAATAGCTTCTAAGTTTAAAACTCTTGTGTTGCAAATTGTTAATAGCTTCTAAGTACAAATTTTTAATAGCTTCTAACTGCTCTGTGCAACTTCAGCCTTCCAAAAAGTATTTTGGATGATCCGTATTAAAATAAATCTATTAATGCTAAAAGATAATCGTTAATAGATTATTTTTAATCCAAATCATCTAAAATACTTTTGAACGGCTGAAATTGAGCGTCATAAACCTTATTAAAGCTTTTCGGTGAATAAGATTTTTTGTTCTTTGACATGTACAACAGCGGCAACAACGTCCTTCACAAACGCTACCGACAACGCATCCTCTTCAAACACTCTGACGTAAAGTTTGCACCTCAACAACTGCGGAATAAACAGCCAAAACCCGGTAATCATCACGAATCCGACGGTCATCGGCGTTGAGATAAGCCGTGGGCCCGTGGCAACCGCCACCTGTCCTTAACCACCTTCTTGATCCAAATCTCCACTACCACGCACGCCCCGTGGAGAAGAAAGAACCATGTGACCTCCCACGTCGGCCGCAACCGGCTCATGTAGTTCACTTCCGGGCCGATACTACGAACGTGCACATGATGGCCGGAAGTGAACTCCACTTCCGGCCGATGACTTGCTCTGATATGCATAGCGCTGGCTCGTATACGGTGGAACGCAGGGTTCGGGATACAACGAGGTTCCATCTCCTGCCCCAGAAGTTCTGGACAGAGGTCGAGAGGTACGGCTGGTCGAACTGCTGCTCGAGCTCTAACCCGAATAGGGCTCGTGCCACGGCTGCAGCAGTGGCTAGTATGATTTCCAACGTGAAGTTCATGTGGAAGCCGTAAATGACCCACATGACCTTTGGGTGTAAGTGGTCCCTATACTCGTAAACAGGCCAAAACAAGGCTAGAAGAACAACCTTTATAGCATAATTCCGAATCGATGTGTTTCCATTTTGGCTATTGTGGCCATCTTGGTCTAATGGATAAGGGTTGTCTCTATTTTGAGATGTCAGTGAATTTTCTAGATTTGCCTGGGGTTTTGGAGGTGGGTTTTGTTGGATCCTGATAGGGAAACAAGCAATAGCAATGAAATAAGGGAGAGAGAGAGAAGGGTCGGAGAGAGGGCCTTTGCCAAAGGCAAGATGGAGGAGTTTGAAATTGGAAAGCCAAGCTATGACGAAAGCGTTGCTGCCACAAAGGTTGGCGAAGTGAAGTTTGAGAGGAAGGGCAAAAAAGAGAGAGACAATAGGGATGATTGAGAAAAGCCTGGGCATACCTTTGCGGACAAACTTAGCTGAAAAATAGCAGTAGCATAAAGAAACAACTACTGAAATCCATATCTTGATGTAGTTGCTAATCTCTCTCTCTAAGGTGTAGCTAGGATAGTAGATCTCACCAATGACAATGACTAAAATAATTTGGCTCTTTTTTTTTTTTCCCTTAGGTTAGAAGAATTATACTATCCTAAGTCACTTCCCAATTCCTCTACTTCTTTTCCATATAGTATAAGAGCAAGTACATCAGCTTAGCTATATGGAGAGTATTAGGTAAAATGGAGAAGGAAAACCACAAAAGAGCTTTGCACCAGAGTAGCAAAAGGGCCAAGGTAAAGTAGCTTTGGGGGAATGGTTCGGTAGTTTTTACCGAAGGACTGTGCATGGGCTAACCTTTAAACAATTATTGTTTCTCTCTCTCACACTCTCTCCAATGGAACCCAAGTACAAATGAAGAGTATTTTTGTTTTATAGTATTTTATTAGTATAGAGATGGTAATAGAGAGTATTTGTGTGAGGTTGAGAGAGATTTGAGTAGGTAAAATGAAAAAAGTGAACTATTTAATAGCTAAAATACAACTATTGGTGAACATGCTTTAAGATTGAGCCCGCAACCTTACTGCTCTTAAGTTTAAGGTGCATATCCATTGAGCTAAATGTTTGCCTTGACTCATCCTTAATACAGTTAGAAAAAGTGAAAGTCTACAATACACACCCCTTAAAATGGTGTGCCAAAACCTATTTTATACTTCATTCATAACATTTTAGTGTATTTCGTAAACTTTTGTTCTAGAATTCATAACCTTTTAGTAGTACGATTCGTAACATTTTCATTTTGATTCATAATATTTTGGTGTATCTCGTAACATTTATACAATTCGTAACTTTTTTGCAATACGATTCGAAATATTTCTCTACAATTCATAATATTTTGGGGGTGCATATGATACATACCCAAATAAATGGTGTGTATTGTAGTCTCTCCCAAAAAATTGTTTTTGAGTGCTGCATCGTCGGCCGAAAGATATTTTTTAAGACTTGCCAAAAACCCTGTTGCAGGTAAACGACATTCTAGCTATTTTGTGGACAATATGGCACCATATGGAACTAGACAAATGCATGTTTGCATTTTTGAAAAAGATAATCCAAATTGGGTGGAGGTTAGGAGTGTCAAATGGACGGATTTGGGCTAAATTAGGTAAGTTATTAGTAGGTTGGGTCTTTAATGGGTCATGACCCATGTAGACCCAATTAGTTATAAGCCTAATTACCCATACCCAACCCAACCCACTTACTTCGATAAGTTATTAGTGGTGCCTGCTCGGTATATCCTAGCTGTCCATTTCAGTTTTGGACGGCTCGGATTTGGAGAGAGAAAGATCGAGGAGAGAGAGTGGTGGGGTGAGAGGAGAGAGAATGGTTTAATCTCGGCCGTCCAATACACTTTTGGACAGCTCGGATGTGGATGCTCAGCACCACGTCAGCCGGGTGACGTGGTACCCTCCTGACACCCAAAATTTCTCGATATCAAGAGGGACTAATTTCAATTTTTATTGTGTTTTTTGCATTTTTCTTTGATGGGTCATGTTCATAACTTATTGGGTCATTTAAGTTTACCCAATAAGACCCAATTACTAAATGGGTTAGATGGGTTGGACCCAATATGACCTAACTAATAAATGGGCTAGGTTGGGTCTATTTTTTAGTAGGTGAGTTTGGATTGATTAATAGGCTTGGGTTTAATTTGTCACCCCTAGTGGAGGTGCAAGAACTATAATGAAGACAAGTGGAAGCTTGCGACTGTAGCGGATGGTGGCCTGCTTCGTCAGGCATGGCAGCAGTTCGAGGCTGGCATATGGAAGTGCTCAGCCTCTGGTAATTCCTTTTCGTTTGCGAGGACCAAAGAACCGGCTCCTCGATGGAGTTCCCCAGGATCCAATTGCTCGCAAGGTTCGCATCGGCGTTTGGATCGCTTGATCTGTTGTTTTGGCGTGTCAGTTCGGTTGGTGGGTTTATTTGTGTTCTGGTGGTTAGAGATCGATTGTGGTGGTGGTTCTGGGGTGGGTGTGTTTGGTGGTGGTTTGGGCTGGTGGATGGGTTGCGATGGTAGTTTTGGGTTGTAGGTGGTGGTAGCGGCTTGGGATGGTGGAGGAGGTTGTGTTGTGGCAGCCGCGGTGGTGATTGTTATCGGTGATGGGAACATATAGGGCTTAAGGTTTGTTTTGGTTTTCGATTTGGGCCAGGCCCATGAGGCTTGTTGGACTTTATTCTTTGGGGCTTGGTCCTGGTGTTAGTGGGTTTTGACCCATCTTTTCTTTTCTTTTTTGTCCAATCATTGGTTAGATTTTCCTCCCCTCTCCCCCACTTGATGTACCCTTTCGTCAAGTGTTCTTAATAAAACTTTTTTTGCCTATAGAAAAAAACTAATCAAGACAATGGGCTTTTGAAGTGAAAACAAAGAAGGGTTGGAATGATTATTCCATGGTTGACTTTATCTTCAGGCTTCGGTGTTTTGACAAAATAAAGTCACTTGGCCTATTTTTTTATTCAAAATTTTCTTGCATTTATTAGTTTTCCATCAAAATTTTGTAGATTATTGATTTATCTCGACGAGAGAAATCAGAAAAGTACTCCCTCTTTAAGTGTCCATTATGATTTTGCATGTCATTTTCAATGACTTATCCCTCGACGTATATTCTCTTTTATATTTTTAAAATCATTCTCTTTTAGAAATAATTGACATCTATCAAAAAAGATCTATATTGTATACTTTCACAACATATATTAAGAGATGTAAGTAATTTAAAATGACACGCATAACCGTAGTGGACACTTGAAAAGGACGGATGGGGTGAAAAATCATTGTTCGAAACCTAAATTCTTTTTGAATAAAGACAAAAATTAGCCAAAAAGCTAAATTTTTTGGGTTTATTAAAAAAATATTGAGTTTGAATTATAATTTTTACTTTTCTAATTCCTCTCATCGAGACAAACCAATAATCCATAAAAATTGACGCGTAACTAAAAAATGCGAAAAAGAATTCAATAGAAACAAGAACAAAAAAGTCAAGTGGCTTATTTAGCCAAAACACCCAAACATTGTGGAATCTCTATAATGTGGGTTGTTTGGGGTTGTCTGGTTGGATGGGTTTGTGGGCTGGCTTTCTCTCTTGTGTCTTACTTTTTATGCTTTTGGGTTTGGAAAAAATTCAAAATACCCCCAACCTTTAGTCTAAATTTTAATTAGACTCCCAACCTTTTAAAAAAAGCAATTTTACTTCCAACGTTATCTTCCATTAATCAAAACAACCCCTTCCGTCCAAATAAAGGATTTCATTGAAGGCTCCATTAAATAGCGTCCCGATCAAATTTTGATGATCCGAGCCACTCAATGTGTTCAGAAAGTGATTTTGAGGGTACAAGCACCACAACAAAAAAGGCTTGTTAGGGCAGTCAAAAGGACCTGTTGGGGCAGTTTATCTATGGAGGCACTACGACTTAGTGCCACTTGTATCGATGCAGCTATAAGGGTAAAGCGGCACTTGTTATGAGGCACTTTAATGTGCCACAAAAACTCCTTCTAGCTGCACTTTCAGGTGCAGCATAATTCACTTATTAAGGCACTCATAATGGGGCACTTTGAGGAGCCTCAAGAGTTTCTTCTACCTGCACTTGTAAGTGCCCCATAGTTTACTTATTAAGTCATTTTTAAATGCCGCCTCAGAATGTTTTTGAGGCACTTTAATGTACCTCAAGAACTCCTTGTACTGCATTTTTAGGTGTCGCATAAATCACTTATTAAGGCACTCATAATAAGGCACTTTGAGGAGCCTCAAAATTTTCTTTTTCCTGCACTTTTTAAGTGCCCCATAGTTTACTTATTAAGGCATTTTTGGATGCCAGAATTTCATTTTTTTTTCTTCAATACACTTTTAAGGCACTTCAAAGTGCAGCATGAACCACCTTGGTTGAGGTCAAGAGAATAGCTTTAACGGCACTTATGAATGCCGTCTAAGGCGTTGGGATTCTCTTTTTTTTTTTCCTTTTTTACTACTCTACAGTGACAATACAATAGAACCATAATAAATTGTAATTTATTTCTCAACCATGTCAAAACAACATAAGCCATAGTCATTCAATAGAAACTATTAGTCAACAAACCTCACAATGATTCAAAAACAAAACACAGAACATTGAATAGAAACTGTTTTAGCAGAACTCTAACGTTTTCAACAAAAAACAAACTTCACTTCTAAGAAACTTACTAAAGTTTCGAGTAAAAACCTAACTTACCAAACTATAAATCAAAGCATGAAATGCCTACCCTTAAAAGAACCACCAGTAAAAATAAAACAAACAAAACCCATAAAACCAGTATTCTTGTGACATAACTCTGTCTACTAGGCATCTTCCAACTGATCTCATTCATTCAATAAAGCCATCATCATCATCTCGCACTACCTGATCAAAGCAAAACAAAATACACGGTTTTAAAAGCTATTGTCTTGCAATAAGAATTGGAAAATAGACAGTATTGTACATCAAACGTACCAAAGAAATAGGCCATGCTATTGGCGTACCAATGGCATCGCCAACGGTCTTAAGGACTACATAAGGCCTCATCAAATGCTCGCCCCATATGATTGGGATTTGAACATGAATCTCACACCAATTAACTTTGAGTTCTACTCTGCCTACCTCCATAGATGGATCCATACTAGCGATCCGTCCTTTGCCTACAACTTCTATGGGATTGGCTACGCTCTTGAAATAAACACAAAATCCCACCTAGCATCAATCAATAAGAAAACGTCATATTGACAAATGGTTAGGAAAGTAAGGAATCTCATTCTACTACAATAGCATGACAAGGGCGACCAACATATAGGTACAAGTACAACATAAACTCAGATTTTCAAACTAAACCCTAGGAAGACAAATGGGTGGGTGACAGGCCTCTTTTTGCCCAAAAAGAATAAGGTACTGCTGTATAAAACCTCAATTTCAGCACATAAAGTAAGAATTTCAACACTTAAATCAACTTGTAACATCATTTTCCAGCATAAACATTAAAATTCAGAACTCAGAATGTTAGTTTAGTAACTATAAACCTGTATTTCAGCACTCCAAGTAAGAATTTCAGCACTTAACCAGCATGTAGTACTCATTTTCCAGCATATAGCAAAAATTCAGCACTCAGAAATTTTGGTTACATTAACTACAAACATATATTTCAGTATTTCAAGTAAGAATTCCAGCTCCAAATCACTAGGTAATACTCCTTTTCCATCATATATATAAAAATTCAGCAATTATAGGTTCAATCCTCTCCAAACATATATAATGCATCGACACGTTTAAGTGGTTCCCGTGTCAATGTCCATAGTTTTCCAAAGTAAAAAAGTGTCTGCATGTCCATTTTTATATCCATGCTTCTTCAATTTCAATGCTTGTCGACCTATTCAAACATCTACCAAACATATACAACCTCGTATACTTATAGATGACCTTAATTGTAGAATAAATTTATTTACCTTAACACGTCCTTGTTGGGTGATAGATGTTGATGAACCAATGTGTTGGTTTGGAGATGTGACTCGAGTGTCTGAGGAGTTAGTCCCATTTGCTTGACTCTGCAAATATAAATTCGTTAGCTCTTCTAATTTTTGGTTTGTTTTATCTAGCTCTGTCTTCCACTCCATTGACATCCTATAAGATGTGCCGCTGCTAGGCACATCACCCCAAACATCAGATGGGCAAACCCCTAGCCCATACATGCGCACACTTCCAGATTTCTCTTTGCCCATAGCTTTGGAGAACACATCATTTGGACTAGAAGAATCAAGTTCACCCTCGGGAACTTGTTCGGATACCTCTTTCACTTTTTCCTGGAACACAATAGTTTATGTTACTCTCGGAATCTAAGAACAAAAGTTTATGTATGAAAGAAGTTGGCGAAACTTACTATTTTTTCCATCAATTCCTCATTTGAGACCTTGCCATCGTTTGTGAAGCAAGTAAGGAACATATGTGCTCGCGATGGATCATGGCCGAGGTTTTTTGCCTGTGAGCATACCAAAAGTTTAATCTCATGCTACTTATAAAGTTTTGATTCTAGTATAATTAAAATAGTCTATGAATTTATAAGATTACCTCAGTCTCTCTTACAATGGCTAAAGGAGTTTTGCCCTACTTATAAATGATATTTTGTCCTACTCGACTAGACTTGATTTTTGTATAAAATTTCTAAAACAAAAAAAAATTGTTAAGGACAAATTTAAAGGTTACTGAAATTGGTAAAGATCAAAGGTCTCATACCTTCGCGTCTTCATGCCAATACTTAACAAGTTCTTTCCATTGGTCTGCTTGCACTTGATCCGGAGGACTATGTATTTGCTCCTCAATGGGTAGGTTAGAATCGTAGTGGTCTCTCTTCACTGTAGCCTTCCAGTTCCTCCACTTTTTCGAAAGTGATTTCAAGATCCATCTCTTGTGACCAGGAGAGAAATCAAACTTTTGCTACAAATTCAAAATATATTGAAGATCATCTTTAGCAAGCTAATAAGCCCGAAATTTTAAGGATGTGATGTACTTCAAATTCAAAGTGTGGGTGATGTAATGTCTCACCATATGCTTCCAAATAAATACACCATAACAATCAAACTTACCGATACCAATGCAAACATATCTTCCTTGAAAACTTTAGGCATCTTGTGCCAAGTCTTATAGTGGATAGGAGCATATTTCTCATTTCTTGCTATAGTTCTTAAGAAGTGGCTCAAAATGCTATTATTGGAAATTGATTGACCTTTGTCGTTGAATAAAACATGTACGCGCTCATTGTCGTGCTGGCCCCAAACTTTACACATAAAAGTGGGACCTCGTGCTTTCTTGGCTTTTTTAATTTCCTGCTACTTGCAATTTCTCCTATTCCAGTTTTTAATTGATGGCAAGATAATGAGTTAGTATACTTAAAGCAACAAGAAAAGAAAAAAGAGACACCACCAGTTTAATGAAATAGCAAGGACATGGTGCACTAATAGGAATGATGACTGTGATCTATCCAAAAACCATTGTCAGACAAAAAGAAAATGCACAACTTGTAGCGCATATATAAATCAACTCACCCCAAGAAAGATACATTATCAACTCACCCCATTTTTTAGAAATAAAGAAAACCAAATGATCGAGTTTATCATTTACCTGGTTCATTAAGGGGTTGAACAATGGCCGCAACATTCATATTTACTTTCTGTGACTGATTGGAATCTGGCTCTAAAAGGGCTCGTCCAGTATTACGAGTCGTTGGGGCCATCACCTAAAACATGTTAATGAATAAAGCATAACACAAAGATGAGGCCTCTAAGAACATTTCAAAAACTGAAAGGAATCAGCAGTAATTGCAAGCAGCATCCCAACTAGAAGAGATGTGAATCTCGGAGTACAAACATGCCTATGTCGGTTTCTCATCGCTGTCATGGGAGAGAGAACGGTGAAGGTTTTGATGTACGTGTGACTGTGTCTGTGTGAGAGCTGGGAAGATGAGCATGTGAGGAGGAATTTCTTGCATGTTAGACTTCAGAAGGACCAGATAATAAATATTATTACCATTGCTAATGCTAACCGTCTGTGAGTGTTTTTGATGTCATGTTGCAACTAGTACAGGTTAATCATCACAGACTGTTTAATTTGGGGTTAGGTGCTTCCGTGAGTGTGTTTTGTCATGGAAGTGCCAAATTGGAATATTGTAAGCTCTAAAAAGCCGAGCTCCTTTGTGTTGGCAATTCTATTGACAAAAAGAACATTTTTATGTATCCCATTTTATTGAGTTGTAATCTTATCGTTTTTATTATTTTTATAGAGTGTGTCTGTTTTAGGGTGTGGAAAGAAATCTAATTGGATATATTTTTATTAGTTATTTTTTTGGTGCGGTAGCTAGTCAAGCAAAATGGTTTTGCTCGAGCAAACCGGCAGCCGTTTGTCACGCTCCAATTAAAGCTAAAGGCACGGAGTATTTTATGTGAAGTCGAAGTCAGAATCCTATTAAGGAAGTAATATTCGGACTGCCATATTAAGATACAAATTAAGATGACCATTTGAGGCCAAAAAGTTGACGCTGCCAAGATTGATTGGGAATGCCGTGATTCCAAAATGGAAAAAAAGGATTGGCTGCTACTGCTAGGGTTGGTTTTGTACTTCAGAGTCTCACAATTTGATCTTAGAAAAACATCTCTGAAGGGTTCGCTTTTCGATCTCATCAACAATCGGTCACTCCTACAAGTCCCTTCGTGGAGTTCGAAGGACGATCGTTTGGAAGGCTTGAAAATTTAAGATACGGTGATCATGCAGAGGTACGATGAATGTGGATTCAGCAAATAGGTCTAAGGATTCATGATGAGGATACCTGAACACTGAGTAAGAACTACTTGTAATCATACAATGATTTTAGTGCATGATTCCTTCCCATGATTCTTTCTAGTTTAGGATTTTCCATTTAAACCTCGCCACCTGTCCTTAATCACCTTCTTGATCCAAATCTCTGACACCACGCACACCCCGTGGAGAAGAAAGAACCATGTGACCACCCACGTCGGCCGCTACCGGCCCATGTAGTAGAACAGTATCTCGTGCATCAGGGCCGAGATTGCGAACGTGCACATGACGGCCGGATGCAAAGCCCACTTCCGGCCTATGACTTGTGCCAGCTCGTATACGGTGGAACGCAGGGTTTGGGATACAACGAGGACCAAGAGGTTCCATCTCTGCCCCAGAAGTTTTGGACAGAGGTCGAGAGGTACGGCTGGTCGAACTGCGGCTCGAGCCGCGGCTGCAGCAGTGGCTAGTATGATTTCCAGGGTGAAGTAGATGTGGAAGCCGTAACTGACCAACATGACCTTTGGGGGTATGCGGTCACTATACTCATAAACATGATACAAACTCTTTGGTAGAACTCATTCTTAACAACCGACTTACAAAGAGATGGTGCTCAAGAGCTTATATGCATATAACCAAACCCATACTTAGTTGATGTGGGACATTAGGATCATAACATACCACCACGCTCCGCATCCGACGTCCATGGTGACCCACTCTATCGGCACTGACCCAATGGTAGCCATTTCTCTTTTTTTGGTGGCTCCACCCACCAATCAATATTCAACACTTTCAAGTATTATAATCCAGCCTATAGGTTGCCCCCTCCGCGAGTCAAATTGTAACATGGTGTGGCTGGCTCTGATTCCAATGATATAAACAATTGGGTAGAACTCATCCTTAAAAATCGGCTTACAAGCAGAGGGTGTTCAAAAGATTATATCCACATGGCCAAACTCGTACTTAGCTGATGTGGGACATTAGGATCGTAACAAAACAAGGCTAGAAGAACAACCTTTGTAGCATAATAATTCCAAATCGATGAGTTTCCATTTTGTGTGGTTCTGGGATTCGGATTTTCTCTATTATTCCCTTTTGGAGGTGGGTTTTGGCTATTGTGGGCATCTTGATCTAATGGATATGGGTTGTCTCTATTTTGAGGGGTGGTGTTCCCCACTTTTCCGCCGGGTAGGCGTGAGCGGAAAATCCAATGGCGCGTGTGCTGTATGAGCGCGGGCGTGCCAGGACTTGTCGACGTCCAACGTATGGAAGGCGTGAGTGCGCCTCGATCTAACTTCGTATGTAATGCGACTGCGTGTGACCCAAAGGGTGAGGCCACAAAGAGGTTCGTGGTTTTGCCACAACGATAGTGGACCTATAATTTCCCAACCGTATGAGAAAAAGTAGAGAACATCGTAGAATAATTTTATTATATCGGAATAATAAAATTGGGGATACAAGAGAGATATGAATAACTTTATTACGTCGTAATAATAAAGTTGGGGTACAAGAGAGATAGAAATGAGGGAGAAATGAGATAGTTGCTTCGCTGGGAAGGCTTTTGTTTTAAGCGTTGAGCTTGATTGGTGTGTGGACCCGTTTTTCTTCTTGAGTTCTTCTATTTATAGGCCATGGATCTCACGGTTTTGCATGCAAATGATTTTCCAGCCTTGCATCTTGTGCTGCCACGTGTCCCACTAACCAGATTGTTGGTGGTTTTTTGCATGTGAATATTTCCAGACTTTGCTCTTGTGGTGCCAAGTGTCCCATGAACTTCTGTTGGCCGAATAGTGCACACGTTTTTCTTTGGTCATGGGTGGTTGCCAAAGGTAGTGGGCCATTTTGACAAGTCAAATAGCCTTTAAAAAATAAATAATTGCTTGCCCACCTCCTGAACATACGAAAATGGAAATCGTGGCCCTATTCTCTAACTTCCCAAATGTCCACAGCTTGCCATGTGTCCCTCATTGCTTTTAGCTTTTGGAAAACAAAACTCAACTGTTTCCTTTGTGCGTGAGAATTAAGGGACGTGGGGGCCGTTTGACCACATGGCTTTGGAACAATTATTCCATGCATCACGGCCTACAATCTTTTTTGTTCCCGATGATTGGAGTCAATCCACGACCGCTCATCCATAAATCATGGGCCAATTCTCACAAAATAAAACATGGGTCACGCTTCTAGACTAAAATTAATTGGGCCTTACTCCAAATCACAAAATTAATGTGGCCCATTAATTTTTTAGCCCGAGCAACTCTTGAATATCGGCCCAATTTAATTAAATTTCAATTAAATGGCCCTCCAGCGCTAGCCCAAGATTTGGTGCCAAAAACGGGTGTAAACAATGCCCCCCCATGCCTTGATTCTTAACTTTTAGGATCAAGGCATGTATATAAATTGAAACTGTTTTTGGCATCCAAACAGTCCTCTGTTGTAGCATATCTTCGTTCGTTTGCCTTGCCTATGGACTTGGAGGCATTAGGCATTTTTTCATGTTCCCTTCAGACCTTTGACAAAATTCTCTGAATTCAGACCTTGGAAGGAGTTTACCAGCAATCTTTGGACAGGTCTTTCAAAGGCCTCTCTTAGAGATAAAGGCCTCATTCTTCAACCTTCAGAGCTTCTTAGAGTGATTTGATGATGCTCGCACATTTTATCAGGCCTATTTCCACCAACAAAGGCCTGTGTTCAGGTCTAATCGTAAAAGAAACGATTGAACCATGAAAAGGCCTAGCAAGGACTGAACCTCATATTGGAAGGATTGAACCTCATATTGGAAGGATTGAACCTCCACTTTGAGTGCTCATAATAGTGATTCAGTCCTACGGGAAAGGTCTGAACTTCTGTTTGAATTGCTTATAATATTGGCTCGGGCCTAGACAAAGAGCTCAAAGAGTCTTCGTACCTGTAGATAGGGCTTGTGTCCAGGCCTTGTTGTAGAGAAACCATAAACCCGTGAAAGGCCTAAAAAGGACTCAAAGTATGTTGAAAGGCTTGAACTCTTGCATGAAATGCTTATCATAGTGGTTCAGGCCCAAACAAAAGGCTTAAAAGGCCTTCACACCTGTAGCAAAAGCCTGTTTATACCAATAGAGTCTTGCGTCCAGGCCTGGCTGTATAGAAACCATAGAACTTCGAAAAGGCCTGGAAAGGACTGAAAATATATTTGAAGGTCTGAACCTCTGCTTTGAACTTTCAAGCGTGCTTAATGAAATAAAAGGCCTCCACCTCTGTAGAAAAGGCCTAGCAAAGACTCTGATAAGGCCTACTCAAGGACTGATAGGCCATGGCCGAACATTTTAGAGGTGCTTGATCGGCCCATGAAGGACTTTTCTTTGTTCTTAGCCCTTCTTGACACCACTTTGGCGTTTTTGTGTAAGCCAAGTGAACAATACTCGCTTTTGATGTGCCCCACAAATCCAACGTGGGCGCAATTCTACACACTTTAGGCCTAAAATTGGCCTAAGCTGATAATACCTTTTGGCAGTTTGGACAATGCCAAAAAGGCCTTCATGAACCGGGGGAGGAGGGGGATCACCGATTACAAATGAATCGGAATCAAGTCCTGGAGGGTCGTCGCTTTCCTCTTCTTCATTCAATTCCTCCTGCTCTGGAATGGGTGCAACTTGCAATTCAGTCCTACCCATAGGGCTGATGGCAGGTCTGGATTGTTCTCGATTTGTATCTGTTATCTGCTCACTGCTCAGAACTGAATCTGGACGTGATAACTCTTCAGACACTTGAGAAAGCTCTTGAGAGGAGAGAATGGGTTGATCTTGCCTCAAAATAGGACTTTCTATATTCTGGCTTATCTCAGGTCTGAGATCTTGCTCCTTTTGCGTTGAGACAGACCTATCTTCTCGCTCCTCTAGGCATGGAAATAGCTTACCATCCAAAAGTTTTTGGAAAACTCCTGAATGTTGGCTGTTGCGCTCAGATCTGAGACCGTTGTCTTGATCATTTTGACGTTTAACACCCAGACCTTGCCGCTGTTCAGGAATCCTCAAAGGACTGAGCTGAGAACTTTGCCGCCCGAGTTCAAGTCCTTGGCCTCCTTGCCCCCCGAGTGTATGATTTTTGGAAGCTAAGGGCTGAGAGAAGCCTGGAGGCCTATTGGGCTTGATAGAAGCTTGTTGAGACTCTTGCCCCCCGAGTTCAATTCTTTGGCTTCCTTGCCCCCCGAGTGCAAGGATTTCAGAAGTTAAGGACTGAGAGAAGCCTGGAGGACTGAAGTACTTGCTAGAAGCTTGTTTAGACACATTTAGGCCTGAAGTTTGGCCTAAAGTGCTAAATTGTGATATCCGTGGTGGAAGAGGAGTTGACTGCTTATCTTGGAGATTAGCCCTTAATCTTTCAACTTCCTTGTTGGAGTCCTCAAGGGCTTTCTTGGAGTCCTCAACGGGCTTATTGGACTTGATTATTAATTCTTTAATCTCACGCAAAGTTGCATGCAAGGGATCTACGAACTCCTGTGAGAGGTCTTCGTCTGATGCTACGGTACAGGACTGAGTGCTCATATTTTCTTCAACTTGACCTCCAAAGGTCTGAGCAGAAGGATCATGAAGCCCACCACTTTGGAATTCATGTTGTTCGGGCAAGTTTGAAGACATAATATGTGAATAGCCTTGTAACTTGGCATTAACAAAACGGTTTACCTCATGACGTAATTGGCGATCTTCATTTTCAAGCTTGACAACTTCGTCTTCAAGCCTTTGAATTGCATCGTTGTAGGAGTTTAGTACATCATGAAACCAATCCTGTGTAGGTTTGAGTCGACGCCTCTCACAATCAAGGCGGTAGATTTCATCTTCAAGCTCGTCGACTTTATCATCGCGCCAACGAATTTCTTCATTAAGACGCCGAATTTCAACATCCAATTCAACGTATTGAATTGACATGTCAATGAATCGGCGTGATACCCCTTGAAACGATTGGGGTCCCACCGGGCGTGCCAAAAGATGTTCCCCACTTTTCCGCCGGGTAGGCGTGAGCGGAAAATCCAATGGCGCGTGTGCTGTATGAGCGCGGGCGTGCCAGGACTTGTCGACGTCCAACGTATGGAAGGCGTGAGTGCGCCTCGATCTAACTTCGTATGTAATGCGACTGCGTGTGACCCAAAGGGTGAGGCCACAAAGAGGTTCGTGGTTTTGCCACAACGATAGTGGACCTATAATTTCCCAACCGTATGAGAAAAAGTAGAGAACATCGTAGAATAATTTTATTATATCGGAATAATAAAATTGGGGATACAAGAGAGATATGAATAACTTTATTACGTCGTAATAATAAAGTTGGGGTACAAGAGAGATAGAAATGAGGGAGAAATGAGATAGTTGCTTCGCTGGGAAGGCTTTTGTTTTAAGCGTTGAGCTTGATTGGTGTGTGGACCCGTTTTTCTTCTTGAGTTCTTCTATTTATAGGCCATGGATCTCACGGTTTTGCATGCAAATGATTTTCCAGCCTTGCATCTTGTGCTGCCACGTGTCCCACTAACCAGATTGTTGGTGGTTTTTTGCATGTGAATATTTCCAGACTTTGCTCTTGTGGTGCCAAGTGTCCCATGAACTTCTGTTGGCCGAATAGTGCACACGTTTTTCTTTGGTCATGGGTGGTTGCCAAAGGTAGTGGGCCATTTTGACAAGTCAAATAGCCTTTAAAAAATAAATAATTGCTTGCCCACCTCCTGAACATACGAAAATGGAAATCGTGGCCCTATTCTCTAACTTCCCAAATGTCCACAGCTTGCCATGTGTCCCTCATTGCTTTTAGCTTTTGGAAAACAAAACTCAACTGTTTCCTTTGTGCGTGAGAATTAAGGGACGTGGGGGCCGTTTGACCACATGGCTTTGGAACAATTATTCCATGCATCACGGCCTACAATCTTTTTTGTTCCCGATGATTGGAGTCAATCCACGACCGCTCATCCATAAATCATGGGCCAATTCTCACAAAATAAAACATGGGTCACGCTTCTAGACTAAAATTAATTGGGCCTTACTCCAAATCACAAAATTAATGTGGCCCATTAATTTTTTAGCCCGAGCAACTCTTGAATATCGGCCCAATTTAATTAAATTTCAATTAAATGGCCCTCCAGCGCTAGCCCAAGATTTGGTGCCAAAAACGGGTGTAAACAGGTGGGTTTGTGGGCTGTCTTTCTTTTTGGTTTGTGACTCTTGGGTGGGCTCTTAGTCTTTTCTAGATGGGTGGTTGGTCTATTGGGTGTTTTCTTTTCTTTTCTTTTCTTTTTTCTGTTTTAATTGGTTTTTTTTTTCTGTTTTAATTGGTTTGGGTCATCAGGTTCTTTGGGGTGGTCTTATATGTTGTCTTTGGTCTAATCTTTATAGTGGTGGCGATTTTGGATTTGTTTCTTCAAAAATAATAGGATCCATGACACTGGGTCCATGCAGTGGCAGAGGGAGTGTGGGACCAGTGGGGTCCCGGCCCCCACTAGTTTTTTTTTTTTTTTAAATTTCAACAGATATGTATTCCCTCCATCCCTTATTTAGAGTTCAGTATTTTATTTTTGGTTATCTCTTAATAAGTGTCCATTTTATAAAGTTAGTGGGTAAAGTTAGTGCATTGTCTATTTTGTCTTTAAAAGTAAATTCCATTTTAAAAAGTTAGTGAATAAAAGTATAATGATGATGGGTAAGTAGGGAAAGTAAAAGAAAATTTTGATGTGAAAGATATAATGATATGTTTTTTTAATAAGTTGGAGTTACGAGAAGCAGGACACTTAAAAAATTGACGGATAGAGTATATTTTTGTCTTATAAATTGTATTTCATATACTCCATCCGTCCCTTATTTATAGTCCGGTATTCCATTTTGGGTTGTCTCTTAATAAGTGTCCATTTTGTAAAGTTAATGGGTAAAAGTTAGTGAATTGTCTATTTTGTCCCTAAAAGTAGATTCTATTTTGAAAAATAAGTGAGTAAAAGTGTAATGATGATGGGTAAGTAGGGAAAATAGAGAAAAAAGTTGATGTGAAAGGTATAATGATGATGTCTTTTTAATAAGTTGGAATTACGAAGCAGGATACTTAAAAAGGGACGGAGAGGGTATAACTTTTGTATATAATTTTACTCGCAACTTTTAATCATGTATCAAAACAATTTCCTACACTGGCTAAAATGAGATGTTTTTTTTTTTGAACAGCAAAAAATTTTATTAATCTCTGAACAAGGTACAAAGATTAATAGGACAAAGAGACCCAATCTTTTGATTGGCAAGATGCCAACCAACGAACAACCCAAAGGGACTAGCCCAAACACCTAAAAGGCCAAAAAACCCCAATAAAATGGGTTAATCCCCAATAATTAAAATACAAACACCTAAAAGGCCAAATACCCAGAAAATTGGAACATCCCAATATAATTAAGCCCAAATCAAACCTTAGCAAAACCCTAATCAGGACAGCCGCCCCCTCCGAAACATCATCAACCTTGATCCGAAAAGCCCCCGCCACGACGAGGACCGCCGTAAGTCGCCTGTCCAAAAACACTCTAAGAGTCGCTATCCCAAGCTCTTGTTGCTATTGCTTTACTGCCTCCGCATCATCACCAACAGCTCCTCTACTGCAACCACATGTAACTTCTGCCCCCACCGCCACAACACCCTAAACCCAAGAACCCTTACCATTGCCGACCACAGCCTAGCAGTCACCAAAAAGAATTTGCCTTTCGAGTGGTCTGTAACAAGGAACTCTCAAAATTATGAAGTTTCTGGAGCCCACTGTTCCCTCCAGACAACAGACTTGTGGATTCCATAAACATAAAAGGCCCCCAGTTGTATTGATTGCATCAACTTACAGAAATTCACAATTGTCATTCCACCAATTTGAATTTATGAAATACTTAGATACAGACCTTTGCTTGGTTTCTTGAAAGAATACCATATCCACTTTTCTTTCTCTAAGCAACTTCTTTATTCTACCTCTTTTCTCCTTTTTGGTTAGTCCTCTGACATTCCAAGTCATGCACTTCATTGTATAACAAAGTGAGGACAAGGAATAGTAACTGCGGATGTGTGATTAGAGCTGTCTAGCAGCTCCGTCAGCGCTGTCTAAGTCCTTAGTTTCCATTTCCACAAACTTGCTTATAACCTCATCCTCATCTCCATCATAACCCATACCCATGATCTTATTGCATTCCCAAATAGCTTGTGCTTCATTCAATATAATTCTGTTTCTGTTCACCACCCCTGATGAAGAGATAGAAGCAGAAAGAGCTACTGTTGCAACAGCAGATCTGAAGGTCTCACACTTTTGTTTGCTCTTCCTTCCCTTGTAAGACGAATTAACCTTTGAGAAACCAAGAATGTCATAGATGGATTTCCTTTTCTTCTTTCCTTTGACCCCGTTGATGGCAGCCTTTAGGGGAGCAAGAATGGGTTCATCCTCAGTGTTGGTAATCAAGGTTTGCACAACTATGTTACCTTCATCGTTAACTGCCCCTTCCTCATTTCTCTCCCTTAGGATACCAGGTGATACTGAAGTCTCGTTAACAGAATCAGCAACCCAACTGTCGGAGTTAGCTGCCCAATTATCTCTATTTTCCACCAAATTACTGAGACTTGCCCTTGGTAGTAGTAGAATTCTATTTAGCCCAATAACAGTCAGAGGGGCTAAAGTGGAAAATGATCTTTCAAATTTCCCAACACACTCTCCCATGCTAACCCTGGCCGTTTCACTACCCCTGACTGAATTTGCAATCCCCGAAGAAGAAAATGTATCTCTAGCAGCCATGTCAGAATTACCACTTTGCAGGCCCACATTTTCCAGCCGTAATAATCCTTCATCTGTCCCCACAACCTGTGAATTACCATCTTGCAAGCCCACATTTTCCAGCCGTAATAATCCTTCATCTGTCCCCTCAACCTGTTTGACTTCCTCATTTGTTTCTTCCACTTCCTCCACATCTTCCATATCAAGTTTCTCTTCATGCATACTCAAGTTTTGAATCCCTAGGTTTATCATTGCCTGGCAAGTTGTATTTTCCAAGGGAGCAGCATGCGACTTATTGTTTTTTGGTGGGTCCCCCTTTACTCCTTCACTCCTCTCTATTGTATTGTTGTCCCTTTCTGATACTTTCTTCTTAGCTCCATTGACTTCCTTGTCCTCACTTGTACTATCCACGTCATCATCTTCCTCACTTGGCTTTGAAACCTCCGAACCAGGGCTTGAGACGTGATGCAAAAAATGGCCACCACTTACAATTTGAAACTTTCTATTGCGTAATGTTCAAAATTCAAAAGTGGCTAAACTATGGAGTACTAGTTATATGTGTTATACTCTTTCAAATGTTCATAATTTTAACAATGGTCATGTTTCCTTCTCAGTGTTGATAGAACCCACAAATGCAATTTGAATTTGGAGATTTTGGGCAAAATGTGAACAAATATATTCTTTACTATGTAGCAACATTGCTAAATATTGACATCTTAATTATTGTGAATTGAGTAAAGACATATTACAACGAAAGATCTCACTGCACAGTTTTCCATATAGACGCATACACAAGTGAGCAATTCTTTCAGACTTGAACCGCTACGACAATTCAAGCAATTGATTAATTGTCTAGCATTGCTTATTACAACTATATTTTTTTTGATTAGGTGTGGTAAATAGGTGTCCCCACTAATAATGATTCTTGGCTCCACTATTGAATCCATGGAAGTGTCCGACAAAATCTGAACGGTCCAGATTCATATGAAAGCAAATCTGGACACAACAAAAAAAGTAGAAATATTTATCGCAAACACGCACTTCGATAACATGTAGTTCACTTCCCTAAACCTCTATATGAAAGGAAATCCAGTACTCTTGTTTGGTAAAGCTTCCGGGGTGTCAGAGAGTTAAACACGCAAGTCTTCTTCAATATACTTAAAAACCCCCAAAAGCCGTGACCTGACCAACGTCCTCAATTGCTCCACGGCAGTCTTCCTCAAATCTCAACGTAAACTCACCCTCGTGACAATCGTGAACCAGATGAGACGATATGGGGAGAAGTTAGACTGTGTCGAGTGATGGAGAAAATACTTTGGTCGCTAAGTACGTAGTTGGAAAATGTAATAGTTGTCGTTGAGGAATCCAATGACCTCAACACTATGACGGTAGACTAGCTAATGGCAATCTTAGAGATTCACGAGTAGCGGATCAACAAGAGGATGACTGTGACTTTCCAGGAAAAAGCTTTGATGAGAGACGAAGAAGAGCAAAGGGGAACGTTACATAAAGGAAGAGGACGGGCCGGGACATGAACGAGTTAGAGGGCGAGGACGAGGAGTTAGAGGTCAACAAGAGACAATACAACAAGGACAAGGTCAAGGGCGAGGATGAGGCAGGAGCTTTGATGTGAGCTAAGTAAAATGCTACAATTGGAATGACTACAGTCATTTGAGCAGGGATTGCACGGTAGTTGTTTAGTGCTTTATTTTCTCAGAAATGCTACTGGTACAACAAGTGTTGTACAGACAGCATGTACATCAGCCTTTTGGGTCTGTTTTGGGTCCAACAAAGATAATCAGAGCTGCTCATTTTGTTCAAATTATTGTTTTTGGGGTATCCGTAATAAATCAGCTCCATGCGATATCATTAAGGACGTTTATGAAACGGCCAATTTCGCTTCAAAATTTAGGCTAGCAATTTAGCAAATATGGACATTTCATAAACGCCCTTCACGATATCGGATGGAGCTGATTTTTTAAGGGACCTTAGAAAAAATATTTTGAACAAAATGAGCGGTTCCGATTATCTTTGTTGGACCCGAGACGGGCCCAAAAGGCTATTGTACACGATGTTTGTACAGCTCTTACTGTACCAATAGCACAGTTCTTATTTTCTTAAGCATGGTCACTATAATTACGACGGTAAAAAGGAAGAATATGAAGAAGTTGATGAGCAACTGAATATTGCAGAGACAGTTGAAGCAATGTTACTCAAAGCAAAGGTTACTTAGCCAAAGAAGAAAAGTGATTCGACGCCGAAGGAAAATCAATTTTAAGGGGGAATGATGAAAAGTCAGCTTGATTAGAATTGAGTCAGATAAGTTTCAAAGGACAAGTGAATGATTGGGAGAAGGAAAATGTAGAGCACTATTTCTTATCAGGCTTGAAGACTTTAGAGCTTCCGTAATACTCCCTCCGTCCCAAATTCTTTGTCCGGTCGGCAAAACAGAATGTTAAAAATACTACAATTTTTTCTTGAAAAAATTCAAACTTTTTCACAAATTAAAAATACTCATTGATATTTAGTAATTTGTTGAAAAACTTTGATTTTTTCTTGCAAAAATTGTATTATTTTTAACACTCCGTTTTGCGGACCGGACAAAGAATTTGGGACCGAGGGAGTATATGTTTAGAGATTTGCAAAATAAATAAGAGATTATCTCATCTTTGTTTTTTTTATTGTTTTGCTTATAAGGCCCCGTTCCAGAACACCTTCTTAAAAAATAAGTACTTATTTCATATTTTCAAATTCAAAATTAATGTAATTGAAAAATATTTTTTCAATTTTTTTGCACCGTATTAAAGATCTCGATGAGGTCTATCAAATAAGATCCGTATTGATAGAAAAATTATTTGCATAAACACATGATTTTTAAGTTTGAAATTACCTTCTTAAAAAATAAGTATTTATTCTTCTTTCTGGAATAGGGCCTAAATAGGCTTGTAATCTGTATTATAAAAATGTGAGAGTTTAGTGAGCAAAAAGAGAGAGATGTGAGAAGTGTGAATACTATTATGTGTGAATATCTCCTTCTCCTATCAGATCTGTATATGTATGTATATGATCAAGTGATAGAGAGTGTCGAAAAGAATGAAATTTTACAACATAAATTTGCAGAGAAATGAAGGTGTTCTCTTTGCGAATTTCTCAACTTGGAAAGTTTGTCACTACTAGAAAGAGTGAGTGTAAAAAAGGTGGATAATTATGGAGAAGAAAGAAACTACAACTACAAATATATGCAATAAAGGCTGATTATTACCAAATTCATATCTAGACATATATTGAACTTAAAACAAAGATGACAAACATAACCATTGCAAACAAGAAACACACTGACATTTATTCTATTTATAAAGGGAGAGTACCATTTGGTATTATAAAGTTGTATGAATTTTTTTCATTTCCAAAATAGTCCCTCAAGAAGTAGCTAGCTTATTAGGCTTCAAATGTTCCAAGCCATCTACCATGGGAAGGACAAAACAGTAAACAAAAAAAAAAAAAAACACCCACGCACTAGGCCACTACAAGTGCTGCTCCACTACTTTTGGATTTGCCGTGCTGCCATTCACATACGTAGTGTGCGTGTCATCCCTCCAGTAATGGTACAGTACATGAGCCTCAACACAACGGTAGAGAAAAGTTTGGGACACCACGTGGTGGAGTCCAAGGACACGGAATAGACAGCTTCACAACACCAGCAACAACGTCCTTCACAAACGCTCCCATCATCGCATACTCTTCGAACGCTTTGGCGTAAAGTTTGCACCTCAACAACGGCGGAATAAACAGCCAAAACCCGGTAACCATCACGAATCCGACGCTCATCGGCGTTGAGATCAACCGAGGCAACCGCCACCTGTCCTTAACTACCTTCTTGATCCAAATCTCCGCCACCACGCACGCCCCGTGGAGAAGAAAGAACCGTGTGACCTCCCACGTTGGCTGCAGGCGGCCCATATAGTAGAATATAATCTCGTGCATTAGGGCCGAGACTACGAACGTGCACATGACGGCCGGAAGCGACGCCCACTTGCGGCCTATTACTTGCGCCGACATGCATAGCGCGGGCTCGTATACGGTGGAACGCAGGGATCGGGATGCAACGAGGTTCCATCTCCTACCCCAGAAGTTCTGGACAGAGGTCGAGAGGTGTGGCTTGTCGAATTGCGGCTCAAGCACTAACCCAAATAGGGCTCGAGCCGCGGCTGCAGCAGTGGCTAGTAAGATTTCCAACGTGAAGTAGATGTGGAAGCAGTAACTGACCAACATGACCTTCGGGTGTATGTGGTCACTGAAATCGTAAACAGACCAAAACAAGGCTACAAGAACAACCTTTATAGCATAATTCCAAATCGATGTGTTTCCATTTTGTGTGATTCTGGGATTCGAATTTTCTCTATTATGCCCTTTTGGAGGTGAGTTTTGGCTATTATAGCCATCTTGTTCCAATGGATATGAGTTGTCTCTACTTCGAGATGTCAGTGAATTATCTAGATTTGCATGGGGTTTTGGAGGTGGGTTTTGTTGGATTCTGATAGGGAAACAGGCAATAGCAATGAAATGGGGGAGAGAGAGAGAAGGGTGGGAGAGAGGGCCTTTGCCAAAGGCAAGAAGGAGGAGTTTGAAATTGGAAAGCCAGGCTATGACGAAGGCGGTGCTGCCACAAAGGTTGGCGGAGTGAAGTTCGAGAGGAAGGGCAAAAAAGAGAGAGACAATAGGGATGATTGAGAAAAGCCTGGGCAAACCTTTTGGGATGAACTTGGCTGAAAGGTAGCAGTAGCATAAAGAGACAACTACTGAAATCCATACCTTAATGAAGTTGCTGATCTCCCTCTCTAAGGTGTAGCTTGGGTAGTGCATCTCTCTCTCTCTCTCTCTCTCTCTCTCTCTCTCTCTCTCTCTCGCTATTTCAAATATTATTAAGTGATATTTCAAATATTCATTCGATACCCTGTCACGTGTAGATGCAATTAGGTCCGTCATGTGTGGTTATTTTTTGGATCCTATCATCGTGAAGACTTTATAGGATTTGTCAGAGACTTGATTTAATTTTTCTTATAAAATTGGGTTAAAATGGGCCCACTCTAATACCATGTGAAAATTTTATATCCAACTCAAAATCAATTAATCATAGATAAAGATGTCCCAAATGTGATTAAGTAACCTCTCATTCCATATTCAAACATTGTGGGACAACTATTCTAACACTGTATGGGACAACTATTCTACACTGTATAAGTGGTTGGTAAATGGTCCACAGGGATTCCTTTATGATTCAGTAAGTCTACAGACCAAGAAACGGGAGCATGACCCAACCCATGACGTTGACATGGCAGTGGGCCCCATTTCCGCATCTGCAAAATTAAAAAAAAAATAGTAATTCTACAGATCAGAAAACGGGAGCATTACCCAACCCATGACGCTGATACGGCGGTGATGATTAACTTCAATTGTTAGAACATCTTATCCTGAATAGAGCTGCTAGCCGCTTTATTTTTTATTCTCATTTTTCTCTTTTAACTAATAAAATCGTATGAAGGTTTTGAGCCCGATTCAGGCCAGTGAAATACTTAGAAGGTATTCAAATCCACTAAGATGGATATGTAAATAAGTTCTCTTAATAAAATGCCGGCCTATTTAATTTCTTTAAATACTTATCAATTATGCACCCATTTGAATACGTTGTGTGGTCAAGGACTGGCTAAGTTCAACTTATATATTCCTATCAAACTATATGCAAATCCAACAATATGTTTTTTTGCTCTCATTCAAATTTTATGTTGGATTTTCCTCTCCTCTTCTCCAACTTAATGTACCATTTGTCAAGTTTTTCTTCACAAATTCCTTTTTTTTTTTTTTTTGCTCGGCATAAATTCTATTGCCGCTAAGAAAAATAATAATTTTACCCAACATAGTAAAACATTTACTGCACTTTGTCCACACACACTGAAAAGTGATGGGTTTATCACAACCATGCGATTTCTATTTCAGGATTTTTTTATTTTAATCTCTCAATTTTATTTTTATTTTTTTCTCGACAAAACGAACGATTTTATAGAGCTCAAAGGGGTACATCGAGGGGGACACAACTTAGCTCAAGGAGCCAAAGTTACACCAGCACAAGCATAACAAACAAAACAAAGCATCCAACAGAAGGTTGGATGACGCCCCTATGAATTAAGATACAATTTTACTTTCCGAATACCATCTAAAAACATCTTAAAATTCTCCACAGTATATACTTTGTTATCGAATTTTGCTTGCATTCACATCGCGACCCTTGTTTTGATTAGGTCCCTCACCTCCCAAGCCTGAGTTGATGCATTGTTGAACACATAATCATTCCGAACCATCCATAAAGACCACAAAGTAGCAAAGAAGCATGCTTCCCATATGTGACTCTCTAGATTATGGAACCCATGAGAGAACCACCAATTAGCTAAGTCCAGAACCGTAGGGCACACCATTTAACTTTCCACCATTCCATAATTACTGAGAACAACACCTTAACTTCTGCTTTTATCATAAGCATCTGTGGTTTATTTGATTGTCTCGTATTACATTTGTATCTAAATTAAAGTTTCTTGTTTTGTACAATATGTCAAACATCAAAAATCTGGAATTTACTCCTCTAGTTATTTCGAAAATGAACTATTTACCATGATTCAAGACATAGAAATCCGTCTAGATTATATTAAAAGAAAACAATACTGCATCTTTGGAAGACATTGCCAAAGCTTATGATTTTCATTTCTCAGTCATATCCACCATGATTTAAAATCCGAGTATCCAATGGTGAGAGATCCAAAAGATTTATGGAACGATATAAAAGAAAGATTTGAACATCAGAAAATTGTGATTCGTTCAAAAGCACGTTTTGATTGGATGCACATAATACTTTAAGATTATCAAACTGTCCATACAAGTTTCAAAAGAAAAACTATATACTTTGTCATCTGGGTTATATGACACGATAATAAAATCAATTAAATCACATGTTATGATGTACCACAAGTGCTCCAACCCGAAAATGCTTATGTTATGACATGATCACCTCCGGGATCAATAAAGCTGTACCGAATTATAGAAAATCCAAATGGACATCCATTAAAGAAGCAGAAAATTCTTTTACCAGATGATCGATCTTGTTATATAATGGTTGTTCACAAGGTAAACTAATCATTAGACCATCTCCCTCTAAGGTAATTGTTGAAGCACCATCTTTTCTACAAAGAACTCAAGAAGACATTCGTGACCCTATATACCCCTCGTCTGGACCATTGTGTTACTTTATCATACTAATCCATGCATCAACCAGATAGTCACATGTTTATTTATTGTCTGCACGTAATATTGCATTAGCTAAATTTCTTAGTCAAATAATCAGATTATATATGGGCACAGTTTTTAAATTATCTGATCAAGACAATTCTTCTTGACAATATCGAAGAACTACATCTCAGGCATTTTAATGATTATTGGTTTTTTATTAAAATATTTCAGTTAGTTGCGCAACCCCTTCTTACTCCCAGTTTTTTGCTTGGGGACATGCCATATTACATGAAGCATCTCTAATTCATGTTAGACAAACGACGCATCATAAGTTTTCGCCATTTCAACTGATGTTTGGTCAACACCAAATATTTTTTATTTTTTGAATTTTTTGGTTGTGTTGTGTATGTTCCCATTGCAGCTCCTCAGCACATTAAAATGGATTTTCAATGTAGACTTGATATTTTTGTTGGATTGGATTCCCCATCTATTATTAGATACCTTGAACATGTAATAGGTGATGTCTTTCAGACACATTTTGAGAATTATCATTTTGATGAAATAGCGTTCCACTACTATGGAAAGAAAAGTCACAGCCCAAAGGTAGAAAAGAAATTATCTGGAACATTCTAATTTTATCTTATCTTGATGCTTGTACTAATTAGAGTGAACTAAATATTCAAAGAGAAGATGGTTAAAATTAAAGAATAAAACCCTTCCCCTCTCTCTAACCCTTCTGACCCTAGAAACCCTTCACCTTCAACCGCCGTCTGGAGGGGGCGGCGCTTCGCCTGCCTCCCCCGGACCACTTTCCTTTCTCTTACCCCTTTCCCTTTCCTTTTTCAACCAATATCCCTTCCTTTTCTCCACCGTTTTAGTCGTTCCTTTCCCATTTCGCTCGCCCATTTGGCCCTGGTTTCTCCTATTGGATCTCTTCTCTAGGTTGGATTCGGATGAGGGGTTAACGGCGAGGTGGAGTGCAGCGGCTTGTGGGGGCGATTTTTGGGCCACCGGTTCTTTCCATGGTTGGCCCGGTTTTCTGCGTAATGGCGTGGGATCTCCTTGCAGCTTCGATGGGGCGTTGTTTCCTCTCCAACCAATCGCCGATCGATCCCCAGTGGTTTCGTCCTTTTGCCCTGGTTTGATTGGTGGTTAGGTGCGTGCATGCGAAGCCTTTCTGGGTTTCCTCAGTTGGTGACGGTGGCGGGCTGAGGGTGGTTTGGTCGTTGCTTGGCGGTGCTACTTCGGTTTGTTTGGTGCTTGTTCAGAGTTTGAAGGATGTTTTGTTGGAGGTTGAAGGATCGGTGGAGGTGGGTTCTTGGTTGTTGGTGTTTGGCTGTTGAAGTCTTGGGTTGGGTTTTTTGCAGGTTTTGGTGCTGGGTGTTGGACTAGTGATGGTGTGAGCGCGGGTCTTTGGTGATTAGGGCGTCAGCACGGGGTGGCATGTGGTGGTTGCAGGGGGTTTTCATGACATAGGAGGATGGGTTATCAGTAGGACTGATGGGGTTTTTTGGGTAGCAATTGCAGGCGATTTGGGGGGTATTGTGGTGGTCTTGATGGTGGTTGAGAGCGGCAGCAACGAAAATTTGGAAGCTAGGTGACTAGTAGCGGTGCATGCAAGGCAGCAGCAGTGCGACGGAGACGAACAATCGTGGCGGCAGGCAAAAGGAGGCGGGGTTGCAAGGTGGTTGTCGCTGGCGTCTCTCGAAGCGTTTTTCGAATCAGCGACATACGGCCAGTTCACGGCGCTCCTCGAAGCAACAGCGGCGACAAAGCTTAGGAATTCCGATTGTTGGGTTTTGGATGATTATTCAGGCTTGGGGGCATTTTAGGGTTTTATTGGTCTTTAATCAGTGATTGGGTCTTGGGTACTTATGGAGATTAAATAATTTTAATTTTTTTGTGCCCTTTCCTTTTAATCCTGTAATTTTTGAATTCGATAATTAATAAAATAAATTTGCTGATAAAAAACAAAGATTCAAAGAAATAATGAAATCCACAAAATGGCTGAGTGGAAGAATAATCATTGGCCACATTTGTCCACATGCCAATGCACTCAAATGGAGATAGAAAACAATAGAAAAGGCGAATGCACTCAAAGCCAATATCAATCATGACAAGGAAGATGAAGTTGATGAAATCATGAAGGAATTTACTTCAATATCAACCTGAAGATTCCGCAAAGTACGAGGTTCCCCTATTCTATTTTCTTTTCTTTTTTCCCGCAAGCTTCTCCTATTCACAAAAAGCTAAAACTGTGGGGAGGCTGCTGATTTTGTCGCTCCCTTTTTTGTTAACGCCACTACCTTGTAAGTGTATTTTTACACCAAAAATACACTTGCAAAAAAGTGTCGATAACAAAAAAGGGAGTAGCAAAATCATTTCCCCTATGGGAAAAGCTATCTTCTTTCTTATCGCATTGAGTTAAAATTGCGTGCAACTAATACAAAAAGAGATGCTACAAAGTACAAACACAACATCATCATCATCCACTGTATTTTTTGTAGGGTCTATTTCGGATCTTATTAAAATAAAATATATATATTCATGAAACTTAAAATAATATTTTATAAGATCCTGTAAAAAAATTAGCTTCAACGGATATCAGTAAGTATTATTTTTAGATTCGTAGAGGCGAAACTATTCTTTACCGATATCCGTTGGAGTTAATTTTTTTGCAGGGTCCAATAAAAAATTATTTCAAAATTTATGAATATTTTTTCTATTTTTGTAGGATCCGAAGTGGACCCCAAAAAAATGTAATGGATGATGTAGTGAAATGAAATAGTCTATGAAGCATTTCCGTCCGTTGTTGGCAACTAAAAATAATACACGTCTTATCGCAAGAGCCTAAACTGCATGGTAAAAAATCGAAGTACTCCTCCTTACTGCACAAGACTCAGATGGCGTTCCGATTTCTCAAAAAAGTTTTTTTTGAAAAAGAAGGTAATTTCAAGCTTAAAAATTATGTGTTTACGCAAATAATTTTTCTACCGATATAGATCTTGTTTGATAGATCTCATTGAGATCTTTTATACGGTGCCAAAAAAATTAAAAAATTATTTTTTATTTTCATTATATTTGAATTTAAAAATTAAAAAAACAAACTTTTAAAATAAGATGATAAACTGGAACACCCCCTAAATTGCATTGTGGGAAAAAAAAAAACAAAAAGAAGAAGAAAGAAAGAAAGTACTCCTTGTCGGAAGGGGTTAAACTGCAGGATTAAAAAAAGAGTAAATTACAGTAAACTCCCCTCAACTAACCTAAATTTTCACTTAACCCCCTCCGACTACAAAACCCAACAGTGTGCACCCTCTAACTATCCAGAATTGACACTTAACCCCCTTTTGTTAGGTCTCCGTAGGAAAAATGCACCGACGGCCATCTCCGGCCACCGGGCGGCCGATTCGAGCCGTCCAAAAATTTTTTTAAAAAAAACCAAGTGGGCTCACGTGGGAATCAATGGCATCCGACGTGCGTAAGTGCTCGATCTAAACACCCCATTTAAATTCTTGGGATGTTTGGATCGAGCATCTACGCACGTCGGATGCCGTTGATTCCTACGTTAGCCCACTCGGTTTTTTTTTTTTAAATTTTTGGACGGCTCGGATCGGCCGCCCGGTGGCCGGAGACGGCCATCGGTGCATTTTTCCTACGAAGACCTAACAAAAGGGGGTTAAGTGTCAATTCTGGATAGTTAGAGGGTGCACACTGTTGAATTTTGTAGTCGGATGAGGTTAAGTGAAAATTCAGTTTAGTTGAGGGGGGTTTACTGTAATTTACTCTAAAAAAAATTCTCATTGTCGCATGAGCCTAAACTATATGACAAATTTTTAAAAAATAGAGAAGCAAAAAGTAAGTCCTTGAAAAACCAAAATCGGATCCCCTCTAGATTAATAACCAGTTCCACTTTCAATTCTTTTACCCAAAGTTTCTTTTCTTCAAATTTCAAACTCAAATATAATGGAAATGAAAAATAATTTTATGATTTTGTTTGCACCGTATTAAAGATCTCAATGAGATCTATCAAACAAGATCCATATTGGTAGGAAAATTATTTGCGTAAACACATGATTTTTGACCTTGAAATTTACTTTCTTTTTCAAAAATCCACTTTTATAAAAGCGGAACGCCCTCGCGGTGGACAAATAAAATTAACCAACTAATTTAATCAAACCCTAATTTATGTAATTATACAAGATAATGAATGCAATAATAAAGCAAGGAAGCAAAACACACGGATATATATATATATATATATGGAAAACCCCAAGGCAGGACAAAAATCCCAAGAGGGAATGTTGAAAAACTAGTAAGTTTGATTTGGAACGTGTGGAACTATTGTTTTGGAGGCTATAATTGCCTGCAAGTTGCTGAAGAAGGAAAGTCAGATAAACCTGCAAGAAGAGCAAGAACAAAAACATGGGTATTGAATTTAAGCTTCTGTATTTCAATTTGTGATCTTTGCATTTATTGCAAGGTTATCTACTTATCCGTTTGATTTGCCTATAAAAGAATGTATTCTAATTATGTAAAAGATATGAGTAGAGTAAGAGAATAAGAGAGTTACAAAGAGAGCGAAATTCCTCCTCCTTATATGTTATTTTCAGATTGAGTGAGTTCAATATATTGTGAGTGTGTTTGTGCAATTCTCTTGTGAGTTTCATACATTATAAGTGTGTGTGATCAATACTCCTCCACCCAACAGGAAAGAGAGCACTACATGCAAAATGCGGAAACAAAGTTTCTCACACCCAATCTATGACTCCTCAATCTTGGCAAAGAACCTCTTGGTTGGATCCTCATGAACCGCTCTAATAGATGTTCTTTCGTATTAGACTCCTCAAATATTTGATCTAGACGCAAGACTCTTCCTTTAGACCAAACTCCAATCACCATTGAACTTCAAATTATAAGGACTCCTCATGATGTAGAAGATGAACAATCGACCTTGCATGAGAGAGATTATGTAAGTATATAGATCCTAAAATCTCATCAAATCTTTCAAGGAACCAACGCACAAATGTTTTTATAGACCTTACGAACTTTTTCTCTCTATAAACATTGTGGCGGCGCTCATCATGGATCTGGATGAACAACGCGCTCTAAATAGACTTTCTGGTCTAGCTTATCTCATTCAAGCGATCTCCAAAACTCGCTCGAGCTAAGTTTTGATACTTTTTGCTGCATTAGAATTATGTCTGTAACTGAAAGAATACGAACTTGGGTAGGTTGCTTCCTCCGGGTCGCTTGAGCAACCTACGACTTGACCTTGCAACATCCGATTTCCCTTTACGTTTTAAATTTGTTTTGAAAGGCGAAAAAGAAATTTTATTAACTTTTAAAAAAGATACAAAGATTAATAGGACATGGTGATGTAGAACACGTGAAAACCCAATTCCATGATCAGTTGGACCGAGCCAAGCTCCGGAAGCCCAAACAGTGTTTAATTTCAGATTACCCAATTTGGAAAAATTTGTACAAGCTCGGAATAGGCCCAACCTTGGTGGGCTGATTTATTCTCGTGCTCCGGTCAATACTAATGAACCCTAAGTTGATGATTGATGGTGTTTTTTGGCTTAATTCCTTCGATTAGGCCTTCAATTGCGTTATTTTACTGTTTAAGAAAAGATTTGTTTCATTAATAACTCTTAGACCGTAATTTTTTTTAAGTTGATTCTTTTTGGGAAAGGCTTTTTTTCTTTCCCGTTTTCAATTTTAGGAAAAGCCCCAAATTCTGAAATTTTTTATTTTCCAAGTTTATTTTTAAGGATTTTAGGCCACATTTGATAAGTGTGTTGGATTAAATAGGATTAGTAAGGAGGTGAGATTGGTAAGAAGATGAGATTAGTAATCCCATGGGTAATCCTAGGTGAGTGTTTGATTATGTAAGGTTTAAATCATGGGATTATGATTACCAATCACAATTCTTTGTTTGATTGTAATACCAAGGGATAGGATAACAAATTACACTCTCCAATCATACCCATGGGTGAAAAGTCTGGTCTATTAAATTGTAAGGAAGTCTCACTAACAAATTGCATTTTTCAATCATTTTTGGACAATTTGCATTTTTTTCATTCCAATCAATTTTCAGATTCTTATTTGGACAACCATCCCTGTATCATTGATCGGTTAATTTAGTTGATTTTTTTTAGAATTTTACGACAAATAAGGCACCTACATAATTTATAGAGGCCGCTAGATGCTTTAAGGCTACAAATGCATGCAAGAGTTCCATCTTCTCATCTCCTTCATCATTATTCATCCATAATTTTTTCGCGTTTGTTAATTTTGCACCTAACTTGTGGGAATTATTGATTCGTCTCGTCAAAACGAATCAAAAAAGTAAAAAAATTGACTTTTGCCCAAATATTTTTGGAAATATCCAAGATAAAGCCCAAAGAACCGGCTTTTGGATTTTTTCTTAGATATTTTGAAAAATATTTGGGTAAAAGTATTTTTTTTATTTCGATAAAAGTATTTGAAAAATACTGTATGTTGCATTATAGAAGGCAAAAGTCAATGGACTCTGAACATTCTTTTTTTATTTATCATACATTTTTAAGTACGAGGAGTCCTTTTGCGTATAGGTGGATGAGTAATAAAGGGTACTACTGGTATAAACAGAAAATAGCATGAGCAAGGAGGTCATTTTGCATCAAAGAGCTTGGCATAGGATTAGTAATACCTAGTGGGAGGTGGTATTAATAATCCCATGAATTGGGAGGATTGGTAATCCCATGGTATTACTAATCCCAACCTATATTGTGCAATCAAACAAAGAGTTAAAAGGAACTATAGGATTAACAATCTTATCCCAACCCCTAACTCACTTATCAAACATGGCCTTAGGGTTTCGACCAATATAAGGGTTTGTAACCTAGAGTTTATGCAGCTTTTTATCAATAATATTGCAGAGTTTCTCTCTTTTATCCTTGTGTGCAAGGTTTGCTCGTTGCAATGAGTTGTTTATCTCGTTTAGACTAGTACACTAACTAGTCTTTTGTGAATTCCATTGCGTCACAAGGAGAGAACGAAAAGTCCAATTCGAGACCTAAATCCTTGATTGGCAATATACCAACCAAGAAAACACACAAATGGAACAAAACCCCAACACTTAAAGGTCTAAAAGCCCAGATAATGCAGTTAATTAAAATAAGTTAGATACCGCTCAAACACCCAAGAGGCCTAAAAACCCAGCTAATACCAGTAAAGCCCAAAATAGACGACAAACCCTAACTACAACTCTGTCGCCAACACCAGAAATTGTCCAAAACCCACGGCTGCCGCCCATCGCCCCACCACTAGCCAGCCAGAAAGTCCCACAGGAACCACCGACCACAGTCGTCGCCTCACAAGTCGTAAGGCCAAAAATCCAATCAAACCCAGGAGTAAGACCAGTTGAGACACACAGGCTTCCCCCCAATCACATAAACTACCTAGCCATTAACGTTAAGCAAAACTGGCTGGCCCAACAGTACAGCCGGCGACCGACAACCAAGAACGAGGAGAGAGAGCCAAGCAAGACGGCATCAGCAGTAAACACATTATTTTTTAGTTTGAAATTACCTTCGTAAAAAATAAATACTTAAAATTGGTTCTGAAACACACCCTAATACTTTTAGGCTTTTAGCAATAAAGACACAAGGTGTCAATGATACCAACACATCCGTTCTTCGCCGCCTCTCCCGAGTGATGGACGTTGTGAAGTGCAACCAGCGAGCGGGTCACAACCGGTGATTGTTTGACCCGTCTTGGGTCTGGTTTCCTCCGAGTTCTCTCAGATTTGGAAGATGGCAGCCAGCGGTGGGGCTTTTGGGTAATTTAATAACCGACGTGAGTAAGTTTGAGGTTTTTGTTTTCAGCGCCGTTTTTCTCTACCGGCTGGGTCCGATTTTGTTCCGATCTAGGTCTCTCCCAGATCCGATGGGTGCGGTGATGGGCTAATAAAGTTAGGGTTTGGTTTTTGTTAAGGTCCCTCTGTGTTGCCTTTGAAAGAAGTTTGGAGTGGGGTATAATCTTAATTGAATTAATATTGTGTACTTTCTTTCTCATCACTCCTTTTACGCATGCATTACGTGTGCTCCGGACGCTAATATAGATAATAGACAGGTATCATTCATGTCCAATTTGAATATTTAAAACACGTGGCCAAAATAGAAGCAAGTAGCGGGCAAATTCCAGAGAACTCAAAACGTGGGGAGGTTAATCAGAAACTACCCCCTGAATCCACTTCCTCCTCATGGAAAGTGGCGACTAACCACTTTCTCTTTTCCTTTATAAAACATTGGGCTGCTCGCGGTCCAGATAGGGAGAACCATATCGCTAGTTATGGTTTTTATCAAATGAAATATTAATCTGTGTCCGAATCAAAAATCCGATGATCCGATTCTACTCCAATCCAATCCGTGACTCGTGGATCAGTTATGATTTTATTCACGAATTACGTTACATGAACGAACAAGAATGAAGCTAAAAACATATATCCCACACTAGATAATGGATATCCCTTCAACCAAACACGCATTACAGTTCTGGATACCTTCAACCAAACACCAAAGCATTACCGTTCCAGTCTTCTCGACATCATTACAGCTTCTACATTCATTCAATCAAACCAAAAACCAAATTTGGTTTCTACTTTCTAGACATCATTACAGTTCATTGCATAAAATTAAAAACAAAATTATCAAAGTGGGACAACAAATAAACACCGAAGAAAATTATTTAAAACACTCAAGATTGGTAAAAAAAAAAATAGAAAAAAAAGTTTTAAACGGTACTGAAAATTATTTATATATGTACATAAAAATTAATAAATGTCTATATATTATTTATTATTTATACATATATATATATATATATGAAATATCTTCCGGTCCGATTCGGTTAATCCACAGTTTCATAACTAATGAAAATCCGTGGACCGAATTACCGCGAGTCACGATTTTCTAATTTTTCAATCTGTGTCCGGACTATTAATCCACGGACAAAATTCAAAAGATATGATTCGGTTCGATTCAGATCAGTTTTACAGTTCACCAAATTTTTTAAACGGCCCTATAAAACATTGGTCGAACCAACATAATTTCGTCGCCCACTTCTTCTTCTTTGGTTTTTAAGATAAGAGAGAACAGATCTAGACAACCCAGCAAACCACAAACAACGAAATAACTAAAGGGTTTTTTTTTTTTTTTCCGCAATAACTAAAGGTTGCATCAAATTAATTCTAATTCAACCTTTACTGAGTTAATATACTCTAGTTTCCCAATGGAGGCGGATTCCATGCGGTTGAACTGCAGAGAGTCCCTGCAGTTCAATTACAGCCGTTCATCTTTGTATGTAATAGTTCAAAATTTAAAAAATATTTCCCACTTTTACTTGAAAAAGTTTTTTTAAATCTCAGCCGTTAAAAATACCATCCGATGATTGCGAACACTTCAACTGCACCTCTGCAGTCCAAATGTGGATGGCAGATAAGCTTGGTGCTTTCCCAATAGCCAATATTTTTTCCTATAGTTTTTTTTTTTCAACGGCAAAAAAAATTCCATTAATCTTAAATTGTTGTTAGACGAATAGAAGTAAGGAAACAGTATCATGCTCAAAGAACAATCTTTTGTCCAATCCAAGACACAAACCTAGTATTGGCAAGAAGCTAATCAAAGACACCCTTTGAAACAAAGCCCACCTAAAAAAGCCGAAACCAATCACCCCTATGGTTCTAAAAAACTCAAATAGTATATTCAACTCAAAGATGGGCCAAAGCCCGGCCCAACACCCATTAAAATCCTAAGAGCAAAGTACATCAGCAGAGGGGAAATGGCTTTTTGGCTACTTTAGATAGGAAAAACTCAAAAAACATCCTGCACCAACAGAGGTAAAAGAGTAGTTAAAATGAATTTATGAACAGTTACACTCTATTTTTATCTATGCACTATTCATATTCCTTTCTTTTTTTATTGTTTCTTTCTCTCTCTCCTCCCTCCTTTCTCCTCTTTTTAAATAATAAAGATAATAGAATATAAGTAAAAATATATATATTTTAAATGTTGTTAGGTAAAATAGATAGTATTAGTGTAGTTGTGAAGGAAAAAATTGATTGTGAACTGTTCACAAGACATTATACATATTCACGGGTAAACTTGCTCTAACCCTATGCAGATGCCGCCACCGACCACCTTAAACTTGTTTAACCCTCTTGCAGCAAGTCCAGCCGCCACCAAAAAAAAAACCCCATGGCCGAACCCAGATCCACCAGACATCTAGAGCAGCACGTTGTGATCCTCACCCATTGCCGAACCTCCAAAGCGGTCATCGAGAAATAGCCAGTTCATCCCTCACAAGCAGCTAGAGTTTTCGACAACCTCGCCTATTTGCCGCTTCTCCGTCTCTCTCAAAAGCTCTAGCAAAATCATTGCCCAGACCAAAGGTCGTTCTGAAATGCTTATCGTAATGCCGCCGCTTGCCATTAGACCAACCGGAACACACCCTGGAGTGCAGAGTCGGAGGGACGCATCACGATCCATGCCTCCACAACCCGCAAACCGCACCATGCCTTTAGGCCTATTGGTGACACCCAGGAGCAGAAGCCAGCAAGTGATCGAGGAGGGGAGTCACGGCAAGAAGAAGGAACCAGCAAAGGAGAGGCCGACGGTGAGGAACCTGCAAAAATAGGGAAAGGGGAAGAAGGAAGAGAGAAGGAGGGATGAAAGAGAGAGAGGCAAGTGAAAATGCCTATGGGAGGAGGGCAGGAGGCGACGGTGCCTCCCCCGCAAAACAGAGTGGGAGCTGAAAAGTTTAGAAAGAGAGAGAGAGAGAAGAGATGGATTATTTTTGGAAATTAATTTCTACATACCCATTTTATCATATACTCCTTTTTTGTCTTTATTCATGTAAATTTACTCTATTGAAATAATAAAATGATAAATTCACATGAATAAAGATTAAAAAAAGTATATGGTAAAAAATGAAATGTAGTAATCATTTCCCTTATTTTTTTATTTTATTTTTTTACCTGTAGTTATTAAGTACACACCTAAAGTGTTGTTACAATATAGATAGTAATTTAATACTTTTAGGCTTTTAGCAATAAAGACATAATAAGGTGTCAATGTTACCAACACATAAACCTAGCAAGTACGGATGGCCATCTCGGCCGATCCGTCCATATTCGATCCATTATCCGTCTTGAATGGATCAAATTTTCCGAATATCGGGGCGGATTCGAATTTTTTTTTTAAATAAATTCGGGGATCGGATTGAATTTGGAGGTAAGTCTGTCCTCTACCTGATCCACCCCAAATCCAATCTTCAATCCGTATCTGATCCACCCCAGCCCCTTTGCCTCCTGCCTGTAAATCTAAATTTGTATTTAATCTATTATATATGAAGAAAACAAATATAACAGGATCTTGAATTCAATACAGCTCAAGAACAATAAATAGCATACCTTTGTTGGCCATCATAATTAGAGAGAACAAACCCCTTAATTAGAAACACCTTAATTCTAGGCTCACCTTCTTCTCTCTGTCTCTACTTTTCTAGAATACCCCAATACTTTAACTGATGAAAAAACCGTTAGAATAAAGAGTGGGTATTCTACCTTTTATAGAAGAGAGAAGAAGGCCTTAGAGATAATTATTCAAAGACACCTAGTCCATCAAGGTCTCTTTATTATCAAGAGTTTTCCTTCATCTATAATTCTAATTAGTTATCGTAATAAACCATATCATTTCATTGGCTTATCTGATGGTGGAGTTTCACATACACAAAACGTGGAGGCTAGTGGGCCACACTAATAGAAAAAAACTAACATTCTCTCACTTGGCCTATCAAGCCGATTGTGATGCAAAGTGTATTTCTTCAAAATATGCATTTTGTTTAAAACGACTCGAGTTGGCTCCACACTAAAAACTTTGACACGTGATCACGGATTTAAAACAGCCAATAAGTTCAAACCAATTAGAAACTTTAATACTGTGATTAATTCAAACCACCAATGTGAGTCATAGCGATTGTATAGCATCATGCCACGTTCCCTTCTATGCACCACACCATTGATAACCTTCACTACAAAGTCTATAATAGAAAAAATATCATTATTTAGGCTACAATGCCTAAAGCCCCTGTAATTTGTCTTGTCAAGACATTTCTTGTTGAACATAATCCAAATAATATGTGCACGCATAATTGGAAACAGAAGAATAAGAAACAAACTTTTATTTATGCTAAATAGTGTCAATAATAATAAGCACTCAACTACTAATATCAAGGATTGCTCAAAAGAATCATCCTAATAACATGTTCTTTGTATATCTTTGGAGACAATCCCTTTGTCAACGGATCAGCAATCATAAGAGTGGTGCTTATGTTTTCAATATACAATTGTTGTTTCTGGACTCGTTCTCTAACAACCAAGTACTTTACTTCCATGTGTTTCAAACCACTAGAATATTTTCTATTCTTAGAGAAGAAAACTGCAGCGGAATTATCACAATAAATCTTCATCGGTTTGGCAATTGAGTCGACAACACCAAGACCAGAAATGAAGTTCCGCAACCATAACGCATGACCTGTGGCCTCAAAGCATGCCACAAACTCGGCCTCCATTGTGGATGAAGCAATAATGGATGGCTTCACACTCTTCCATGGCACTGCCCACCAGCCAACAGAAAGACATAACCTGATGTAGACTTTCTGCTATCGTGACAGCCAACAAAATCAGAGTCCGAGTATCCGATCACATCCAAATGATCCGATTTGCTATAAGTAAGCATATAGTCCTTGGTTCCTTGGAGATACCTCATAACCTTCTTCACTGATTTCCAATGTTTCATTCCTGAATTACTTTGATATCTGCCCAGCATCCCTACTGCAAAACTAATATCCGGTCTAGTGCAAGTCAGGACATATATCAAACTCCCTAATGCTGATGCATATGGAATTTCATCCATTTGTTTTCTTTCCAAGTCATTCTTTGGGCACTGGCTTTCATTAATTTGTCACCCTTGACAATGGGCACATCACTTACTGAGCAAAGCTGCATATTGAATCTTTCTAGGGGGTGTTTGGGAGGCAACTTTTTGGCTTTTCATTTTTCACTTTTTGGCTTTTTGGCTTTTGAGATTATGATCAGAATGTATTTTGTATTTGGTAGAGTGTTTGGATGATATGTGCAGAATGTATTTTGCAGTAGGAGTAGTGTTTGGAAGGTATGGAATGAAAATGAATTATGGATTGGTTTTTACTTTGTTGCCCCTGATTATTAAATAATGGTGTATAATGTATATAAATAATGTTTGGGCTCAATTTATTTAAAATGTAATTCCAAAACTGGTGTCCCCCGTTTTTTTTTAATTTTAATTTTTTTTATTTCAATTATTGTTTATTGTTACCTTTCCATCAAAAATGTTTATGAATTAAAAATTAAATTAACAATGAAGTTTAAATCAAAGTAATGGAAAAACCAAACAGTAGAAGAAAAGCGATGAAATTTATAATCTAAACATTACAACACAAAATATTACTTAAATCCCGATTAAACAAAATTACAGAAATTGAACAAACATACTACAAACTACAATACAATACCAAATATTACAGAAGTTCGGATTAAAAAAAATTACTCCAATTGAACAAACTACAATACAATACTACCACACTGAACAACTCATCTAACGGATACGGTTAGCGACAATTCAATCCCGAATTGAAGCCCTTACATTTTCCATGTCTTGATCATCGCCAACGAACACGTGTCCATGTTGACCATTAGGTGTTGTAGTTTCCACACCAGCATTTGAAGGCAAGAAATTAGGTCGCCGATCATAAAAGCCAAAAGGAATATCAGGCATGTTACTCCTTCTTATGAAATTGTGGATGGCCATTGTTGTAGTTACAAGTTCTCTTTGTGTTTCCATGGTGTACCCAACGGGAATGTCGCATACCAAGGGCCAACGCGCTTTCCATACTCCAAAGGTCCTTTCGATGGTGCACCTAAGGGATGAGTGTATTTTGTTAAATTTTTCATATGCATTCCTTGGTACGGCTCCATTACGCCATTCGGGAGTATGATTTATACACCCTTTGTATGGTGCTAGAAAACCTCGAGTATTTGGATACCCAGCGTCTACCAAATAAAACTCATCTGCACTCATTGTCAAATTTATGAGAACAAAGTATGAAAATAAATATAAAAAACTTAAATGGGATGCAATAGTTGGTGGACTACCTCCTCGTGGGGCTGGAAAATTTAATTCTGGATTCCTTAAGCAATCATTGAATATCCTTGTGTCGTGCGCACTTCCCTCCCATCCCGTTAATGCAAAAGTGAAACACATATCAAAATCGCATGCCGCCATTATGTTTTGTGTTGGATATCCCTTCCGACCAATCCATCGCAATAGCTGCTCCGGTTTAGGATGGGCCTTTATGTGAGTTCCATCAATTGCTCCATGCAATTCTACAATATACGTTCATGTATTAATGCGACATATTAGGAAGGCAATTAGGTAGATGACATTACAAAAAGTGGATATGGGGAAAATTGAGGCTGAAAATTACCGCAAAATGTGGATAGTATCTGCTGTTCCCTACTATTTTCGAATGCACTTCTTCGCGAGGCCATGGAAAAGGTTTAATCCAGTCGATAGCCATGGCATTAAGGAATGTAGTACATTATGGAAACGCCTAGATATCGTCTCGCCCGAATGTTGGAAACGCTCTTGGGCATTTCTATTATTCGCTCGTTGGCCCACAATCCATAAAAAGATAGCCACCTGCTCTTGCACCGAAATTCGTTCCCCATCTTCCAACCCATACCTGCTCTCCAGCAACTCACAAATTCCGAAAAAAATTAGTTTTGCTCATACGAAATGATTGATACATACGCTTAGGGTGACCCACGTTCAACTCAGCGACCCACTCCGCACCAATCAAAGCGGATGTACGACAGGGTCCTTGACCATGTACGCATCATTATGGATGTTTATAATGCTTGTGCAGCATCTACTCTCCTCTGTTGCCTTGCAGCATCTAGTTTCCGCTGATGCCTTGATCGAGGTTTGAGGATGGGAACACTCGATCCTTCTTCGGTAGAGTATGGATCCCAATTGTATTCATTCACATAGTACAGGTCTTCATCAGCGTCAAAATCTTCATCATATATATCGTAGTCGTATTCTCCGTCTTTATCCATTTGAGTAAAATGAGGAAAACAGAGGATGATATTGGGCTGATAAATAAAGAATG
The DNA here is from genome assembly GCA_019656295.1 of Rhododendron mucronatum var. ripense. Classification (NCBI taxonomy): domain Eukaryota; kingdom Viridiplantae; phylum Streptophyta; class Magnoliopsida; order Ericales; family Ericaceae; genus Rhododendron; species Rhododendron mucronatum. The sequence continues at coordinate 1,720,598 of BPLT01000026.1, forward strand.
GACAAGTGCAAAAGTATGGTATTTCTTTTGGGTAATTGGATACTGCATATATATAGAGGCCTAAACAAGAAGGTAAAGTCATATGGGACAGTAAAAGGAAGAAAACAGAACGAGCAATAGCTCCCAGTGAACAATTTGTTTGAATATAGCTGAGCTCTGAAGTAAAGGAAAAAAACAATAACAGATTGGCAATCAAAAGTTCTGCCACAGTCACAAGTGGTGAATATGTAGATGGGGTAATACATTCCAAAAATTGGAATAGGTTCCCGTGAACAGACATGATGGAAATAGCATAGCCTGTTGTAGGAACAAAAAATGAAAAGTAGCAAAAACAACCAAACAAAACAAAAAAAAAAGGCCAGTACCGAAGTGCTCACGGGCTGATATATGAACTACATTTCAAAGCACCTACTATTGTTATCATTAAAAGGAAAATATTTACTCCAACAAAAAAAAAACTGTCAGTTCCAACTATAATATATGCAATGTAAAAAGTATGTTCCAAAATGTAAAGCAAATCCAGGGGGAAATCCTGAGTCATCAGAACAAAAGAAAGATAAACTATAGGCCAAATGACAGGGTTTCTGATTAAACAATAACAAATGGTAATCTCCATAGCTGTACCAAAACTGTACTTTACATTCCAACACTTTCTTATAGATACTACATGCAAATAAGATTACCAGCAGTGAAAACAACTAAACATAAGATGTAGACAGTTCACACAACTTAACAGCAGCTGTAGGAGACACATATGTGGTACAGAAGTAGCAGCAGTAGAGAACAACTAAACAAGTATAGAGTAGCTGCAGCAGAGAACAAACTACTGCACTGGTTTTACCTAAACAAGTATAAGCATTGAATTCAAAACATCAGCAGAGAACAACTAAACAATAATAGTAAAGAGCAGTAAAACGAAATTGTAAAATATGGACCACACTGGAACAATTACACAACAAAACAACAACATCATATGAAAAAAACACAAGTTTCCAGCCATAGAATAAACAAAAGTGCTACATAAGTCACCGAACCATGAACAATCCAGAACTAATCAGAAAAATTCAACAGCTACCACAAGTGCAAAGTTGCAAACAACATAGTAAAAAAAAACCATCCTTGCTCTACAGCATCCAAACCAACTTGCAGACTCAAACAACATAACACCTAACACCAAGTTCTCCTACATGCAAATAAACTACCTAAGTGGTTGGACCATACTTGTTAAACCATCCCGGGTCAGGTGCAAACCAAGTTTTGGCAAGCTCAGCTGTTCGTGCCCTGTTTAATTCTTGGGTGATGAAGTGGTACATCCTAAGATCATCGGGGCACGACATGAACATTGCTCGGATTTTTACTATCCTTGAAAAGGTTAAAGGCTTGTGCCCATAACTCAGCATCCTCGTTGAACTCACGAAGCTCTGACAATTTGTTTGCGCATTCTTTCATGGTAGGAATCTCAGCAACAGCACGCTGGACAAATGGAGAACTAGCACTATCAGTTGAATCACATATTTGTTGCATACAGGCTTCAAGCCTTGACGTGACCGTACCCTTTTCCCTCTGCCCTTCTTCGTACCAGAGCCCTCAACAACCACCTGTTTCTGCACTTTTGTAGGGTGCACCAACTCTTGAGTTGCATCATCATCCAACAACTCATCAATGTTGTCCACATCAAACCACCGGTGGTCGCTCTCCGGGTTCTTGGCATAACTCCTGAATTTGGAGCATATGATCCCTCCCCAGTAGCCGTGTTGCTTCCAAAAAGAATACGCATTTCTTCCTCCAATGCCAAGGGCTTGAGCCTAAACTTATGGCAATCAGGATGTCGCTGTCAAATATATAAAAGACTTGTAGTTTAAAAACATGAACTAGATTTGTAAGTTGTAAATATTCACAAACAAATATAAACCATAAAAAATTGAAAAAGTTATGAAGGATGTCGTAGTACCATTAGCTTCAACTCCCACCACTCATCTGATGCAGTTATTGCACCAATGTCAGGATCCCTACCCAATCCCTTTCACCTAACACCAAGTTCCGCCACAGCTACCACTCTTTTTTCAACACCCCTCACTGATTCTTTAGTTGTTCCCTTTTCCAATCCTTACCCAGTCGCTCATTAAATTTTGTGACAAACATTGGTCCACCCAACCTTTGTAAGTTGGGTTCCTGATTTGTAGTTCGCACCACCCAACTCTTCCACACATACAAGGATGAAGCACTCCCTCGCATCTTTGTCTCATATTGCTTTACTAGCTACGCTTGAGGGGTTTTGCCCTTGGATGCACCAGTGTTGAGTCGAAGACATGTCTCCACTATTACATAAACACATGCCGCAGATAAACATATGTTCCATATCAGTAAATAACAAAAATGTATTCAAGTATAGAAATCCAGGGCCATAGCATTATAGTCAAAAGAAAAAAACATAATTTCATTAAGTATATTACAAATCCATAATACAACATTCTATACGTGATCAAAAGAGGGGAAATTCAATTACAGTGCGATAAAATATACTTGTCAAAGTCATTCAAATAGTACGACAAACTACTACGTCATTTGAGGATGACGACCACCATGGCGAGGAGGAGGCATGTGATCAACCCCTTTGTAAGCAAGTGGCAATGGTCCCAATTGGTGGCGAAGCATCATAACCTCTCTCTCATTTGCTAGAGCTTTATCACTATTACTTGTGGTTACACGGGTACATTCGTTAGACACATGCTCCAATTGTTGGTGAACCATCATTACCTCTCTCTCATGTGCTACAACATCATCACTGTTAGTGGTGGCACTTGCACGGGTAAGTTCATTAGACACGCACCCGCCAATGTTTCCAATGCTTGGCCACCCCACAGTGTAAACACTACTTAAAGAACCCACACCTCTCTCTAACTGGCTTACAACATGAGTAACACATTCTCCCCTCGTATTCGGGTTTACTTCGACAATCTTAATTTCAGCCCTCATCCCACAACGGCATTCCATCGGTGTATACACAAGTTTTGGGGTGTTGTTAACCCCTTTCTTGCCTCATTCTTGCCTCTGTAATAACTACTGCTTGATGACATTATCCTTCAACAAACAGTGTGAAAAAAAATTGTCATTGATAACATTATCCTTCAACACTAGTTCTAGTCCTGGGAAAAGGTGAACCACTTGGATCTCAACGACTAAATTTAATACTACTTTAATCATCTCTATCAATATTATTTCATATCATAAATAAGCAAAATACCCTAAACAATGACCTAACAAAACCCTCTTTATGGACATTAGGGGGAATTAAAGTATTGTATAATCAGAACAGGACAAGAACTAGAATTAATAGATATGAAGGCATAGCCATAGGACAGGGGGAAAAAAGCTTTTGTTCTTCCTGAACTCTGCCTCCAGGTTTTGTGGCACCGTAAAACCACTTTAACTTCATTGCTTAAACGATCCTTTACCTCCTCCACCAGGTATTATTATTCTTTCATCTCTTCTCTAATGATTTTAGTCTACTAATCGATAGGCTCAGAAAAAAAATAGGACAAAAAATTAAACCAGATCTCATACAAGAAAGATCAAACATTAGACAAACAAAAATCAAACTCAGATTGAGTCACACAATGAAGGGATTTACCAATAAAAAAAAATATCATGCACGAACACCCAACACATTACACTTACGTTTTGGTAGGGATTTTCGGAGAGATTATTTGAAGATTTAAGATCCCGATTTCCTGGACTAATTTTTTTTTTTTGTTGGGTTTGGGTTTTCAGACAGAGGTGGAGGAGAAGAATGAGAGGTTTGAGGAGAGACGTGGTCAAGACGTGGGGTACTTTTCTCCTACAATGCAAACCCCAGATCTAAATTTGGTGGAGGAGGTGAAATGGAAAACAGATCTGAAAGAGGCAAACCCGAGGTGAAAAAATTGGAATTTTATTTGGATAAAGATTTTCGTGTCGTTCATTCTTCTTCAAAAACTTATGTGAGTACTTCAAACCAAAACCTTCTGCTTCACATAAATTTCACAACATAATAATTTCTTCGAGCAAAAAATTTCCAGATCTGAAATTGGAAACAGACAACCTAGGAACGATTACTAGTGGGGGAGGTGAAAAATACCTGAACAAGACGCAAGAACGTGAAAGAGGCAAACGATTTCCTCACTTTCGTCAAACCTCCAGTCGTCTGCTCCAGATCCGTCTTCTCTCTTCTCGTGTCTGCTCTCTGGTAATGTTGTTTTGTGAGAAGAACTGTGAGGAATTCCAGTTGACATAACGTTCAGAACCCATGGGCATTTGTGGGAATTTTCCGAAAAGAGAGAGGGTAGACTTGTCTTTTTGACATAACTGGATCAGAAAATGGGAAAATGGGAATTCAAAAAGCTCCTAAAACCTCTTTTTCCGTTTTATTTTAGAAACAACAAATTGGAAAATCTATTTACCTAAAATCCATTTTCTCTTTCCTACCAAACACCAAAAATCCGAAAATGGCAATTGAAAAATGCAAAACCAGGCCTCCCAAAACACCCCCTAGAACTCGGTTAATATGCCCCTTCTGAGACAATCCTAGCAGTCCTCGAAATCGATTTCTAAAGATCTCATGCCAATACAATTAGTAGCAAGACTCAGGGTGAATTTTCGTTGTCACATCGTTGGGAGTATAATATTTTTTCTTGACAACACATAGCTCACCAACAGCTTGAAAAAATAGATGAAATACAAAGCGTTATACTTGACCACCTTATTGATCGATCGAAGACCTCCGAATCCATTTTGACAGGATTAAAATTAGTATGTAGTAATTCGGAGATACGTACCTCATGACCGATTCCAGTAACTATTGCATGCAGTCTTTCAAGAGAAAATAGAGTTTGGGCCGCCTCGATGTATTCTTTATCGAGTATCATAAAGTCATGTTGTCTATCAAAAAAAAGAGAATAGAGAAGAAGCTGACATTAAAGTGAACTGGCAAAGAGCTAGATATCCCGATCAAATTCTAATGCCTCATAAGTGGGCCTATATATGAACCCAAACAAATAGGGGTAGCAAGAAAATCGATCTCATACCAGAATAACAACTTTTCTTGGATCTAAAGTTTCAAATAAAAATGCGTTAGAGTACAGAGAACGTTCGATAAATCAAAAAGGACGGTGTGTGACGTCACTCATTCCAAAGCTCTCAAAACTGAGAGGTCGTGGATGGTGGTGCTTATGCATGGTTATGGCATGGGCGAAGCAACGCGTTTGTTTGTTAGGGTGTTTAATGTGAATCAAGATGATGCATGTCCAAAAAAAAGATGGTGGCGATGTAACGGAGACATTATATATTGATAATTGATATGGGATTTGAATTTCGACTATTAACCCTAACTAAATTTGATAGTATAGAAGCATAGATATATAGTGGTGGAGAGCAATTCTACCCCCAAGATTACTGGAAGCACAAACGGCAAAAATAACACAACTAGATGATCAAACTTCAAAAGCGTATCCGAAAAATAGATGCAATTGTAAGAGAAATGAAAATTTGTGACAGGTACTCACAAACAATAGGACAGTTTCTCTCCAAGTCATAACCATGCATGCATACTGAAAGCTATAATTGGTGTTTAGCTTTGCCGGTGTTTTGACTGTTTGTGTGAATATTTGTAAATCGTGTACTTATGAATTGATGATTCGTTTAGATTTTAGGAAAGAAGTAAACTTTTGGTGCATATGAATGTAGAACATTGACAACCAACGGCCATGATACTCGTGCTCTGCACGAGGCTTCTACAAAGGCTTGTTTCAATTCTCAAACGACTGGCATGGTACTCGTGCTGAGCACGAGGCAACCCACCAAGTCTGGTAGAAGAAATACTCCAAGTAATATAATGATGCATTATTGCTATCGAACTGTGGCAATTTTAAAAAGTAGAGAAAGTTAAGGCGAGGTTGATGGATGCACCTTTTCAAGATTTTGCGCGCTACTTTGCAAACTACTCTGCAAAAAAGGGAATCTAAAGACCCTAATGACGATACTTAGCCCCGTTTGATAACCCGACTAGCAAATAGCAATGTTGGGATTAGTAGGTGATAAAATTATTAGTCCTGGGCCAATGCTTATTGCAAATGGGAGGATGGGACTGAAAAAACATGATCCCAATTTTGCCCTTGGGGATTATTTCCCTAATGTACATGAAGCTCCCACAATATAAGTCTAAAGTCCAAATGAAACAACCTCATAAGAGCTTTAGTCTAGCCTAAATTTCTAGTGATGTGTAAAGTCTATTAATAAAAATATTTTAGAGTTTAGAGTCCGTGAAAAAACAAAATTGCCTTTAATGAAACAAGGGCTTTGTTTGGCTAACACAAAAAATATATTTTTCATTTAAATTGTCTTAAACTAGACAATGGTCTTATTTGGCTAACACAAAATATATATTTTTTCATGTTTTTCGATCTTGTTGCACTTTCATAGGATACTCTAGGATTTTAGGCACTTTCATAAGATACCCTAGGGTTTTAACCACTTTCATAGGGTTTTAGGGTGCACTTCCTATTATAGGGTTTTAGCGGTTTAAACACTTTCAAAGGATACCCTAGAATTTTAGGCACTTTCATATATAGGGTACCCTAAAGGTTTTAGGCACTTTCATAAGATACCCTAGCGTTTTAGGCACTGTCCAATGCCGGTCAACCTCAGTTAATGCCGGTCAACTTTGGAGGGGCTTTCTTTGTAAATTCTGGACAAAATGTCCTTTAGACTTTAAGAAAAAATATTTATATCTTTATTATAAATAAATAAATAAATAAATAAAAACCCTTATAGTATGTCCTACTACCCATTTTTTTATAGAATTCGGTGAAAACGATATCCATGAAAAGTCTTTGACTGGTACAGTTTTTCGAGAAACTTTTTTTTTTAGTATTTTTTTTAAGGATCAGCCAAAACCAGGGACGGAGGCAGTAAGAGTCGGGGGGGGGGGGGGGGGGGGGGGGGGGGGGGGGGGGGGGGGGGGGGGCGGCCGACCCCGCTGCCTCCCAAATTTTTATAGAGATTGGTATAATTTTCATCCAATTTTTACTTATTTGACCCCCTCTTAAAATTCATTTTTGCCCCAACCCATATATAAGAGTTTTGTACTTAGGCAAAAGAGGAGTCAAAATAGAATTTCCACCCACAAAAAAATCCAAAACGTCGTTCTCGCTCTCTGAAGAAAAAAACTAGGTTTCTCCGTTTCTGGAGACTGGAGAGATCTCTACGTCATCGCGTCGGACTCTTCTTCATCCTCTAAATAGGTACTTGTCTTCTTCTTCATCTCTCTCTCTCTCTCTCTCTCTCATCTCTCCTCTCTCTCTCTCTCTCTCTCCCCAAACCAATCTCTAATTTTGTCCTGGTTTCGTTGGTTTATGAGATTTTATGCTCTGTATTTTATTTTTCGAAACGTAAGTGATTAAAATAGTTTTTGATCCAAACCCGAGTGATTAAAATAGTTTTTGATCCCAAACATAGTGATTAAAATTAGTTTTTGCTCCTGGTAGGTGCATGATTAAACATAGGGCTTTGAGGCTTTCACTGCTTTGCAATTTGTAAAGTGTTCGATTTAAAATATTGCTTAGTGTTTCTTTGAAGGTTTTTTGTGAGTGGAACAAATTTTACATATATATTGATTATTACAAACGAGGCTATCATGCATCATTTCCAAAGTATGAGAAATCGTCGAGGTCAATTGTGAATCGAAGCTGTATTTTGTTATTAATATATATTTACTTTTTGGATTAACTGGTTAATTTGATTGTTCCTTCCAAATAGCAACTATAAAAAGTGAATCAATACATAGTTTAAATTTTGGACCCCACTTACCGAAATCCTGACTCCGCCCCTGGCCAAAACAGATGTTTTTTCGATGTTAACTAAATTTACTTCAAAACTAACGCAGCCTTAAACCAGAAGTACTCAAAAATTTGAACAAAACCCATACAATGATAACTCAACATTTGTGTCTCAAAAAAGCTATCAATATTTTGCATTTTGTAAACTTTTATATGATTTTTGAAAACTTTGAATCCCAAGATTCGAACAAACAAATTGAAACAGATAGAATATAATTTTTGAATGAAGATAAAAATAAGTCAAAAATTTGATCAAGGTATGATGAGAAAGCAAGGAAGTTAGAGTAATTGTTGTTGATTTAGTTGAGAAAATAAAATTTCACTGCACAATTTTGTGAGAAAAAATAAAGCAAGTTTTCATGCTTTAAAGGATTGTACAGAAAGTTCACTTTCGAGGATATTCTTGTCAAATGAACAAAAAAAAAAGTATATAGTTTTTCTCTTTCTTACATTTTTTACCACTATATATCTCGCTAATCAAATAGATTAAGGCAGTGGCGGCTCCAGGAATTTTTCCAATTGTGTTCATAAATTGCACTATACTATCTCGAGAAATCACAACTATATACTTCTTTCGTCCCATTTTAAACGCTCCCTCCGTAAAGTCATGTCATTTTGAGGTACAAAAAAAAAATTCATTTTTCATAATTTTTTTTGAAAGTTTTTTGCACTGTTTTAAAGTAACGATGCAAAACAAAGTCAAAAATTAATTCTGAAAGTACTTTTTATTTTTAGGTCAAAGTTTCATAGTCTCCCATAGGCAGCATTTAAATTGAGACGGAGAGAATATAAACAAACAGGTAGCTAGGGAGGAACGAGGTCGGAGGTCTTCTGTGTGTATTTTTTTTGTCTATTTGTTCATTCCTTTTCTTATTTTCTTTTTTCATTTTGTTATTGCTGAAATTGGGTTAGTTGCCTAAAATTTGAGCTTTCAATTTCAAGTGGATTAATTTGTGAGCTATTTTTGGGGTGGATGTTCATTATCATTTGAGTTGGGTGTTCAAATAATAGGGTTGGGTGTTCATTGACAATTGGATTGGGTGTTCAAAGTAAGGCTAGTTCAAAAAATGTACATGTATTCCAAGCAAAAAAAAAAAAAAGTTTGGGTGGTCAGTTGACCATGTGATCGGCGCGCGGAATTCATGAATTTAAGCGCCTAAGTAGGGAAATTAGCGCGTTAGACGTGCAATTAATTCTCATTTTCCATATAATGCGTGCACGTGGTTGGATTTTGTGTTTGTGCTTAATGTGCAGGAAATTGAGTTGTTTTGGCGCTAATGAGAGGTATCCGGAAAGGCCGTGATGAAGCTTGAGAGCGGGAAGGGCTGTGGAGACTAAGTGTTGAAGTGAAATTCGCGAGAGCGCTACATGGGAAGTGATATAGCGCTCAGAGGTGGCATAGCTGTTGCTCGAATTGGACAGAGCTCTCTCTAGCGCTACACCCTTTTTGGTGTAGCGCTACCTAAGGCCTTAATGGTCAACGGTGGCTAGGGGCGAGTCAACTCAGTCAACACGCCGAAGGAGATCGCGAGCGCTACAGAGGAAATGGTGTAGCGCTATCGAGGGCGTTAAGGCCAGGAACGGCGCCGTTTTGGTCGTCCGGTGCCCGATTTCGATTTGTTTTAGATTTTTAATTGTAATTAATAGGGGTTAGTATAAATACCCCGTTTTAACTCAGAATTAGGTTACGTACGTTTTTACTTAGGTTTGTAGCAGCTTTTCATACAACGTTTTATTTTTGCATCGCTCTTAACTTTTTGGCTGCAGTTCTTCTAGTTCTAGTACGAGATTCAAGTTTTCTTCAGTTCTGTTCCGGATTTCCAGCATCGGATTGGTGTTTTTGCTTCATTAATCAATAGTTCTTCAGTTTAATTGCGGTATCCGTTCTTCTTGCTATTTCGATTATTTAAATATGTTTAGATTTAGGTTTTCTCTTATTTTTGTTATTGCGTTCGTTATAATCATGTGTGAGTAGTCGCATAGGGTGCGGCCGCGGGATGGAAGCGTCACGTGGCTAGTCCAATCATTGTTTTACCTCGTGGCTGAATAAATTCAATTTTGAGCAGTTTTAGGAAACGAAATCTTTCTAACGAACAAACCCAGGCATTGCCAGATTTCGAATGCGCACGGAAATTGGTGACAGGTGGTGCGCATTCGTTAGGGAATATTTTCCAATTCTAAAATCAGTAAATCGAATCATTGTGGCCCGAGTAAACATTGGTTAGGCTAGTTGCAGACGCTGGGTTCCCACGGCTGCGCTCTCCTTTTTAATTCATTAGAGGTCAATTTCTTCAGTAATTAGTTAATCAAACCAGTCAAACAAGGGGTGGCTACCTAAGAGCCAATTAAAACTAGAATTCAACACTTTTGAGTCAGCACCGTCCGTCCGTCTCTGTGGTTCGACTCCGGTACTTCCGGAATTATTGTGCTACACTGGTCGAGAGTCCTACGCTTGGGACGCGTTTTTAGTTTAATTTTATTAACACCTGGTCGGTCAAGCATTTTTGGCGCCGTTGCCGGGGACGGCGACGTGTGTTTAGAGTGTGAGTTTTCGTGTCTTTTGTCTTTTAGTTGAGTCACCATAGGTAGAGAGAGGAAGGTGTCCTTTAAACAGGACCCTCTTTATTATCGCGACCCGACACATCGTTTAGTTCGAAAAGAACTGGAGTCAAGTCAGCCTGTGCTTTCTAGTTCTTCATCTTCTAGTTTAGAGTCAGACTCAGCTGAGTACCAGTCAGAGTCTATTCCCATTAGTGGTCTTTATATAGATTTACCTTTTGAGTCAGTTAGTGTCAGCAATCCACTTTTCCAGTCAGTTTTAGAGTCAGTTAGAGTCAGAATCAGAATCAGTCGAGATGGGAGATAGGCAAGTAGCTATTCAGCCGTCCTTGAGGCAGCACATGCATCCCGAGAGGACCACTCCTCTCGGACCCATTGTGTTCCCTCAAGAGACACAAGAGGCACGAAATGCCTTTACAGTCAAACCTGGTGTCCTTAATAGTCTCCCTAGTTTCCACGGGAGGAGTGCGATGATCCGTACGAGCATGTGCGGACATTTGAGGGATTGGTGCGCAATCTTGCGTCCAATACCCAATATGAGAATGCGTGCCTCAAGCTGTTTGAGGCAACATTGAGGGATGGCGCGCTTCTGTGGTTCCGAATGCAAAAGTCTCAGTCCTTCACCACTTGGGCACAAGTGCGTGATGCCTTTTATAGGAAGTACTTTTCTGAGGCTAAGACTAAGAGTTTTCAGGCGTCAAATCCAAGGTTTAGGCAGGAGAGGGATGAGCCATTTCTCAAGGCATGGGAGCGTTTCAAGGAATTGCTCCTAAGGTTGCCACATCATGGCTTTGAGAGAATTCAGTTAATTGGGTTCTTTCATCTGGGTCTCAACGCTGAGTCAGTCCAGCACATAGAATATTCTTGTAAAGGGGACGATTTCCTGTCCAAAACAGCAGACCAGGCTTGGGATTTCTTAGATGACCTAGCTGATAAGCAGAGGGCCTTAGAACCATCTGATTTTGAGCGATCCGGACCTTCTGGGTCCAATGTTGTCCCGGTTACCATTCGTGACCAGCGACTTCAGTCTCAGGTTGAGAAAATGGCTCAGAGATTAGAGGAATTAGAGGTGAGGCAGACTCGTCCAGTTAATGAGGTGTCAATTGAGGAAGTATGCGTGTGGTGTGAATGTAAAGGGCACACCGCGACCGTTTGTCCTGGGTTTATTGCCGCCAAGGGGGCGAGTCAATTCAATCAAGAGGAAGTTAATGCAGTTAGGGCCTGGGATCCTTATTCTAACACGTATAATTCGGGATGGAGGGATCACCCCAATTTTGGGTGGTCAGACTCCAGACCCAGGTGGAGGCCAAGCTCAACCACTTGCGCTACCTCCGCCAGCATTTTCAACAGGCCCAATCGTCCAGGCCTCCTCAAGGCCAGATCATTCCATTTCACTACCAGCCACAACTTGGTAGGGGGGCAGGTCCATCCACTCGTGGTCCTCCCCCAGGTTATTCACAGATGACCGCGCGTGATCATAAGTTAGATGATACTGTCAATTCCCTGATGCAGTCACAGATGACATTTCAGACGGAAACGAGACAGCAAATTGGGGCCCTTACAACCCAAATGTCACAACTCACTGCGGTTATCGGTCAACTGCAGCAGGAGAAAGGTAGGTTTCCGGCCCAGGGTAGTACAGCGGGGGCCCATTATTTGGACAATTCTTCAGGTTCTAATGTTCATAACCCCAATCAGGAGGAGGCTAAGTCGGTCACCATTCTTAGGAGTGGGAAGGAGATCGATAAGTCCATAGAACCTAAACAGAAACCAGCTCCACCCCCGGAGCCGGTTGATGCACCAAGAGCAACTCCTGATGTTGATGATGTCCCTAGGAAAGAGGTAGAGGATGATGAGGAGTCACCTGAGGTGGTGGTGCCTGCAGCTGCAGCCCCCACGACTCCAACAACACCAGCAGTGCCAGTAGCTCCATATCCCCAAAGGCTAGCGGTGAAACCTAAGCAGAACATGAACCATAAGATGTTTGAACTTTTCAAGAGGGTGCAATTCCCTATCACTTGATGGAGGCAATTGAGTCTTTTCCCCAGTGTGCGAAGGTATTGAAAAACCTTTGCACGAAAAAGCACAAGAATCCAAACAATATAGTTCTGACTGAGCAGGTGAGCTCCATTCTTCAGACTGAGATTCCTGCAAAGTGCAAGGATCCTGGGTGTCCCACTATTACCATAGATATTGCAGGCCAGACATTCGATAAGGCATTGCTGGACTTAGGAGCGAGTGTTAACTTGCTCCCTTATTCAGTATACCTGAGGCTAGGTCTAGGCGATCTGAGAGCTACTCCTGTCACGCTGCAATTGGCAGACAGGAGTGTGAGAGTACCCAAGGTGGTAGAGGATGTGATGGTTCAAGTAGGTGAGTTCCGATTTCCTGCGGATTTCATTGTTCTGGACACTTGCCAGAATCCTGAGATTTTAGAGAAGACCCCCATCATTCTAGGTCGACCTTTCCTAGCCACCTCCAATGCCATCATGAATTGCAAAACTGGCAGAGTCCAGTTATCTGTTGGCAAGGAGATGATGGAGGTGGATGTCTATAATGTTAACACTCTTGAGGAGGATGATGAGGAGGTAGAAGAGGTGAGTTTGATCAATGCGCTCGTTCAGGAGCATATAGAGACAGTGTTGTATAAGGATCCTCTGGAGATTGCTCTTACCGCCGAGGAGGCGTCATTTTTAGATTCTCCAGAGGTAGGAAGTTTGTTAGAGATATTAAATGTCGAAGATTCAGTGGAGGAAGTATGTGGGGTCTCTTATGACCCAATGTTCGAGCCTCTGGGCGACCCTCCGCCCAAGGTTCTTCCGTCATCATTTCAGCCGCCTAAACCAGAGTTAAAGCCTCTGCCGGACACTCTCAAGTACGCCTTTTTGAAGGGCAATAATACTTATCCGGTTGTGATCTCCTCATCCCTTGAGGAGAATCAAGAGAGGAAGGTGCTTGATTTGTTGAGAGAGCACATAGGCGCGCTTGGCTGGACTATAGCTGATTTGCATGGTATAAGCCCAACGGTGTGTACACACCGAATCGATCTTGAGGATAGTGTGAAGCCTTCTAGGCAGCCTCAGCGGCGCTTGAATCCCCACATGAAAGAGGTGGTTCGAGCTGAGGTTTTGAAGCTCTTAGACGCTGGTATCATTTACCCAATTGCCCATAGTGAGTGGGTGAGCCCAGTTCAGGTAGTGCCTAAGAAGGCTGGGGTGACAGTTGTTACAATGAGCGAGGTGAGTCCGTACCAACCCGAGTTCCTACAGGATGGAGAGTATGCATAGATTACCGGAAGCTCAATGCGAGCACCCGGAAAGATCACTTCCCTCTCCCTTTCATTGACCAAATTTTGGAGAGGGTAGCAGGTCGGGCTTTTTATTGTTTCCTGGATGGGTATTCGGGATACAATCAGATAGAGGTTGCGTTAGAAGACCAGGAAAAGACCACTTTCACGTGTCCGTATGGTACTTATGCTTATCGTCGCATGCCCTTCGGGTTGTGCAATGCACCTGGTACTTTTTCCAGGTGTATGATGGGGATTTTTAGTGACATGGTAGAAAGGATTGTGGAGCTGTTTATGGATGATTTTTCGGTTCTTCGGGGACTCTCATTTGATGGGTGCCTTGAGAATTTAGGCAAGGTGTTGCAGAGATGTGAGTGAAGGAGAAGCACTTGGTACTGAATTGGGAAAAATTGCCCACTTCATGGTTAACCCAAGGTGATTGTGTTGGGACACATTGTGTCCTCCAAGGGTATCGAGGTGGACAAGGCTAAGATAGACTTAATTCGTAAACTTCCTACTCCTAAGTCTGTCAGGGATGTGCGTTCATTTCTTGGACACGCTGGTTTTTACCGGCGGTTCATTAAAGATTTCAGTGCTATCTCCCGTCCATTGTGTCAGTTGTTAGCTAAGGACGCACCCTTTGTGTGGTCCGATAAGTGTGAGGAGGCATTTCAAAAGTTGAAGCGGAGTCTCACGACTCCGCCTATTGTGCAGTCTCCTGATTGGAGTCTTCCCTTCGAGTTAATGTGTGATGCATCTGACTATGCAGTCGGAGCTGTTTTAGGACAGAGGAGAGGGAAGGACCCATTTGTGATTTACTATGCGAGCAAGACGCTCAATGAGGCACAAATGAATTACACCACTACCGAGAAAGAGTTGTTAGCCGTGGTGTTTGCCTTAGATAAGTTTCGATCCTATTTGGTGGGTTCGCAGATCACGGTGTTCACCGATCATGCGGCCCTTAAGTACTTGATGACCAAGCAGGATGCGAAAGCTCGCCTTATTCGGTGGATTCTGTTGCTGCAAGAATTCCATCTCATTGTTAAGGATAAGAAAGGGGTAGAGAATGTAGTAGCTGATCATCTGTCCCGTCTGAGTTCGAGGATCCCACCTCGAATCTTCCCATTAGAGATTCTTTCCCAGATGAGCAGTTATTCGCTGCTAATGAGTGCCCGTGGTATGCTGATATTGCCAACTATTTGGTAACTGGGCAGATTCCTTCCCATTGGTCTACCCAGCAGAAGCAGCGTTTCTTGAGGAGTGTCCGACAGTACATCTTCGACGACCCTTATTTGTTTAAGTACTGTGCGGACCAAATTGTGCGTAGATGTGTCCCTGAGTCTGATCAGCAGGGGGTCATAGAGTTTTGTCATGGGGCGTGTGGGGGTCACTTCTCTGCGAAGAAGACCACCGCCAAGATTCTGCAGTGCGGGTTCTGGTGGCCCGATATGTTCAAGTATGTGCATGCGTTTTGTAGGTCATGTGACCGTTGCCAAAGGCTTGGCAAACTATCTTCACGTCAGGAGATGCCCCTTCAGCCCATTCTTGTGCTAGAAGTGTTTGATTGCTGGGGCATCGATTTTATGGGTCCATTTCCTATGTCTCATGGTTTTGAGTATATTCTGTTAGCGGTGGATTACGTGTCAAAGTGGGTGGAGGCGATTCCCACCAAGTCAATGGAGTCCAAAGTATGTGCTCGAGTTTCTTAAAGCTATATATTGTCGAGGTTGGCGGTGCCACGCGCCATTATCTCGGATCAGGGCACTCATTTCACGAGCCGGTCATTTGCGAAATTGCATGGGGGAGTTTAAAGTTAGTCATAAGGTGTCAACTTCGTACCACCCCCAAAACCAATGGGCAGGCGGAATTCGCGAAATAGAGAGATTAGAGGATTCTAAAGAAGGACTGTAGGTGTGACTAGTGAATAGATTGGTCTACCAGGTTGAACAATGCATTGTGGGCCTACCGCACAGCTTACAAGACCGTATTGGGTGCTTCACCCTATCGGCTCGTTTACGGTAAGGCCCTGCCACCTACCTTTGAGTTAGAGAAGAAGGCCTATTGGGCCATTAAGAAAGTAATTCCAGTTTGAGTGAAGCGGGTAGGCATAGGAAGTTACAGTTGTGTGAGCTCGAGGAGCTTAGGAATGACGCGTATGAGAATGCTAGCATCTATAAGGCTAAGGTTAAGGCGTATCATGATAGGAATATCCAGCGCAAAACCTTTAGTGTTGGTCAGCAAGTTTTGCTTATAATTCGCGTCTCCATTTATTTCCAGGGAAGTTGAGGTCACGTTGGGACGGTCCCTATGTAGTGGTTCAGGTGTATCCAAATGGTTCAGTCGATGTCCGCGATTCTAAGATGATCATGTGTTTAAAGTCAATGGGCAGCGTCTCAAACCCTATTTGGAATTTCTCGAAGTAGGTGAACCCGATGAGGAGTTGATTGATCCTGTCTATCAGGACGTTCCGGTTGAGTAGGCTTTTTCAGCCATGTTTTGACGGGTAGCTCACGCGTACCCTGCTCTTCATTGAGTGTGGACCCGGCTCCTAGTTAGGGGCACCCATCATTGACTTGGGTTTTATAGCTTCGCACGCCGCTATTAAAATAAGGATCGTGTGCCCAGCTCCGGTTCGAAGGGCAAAATTTGTAAATATTGTGCATATTTTGTTTTATCATGTTTCGTTTAGTTATGCATGTTAGTTTCGCTTACATGTTCGTTTGTTGCATGTTTCGTTTTGTTTAGTGTTACATGTTTTGCATAAAGTTTGGGAGATATTTCACATGAAAAGATTTCACCATGTTAGTGAAAAAAGGGCTTTCATTAGCTTTTCTTGGTAATAGTTTATCGGTAACGATCCATGCTCTCTGAATAGGCCCCTATCAGTGGCAACTTAGGTCTGTGGGTGAGGTTTGATATTGCCTAGAGTACACGCTAGGTCGTATTTTGTCTTGCTTTGTTTTGATCGTAGGGGACGCTGGACTTGATTGTTGGCGAGGTCGAGCGGTAAATTTTATTACGGGTGCTAGCATAACACATTTACAACGGTCTTGTATAGCCACCCGTTTCTCGCTCATCCGCTTGACACGGGAGAAAAGTATGACACGTGAGACTGCGTGAATGTCTGGTGGTGTTCTTTTCTTTTCTTTTTTTTTATTATTTTATTTTGTTTGTTTGTGGCCCGGATAACACGCGCCGGGCGGGACTAATGCCATTTGCATATTTTCGGTAGTTGTGGTTTCAGTCTTTTGGCAGGGTACGCGTGCTACCACACCAGCCTTGGTAGATTAGGCCTCACCGCTGGGGAGATGGAGGCATTCAGGAGCTCTAAGTCATGGGTGCCATTACGTGTGGCGGTTGTAAGCCCGAAGCCCCCAGCGCGGCCTTGTGTGACTAGCTGTGGTCCCATTATTTGGGTCCGAAGGAGCAAGCCCTGGAGCAGCTGCAATGACGATGAATGCAAAAGCGACAAATTCCTCGAACATCGGCCGAGGTCATGGTGGTTGGCTGCCACCCCAGGTTCACTTTTTCCTTCTCTTTATTCTTACTTTTCTTGGTCTTCATGCTTTGGGGACCATGCGCATTTCAAGTTGGGGGAAGGGGTGTACTTTGTACACAATTACTTTTGTGTTGAGCGTTGTTAGTTGGTTTAGGGTTCATTTTTATTTTATTTGTGTATAAGGATACGATTGTTATGCTGTTTGTATGAGTTAGGTGAGCATGTTAGATTCTTGTCTCATTGTTTACCTGTTCAAACTCGTTTACATGCATATATCGGGCATCTCTGTTTGAATACTTTTGCACCATAAGCAATATTGAGTAGGTGTTCCCACTTAGTTCACAAGTGTGTCCCTAAAAGCATTCCCATGTTTATTTGTTCATCGATTTCTTCTGCAATTGCATAGAATAGTAGGCGTTTGTTACCACTTGTCGTAGTCTAGATGTTTTGCATGCATTTGTGAGAGTTGGTAACCGTGCATAGGGGATGAGACAAGGCATTTTTGCATGATTAGACCACATATGAGTCCCATTGGACCAATCTTACACCAGTCCGAGTCAGTTCCGAGTCTAGCCTAGGAAACCGGTGTATGGGTTGGATTGTAGTTGGGGGGTCTAGCTTTGATGCATCATGGGTGTCTTATTACATTGGATTTGGAGCATCGTTGTCATCAGAAGTGAAAGAGAAGAAGTGTTGATGTGTGTCATATTTTGAACGAAACCCAACTTTTAAGTTATAAAGCGTAGTCAAAAAAAAAAAAGGAGAACGAAAAGTTTAAAAAAAAAAAACAACAGAAAGTGCTGAATAAAAGGGAGTTGAGGCAAGTTAGGAGGAATCAACACCTGCTGGCACATCATAATAACTGGGCAATCCTCGGCTCTTTATCAGCCGCCTCAGTTTCCAGACTTGGAGGTTAGTGATGATTTTTGCTGGGAGCGATTCAGATTGAGCTGGGATATCCATGATGCTGATGCTAGGTGGTGGTGTTATTTGGTGGTGTTATTTTGTGTGTTATTTCATGTTGGTTCGTGAGTCGGTGGTTAGAGTCTTGTCATTTCGGATATTGTGTAATAACTTGTACTTTGTTATGTTTGTGACTGGTGTTTTGTGTTGAGTACCGATGTGATGCCGGATTCAAGGTGGCGGTCAGTCAGGGTAGATTATCCATGGTGCTTCTATAGGCCGCCACCCTTTGCATGTTCTTTTTCTTTTTGCAACCACGGTCGTTATAAACCTGTTAAGTCCTTAGTTGACCCGATGCACGTTGTTAACTCTCTTGCATGCATGTTTTATATTTAGCTATGGACGTGTGGTATCTAATTTCGTTGAGCTTTCATTGTGATAACTGGCGTTGTTCTGATTGGCACGTGGTGATTTTGTTTCATCCCACGTTGGTCGCCAAGCGCCTCGCATGGGATGTTGAGTGTTCCGGTGAGCGAAAGTGACATTGTGACTTGTGGGGGCATGTTTTATCTCTACAATTGTTTTAGTGCGAAATTGTTCGAATCATAGTAGGGGCATGCACGTGACTGAGTTAGGGGTGGCAATGAGGAAGAAATTTTGTGTTCACTAAATTTTTGTACAGGCTGCATAACCCTCGTATCCCTTGATGAGTTTTAATTCTTGTTTTGTTATTTTTTATGTCGTTCGTTGCTAGGGACTAGCAACGCTCAAGTTGGGGGATGTGATCGGCGCGCGGAATTCATGAATTTAAGCGCCTAAGTAGGAAATTAGCGCGTTAGACGTGCAATTAATTCTCATTTTCCATATAATGCGTGCACGTGGTTGGATTTTGTGTTTGTGCTTAATGTGCAGGAAATTGAGTTGTTTTGGCGCTAATGAGAGGTATCCGGAAAGGCCGTGATGAAGCTTGAGAGCGGGAAGGGCTGTGGAGAACTAAGTGTTGAAGTGGAATTCGCGAAAGCCGCTACATGGAAGTGATATAGCGCTCAGAGGTGGCATAGCTGTTGCTCGAATTGGACAGAGCTCTCTCTAGCGCTACACACCCTTTTTGGTGTAGCGCTACCTAAGGCCTTAATGGTCAACGGTGGCTAGGGGCGAGTCAACTCAGTCAACACGCCGAAGGAGATCGCGAGCGCTACAGAGGAAATGGTGTAGCGCTATCGAGGGCGTTAAGGCCAGGATCGGCGCCGTTTTGGTCGTCCGGTGCCCGATTTCGATTTGTTTTAAGATTTTAATTGTAATTAGTAGGGGTTAGTATAAATACCCCGTTTAAACTCAGAATTAGGTTACGTACGTTTTACTTAGGTTTGTAGCAGCTTTTCATACGAACGTATTATTTATTTTTGCATCGCTCTTAACTTTTGGCTGCAGTTCTTCTAGTTCTAGTACGAGATTCGAGTTTTTTTTCAGTTCTGTTCCGGATTTTCAGTATCGGATTGGTGTTTTGCTTCATTAATCAATAGTTTCTTCAGTTTAATTGCGGTATCCGTTCTTCTTGCTATTTCGATTATTTAAATATGTTTAGATTTAGGTTTTCTCTTATTTTTGTTATTGCGTTCATTATAATCATGTGTGAGTAGTCGCATAGGGGTGCGGCCGCGGGATGGAAGCGTCACGTGGCTAGTCCAATCATTGTTTTACCTCGTGGCTGAATAAATTCAATTTTGAGCAGTTTTAGGAACGAAATCTTTCTAACGAACAAACCCAGGCATTGCCAGATTTCGAATGCGCACGGAAATTGGTGACAGGTGGTGCGCATTCGTTAGGGAATATTTTCCAATTCTAAAATCAGTAAATCGAATCATTGTGGCCCGAGTAAAACATTGGTTAGGCTAGTTGCAGACGCTGGGTTCCCACGGCTGCGCTCTCCTTTTTAATTCATCAGAGGTAAATTTCTTCAGTAATTAGATAATCAAACAAGTCAAACAAGGGGTGGGCTACCTAAGAGCCAAATTAAACTAGAATTCAACACTTTTGAGTAAGCACCGTCCGTCCGTCTCTGTGGTTCGACTCGGTACTTCCGGAATTATTGTGCTACACTGGTCGAGAGTCCTACGCTTGGGACGCGTTTTTAGTTTAATTTTATTAACACCATGGTCGGTCAAGCACCATGGAAGAGTGTGAATGGAAGCCGCCTCTGGATTAAGGTCAGACTACTATAAAAAAAAAATCTTATGAATTAATTGATTGAGCCAAGAAAGAGATAAGTTGATATGTGCTTAAACTAGTCCACGCACCTCTCACCATCTAAAAAAGAATCCCCTAGAAAATAAATTATAATGCAAAGATATAACATATGCATTGCTTCTCGTAAAAAAAATGAATCAAATGATACAGAAGTTACTACAATCAATGAGAGATGTACTTTTCGGAGCAACAAGAGCACTGATAAGCCCACTTAAAAAAACAACGGTTCTGATTCTTTAGTCTTAAATCCAATGGTGAGTAGTATGGTAGAACAAGTTGGGAGTCCGATGCTCCCAAACCAGCATCATACCCGGTCCCCAATGGGTTAGGGTCTGTCTTCTCCGTCTCTCTCATCTCGCTCTCTCTACTCTCTCTCAATGGTTACGGTCTGTATCTTCTTCGTCGTTACCACTTATTCCACTGTAGTCGACGGACTCGAAACCCATTATCTCTACTTATTTCGTTTCTTGAGCCCCTGAATACTCTGATTCTTGTGTTTAGAATCATATCATATCTCCAAAAATATAGGATACATTTCTCAAATTGTTTTCACCGGGACATTGTCTTTAATATGTTGCATTGTTTGTTTGTCCTATGTATGCTTCTGTTTTGTTTTTCGTTGTTGCTTTTCGCTAATACGCCCTGCTTTTCGTGTTTTTTGTTTTCTTGTTGTATATAGCTAATCTGATGATGGAATACACATCAATGTTTCCGTAAACCAACTCCTTTTCTACAGCCAGACATTATTTTCAAGTCTTGTAAACATTTCCCAATCGGGATCCCCCAACCCATCCTTACTTCGAGATCTACGTAACCTATAGTGTGAACTGGGAACAAATTAGCCCCGTTCTGCTAAGGAAAATAAATACTTATTTCTTGAATTAAGTTGATATATTGTGAGAGAATGACATGTCTCGTAAAACAGTGAAGAAGTACTTAAAAAATAAGAAACCTTAGCGGAACAGGCTTCTAGTGCAACAGTCTTTAGAAAAATGCCTTCAGCAAGGGAGCAGTTCTGGAATGTGCACATGAATAGTTCTTTGATACTTGTAATAACTCAGCTTTTGTGGTTCATCAAGCATAGGAGAACCGAGAACCCCAAACTAGGTTGTAGAGTGATCACATTTAAGTCTTACATTTTGAGTACCATCATATGCGTCACTAATATTACATCGGTCCACTTTCAAAGTTCCACCAAATATGTGGTCACTTTAGAGTTAGTGTTGGTAATTCCTCGACAATGGGTTTAATTGGTGTCCTATGAACTTTCTTTGTGATGGTGTGTATCCTAACCACATGTTGATGGTGGATGAGTTGTGTCTCCTTTCTATTGTCAACATGGGTATGCTATTTAGACTTGAGAGGGTGATCTCTTTTGTTATTTTTCACTACGGGGGTATTGGAGAATTCGTGAAGCCTGAAATGTAATTTTGTGGAATGAAATCTTAAATTCGCGATTTTCTAGTGAAGTCCTGTAAATCCCCTAATCCACTGTTTGAGAGCTAGATCGACACCCTTGAGTGGCGGATTTGGTTGCTTAGCTTGTAATTGTACCAATTTTAAGAAGAATTCATTTAAACTGGCAAATCAGACAATGTGAATGACCTGCTTAATTTAGAATTGAATTGAGATCCCTCCAGATTGCTTGTTGTATAAATTCCTTCAACATGGCGAGTATCTGATGACTGCTAGTAACCTTTGTCTTGCTCTGTCGATTACTTTGGATTCTGATGTCTTGGTTTCTACTTAGTGGACGGAGGCATCAAGTTTGTTGGAAGCTGAAGGCAGCATACGGGCAACTTGACTTTTGTTTACAGGTACATATGTATTGGTAATTTGTCCTCCAAAAATACCTTATCTGTTGGTTAGGATAACTTGAAATGAATTTTATTTGTAATTCAGACTCTGTGAAAACTTCAGTTATTTAGTGATCAAAACAAGTATTTGTGAGGTCAAAATTATGCTCGTGTATCTGCCATCGTATGCAGATCATATAATTGAGAAGAGGAATTCTGTACCAATTAAAGGGTGTTGAAACTTGAATTTTTTACCTATTGGAGTGGTAGGTTGCAATGGTTTGTAAAGAAAGTGTCCCTGCAATCTCTCCTTAATAGTTGTGTCTATCAACCATTTCCCCTACATCAGATGTTTTCCGCTAAGGAATGACATGTTTTTTTACCTTTCACTTTTCTGACTGTGACAGGCAAGCCATTTGAAGTCATTGAAAGTATGTCTTAAAAATAGGAATGTACTCTAGTGGGGGTACTGTACTAGAATCTCAGCCATATTCTTATGTGCATTGGACTGATTACAGTACACATCCTGAATGATTTGCTCACATAACACCACGATGGCCTCTTGTCCTGAAAATTTGATACTTGAGGATGAGATTGATCTGACGAGATGCTAGTGCATTGATTTGTTCTTATATCTTTGTATATGTTTCATGTTTAAAGATTTCATATGCAGATATTTAAGCGATATACAGAGTTTTGTGTTCATTCCATGCGTTGTAGGAGTAATACTTAAGAAATATCTAACTGCAATGTGGTGTTTGATTTTTCAATTAACTAAGGGAATTTGCTTGGACTACTACTGTGTCTTTTGGTTCCAATCATTTTCTTAGAGCTGCTTTTCATCGTATCTCTCTTCTGTTGATTTATCCATTTTATCTGGAGCCGGTTTTAATACCAACCATCTTTATTTGAAACGTGCCATTACAAGGAATTTGCATGTCATGACCTGATGCTAAATCACTGCCATTGGAGCATGCTTTAGCTTTTGCCAAGCTGCAGCTGAAGTTGGTGCTTCTGTTCAAAATTTTGTTGGTTGCATTAAGGTAATGCCCTTCTTCTACAGTGTACAGTTCAATGTGTGGATAGTATTCACTCTAGTGAAATTGACAGGTTGCGTCAATCTTTTCAGGATTGAGCACGAAACCGTTTTGGTGATAGAAGCTGCTCTTACAAAAGGAGAAGATCCTGGTTGTCTTTGGTTAGTTCTACACCTTACTGCTGTTTTGAATTCATGGCTCCAGTATCATTGGTTAAGGTTATTGCTTGCCTGTAGGGTGGCTGTACATTTACTGCTGCTGTTGTTACATCTTTCACTGGTCCTTCACAATGTAATTTTTTCGCACTTCATTAAAGTTGCACAATATATAACCTTCTTTCATTGAGTTTTGCGTATACACTTTGCTCACAAATGTTGGTGATTTATTTGGAGGCTATACTGCGGAATTCCCCTAACCCACCCGTCCACACACACAGACAAATGAGGAGCATTATGTTTATTTCTTCTTGAGCAGTCCAAACTATTATACCAAGCCAGTTGAAAATGAAACCAGAAGGATGGGTCTTCCTGATAGTGTCAGTCAGTCCAGTTTTTCAAAATGGAAAACTGAAAAGTTCGGTTCCAATATGTTCCTAAACCCCAGGCGTAACCTGACTGTCATTGCTATCCTTACTGTTTGATCTGAATTCAATGACCACTGCTCTATGTAATCTCTCTGTATAGGTTAATTATGTTTGCCTATTTTTGGGTATATGGTCTTCGCTATTAGAAAGAGAAGTTTTGGTTAGGAATCAATTTGCTTTGCGCAGATCATGGAAGTTACTTTTGAAGAAGAATTTCCCCCAATGTTGATGTCCGTCTCTCTCTCCACAGCTTTGGAAACAATTGTACCAGAAATTAAAACATCTGTGGTTGTTATTGACACAAAACTCGAACTCAAAGAAGGGACGAAAAATGGGATGGGAGGTATACCTTAGAAGAAAAGGACGCGGAGAAATTATACGTGGTGGAGGGGTCATAATGAATAGTAGGGGTTTCATTCTGACATGTGCTCAGTTGACACCTCCTAATTTCAAGAGATTCAGTTTCATCGGGTGAATGATGAGTCATTTTCAGAATGTGTTGGTAGCAGGACAAGCGGATTTAGATTTGACAATTGTGCGGCCTAAAGGATGAAGGCATTGAAGGGGTTGTATCTGATTTCGGTAAGTTTGGTTTTGGAAAATTCATCGACGTACGGATGGAAGTATTTTCAATAGCTCACCCAAGAGAGAGTTATGTTATCCATTGGTCATCGAACAGGTCACCTTACAACTCCTAATGACTATTCTTGGGATAAGACTCCTATTTCGAGGTTAGTTGGATTTGTGGTTGATGACCGACTTCATGATGAACTCAGACACCTTGCCAAAGATTTGCAGCTCATTCAAATCAACAACTTTCTTGGTACCTTGGAGAGAAGGACATCATTTGGTGCACCTATCTTTGATTCCCATTGTAGGGTTATAGGACTCAATACCTTCGTTTTATAGGGGATGGATTTCACAATCATATGTCTGTTTTGAAGAAATTTTGGAAAGAAAATGTTTCGGAGCCTCAAGAAAGTGTTTCAGAGTATATTTCAAAGCCTCAAGAAAATGTTTCAAAGTGGTTGATGGATATAGAGTTGCTCGTAGGGGTTGGATCAGAATATATATTTTGTTTCTTGTTTTCAAAAGTCTGGATATTCTTACGATTTAGGTATTATTTGTAGTTAAGGTACTGGTACATGACTTTTATACTTGCGGTCAGTAAAGAGATTGTAATTCAAGCTTGTCACACATGCGATCGACAAATATCAAAAATTGTCATGTACTAGCACCTTAACTGTGAAATAATACCTACATCGTAAGTACATCCAGACTTTTGAAAACAAGAAACAAAATATATTCTAATCCAACTCTCACCGGCGACTCTATATCGACCCATCAACCACTGTTTGCCTCCAAGTTTCCTCTTTGCTTTTCTACCTTGGTTCGTTTCCTTTTCTTTCTTTTTGGAGGCTGAGGCTTTGAAATATTTTCTTATGGCTCTGAAACACTTTCTTGAGGCTTCGAAACATTTTCTTTCCAAAATTTCTCCAGAATGGACATATGAATTGCGAAATTTATCTCCTCCAAAACAGGTATTGAGTCTAACCCTACCATAGGAATCAAAGACAGGTGCACCAAATGATGTCCTTTTCTCCAAGGTATCATGAAAGTTGATTTGAATGAGCTGCAAATCCTTGGCATTGTGTTTGAGTTCATCATGAAGTCGGTCATCAACCACAAATCCAACTAACCTCGAACTATGAGTCTTATCTCGAGAGTAGTCATTAGGAGTTGTACCATCATATAAGCATGGGAAGGCAACCTGTCCGATAACCAATGGATAACATAAGTCTCTTGGGTGAGCTATTGAAATTACTTCATCCGTACGTCGATGGATTTTCCAAAACCAAACTTATCGAAATCAGATACAACCCCTTCATCCTTTAGGCCGCACAATTGTCAAATCTAAATCCGCTTGTCTTGCTACCAACACATTCTGAAAACGACTCATCATTCACCCGACGAAATTGAATCTTCTTGAAATTAGGAGGTGTCAACTGAGCACACGTCAGAATGAAACCCCTACTATTCATTATGACCCCTCCACCACGTATAAATTTCTCCCCGTCCTTTTCTTCTAAGGTATACCTCCCATCCCATTTTTCGTCCCTTCTTCGAGTTTTGTGTCAATAATAACCACCAGATGTTTTAATTTCTGGTACAATTGTTTCCAAAGCTGTGGAGAGAGACGGACATCAACGTTGGGTGAGCCATTGGGCATGTGGCTTTTCCATGCACCCATAGTATCACAGATGGTCTCGTCTCGTCTCTCCTATGCTTAAAGACTCCTGGTGGGAGAGTTTATGGAGATATGATTGGTACTCGTGTAGATGACATCTCTTACAGAGGTAAGAATTTGCAACTAA
The DNA here is from genome assembly GCA_019656295.1 of Rhododendron mucronatum var. ripense. Lineage (NCBI taxonomy): Eukaryota > Viridiplantae > Streptophyta > Magnoliopsida > Ericales > Ericaceae > Rhododendron > Rhododendron mucronatum. The sequence goes on from BPLT01000026.1 coordinate 1,746,754, forward strand.
TTCAGATTAGCAATTTTCATCTTGTTGGGGGCTCATCCGGTGGGCCTATGTTCGACCGAGATATGATTGTTCCAAAACCTCGACCTCCAAAAAAAAAGGAAAAGATGGAACATGATTTTCCCTCGAAGTGTGCGTCTCATCCTGAAAGGAAAGAAAGGTTGATGTGCTAGCACGGTGATGGAGGTGAAGGAGACGTGGCTCGAGTCGCGAGCAGGGTGGAGAAGATGCCAATTCAAGGTTGTAATTATCGGCTAAATTTGTAAATTATAGCGACATGCGACAAGGAGGTAGGGCAGTTTACGCCTAGTTTTGAAATTTGATTCGAGGCAACTGGCAATTGGTTGTGTATAAGATGCTCCTTAGATTTCGTTGAAAGAGTGATTTGTTGGTTTATCCTTATTTGCATTTTGTTAGGATGGTCGTTCTCATTATGTATTGTTTTTTTCTTGGCTAAATATCACTGATATGATGGATACATGTAAGAAGCACATCTAATGACATGGTTATTGATATCTGGATATTTTAGTCATTCGGGGTGCTCATAACTATTATGCTTGCAATGGGCAATGGCCCATGATTCACTTACCGAAACAAACAAACAAAAAAAGGCCCGTGATTTAGTCTTGGTGGTGCTTGGCAGGTTATTGGATTTGGGGTTAGGCCTTTGGACAGATCAATTGAAAAAAATAGGGAGTGATTGTTGCTCAATACTGAATTGGGTGGGTATTGGGTTCTTTGTGACAATGCTTTGATAGGGAAAACATTGCTATGCTCTCTCTCTCTCTCTCATAATCTTTTCTATGTCCCTACCCAGGCTACCCTACTGCGTAGAGACCATGGCTTTGTTGAGTTCTTGGCTGGGCATAACTCATTGAGTAGACTAGAGACTGGGTTTAAAATACGGGGAGAGAGAGAGAGAGAGAGAGAGAGAGAGACAGAGAGAGATAGAGAGAAGGCCCAAGGGTATGATTGGTAGACTACTTGATTTTGTCTGTGGAACTGAATGGACCCGCGAAATTATCACCACCCTTGCCAAGCAAAAAAAGAAATCGTCACCACCCTCAAAACATTGCTAGGCTAAATTTGGGAGGTCTTTGTAACTTGATGAAGCCACTCAAAACATTGCTAGGCTAAATTTGGAAGAAAAAAAAATGCACTGAGGTAGATACTTTGACGGTTATTCCAAATTAAGTCTTTCAAGATCAAAGTCAATTGAATTTTGCATGAAATCAAAGTTGAGGTTCCATGAAAGCCCCAAAGCATGCACTAAATGAAATTCCTTTGCGGCTTTGCCCATTACTCCAATGGGTGTCACCTTAATCCTCCTTTAAAACCTTACAGTCAAATTTGGAAAGAGAAAGAGAAAAGGATTGAGGCTAATGTAAAAGGAAGGCCAAGCTTTGATTAATAGCAAGGTGAAAGACAACTATTTGTTCATCCTCACCTATGGTCCATAAAGGAGAGGGAGCATCTACCTCGTCTACTGAAGCTTTATCATTCAATCTACTCTTCCACAAGAACTTGAAATCTCAAATTTTCTCCAATGTTCTAAAAATCGCTAGGCGCTAGTCAGGCAATCGGCCACCTTCGAGCGATTAATCAGACTAATCGGCAATTAATTGGTGCATATTAATAAGTAAGCGGCAATTAATTGTTAGTCGGACCTAATCGGATAAGCTCTGCTAGCGATTAATCGGCCATTAATCGCTGATTAATTCCTTGTTTTAGAACACTAATTTTCTCAAAGATGAGGAATTTGAGGTACAAGATGAGGTCTCATTGAGTTGTGATCCCCTTGGTGTGGTGTTTGTTGATATTGTTCTAACTCGGGAGGAAAAAAAACAAGAGGCTCAAGGATAAATCACGTGAAATGAAGGATGCCCATGCAAAAAAGGAAGCTTAGTCGAGGTTAATTAGTTTGCCTCCAAAGTCCAGGAGGAAGGAACACTCAACTGTTCAAGCAGACAAACCACCTTAGAGTTGAGTTTCATATGATTTTAGGAATTGTCTCAATGACGTGCAACCTTTTCGAACTTTTTTTTTTTGTGTGCTTGCTCTATTGGTGTTATAACTCCGCCTAGTTCGTGCTTAGAGCCTTATCTTTATTTCCTAGCCGGTCCCAAGCCCGGATAAAGGAAAAGGATTGTGCGTTAGGTAGTTAACAGCAAGCACGCAAAACGCCCGTCGGATTTTTATGACATGAATCCAAATATAATAACGCCTTGACAGAGTTCAATGGAGGAAAATGATTCATGTAGCCAACCTCACGTGATTGGGACATTAGGCTCGGTTTGGTTTGGTTTACTCTATAGGTGTTATACCTCTTTTGTAAGAGGAGTGTTTTTGCTAGGTTTACTAGTGTTAGTAGAGGTTGAGTTGCATATCTATATATGAGTGTATTGAACTTCATTGTAAACTCTTTTGGTAATAAAATTCCTTAATTACCAAAAAAAAAATAAAAGAAAAGAAGAGTTGGTTCATAATCAATGTAACTGGTTGGGAATTAATAGCAAGAACATTGAAAATTACATAACGAACAAAAACAACAATGTCAAATGCTGTAAATGAACTGAGCAGCTCACGAGCCTGGCTCAGCTCATTCAGCAGACAAGCTGAACTTGAACTCGAGTTTTCGGCCGTTTAGTAGAAGAGACAAGCTCAAGCTTGAGTTTTTGGCTCGTTCAACAAAAGCTCGGCTCGTCAAGGGAGTCTTGGCTCTATTAAAGAGACTCATTTAGCAAAATGACTAAGCTCAAGCTCAAGTTTTTGGTTCGATTAGTAAACGAGCCGAGCTCAAACTCAACAAAGCTCGGCTCGTTTACGGCCTTGGGCCAAGCTTAAAAGGAACATGTTGACCCCCGTAATGTTAGTACTAAAAACAAATACTCCTAGTCTAGAAGAAAGTGTTGATCGTTAGGACCCATTAGCCACCCCCTCAGCTCTGCCAACACGCGAGAATCTCTTCACACTCCTACGATGTTAGGAATTGTCTCAATTAGGGCTGTCCACATACCCGACCCGACCGATCACCCGAACCGACCCGACCCGAAAATAGACCTAACGGACGGATCTGATTACCCTTTTCGGTCGGGTTCGGGTCCTTTTGGTCGGGTTTTGGAAATTGTCGGTCGGGTGTCGGGTGTAGCATATAATTTTTCGGATGGACCCGACCCGACCGACATATGTATACACAACTAAAAATCCCAACCCGGCTGTCCAGTTCTACACTTCCAGAGTTCTAGTTCCAGATTTCCTCCTCAGTCCTCATGCCGCCTCCTCCCCCAAATCTCTCTCTCTCTCTCTCTCTCTCTCTCTCTCTCTCTCTCTCTCACTCTCCCTCCAGACATCTACTTCTCCTTTCGCCTGAAAGAAACCCAAACGTAGGGCTTGTTTCAACTGAAATGGGTGTTTATCCATCGCCGAGACGAGTGCGTGGACGAACGAAGCTTGGTTCAGATCTAAATTTGGGTCAAGAAAATCAACGTCCATACCTTCGATTGGAGTGAAGATGTTGAAGAAGATGGAGGTGGTCACGGGTAAGCTTGGTTCAGATCTAAATTTGGGTCAAGAAAATCAGATTGTTGATGCAAGAATTTTGGGGCTGCTTTTGTTGTTCGTAATAGTCAACAATTTTTTGGAGATTAGCTTGGATTTGTAATTTAGAGATTTTGCTTAATCTGTTCTTGTTCTGGACTGTTCTTGTTCTTGTTCCGCAAACCCGACCGGACCCGACCGACCCGACGGCAAACCCGATCAAGCGGTTTCTATAACTTCTTCGGTCGGTTTCGGGTGGCTAAAATCCCAACCCGACAAATATTCGGTCGGGTCTAACCCGACCCGAACCCGACCACACCCGACCCGTGGACAGCCCTAGTCTCAATGACGTGCAACCTTTTTAACTCTTTTTTTTTTTTTTTGAGCTTACTCTATAGGTGTTATAACTCCACCTGATTCGTGCTTAGATCCTTATCTTTATTTTCCAGCCGGTCCCAAGCCCGGATAAAGGAGGAGGGTTGTCCGTTAGGTAGCTGACAGTCATCACGTAAAATGTCCGTCAGATCTTTCTGACATGAATCCAAATATGATAATGCTTTGGCAGGGCTCAATAGAGGAAAATGATTCATGTAGCCGACCCCAAGTGATTAGGACATAAGGTTCGGTTTGGTTTGGTTTACTCTATAGGTGTTATACCTCTTTTGTAAGAGGATTGTTTTGTGCTGGGTTTACTAGTGTTAGTAGAGGTTGAGTTGCATATCAAGATATAAGTGTATTTAACTTCATTGTAAACTCTTTTTGGTAATAAAATTCCTTAATTACCAAAAAAAAATAAAAGAAAAGAAGAGTTGGTTCATAATCAATGTAACTGGTTGGGAATTAATAGCAAGAACATTGGGAATTACATAACGAACAAAAACAACAATGCCAAATGCTGTAAATGAACCGAGCAGCTCGCAAGCTTAACTCAGCTCGTTCAGCAAACAAGCTGAACTAGAACTCGAGTGTTCGGCCGTTTAGTAGAAGAGACGAGCTCAAGCTTGAGTTTCGTCTCGTTCAACTAAAGTTCAATTCATTAAGGGAGTCTTAGCTCGATTAAAGAGGCTCATTTAGCAAAATGACTAAGCTTGAGCTCAAGTTTTTAGTTCGTTTGGTAAACGAGTCGAGCTTAAGCTCGACAAAGCTCGGCTCGTTTACCAGCCTTGGGCGAAGCGTAAAAGGAAACATGTTGTCGCTCGTAATGTTAGTACTAAAAACAAATACTCCTAGTCTAGAAGAAAGTGTTGATCGTTAGGACCCATTAAACCACCGCCCGCAGCCCTGCCAACACGCGAGAACCTCTTCGCGAGAGGAAAATCAAAGACAATGACAAATGCCCGATGTGCAAGATAGAGGTGGAATCTATGCTGCATTTGACGAGGTACTGCTCCTATGAATAATAAAATAATAAATGCCCAATGTGTCCGTGTCCATGCATCATAGTATTGCTCTTTTGCAAGAGAGAGTGTGGTGGTGTGTTTTCTCCGATGGAACCTTGAGAGGAGGCGCGGAGGAGCTTTGGTCGCAACCTGCACAAGAAGCAACCACGTTAGTGCCCAAACCCGGGTGATGGAGATCCGGGGCAGGCACTCCGACGGTCTAGTCAGTTCAAGAGAAAAAGATTTATCTCGTGTGTATTAGGTTTTTTCTGCCCCTTACCTCTGTCACGCTTGCTCCTTATATAGGTCGAGGAAATGTGAGGATCAACCCACGTCCGAAGATTACGCGTTGATTACCATGCCCCTCAAATCAAGCAAAAGATCTAGGTTGCCAAAACGGTCTCCACGATTTGCTCCTGTAGTTTAGGGAAGTGATACAACCCCACCTGTCTCCCCTATCCAACACTTCCTTTTTCCTCATCAGGGAATAGGGGTGGTCCGGTGGCTGGGAACTCTGCCGATCAGATCAATTCTGGCTGCGACTGGGCATCGTCATGGGTTCGGCACGCCATCGCCGAGTCCATTTCTTGACCTGTATGCAGTCCATCTTCCGCGGGGTGATCTATCCCACGTCATGCTCGGCGACAACCCGCCGAACAAATCACATGCCGTTCCTCCAATGGATCTATCCCATGTCACGCTCGGCGATAATACGCCGAACAAATCACACGCCGTCCCATCCGTCTAATGGACCAGTTCAGCTGATGGGCATCTCTTGACGCAATAAGCCGAACCCACTGACCGAACCGTATCTCCAGGAAAATCACCGAGCCTCATCCGCCACAATAGCCCATTAACTTCTTCCGTCCTTGGTCAAAGAACGGAGGGAGTTAACCGGCGATCTCCATGCCCCGGATGCCTCGTCGAGGAGTTTGCCGAACTTCACTAGGTCGCCATGGGGAACATGAAAAGACGATTCGAACTCTCAAATAATGATGTCCTGCTGCAGAAGGGATTGATGTGATCATTAGTATCCGTAAATCAAACGGCTAGGGTTGGACTTAAGACGATGAGCAGGGCACGTGGCACAAGATGAAGTTCCCATGAGTACGGATCAATGCAAGTCTCCACGTGGCATAGCAGGAATGCAGGATGTGGCGTCGCTTCAGTTCCAGTGCCAAAACCCCAGGGTTCCCCTTCCTCTCACTTCGCCCATTATATAAGAGGAAGAGGAATGAGAGAAGCCACTTCCTGCTCTCGCCTGTTCTCGCTCCTTCTCGCTCTCGCCTACATAATCGCCCTTGCAACCGGAATCCGCCTTCGTTCCGCCATCGCTCGTCGTTAAAGTTTTCAGGAATCTTCGACACACGAACTCTTCCATTCCGTTCACAACTTATTGCGTTCTAGGGGTTCTATTTTACATTGCAACAACCATCGAAGAAGTAACAGCAGGTTCCTTAGTGGCCTTAGATCATAACCTCTCGCATGAACCCCAAACAACGGCCGTCCTCCCCAACCGATTGACGTGCCCCTTGGGAACCCCCCCCCCCCCCCCCCCCACCCCCCCTTTTTTTTTTTTGTCAAGCTTCTCGTCTCGCGCCGATGTTGGACTTCCGGCGGGGGTTAAATGCGAGAGCAACCGTGCTGGAGTAGGAATTCTTATAACTTTTTGTGTGTCTAGGTCTTCAGCATGGTGGACTCGAGCATCAACTCTCCGAGCGTAGATCCCGAGGCGTATCCAACTCTACTGGAGACGATCCAGAGCCTCGACACGGAATACCGGAGCTTCGACGAACGCTCCAACAACCTCCGCCGACCTACTGGGCTAACTGATATCCCTGGCATCCATGTTCCACTATAGATGGATGAAGTGCTTGCCGGGATGTTAGCTCCGGCCAGGGCGATCCTGACCAAGACCGTACCGAATTTGTCGAACGAACCACAGCAGGAGCCCGAGCCAGCACCTCCACTCCGTCCGGTGGGCCTCCGAGCTCGTCCGAAGCTGGAGGAGAAAACATCCCGCCGAGGGGACGTTGATGCCATCCCCCCATTACCTACCAGGCCCGGTCCAATGCCGTACAGCAAATTCTACGGTGACGGCCTAGGAGGTTTCACCAAAGAATTCCGGGTGAAATACTCAATTCCCAAAGACGTTCTAGTAGAGATAGTATCTGGCGACAGGATCTCCTTCGGTGAAGACTTCATAATACTCCCCCTTTTTGCCATCACCGAGGGTGGGGTAAGATTCCCAATGAGCCCTTTCCTCCGCTACTTCCTATCAGACTACAACCTCGCACCGATCCAGGTTGCGGTGAACACCTGGCGTATCCTATGCTCAGCAATAAAGTTGGCCGAGTCAAACAACATCCCATTCACCCTAGGGGACCTGATGCTGATGTACGTCGTATTAAGGAACCCCAAATACGACAAATCCTACTTCACAACCCGTCAGCACTTCGACCACCTGGTAGACCGCCTCTATGACACAGAGAAATGCGGGAACGTCTTGGTGAAAGTCTCAGGCAACTTCGAATGGGGACCAATCAACCCTCTTCTTGACTACCCCTGCCCAACAAAAACAAGCTCGGTAGTGGAGAGGCCCTATAGGATTCCTCGAAAGAGGGGATTCCCAGGAGCCGGGGATAAACCTGGTACTTAACTCAAAATTAAAACAAATCAATTTTTTGTTTGTTTTGTTTTACATATTGACTTTTCTGTTGCAGATTGCTCAGCACCGAACAAGGGTCTATTCGTTACTGGCAGGTGGACCAACTTGATTGCCCTACTTCGGTGTGCCGACCGGGACGCTCCAACCCTCCTTGATTACGAACCAACATATTCCGGATTCGCTCACTGAAAAAACAAGGAAAATATGGTGAGAAAAACATTCGACCTAGCCACCGCTGCCGGGCCGGCGCTACAAATGCAGCTCTAGGCCCAAGACCTCTCTACCTTTGGACTACCGAAGCGGAAGGAGCAATCGGAAGCCATTCCCACCACTCAGACGTAACAAATGGAGCACCCTCCGGCCACCGTTGCCACCGAAAAGCCCCACTCCGGCCGCCGAAGAAATGTGCGCCCGGCTGCCAGGGGAGATGGTCAAGAAGCTTCAAAGAAGGCCAAGGTTACCGACGGAGTGGAGGTTCTCACCCTGCAAATCCGGATGAACCTTCGGCGCCCTTCGTGCCGGACTTCGAGTGCCCAGACGGGCATTTGATTACCGTTGGTGATAGCCTCGAGGATAGCCCCCTCCTGGCCATGACCCTACTAAAAGGCTTGGCCCTGCCGAAAGACATGAACAATCTGCCGACCGGTAAGGCCAAGAACATGGCCGAACTGTGCCTCCTCCTCGCTAAGGTATGTACGCCCATAAACATTCGAATTGGGCCTTACTTTCCAGATGCTAAACCTCTTTTATTGCAGGCCGGACAGTGTGCCAGCAAGGCTTTCAGCGATATGGATGTTCTCTTAGAGACCAACAGGTCTCTTCGGGGAGATCTGCAGGCGCAAAGAAAAGAGATGGAGCGTTCCGTCGAAGAGATCGAAACGCTGGAGGTGAAGGTTGCCGGAGGCGATACTATTTGGCGAGAGAGAGACCGGTTGCTGCTCCAGATCAAGAATGCCGAGGAAGAAAACGCCCGGCTGAAAGAGGAGAGAGCGCGGATCGAGGAAGACCTCCCAAAAAGGTTGGAGGAGGCCGCCAATGCTGGTTACAATGAGGCTGGAGAATATTACCAGCAGCAGGTACAAAGCCTGGTTATGAAGGCCTTCAAAGAAGGGGAGCTGAAGGGGATGAAGGATACCCATCACTCCTCTTTCCTTCGTGGGTATCAGGTCGGCCTAGATTATGCCGAAATCCCGGAAGCTGACCACCGAAGGGAACCTCCAGTGGTGCCATCTTTGGAGCTTCCGGAGACACTGGTTCCGGAGGAGCAACCAAACGCTACCACTAACGCACAGCCAAAACCCACCGATCTTGCCGATGCATAGATTTTGTCACTTGTTTTGCTTTGTTTTTTGTACTTCATGCCGAGGAAATAGAGCTTCAGCTAGCCATCCTAATCTTGTAATGGTCTTGTAATGAAAACAAAAATTCAGTTTGTTCTATAGTGTGTCGTACTCAGCTAATTGCACTTCATGCATGTCGGTTCTTATATTGCACTCCATGCATCATTTCATGTATTGCACTTCATGCACATGGTTTGAACGTTTTATCCCCAGCTTACTGTACCTACCACCTTCTTCAGCAGTACCGTACAATCGAGTACGGACTGTCGAAGCAAGATACGGCCAAAGCTGGGAAGTGCCCCCCTTCAGGATATAGCATCAGATTAAGATCAGCAATTAATCACGTGACTTAGCGCTTGCTAAATATAAAACAAAAATTCCCGCCAAGGGAAACAATCTCGGAACAAACTGTCGGGCAGTACTCTTTATTTAAACAAGAACGGATACGTTTCATTGAAAGCAGGAAAGAAAAGACGGATTACATAGAAGAAAAGAAAATCCAATTACGCATAAAACTTCCTTAATAACTGTGCATTCCAGTGGTTCGGAATGGCTGTGCCATCCATTTCTGAAAGCTCATAGGAACTATAGCCGACCTTCTTAACTACGCGGAAGGGACCCTCCCACTTGGGCATAAACTTCTTTAGTTCCTTCTTCTGGACCACCTGCCGAAGCACAAGATCATCAATGTTGAACGACCGTGTTCGGACATTCTTATTATAGCTCCTAGCCAGTTGCTGCTGATAGGCCGCATACTTGACGTGAGCGTCGTCTCGGAGCTCGTCAAGGTGATCTGATTCGGCAGCCAACATTGCATCATTTGTCAGGACGTCAAAGGTTTCGGTTCGAGCCGTCGGTCGAGTCACCGCCACAGGAAGCACAGCTTCAACACCGAATGCCATTGAGTAAGGGGTCCGGCCAGTTCCACGCCGTGGTGTGGCACGATAGCCCCATAGCACATCAGGCAGTTCGGCTGCCACTTGCCGCGTTTATTGACGAGTCGTCTCTTCAATCCGTTGGAAATTGCCTTGTTAGCAGCCTCAGCCTGGCTGTTCCCTTGCGGATAGGAGACGGAAGATGTCTTCATCTGAACTCCCCGTTTCTTGTTTAAAGCCTTGATAGCGTCGGCTATGAATTGGGTACCATTATCCGATACAATGGCATAAGGAACCCCGAATCTTGTGAAGAGATGCCCAAACCCGGGTGATGGAGATCCGGGGCAGGCACTCCAACGGTCTAATCAGTTCAAGAGAAAAAGATTTATCTCGTGTGTATTAGGTTTTTTCTGCCCCTTACCTCTGTCACGCTTGCTCCTTATATAGGTCGAGGAAATGTGAGGATCAACCCACGTCCGAAGATTACACGTTGATTACCACGCCCCCTCAAATCAAGCAAAAGATCTGGGTTGCCAAAACGGTCTCCACGATTTGCTCCTGTAGTTTAGGGAAGTGATACAACGCCACCTGTCTCCCCTATCCAACACTTCCTTTTTCCTCATCAGGGAATAGGGGTGGTTCGGTGGCTAGGAACTCTGCCGATCAGATCAATTTTGGCTGCGACTGGGCATCGTCATGGGTTCGGCACGCCATCGCCGAGTCCATTTCTTGACCTGTATACAGTCCATCTTCCGCGGGGTGATCTATCCCACGTCATGCTCGGCGACAACCCGCCGAACGAATCACATGCCGTTCCTCCAATGGATCTATCCCATGTCACGCTTGGCGATAATACGCCGAACAAATCACACGCCGTCCCATCCGTCTAATGAACCAGTCCAGCTGATGGGCATCTCTTGACGCAATAAGCCAAACCCACTGACCGAACCATATCTCCAAGAAAATCACCGAGCCTCATCCGCCACAGAGAACTTCCGAGAACAGTTGTGAATTACACAAAGAGGTGACTTGGGCAGCGCTTGATATGCATAAATATATATCTGGTTTTACAATGTTCATATAAAATCGCGGTCTGAGGAGCTAGCAAAGGTGTTGGTGCCTATGTTGTTAGCGCTTGTGGCATGAGCAACCGAATTGAGCTGCGGCACAAATATGTATGGTACACGTAAAACACCACAGGAATTAGCTACAAGTGCCTCAGAAATTCTGATGTCTCCACTTCGAGTGATTATTAGGTAGTCCAGGAGCATAGTAAATCCCTATCACATAACATGTGCGGCCCACGATGTGGGTCCCACCACATAAAGGGAGGGTGGGAGGGCGGGCCTCTACCAAAGGCAAAAAAGGGAGTATGTTTGAAATTGGAAAGCCAAGCTATATGAAGAAAGCAGTGTTGCCACCAAGGTGGGTGGAGCGAAGTTTGGGAGAGAGAGAGAGAATAGGAATGGTGGAGAAAAGTCTGGGCATACCTTTTGGGATGAACTTGGCTGAAACATAGCAGTCGCATGAACAAACAAATACTGAAATCCATACCGTGATCAAGTTGCTGATCTCCCTCTCCAAGTTGTTGCTTGGGTAGTAGATCTCTCTCTCTCTCTCTCTCTCTCTCTCTCTCTCTCTCTCTCTCTCTCTCAAGAAGATGCAGTTTAGATGCAAGGACCAATGGCAATGACTAAAGTGCGTTACCAAATCATCTACGTTACAATCACCACTACACCACGTTCGTTGCAACCATCACCACTACACTACCAACTTCCACCACCACCACCATTACCATACCAATAACCAGCATCTCTCCACCACCACGATTATAAACACATGACATTCTTAAATAAAATTAGAAAAGAATAATAACAAATAATTTAAGCCAAACAGATTTATCATCATAAATAACCAATACATTTTAGTTTAATTCTTTACTCCCTCCGTCCCTTTTTTATAGTCCGGTATTCCATTTTGGACTGTCCCTTAATAAGTGTCCATTTTGTAAAGTTAGTGGGTAAAAGTTAGTGCATTGTCTATTTTGTCCCTAAAAGTAGATTCTATTTTGAAAAGTTAGTGAGTAAAAGCGTAATGATGATGGGTAAGTAGGGAAAATGGAGGAAAAAATTGATATGAAATGTATAATGATGATGTCTTTTTAATAAGTTGAAATTACGAAACAGGACACTTAAAAATGGACGGAAGGAATAATATTTTTTATCAAATGGCTTTTTCACTTAAAATATTCAGCATTCAGTTTTCAAAATTGTATTTTTTAGCTTTCAACTTCAATTTCAGTTTTATGAAACACGCCATTTGTCAACCACTTTAGTCATTCACATTGGAAGTACATGCTAACGCCAGCTGTGGTAAAAATGACACTGACACACCTTTGCCTTCTCTTTCAACATACTCTCTAACTTGACAGTAATTACTTTTTCGATACTCAAAAAACACACTCGACAATAATTGATTTTTTTTTCTTTTCCTTTTTTACATTCTCATGTTTTAAAACATGAAACTTTTAGTTAGACAATCACTTTTTATTTTTATTCTGTGGATAAATTTAGTCAAGAAATTATTCATCAAACTACAAACATAAAATATCATAAAAATTAAAAGTTTCAATAAAGACATTTTTAACCATTCCAGATAATCTGAGGTGTGGCACCAGATAATGAACACATCTTTGAAAATTGGAGTTGACTTTACCATGTGAGATGAAAATGTGAGTTGACTTTATGTTATCTCTCACATGGCCCGTCAGCAATCAATAAGCCACAATATCTGGGGAGATCTCTCTCTCTCTCTCTCTCTCTCTCTCTCTCTCTCTCCACATTCCATTCCAACTGAAATCGATCTATTGAACCCTGGAACTGAAATTTCCTAACTTAACACCTGCAACAACGTCCTTCACAAACGCTCCCACAAGCGCATACTCCTCCAATCCCCGGACGTCGGCCTTGCACCTCAACATCTGCGGGAAAAACAGCCAAAAGCCAGTCACCATCACGAATCCAACAGTCATCGGTGTTGCGATCACCCGAGGCAACCAAAACCTGCCATTGACCACCTTCTTGATCCCAATCTCAACAACTAGACACGCACCGTGGAGAAGAAAAAACCACGTGATCTCCCACGTTGGCCGCACGCGGCCCATGTAGTAAAACATCAGCTCGTGCATCAGGCCCGAGACCACGAATGTGCTCATCACGGCCGGAAGCGCAGCCCACCTCCGGCCCATGAGTCGCGCCGAGATGAATAGGACGGGATCGTACACGGTAGGGCGCAGGGTACGGGATACGACGAGGTTCCACCTCCTTCCCCAGAAGTCTTGGAGAGAGGTCGAGAGGTACGGCTCGTCGAACGGGGGCTCGGGCTCGAACCCAAATACACCTCGAGCCACAGCTGCCCCCGTGGCTAGCATGATTTCCAACGTGATGTATATATGCAAGCAGTAAATGACCAAAACGATCTTCGGGTGTATGCGATCACTGTACTCATAAATACGTAAAAACAAGGCAAATAGAACAACCTTTAGAGCATAATTCCAAATCGATTTGCTTCCTTTTCCGGTGGTTTTGAGATATGAGTTTTGTCTATTATGCCCATTTTGAGATAAGAGTTTTGCAGGTGGGTTCTTTTCATTTTGATTCTTCGTCAAATTTGACTGGGATTTTGTAGTTGGGTTTTGCTGGATCCTGATTGGGAAACAAGCAATAGCAATGAAATGGGGAAGAGAGAGAGAAGGGTGGGAGAGAGGGCCTTTGTCAAAGGCAAAGAGGAGAAGCTTGAAATTGGAAAGCCAAGCTACGAAGAAAGCGGTGTTGCCGCCAAGGTTGGTGGAGTGAAGTTTGAGAGGAAGGGCAAAAAAGAGAGAGACAATAGGGATGATTGAGAAAAGTCTGGGCATACCTTTGGGAACAAACTTAGCAGAAAAATAGCAGTAGCATAAAGAAACAGCTACAGAAATCCATACCTTGATGAAGTTGCTGATCTCCCTTTCCAAGGTGTAGCTTGGATAGTAGATCTCACCCTCCATCTCTCTCTCTCTCTCTCTCTCTCTCTCTCTCTCTCTCTCCAGATGAGGAAACCAGGTGCAGTTTAGATACAAAATTTGTAGGAAGCACAATTAAACAAGGGCCAATGGCAATGACTAAACGAAGGTGTTTTGACTTTTTGGGGTCAGAAGAAGTATACTACCCCAGGTCTATTCCCAGTTCAACTTCTTTTTCATAGGATTGCACCCGCAACCTTATTGCTCTTAGGGCCTGTTTGGATGCCACGATAGAAGGGTGTATTGTAATATACACCCTTCTAATACGTGGACCCTCTTCTATGGCGTGCTTTGGCAAGTCAAAAACAGGGGGATATCTTAATACCCCCTTCTCCATAACCCCCCCCCCCCCCCCCCCCCCCCCCCCCCCCCCCCCCCCCCCCCCCCCCCCCTAATACGCCCTAAGGGGGGCTTACACATGGCTAGGGTGAGAGCCGGCTATGTGAAATCCCCCCTTATAATACCCCCTCTCTTCCATTCAACTACAAAACAACCTTATCCCCTCATTTTATACCTCATCCAAACCAAATATTATTTAATCCCCCCGTCACATCAATGTGGACTCACCCTTCTTACATAATACCCCTTACTATCTAATCCCCCCTCTTACATAATACCTCCAAACCTAATACCTCATCGAAACGAGCCCTTAAATGCAACCACAACCTTTGGGCCAAGTGCATGACTTGACTTGACTCAGCCTAAATAAGAAAGAATGTTTTTGAGTGCTCCATTGCCTGGAAAATAATGTTTTTGAGTGCTCCATTGCCTGAAAAATATTACAGCCACTATAGCTTTGTTCAGGGCCGGCCCCGGGGTAAGCCCCGCAAGCTCTCAGGCTTGGGCAACCCCTCGGGCTGGGGCATCCAAAAAAAAAAAAATTTCGGATTAGATATAAATATAAACAAGCTCCCCATGCTTGCCATAAGGCATCTGCTGGGCATTGTGGCCAACTCATATAGTCAAAGTTCAAGGCTATCCAGGTTCGATTCCTGGCGCCTCATCCCCTGTTTTCACCTTCTTCTTTTTTTTTTTTCATTTTTATTCTACCTCTTTTTGTTTTCCTTCCAATCCACAATTTGTTTTTTCATTTTTGTTCTATCATTTTTTGTTTTCCTCCCAACCCACAATATTACAAAAAAAAAAAAATCCTAAATTATTTTGTTGGAAATTTTCTGACTTAACAAACACAATAGTGGAGTAATGTAGATATACTCTTACATTTGATTAAAAAAAGTCATAGTTAAAAAAAATTAAGCGAGCTAACATAGTTTGTGTTTGGAAATTGATATTAGCACTCCAAAAACTGATAAACGCACTCTAAAAAATAATGGAAAGTGACTTTGGAATTACACTGATATAGTGGAGTGCCTCCATTAATTTTTGAAGTGTCAATATCAGTTTCCTTTTTGTTTTTACCTTCGAACTATCATTTTGCAGGAGAGATTAACTAGATTGGCTATGATCTCAATTGAAAATGATGCATTATTCCATTAAGAGCATTTAGGGACTTCTTCTTCTTTTTCTTTTTTGTAGGAGTAACTTTTTACACTTTTTAAGACAGGCCATTATTGTCACATATATCAACTAAAAAACACAAAAAGCCGAATAAACAAAACTTAGTGGAATGGACCTAAGTTCATGGATAAGTAAAATATGATGACTTAATTGAGAAATTTGCTTTAAAATTTTTTTAATAGGATCATGCTAATTATAAAGCACAATAATAGGGGTTACATTTGATGTTGATTTTTACGATATTATTCAAGCTAAAGAAACAACATGTAACTTTGATGTTGTTTTTTTTGGTACTTATATATATATATATATATATATATATATATAATTTTTTTTTTTTTTTTGTATGACTTAATAGTAGGTGGGCAACAAAGCCTAAGGCTGGGCTTGGGCAATCCAAATGTCGGGGCCGGCACTGGCTTTGTTCCCTAATGTGTTGCCACAGGCGGTACGGCGAAGCCGTACCTATTACGTTTAGATGACATTTTAAGCAAGGTATAATTCAACTGAGCCACACATCCATGACCTGAAGCATAGGTTGTTTTAATCTAAAGAAGACCGCTCCTATGGATGTTTACTTGGACAGGAACAAAGTAATATCGCAAAAACTGGCCGCAATCGCTCCTACGGACGTTTACTTTGACAGTAACAAAGACATTTCCCCAAAACTGGCCGCAACTGGTTCTCCCATGGAAGAAGAAGATATTGTCTATCATACAGTCCATAGTCCATAAACTAAGGAATAAAGATAGGTCTACAAGACTGCTATACGGGCTGAGCCTAACACTTTTTCTGCACTCTATTCTCTTCTGATTGATGAGGATCTTAACATGCCTCAAAATCACACATCAGTACCTTATAACTTCAGTTTTTGTGGCTGCTTCTCAGTCATTCGATCCTATAGGGTCTACTTCCCCTCAACAACACCAGGCTCTAATACACGGCAAATGCAGCCTAATTGTCTACAAATCCGGCAGTATTAGTCTCATAATTATCCACCATGTCAATCCAGATCCGGTCGTGGTCCTTTTAAGTTCAACAAAGGGGAAAGTTCGCTCAATAAGGGGAAGGAGCAGTTTCATTTCTGACCAAATTTCATTCCAACTGACTCAGGTTGTCAATTATGAGGTCGTAATAATCATACTGCACTGACTCAGGTTGTCAATTATGAGGTCGTAATAATCATACTGCCCACACATTTACTATAGACTGAACTTATCAATCATCCATTCTTCAACGAGAACATTTTCAACATAAGCCCAAGAAAAGCCCACAAACGCGAGGGTCCGTTTTGACATATTTGTATACCAATTAAAGGAACTCTACGCAATTAATCATTAAATCGTTTTGTATACTGTGGCTGGTACAAAAATTCTCTTACTACAATTTTGATTCAAATGACATGGTTTGGGCACAACAGACCTAGTTCAAAATCCCAAACAAAATACAGAATATTCTTAAGGCAGTTCATATAAAAGGATTCATCACCAATACAGCTAAAACCAGTAACAGTAGCACTTTACCAAAATTTCCAATATTGAAGAACTCCTAGGTTTTAAACTTACCCTCCAAGCTGCTAGCTCGGCCATTCCGAAATGTTGACATCTTTTCCATCTGCACTATTACCATTCCCTAAGGCTAAGCATAAGAACATCAGACAGTTTCACGGTAGAGTATCCATCAAAGCAAGTAAATGAAGTCAAAGAGTCTCCAAAGGCAGCAGCACAGCTTCATCAGTATGCAGAAGTTTCATATGGGCCTTCTTTCTTTGCCAGCACTATGATGCAGACATAGATTGAACCTTTCTTTCCCAATAAGGTAATAAACCGGTCAATATCCCTTTTGCTGCTCATATATTTGCATGTATGTTTCAGAGAGGGCAACCATCTGTGGAAGAGTTTCCGAGACATGCAGGTCCTGCATCTCATACCTACAAGCATAATGAATAACAACTGGTGAGTTCAAAGAATAATGCGAATTCAATAATGTTTATCACATGAAATCCTCAAATTTGAAGTTACCATAGCTCTTCTGACTTCCGCTGTACAAATACCCTGTAGGATCCTTCGCCTGGCTTGCCATCATGAACAATATTGGCAATCAAATCATACTTTGAACGCAATTTCTGGTTCTCTTTGGGTGTTGGCAAAGGAATGTAATCTTTCAGCTCTAAATTCTTCACTGGAAAATTAACTGAGAAAAGAACAACTCCAGTAAGAAACACAACTAATGATTAATGAAACATCATACTATACTGTTAGAACTGGTTATTTGACGAATTGGAATAGGCCTCTAGAATTTGGTAAAAAAAAAAAATGAACCTAATATTACAGAGTCAAACTGATTTTATATTCCTACAACTATTTCCGAGTTCTTTAAAGTCATTAGTTTATCAGTCACATACAAAGGTAGCATAAAAAGGTTAAAAGGTCTAAAAATGTGAAGTCAAAGGTCCCAATCTTCCCCATGACCTTGCTTGTCATAACGGACAATAACATCCTGTGAAGATGCTGATCAAACAGGAGAAGTCTCTACATTCACTTGATGACCCATGATGCAACTTAAAGATTTTACTACTTCTGGGATTTCTTACAAGTTATTTCCCTAATTTTGGGTATTAATAAATAAGATTTAATCTACATAACATGATACCCTTACAAGTCATGATGTTCATCATAAAAATTTCAATATAATCACCTAAATGTATGAATTGTCAATTCTTCAAACACTGGACAGATAAATTATATGACAAATCAAGGACCAGCTCCATCAGAAATTTCACAATCATATTTCAAAATATTTCACTCACCAAGAGTAGGATTTTTCTCCACAAAGAAATTGTTCTTTGTAAACCGCCGCATATGGAGAATCAGATACTGTGGCAGTCGGGTAACACGATATCTCATCCTTGCTATACGAGGACGCACAACTTCAGTAATGGACTCACCATCAAACTTCTTCAGTATGTTGAAGAGTGGAACCTACAACCATACAACTCAAAACAATAAGTTCATATAGATAACTGCAGAAAAATGCACCACACAAACATTTGTACTCCTTAAGTCATCTTTCTGTAACAAAGGACATTTCCGGGAAACTAATGGTGACACTAAGAGGCTCAGTCCATCCCAATAGCAAGACAAGGAATTTATACTAGGACTAAATTAAGATTGCTACAATCAGTATAGTAATAGCACGAAATAAATGCGGTACATAACGGAAGCCCGTATTAGACGGAAGAATTACTAATGCTGATAAAATCAAACATAATGCATAGTCATATTGGATACTTTGAGACACAACAGATTATATGGTAAGGTTCATGGAAACAAATAAAGAAACCAAATAACTATTGCATGTATGTTATGCAGGTATGTGTGCCTTCTTTTTTTTTTCCTTCAGCTGGAGGGCATGGCATTGTCTGTCCTAGACGCCAGCAAGCTGCATGGCGTTTGCAAGTAATCACTACAGTGGTGTCCATTTTAAAGACATAATTAACCAATAAACCAGTAACTGAAACTCAAGTTCCTCAAGTGCACAGCTACAGAAAATGAATATTCTGTTTTTCCTGAACGATGTGGGTACAAATGGATAACTGTGAATCTGTGACTGATGTTAATCACCTTAGGGCAGGAACTACTGAGATAAGCTAGTGGTTATTAAAAGATAAGCAAAAATGATATCAAAATCGGAAAACAGACCTGCGGGATTATGTTTTTCTCCATCACATCCTTGAAAAGAGGCGGCGGCGGCAAATCAAGTCCAAGCATTAAGAATGGCATTCTGCTAGTTTCTGTAACAAGACCATTATGCTCAGTTCCACCATCTGCAGCACTGCCATGAATCTCTTTTACAACCTCCAATTCACCCTATTGAGCACAATGCATTTCTCAGGCGCAGCTTAATTGAACACATTTTCCAGAAACAGGTATTCCGATGAAAAAAATATTTGATAAAAGAAGACATTAATAAATGGTAAGGTGGGCCAATACCTGAAAGCACTGGTAAATGATGCTGCTACTTTTCTTTGAATTTCTTAGATCTGCATGCAGGGTATTAAGAAGCCACGACATAAATTCAACTGGGTCAGACTGGGCACCTATCCGAAAACGTTTTTTTGCTCGCTTTCATAACTGCCTGAAGAAACTCGTGCGGGCTCACCTGCAGAGACAGAGAGTTTGATTTCAAAATGGAGTTTCATGGTCAATGGCTGTAAGGAAATGTGATGTCACCAAGATCAAACCTGTCCCTTGAAGTTCCGGGCGTGCCAAATCTTTCTAGTGAGTTCTCCAAAACGATGAACAAGTGGAGATTTGCTGTGTTGATAGTTTTCAGGGATAAGGAAGAAATTCCTCAAGGGAGTAACTCGCATCAAAGATTGAATTGTCACATTCACAAAATCCGTCTCCTTAATGTTATTTAAGCCCACCTGGAAATTGCAAATATCAAGGAAGCACAGTTACAAACAAAAGCCACAATTTGATGGTCAACTAATTTGTAGACAAGTAAGAAAATTCATGTAAATTATGCATCTGAAATAATAAAAATGACAACAAGACAGAGCACGAATTGAGGAATTAAGGAAAACTGAACTAGATACCATTCCAGGAAGATAATCAGAACCATCAAGAGCCCTAGACCATTGCTTGTTTCTATCAAGGTCTTCAACCTGCTTCTTATTAAACCTGTTAAAATTGTACCACAGTTTTTAGAACAATCAAAAGAGGTTGCTGAGAGTAGTTACTTGATTTAGCATTGACTGGATAACTTGTCAAAACAAAAAGATTATACAAATCCCAACATAAAGATGCAGAAAGAAGGAAGAAGCAAAGATGCAAATTCAAAGAAATATTTTGCCATACCTTGGGTTCAAAACGTGTCGAATGTCATCCAAAGATGGGTCATTAATTTCATATCCATCAGGAAGGCAATAAACTTTCTCAGTTCGGAGATTGATATAAACATGGTGCCCGGCTTCAAGGCTATGAGTATATGCATGAGATTTCTGACCTCTTCCTTGGTAATACTTCCCACACACCAAACAAGCATACACATTCAAGTTTGAAAGAGAAACAGAGCAAAATTTCTCGAAATCAAAATCCAAAACCTGCACAAAAATAGACAATTGCAATATAAAGAAACAAAGAATAGATGGCCTCACTAATCTACAATTGATAATTATCCGAATATAGATTCATGTCCATATACCCGCCAATCAAATGTCACCATGTATTGGCATAAATTCTTCAATAACATTTTCCTTTCAAAAAAGTGGCAAAGAATTAGGCTCCATCGAAGAGCAGACAAAACCTAACAGCATTGGAAAACTGATTTTAGTTCTACTAGTGTGAATGGTGGAAGCAGAAAGTGAATGACATCTTGGGTGGTCGCACAAAACCCAGGTGATGAGGAATGATGTTATCCTTTTAAAACATTCTTACTGCACATACTACACTTGTGGTCCACGTCCTCTGCTGAAAAGGATATTTGAGGGCACAATTGCATCATGCAGTTCATAAATCAATACCGTAAGCCTACTTCTCTTGGGAGTTTTTGGGTACTTTCTCTGAATCCATCATACTTCTGAACTCTACTTTGAACCAAAACAAAAACATATTCACTGTGATCTATTTCGATAACCCATGTTAATTCTGAATAGAAACTGATATTGGAAGACTTCCCCAACAATGATCCGCCACAAAACCCAAATAAATGACAAGAAAGAGACAAGAGGAGTAAAACTGAGAAGCAGATAAATATAAGTACCTGGCGATTCACAGTATCGAGATAAGGACAGTCCCTCCTGAGTTCAACTACACGATTTCTCTTCCCTTGACTAAGTCCCTGCTCAGTGTTCCCATCATCATCCTCGTCCTCGTCATCATCTTCACCGCCATCTCTATACCCATTTGGCTCTATCCTTCCATCACCACTTCCAAACCTACCCCCACCTGCTCCTCTCTGCTCATCTTCCTCCTCGTCCTCATCATCGTCGTCGTAAGTAGCAAGTGGAAGAAGAGCATTATCGAATCCAAGCCGAGGCGGTAAGGGAGAGGGAGAAGAAGACTGCTCGTTAAGCAGCTTCTGCCTCTTCGAGTGTTCCTCCCCTTCCACGCCCTCTTCTTCTTCTCTCTTCGTCTTCATCCTCTGCCAATTCATTGCTCAAATATGTAATTCCAAAATTACTACTGCATCTAGCACATAATTTTAGAATACTACCTCATGATTCCAAAAATCAGAACTAGTCAATTCACTGCTCAAATACGTAAT
Source organism: Rhododendron mucronatum var. ripense (assembly GCA_019656295.1). Lineage (NCBI taxonomy): Eukaryota > Viridiplantae > Streptophyta > Magnoliopsida > Ericales > Ericaceae > Rhododendron > Rhododendron mucronatum. The sequence continues at coordinate 1,768,398 of BPLT01000026.1, forward strand.
TCCAACATTACTACTGCATCAAGCACATAATTTTAGAATCCTACCTCATGATTCCGAAAATTAGAACTAGTCAAGCTCGAAAATCACACAATCATAGACAATGCTAAAGAGATACCAAATTACAATACCTAAATGGGAGTGATTTATGTTAACTTCCAATAGAAAAGCGATGCTAGGATTTAGATAACCAAACCAGGTTCGATGAAATAGATATGAAATTTACTGCTCCCAATTTCACCGCTCAAATATGTGACACCATCACCTATTGCATCTAGCACGTTCAGAGTCCTACCCCGTGATTTTGAAAATGAAAACTAGACAATCTCAAGAGCAGAACAGTTATAGACGATGCTAAAACAGAAACGAATACAGAAATTGGTGTGATTTATATTGACTTCCAATGGAAAAGCGATTCTAGGGTTTCGAAAACTAAACAAAGTTCAAGAAATACATACGAAATTAACTGCTCCCAATTTCCCTATTCAAATAAGTAACTCTGTCATCTACTACTGAAACTGGCACTATAATTTCGGCAGTGTTCTAAATGGGGCGCTCGGCGGCTCGTTCGACGGATTTGGAGATTTGGCAGAGCTTGGCGGCTGACTTGGCGGAACTTGGCGGCTAGGTAGCTAAGAGAGATTTGGCGGAGCTAGGCGGCCATCTTGGTGGAGCTTAATTGCCTTAAATATATTAAAAATATATATTTTGAAAAAAACGCCGAATTGCTCGGCGGCACCTAGGTGGCCTACGCGCTTACCGGCGGGTCGCCGCCCGAATAGCGCCGAGCGCCATTTAGAACACTGAATCTCGGCGTACTAACTCATGATTTGGAAAAGGAAAACTAGTCAATCTCAAAAACAGAACAATTGTGTACTATGCTAAAGCTAAAGGGATACCAATGCATACATTGGAGTGATTTATAGTAGCTTCCAATGGAAAAGCGATTCTAGGGTTTTGAAAACCGAACCAAGTTCAAGAAATACATACGAAATCGGAAATTCACTGCTTCCAATTTCCCTGCTCAAATAAGTGACTCTGTCATCTACTACTGCATCTAGCACTACAATTTCGGTGTCCTACTTCATGATTTGGAAAAGGAAAACTAGTCAATCTCGAAAACAGAACAATTATGTACTATGCTAAAGGGGTACCAATGCAGAAATCGGAGTGATATTAACTTCCAATAGAAAAGTGATCCTAGGGTTTCGAAAACCAAACCAAGTTCAACGAAATACGTGCCAAATTCACTGCTCCACCACTCAAATATGTAATTCCGTCATCTACTACTGCATCTAGGGCAACAATTTCAGGCGTCCTACCTCAACTAGACAATCCCGAACACAGAACACTTGTACGAAATGCAAAAGGGATTTCAATCCACAAATACACTAATAGGACTTATTTATATTAGCTGCCAAGAGAAAAGCCATCTAGGGTTTCGCAAAACCCCAGCAAATTCATCGAAATGCAGATGAATGGATAGATATAGGCGTATATAAATGCTTGAATGAATGGACGAACCTGTGACTCCTAACAATCGCAAACAGAGAACCCCGTTTCCCCTTTTTCCTCCATTGACGCTCAAAATTTTGCAGAGAAGAGAGAGAGGGTTTCTCATATTTTCGAATTAGGGGTTTCTCAAAATTTTCGAATTAGGTCTTTTTGTTTTTTTTTTTTTTGCAGCACAACAGTTTAGGATTTCTCAACTTGAAACCCTCTGATTGATGGGGATGAGAAGTAAATAGTGGGGGGTACTCTATCTACCTGAAACAAGGAGAGAGAGAAGAGTACCCGTTGTTCAATCGAAGTGGCGTCCGAGGATACGGAAGGAGAGACACTCAACGGTCGTCTGGCGGAGGAAGAAGAAGAACCAGAGTCTGATATGGCTTCGAGAGCTGCTGCTGTTCCAAAGAACTAGAGTCAAATAATAGGGGGGTTCTTAGCGTCAATGGAGAAACCCTCTCTCTTCTCTGGAAAATCTGAGAAACCCCCTCTCTTCTGGGGATTCTTGGTTCGCGATTGTGGAGAAGGACTGAACTGAACGAGAAGGGAAGAGCGACTGGGGTTTTTTTTTGTTTTTTTGAGCAAAACGACGTCGTTTTGGGTATGACGTCAGCGGTTGTGTGTTTTGTGGGGGTTGTGTGTGTCCGTACATTGTGTGGGTAGCATTTTCCTTAAACAAACCAAACAACTCAAGTTCAGTTCGGGTTTGATTCGACTTTTGGCTTGTTCAAACTCGTTTAAAAAAATAAGTCAAACTCAATCACATTATTTTGTTTGTTTGTGAATTCAAGCCAAATTTTTTGCATATGAGTGTTTAGCTCGATAAGCTTGTGAAAAAAAAAGATCACTTTGTAAATATTACAAAAATAGGGGTAGATTAATAAATATCCCACAATATGAGATGATCGGTCTTTCATTATATATTTTCACAAGTTTTACATTACTATGGCATCCGAATAGGAAATCTGTTATGCGAGATATGAAAATTTAAAGGTTGAGGGTTTTAATTTAACGAATATCTCTCTCTAAAAACTAAATTTATGTTTATGAGTTCTTTTGGCCTAGATTAATGATGCTAATTCTTCTTTATGCCTTTAAATTTGTCCACTTCATTTTAAAATTTTAATACTTCAGCTTAAATTTAAGCTTGAAAGCTCGAGATTGGCTTGCATATTTTACAGGTCAAGCCAAGCTTATTACGAACATAAAATTATCCCATATTGGCTATCACATAATAAGTTATAGATTACCCCTCACGTTTGAGAAATTACAAATTATCCCTCATCGCATAATAAATTACCCCTGTTGTGATGTAGGGGCTAGAAAATTTGAATATCATTAAATTTTAATTACAATGAACAACATTGTCCTATTGTTAGTTGTGAAAGTCTGCACAACTGTAAAAATAGATTTTGTCAAATTTTCCATTAGTTACATCACAACAAGGGAGTGGTTTGTAATTCGATAGGGGTATTTTTTAATTTAGCAAACATGAGAGAGCAATCTGTCATTTTCAGAACCCTTGAGGATGATTTTGGTAATTTACCCTTATTTTTATGAGATGTAAATAAATCGTAGCATGAGAATGAGGGTACATATAATCATAAAATAAAATTTGGGCACGGCTATTCGCAACCCTTTATTTTCTCTCATAGTCCATTAAAAATTTCCAATTATACTCGACAGTTAGTTACCGAAATTGAAATACATTTTCAGCACCCAATTACAGAAATATAATATTTTTTTCAAGAGTTATTTACCGAAAATGCATGTTCGGCAGTTGTTTACCGAAAGTTGAACATATTTTCGACATGTAGTTGCCGAAATATAATCTTATTTTCAACAACTATTTACCGAAATGTTATTTATGATTTTCAACAACCAATTACCGAAATATAATGGGCTATGGGAGAAAATAAAAGGCTGCGAATAGCCATGCCCTAAAATTTTGTATACTAAAATATGCTAGTCTATGTCAATTACACAATCTTTGTGACTCGGTTTTTTCCCCTTTCAACCTTAGTATACAAGTGTGAGATAGCAAAAATAAAATCATTTTTCGAAGAGATAAAATAGTCTTCAAATCGAAAGTATGGACATTCTACAGACTATATACCAGGTGGCGGGCCGGGTAATAACAACAAAATACCCAATAATGAATCAATATTTTATATCTTTGTTTTCTTTGCTTCTATTTTTTTTACTTTTGTTTTTTTATCAAAACCCTCTAAAGAGAAAAAGTTAGTTAATTTATATTATTTTTCCCCACTCCGTCTCGATAAGAAACAAGGTGGGGACGGGATACGGTAAATCTCACTGCAATCCATCCCATTGCCATCCCGCCATCCCTGAACAAATTACTCAAGCTTATGTCTTGACCTTAAGATTGCAGGAACATTTTTATTAAAACAAAATCTGTACTCCTCTATTTAACTAACATAGCATTCTCTATTTTATTGCGTGCGTCATGTTGGGCTATAAATAGCTCGATCGATACTCTCTCTCTCTCTCTCTAAACTTTCAGCAGCCAAGGTTTCGGTGGGGGGGAGGGGCTGCCGCCCCCCTCCTCTCCCTCCTTCCTCCACCCTTTTTCCCCCTAATCTCCTCCCTCCTTTCTCTCCTTTCTATTGTTTCCTCTTCTCCGATTTTAGTTTTTCCAGTTGTCTTTTTTCCAGTTGTCGAGTCCGGCGGGGACTCCGGCCATGGCGGGTGGGTCTTTCGTTCCGTCCTCGCGGGGGGAGCTCAGATCTGGTAGCAAGTGGTCGATGGAAGGGTTCAATAAGGTGAGGTTTGTGGAGTTAGGCTTTTGTTTTTCGGCGGTTCTCCGCCTCTTCTCCCGGCTGGTTTCCCAGTCCGGTTCTGTGCCGTTTCGGGAATCTCCCGGATCTAGTGAGGTTGTAGTGGTGGGTAAATAAGATGGTGGGTGAATAATTTTGGTTAGGGTCTCGGAAGTCTGGCCGGAGTAGAGGGTTTCGGTGGTAAGGCGGCAATCGTGGACGGGTCCAGTTTCTCCCAGTAGCGGCAGTGGTGGTTGGTGGTGGCTGTATTAGGGTTTTCCGAGATCTGTTTCGGTTTGTTTGGTCGGCTGCTTCTCTCTGTTTTGGTTGGTGGTAAACAACAGGTCCAGTGAGAGGGAGTATTTGTTCTTTGGCTGCCGTGGACGTGTTGGGCCTGCCGGAGTTCATCGGCGTTGCCTCGGCCTTCGCGCCCGGAGCCTTGCGTGTCAGCGAAGGTTTGCCTCGGATCCCCCTGAGGACTCCACAGCTCTGGATTGGGTCCCCGGTCCAGTCCGGCCGACGGCCTTTGAGGCTTGTCCTTGGGAGCAAATATTTGTTTTCGCTTGTAATCTGTTGTTAGTGTGATTACATTTGTGTTTAGTGTTTAATGGTTTGTGCTGGGATCCCATTTTGGTAGCTCTCTGCCTTGTCCCGGACGGGATTTCTAGGCCGACACTTGTGTCAAGTGCTTTTGCAGGGTGTCCTTGAGTCTGTAGCCTTTGTGCTTAATGCAGTACTCGTGTCTCGGATTAGGTAGTTTGGTGCAATCCTGTTATTACAATGTAATCTTTTGCCTTCGGGTATGATTTAATGAATTGCCTGATTTCAAAAAACAAAAAATGTTGGGCTGTAAATGAATCGAGCAGCTCGCAAGCTTAACTCGGTTTGGCTCGGCTCATTTACCGAGCTTAAACTCGAGTTTTTGGCTCGTTTACGAAATGAGCCGAGTGGAGCTCAGTTCGTTCGATACAAATTCAGCTCGTTAAGGGGGCTCAACTCAATTAAAGAGGCTCGTTTAGTAAATGACTAAGCTCGGCTCGTTAAGGCTTGAGCCGAGCTCAAGTTATTGGCTTGTTTAGTAAACGAGCCAAGCTTGAGCTCGCCGAAGCTCGGCTCGGCTTGGCTCGTTTACACCCCTACATACATGTTAAATCGATTTCCGTTACAAATAAAAAAATATGTATTATAGTTATTATATTCAAGCGTCATTACAAATAAATAAGGATAGTGATAATTAATGCCAAAACTATTTTTGTTGATGCCAAAACTCGATCCAATGCATAAAAAATTTGTACACTACACATAATACAAGTCTTTTATGCACTAAAATTTTGACACCAACAAAAACAAAAGACCTAACTGTAAATACCTAGCCACATAAATACATACATTTACACGGACGTACATACAATATCTATCAATATTCTATAAGAATGTAGTTGAAGCCAAAAGTTCCCAACCCTCAATCCTAAATTCATAGAATTTAGAGTTTTTTTTTAAAAAAATAAAAAGAGAAAATCATGGGAGTGGGGGGAGGGGAAGAGAGAGAGAAGGAGGGGGACGTGGGAGAGGGAGAGACAAGCTTAGAAAAAATTATTCTATGCCCAGCAGGAATACCATCACGTGGTACTCCAAATTCATTTTACACCACACATATGTCTTTTAGTGTACAGAATGAGACTAATACTAGCGTGCATTGAAAATGAGACAAAAAAAATTAGATTATAAAAAAATAATGTTAATTTTTTATCTCATGCATTGAACGGGCACAATATTTGATTTTTTTGTTACAAATTAGTTTGATTTAATTTTTTTTGAAGTAATTTAATTTGATTTAATATTTCTTGCAATCTGAGTCATCCATTGCTGAGCATGGACGGTCCAGATTGGCCCAACACTCATGTTGTTTCTGAGGGAAAGCATGCACCTCGAGTTTCTTTTCTATCAACTAGTGTCGTTCCCGTTCGATGCAGGGGATAAAATATTTGTGTGGCTTCACTACAAAATATCGAGTTCATACAAAATTTGTCATTTGTCCCGTGCATCGAACGAGAATGACGCTAGTTCTCGACAAGGGTGAGTATGGGGTGAAATAGAAGGACGTATACAAGTATTCTTGAGCAATCCGTAGTAGAGGGATTATGAGTTTTATACAAGAGTTATGTGTCTCTATCTTATACATATCGGCCCAGATGACGTGTTGATGGCACTTGCTATAATTTCTTTGAAAGAGACCAAACACAAATGTCAATAAGCTGTCTTTTATGATTTTGATAAAAAAAAAAAGATTTGTTTCTTGATTTCTCTCGTCAGGACGAGTCAATAAGTCACAAAAAAATTGATACAAAACTAACAGATGCAATTTTTTTAATAAAGATAAAAAAAGCTACTCCCTACTTTTTAATCCAAACTCACCCTTAGAATAATACTATAATTATAGTTGTTGCGCCTGTTTCCTTTTCGGAACGTCCTAAAAAATTATCTATATCTCACAATCTATAATATTTTTTATGATATCAAAAACTTTATTTAAAAAAATAAATTGAGATCTATCAAACAATATCTATATTAAATATATAAAATACTATTATAGATTGTGAGATATATATATAATTTTTGGGGACATCCCAAAAAAGAAACAGGCGAAACAAAGTAGAACTGAGGGAGTATTTTATTATTGCAAATAATGAAAGAAGATTGGGCAAAACGTCAAACATGGCTGTTAATTAGCTTTAGGCGACATGATGAAAACGGCAAACACGGCTCCTATTGAACAATCCATACTGAGGGAAGACAGAGGAGAAGAGAAGAAGGGAGGGGGAAAGGAAGAAGAAGAAGAAGAAGATGGGTCGGGTGGTTTGGGTTTGGCTTGATCCATATTCGATCCGATCCGTTTCAACTTGTTTACTATTTGACCCATATTTGACCTGTGACCCGTTTCAACTCGATCCAACCCACCCATTTGTCACCTCTAATATTAGGCAACTCGGTTCGTGACTAGTTCAATCCTCCTAATAGTCATGTACATTGGATGAGTGTAGACACCCTATTCCGGACTATCCAGATTAGCTTATTTATGGTCTTTTGTTGCCCCAATGATGGTTAAAGGTTGAAAACATTCCGAGGTCGGTCGATGGAAGGTCTTAAGCTTTGAACTTTGGACATTCCCTATTCAAACTCTTTCAAAATCCCTTCAAAAAACCCTTCGAGCCAGATGGCCCCAGCAAAACCCTACTAGCATACACCAGTGTCCTCTTGGCGTGCGCCAGTAAGCTGTCACGTGTCGGTCATCGACCGTTGACTCAGTTTGACTGGCGCACGCAAGTCTAAATATGGCGCACGTTGGTCAAAGCTAGTCAAATCAACACTTTTCTGTCACGCGCTCGAGACTTTTGCGGCTCCCCAAGTACAGGGAACAGTTCCCCTGATGATTATATTCGTCTGAGCCGTCCCCCTCTCTCTCCTACATGCCCCATCACCTAGTCCCATGCATTAAATGCATGGGAGGCTTTCTCCTTAACCCAACCAGCCCTAACCCAACTGATTAAGGCTTTGCTCAGTCCCTCTCTCTTCTATAAATACCCCCTCTTGCATGCATTCATTTGCAAGGGGTTAACCACATTCAAGTCTCCCAACTTCTTTCCCTCCTCTTTTGCTCTCTATCTCTCCTCCTCCATTGAAGGTGAAAGAGAAAGAAGAAAGGTCCATCCCCTTTCACCCCATTGACATTCAGTCACCATTCAACCTTCAAGGCTCAAAACCATCCATCAACCTCCAACCAAAGGTATACCACCTTTGCGTGGCTTTCTGTTTTCAACCTCTGAGGGGAACCAGAAAGGTTCAGGCTACTAATCAATACAAGTCCTGGCCTCAAACTGGAAAAATAAAACAATCGTATGAGACGACACATGGCGCACGCCACTACTTCCAAGCCGTACGCCAATCATGGCTGTACGCGCATTATTGGCATGGGGATCATGGGTCATCTGTTTCCTGCTTATATTTTATTGTTATCACCTTACAGCATGTTAAGAACCAGTTTATAGCTTTCTGTATCCTAGAATGGTTAGCTGTAGCTTTCGATATTCGCTTCTTCTCGCTTTAGAAGGCCTCTGGGTTATTTCTGGTCATGTTCCAGAGCTCAAATGATGTAAAATCAACCACTGGACAAGCGGTATACCTGGCGTACGGTCTCTCCAGAGCGGCGTACGGCAGTTATGCCAAGGACCAGTGGCTGGCCCTTACATCATAGTTTAATCCTGGCCTCTTGTTATCTCCTCACTCTATTTATGGGGTTTCCTGTCCTTTTTCATGTCTTCAAGCCATTTCATTTGTCTGTAATCTATATACATGCTGTTTATAAACTGCGTGGTTTGTCCTGGGTGTGCACTGGTCCATTCCAGAGCCCAGAGGGTCGTAAACAAAGATTGTGAGTGCAAAGGAGTGGTGTACGCCAGTTTGGTGGTGGCGTGCGCAGGTCATGGTGGCATGCAGAGGCCTGGCCAGTGCATGCCAGTGTGTTGCCTGCTCACACGTCTGAAAAACAGCATACCCCATCTCATTGAAACTGCTCAGTGCTTGTTTTCAACCTATACTCATCTATTGATTCAAGCAAATCATCATTCATAAACATTTTGTCACATAACTGTAAGCTGTACAGTTTTAATCCCTATTATCTGCTCTCCCGCTCTAACTGGCCAAAAAATGATCAATGAGAGAAAAATGTAAATATTTTTACGAAATGCTCAAGTAGAGACCGATCTCCGGATTGGGCGAGAGGGGTGCCATAAAACCCTTCCCCTTTCGTAACTTGGCTCCAGAACCTCAAATATCGAAGGTGATGACAGACCGGTCTACGCCTTTTTCAAAATCAAACAAACGTAGCAAGCGTTTTCGAGTTCGGTTCCTTGGGTATTCCACCGCTAAAACCCGAGTGGCGACTCTGAATGGAAGCGTTTCGCCGCGCTTTTCAAAGAGGGCCGCACCTAATTTTAAAATCACAAAATCCGGAATTTTGGGGCGCATGCCCACAATGAGGAAGGCTTATGAGTGCATGGGTTGAATCTCGGGGGCCCACCTCTTTCCTACCCCCCGTCATTTTTGTATGCTCTCAAATATATACTTTTTGTACTTTTGAGGCTTACGCGTTGCATGATCTGCTATGAAGCTTTTTCCGTTGAGCGCTCCAAGAATTAAGAGGGCTGGCACTCCCTAACACAAAGCTTCTTTTAGTACTTTCAAAAAAAAACAGATATACACACCATTTCAAGACAATCTCATAGGTTTCCTCGAAAAAGACCATAAGTCCGGTTTTGAGATTTCCGAGGTTCTAGGCAAGATTTAAAAATAGAGCCTCTCATTTTTTAGTATATTTATTAGTTGTTCAATGTAGAGAACAAGCTAGCTTTGTGATTTAGTGACAAAGCGATTAAGCTAACTTAAAGTTTTGAAGGGTCGTAGATTCAAGACTCCATAGTGGTTTTAGCAACTTTTTTGTTGTACAAATTCCAAAACTAGATCACCAGCTCCATACACGCGCGTCTTACCACTGAGCAAGTAGCCTTCTTGTAAAATTGTTCAAACATATAGTAATATTTATTGTATTTTTCTATTTTGGAGGCCCTATTATTTGGCCCAAAAGGGAAAGCCCTAGGCCGTCGCGTGGTGAGCTTATGCCTAGGGCCGGCCCTGAATGTCATAGGAATCCCAGATTCCATGCCAGTTTCTAAAGAAACAACACCAAAAGAAACAAAAATGGCAGAACAAAATAACTGATCGGAGAACATAGAAGAAAGCCAAAAGGGAAAAGCATTTCCAACTCTTTAACAGAACTAGGAATGAAGAAATAAGCAAGAATGAGATACTCACATTCAATAAACCCCTCAACAAAACTAACCAACAAGCTCATAGTAAACCAAAAGAAAAAACTCGGAATTCAAGTTTATTCGAGGATAAGCCAACAAAAAAAAAAAAAAAACGTCTAGCTGCTGCCATCAACTCTCCACACCATTTACGTTAAGTCGGGCTCGATTGGACACCGATGATCAAGAGAGAAAACCGAGTTGTTTTGTGGGGCAAAGTAACGGTAGCGAATACCAAGTTCAGTTTTACTGCCAGTCCTTTCGGATGTCGAAGGTGTAATTGATCTCCAAGTAGCACTTGTTGTCGTCGTCGACAAACTGTAAACAGAGATGAGAAAAAAAAAAAAAAAAAAAAGAATAAAATCATATGACAACCGAACTCTTCAGTATTGAATGTGCCCCCACCATGTGTCCATTTTAATTGTAGAATTAGGCTTCTCTGCAGTATGTGCTTGGACTGCAGAGAGCAGTTTGTGTAATCTCAGCCATTCAAAAGCATTTTTAATGGTTAGATTATGTTCAAAATAATCTTTCGGCAAAGAGTCTTTATAATATCCGAATCATTGATTGCGAATGGTCGAAATGGGACTAAAGGGGCATTAACTTGTCGTCACAGGACATTTTCAAACTGTCAGAGAGCCAAAACTAGAAAAGGTGACAAAATTGAAAAGCAAACACACAAATAACTTTCGGTTGTTGCATTTTTCGTTTTCCCATAATCATGACAGACAGAGAAATGGTCCCCTGCATTTGTTTCATTACATCACATGCAAAGATGCTTTCTCGATAGAGATTGGAATTCAAGATGCTTCAATTGTGTTAAATGATACGAAAGAACCTATTTTCCAAGGACTCAGTACGAATGTTGGTTGCGGGTACGCGTTTAAGTATCGGGGCCACCGAGTTTTCAACTAAGCATGTCCAATATGGATCCTATATTCCCGGTACTTTGCACATTTTGAAGGATCATGTCACAAAGCCATAAATCAGTAAATCCTATGCTTACATCTGTCTGATAAAGAGCATGGGTTGAATTTACCTTCGTTTTAGCCGTATATGATCCTCTAGCAAAAAAACCAGTCGGGGTGGTCTCTTCGGGCATTTCATGCGTATAAGGCTCTAGCTGCGGGCTAAACGTTCCAACCATTTCCTTCGCGCTATCAACTGAAAGCAAAGATCCATGTAACGGAACTAACCCGGTACTCAAAAGAATCAAAAACGCAAATTTGTTTTGCCAAATCCGAATTTCCAAGAGAGGGAGAGCAAGACGTTTACCTTTCACGCCAGTTTTCCAGACAGTGTTGGTGTATTTGAGGCCTGAGACAATGTTATTGTTGACTTGGAAAGTGAAATTCAGGCTGTAACGGCTACCTTCTTTCAGAGTAAACCACAAGCCTTTGGGATTGCCAGACTCGGGGACCGGAAGAAAGATATCAGGTCTACCGGGGGATTTGATTGCAAGGCTCAAGATCTTAACCTCAGGTTCCAAGGTTTCTACAAATGTAGAAATAAATAATCACAACCCGGGTAGCACACATATTACTAATTGTTCAACAAGATCAAACTTATCGTTTTGTTGGATCAGTCGGTCGAAAACCTCAGCGAGTAAAAATTTTGAGATAAGAAGTGGGAAAAAATATTTAGACAATGCCATTATTTGCAGGATCATTTTGTAACTTTCGTTGAAATTTTTCCTTGCATCGATGTAAATTTCCGAACAACTAACATTGGATTGAAAATGGCTTCAACATTCCACAGCATAACAACAAAAAATAGAAAAATTTGCACTTTCTGCAATGGTAAAATTGAAGTTAGGAGAATACATGAGATTACAGATTATGCAATTTTCCATACTTCACCCTAATAGCTTCATCACATATGACATTCATGAGATGAAATGCAGAATACAAAGCACAGGGACAATTTGGTCAAATATTCCACTAGCCCAACTCAGATTCCAGACCAGTAGAGGATTAGATAGAAAGGGCAGGAATGATTGTCAATGATTTCTATTCCCAATTTGTTTTCCACCCTTTTCTAAGCAACCAAACAGAACTAATCAGAGAAATTAAAAAAGGGAAAGAATAAAAAAAAGGGGGTGGTTACCTCCAATGGCATTAATATCCACACTCCCAAGAAGCTGTTCCTTCCACTTCCTTAAGCTCTCATCGTCCTACATCCCAAAAATTCAACAAATACAATTACAAACCAAAATTGAAAAAAACAAGAAAAAGGAATAAAAGATACTTAAATTAATTCCAAGATTAAGCTCCAAGGCCAAGAGTTGGTCCGGTTGGTTGATGAGTTTGTTGGGTTTGCTGTCCACATATTAGGCAGGTTCAATTCTGACCCACGATCGAGCAGGTTCGATTCTTAGGGTCCGGCCGTAAGAAATTAATTTCTTGTGAATTTTCAAGTCTCGGTGTGAACGGTCTGCTTTTAACCTAACCGGGGAGGGAATTAGATGAGGCGCGTAAGCTGCCCGAACACATCTAACCGTGGAACCAAAAAAGAAAAATCAATTCCAAGATTGGGAAGACAAACCTTATCTTTCTCAAGTTGTTGTTTAATGGTAAATTGAGGACCCAACTCAATCTTCGGTTCAACATCACTCTCGTCCTCATCCTCAGTCACATCACATATTGAACTCTCACTCTGCTTTCTCTCAATTCTCCCTCCTGTTTCCACCACCTCCTCCTCCTCGGCACCCTCTGGCTTTCTACCTTCTTGATTTTCTTTACCCTTTTTGCCCTCCTTGTTTTCGTCAAAACCCATGTCGCTTTTACTCTTGGAACTTGATGATTCAACTCCAATTGCCAAAGACATCAACAAGAACAAGAACAAGAGCCCATTCAACAGCGTTAACAGAGCAATTGGTAGGAAGTGACCGACCCGGAACAAAATGCACGCTAAGGAAGAATCTCGGGAATGAAAAGTACGAACATGTAAAAGGCCAATGGAAAAATGTTGCGATTGGAGGAACAGAGATTTGGTGCAAAGAATCCTCGAGAGGAGTAAAACCCAAATGGGGAATACCCAACGCAGAAGAAACGACACCCAGAAAAGGAGAGAGAGAGAGAGAGATGGGTTGTTTGGGGAGGATCAAGAAGGGGAAGAAAATGTCATGTGGTGATCCGCAATTGGAGAGAGAGAGAGAGGGTCAGTGAATGCACTAGGTTCCACGGGGACCGAAAATCGAGGAGACATCCAAGGCTCCAAAACAAATGAAGCAGCACGGGGTTTGGGCGGACTTGACAGGTTGACCCCTTCTCATTGGATAAAGCTTATAAAATTCAGATTTTCATCTCATAATCACAAGCACTATGGTATAGGAGTAAATAATCACGTCAACAAAAAATGAAAATTAAAAATTGTTAGTAAGTTTTTTTTTTAAGCACTGTAGTTTTTACCAAAGAAAAAGCAGGTGCATACCTTCGATTTGTGAATGTCAATCCTCTGTCTTTATCATCTGTTTTTTCCCCCCACAAAATCAAGAGGCAAACAAAATTTAACCAATTTTAATCTCAAGGGATTGACCTAGTATTTATGATCTGAGACATAAGGGATTACTTCATTGAATTTTTTTGTGAATTTAATTGGATCTCTTTAAAGTGGACGGTATAATTAGTCTAGCTAAGATAAGTTGAGGTTCTTGAAGCTGGTTCAGACACTGAGTAAATTGTAGCAATACAAAATTTCTATGCATATGTATGGTTTACACAATCTTAAGGAGTCAAACGTTGTACAATACAAAATTGTGTCATATATATCGATCGGATATCACGTCAATATATGATTAAATACCTATGTTTTAAAGCATTTCCATTCTTTTATAATAGAATTTATTTAAGGTTTTCATTTTTAAATTTTCAATCGATTCTAAATTATGAGTATTCATATTAGAAAAAACTAATTTTCAACCATCAAAATTTTCAATTTTCAAAAACTCAATTTCAATTTATTGGAAAAACATTTGTTTGTAAAAAGAATTAAAAAGAAGAAGAAGGGATTGCACGTGCTTATAAAATGGTGTATAAATCGATAAATATAGATTCATAATTTTGCAACGTGAATTCATAACATTATTAATTTGGGTAGGAAAATCTTTGGTGAAATTCTACAAAGACTTCGTCATCTATGTATGTTTTTTAATCCGACTCCATAACGTTTAAAATTGTTCATACAGATCATATCATCTATATGAAATGAAAATTTGACAAACTCTATTAACGGAATGAGAGAAATGACGATACTACTCCTTAAAAATTGCTCATGCAAAAAACCACCTCATCTATAAAAATCTACGAAACTGACGTAATACACTTCTCTTTCGTCTTTTTGCCCGATCTCTTTCTCATCTACCCATCACCTCTACATCTAGGTCGAAGAGGGAACTAATAGATTGAACCCCTCTCTCACATCCATTGTTTGTATCATTGTTGTACATAAACACCATCATTCTCCCTTTGTCTCTTTCTCCATTTTTCCTAGCTATCTCACCAAGGCCCTATCTCTCTCTCTCTCTCCATTTTTCCTAGCTATCTCACCAAGGCCCTCTCTCTCTCTCTCTCTCTCTCTCTCTCTCTCTCTCTGAGTACAACCTTTTCCTAAATCTCAAGTATATTATAGGATCGATTGTGTGTATTTTCATTACTTTACTTTCCAAAATTTAAATTAAATTGAAAACATACATCTCTCTCTCTCTCTCTCTCTCTCTCTCTCTCTCTCTGAGTACCACCTTTTCCTAAATCTCAAGTATATTATAGGATCGATTGTGTTTATTTTCATTACTTTACTTTCCAAAACTTAAATTAAATTGAAAGCATACCTAAATAAGAAATTTGACATATTGGTTGCAATGGGTATTCTAGAGATGTCAAATTCTACCATGTCAATTACCACACAAGCCTTTAAAAAGATTTCACATCGCCGCTTTTGACCTCCTTTTGGTTGGAGATGTTCTAATGCTACAAACACACACAATTGTCTTCGTAACTGTCCAATGCAAATGGGCTGTACAAGGTAATTGTGGGGCCCACACACCTCGGACAATTTCATACACATCTGTATATCGATCTATGCCCGGACATCTTTACTGTTTATAGCAATTTTGGAAAATTTTATGCCTTGTTCTCTTTACAATTCAAAAAGAATTTTTCAAAAAATTCTCCCTGAATTCCACATACTTTCGACATTTCTCTCTCTATCTCTTTCTGATTATTACCCCTACTATTTTTGAAAAAACTTCAAACACCAATCCAAACGTAGCATTAAGTTCCCAATTCCAACAAGTGTAACTTTGGGGTGCTTAATCCATAATCAAGTTTAGGGGCCCTCTTCATTTATTTTGGTAAGAGGCAAGGAAAATTCTAGCCTCACCTTTTTTTCTTGGTAGATAATAATAATCAGTGACACCCTTAATCATCAAGCGATCAACTGATAATACAATCATTTTGCAAATTCTAGTTGTTGTCTAGTTCAGTCACCTATCAATCATCCACATAAAGCACATACAATAAGGAATGACCGCCAATCTAAGGGTTCGCTTTCTTTTATGTTTCAGATTCAAAATTTATTAGGTGTCATTTATTCTTACGGATTATTCCACCTGGGAGCATTGTCCCGATTCTAATCAGGGTAATCGGTAATCACTAGTTGACGGTAGAATTGATTTTTCAGAAATTAATTGAGTTGCGTATAAATCGACCCCGAAAACTATGAGTTACCAAAAAAAAAAAACCTATCTTCAGTCTGCTATGACTATCAAAAGCTTGTTGTGTAACGGGAAGGTCAACATATATACGGTGTTTGGGAGCCAACTTTTTGATTTTTCATCTTCAGTTTTTTGGCTTTTTAGCTTTTTTGATTATTGCCAGAATGTATTTTGAGTATGGTAGGAGTGTTTGAGAGATATGTGCAAAATATATTTTGAAACTGTACTAGTGTTTGATAGATGAATGTTGAAAATGAATATGGGTTGATTTTTTTTACCAAGTTGCCATTGGTTTTTATTATTATTTTTTTGATCGGCAAAAATGAATTTTATTAAAAAAGGGGAAAGGGGAAATGGATCCAACAAATAGTTGGATAATACACCTCAGCAAAGTCGAAAACACCTAAAGGTCTTTAGGATCCACAACATAAACAACATTAAGCTCAATCCAAACCCAAATTATCAAATACAGCCCAAGCAACCAAGACCCGGCCCAAGCCTGGACCGGCCCACCCAAACCATCCCACAAAACCCTACCTACCCAGGCAGCCACCGCCGCACAAAACATCGGAGCCCCAACCTCGCCATTAAGCCGAGCCGGCTTCTCCCAGATGTAGAGACCGGCGGCGGAAGCCGGCCTACGACAGTGAAAACCGAAGCAGGCAGGGCCTGAGGGCCAACCATTGCCACCACCATCTACAGCTAACCCAAACAAACCCCTGCAAAACAAATCTTCATCAGCAACAGACACTCCAGAGCAACGGAATGCCAGCCCCACGCCCGATTGAGAGCTCGGAAAGCCGCCGACCGGAATTCGGCACACAAAAGACGACCAAAGCAAACAACCATGGGAGCCGCATCCACCCCACCACCGCTGGACTGGACCACCACCGATCAAAATCGCCATCTTCACCGATCGATTTTTGAAATCGGAAAACCTGCAAAATAAACATTAAGAAAAACACAACTAGCTACACCACACCCACCACACCACCGCCCATGACCAGATTCACCGCCAAATCAGAACCGCTAGCCCCACCTCCACACGACCACAGCCTGCCTCCCAAAAGCCACCAGCAGCCACCACCGTAGCCACCAGCAGCTCCCACCACACCACATCGTCCAGATCTAAAGCCAACTGCGACCACCACGTCGCGGAACCACATCTCCAAACTAGCCACCAAGGAACTGGACGGAGCCTCGGCCCATCGGAGAAGATCTGATCGCCAGCGAGATGAGCCCACCACCAGTAAGAAACCAGAAGCAAGAGAGGGAGGGAGAACCAAGGCCGGAGCAAGGAGAGGACAACCAAGCCGCCACCGCCGTTAAGCAACCCCGGTGATGTCCAACAACAGCCACCGACGGTTGCCCGGCAGTCCGAAACAGGGACAGCAGCAGATCGGAACAGGAGAAAAGATCAACGGGGAGAGAAGGAAAGGGTGCGGAAAAGGGGAAGCCTGGGGGGGAAGAGGAGCCGCCCCCAAGCTGGAAAAAACCCTTATTGAAAAGTTGAATGGAGAGAAAGGAGAGGAAGGTTTTTAGAGAGAGAAAGGTTTGCAGGAAGCTATATGTGATAAAGTTGCACCATTGGTTTTCATTATTGTGTTAAAAATGTGTAAATAGTTATTAATTTCTCCCTTGTATTAAGATTTTCAGGTGGTTCATATCGATTACTAGCATATAAGTATACATTGTTTATATCTCTCCTCCTTATTTGGTTATAGAACTTTATTAGGGCCCTCGTTGAAAGCCCAATAGCCAAAAATTTATTATGATCATTTAGGATAAAATGATTAGAAAAATAAGATCTTCGCACTGGTTCAAACAAATTGAAAATTGGAGCACTTTATTTTTTACATTGTTTATATATTAAAAAACATGATTAAAAAATTCAGAGCTCCAATTTTCTATCCGTTTGAACCAGTGCAAAAAAATTTTTTTGATCATTTTATCCTAAATGATCATAATAAAATTTTTGACTCTAAAACTTTCAATGAGCGCTCTAAAAGAGCCTTATAACCAAAAATTGGAGGGCATAATGAAAAAAAGTCTTTCTGCACCGAAAATGAGAAAAGGACCTTTGGAGCTCATTTTCCGTTTCTGCCTCTTTTGTTAAAATTAGCAAATGAGTTTTGTGAAAATGAGGTATTAGAATTAGGAACCAAACAGCAAAAATGCAATAATGTGAAGTTGAAAATGCAATGCGGAAATTGATTTTAGCACTCTAAAAATTGATGGAGGGGCTCCAAAACGACGTCGTTTTGTGTATCAATACTGTTCAGTTTTGGAGCCCCTCCATCAATTTTTGAAGTTTCAAAATCACAATCCAATACAAAAATGAGCTTGCCAAACACCCCATGTGGGATCCATGGAATAATTTATTTTGGTACGGGTGATACTGCTTCTACATTATAATGGTGGTTTGTTGATTTAGATGCATGACTGGATAATTAACGTATGTGACTTCAATCATTTTGGTACGGGTGATACTGCTTCTAATTTGGTACATAGATTTTACAGTATTTGGGAAGACAACTAGTCTTTTCATCCACATTTTTTAGTCTCTCATTCCATTATAATCGGATTTTAAATTAGTTATATTTGTCAATGGGTAATACTTTTTATATACGATATTGATCTTAATTGTTTGATAACTCTATTTGATTGGGCATAAAATATTTTATAACTGAAAATATTTTCATGTACAGCAAAACACAAATTTTATAATTGTTTTCCGGTGTTTGGTTGAATTTCAATTTTATTCTTTCAAACCAATAGTTCATCTAATTGGCCTACTATAGTATCAAAGTGTGTGCAACTCTCAAGCGTTTCTCTCTCTTCCTAGAGATGCTGAGCGGCTTTTCTTATATTTTGTTTTGTTATCGTGATTGTCATTTTGTTCTTATTCAATATATTTGGAATTATCTACCCTTCAAAAACTTGAGTATTTGTTTGGAGAAAGTCTAGGAGAGACGTGAAGAAAATTTCTGCATTGGCTTGGTGTTATCGTGATTGTCATTTTGTTCTTATTCAATATATTTGGAATGATCTCCCCTCCAAAAACGTACATACATACGTACACATAGTGTACATACGCCCACACGGACTACTACGCAAGGGCACACATACGCATACCTAAGGGATAGGACCTGAACCCACACTGGGTGGCGCCAATCGGGGAAGGCCAATTAAGGGAGACAATGGATTACCAACCCCACAGACCACTCTCAACTTATACAAAATACTGTAAAATAATAATTCACAAATCTCCCCTCAAACTCACCGGTGGTACTAAATCCAAAGACGAATGAGTTTGGAAAGAGTAAGGAAGAAAAACCGCGGCGGTGATGGAGCACAATCAGTCGCTGGTACACGTTAGCTGAGATCGAGCAATGAAAGAAGCATGAAGGCCGGGATGAGAGGGCACGGGCGCTGGTTGAGATCTAGAACGAAATCTGGATAGGTGATCGAGTCAGTTTAAACAATCGTGGTGAGTAATAATCTAGCGGTAGACCTTCCCTATGTGATTACACTTTTTGTTGAAGTCCTTTGAAGTGCTAATTATGAAAACGTTATTGCTTTCTCTTGAGCAAAGCTCACACAAAATCATCAATTTTATTACTATCTTTTATTTGGTGCATATAAACCAATTACATTCAAATTAAGGCATCACTTAAAAAATATTAGTCAAAATTCCTACCTCAGGGATGGCCTAACTGTATTCACTTGGGACTTTGGTATTTGTTCCTTTTTGAAGTCTTAGGCTCCATTTGTTTCGATGTAAAATGTTTTCCATGTAAAATATTTTTTCAGAAAATAAATTTCAAACTTTTATTTTTCAGTGTTTGGTTGGCACTTGAAAAATATTTTCAGAAATCGACAAAATAGTGTAGAAAGAGGGAGGGCTTAAACGGTGGAGAGATCTGAGAATATTAGAATTGAATGTGGGTCAGAACTGACGATCGAGGAAACCGAACAGTGAGAATTATAGTAAAAGGCAACGGGTTCATTTCGGAAAATAACTTCCGAAAGATTTAAGGGTAGGTCATTTTCATCCGATGAATGGAAAATGTTTTACATGTAAAATGTTTTTCTCATCTTTTACACAACCAAACACCGGAAAATAGGTAAATATATTATCGAAAAATATTTTACGCACAAACAAACGGAGCTTTAGATTCAATTTTCATTGGCCAAGGCTCCTGGTCCTGGAGATGGCCTAGACTAAGAAATCAAGTGATTCAATTTATAATTGCTGAAACTCCTTCTTCTCTATTACCTGTTCCTGAATGGGAAGATACTATGGTTTGGTTGCCCCATCCTAGTGGGGATTTTACTGCAAAATCAGCTTGGAATGCTATACGAACCAGATACCTTATTCAATTTTGGAATTCAGTGGTGTGGAGTGGGAATATAGTACACACCGAAGTGGTCCTTTATTCTTTGGCTAGCTGTTTTACAGACACTTAAGACCAAAGACAGATTGAGAAAATAGGGTGTGATTTTGAATGAGTGTGTTGTTCTTTGTGTAGCAGTTAATGTGGAGAATCACTCTCATCTCGTTTTTGAATGTCCATTCTCGCTATTTGTTTGGCAAACATCTGATGAATAAGAACCTGATTCAAGGGGTGCCATGGACCTTGGAAAACATCTTGCAGTGGTTCAGTGTAAATCTCAAGGGGAAAGGTCTGCGTAGCATCTGTCTCAAGGCTTCTTTAGCAGCAGCAGCAGTGTATGGTAATGGCATATGGGGGAGCGTAATAATCGTATGCTTGGAGGAAAAGCCACTGATGCAATTCAACTGTGCACCCGAATTGTAAATGACATTTAGGAGTTTTTCGAGCTATAAGTGATTATGAAGCCTTGTCAAAGCAATCAAGCATTCTGCCAGGACTGGGGGCTACCCGGCAGGATATTGAGGCATTCCTGAGTGATTTGTACTTAGTTTTCATATTGTATAGCTTTGTACAGCCAACTTTTGGTTGGTTTTTTGTTCTGGAGTTTTAATCTCTAACAGTGTATTCTTTTGATTTTGTGCTTAATAAAAGTCTTGCGCCTTATAAAAAAAAATTCCATGGCAATAGCTCTTGCGGTTATATCTCACCTACACACCCAAGCGTGTAGAAAAAGTTGTGCGGGGAGGGCTGTAGAATTTAGTTCGAGGTGTGAGCAGACTGACCGAGAGCACCTTGCATTAGATTCCAAAAAAAAATCAATAACTTGTCTTTAAGTACACTGCAAGCCATCATCAGGGAACAGAATAAACTAGCAAGTTCTTGGCCGGTAGATCAAGCAACTCTCATCTGGCAAATCCCATTACAATTCCTCAATTTGTTGACCAAACCCCCCACTATCCACATCCAACGGTCCAAAAGTCATAACCAGAAAATCCCACTTTTATAGGACCAAAACGGCCATTCACCATCCTCAGACGCAATCTTTTCAGCAAGGATATTATAGTAAAATCCGACAACGAATTTTCAAAGCGGTTGCTTGAAAACTCCTTATCCGTTTTCACCTTTATCCTGTTACTTTTCCTTTTCCTCATTTATTATTCACCTTTACCTTTCTTCTTTATCTTTAATTTAGAAAAAAGAGATTACCACCGCAACTTTTTGTCTATTTTCACGTTTGCCCTCACCGGTTACAGGGGTATAACCGTCTTTCCAATGGGAGAACAAGAGTGTACGGGATAATAGAGGAGAGAATATGAGTGAGAATTGAGAAAGCTGAAGGCAAATGGTAGTATCTCGTCAACGGGTTTGTAGTCTAATGATACTTTCTCACCTCTTCCACATGGAACGCATGGAAGGTAAGGATTCGATTTTCGCTCGGAACACGAGTTTTTGGTGTGGTAGTTGATGTTCTTTGAGCTAGCCGAACTCATTTGCCGCTTAACGGTACACCATCTTCATCCCCATAGGAGTAAACTTGAGTGATATAAAATGATTGTATCGTGAATCTTTATAACCCTACCCTGAACACATGGGGACAAGGCTTTGGTCTAGTTTTGAGGCTTTATAAGCTCATCTCTACAGTCTAGTTTTGAGGTTTTAGTCTACTTCTTTAAACTAACTTAGCTCAAGTAATAAGCCAAAACAGGAGGACACCAAACTAATCCAGAGCCCGATAAGTAAAGTGACAGCCAAGTAATAAGCGACATGTACTTCTTGCATCAAGTGAGGGATTTACCTTGACGGGCCCATTCCATTTTTCTAGTTTAATTATACAGTAAAAAAAACTTGTGGAGAGCCTGGACCCACACATGGTGGGTAGGATAAGGGTAAAAACAGCATTTTAATTTTTAATGCATCGAAACAATATCTAGCTGAAGGACAATATCGTCATTTCCAGAGTATATAGAAGATTAGAGAGAGACAGAGAGAGGAAGAAAGAGAAAGACAGAGCGAGAGGAAGAAGAGAGAGATAGACAGAGAGCAGAGAGAGAGAGAGAGAGAGAGAGAGAGAGAGGAACCGTTTGTGTGTCCGTTTTTTCTGTTACATATATATGAAACCATGGTATCCGACCAAGAGATAGCCAGGGGAGTCGAGACCGTCCTCCGTCAATCCGACCCTAACGCCGTCACCACCCTAAACGGCGTCGTCCAGCAGCTGGAAGGGAAGCTAGGGTTAGACCTGTCCCACAAGGCCGGCTTCATCAGGGACCAGATCAACCTCCTCCTCCGCTCACCACCACCAACACCTCAACCAACCCACCCTCAGAAAGACCATTTTGCCCTCCACCAACACCAACAACACCCCCAGTACCCCCAGTACCCTCCCCATTTTGCCCTTCAGCAGCAGCAGCAGCAGCAGCAATACCAATTCTACCGGCCTGCCGCCGAGGACCTCGGCTTCCGCCACCCTCCTCCGCCGCAGCTGCAACCGCCACAGCCACCGCCGTCGCAACCGCAACTGCCATTGGCGACCAAACGGAAACCGAACGTTCAGAATGCAGAAAGGTTTGTGCTTTCCCTAATGTGCCGTATTTTGCTCGGATTTTGCAAATTATCTGTTGGATAAGTTTAGGGTTGTGGTTATCGAAACCCTAAATTTGGGGCTTTTATGTACAACATGGAGTGGTGTTTGTTAACCCTAAGGGGATGGCCTAGTGATCGAGGTTTGGGACTTGGGCATTTTGCTCTCTCCTAAGGTCTCATGTTCGAAACCTCTCAGGTGCTATCAACTTTTTGGGGCCAATAAAGCTCTAACTTTAATTGGGACCCCACAAGTGGGCGGTGAGATTGGTTCCTTAGGATTAGTCAAGTTGCACGTAAGATGGCCCAGATGCCCGAGTTATCACAAAAAAAAAATGAAGCGGTGTTTGTTTTTTTCTGGTAGTAAAATTTGGGGGTTTTGGATATTGGATTTTTTGTAGTGTTTCAGTTGTAAATGTAATTTTGTTGACCCAACGGAGTATTTTACTTGCAAAAATGCTCATTAGGTGCCGTGGGAAGTACGAAATCTTGCAATTTAAAGTTCGTGCGCTGCGTTTGTTTTGACACAAAGTCTAGGAACACAACTTTATGACACAACTCCGGATTCAACTGTATTTGCATGCATCAAACGGCTCCGAATAAAGTTGTGTTCTGAACGTGAGAGTTTAATTCATTTTGTTGGATGGTTGGAAAGGGTTTTTTTTTTTTTTTGTTACTCACTTAATTGTCAGATAGTAATACCTAAAAATTAGCCTGTGTTTGGCTGAACTTTGGTCTCTAGAGCTTTACTGAGAGGGATTATAAACCGGAAGCACATTTTAGTTGTTGAAATTGAAACCGAAAGTTGTTCTACTATGGTTGAACGTGCAAACCATGGACTCACTGGGAAGTTCATCGTTGACGTGATGCTCTTACATGCACGGCTTATGAGTTAGGTAGATTGCTTTTGAGATTTACTTTACCTTAAAAAATATTGAAAAGAAAAGAAAAAACGAGTTGGCTCAATGAGTGCATGGTGGGGATGAATTCATGTAGCCTAACTCAATTAGTTCTGGTCAACTTGGCCGAGCCTTGACCGGATTGGTTAATGTTAGGTGCATGGATTTTCTGATGGCCTTAGGTTGTATGCAATCCCATTCCCAAATACAGGTAATACGTCTCCCATGGTGACATCAACACCTTATGTACAATTACTGGTCCTGCTGGAATTTTGATATTCAATGCTAACATGCCAAAAGACAACCTTCTTATGTGCCATATTCTGAGCCTCCAAGGTTGTTACTCTTTTTGTTAACTAAAAAATGAATACAGCGCACCCGTTGGAACCAAAAGAAGGGGCGGACCAGGAGGGCTGAACAAGGTTTGCGGTGTTTCACCTGAACTTCAGGCCATTGTTGGAGAGCCTGCCCTATCAAGAACAGAGGTTCTGATTCTGAGACCGAGCATTTTCTTTCTTTACTTTTCTAGTATAATTTCTTGTATTCAGTTCAGTTCTATCTTGTCGTAATAAACAGCCCCTATTCTATGGGGATATTAAAACTCTCATTTGTGTTGGTTCAGATTGTGAAGCAGCTGTGGGTTTATATTAGGAAACACAACCTCCAGGATCCAAGTAACAAGAGAAAGATAATTTGTGACGATGCGTTGCGTATAGTCTTTGAAACAGATTCCACCGACATGTTCAAGATGAATAAACTGCTTTCTAAACATATTATTCCACTTGGACCTACAAGTAAGTAAGAGGAAAATGACACAATTATGCAACTCTTTGTTCCAAAAATGGCTACTCAAGTTGTGTTCTTTTGTGCTTCAATTTATTTGTGTTTGCAGGAGAATCAGGCCAAGCTAAAAGATTGAAGGAAGATGTCGAGCCCGCAACTGAAAGTAGAGAGCCTAGTCCACCACCTATGATAATATCTGAAGCACTTGCCCAATTTTTTGGTACTGGAGAAAGGGAAATGCTCCAATCAGAGGCCTTGAGTCGTGTTTGGGACTACATAAAGGCTAACCGGTTAGAGGTAGGCAGCCAAGGCACATCTATGCTGTGCACTTGATTTTTAATGATGATGTTTGTTCTTTCACTCTTTTCTTTTCCAGGGTCTCATAGTTTTATATATGTATGTGCAAATGCTGGAACTGCACTTGATGTTACTGGTATTTGGTTAAGCAGTTCTCTTGCGAGTGTTAAGTTCGATGCTTAATAATCATATCTTCTGGTTATTTAGTCAATGTGTGATCAGTTGTCTCCTTTAACAATACTCAATGGTAGAATGAATCCTTGTGCTAAATAATCAAAGTTCCACCTCAAAGTTACTGAAAAGGAATTTTCATCAGCTATGAATGGTGGTATTGTTTGCCCACATGCTCCCCTTCTCTTTTCTTGTACTAGTTTTTCGACAGTAATTTTATTTGTGTTTGTATATGCTTTAGGCATTGGTTTATCACTGTTCCAAACTGCAGACGTAAGCTTTGACAGCATTCTAAATTTCTACAGCTTTGCTTGTGTGCTTACAGGATCCTCTGAACTCGATGACCATATTGTGTGATACGAAGCTTCAGGAGCTCTTCGGAGGTGAAAGCATTTCTGCGTTGGGCATACCTGAAATGTTGGCTTGCCATCACCTTTTCAAGCAATGATGATGTCTGGTCTTGTGGACTGGTGAGTATAATCCGAAATTGACGCAACAACCTGACAACAGATAGGTCCATTACTCTATTATCATGCAGTTTCATGTTTTTCGGAACCATAAAACTGACCATGCATTTTATTCACTATGTTTTCTTTTCCTTCTTACCACAATGACAGGTAGTGTCTCTGTTGTATTAGCACATTTTGGTGTCTGGTGCTTAATTATTGTGTATGTCCCATCATTCTCTTAGAGCTTGCATGTCTTCAAAGAACCAAATTAGTATTAGATTTAGAACTCCAAATACAGTTGCATTTTCTTTGAGTACAAATACAATTAGTCTTTAATTCAGTGGTGGGTTTGCCTAAGTTGACTGTGTGACTACTGCCCCAACAAGGAAACCAAGTACACAGTTATCCTTCTATTTCCTTGGCTTGCCATAAGCAAGGCAGTGAAACATGCGGTATAGAAAGGCCAAGTTATTGGCATCACCATCTTTGCTTCCACTTCTCTCATGACCTAAAAGAATTTCTATCCTCTTAACTTTGTCAGAGGTCGATTTCTAAATTTTGTTGCTTGTATTTTGCTTCATTATCTTAAATCTACCTCTAATGTTTCGGTCATTCATTGTATGATTCACTCCTTCCATCATGTTTGTTGCAGGTTTGGTGGGACACTGCCATCTAGTTGTTCAACATGTCATGACAGCAAGCTGATGAACATGTCTATCCAATTTTTTTGTTTTGTTTAGTTAACTTTTAGTTGCGTTTTGGTTGACATGGTTAGATGTTCTGATGTTACTCAAGTTGTTAATTGACGGGTAGAATGAAAATGTACTTTGTGCTAGTGGCCAGAGACATGTTGTAATTATGCCGTAAGCCTGGATTAGGTTTCGTTGCTCACATTTAGTCGCTTTCACGTGCATATATCTAACCTTATTATGATGAGATAGAAGGAGAACTTAATGATTATTCTTTTTACTTTGTGGTATTGAGCAGTAGTTCTATCGCGTGGACGCAGGGATGCAGTCTTTTTTTACTTAGATCTTTTTTTTTTTTATGGCGTTTACCTCATCAGTTTGGCAGAATTATTACATGGGAGTATATGATGTTCATGGATTATGCTTGTAACTGGTTCTAAAAGAGACAGGATCCCAGGGTTTTGACCCAGTTTTCTCATTTATTCTGATTAAGATGGAGTCATCACTTGTACAAGCTTCGCATATATTGGAGGTCATGGGTACACTAACGATAAGGCACTTCAACCCCTGCTCGCCTGGTCTGGGTTTCTACCCGGCAACCCCTCTCCTTGTCTGCAGTATTTGTCAAAACAGAAAGAGGGAGTAACTTATATTGAGCCTGTGCAAATTCTGTCCCACTTTTGCTTTGGAAATGTGTTGCTCTAATAAGCATAAATAATCATCTCTGTTTTTGCGTACCGTTCTGTTTTAGAAGCCATGGTTCTTCCATTTCTGGACAAAGTTTCACAGTTGAAAACCGTCCAAAAAAGGGAGCCACTGCTGCAATAGTAGTAGACACCAAATGGTATGGAAAGAATGTAAGCTGTTAATAAGGATCTCATGTTAACCAACCGGGATAGCTCAGTTGGTCACCTTTTATACTTCCAAATGAGAGGTCGAAGGATCAATCCTTGCCAAAAAAAGAAGAAGACAAAGATTAGTTATTTGTTTTCTTGAATGGGGGTGTTCTTTGTTTTCTTATTTGTCCCGTTAATGGGGGCTCTCAGTTGAACTTAGTCTAATTGTAGCTTTACGCCTAGTTTGCTGTAATTCGGAAACTTGTATTCTCTGACCGAGTGCAAAAGAAAAAAGATGTTGTGCCGTGCCTTGATACGAAGAGAGCTATACAATGAAGAGTAAGGCTGTCATAAGGGCAAGAGCTAGCAAGAAGTATATTGCCCTCTTCAACTTGCCCTTAGAAGCTCCAATCTTGTCCACTATAGTCATCACAAAACCCATCAGTTTCTGCAGAAATGAAAGAGAGAAATAGCAGCTATTAAAATCAGTTCATTATATATGGTTTCTTCCATTAAAATTGTACTAGAGTTCTTTGGACTTCCTTCCATAAGGCTCACCAATCTAAGGGGTTCTATATGAAGAAGTGGTTCCATGAACATCTCAACATTCCTGAATCATTTCATGCATAACTGGGTAATCAGAAATTGAAGAGAACCATTTGGTCAAATCTCTGTGTACTCATTACTTTCTCTCTCACCTTATTGTTACCTTGCCTTGGTAGGTATGGCACATGTGGAAGCTGTAACCCTTTCCCAGAGGCACATGAGTCTGTTTCCATTCTGCCAAAACAAACAAGTTTTCTTGCTAAGCAAGTTCGGGGAGAAGCCGACTCGTTAAAGCTCGTTAGATATAACAAAGTCAAGCTTGAGCATTTTGAATCTCACTCATTAACTTTAAAGCTCGTGAGCTTATAAAATATCCGAAGGAAAATAAGTTACTTGAGCTTTGCTCGTGATTAGCATGACTAAAACTCAGTTGAGATTGACTTGAATGATAGCCAATTAAGTCAGTCTTGGTTTTCGGTTTGGTTAGGGCGGGCCGGCCTTTGGTTTGGGCCGGATTAAAAGTTGGGCTTATTGTTTATCTGGGTTGCAGTTTGGGCTCCTTCTTTTTGTTTATTTGATTATAACTGCTTAGACCTCAGGTGTTTGGGCTTTGTCCTTTTGTCATGTACTATTTTTCAACTTTTGGTTGGATTCCCCTCCCCTATCCCCGTTTTTAATAAATTTTTCGCCATTCAAAAAAAAAGTCAGGCTTGAACAAAATTTTTGAAGATAGCGCGTTCAGTTTTCACGCCAAATAAATCAACTATTTGGCTCGACTCGTTTGCATTGTTGACAAGGAGGAGGAACAAACCTAATTTCCAACTTATACCAACATTCATTCCATCATGCAAAGAGGGTTGCACCACAAATTGAATATTGTTGCCCAGGTACTCCATCAGGGTAGAAAAGAAGCCCAACACTTCCTGCACCAAACAAAATCCTATTACGCTCGCAGATTATAAAAGGACCAATATTATATACACGTTACTATCTGAGGTCGGTTTGGGTTTTGAGGGAGGTTTTTGAGAGTAATGAGTGAAGAGAGATAGATAGAGAAGATTTATTGGAGACCATGCCCAGGGGTTTTGAGATCCCAAAATGAACAAAGCCTCAAGAGAAGATTCATAAGTGATGTTCACCTTTTAACTTGGCACAAAAATTGTACCTTCTTCCCATGGAAGGGTTGGAAGATGGAGATGAAGTTGCAGACACACCGGCATTCTTCTCCGATTACTTCAGAAAGCTCGGTAATGT
Organism: Rhododendron mucronatum var. ripense; assembly: GCA_019656295.1. Classification (NCBI taxonomy): domain Eukaryota; kingdom Viridiplantae; phylum Streptophyta; class Magnoliopsida; order Ericales; family Ericaceae; genus Rhododendron; species Rhododendron mucronatum. The sequence goes on from BPLT01000026.1 coordinate 1,797,153, forward strand.
TTCTATTTCTTAACGCCGTATACAGCTTTAGCACAGCCTCAAGAGCCTTGTTATGTTCTTCTCCTGATCCTGCATTTTTGGCACCAAATGCCACTAATGATGATGAGCCTTTGTGCCTTGTGGAGAAGCTGCCCGGGATCAAACCTCGATGCACCAATGAAAACTGAAGAACATGGGTAATGGATGATGATTTTTGAAGTAAATTTTGATAAAGACAAGGAGCGTATGGAACTCCTGCTTTGAAGATCAGTGGAAGTGAGTTTGACGACATTTTGTTGCAAAATTTAGTGTTTAAAAGGGAGAGAACCCAAAATCCATTTGGGGTTCTGGATTTCACCCCAAGAGTTCAAGACCAAAGGGATACACATATGTACTATTTTACAGAAGAAAACTAAGAGTGCAAGGCATGTAAAAGAACAAAAAGGCAGGAACCAATAGCAAGCTAAGGATCTTTCCAAGAGTTAGGAAAATACTTGGCGCACAAACTTCCATGACGGAAGCCGTCCGATATATTGTGTGAGATCCACGTGCATCGAACGACTGCAGATACATCTGTGTTCATAACAGTGCTCTAAATGTTATCCAAAACTGCAAGAGAGAAGCAAGAAATCACACATATTCCATTTTCAATCACCCATGAGTCCATTACTCCAGTAAATCCCACGCCACGCCGATTTAAAAAATACGCCACATCGATTGAAAAAAAAAAACACAATATGTCAATTTCTATCTTAATTTATCAGTACAAAAATCGTGGATCCCGTAGTATTCACCAATCACAATACATGTGGATAACACATTTGAAACTTCCACGGTCTTATTTTCTTGACATAGAAGGCGGGCACACACTACGTGTGTTCGCATTTTTACGATGGATGCGGATAGCGGGGTGGTGGTTATGACATGTAGTTTTAAATTGATTAGTTGTACTATTTTGCCCATAACAATTATAGAATAAAAAGTTAAAAAAATATTCATAAATTCTTAGTTTTAAGACGAGCAATAACCGAAATCAGTTTTGTGACGGAGTTTCAAAAATAGAAGACGCCAAATTGGTACTCTCTCTCTTTATATTAGAGGAGGCTATGGCCTCATTTCAGCTCATAAAAACCCAGCCTGGAAAGCCCATTCAGAAACGACCCGTTTACTGAAGCCCTGTGAGGGAATCGTTCAATTCAATACTCAACTACAGAGAGAGAGAGAGAGAGAGAGAGAGAGCTATGGCGGAAGATTTGGTATTGGACACGGCGATCAGAGATTGGGTACTGATCCCACTGTCTGTGGTCATGGTCCTCATAGGAGTCCTTCGCTACTTCGTTTCCAAGCTCATGCGTTCTTCTTCTCCCTCCCCCGATCCCAAAATCATCAAAGAAGGGTCACCCCCCTCTCTCTCTCTCTCTCTCTCCGGCCATTTACACACATATGTATGCCTTTTGATATATAGTTGTAGTTATTGAGTTTGGTTTGTGATATATGGCGGTGAATTGTTCAGGCAGGTCGTTGTTAGGGCTAGAAATCTACGGGCCGCCGCCAACTTCATTCCTGCTAAGTCCTTCCGAGCTCGGAAAGCTTACTTCAGCAACGAGGTCTGATCTCCCTTTGTGTTATTTTTTAACCTCCTTTGATTTTGTCGAAGAATGTACGGAAAAAGAGTTTAGTCTCTATTTTGCATATGGTGAAATTTAATCCAATTCGTATCTGTTGGCATAGCTCTTGATTGAAATTATTCGATTTGGAAACGTCTTTAGTTTCTTGATTCATTCCGTGGCGTGAAATCCCCCATTTGGTAAAGAATCATTTATTGTTGTCGTGGGTAGATTATTAGCAGAAGGCTTACTTCGGCAGTGAGGTCTTTTGCTTACGTAGCAAAGCTATTGATTGAAGATATTAGAGTTTGTCATAGATGATAAATGAACTGATTTTTCACTTGGGTAACTGGAATAGAATTGGGTTTTTGTGGATTAAGAGCTGCCTTATTGGACCTGTTAGTGATGCATTTCTGTCAGATTGTAAATTGTAGAATCCTGATGAGTACATGAAACCCAAGTTTATAACCTTAGATTGGAGAGCTGAGGCCAAAAGTTCAAAATTTTGGCTGAGACTGAGAATAAAAGGTGTTTATAATGCCATAAATGCTTACTTTCCGTTTCCCGTAGGGGTTTCTTATGAGTGTTGATTGAGGGGCATCTTGCAGATAGTGTGAAAGTAACACTGTGCAGTAGTCATTGCTTGGTTAGCAAGAGGGAGGGGACTGTTTACCATATTGGAATGAAACTTTTGTGTGTGAAAATTGAGACATTTAAGGAGAACTGTGATATGCTATCATGTGACATTCTAATCCCATGACATATTGATTAACCCTGTTTTCTCACTCACTGGTGGCATGATCATTCCTTTCCCTTTCAGGTAATGGTAGCCACTATACCACCATAGGAAGGTATATGGGGTACAAAATAATAATTCATCATCACTTATAAGTTTGATGGAACATGTGCTACGAGGGATGCATCTGGATATCCCTGCAAAATTGCAAATGTAATTGCCCCAAATTTTTTTTGAACCACGCTCACTGACACTTCCTGGGAAAGAACTTAACAACGCCACTGACACTATTAGCGAAGAAGTGAGCACATGGACTTTGTGAAGTTATGGGATTAATTCGTGCCCTCAGTTCTTACTGGCTTCATTCTAGGTGATGGTTTTCCTAAGGTCAATTACCTCAGACGTGCCTTAAAAGTAGAGTTTGAAAATGATATGAAAATCTACGGATTTATTTCTTTGTAAGACGTAAATTTCTAAGCAGGAATTTGAAGATAAAGACTAAGAAGAGTGCATAGTTTTGCAGGCTTCATTGGAAAGAAAAATTGCCATCATAGAACATTGCAGCCATGAGGCAGAGGAACGCCTCATCTTTGCAAGGACATCCTTGTTTATTAATTTCTTGTGGACTTATCTTATAGCATGAAACATGTATACCAAGTTGTTGTAATTAGGGAAAGTAAGAAAAAAAAACATTTAAATAAACCGATTTGGTCATCAGGATTGGTGGGATTAGTACTAAGTGGACTATGACAGATTCCAAGAGCATTCTCAGGTTATGCATGTGGGGATGAATGCTCTTAAGTCTAAAGTGTCCTAGTTGCATCAAGAGAGTGTTCCCTCCCTCTCCTTGTTGTTCCTGGCTGATTCCCCCTTGACCTCCCTTTGGTACCGATATTGTAATTACTTTTCTAAATTTATTCGCATTAAGAGTGGGAATCAAAAGAGTTAGTGTTGTTTTACTTTTAATCATGTATGTGGTGGTTTAACATGTCAAATTCTGTCCCATATATTGGCATGTTTGCAATGACATTTGCTTGTGTGTTTTCTTGTTCGAAGATAGTTCATAGAAGCCTAGTAGCAGGGAGCTCCTAAAGTGGTGCAACTCCCACCTTAGGAGCACGCTCTCCGCTCCCAACAAAGGAGCTTGACGGAAGCACGCCCCTCACGAAGATGGGAGCTTTTGTACAATCAATGTATAAAAAGCAGGGATTATCACTTGGCTTTATTAATTGGTCTTTGATGAACTCATATATCTAGCCGAAGGCATGCTATCTTGAAAAACAAACCATTTATTGTAACACTAGCTCATTTCTTACAATTATGGTGGACTTAGCCCATATTTTTGCTCCCTAAAATGATTGTACTTTTAAAGTGTATGTTATATGCTGCATTATTTTTTTGTAATATATATTTCACTCTCCCAACCCTGGAGACTTCTATATTACGCTGCTCCCGCCCCGTGCAACTAAGCATAGATGAGGACATTTTCTTGAATCATAAATGGGAATCCTAGAGTGCTAAATGTATGTATGGGGGATTAGGAGTTATGGCAGGATTAAGTCCAGCTTAGATGCCTTTTGTGCATGACCAATTTATCTTAAAACCATTAGGAGAATAGATATTCAAACCAAACCAAGCCTTGTGTCCCAATCAATTGGGATCGGCTACATGAATCCTATTTTTTTCATTGAATGTTTGGATTCGTGTCATAAAGATCTAACATGGCTTTTACGTGTTGGCTCTCACCTACCTAACACACAACCCTCCTCCTTTATCCAGGCTTGGGACCGGCTGTAAAATAGATAGGACTCTAAGCATGGCATATGCGGAGTTAGGAGAATAGATGTTCGACATGTATTATTTTTCTCCTTCATTTGATATATTTATCTGCATCTCTTTGCTGCAACTTGTCTTGCGGATCTGATACAAGAAAAAGGATGCAAAATGGTTACTTTTTAGAAGGTATCAAGAGGGCCAGATCCTCCAGGCCGAGAATAGACATTGCTTCAAAAGCTTTGGCTTACTACTAATTTTCTAACTTCTAATACTATTAAACTCCATTTGCCGTAAACTTGCAGGAGAATGGGTTACTTTTTGTTCCCAAGGGCCAGGCTCAAAATCCACAAGCACAAATGTTTTCTGATCCAAACATGGCAATGGATATGATGAAGAAAAATCTTTCAATGATCATACCTCAGGTATAACCTCTCTTCTTCTTTTTTGGTTGGAGTTCATCACTTTTTGCTAACTTTCCTTGTTTCCAAAGGGGATCTGATCATATTGTTTCTGTATTTCTTTCCCGATATTGGCCAGACTCTTACTTTTGCCTGGGTGAACTTTTTCTTCTCTGGGTTTGTGGCAGGTTAGTCTCTTCTTTTGTCACCGACCTATGACTTTTACTTCCTGGTAGAAACATAATAGATTGTTATGCTGGCTCCTACCATGGCATCACATCGGTCTTCTAATATTCTGCTTACATCCTTTGCTTTAATTGCTTGTTGTCTTCCTTTATTGTGTTTTGCTGCTTTGCGTCTATCAATCAAAAAGCATTCTATGAACAGGTTCCTTCATAGCGTTGAAAATGTTTTTCTTTCTTTTGAAAATTAGAGAGAGTGCTTCAACTTGTATTTTTTTTAACTGTATCACTTGGCATGTATGCTGTTATTATATCCCAGAGTGTTCATATTGGTGCTACTAAGATATGGATGCCTCACCTTTTTATCTCCAGCCAAGATACCTTTTCCACTGACTCAAAGGTTCAGATCGATGTTGCAAAATGGTATAGATTTGAGCACCGTTGATGTTAGTTATGTCAGCAGTCGCTCATGGTACATTTCTGTCCTTAATCGACAACAATGTTTCTTCTTCCATTTATTCAACTGCTCTTTATTATGAATCTCACATAAATTGTCAGTTGTTTTATTGGCTCAATCTCAGTGTTGATTGACTGTAACTTTTTATCAGGTATTTTCTCAACCTCTTCGGATTAAGGGGTTTATTTAGTCTGATTTTGGGAGAAGAAAATGGTTAGTATCCTCGTGAAATTTTAACTCTGTTATTGTAAGTGTCCATTAGTTTCTGAAAGCTGTGATATACTTGTAGATTGACTCAATGTTCCAATGCAGCCATGGATGATACGCAAAAAATGATGCAAATGGGTGGTTTTGGCTTTGATCCTTCCAAGGTAGGTTTTCTCTAAGTTTTCTTGAAAGATAATTGAGGCTTAAGCAGAACTCACATTCTGAAGTGTTAAACATCCATTCACATTATTTGCTAATTTCAAACTTCTCTTTTTAGTTTGCATCTATTTTCTGTTATGCAAACAAGAAGTATGTGCTGTAGGATGTGTCTGAGTTCTAGTTTCACTCAACACTAAAATGGGGTGTGTCTGCTAGATCAGAAATTGCCCCAAAAGTTTAAGCTTTAGGAATGGCCCAACCACGTATATTAAGCTATTCAACTCCCTCGCTTGCGTCTTTCACGTGGAGATGCAAACATCTATACATAAAGTGAAACAAAATACAAAGGACAGAAGCAGAATGCAAACAAGGAACAAATGCTAAGGGGGAGAGTTATATACCAGACCTCCCAAAACCAAGGTCTGGTACCATGTCAGATCACCAATTGCACCGAAAACATAAGCTATTAGGAAATGGCCCAACAATGGATTGAGCAATTCAACTATTTCTGACGGTTTTTTTTTTTTTTGTGAGTTGGATGAACCACATTAGTGGGTAAATGGATATGAGAAAAGTCACTAAGCTTGTAGGGTTATGAAATCCTTGTGATGCTATGGGGATTATTTAATGTGAATTAGGACAAGGTATGGTTACTGCTTTTGCCGCAAAGTAATGGGTGTGTACAATTAAGAGTTTGTTGGGGGCCCTGTTGAGTGTTGACTACATATGGTTTTGGAATCAGGAAGAATAAAGTTAGCTATGATGCACATGCCCCTCCTGCCATGTTTCAGATAGTTTGCTATGGTATTATGCGAAGGTTGAAACCAAGAATTATTTACCATTGGTGGTGTTGTTTAGGACGTTATGTTATCGTAGAGCAGGGACGAAGCCAGGATTTGGCCCTCGAGGTGGCCAAAAAGTATCTGAACAATTTACAAGCAATAACTATACTTACTACTCCCTCTGTCACAATTTAAATGTCCCTTACTGTTTTTCGTGTATTTTCAAACCCCCAAAAAATATATTTCTACATATTATTTTTAAAATTTTCTTACACCAAATTAAAGTACTCAATGAGCACACTTTAATTTGGTGTAATAAAATAAAAAAAATAATATGTAGAAGTATATTTTTGGGGGTTTGAAAATACACAAAAAACTGTAGGGGACATTTAAATTGGGACGGAGGGAGTCTAAAAGAAGAATGGATAGCATCCATTTAGTCTTAATACAAATTTTACAGCAAAACACTGTCAAAAAGTACTTTCTTTATCCAGCAAAGCGACATTCGATGACTCTCGATCTGACAAAATTTATCTACTAGTGGATCCGCACTAAGCTCCCCATTGAATTCACTTTTGATGCTCACAATGACAACATATGCTAGAAAATCATCTGTCATCTTATTTCGAAGGCTAGTCTTGGTGGTCTTCATGATCGAAAATGCACGTTTTTGAGATAAACAAATCCAGGTAATTGGAGCCTGGGGGTGGCCATGGCCCCCCTTGGTACCAAATATCAATGTCCCTTCGCCCTTGTCTTAGAGGTAGCGATGATGATCAATTCATGTTTGCTCAAAGAAATTCAATAATTTGTTCATTTCCATAACCGTGACGAAGTTGCAGGTGAAATGGTTTTGTGTCTGTACGTTTATTTAAGCTTCTTATTGGATCTAAATAAAGGCCAGTGCCGGCCCAGGCACAAGGCTTGGGCTCTGGCCCGGGCCAGTGCCGAGGCCTTGGGCATCCCCAAAATGCCCAATTTTTGGGGCACCCCAATTTTTTTTTAGTATTTGGGTTGGGTAGGACTCTTTTTAGGAAAGGCCTAGTCCAAGTTTCAGAAGCAAGGCCCAGTCTCTAGAGCATTAATACTTAGGCAGTAGAACTTTTTACTTGATCCTCTTCTTAATGGCACGTAAGAGAATTACCGGAAATCGGGGTGTCACAATCTACCCCCCTTAGGGATGCAACATCCTCGTTGAACTTGTGAAGGAAATGATCTTTACAAGGAAATGAAAGAAACTGGAGTGATTAATGAACAAAATATTCCAGCAACCTCCCCTGGGGTCCGTGGCAGCAGAGTGCATCCTACCCACCATTTTGCCCAGGACGGAGCTCTGATACCATTTGTAACGACGTGCTCCATCTTTGTACAATATTGTTTGCTTTAGACGCCCAAAGCCCATAGACTTCCTAGTAGGTCACCCACCCCTGGACTATCCTAGGATGAGCATGCTTAACTGTGAAGTTCCTATGCGCTTTGGCGCGCCCTCACGGCTTTAAAAGGCCTTGTACAAGTAGGAGGGGTGATTAGGATGACTGGGTTGTGATGTGTAGAGTCAATTTACTCGGAGGGTCGTCGAAGACGTCGACTGGGTTTCTTCGTTGAAGGTCGTCGGAGATTGGGTTGCTAGGGAGAGAGCAGATTGAGGGAGATAGATAATCTGGAGAGAGAGGAGGAAAGAAACGTGTGGGGTGTGGGGATGAGAGCTCAAAATTAATTCTCTATTTCAAATTTTGAACCCAAATCAATGCTGACCTTGGATTTTTTTCAATCTCGGCCCTCAAAATTCCATTTATTTACTAAACTGCCATTGGTTTGTATGTGAAAGATGAAGAAATCTGGACCGTTGGATTTGTTTGTATAGATAGATAAAATTTGTGTGAGGAAGAAATCTGAACCATTGAGAAGGAATATTCTTAAACACCCTTGTATTATATTAGATAGATTCTTTACCTTCATTGTTTCCTTCAACTGGTGATGTGGGACTATAGGTGGAAGGCTTTGTTTTGCAACTTGTTTGTCCCATATCGACAGAGCAAAGGCTCAATTGGCAAAGTGCTAACCTTTAAAACACTCTACTCCACCTGTTCCACTTGCTCACAGAGTGGTTGCACGTGAAAGCAACACGTGGGCAGTAATTATCGCAATTAAAATTAAAATTGTTTTGAAGGGAAATTTCAAATTTTGAAATATGTATACATGTATTAGTCAAGCGGATTTAATATTATAGTTTTGGCTTTCTCGTATTGTGATTGTTTCTTTTTCTTTTTCCGTAAAAATTGTCAAGCGTTTATGACACCATTCTTAGAACAGGCCTTGAACATCCAAATACCTTGGGCTGGCCCTGATAAAGGCAATTATTAAATTGTTCATCATTCGAGCTAATGAGATGGGACTCAATTTTGGTGTATGTGATTAATAAATTAGTGATGCCAAAATGACAGTTGATCTTTCGTATGAATTTTGAGACAATGCTATATTTCATAATTTAGTATTCATCGCCTTTTGGGTATCCAATAGGGTAATAGGTTCTTCACTATACCGTGAACGATGAAGAAATTATTATAACCTTTTGTGTTGTTCTTTGTAGAGTTTGGGTGCTGAGAAAGACAGTCTTGACATAGTTCAGCATGACTGGGCCCTACCGAAATTCGAGCAGCGAGCTGAAGCAGTGTTGAGAAAGCTCGTATCTGATCACTGATAAGGCAACACGTGATTTCTTGTTCGGTTTTCAACATCTTCTTCCATCCCGGTGAAATATTTAGACCAGCTATGAAGTTGGTGACAATTTCAACTCTACCATACCATGTAATACTGATGAAACGACATTTAGATCTGCCTTTTCTGGCATTCTATCTTGAATCTATTTGATGAGGAACTTAACGTTTCCAGCTTTTTATGGTTGTAATAACTTTCACATATGGCTTAGGCTCCATTTTTTGGACTTAAAGGATGCTTGATTAATAGTTCCCACATTAGGAGTTTGTTTTCACTGATTTAGTTTCTTCTCTGTATGTTTGTGGTACCGTTGTACTCTCATTGCACACTTGACACTTCCTCAGATAAGGTATGAGATCCATGTCCGGCAAGTTTAGTTGTACACGCGCCAAGCAAGTGTATTTTGCAATTTAAACTTACCGTAAACTATGCATCATGCAAAATATGTGTACAATCCGCATGAATTGTCGTGGGACTCTTTTTTTTGGAAGGAGCAGGACACCTTCTAATCACTATTTATCTTGGAAAATGAAAGGAATATACCAAGGGATATGCATATTTTGTTTGTTCTTGTGTTCTTCAGATGGAAATTATGATTTCAGAACTGAGATTCTTGTTCGCGCTCAATTCTCGTACCCAAGGTTCATGCAACATGGGCATTGACATCTTCCTTGTGATGGATTAATATGATGGCCTCTAGAGTCTGGGACACAATGCTACTCTTTATGCCCATGCACTGGAGATGGGCAATACAAAGTCTTGAGTGCTTGAAATGCGCCGTCTATTGGCAACTGTTGGGTACCTAAGATGTTTCGGTTCTGTTATTTCTCAATAGGTAACAACAGTTCTTACTAGTCGTTATTGTGCTGGACGTGGACAAACCTTTTATGTTGGTATGATTATGTACATGAAACCCCTTTTTGTTTTCATGTTTCCCCCAAGTTCAGGTGGAATGGAAAACTGGTTTCTTATACGTTTGATTGCGATAAAATGATGGTGTTGTAATTTTGGGCCTGTTAGTCCCAAAGAAAGATGTTCCCCACAAGTTCTAAAACACAGGTATGATGAGCATCAAACTCTTTTTGACATTTTTTGCACTATACGACCCCTTTCTCTTCTCTTTTTTCGGTAATGCAGAGTGTACCATGCCAGCATGATCTCGAACTAATCTCTACTGCCCCTTCCACGGCCTTTTTCGCATACTTACACGTGAGGATGAGGTGACGCTAAGAGTAGCTAGCAAAAAGAATCAAACCTGAAATCTCAGAAGAAAGCAAACCCCTAAGTCTCAAGTCAATACCACCAGGCAACCCCTGCGTCTACCATAACACACTGTTGAAGAGAAGGATAGTTTGAAAAATCAATCGAAGCATGGACCCACATAATAGACAGCACTTTCTTTCACAATGGACAAGGTAATAAGTCTAAAGGCCCATCTAAAAACAAAGGTAATAAGTCGAAGAGAAGAGAATAAAAGGTGTTTCTGTGTTTGCCGACCGGTCATGATTCTGAAAAAGAAACCATGTTCCCATAGATTGGAGACTTGTTCTATAGCTCTTTGGCTTCTTTTATTTGATTGAAATTATATAACCGTGACTTTGTTTAGTTTTTACTAGGAGCCATCATTTTCATTTGAGTTCTTGTCAGGATAGATTTTTAGTGCTCTTGGGTACTTTCGCACTAGTGTGGGAGCTTAACCAATGTATGGTTGGGGAAGCCAGTGAAACAATGCTCCTACCTTCGAGGCCCCGTTCCACTGAGGAAAATAAGTATTTTTTGAATTAAAGATGATATATTGTGGAAAAAATAACCTGTCTCAGCATAATTTTGATCTCCCCCTTACCCATAGCAATGGTTATCCTCGTTATCACTTGAATCCTACTTCCATGGAAAATGGGAAATGTCAAATTCAGAAGGCGGGGTCAATCGAATGAAGTATATAGAGCTCATAAAGAGAAAAATAAGTATTTAAAAAATAAGAATATTAGTAGAACGGGGACTTGAATCTTGTGACCCAAAATATCCAGCATGGTGTACAATAGAGACATAATCAACTAGCGATTCTCCTACCCTTTTTTTTTATTTACTAGTTGTTCAGTTTTTTCAAAATTTAATGTAATTCGATCATGTAGGTATTGATATCCCATCGATTTGATTTACTTATTTCTGGTTAGGAGGAACTCGAGGAGCTTATCAAAATGAATAATTTTGATCGTGTCTAACTTAGGATGATCCTCACCCGCCCCTAAACAAATGATTGGGAATGTTGAGGGGTGGGAATTACCATATGGAGAAGGGGAGGTTTCGATGTTCATGTTTCAGCATCCGAAGAAGTACCTGAGGAGAATTCAGATTCCAAAGAGTCTACCGCGAGAGCAACGGCGAAGACCACCCAATGCAATAACCTTCCCTTACAACATTAAAGAATTTTGAGTGCTCCTGATAAATCAAGTGAACAATGTTGCATCGAGGAAGGCCGTTATTGCCAAACCCGAGACCAACCACCATTGCATTTGCGAGTAAAAGAGTAATTGAACAATGTTGAATATAGAAGCCTGTGAAGGAGTCCAACAGACCGAAATGTTATTCACGCAGGATGCATTCGATCTAATCCGACTTCTCAATAACTTGGGATTGGATTGCAAAAAGGACACTTCCTGTAATCGCAATCGACCAAAATCAACCAAATTTCTTGATGAAGAATGTTGCAAATTTGGACCGCTGATTGTTGAACTGGAGGGTTAAGATTTGACTGCTTTTCAGCAGTCCGAGCCAGGACTGTTCAGAAGCCAGATCCTTATTTTAAAAAGAATTTTGAATTTGATGTACTCCATCTTTTAACCATACTTGCACTCACCTCGTTACCTCACCTTATCACTTGATTATACGGTCCCACATCCCATCTCACGATATCCATAGTGGACCACCTAATCAACCCTAGTGGAAGATCAGCTTTGCCCGCTTGTCCGCTCATGCCTCGTGCCATTCAGCCAGACGAAGATTCAAGAAATTATTATTTTTAATTTGGTGTCCAAATCAGTTTATGCGTATCTTGACTAATTTGACGACAGTAAACCTTCAATTTTCCACTAGACTTCATACTCCAACCCTCAGTCACATAATTCTTCGATATACCGTACCATGTGCTCTTGCTCTCAATTTTCACATTGCGCTCCCGATTTCTCAACCTTCTCTCATGCATATTATAATACTCCTAATTGGAGACGTGTTTCAAAGACGATTTTACCCTCGCGCACTCAAATTAAATGAAGTTAAGTTTTATTCCAGGAGCGGATCAAAAAAAAAAAGTTTTATTCCAGGACAATACAGGCGGCATGATTCTATTAGTTGAATCCACGGTTTCTACAACTCAGAAATTCCTTGTGGGACCCATTTTTGTAGGGCCCTGAACCGTCCATCCCTCCAACTTTCACTCAACTTTTTGCCCCTTTCCGGGCCTCGAGATCTACACCAATGTACTCTATTCAATATGTTACTATTTTGTCAAAAAAATATTCAGACCATTGGAAATAAATACTCTCAGGGGTGGCGGCATAATGAACCCCAAAAACATAAGGTTAATGTATTTTTTTTGGGGGGAGGTAATGAATCGTTTGCATTTCACTTTTGGACCGTAGAGTGTCGTCTGCTTAATTTTAACTGTCTAAAGTGTTTTTAATAATTTGGATTTGCAAAAATTCTTTCAGGTCTTTGCCCGTATGTATTTCCGTAAATTTGAATTATTAGTTATCGCAATGAATGATCGAAATTAAATGGCAGAGACTTCTCTGCATTGGACTGCAGACAAGCCGGGATCTTTTTTTTTTTCTCGGGAAATTAGTTAGGCATGATCCGAGTCTATGACTGTGATCCGGCGTGGCAAATCAGAGAGAGGGCTATAAAGTGGGACCCAAGTCACGAGCACACTACCTGAAAAGCATTCTTCACGTGGGGCCCGTGGGGCCCAAGAGAGGTACACTATGTCACTATCTTTAGGAAGGGCGGTTTTATGGGTTTGAATGAAGAAAAAAGGTTAAGATGGACATGGAGGCATGGGGCGTGTTGGCCGTCGGGGGCTTTTAGGGTATAATTACAGCAACTTGTGAATTGTCATGTAACTGATGTATGTCCCACCCCCTTTGGGAGAGGCTACTCGGTGCTCTCGGTGCCGTCACGTGGTGTTTCAACACTCTTCATGCAATGCGTTGTGACCAACTTTTAAGTCTCCAACACACCCGGCCCATGCCCCAAGCCTCGTAGCGACTAGCAAATTGTAATGTTGTAGGCCCAGCCTTTTGCACGGAGTGGTCCCTTTTCTTTTTTGGGGGGGCCTCTTTGAAAAGTACGAATGATAAACGAATCAATCTACTGGAGTTAGAATTCGTGTTTCAATCTAACGTTATTCGATATTGATTTGTTACATAAATTAAAAGAAACGAGGAGTAGTATTTTAAAACCTTGTTAACTTTCCAAATCACGATCGAACATGTTATTACTGAGTTTGTTCGGCTTGATTAAACCGCGTTTGATATTGCCTTGTAATATATTTTCGATGTTCGTTAAGCTTTTGAACTGAATTTAATAATTCTTTTGATGATTATCATTGTATTTTTGGGATGAGAGTTTTCTTGTGTGATTCTCTGATTCTCATATGACTGCAGCATAAAATTTACTACAATGTCAATGCCGCTTGACGATTTTTTTTTTTTTTTTCAATTGCCGCTGACGATTCAAGTCATTCATTTTGTGAGCTTTAATGTGATCATGATCCATGCAAAAATCAAATTGATTAGAGCACAGTAAAATTGTCAAAAGAGAAATTGATCTTTGCCATTTCTCTTATATACGTATGATCAATACGATTAGACCAAGCTTGTCCCAATGTTCGATCATGATCAACACGATTAGACCGATTAGATCAACATGTTCATCAGGAACTTCTCCAGATTGCTCGTCCCAATGTTCGATCAATTTGATTTCCAAACCCGTACTTACAATTGCCTGTACGTTGGTGCTTTATAAACAAAAGTGATAGCGAATACAATTTTGACCACAATAGTAAAAAACTGCCTTGCCCTTACTTTGGAATATGAATGATTTCACATTCTAGTTTTCCTTGGTTGTAAATTAACACTTCATTTCTATCTTTGTCATTGAAAATGCAAAACAATTCTCAGATTTAATAATGTAGGATTTTTTATTTATTTTTTTGCATAAATGAAAGGTCAATAACAGATAAGTTAAATAAAATGCTAGTATTAACAAAAACAGAATATGTTAAAATTAGTTCCCTTTACGTAAAAGAAAAAGATACCATATGGTGTATGTTAATTTAGACAACAATTCTCGACCCTTTTCTTTAATCATCATTCTCAACTTCTTACAAATATAAGAAATGGGAGGTGAATCTCTCAATTGAATCTTTCGAATTAAATCGTCAGCAAGAGCCTTTTGAAAGAGTAAGACCTTAATCACATAATCCTTCAAAATGCAATTCGCTCGCTCTTTCAATCTTCGCATTGTTAAATTTTTTGTACCAGTCTGGAATGTGTTTTCATGACGCGCGCTTTCACGCCCGCTAATTACGAGACTTGGAGTAAAAACTTGATTTCGTGTTCTAATTCTAAAGAATGAAAAGTAGGGAAGAAAAAATTGCATTCCAATTCCCTAAAGCAAGGGATTATGACAGGCCAAGTTGGAAAGATCGAAAGCAAATAAAGAGTGGGAAACCAAATAGAAATGCAAGAACATGAAAGCATGATAATCCAAGTCACCCTTTCATAGAATAACCCACTCAAGAAAAAAGAGAGATGATAGCAGTTGAGAAATGGCCTCCACCACTTGGCATTTCCACCCCACCAATTATTGGAAATAAAAAAATACTTTTTTTTATTTTTGTAAAAGTAAAAACATTGACAACTAGACATTGGGGTGTGTCCATGTATGTTGAGATGTCAATTTTGCTTATAAAATTCTCTCCCCATTAGATTTAAATTATTTAATATATCTTGGCAATTACACACTCTCCCTCTATATATAGCTCTCTAAATGGACCAAACCACTTCATCACTCTCACAAGCACCACCACTACTACTACTACTACTACTAGTATTCATTTTCCCCCTTCCTAAATCTCAGCTCTCTCAAATTTCCATTCCATTTCTAGTCTCATTTCCCTCTTTGATTTCCAATGGCAACTGTTGAGGTAACTGAACGCTAGCTAGCTTCAGTTTTCCTCTCGCTTCTGCTGCTTTTGATCATTTTGCCATTTTCATCACTTTTAGTATCAATTTGTGATCGCATTTTATCTTTGATCATTTTGTCATTCAACCCTTTTATTTTGTTTATTTTCTCCACTGAACTATGCGCGGATGGTGATCGACATGTTTTTATCCCCGTCGATTCCTAAAGAGATTCAATTCGGAACTATTTTTATGTCAAAGTTTCAGTATTGAAATAATTGCAGAGGCTCTTCCTCTCGGTTTCCATAAAACTAAACCTTCGGCTCCCAATTTTTTCCCCCATTAAGTTTTTAACGTTTTAGTGTCTTTCTCTTTCTTGTGTACGTTGAGCGCAACTGATGGATCTCGATAATATACGTATGATATTCCTTGATCAGATGTGCTTAGACAAGCGCTTGATCGTAAATTCAAGCTAGTTATCGGATTCATTTTATTGCGTATCTAGATCTTCACAAAGATAAACGGATTTGTATCTAGACTTGCATAAGCTTGTTGTAGCAGTAAAAGTAAAAGATCGTAACCAGTACACAACGCGCGCCTTACTTTAGCTTTGATTTGTACCAAATAAGAGCGATAGATCGAGATGTTTTTCGAGGCGTTAAATACATTGTTTGTTTGAATCTCCACACTAACTAACAATCACATAGCACAGGTCAACTCACGGTTCAATCCAGTTTTTTTTTTTTTCTAATCAGCCTGTAATTTT
Source organism: Rhododendron mucronatum var. ripense (assembly GCA_019656295.1). Taxonomy (NCBI): domain Eukaryota; kingdom Viridiplantae; phylum Streptophyta; class Magnoliopsida; order Ericales; family Ericaceae; genus Rhododendron; species Rhododendron mucronatum. The sequence continues at coordinate 1,813,102 of BPLT01000026.1, forward strand.
TTTTTAAAATTATTGGTTTCAATGAAATGACTTGAAACATTTTTCATTTTTGAACAAGTTATGACCTTTCTTTTCAATTCTCCAAACACATTTTTGGGATCATACTTTTTGTTTTTGACATGACAAACTGGGTACTTTTTGCAGGTAACACCGGTAGTGACAGCATTTCCTGAAAACGAATCAACCGTGGTGATCAAGAAGACCGAAGAGACAGAGACAGAAGAGGTGGTGGTCGCCCCACCGGCCCCAGAGCCAGTGAGTGAAGAACCAACGGCCGATGCTATAGTAACAGAATCGCCACCAGCCACCGTAGAGGTTGAAGTTCCTCCGGCTGAAGAAGTCGCGACTAAAGAGGAAGTTATTGAGGAAGCTGAAGTAGTTGATGAAGAGCCGGTGGTAGTGGTGGAGAAAGCAGTAGAAGAAGAAGAAGTGGCGACAGAGGTGGTGGAGGAGCCTGTTGTTGCTGATGAGATTAAAGAGGAAACTGTGGAAGCTACCACAGCACCGGCCAAGGAACTGGCCGCCGAAGAGGAGAAAACAAGTGAGGCAGTTGAGGAGGAAGCTACCACAGAAGCAATTCCAGTTGAGAAGACTGAGGAGTAGACAAATACAACGGTGGTGTTCCATGGTTGCTTGCCAGAGTTTGATTTTTAAGTTTTTTTAATTTAATTTAATTTAGTTTGTTTGTATTGTCCTTGTTGTTAATTATGGTAAGGGAAGGTTTGTGCGTGCAATATGGAAGCTGTGAGTAGTATTGACCACTTGGGTCCATGTCAGCATACTTGACAAGTGGCAGATAGGGGTTGGTGGTGAGGTGGAATGGTGCCACTTTGAATATGAATATTGGTTCCAAGAGGGCTAGTGAGAGTTTGAGATGTGGTTTATGGGCTTGAATAAGGAATATTTTTGTGTTTCCATGTTTGATACATTATTTTGGCAATGTTTCTAAATTGTGGTACACCACATGTCGAGAATGTGGTACACCACATGTCTAAATTGTGGAACGCTTGGGGTAAGCTTCTGTAGATATCAAAATCAATACTTAATCTTTCCAAGGGATAAAACATTTAGTGAAATTAACTATCATGTTCCAAATTATTTGTGCAAAATACATTTCTAGAAACATAGTGACTGAATTTTGCCGTTCTCTCTCACCAAAATTCCATTCTTTCTAGATTTTTTACATTAATAAGTTCACTTTTTGGGGGAAAAATTTGGGAATCGCTCTGGATCGCTATATCTACCGTTTTGGAATGGAAGTGTACCAAGTTTCGAAATGTTCATACTGGTAAGCAATTTGCTAGAACCCTAGTAACATAGGTTTGTACCTACATATCTCAAGTAGCTAGACTAGTTTGAATCTGGACAATCACAAAGAAAAACTAAAGGGCAAATTACATTAAACCCCCTCCAACTATACCTCAGTAACGAGTTGCACGCTTCATCATTTGACTCGGACACTTAACCGCCTTCATCTATTATATCACGCGAAATTGAAGATGCCGTTGACGGAATGTGTGCAATTACCAATTTGCCCATCTTATTTTATGAAGCGTAAGGGTAAGAACATACCCTAAGATCACGACTAAAGTTTAGCGGGAGACCAAACCCACTTCCCTCCAATTCTAGTCCATTTCCCTCCAATTTGACCTTGAAATTGGCACCCTTTCACGCGTATTGTACCCTGTATAAGTACCCCTTTGTGCTAAATGATGCTCTTATGCCACAGTTGCATAACACATTTGAATCCTCATCGCAAGATCCAGTGCTACCTTCCATGATCAGGATGGGGGGGGGGGGGGGGGGGGGGGGGGGGGGGGGGAGGGGTTAGAAGGACCGTTGGGAGATATAGATGAGTAGAGAGAGAGTGAGTACCGTTGTAGAAGATGATACATATCTACGTACTTATAAGGGCAACATCAATCATTGAAAGGTCATGTGCTGCTCACATGACCTTCCTCCCTTTGAACTCATAACGGCTCACTAACGGGAGGTGGTTAAGTGTCACACGATAACAAATGAAGGGGGTTAAGTGTCCGAGTTAAACGATGAAGTAGCAACTCGTTACCGAGGTATAGCGGGAGGGGGTTTAATGTAATTTGCCCAAAACTAAACTTGTTCAACATACTCAGACATTAAGCTTATGGACTATATTCACTTTGGCTATGACCAATAATAGGTTAAGCTTGAATGAAAGCCATATTTGTCGTCCAGAAAATTTTTCACAAGAATTTGGACTACTACAGAGAAAAATTGTAACGAGTAGTTCTGCATACTCACTTAAATATTAGGTGTATGGACCAGATTCACTTCGGCTACGACTTATAAAAGGTCAAGCTTGGAAGAATGCTCTATTCGTCATCAAAGTTATATTTGTCGTCGAGATAGTTTTCTGCTACGCAAGTATGAACACAGAGACTCGTTGAAGTCTTATTCCTACCGTTTTTTTTTTTTTAACGGAGTTTACTGCGAAGATGAAAGTCCTAAATCTGTATATGATACTAAGTTCTAAGTCTATATCATACTTCGAAGTGAAAATGATTTATCTAACTTCATAACAGAAAAACACTGAACACTAATCATCATATACGAGATGCCCCATACCTTCAAACACAGTCTAATTGTTGAATCTCAACTTCTAACAAGAGCTCTTCAAGATAATAACATTCCTAATATGCTGTTGGGGCACATTTATCCGGCAAATGAAATTACAGGGAATATCACAACTTTCGCGAGGAACTTGACACAGGATTACCTCGAAAATCTTCAACAAGCATGAAAGGATAGATACAATAGAACACAGTCTATGGAAGCAACAAAATCATCTTCAGTCTAACCTTTATTTATCATCATTGTACGGTTGTACCATTATAAACAGTTGGGAAAAGGGGAAAGAAGTTACAAATTGCATTGTAGAACGACAAAAGGGAGGCCAACTTCCTACCTAGTTAAATAACAAAACGGCTAAACACTACGCTGTGATCTGTACAAAAGCAAGGGTGGACAAATATCTTTTACCTGCAAACAGTAGCCCTTTCGTCCCAAAATTGCTAACATCCTCGCACATGTTTCACCAAGTACCAAAACTGGAGCCAACATGTTCCTGGGTTATAATGCGAAGACGATCTTCCATAACAGCCATAGATGGATAAGGTGCGAAACACAGCTGATAGAAGCATGTGTGAGAGGAAGGGAGGCGATTATAGGACTCTGAAGCCTTGTGGATGAACAGTGGAGAAGCCAAACCACCAAAACCCTCCACTGGTAGGTATTTCACCGAAGTCCAGAAAAAGAGAAGGACCTTCCTCTGATCTGCTGACATTTGTCCGACAATCTGCGAGATTATTAAGATACAAATGGTCAAATTACGGACATCTACGAATGAACTTGACCAATAGTATCTCATAATCAATTTGCCCTGCCCTTTAACCTTATTAGACAGATAGCAACACAGTCAAGTACATGGTTGATTTCTGCCCGGCAACCACAAGGGCTCAACAGGAATTCAGAATATTGGGGCAAAAACCAACGCAAGGGACAAATTGAAATTGTAAAATAAGAACTACAGAAAATTTTAAATAAATCCAAAATCTCGGAGGCAATTAAAAAACTCTGATAAGCACAGTTTTCTACGTGGGGTCCCCACAAGGCTCTGCCCATGCTGCCGCAACCATATCAAGGCGGTTGTCTCTATAAACTATAAAAAAACATCATATGTAGTCAGTTAAACCCAAGATACGCAATTAACTCAATGATATACAACTCATTATCACAGAAAACCCACAATTACATAGAACCTGAACAGAGAAAATGAAGCCATTTGCAAGGATATAATGTTGTATCTGGTGGCCTGTGGGTTTCGAGGTCTATTTATTGATAGGTGAAGGGCCTACTAACAGTTTGCATGTTTCAGAGTGGCTGAGATACAATCTTTTTCCTTCATGTTTAATTACATTAAATTGCAATCTTGAAGCTCTAAAGATAACAAAAGAAAATCATCATTTTTACTATAATGAGCAATATTCAGCTAAATTGATTTTTACAATGTGAAACAAGATTGCAAGAAGTTCGTTTAAAAGAGTCAAGAAAGAGAAGTGAGACAGAAGGATGCCGTGCAGGCAGAAGTAATGGAGGATATATTCATAATAAACCAAATAAACCAACACAATGATTAGCTAATACTATACAGCGCAAAAAGATAAAATGAATTCAAACGTAAAACATAGTATTGCCCATGACGTACCTTCCAAAACCAGAGTATCTGTGGATCAGTTTCTTTGTATCCCCTGTATTCCGTGTGCGCCTTCCAGTCCTCGACAGAAATAGCATTCTCACTCCCATGCAGCATCCAATCAAGATCTTCAAGCTCTAAACTTCGAAAAAGCACTTCTGGAGCTTCGATTCACAAAGAATATCGGAGAACCCTTGCGCAAAACATGCAACCTGTTCAGTGATAGAGGTGACGAAACGGTGTTCAATCAAATATTTAACATACACCTCCCTATTCCTACTATTCACAACAATGTTTTTCCCGCCTGGGCAAAGTTCCACAATTCTCCTTGATCCTAACTCTTCGACATCTAGCACAAATGTTAGACCTAGAGCATCTGAGTCAACCATCTCAGCATCCATCTCCAAAATTTCTTGCAACTGCTGTACAAGCATGGATCTGCATCATGAATATCTTCCAAAGAAACATTCTTTCCAGCCAGTTGCAAGAAAAACACACGATCAAAGACGATGCCAACTTGCACCTTATGCATCAAAGCTAAGGCAATTACCCTGCCAGAGAACTTAAAATATTTAAGGTGTAATGGATCCACCTTGGAAGCTGCAAACAAATACAATCCATAGAATGCGTTACTAGTCTTGCATGAAACAAATCCTAATCATCTACATTGAATGTGCACAAAAATTCATAGTCAATACAGGATATATAAGCACTTTTCAGCTGTGGTTGCTAGGAATGTAACGGTTCAAAAACATTGAAGAGGAGAGAGCGGGGTGGTGGGGGGGTGGGGGTGGAAGACTGAAAAATGCATCCAGAAAGTAGTCGTAGTGCCTAGATAGATTAGTGACAATGTCCTAGCTACATAATTGGATATAAATAGGCTTATCAAGGGTTTGTGAAGGAAAAGGAGCTCTGACTAGGAGATTGTTTGCAAACATCTGAGATTGTGTGTGATCCATCAGCGTGGAAGTTGCCATTCATTTGTTCGACTACAAGAGAGGACAGAATGGAAAATCAAAGAAAAAAGGAAGAAGATATATGAGACAAAGTAAAGAGAAAATAATGATACAAAACATCTCAACCGAAAAAAACTGCAAGTACACCAACTTTCATTCTCCAAAATTCCTCCCTGCCCTCCACCCCCTTTGAATTTAGACAGTTTCAGATGAAAGTCTACGTAGGCGAAAAACTTATACACCTAGGTTTCCTTCAATCACCTGTTTTCTAAAATGGAAAAGCTATTAAAAAAGTTCCTCCTTTCCTTATTTTTTCTTGTCCCTAACACAAACGAGCCATTAGTTCTCATTGTAAGTATTAGAACAGGGAAGCAATGTGGAATTGAGAGCAAGCTACCCAGTTGCAGGTGTGATCGGATGGTTGAATTAGGTAATTCCATGGTGCGAGCTTTAGAATTACAATCAGGTATTTAAACTAAAATCAGCTAACAAGGGATAGCTGCTTATTTCAGAAGTAACAAAGCCAAACTAAATCAACCAATTTTTTCTGCCGTCAGCCAACAAGTGTATTTGGAAAAGAATGTTGAACATTGCAGAGAGATTAGTCAAGGAGTATGGCCAGAGTAAGGCAGGCTTTTATATTATATTCCAACTCCTCCAGAAACCTCTTACATGAGATAAGGACAACTCCCTATCCCCGAGGCTGGGTGAAGCTAGACTCATCGGTGATGTTGATGACGACTTGCCCCAGAAAAAAGAAGTATCAAAGTGAATAACTATTAGCAAATCAATGACTAAATTAACCAACCCAACTATGTCCGCATCTTCCCTTAACCTAAGCACTACAATTTCCAATGTTGAATATCATCGTGGGTGATGCCATTATATTGCTTATTGTCATCTCATCTATATCTAACATCTTCTGAGCAAAAATAGTTCATTATGGATTTCAAGGGTCACTTTGCCCTAAACCCTTCGAAGTTGGAAGAATCCAAAAGGCAGACCATTTGCCAAAACCAATAGCTTGTCTGAGGATATATGGAACAGAAACCACTGCCTCCATGACGCCTTACAATTATCCCACCAGATAATACGAAGTTCTCACTCAGTTCCAAAAAGCTCAGTCTGAAATGTCGTGCAATTTTCGGATCATAAAATAAAGTGCTTCCAGGCATAATTTTTTTAATTCCTATGCACCAAATTAAAGTTCTCCTAGAGTAACAAAGTTTTAAAAATTATGCATATAAGTATTTTATTTTTAAATCCCAAAATTGCACAGTTTTCATAGGGGTCCAGAAATTTAGAACGGAGAGAGCCAGAATCCATTTACTTATATCCGATCCTATAATGGGAACCAGGCTACTCCCTTCATTGATGGGTTGAACTCAGAAAATCTGACCAGCTCTGATCACAGACCCGATCCGAGAACCATATATACTACCTCCTCTGGTTTTAAATGATTTTTTCTTGGATATTCTTCCTCAAACAGTCTAGTGTGTATTTTAATATAAAAAGGATGAAGAGAACAAACATTAAATACTCCTTGCAGCCTTGCCTCTCTAGTTTCTCTCGGGAATATACTCCTCTTTTCTCTCTCTCGTTTCTCTTTCTTGAACAACATCAGTTACATCTTAAAGGTCTACTTCCTCACTGTTTTCCTCCTCTCTTCTTTCTTGTAATTTTTTCCTTGCAAAAATTACACTAAACCATAAGATTGATCCTCCTATAATTCATCGTAAGGTAAGGCACCATTCGATGAACAATCAAAATTTAGGATAGTGGTTCAGGAAACCCAGCTTGTTAGAGCAAAGAACTGAAAATCCTTATGGAATTCATGAACGAAAGGTCTAGTCACTTGACTCACTTCTACATTCTTAGTGGACAGAAAAGGGGTCCTAGGACGAGGTTCAAAGCTCCAGTTAATAATTATAAAACTCATTGACGTATCAAGAAGCCACTTGGGTTTAAGAGATAAGCTGAAAAATCTTATATACTTGGCAAATAAGATTCTCAAACCACTTGGATATGGGAACGCCTCATCTCTGCCTTGCTCCCTGACTTTCCTACTTCACTAGTAGTAATAACCACCTGAAGGAATATACGCTAACAGACGCATCACATTCACCAATTCCTTACATTTTACACCACACAATTCTAGAATGCCTCAATTCTTCCCCATCGTTGACTAAGAGCTGCAATTCATTAATCAAAATCCAATCAGGAAATACATGATCTAGTGACTAAGTCCTTGCTTTATGTTGAATAGTTTATTTTGTGATTAACCTCAGCTATATTGAAAGGCTTAGATATGCTATCATAATTCCAAGTTTTTAACTTGTACTTCGAAACTTAATAATGCCAATACGATTTATGCTTTCTAATCTTCCACAACCCACAAGATATCAACAGAACACAGGACTCCATCAGACCTGAAAAACCTTTCAACAGAAAGATCCTTTGAAAGTAAAGGCGTAATAAAACAAACTAATAAAGTTTGAAGAAAGAATGCAGGAAAAACAATTATAACATACCAGGATTGGGAAAAAATCTTCTACGATCATTCGGGCAAGCTAGAAAAAGGGCATTCTGGGGATTGAAAATTGCTTGGCATACCAAGCAAAACCACTCTCGCAACACACCGGGCCCTGTAGCTTCCTCATTTTTGAATTCCATAAACAACCCCGCACGCAACGTCTCAGGAACTGCGTGTGAAAAGTACTCAAATGATTCTGCCAAATTTGTGGACCTGTCAATAAGCATCTCATGAATCTCCTCATAGTCCTCCTTCGCTTCAGGGAGCATCATCATCGCAAAATGCCTCCTACATTCAAAATCCGTCACGCCCTTGTGCATGAGAAGCCATCTGTGATCATTACTCCGCGTAGCATATTTGATAATAAGATGACATACGGCCACCTTTCTGCGCTTCAATATCCTGCCGAATTTGTCTTGAGCTCCACAATAAAGTCTCGAGAGACTATTCATATCCTTCAAAATAGTAAGATAGTGGGCACAGCCTAGGGGAAGGTGTTCACCTTCCCTTTTCTCCTTCACAGCCAAGCACTCCTCCAATTTCTCAAGGGATTGGTCCAAACTTCCCACTAAGGCATCAAACTTATCGTGAAGAGACTTAATCTCCGGAGCATAACAAGATAACTTATAATCACCCTCGCGCATTGGCAACGGGATTGAACCCATCGAACCACGATGTTCCACAATTGCCGTGCACAGGGGGACCAAGAAAGCCGTCAAGTCACTAACATCGCACGAAGACGGCCCCGGGCTCGCTGGCGGCGTCACGCTTGTCTCCAAATCGGTACACAACCTAGCCATAAGCTCTATAACAAACAGGTGAACGTCTTGAAAAGAAATCAATGCCTTACTACTATCACCACAAACATTATGCTTCGACCCATTCATAATGCGAACGCAATCCATCATCGACGCTAGACTACTCCTACAGAAGCAATACAAAGGGTCGCGACGACTACTACCACCTCTATTCATCAACTTACAAAACTCTAAAACGATGGGCACGCAGAGGAATCGCAAACACTTAGGCAGCACGTTCAAGCCCCAATTAACAAACCTCCTAATTGATTCGTCGCCGCATTCCTTGTTACCTTTATACGGCGACATATATAGCATGACTAAAGCATCAGGGGCACACGCCGTCGAAAACACCTGAAGGTGCCCCGCGGTGGGGACCTCCGCAATCAACTTACTATCACTAGTGATCTCGCTTAAAAACTCTTTTACCTTATTGGACAGCACCTTGGTCAACACCGTGTTGCAGTCTTTTTCTTCGCCCTTGCACAGGCGGAGAATCAGCTTAATCAGCTCGTCGACCAACCGCCAGGCCTTGGGGTAAAGCGTGCTCCGCATCCGGCCCACCAAAACCAGCCCGGCGTCGTTCCGGACCGAGCACTCGGCCAGGGTCTGCTCCGTCTGCAGCTGTTTCCCCTCGTAGATCAGCCGTTGTTCGTCAACGGGTATCTTCGTGATCTCCCGGATCATCTCGTGGACCGACTCGATCGTGTCGAAGGAGTTTGCTTTGAGGACTAGGGTTTTGCTGCGTCCGGACGAGGACGGCATCGTTCTGACGAAGAATTGGAGCTGCTTGGGGGGAGGATTAATCTGGTGCAAACGACTTAGTGAAGAAGAAGAAGAAGAAGAAGAAGAGGAGGAGGACGGGGCCCACTGGGAAGAAGATTGTTGTTGGTGGTGGTGGGGGTGGTGAGGCGGAGGGATGGGATTGGTTGGGAGGGAATTGACGGCGGGGATGGGGTCGTTGTCTTTTCTCATCCTGACGGAGACTAGGTCGGTTTCGTCGTCGGTGGGGCCATAGTCGTCCAGCTTGCGCTTCGAGGAGGGGCGATCGAGGCGTGGATGAGTGTAATCGAGAGACATTGAAGGGGGCCTAGGCCAGTGGTGTGGGCTGGGGTTGTTTACGGTAGGGGTGAGTCCATTGAATTGGAAGGCTCAGGATATGGAAACCCTAGTTTGACGAAGAAGACGAAGCAGAGCGAGCAAGAGAGAGAGTAATGACTAATGAGAAAAGAGAACGCAAATCAGGTTATGGAGAGAGAGAGAGAGAGAGAGAGAGCGTCAGGGGGAAGGATCAGACCAAGGACACGCAGACATTTTACGCGACCTCGAATTACCATGTACACGAGATTTTATGGGAATTAGAAGCATCGCTCCCGGGGTTTTTTGATAAACGCAAATTGACACACTCATATGTAGTTTTTTTTTTTTTTTTTTTAAACGGACCCATACGTAGAGTTGCAAATAAATCGAGCTGTTTTAGGAATAGTTAGTGGCTCGACCCTGTAGATAAATACGCGGGTTTGAGCCGCATTTGAAGATCAAACCAGTCGGATTCAACGAAATTTTGTCTCGGCTCCTGCAATGTAACGAGTCTAGGGACAAGAATAGATAACTACATGAAATTTGGATCATAGAGGGAGAGGGTTTAGGAAGATGTAGAGGAAGGAGGGTTTACTAGGAGGCAAAGGAGGGAGAACAAAGATTTGGTGAAGATTTGTGATTGGAAGATTATTGTTCTACGTTTTGATATGCTGATGTTTTCTTTTCCTTGTTCGCCTTTATATTCGCAAATTGGATATTGAGGTATCAAAAAATATTGCGTCACATTGATTTGAATTTTTATGAAAGATGTAAGTTATGCAATAATGTTAATTGACATGTTATGTAATGTTATTGGTTGGTCTTTGTCAACCCTTAATTGCAAAAAATAAATAAATTTAAAACTAGTCCGGTACCAGCCGGTACCGGCCGGTACGTACCGTCCGGTACTTGAAAAATAAATAAATTTAAAACTAGTCCGGTACCAGCCGGTACGTACCGTTTCTGACAAAATCCGGTACCCTACACCTCTAATTTCGTTTCGGCTCAAATACCGGTCGGTACCGGCCGTACCGGTCGGTACCGGCTGGTACCGAACTAGTTTTAAATTTATTTATTTTTTCAAGTACCGGACAATACCGGACGGTACCGGGTAAATACCGGACAGTACCGGGCAAATACCGGACGGTACCGGACAAATACCAGATTTTTTTATTTTTTTTATTTTAAAAAAGTGTATATTATACTATAAATTCTTTTAAATAGGAAAATAATACTAATAGCGATCAATCTGAAACGGTACCCGATATTTGACCGGTACCGATACGTACCGTACCAGTAGGAAAACCGATACCCTGACCGGTACGGTATTCAGAACATTGATTTGGCAACCTAAAGGCGCGAACAAGAGAGTAGAAGGCCTCCACCCACAGTTCATATGTCTGAATTTTTGTTGTCACGATCATGAATTCATGTACGAGTCTGACCTACAATTGAAATAATCTATGAAATTATTAGTCATGACGTCCTGAGCAAGCTAAAATGACGGTCCAACACTTGTTTTGATAATTAATATTCCTCGTCAAGGATATGCTAAAAATATTTGTTAATACTGAAAATGTCCTTAGCGGATATTAATTATCAAAACACGTCATTGGCCATCATTTTCCCCTTAAACAACTAATCACATCCCAGTAGACTCACTCCATTTTGACATGTATAATCTCTCTTCTTCTTTTTTTGGTAATTGTGGATAACCCCTTTTGTGGCATGAAAAATCCTATATCAAAACTACGCAATAGAATTAAAAGGAGGGTCGGAGTTAAATCTTCCGCCTGGGTAAAAGAAGGAAAAAGAAGGTGTCTATAGCAAGCGCGACCGCGTATGATATCTAGTATCCGCATCTTCGTACGACATCTTTTATATTCTAATTTCCAACTATCTGTTTTTTGTTGATCAAAAAAAGAACTAGTAGTATCTGTTTGTTTTTTAAAATACCCAACAGTTTGTTTAAGACCCGCCAATCTGACCCAACACCAACCCTCAGAGCATCTCCATTTGACATTTAAAATATGTGTCAAGGATGTTTATTTTATATATACTAATAACAAAAGTTAAAGTTTTTTTTTTTTTTTCCCTCTTCTTGGATAATTAATAAAAAGAAATAAAAGAATAGAACCCAGTATTGAGTATTTGGCTTTGACCCTATCACAATCCTATCTTATTGCCTAACGTTCTATCTCTTCTCCTTACACCAAAAAAAAGAAAGAAAAAGGTTCCCTCTCTTCCCTCCCTCCAAGGCTTTTCAAGGAGCCTAACCCCCACTTTTAGTGTTCCCCACTGTTAGGCTTTTCATATGAGGCACTTAATGATATCCAATCAAGCTAATTTTTGACATGGTTGTTCTACTCGACGAGCTCTACAAAGTGAACGTTTCCGATCATCGGAGCGAGACCGGAGTGGGCCCGGAAAGGGGGGGGCAGCAGGAAGGGGAGCGGGAAGGGGGGGAGCAGCCCCCCCGCCTCCATGTATGTGTGGGTTCACATGTGCAAAGAGAAGCGTTACAAATAATTATTGTATTGAAAAAATTTTCACATTGACTTAGTGATTAAAAAATGCTCTCCCCTCTCTTCTGTTTTAGAAAATATTGTATGAGAAATATTTTTTCAAGAAAGGTTAAGTGAAGCAAATTGAAGGACAAAAATTATAATTTTCTGTGTGTTCTCTTCACATGTAATCTTGTAATAATACAAAATGTACTATTTTGCAAGAATCTTCGGTACTTCTGGTGTATATAAACAAAAAGTCTACCGCCGCTTTGTTTCACCGCTCTCTCCATTGTTTTCAATCTCCGGATTTTAAGAGACTCTTTTAGGGCTGGAAGAATTTTTCAAAATTTGTACCATTAATTATCAAGATGAACGGGAGATTGAGTGCTACAGTGGGGGAGCGACACTGCTGAAAGGGGAAAAAAAAGTTGACTTTTTAAACTTAAAAGTGGTTATTTCCCAAAATATTTGGGTAAAAATAAAAAAAAATTTACTTTCCCGATTCGTCTCAAATCAACTAGTCAAAAAAATTAGCACAAAATGAACAATCGTGAAAAAATTTGAATAAAGACATAAAGTACTAAAAAGAAAATTGTTAGCTGAACGGGGTCTGATGACTTTTGACTTGTCAAAAAAATGCATTTCAAGAACTTGGGTCAATTAGTTAATTAGTAGGCGGTGATTCCTAGCTTACTCTTCTTGTTAATGTGAACATTGATTACTTGGAAGATTATTGCTGCTACTAATTTTATATGAAATAGTTAACTACCGATAAGAGATACGCGTCTTATTTAGGTCTCTCCAAAAATTTTACTTGAAGTGTTAACTACAAACCGGAAACTTCAGCATGATACTTTAATTGGTTCATTTTAGTGTATAGTGTATATATATACAGTCATTTTCAAATGAGGAGGTCCTTATTTTAATTGAAATAAGGATCTTTTCATTTTTCCCATTTTTCGTTTGAATTTCGATGATCTGAGCCGCTCATTGTGTTCAGAACGTGATTTTAAGAGTACTCTCGAGGAATCAGCAAAAAAAATGACCGGAAATGGCTTCATTCGAGCAGTTTTTAATAAAAATGAGGACCACCTTAATAAAATGAGGACCTCTCTAAGGACCACCTTAACTTAATATAATAAGGACCACCTAAGGGCTTTATTCGGAAAGTCCTTACCCTTCTCCTAAGGACTACCTTAACTTAATAAAAGGAGAACCTCCCTTTCCCGATAGAATTTTGATGATCCAAGCAGCTCAATGTGTTTAGAACTTGATTTTAAAGGTATCCGCGAGGAATCAGCAAAAAAAAAAAAGACTAGAAAGGCTTCGTCCGTGCAGTTTTTGTTTTTTTATCGAACGGTTCATATAAAACTACTCGGGTGAAACCCTTTTCAGTCATTCTTTTTGCTGATTCCTCGCGAGTACTCATAAAATCACGTTCTGAACAGATTGAACGGCTCGGATCATTGAAATTAGAAAGAGAAATTATAGAAATGGAGAGGTCCTTATTTTAACTAAAATTGAGACCTCCTCATTTGAAAATGACTGTATATATATATATATGTGTGTGTGTGTGTGTGTGTGTGTGTGCAATTAATCGATTAGAAGAGAGATAGGGAGAGAATAGGAATAAAAAAAATTTCGGACCTTCAAATATTGAACAACGAATTATAAATAAATTAAAAACTATTAACTTTGAAATTTAAATCTTCTGAAATCACTGCTATTTTTCCAAGAGATTTCACTGCTTTTGAAATGAGTTTGGCTTATAGAGAGAGGGAGAGAGCAACTCATAAGAGAGAGAGAATTTGGTTCAGAAATTTTTTTTTTATACGAGAGAGGTACGGAGTCGTTCCACTATTTTTTGTTAGTGGGTTATATGCATGTCTAATTGGGTAATTTAAGTTAATCTAATTGAGACCCATTCTAACCCAACTTATAAATAAGTTGAGTTAGGGCTATTTTTTAGTTGATGGGTTTGAGTTTGTTAATGGGTTTGTGTTCAATTTGTCACTCCTACTCATCATTATCGGTACCACGGTAAATTCCCCCAACAAACAAGCCCATTTCCACCCGAATCTCCTCCGTCTATCTATAAATTCAAACCGACAATCCTCCCACCTTCCCCAAAAAACGCCTCACACAATCCCATCCAATCCAATCCAATCCAAACCATGACTCTCAAATCTCAATCTCTCATCCTCCTCCTCTCTCTCTTCCTCCTCTCTGCCGCCGCGCTCGGCGGCAACCAGGCGTCTCCGCCCCTGGGCGGTTGGCAGCCGATCAAGAACGTTTCGGCGCCTGAGGTGATAGAGACAGCGCAGTTCGCCGTCACCGAGCACAACAAGAAGGCCGACTCGACGTTGAAGTTCCGCAGCGTGGTTCGGGGCGAGTACCAGGTGGTTGCCGGCATGAATTACCGGCTAATCATCGCCGCTAAAGACGGCGGCGTCGCTGGAAAGTTCGAGGCGGTTGTTTACGCAAGGCCTTGGGCGCATTATAAGAGCCTCACTTCGTTCACAAAGGTCTAGGACTGGGAATGTGACCGCGGCGGATTTGGTAACATGCGGTGTAATGTAAACATCATTTTCATGGTAAACGGAAGGGGAAATGTTTCGAGTATGATTTTCTTGTTCCGTTTCTTTTTCTCATGGGCGTTTCTGCTCACCAAAAATTATATTAGTTTTGTCTTTATTCATGTTAGAATAATGAGAATATTCTAATTGATTATAGTTAATAGAATCGATTGTAATTAATTAAAATAAAAAATTTGATTATCTTTTCGTAGTATAAGATTTTATTTTATTTCCTATGCGACTCCTCCTTCATTCAATCACTTTATAGCTTTTATTACTGTACCCAATTTCTTTCTCCTGCTCCTGTTTGTCTACTATATTGATCATATTTCTCTGTCCATTTTCTTCCTCTTTAGTTTGCACTTGGATTTTGTTTTGATAATGATAGGAGTGGTTACTTGTGGGGATGGATTATGGAAGGAGGAGTAATTATTCATTGGCTTGGCCCGTTATTTGATGTCCACCACTCTTTTTGACAAGCAAGATAATCTATATATAATATCTATATAATAGGATAGGGGAGTGTTTGAATCAAAAAGATAATCAACGCTCAAGATTTGTCCACTCCTTCTGCATAAATCTCCGCCCTTCATTCTATATTCCTTTTTTAGTCTTAAATGTTTCCCTAATATATAAGTAGAGGAGTCAGTAAAAAAATGGAATTATTAAAGGAATAAAAGGAATGAAAATTTGAACTCATCTATCCCGTGCAAACCATGTTGGTAAAAAACGGAATTAGAGGGATAAATTTAGAAAGAATCTATGTCTATATGGTACGGGATTAGAAGATATTTGTTAAAATTATTATGCAGCTTTAATGCAATGACTGAAGATTTGGAAAAGGAAACGTAATTCATCCGTCCAACTAATGAAACGTAATTAATCTGTCCAAAAAGGAAATGCAATGACTGAAGATTTCTTTGCATAACATGTCCAACTAATTCATTTCAAACTCAATTTTCATCCGTCCAACTATTGACGCGTGATTGATGGATTTAAAAGGGAAAGACAAATTAACATAAATAAGTATTGTGACTTTTAGATTGCTGATAGGAAAAAACATCTATGTTGATCATATTGATTGAGGCGTGAATGGTGGGGATGAAGGAATATCTAATTTGTTTTCCAAAAAAGAATAAAACGTAATTTGATATTTATGGTAATAACAGTAAATTATTAGGTAAAATTCAAATGATAAACAAAGATAATTACATGGTTTCCTTTAACAAAAGTACACGATAATTACATGGTTTCCTATCTCACAAAATAAGTTACTCCTATTGGGTAATCTATCAATCTTTTAGAATTTTGAAATCTGTAAATCTTTTCAAACCCTATCGTTTCAAAATTATT
Source organism: Rhododendron mucronatum var. ripense (assembly GCA_019656295.1). Lineage (NCBI taxonomy): Eukaryota > Viridiplantae > Streptophyta > Magnoliopsida > Ericales > Ericaceae > Rhododendron > Rhododendron mucronatum. The sequence continues at coordinate 1,829,135 of BPLT01000026.1, forward strand.
CCAAACACTTTAAACTACCCATCTCACGTTTAAACGTGAGAAGAATACATACCTTGAATAATTCTCTTGGAACCATAGGTGAGATTCTAATGGTCTTTTTCCATTTGTTATTTTTTTCAGTCCTGCTTGAATTGTTTGAATCTTCCTTAGTTAAAGAACGATGTTAATTTTTTTCCATGTTGGGTGAATATGCCACTGTAGATTTCTTCGCTCGAGTACAAAATTAATTTAGAGTTAGACCGATCAATTTTTCAACTTCAGTGTAAGCCTTGATTTAATTTTTTTTTATTTTTTTGTGTTGGCTAATAATCTTTTTCCCTTTTCCCACGTTGTTCATGAATGACCAATCAATTCTTTTCCAGGATGGATCGAGAGAATATTAACCCGAATGTAAATCACTCCAATAGAAAAATGCATTTTGAGAACTTCGGTCAATTAGTTAATTAGTAGGTGGCGATCCCTAGCTTACTCTCCTTTTTAATGTGAACATTATTGTTGCTACTAATTTTTTATGAAATACTTAACTACCGATAAGAGATACGCGTCTTGTTTAGGTCTCTCCAGAAATTTTACTTGAAGTGTTAATGTAACACACCGACCCAAAATATATACGTGACTCAATTAAAAATGAAGACAATGTTGAGAGCATATTAAATTATTTAGTTTTATTTTCGAACGGAAAATTGAAAGCAATTTTCGTGCAATAAACGAGCAAAAAAAAAAAGAAGAAGGGGTGAAATACAAGTCTTTTTCTTAAGTACGTGTAAATATATCATATATGTAGTAGTTTATATGTAGTACTTAGTTTCTAGTATGCTCTAGGAATTAAAAAAATAGGAGGGAAAATTGTAAAAAAACTGCCACATTAGTCCATAGCTAATGTAGCTTAGCCAAGTCATTCCTATAGCTTGGCTTACACTTACTAAGAGAATGACACCTCACACTTGTAGTGACACAGGGAGAATTAGGTGTCAAGTTTTGGGAAGATTAGAAAACTCTCTAAATAGCAAGTCCTATTTTAGTACATGACCAAAAATAATACCTTCATTCTAAATCACTTGTACGGAAAAAGAATAGGGAAAGGTTCAGTTGGTTAGCATAACAAAAGAAATAAAGGAAATTAACAGTAGTCTTGTCCAAAGTTATACGCCACTACCGAGCTATCGTGTTAGCAAGAATACGAGTTATGTCTCCTCCAAGCTTATAAAAAAGTCCAAGGTGAGATACTTGTACTTTAGTTACATGATTTTATGTTGAGAAAAGATTACAATTTTATTAAGATATACCATGGAAAAGGATATGATAAATTTTTCATGTTAAAAATTAGAAGCAAGTCAGATAAAGGGGATGGCGCTGTAAAGTTTAAGGGTAGAAAATGAAAGCGGTCAGACAAAAGAGATGACCTATTGATGCATCCAGATAGCTGTCCCGAGTTTGGAGGGCGCTTAAAAAGATACCATAACACAAAAGGGAGTTATACGGACGGAAAGAATAGGGCCCTAGTGGCCAGTGACTTGATCATTTCACACAGCAAGAGAGGTCGCCCCCTACAGAAATATTAAGCAGGTGGATGAACATCATAAAATTATTTGTTTTAGATTATACAAGCATTTATGTTAAAATTGTTTCCATGATATAAAACGTGCAACTTTTGTATTTGTATCTCACACGAGCATATATTCGACTTATGAAAATTGATATTTTCCACAGATAATGAAGAATAGAGATGGAGTTGCTGCTGTCCTGGGACATGTTTGTACTTTTGTGTAGATATTGTAAAAATGTTATCTTTTCAGAAGACTAGGGTTTTGTAATAAGTGTTTTTTTGAAATAAAACAGTTATGTTATTTTCAAACAATTGTCTCCAAATTTAATTATGAAAAAGAGGCCTGGATGAGCGTTAGGACTCATCGGCCGGTCACGATGACTCGACAAAGTTCCTAGAGTCGGGGTCGTGACAGTTAACTACAAATCAGAAACATACTTCAGCATGATATTTTAATTGGTTCATTTTAGTGTGTATGCAATTAATCGATTAGAAGAGAGATAGGGAGAGAATAAGAATAAAAAATTTTGAAACTTCAAATATTGAACAACGAATTATAAATGAATTAGCAGCTATTAACTTTGAAATTTAAATCTTTTGGAATCACTACTATTTTTCCAAGGGATTTCACTGCTTTTGAAATTAGTTTGTTTTATGGAGAGAGAGAGAATTTGGTTCAGAAATTTTTTTTTTACGCAAGAGAGGTTCGGAGTCATTCATCTGTTTTTTTGTTAGTAAGTTATATGTATGTCTTATTGGGTCATTTAAGTTGACCCAATTGAGACCCATAAATAGATGGGTTTGATGGGTTGAGACCCATTCTAATTTAACATACAAATGGATTGGATCAGGTCTATTTTTTAGTTGATGGGTTCAAATTTGTTAATAGATTTGACTTCAATTTACCACTGATAGTGATCATTATCGGTAGCACCGTAAATTCCCACAACAAAGAAGCCCATTTCCACCGGAATCTCCTCCGTCTATAAATTCAAACCGACAATCCTCCCACCTTCCCAAAAAACGCCTCACACAATCCAATCCAATCCAAACCATGACTCTCAAATCTCAATCTCTCATCTTCCTCCTCTCTCTCTCTTCCTCCTCTCCGCCGCCGCGCTCGGCGGCAACCAGGCGTCTCCGCCCCTGGGCGGTTGGCAGCCGATCAAGAACGTTTCGGCGCCTGAGGTGATAGAGACAGCGCAGTTCGCCATCGCCGAGCACAACAAGAAGGCCGACTCGACGTTGAAGTTCCGCAGCGTGGTTCGGGGCGAGTAGGTGGTTGCCGGCATGAATTACCGGCTAATCATCGCCGCTAAAGACGGCGGCGTCGCTGGAAAGTTCGAGGCGGTTGTTTACGCAAGGCCTTGGGCGCATTATAAGAGCCTCACTTCGTTCACAAATCACAAAGGTCTAGGACTGGGAATGTGACCGCGGCGGATTTGGTAACGTGCGGTGTAATGTAAACATCAGTTTCATGGTAACTGGAAAGGGAAATATTTCGAGTATGATTTTCTTCTTCCGTTTCGTTTTATTAGGGGCGTTTTTGTTCACCAAAAATTATATTAGTTTTGTCTTTATTCATGTTAGAATAATGAGAATATTCTAATTGATTATAGTTGATAAAATCGATTGTAATTTATTAGAATCAAGGATTTGATTATCTTTCCATAATATAATATTTGATTTTGTTTCCATATTTTAGGATTTCACCCATATGTACATGTTAATATCGAATTCAATAAAATATCCCTTTTATCACATTTAATAACATGGTATCAAAGCTATAAAATTTATGCCCTGTTGATATTTGTTTTTGGCGGGCGGCCTAAACCTCGCTGTTGTCTGCTGGGCACATTATTTACTTTATCAATCTCCTTCACGCTTCCCAATTGCCTGCACCCACCGTGCCTCTTCACCACCGGTGCTCGTGGGTTCTTCGTTTTTCGGCTTTTGTTAGTTTCTCTTGGTTTTTTTCCTGGCAGTTCTCCTGGCTCCTGGCTCTCAACGCTTTTGGCTCTCTTGATCGTTTCTTTCTCCTGGCTTCTCTTGGCTGGGTTTGACTTGGTTGTTCTCGGTTTCGCTGGGTTTTTTCAAACTCAATTTGGTAGACCAATCGGAGTTTGAGGGGATGTTAGAATAATGAAAATATTCTAATTGATTATAGTTGATAGAATCGATTATAATTGATTAGGATCAAGGATTTGATTATCTTTCCATATAGTAGGATTTGATTTTGTTTCCATATTTTAGGATTCCACTATTGTACAAATACAAGAGCCTGTGTACATGTTAATATTGAATTCAATAAAATATATATTTTCTCATATTTAACAATTCAAAAAAAATTCTCGTTCATTAATTTTGCGCCAAATTTTTATGTATCATTAGAATCGAAAATGTAAAAAATTATATGACTTTTACACAAGTATTTTTTCAGAGTTGAGTTTTGTTCACCCTCTACTTAAGAGGGTGAACATTATCCACCTTCTTATGTCATGCTTATTAAAAAGTGTATTGCATGGTAAGCATGTCATCACTCTGTAGTGGGTCCAGACCATTTTAACTTATAAGAGAGAGAGAGTAGTGTTCACCTTCTTTTAACAAAATTGCACTCACTTTTTCAATTTCTCTTGGATATTTCAAAAACACTTGTGTAAAAGTCATAATTTTTTACATTTTAGTTTCTCACAAACCAAAATACATAACAATTAGGCGCAAAACTAATGAAGACAAAAAATTTGAATGAGAACAAAAAGTTGTAGGCCCCGTTCCGCTTTCTCCAAAAACCTTCTATTTCAAAAAAAAGGCAATTTCAAACTCAAATATAACGAAAATGAAAAATAATTTTTTAATTTTTTTTTGCACCGTTTAAAAGATGTCAATGAGATCTATCAAACAAGATCTATATTAGTAGAATTATTTGCATAAACACATGATTTTTGACTTTGAAATTTACCTTCTTTGAAAAATTCACTTTTTGAAAAAGTGGAACGGCATCGTAGTCCACAACTTGTCGGTTAGCAGCAGGGAGGGGCTTAGTTACCCGTATTTTAGGCCTACTTGAAAGTTAAGTTTAAAGTGTACGACAACGTTTTTTTTTGGGTAATAGGAGCAAGTACTATAAGTACTAGGGAATAACTTCGGTGTCCCCGGTCATTTTGGGAACACCGTAACTTTTGGCATAACAAAACCATTATAAGCATAACCAAAACCTATTATGAGTAACAAAAATCATTATGAGCATAACAGAATCATAGTAAGGCATACCATTATTTGTTATGTCTTGGTTGGATTTGGTTATGCCTTGATTGGTTTTTTGAATATTCCTTGGTTATACCATGTTTGGGTTCGGTTATGCTTGTTATGGGTTTTAGTTATGCTTATAATGGTGAAGTTATGCCAAAAATTACGGTGTCCCCAAAATGACCGGGGATACCATAGCATCATCCGTAGTACTATATACGGTAACGTTTTTGTATGTATTGTGTTTGTTTGAACACTTTATTTTTTTTTGATAAACTGTTTGTTTGAACACTTGCACAGGCAAGATCTCTCGTAAAAAAGAAAAAAAAAGTTTGCAGGATTGTAACGATTGCAACAATTATATGAAGTTTAATGCATTTCAAACTCCTATCTAACGGTATTCGATCAATTTGATTTTCGACGAATTTTAAAAAGTGTAATTTTGATTATTATTGTGGATTCCGGAAAGACCAACGAATGATCCAAACTGAAGGCAAGGAAACTAGACAAGAACTGCCTCCAAATTGTAAAGTGAACCGGGACTTCGTGGGAACGTGAACCCAGGATCCCACTCCTGCTCAATCACGGGACGCTATAAAGGAGTTCACTCAGTCCTATGGCCTATGGGACTCCTACTTCATTCAATCACTTCATAGCTTTTTGATAGCTTTTAGCTAGCTTTGCTAAGAGCATCCACAGTGGAATAAACAAAATAAAAAGTTGCTAAAGTTAGCAATATTTGTTCAAAAAAGTGCTCACATTGGAATAACCAAACTTAACAATATCTTAGCAACTCATCAAATTTTGGCTTTTGAATAATCAAAACTAGCAACTTTTAGCCAATAATCAAATTTAGTGATTCCCATATTTTCTCAATCAAGTACACCCATCATTATACAAAAATCTTTTCTCTCTCTCAACAATGTTTTCAAAAAATAATTATAAAAAACTATTCTTACTATTCTTTTCAAAAACTTTTTCTAAAAAAAACCTTTCTTTATATGAACTCTTTTTTTTAAATTTTTTTAATAAAAACTGTTCAAATTTTTTAAAACTATTTTTTAAAATAATTGTATTTACACAAAGCTGTTTTTTTTACACATTTTTTCCATTAACTATTTTTTTATCCAACTGTTTTTAACTTATACTGTTTTTTTTTCTTCCAAAAACTGTTTAATTAACTTTTTTTTTCAAGAACAAATATTTTTTTTATAAAAATTGTTTTTAACATAAACTAGTTTTTCAAAAGATTTACGTGAAATGAAGGGGAAATTTTTGGAGAAAACTCATGGAAGGAAGCAATGGTCATATTGGTTTTGATTATGAGCAAAAAATAACCAACGTGAGATTTGACATTGCTAACTTTAGCAACCTCTAAATGGATAATCAAAATCTGATGTGGCATGTTTTGATTATTCATTTTTGCTTATTCCACTGTGGATGCTCTAACAGCAGAGACAATTTACAGAAAATTACGCAGAGATAAACGCGCTTGGTCCCATTTCGGATCCCGAAAAAAACTAGAAAAATATCCATAAATTTTTGAATATTATTTTATGGAGCCCTGTAAAAAATCAGCTCCAATGGATATCGATAAGTATTACTTTTGGATTCGTATAGGCGAACTGAGCAGTTTCGCTCCTACGAATTAATCCAAAAGTAATACTTATCGATATCCACTGGAGTTGATTTTTTACAGAGCTTCATAAAATAATATTCAAAAATTTATTGATATTTTTCTAGATTTTTTCGGGACCCGAAATGGGGCCAAATGTGTTTGTCTCTGCGTGGTTCTCTGCAAATTGTCTCTACTGTTAGTATTTTTGTTAGCTTTTATTGCTGCACCCAATTTCTTTCTCCTCCTCATGTTTGTTTACTACAGTATATTGATCATATTTCTCTGTCCGTTTTCTTCCTCTTTACTTCTTGGAAAAATGACGGTTAAGAATGTGTTTTGATAATTAATATCTGTGAAGAATATTTTCAGCATTAACAAATGTTGTCAGCATGTCCTCAGTCGATATTAATTATCAAAACACGTCTTGGGCCGTCATTTTCCTTTACTTTTCTTTAGTTTACACTTGGATTTTGTTTTGATAATGATAGGAGTGGTTACTTGTGGGGATGGACTAATAATTGGCTTGGCCCGTTATTTGATATCCAACACTCTTTTTTTTTTTTTTTTTTGACAAACAAGATAATTCCTATTAATACAGACAACGAAAAGGTACAACGAAAAAATATGCTCATACAACCAAAAATCAAAAAATAACGACAAAAGGAAACAAAAGATATAACGGCGGCGTTGAAATCCAGGAGGGTGAAAAGGCTAAGGAATCCACCATGAAATCCAGAGAGGAAAGTCTGTTCCCGCTACGATAAAGCCATATCTGGACGGAAGATTGGAGCCGAATCAGTTGCACACGCTTTTGCTGTCGAGGACAGTGTGGGTGATGGGTCTCGGATGGGATCGCTTACGTGTGATTATCCGTGAGCTGGAGAGGTGCGATTGGTTGATGATTAGTCGAAGGAAGATAAGAGAGATCTCGCGGGGCGGAGGAATGTGAGCAAGAAGCATGGGAAGGACAGAGGCAGCGTGTCTCATTCGTTTTCCGCGGGGTGTTCAACCTTTTCCGGGCTCTGGCAAGTGAGGTCACACGTTTTCTCTGAGGAAGAATGTTCTCCTCCCTCAAATTCAGTGCTCACTCACCTTTTTCCAGAAAAAAAAAGGTCCTCCTTCATCATTGGGAATGTCAGGGGTATTTATAGGGCCCCTGGGCCTAGGTCAGGCCCAGAACGGCACTCCTATCAGTTCTCGACACGTGTCCCTCCTGTGCTTCCTGACCTTGGGAAAGCTCGCCTTCCCGCGGACGATTTTCCGCGGGAGGGCTCGTTTTCCCGCGGTGTCACCTCGCATTCCAAGCCGCCAAACCACAAGATAGCCCCAAATTCCCGTTGAGCGAGGTCGCGACCTGCGGCGATCGTTATCTCCCCGCGGAGACCCGCCCGGACCCTGCCTCTGGGTCTCAGGTAGGGGTCCGCGGAGATTTTGCGAGATAAAGACTTGATGACTATGACATTTCCAGGGAGCGGTGCGCGGGGTTTCGATGTAAACCGACAGATGGGCCCACGGAGGGGACCCGCGGAGGTGAGTTCCGCGGTGGACTCTGGAACCCCCGCGGGTGACTCCCGCGGTCAACGCTTCGATCCGCCGCTCCACGCGTCACTGTCTCATTGGTTGGTCAGCGTAGCCAGCTGTTACCACGTGTTCGTCCACAATTGGAAGGTCAAATAGTCGTCTTCTCAGGTTTCAACCTATTGACTTTGACCGCGCCTACAGACAGAAAACTTGAAATACCTCACAGGCGGGCCAGAGTCACCACATAGTATTTTTGTGGGCGTCGAAACCCTAAGATATTTTAATTAGTTTAGTGATTTGGAGGTACGTACTGCCATGTACATTGTAGAGCTTGCCTTTTTCACGGAGGCTCCATAAATAGAGACTCCGCGCCGCCCCATCTCACCGTTCGTCTCGTCAATGGACGGTCCGGATTTTAAAGAAACTATTTTCGCGAATAGTTTTAACTATCTAAATTATTCACGAGAATAGTTTCTTTAAAATACGGACCGTCCAACACATATTTGAATGACTGAGATTGATCCGCTCCGCAAACACTCAAATTCCGTGAATTAGGTTTTCTCTTAAAGTTGCGAACATAGTTTGAAATCCGCTAAATTTGTGGTTATGGCGAAAGTTGGATCGAGAATCACGTGTGGTGTGACCCAAGCTCAAAAACTCCTCTTTTTTTTTTGTCACATAGCAATAAGTGAGCAAACATACACAATTACATATCTACTCGTACACGTGTGAGATCGGTGTCCAATTAATTTAGTTTCTTGACTAGCGTGAGAATTGGGAACTATGTTTGGTTTTAAGTTTTTGAGAAAAAAATAATAATATAATTAGTGGTAACGAGTGAAGAGAAATAAATAGAGAATCTTAATGAGAACCGTGCAGAGAGTAAATTTTTTTTCCTCGAAACTTGTAAAAGAACAACAATAATTACGATTATTTGTAAAGGTTATGCTCTCAGATTTTGTTTTACTTTTGAAGCGTGAGAAAATTCATCGATAGTAAGAAAAATACAATCGTGTTATCGCCACAAGACAAAGAGTGTCTGCGACGAGCGAAGATCAATATAGGTCTAAGGAACAGAACACAGAATACTGATCCGCAAAATGTAAAAGAAACAAAAATTATGCTATTGCCTGAAAATACGAGGGCGCCGACAGCGAGCGAGAGCCTAAGGAATAAAGCATAGTACTGTACGTGTTACGAGCCATGTTACGAGATTCAACTAGCTAGTTCATTGCTCGTTTTACGGATTACTAGATGTGGGCGTGTATGTTTGAACAAGTTGGGTTGTTTTCTGGTTATGTGGTTTTTTTCCCCTATAAACGTACACTACAAGCAAAATTAAGTAATAAATAGTATTTATAAATATAATAATGATAGTAATAATTAAAATGGTCCGAAGGATGATAAAAAGTCCTCCTTGAAAAGAGGTTTGAACTATTAATGCGAAGTGTAATAGCGCGTTTTTACCATCCCAATATTACCCTCTCTTTTTTTTAAAATTGGGATTTTAAAAGTTATAGTTTTTTTTTTTTATTACTTCGAAATTGGGAGAAGCCAAAATTTTTTGATCCCACGCCTCTCTAAATTTGACACCACAAGAACCCTCGTCTCCACTTATGGTGTCAATTGTCAAACTTACTCTCGTGGTCGGGAAAAAATAGTAACTCAAAAAATACTTTATATACTCCAAATTAAAGAGTTAGAAAAGTCTTGGTAATTAGTTGGCTGATCACATTAAAGGAAATGGGTGGAATTGTAGTACATGTTGTTAGTTAGCGAACAAAGTTACTAATTCTATGGGGTTTCTCTCTCTCTCTCTCTCTCTCTCTCTCTCTCTCTCTCTCTCTCATTAATCATCCTCTTCCCCATTTTCCTATAATTGTTTTTATCTTTGTTCAGATTTTTTTCGCGTTTGTTAATTTTGTGTCAAATTCTTATAAATTACCATTTCGTCTTGACAAGAGAAATCAAAAAATATATATAATTTTTACCTTCTTTTTTTTGGAAAGATCTAGGAAAAAGCTTAAAAAGTCAAAGCTTCACGTCAAGACGAACCAATAATTTACAAAAGTATGATTTAAAACTAACATACACGAATTTTTTTTTTTTTTTGAATAAGAACAAAACATAGCCAAATTGGTTTTTTATTTTGGGAAAGTAAGCCTGAGTATGAATTATATTTATGTAATATTAGAAAATTTCAAAGAGAAGCAAATCACATTTAGTGGTCTAGCAAATAGAAGATTCATATAAGTACTTATTTGAATTTTTTTTGAATTAGAGGTGATGTATTATGTAATAAATGACCTGTCTCGTAAACACAAAAACAAAATACTGAAAGAATAAGAACCTTTAGCAGAATGGGTTAAAACACTCACACTCAGGTAAGAATCAACAAGCGGTGCTTGAGTTTTTCTTTTATTTTTTATTGTGTCATACGATTGATTGAATTGATGAACTTGGGTCACTCAACTTAATTTAGAATTCTAATAATTAACAAGATAACTAGATTATTTTGAAAAGATGAACTTGGGTCAATCAATTTAATCTAGAATACTATAACAAACAAAATAACTTTTGCTGATGGATGGTCGGCATATATAAACAAAGTTATTATTTAGAAAATGGAATGATGTTAAAATATAAAGCAATCACACATATGTTAAATTACTATCGTTTATCTGTTTGAATTTATGTAAAAAAAAATATGGATATCGATACATATTACATACAGTACTTTTCAAACCACTTTCACGCGAATTTATGCAATTGTGGAAAACATTTTTATACGTTTTTTTTTTTGGTTCAAACGGAAATTCATTTTTATACGTTTATCGCACATATATATGGAGGCTAACTTTTTTTCAAGGGATGGTTAATACTTTATATTCCATAATATATATTGGGACCTTGTGTTTCGAGCTTGCTTTTGGCCTACCCTAATGAAGCCATAATAGTAATCATGCAATAGACTTGAAAAAAAAATTTTAATTTCAGGGGTTCTGAAAAGTTTGGCATTTTAATCACCCAACGTTTCATTGAAAAGTATGGCTACCAACGTTTCATTGAAAAGTATGACATTAATCACCCAAAACATTTATCACATTTATACGTGAGGGTAATATGATTTCGAGAGTTATTAATAAAGAGAATTGAACTTAAGACATTAGAGCATCCACAATGTAATAATCAAAATTAGATAACCAAAAGTTGCCACATCACCTTTTGATTTTCCATTTAAGACATTGTTAAGGTTAGCAATGTAGAGGTCTACAATGTAATAATCAAAATTAGATAATTAAAACTTACCACATCACCTTTTCAAACGACAAAATTCTAAAAAATAAAAATTGTGATAATAATTTGAATAGTTTTTTTGAAAAATAATAATTTAAAAAAACAGTTTAGCAAAAAACATTTAAAAAAAACTGTTTTTTCAAAAAGAAAACAATTTTAAAAAAAACTTTTTTTTTAAAGTTCCTAAAAAAAATAGTTTTTAAAAATTATTTTTTAAAAACATTTTTGAGAGAGAGAGAGAGAGAGAGAGAGAGAGAGAGAGAGAGAGAGAGAGATAGAAGGTTTTGCTTAACGATGGATGTACTTGATTGATAAAATGTGGGGACCATTAAATTTGATTACTGACAAAAGATTGTTAGTTTTGATTATTCAAAAGCCAAAATTTGATGAGTTGTTAAGAGGTTACTAAGAGCATCCACAGTGGAATAAGCAAAAGTGAATAATCAAAACATGCCACATCAAATTTTGATTATCCATTTAGAGGTTGCTAAAGTTAACAATGTCAAATCTCACATTGGTTATTTTTTGCTCATAATAAAAAACAATAGGACCATTGCTTCCTTCCATGAGTTTTCTCCAAATTTTTCCCTTCATTTCACGTAAATCTTTTGAAAAACTAGTTTATGTTAAAAACAATTTTTATAAAAAAAATATTTGTTCTTGAAAAAAAAAGTTAATTAAACAGTTTTTGGAAGAAAAAAAAACAGTTTAAGTTAAAAACAGTTGGATAAAAAATAGTTATTGAAAAAAAATGTGTAAAAAAGCAGCTTTGTGTAAATACAATTTTTTAAAAAAATAGTTTTAAAAAATTTGGAACATTTTTTATTAAAAAAAAGAGTTCATATAAAGACGGGTTTTTTTTTTTAGAAAAAAGTTTCTGAAAAGAATAGTAAGAATAGTTTTTTATAATTATTTTTTGAAACATTGTTGAGAGAGAGAGAAAAGATTTTTGTGTAATGATGGGTGTACTTGATTGAGAAAATATGGGGATCACTAAATTTGATTATTGGCTAAAGGTTGCTAGTTTTGATTATTCAAAAGCCAAAATTTGATGAGTTGCTAAAAGATTGTTAAGTTTGGTTATTTCAATGTGAGCACTTTTTTGAACAAATATTGCTAACTTTAACAACTTTTTGTTTTGCTTATTCCACTGTGGATGCTCTAAGTTTGGTTATTACAATATAAACATTTTTTTAGCAAACATTGTTAACTTTAACAACTTTTTAGTTTTGATTATTACATTGCAGATGCTCTTAGGAAAAAGCAAACCTCTCAACCTTTGCTGGCAAATCCCTCAATTTGAAACTTTGGAACTTATCAAATAGGAATCCATATTGAGTAGAAGTCCCTCAATTTGAAACTTTGGAACTTATAAATAGCAATCCATATATATTGAGTAGAAGTTTATTTTTTATCCCAATTTTTCTACTAGAAGGTGATAATTATCTTTTTCCGAAATGATATACGAATTGGTGTAGCCTAACTTTATTTTCCTTTCAATATGCTTGTTAATTTTGCGTCAAATTTTCTTATTTTTATGATTTGTATGAGAAAAAAAACTAAAATAAATAAATTTGCGACCAAATGGTTTTTTTTTTTTTTTTTTTACACACAAAAGGTCAAAATCGATACATTTTTTTTAGCTTAACCAGTACTAGGGTATAATTAGTTTTTAATTTTCTCTAGACAATGGGTATTGTTTATGTTTCATAATGTTTTGTATAGTGTAAGGACCAAATTTCGGAGTCACTTGTATTGGTAATTCCGAATGACAAAACATATTGTAATTTTGTTATTTGTTATAAGTTAGTGAGTCTGTATATATAGGAATAGAGTAGGAAGAATTATTATTATTTGTAATTGAGAATGAACGTTCTGGATAACAAAAGAGGTCGACTACAACAAGACGGATTTTCGCAGCAGAATTTAGGTCTAATTATGGACTTATGCTTTACCTCCAAGGTTTTGACCACAAACGTATAGAAGGAAAAAGGGGCAAAAGTATCAATACGTGAAAAAAGACAAGCGGCTGTGATGAGAGCTATTTTTAAAAGGAAGATTTTAACTTAGGTTTAGTGAAGGGCAGGTGGAATAAAGGCTGTTGGCAATCAAGATTATTGGGTGCAGTATACGTGTGACTCGACAGATATTACTTAGAATGTTGTGAGGATTTATTTCGTTTGGATAAATATATCTGTTAGTGCATAATGATTATAGTGATTTGATTTCTTCTCGTGATTTTTTTTAATTCTGGGATTTTTTTTTTACGTATATCGCTGCGTTATGCGTTTGATTGCTTGCGTAGTTTTGCTAATAGTTTTACTTATTCACATTTATATTGTTGGGATTTTTTAGGGAACCCTGATTTTTCATTTAGTTTTTCATCAAAAAGTCTAGATAAAGTGTTTCTAAGGACAATAAATTATTTTCCATCTTTGTCTCTTTGTACACGTGTTTCGGACTTTTCGAGGCTCAGAGGATGGGTCATTATTTTAGTTTCTGAATTCTGTTCGTCAATATGAACAATTGATCGGAAAAAAATCGACACAAATCTGACAAATATTTTAAAAAAATACCAAAAAGACATAGTGAGAAATTATCAAGGGTTTCTATTTGGCACAATAAGATTTCAGAGTTATGTTTCTTGCTCTAGTAGTACGTAGTAGACTAATTCATATTTCTGTTGAATACTTGGTATATCCTGGAAACTCATTAACCTTTGCGTTTTTGTTATATAAGTTGAATACTGGCCCACTATTAATGTATTATTTGCATCATTATTAGCCCCTTTCATTTGACCTTTTCGATTGCTAGCCACGATATAAAATCGACACAACACCCAACCATCAGAAACTCGACTATAAAATCAATTTAGAAAATATTATTCAAAAACGCTAAACTCATACTCTGACCATTTTAATCAGGTGTCACAAATAATATCATACGTGACATATTATTTTGGCGGAGAAAAACGAGGGAAAGAGGCAAAAAGCTGCAAGTTGAGTTTTCCGGTCATAGCTAATTGGAAAAATATTGTAGTTGTGTTTAATTACATAAATAAAAGTTATACGATTAAAATATAATGATATGTGATTTATGCTCATTGGAGCATAAACACGGTTTGATTGCGACATGGTATGATAATTGAATTTTTTTTTAATTTGTCAAATAATATATTTCAAATGGTTGCTATAGAGAGTTGACATTATAGTTAAAAAAAAAAAAGTAACTGATTTCGGCGCTTCATTTTTTTTTTATAACCACACTCCAATATCAATAACAAAAACCTACTCCAATATTATATAGAAGTTATAATAGCCTTAATGCTAAGGGAATCAATGGGTCCTCTACCGATAGGCACGCAGGGTTCACTTCGAATTCTGCACGGATGCTCTGAGTCGTTCAATAATTTTTAAAAAGATTGAATAGATTTGTAAAAAATTAGCTCAATTTAATGTATATAGATGCTCGATTCAATTTTCCATTTTTTTTATTCAAATTTTGTGATGGAGCGCTTGAACCCCATGGGTAGTCTGTAGTCATCCTATCGTAACAATAGCAGAACTTTTATCATAGGGTCTGAACTGAAACAAAGGGGAGTAATTTCTGACATGATCAAATCCTAGGGTTTTGTATGTAATTGTCGCTAGATATACACAAATTCTACTCGATCAGAACCAGAGGCAGCCCAAAATCTCAAATCGAAGAGAGGTACCCTTTTCTCTCTCTCTCTCTCTCTCTCTCGCTCGTCTACCTATCGGTTTGCTGTTATTTGTATGTAATATAGATGCTCAAACGTAGTGTATTTAGGGTTTAGTAAATAAAGATTCCTCCTGGAGTACTCGGAGGTCCGATCCACACACCACGAGTGAATCATTTTAACGTCGCTGCACGAGTAACATACATTTAGGGTTTTGCCCCAGGGCTTGCCCTGGACTGTGGTGTTTTACCAACAGTTGATTTCAATGCTAACCATTCGAAAAATGGAAATTATTTCCGCTCTTATTTGCATTTGAAGTGGCACTTGTTTCAGCTTAATCATTGTTTTTTGTTCGTGCCTTTTTGCTGTGTTTACGCAGAAACGAGACTGTGATTTGCGTTTATTTGGTAGGCCTCCTAGGGTTTGTGACGTGTTGCGAAAGTGTTAAGGTTAAGTGAAGAGATCAATGGACCTCTTTCAGGCAATGAGTTGAATATCTCTCCGTTTGGAGATGCCTCGTGGGCCCATATGTAAACATATTCAGCATGTCTAGAGAGTTCGAGATATAGTCTATGTGTATACATACACAACTTAGGGTTTTGCCCTGGAAAACGGCCACTCTCTGTTTCATAGAAAGTATGATCGTTGGATTGAAATGCAAGCCAACAAGTGTATAAATAGGCTCTTCTATCTCTCTTTATGCTTGACAAGCCACCTGAATTCTACCCTTTTTGGTACGCCTTCTAGGGTTTGTTGATGTGCTGCGAAAGTGGTAGGGCTGAGTGAAGAGATCAATGGACTGCTATCAGGCAGTGATTTGAATGCCTCTCCTTATGGAGATGCCAAGTATGCGTTCACTGGAGAGTTTGAGATATATCTGTGTGTTTTGGAGTGTGCAGATCAATATGTACCTGACATTTAGGGTTTGGCACTAGACGACTGCTTTTAGTTACCTTATGTTTGGAAGACTGTAATAGAAAATTTGATAGCATTGAGAATGTAAGCCAACAAGAGTGTACGTATGCTCCTCTATCTGTTTCATGCTTGACTAGCCTCCTGAATTTTCCTTTTTTTTAGTGTGTGCGGTGTGTGTGATTTCGACAGTGGAACTTGGTTTCATATCCCATTGCCTTTTTACTTTCATCCTTTTGCTGTTTCTTCGTGTGCACATGTGCGTGAATATAGTTGCACTTGTTTTTATTCTTTTGACTGGCTGCTGAGTAATGCTGTCCTTTTCAGATAATAGGTTAACTAAGCCCAAAGAAAAGCCTGAAATATCAGAATTTTTTTGTCAATCTGATCTGAAGACAAGGAAAAGCAGCTGTTTGGCAAGGAAAACTTTCCTGCATGACCTTTTGACATTCTGCGATGTCCGGATTACTGAATGTATTGTCCTTCTGAAAGCCTTTTTTTTTTTTATACATAAAATGACATTGAGAGTGTTAATCATATGGTTGTTAGATCATTGGGTTCATTCTTGCATGAACGTATGGCATATCTTAAGAGTAAAGTGAACTGTTTATAGCACTTTTGACATCTTCTTGTCTTTTTCTTGTGTCTACCTTTTCTAATGTAACTAAAATTTGATTTATTTTTGTGCATCTTCTTATTTAGTCTTTGAAATTGTGAGGCCCCGTACCAGAACTCGATTTAAGTACTTATTTTTTGAGAAGGCAATTTCAAGCTCAAAAATAATGTGTTTACGCAAATAATTTTCCTACCAATATGGATCTTGTTTGATAGATCTTATCGAGATCTTTTATACGGTGCAAAAAAAATAAAAAAATTATTTTTATTTACATTATTTTTGAGTTTGAAAATGTGAAATAAGTACTTATTTTTTAAGAAGGTGTTCTGGAATGGGGTCTGAGACTCTGAGTCATCTTGGTTTGCTATGTATTTACCCTTGTGTGGAATTGGGAATACTGTGTTGGCAGGTACTTTCTTAGTATTTGTGTCAGTTTGTACTGAGGGTTTTGTGGGCATTGGAATATCTACTAGTTAGTGTCAAAGTGGGGACAATGTGCAAATATTACTAGGAAAAGGAACCTCCTCTCTAATGCAATCCTTCCTTTTTCTCCTGGAAGTTTTCAATTCTATGATACTTGTGGATAACACACGTGTCTGAGATTTTCTAGATTGATTTTGTTTAACATATATTGGATGGAGTAGTTTTAAACTTCTATAGGGTGTATCTGGGATTGAAAGTAAGAGCAAACACTCGCCAAATTTAATCATTGGGTCTCAATGAAACTCACAACTCTCTTTTGACTGTACTATACTTTAGTTTTTAGTTGTAAGGGAAATTTAAAGAAATAACAAGGAACTGCTTTGGGTAGTACTCTGGTTTGCTAATAATGTACCATTTGGTGGTAATTGCTACCTTTTTCGCAACATAGGTGTCCAAAAAGTGTAAATTGCTAGGTTGCAGTGTTTCTAGTGACACTAGTTTTGCCTATATTGGTGGAGCATTTGTGTATTCTAAATTGGTGGCATGTGAGGAGTTTTAAGTGAGGCATGGCAGGGACGAATGGACCTATTATGGTGTCTCATTGTCCAGAGATGGGATTTTTATTTATCTCCGGTTCATGTCCAACTTTTTTGGTTTAATGTGGAAGTTATAGAGCTTGGCCTTTTACTACATTAGTTTCTCACCAACAAGAATCGAAGGAAGTCTAGGTGTAAAATAAATCGACGTCTAACTTGTCACAACTTTTTTTCCCCATGGTTTTTGTTGCTCTGATAGATGGAGAAATCTCTAGCATGTCTAGTTAAAGGTTATTATGCTTCTTAATGCTGACAAGAAGATGAACTCATTCACAAGGGGAACCAGCAAACATTTGGCAATAAACTGTATTGACGAGACTATAAGGATACGTTGGCAGCTGGGCCTTCCATCAATTTCCTTTGCTTGTGCTTAATTGAATATCCATAGTCTGTTTTCTTATGGAGTTAATTCTCTTTTGTATGCCAATTATTTTTATTGCCCCCCCTGGGTTTTGAGTTACGTGGTGGGTAACTTATACCATGTGTGACACTGGTCAATGGCCGAAACCTCCGCTCTGTTACTTGTTTACCTTTTTTTTTTTTTTTGAAATTCATGCAGTCATCTCTGAACGGAACGGCTTCAAATCATCCAGACAGTGCTGGGCGGCCTTTTACTTCATCTTTCTCTGCTCAGTCCGGTGCCGGCTCCCCTGTTTTCCATCACTCAGGTGAGTAATTTTTTTTCTAGTACTGGTCCATCTATTCTAGATTTTGCCTAATAGAGAAATTCCCTTTTGTAGGATCTATGCAAGGGCTGCATAATAACATTCATGGGAGCTTCAATGTTCCCAACATGTCCAGCACACTTTCTTCCCGAAACTCTACAACAAATAACGTCCCGTCAAGTGCGGTTCAACAGCCCACTGGAAGCCTTTCTAGCGGACGTTTTGGACCAAATAATCTCCCTGTTGGCCTTTCTCAGGTATCTATGCAATAAATATTTTTCACGATGACTGCAAGTACGTTTTTCATTGGCCGCATATAGGTTATTTTCTTGTTTGAGCTCTGTCTGATTGTATGTTGTTTTCTGTGGCAGATATCTCATGGGAGCAATCATGGTCATTCAGGTGTGACAAATAGAGGTGGAATGGGGGTTGTTGGGAGCCCTGGATTTAGTAGTAGCGCAAATGGTGTTGGTGGTTCTATTCCTGGAATTCTGTCAACCTCTGCAGCAATTGGTAATCGGAGTTCCGTTCCAGGTCTGGGAGTGTCCCAAATGTTGGGAAATGCAGGTCCTCGGATTACCAGTTCTATGGGAAACATAGTTGGTGGGGGGAACATTGGAAGGAGCATGAGCTCTGGTGGAGGATTATCTGTGCCTGGTGGTCTTGCTTCTCGCCTAAATCTAGCTGCCAACAGTGGTTCGGGAAATTTAAGTGTGCAAGGTCCAAATAGACTAATGAGTGGTGTGCTTCAACAAGGTATATGACCTTGATTTGGCGACAAAATTGTTGTGGCTTAAGAGGATGTTGTTCTGTTGCTAACTTCTACCATTGTGATGCTGTGTGTCCTCTCCCTTACAAACTGTCTGGAAGAGTTTTGTTGGTAGTTCTTACTTTCCTTACAGATGCATTTCTTCTCGAACAAGTATGTCTCGTAATATAACTTAGCCTAGACTGTTCGTTAATCATGTGAAAAAAGGAATTTGATAGTTGTCTCTTGAATGTGCCATTGGGCATTGAATCAATTTACATTTAGAGATGTGAAAATCTGCAAACAAATCGCTAAATATGGGATGGAATTGTTGATAGCTTCTGGCTGCTTTTGATAGCAAATTAATGTAATTGTTCCTCATTAGTTGTGATTCCTTCTGCCTTCCACAAAATGCTGATCAAAAAAAAAAAAAAAAGGGTGGCCACAATCTTTGCATCTCTGTGCACTTCAATAAGTCACAAGCTTGGACCATGGTATTTACCTTTGTGGGATTTTTTGGATATCCCTTCTCTTCCTCCTGTTGCTTGAGTATTCTATATTGTGGGTCAAAATTGACTCTCAACTGAATGTCCCTGCTGTTAAATACGGCTCACTGGTTCTTTGTGATTCTTGTTGGATGATGTTATTATCTCCACAAGAAGAAGCGTTATGTCTAGTTAGCTAGTTGATGCTTTTTCTGTAGTAAATAACACTGCCTGGATTCAGCTTCTCCGCAGGTAATTTCCATGCTAGGAAATTCCTACCCAACTGCTGGTGGGCCACTATCTCAAAGCCATATTCAAGCAATGAATAATCTTAGTTCCATGGGAATGTTGAATGATGTAAATTCCAATGATGGTGCTCCCTTTGATATAAATGATTTTCCTCAGCTGACCAGCCGCCCCAATTCTGCTGGAGGGCCTCAAGGACAATTGGGTAAGTTACCCGCTTATTTTTGCTTGGAATGGTTCTCTTAGGTTCTTACCTGTACGATTATATATTTATCAAGAGCAAATTATGTCAGGTTCGCTACGCAAGCAAGGTCTTGGTGTTAGTCCTATTGTCCAACAAAACCAAGAGTTCAGCATCCAAAACGAAGATTTTCCAGCTTTACCAGGATTTAAAGGTTCTCTCTCTCTCTCTCTCTCTCTCTGTGGTTTGTTACATTTGTTTTAAGTCAGACTGTTATTGAATGCTAGTTTTCTGGTCTATGTTCCTTTGATTTTCTATGTCGTATGGTTGGTGAAATGGCTAAAAGCCTGGAAGAGAATTTCTGTGTTGGCCTTTCTCCATTTGTCATTGGTACAAGAGTTAAGCATTAATGTCACGTGTCAAGTATAGCGAGGGACATTAGGTACATATGCGTGCTTAACAATCTTAATAGTTTGTCTTTGGGACTCTAGGTTTCCTGAGAAAAGTGCAGTCTGTGTCTAGGTCTATGGGCAGTAGGTTTTTCATGGATACCAGCTTTTTATTTATCTGTTGCTTTTTAAAAGGATTTTTATAGAGACCAAGATAAAGGTACTTATTTGTATTCCTTTTGAGTGAACATGATCTCTGGTTGATTGCTTTGCTGGTTGGTGTACATTACACATATATACAGAGGCGACTCCAGGAATTATTGTGTATGGGGTCAATGGCAAATTTAAATTCCAACTGTTCCATGGGCAAAATAGCATTACAGTAATAAACAAATAATCATCTACTTCGAAAAAAATAGATTTCCAGATATTTGTTATGCATTTATATATGTGTGTGTGCGCGCGCGCGCGCGCGTATATCTATCTATATGTATGGTACAAAATTACGAATTCTAACTTTTGATCAACTGAAATCCTAAATCAATACCTGCAACTCTCAATGGTTGTCCATTATATGTTTGGATGGTAAGGTTCATATATTGTGTAATTAGACATTGTCACATAAATCATAAAGGCTTGCTTTTAAATAAAAAAGAATCCTAAATTAAGTTGCTCTTTGAAGGTAACAATGATTCTTGGGTTCTTAGAGAAGAGAGCGAGGGAAAGTTGGGTGTTCTGAAGGAAAAGTTATTCACATATTCCATGCTACTGCTTCATGGCCCTCGTTTTAATGGTGTTAATAACTTAAGACTGCCCAATCAAATTAATTAGTGCAATAGGTGGAGTAATTATATTTCCCATGGGGTCAGCTGACCCCACTCATTCTATATTGGCATCGCCTCTGGATATAGCGATGTTTTATGTACCCTGTTCCCTGTTGATTGATTAGCTCATTGCTCACATTTACGTTTTGGTTGCTTGTAAACTGTAATTGGTTAGATTTGTTTGACACTGCATTTAATTGACCCTGCCCCTTGTTTCTGTTTAATTATTTCTCACGATGCATCTGCCACTCTCTTCTTTCTTTCTTTCCTTTTTTTCCTTCCAAGTTTGATTTGATGCTTAAAATAAATTAGTCAGATGGAAATTGGGACACCACGTTGATTGATGTGCTGTTATATGTTTCAACTTATGTCCTCTGAGAAGCACGTTTGTGACTTTTCTGATCACGTCTTTCAGTTTCCTCTCTCCCCTGGTAACAAGTATGGAAACCTTTTTTAAACGGTCAGTACATCCATACATGTTATTAGCTTGCATTAAAACCTTTCACGTAACGCTTGGGACTTGGGAATCACCTTCAGACAAATTGTACTTTCAAGCACATCTTAATGACTATCCTATTAGATTTTGTTCAGGCGGCAATGCTGATTATGCTATGGACATGCACCAGAAAGAACAACTTCATGACAATGCTATGTCCATGATGCAGTCTCAACACTTCAATGTACGTGTTAATTTTTTTTGGGAAAACATATTTATTTGTTATGATTGGGTTTTGCACTCATACATTCATGCTTCATTGTGCAGATGGGCAGGTCTGCTGGATTCAATTTGGGAGGAACATATTCACTGCATCGTCCACAGCAGCAACAGCAACACGCTCCATCAGTCAGTAGCAGTGGGGTCCCTTTCTCATCAGTAAACAACCAGGATCTTCTTCATCTACATGGCTCAGATATGTTCCAATCGTCTCATTCAAGCTACCATTCACAGGTTTGTCTATCTGCTACGTGAAATGGTTATTTAATGATGCAAGGGCTGTATGGATTCCTCTTGGTCACTACCGTTGTTTTGTTTATTTGCTATTTTCAAGCCCTGCTTTCAAAACTGGCCTTCATTCTAAAGAAATTCCTTTCCCTGATCAAAATCCTTCTGCCATCCACTGCAGCACTGGCAGAAGACCTCCTTGCCCGGTCTTATTATAGCGGCCTCTTTATTAAATGCCATGAAGGAGTTATAAATTCCTAAACCCCAAACTAAACATTTCTACGCCACTTGGTTGTGATGACATTGGAGCTTTTTTGTTCCAATAAATTGGTGATTGTGGAAAAAGATTTTCTTTTCAAGATGAGAAGAAAGTTTTGATGCCCTTAATAATTTGAAAATGTCAAATTCAAAAGAATAAATTACTTCGCCATCTGGTTTGGCATTTATCTTGTAAAACTTGTCTGTATCGTCTGTTGAATTATCAGTGGAATTTTTAAGCGTCTATTTGTTATTACTCCAGACCAGTGGACCACCCGGCATAGGATTAAGACCTCTGAACTCTCCGAATTCGGTTTCTGGTATGGGGGGGTCATACGACCAGCTTGTCCAGCAATATCAACAGCATCAAAACCAATCGCAATTTCGGCTGCAGCAAATGTCTGGTTTAAATCAATCATACAGGGATCAGGGAGTGAAGTCTATGCAGTCTGCACAAGCCGCTCCAGACTCTTTTGGTTTGCTTGGTTTGTTAAGTGTAATTAGAATGAGTGATCCTGATTTGACATCTCTTGCACTTGGAATTGATTTGACAACACTGGGGTTGAACTTGAACTCAACTGAAAATCTTCACAAGACATTTGGTTCCCCTTGGTCTGATGAGCCTGCTAAGGGTGACCCAGAGTTCATTGTACCACAATGCTATTATGCTAAACAACCACCTGCCTTAAGTGTAAGTCTCTCTCTCTCTCTCTCTCTCTCTCTCTCTCTCTCTTCGATTGATTTTAGTCTGCTTCTCTTGTTAGCCTTCTCATGCTTGCAAGGTTTTTGAATTGTTTGCAGCAATCGTATTTTCTGAAGTTTCCGATGGACACATTATTTTACATTTTCTACAGGTATGCCTGTAAATTGGGTTTTTATAAACTTTAAGGGTCTTCTCATTTTAAGCTGATGCCTACTTGTAATTTTATCTTGCAGCATGCCAAAAGATGAAGCCCAACTATTTGCTGCAAATGAACTGTATGCTCTCAGCCTAGCATCTGTTGTACCAGTTTGTTTTACTGCTGCTTCTTCCGTACCTCGAACTGCAATTTGTAAAGCATTGACTATCGATGTGTTGCATTTTGAAAATCTTTTTAGTGCTTGAAGTAGATAATTTATTCACTGTCTTTGCTAACCAGTACAGCATTATAAATTGCTAAGATCCTTGTTACTTCTTTTTTCCTTCTTTATATTGTATGTTGCAGGTACAACAGAGGTTGGTTTTATCACAAAGAGCTCCGGATATGGTTAACAAGGGTTGCCAACATGGAGCCGCTTGTGAAGACTAACACTTATGAGAGAGGATCTTATATCTGTTTCGACCCAAACACTTGGGAAACAATCCGCAAGGTATAAATTTTTTTTCACCTGATGAATTGATTGATTATGATTTGTTGTTCCATGAAACCTGATTCCCTCTACAGAAAAAAATGGAGACAGTGAATTCATGCAGCCGAGCCAAATTGATTTGGACTTAAGGCTCAGTTTGGTTTGGCTATCTGTTTGATCCTTTCTGTCAAAGTCTTTGCAACACTGAATTTGCCATACTTCTCGTTTTCTGCAGGATAATTTCGTTGTTCACTATGACATGTTGGAAAAAAGACCAACCCTACCTCAACATTGACTCATAATTCCCAGTTTACGAGTGTAAAGTTTCAGTTTAGGTCATTGTTAGAACGCAAGTCAGTTTCCCGCTTTAGTTTTTCCTTCAATTGGCCATTGTAAGCAATTGATGCATTGATCTTGTTTCAGTTCACAGCTGTTGTTAGTCTCTTTACTTTTTCTATGAAGCTAAATATAAGATTTGGAAAAAATAGGAAGAAACATTGAATCAGTTTCTATACTACCTCTTTGTAGGAAGTTTTGATTTTGGTGATAGAAAGGGAGACAACTTATGGTGGTTAGTTCTTATAGTGGGATTCAAAATGGTTTCGAAGTTGTATCCTTCTGCCGTGATCCTCAAATGCCTGAACCTTTTTTAGTCAAGTTAATATCATTTCTCTTGCTCACAACAGCACGAAGCTACCAAGCTCGAGTTTACTAACGAAACGTGTATCTCCTGCTATAGAGTTTGTGCAATGGTTACAGCACGGGAATATGGTGAAATTCCATTCATGGTTTTAGAATACAAATAATGTTCAAGTATTGAAGCGAAGTGAATTCAAGTTTCTCAAGTCCACCTTCATCTTTACCTCTCATATGGTGTGCTGGAGAATACATTTCCAAAAGCATTACTAACCAACAGTTCCTATGACTCGAAGTCATAAATCTTCTTCTCCATGTACTCCACAACAACGCAAAAATCATCCGCATTGCGCAAAACTTGGCTAGTCTCCGCAATCAAACAGCAAAAGTCTCCAAACGCGGGCGATGCTTGCTTGTTAACATTGCATCCAAAACCTTCAAATTCATCAACTCAACAAAACCCATCAACCATCATTCTATATGCGGCTGCATTTGGGTCACACACTTGAAGCTGGATTTCCACCAATATTTTGTATGCCTCAGCAGCTGCTCTCCCTTACTCGCACATATAATTAATGAGAATAGTCACAATAAGAGGCGTTTTTTTCCCTCTTCGGCGAAAGTCAATATTGTTAGTTGTAGTTACTGAAGTTGAACCCCTGTCAAATGCAAGGGAATACACGTTGCATAAACCTTCTTTTCATCATCCCAAGAAGCAATGCCTTGGCTTCCCCAATCAACCCTTTCTTTGCGAAGTCATTCATCAAAACACAATAATTCACCGTTCGCAGTTTCCACCCTTGATATGGAGTATCATGAACTATAATCTTTTTTATCTTATCTGAAGAGCACAAACCTTCCATCTTCAACAATGAACCAAATAGGCTATATCCAGACCCTTAGCCATATCCAAGTCACCTTCTTGCACAAAGAACCAAATAGGCTATTATAAGTTACCACAATGGGTTCAATATCTCTCTCGAGCATTTCATCTTAAGTAAATTTTTATCAAATTATTAAATTTCTTACTTTTTTGATGCATATAGTGCACCTCTATTTAAAAAGTAAAAAAATTGTTAAAATATTAAAAAAATAGACTAAAGACGAAAAATATATGCAAACCTATAGAACTTTAGTATCTCAAAAACTTGCCCTTGTGATGTTCTTCCAACTCTTTGTTGGATCCCCTTCCCCTATTCCCCGTTTTTAATAAAATTCATCTTTGCTGATAAAAAAAAAAACTAATATCCAAAACAACTGCAAATAAAAAATAAAATTTCCTGCTATATCCTGAACATATCCCAACTTTGTTGTAGCTTTGGTTATATCTCTAATATTAATGAGAATTTTTTTGTAAACGGGGCCTCCCGTAAATACAACACTCCATTTTGCGCATCCAAAAGTGCTTTGGACGGTCCGGATTAAAAACAAACTATTACCGTTAATAGATATTTATTACTGGTAATAGTTTAAAATGCATATCAACCATTGATTGTTGAAACGGACGGCTGAGATTGCGCGGATAACTTATTCACGGCGGAAGTTTCTTTCAATTTTAATTGCCCAGTCAAGAGAAAAGAAACAAACTAGAAAAACCCTAGTATTGGTTAGCACCGAATCCCTAAATCCTCAGAACAGCAGCTGGGAAAAAGGAAAAACCCTAGTACCGTAATTTTAATTGCCCAGTCAACTGAACAGCTCAAGATGGGAAAGAAGAGAAACAGGGGAGGAAGAAGGAGAGGGAAGATGATGTAGATGCCATAGAGGAGGAGTACCGTAATTCTGTAGTCGTGGAATTATTCGTTGGGCCTATCCAAGTTCAATTCAAAGTGGCCCAACGGTTAAAGACCCATCGCAATGTCTTGGTCTAAGCCATTTTTCGGGCTCTTTGGGGCATTGAATGGTCAAATCCGCCGTTTAAGGAAAGATTTGGCTTGTTATTGTGCAAGAAAAATCAGAATTAAGCTGCTGATTAGCACCCAAGATTGTATAATTTTGGGGCTTAAATCCTCTAATTTGTAGCTTTGATGCATTTAAGTAGTTGTTTTTATCCGATATCGCACGTAAGGTATTTTTGTGTGCATTTCAGGTTAAACGTGCTTAAAATGAGGTTTTTGAACGCCAAGGGACGTACCAGGATGTAACCAAGTGTGCAAGTGTCTGGCGGCATACGTTTCACTGTCACCGGAGCCTAACGGTACCCTAAGAAGCCTCGGAGATTGGCCGGAGGTCAAGGTTGGCAAGGAACGTGCCAAAGTGGTTCAAGCGAGCCTAATGCATCGAGGATGGTTCTCAAGGGTATTCGAGAGTCCAAGTGCCCATGTCATATGTCCGCCAAGTCCCGTTGATCATGTAATGAAGCATTGGAAGGCCGTCGGGGCACGACAAGGCATGATGGCCTAAGCTGGCCCTGTTCTGCAGATTTCACACAGAGGTACCAATACCTCATTTTTGAGCTATTAATACCATCTTGCCGAATTGGAAGACAGTTTAGTTGGTACCAATACCTCGTTTTTGAACTATTGGTACCAAAGCCCGTAGTGCAGATTTTTGTTAGCTTTTTCAACTTTCCATATATGGAAAGTTTCTACTTCTAGTATATTTTTGGGATATTTTGGGGGCCTTTTGGTCCACTCTTTGGCTGATTTTGTAAGCCATATAAATAGCTTTGTATGCCATATATGGCCATATAGTTAGTTTTTACACTTTAAGTCTTTTATGTTCTTAGAGCTCTATAGTTATTGCTTTCAAGTTTTGTCTTCGATTCTTCATCAATTCAAGTAAGTAGTGGTTGTATGTTTAATTCTCAAGTATTAAAGTTATAGCTTTAGCTTGGATCTTCTCATAAATCTAGTTTATTTTCGTTTTCATCGGTTATTCATGTTTTCAATTCTTAGCATGTTTTCTAGTCTTTTTATTATGAGTGAGTAGTTAATCGGTTCGGTCATGGGGTGAGGTTCACCCTATGGATTAGTCTATTAAATGGTTTCCCCTAAACTTTAGCTTAATCTCAAGGTTTTGAATGAATTAAACCCATGATTTCTAGCTTTGATCATGGGGTCGGTGGCTTCTTTGATCAATGAAGTCTATCGCCTTATGCTACGTGCTTGATAATCCTACGCGTGCGAACAATTCTTTTTCGTCTCTCACTTGCGTTAAATGAGTTCAATTTGAATTAGAGCTTTGAGTTAAGTTTAAAGTAGTCTTCAGCTTTTAATTCTTCTAGTGGAATCCGGACGGTTTCGGTTCACTCATGAGTTAGATAAAGAAACCATTTGATGGCTAAGTTGTGGGTGAATCAATCCCTTTTGACTCGACCATCTCTAATCTAGTTTAAATTCCAAGTTTAATTTCGTCAATCGAATCAAAACTCCAAAGTTGGCCGCTTGAACGCCGCAACTCTCTACTCAACATCTAATCCGAATTCGCTAAAGAAGACTTCTCTGTGGGAATGATTCTGGTCTTACCGGTTATTATGCTTTCAACGACCTAGCTCTACGCTTGGGGTGTGAACCTTTCAAAGAGGTTAGGTCCAGACGAAGCAGCTGCACTTTCTTTCGAGAAGTCTTATAATTTGCTCTATTTTTTAAATTTGTTATTATTCCGAATTTCTTCATTTTTATTATTAATTGATTCGGCTCCTTTTTAGACAAATCGATTAGGGTTAGGGTTTTCGGCCTATTTAATGAGTTGTAAACTTTGGAGCTGAAGCAGTTATTGCTTATTATTGAATGAAAAATAGTTTACTGAGCGTTTATCTAAATCTATCCGGTTTGTGATTGTTTTGTTGAAAAAAAAAAACATGGCAACAACAAAAGCAGAACCCCACGTTCCGGAAGATGTCACCGTCGAAATACTCTCCAGGTTACCTCTCAAATCATCACTGCAATTCGCCAGCGTTTCGAAACGCTGGTATTCCATGGTCTCCGACTTCACCACCAAAAGAAACAGAAGTCTGGGAGTTTTCACCGCGTCCACCTTCAGATCAGGTGGAACTCTGAGTTCCCCGGAATTTTCGTCCATCGATGAAGTTGGTCACGTAAAAAGCGTTTGTAATCCATGGACAGATGGTTCATGTTAATGGCATGTCAACTTGTTTACACCCATTTTTGGCTAAAATTCAGAAAATCAATTTATTGGTTAAAAGAAGGTCTTGAATGATGGTTTCAGGCCTTGAGAAGCCTTATAAATCGGTCACCTGCAGAGTTGGACCTTTGGAAGAATTTAAAGTGGCCAAAATTAGGCCAAATTAAGTTTGGAAAGGAAGGAGAGAGTTTGAAAATTGATTAGGCCACATTAATATTTGGAGCATGGCCTAATTAGTCAAGGCCCAAATTGATTTTTAGATCTAGGCCCATTTTCAAGTCTCGGCCCAACTAATCAAAGCTCGGACTAGTTTTTCAGGCCTATCTAGCCCAATAATGCCAAGATCCGTTTTTCAGGTCTAGGCCCAGTTTTTCGGATTTGTTTAGGCCTAAAACTGACCAAGTCAAGAAGGCCATGAGCTGCTTAGTCATGCTTGGTAACCATGCTGCTCACAAGCAGCTCAAAGGCCTAGAAGCTTCTCCTTAACAAGCTGCTCAAGCAGCCCAACCAGAACTGCGTTTTTGGCCTTAGTGGGCGCCAATATCCCTTTTTTACAAGCATCCATGCAGGCAAGCAACTCAACCAGACCAAGGACATGTGGCAGCCATGCATGGAGACATCCCAAGCTGCTCACAAGCAGCTCAAAGGCCTAGAATGTTCTTGCTGGGCAGACCTGGGTAAGCTGCTTACAAGCTGCTCAAGGTCTGAGTGGACCCCATCCTTCAACATAAAGCAAGGCCAAGGACAGGTGGCGTACATGCAGCCCCTTAAAGCTGCTGGCAAATGAGTCATGCAGACCTAAGCAAGCTGCTCACAAGCAGCTCACCCAAGTCTGGTTGATTCTGTATTTCTTGATTCTTCTTCCGTAAGAAATCAAATTCAGAGGACTTAGAGGGCCCACAAGGAATGCAAGGACCAATAAAATGGTGGGAAGGCCTGAAGAAGCCTTGGTCTTCAGCATTGGTGGGCCCAAAAGGTGTCCAGTTAAGCAGTAGCTTGAGTATTAAAGCAGCTCAAAGGCCTGGATTCTGGAAGAGCTAAAATTCCTTTTGCCCTTTCGCAGAATTTTATGCAAGCAAGAAGGATTTTCAGGGCTTGGCCATTTCTCTTGGAGTAAAAGGCACGTTTTGGCCAAAAGAAAGGCTTCTCATTGGAGGATTTTGAAGCAGCTCAAGAGGACCACGTGGCAGCCATGCATTGAAGCATTTGAAGCAGCTCAATGCCTGGATTGATGCCTATAAATACCAGAATGGAAGGCCTTGACAAGGGTCCACGACTATCAAACCCACGGCTTACCCAATTTACATTTCACTTATTTTTACATTTTCAGCAAATGTCTTTATCTTTCAGTCCAATCTAGCCCAGCCTAGATTTTATTTCCTTGTACCTAAACTTCGTTAAACCGTTAATGAAGTTCACTTATTTTATCGTTTAGTCCTGCTTTCTTTTCTTTCCATTTTTCACACGATTAAGAAATATTAAGTCCTTATCCCGACAAGGCAAACCATGAACCATATACGGCCTCACGCCTTAAGTCGTATGCAATGGTTTGTACGAAGTCAGATTTGAGGCATCCAGGCCTTAATACGAATTTGGGCAGCAATCCTGCCCTGGCACGCCCGCATCAGGCCTAGAACTGCACTACTCGATGTTCCTTGGCCAATTGTTACTTTTTGGAACCAAACACAACTTATGTGGTTCATGCAACGGGTTGTTGCTTTTGGCACTTGACGACGACTTCTTCCAGTGGAATCCAGTCTCTAACTACTTGAAGAAGGTGTTATCGTTTTTTCGACCCCTTTTTGACCAGTTCTTCTATTATGTTACTGGACTTTGTTACGATTCTTCAACAGACGAGTATAAGGTTGTCATGGCGATCTCCGAGAGACGTAATCTCAGAAGCTGGTGAATTCGTCGTTGTTGGTAACCTCAGAAGCAGAACTTGGACAAGTATTCGTTTTCCATATGAGGTTGGTACGGTGAATAAGGGGCCTACAGTGAATGGTTATTTACACTGGTTAATTTGCTCATACGCAAAAATCTGGGGAGCAATTCATCCCTTCTGGGGACCAAATTATTTACTTTGACCAGCGGATTAATAAATTCAAGAAAGTGCCAATGCCAGAGGCCAAGCACGGAGGAGAAGATGTCATGCTCGGGCTAGGAGCTTTAGATGGATGCCTTTGCATGTCTCGTTGGGAAGATCCGAGCAACAGAAGAAGCGATATTGAGGTATTAGTGATGAAAGAATATGGTATGGGAAAGTCTTGGACTTGTATGCTCGTGATAGCGAAATCCAGAATATGTAGAGATTCTGGTTAGGATGACTTGGTGAATTTTTTTGTACCCATTGGGCTGCACAAAAGACGGTGAGGCGCCAATAGTCAGAGTTACCTTTAACTCTGGTCCTTGCGCTGTGGTGGTATACGATCCTAATGACATTGAACCTATAGATTTCACGTATGAGCCCGATTATTGCTTTTTTGGTGCGGTCACGTATGAACAAAGTTTTGTTACGCATAAGGGCTACGGCTACGAAGACGAAGAGCACTTGAGAGACAAACGAAAAACCTACACAGAATTCGAACTTTACGAATACTCCCAAAATCGTGAATTTAGAACAGTTGATTACTAGCCAGACTCAGTACAATAACAATTAGAATGGGTGACAGCCAAGTTGGGAATGGAGGGTATAGATGGCATAGGAGAGGAGAAGCTGGTGAATTTTAGTTTCTTTTTTCTTTTGTTGCTCAAACTGTTAATATTTATGCCAATACAATAGTGTTCCAACTATCAAAGCATGTGAGGCTGGCTCATAAAACAACTGATTTATCCCAAAATTTGCAGTGTTCTTTCTTGAGATTCGACCTTGTGATCTCGATCTTAGGGAGCAAACTCTTTGATTGTTTTATCATGTTCACTCGGCCAAACCTTTTTTTTTGGGTGTTTTTCTGCAACAAATGCTTTCCACGAAAATAGAATAATGGTGCTACGAAAGTTTGGGTCTAGTTAATCACAAAAGAATCCAATTAGAGAAAGGATAGTTTCTACAAGAATTAAGTTGATATTTGTATGTTTTAGAATTCATAATCAGTGGGCATGCTTCGATTTTCATTCTACTCTTCCGACTGATCTATTATCAATGAATCTCCAATGCTTACCCAAATGTGTATACATTTTGGAGTTTTATCCGTTTGTATTCCCAAGTGAGGGACAACCCAAACCTGTACCCGAAATTCCAACAGCTAATTTTTGTGGTTTCTGGTTGAGAGAGAGACCTGAGGTGCTCTGGCCAAGATGATGAACCCTTCTATGGGAACCGACCGTATGTGCACATACGGTGCAAAGACCGGCACGAGGGGTTCACTTTGGGTTCTACACGGATAATTCGAGCAATTCAATAATTTTAAAATATTTTTTTGAGTGGCCTAGTGAAACAATCGGCTCAACCGGACATACGTAGGTGTGACATAGGTGCTTGATCCAATTTTTCAATTTTTCATTCAATTTATCGATTCCTCTTGCTACAATCCTTGCTCGTCGTTGCAAGCTGTCAGTGGAGTGATCAAATAGAGCAAAAAAAAACATTCAAAAATCGCGTATTTATATAGGCATTGAGGGCAAAATAGTAAAAACATAATTAAAAAGGGCATGGGCGGGATAGCACTAAAAAGGGGGTCCGCATGGAACCCCCAACAAAATATAGGACCGGCAAGTAATTTTCTTAAGCTTAAAAAGGAGTAAATTATGTGGTAAAGTTCAATTATGTGATATGATTCACTCATTCAAAAAATAAAAGACTTGATCAAATATAAGTAATCTGACGACCATGACCGGATGACATGTCTAGGTGATAAGTATAATTCTTAAAGTGTACCATTCATATTGTGAAACTAAATTTCATCTTTTCATAGAGCTATTAACAATATCCGATAAACTCAAATTTTTTGGTGAAATGATCTTCCTAGAGACCTCCAAATTAACGTTCCCGGTCATCAAGGCCGGACAGGGATCGGCCCAAAACTCACCAAACTTGCCGTAGTGAACTTTAATTTTTAAACATTAGAGAAGTATATCATTATCAGAAACTTGGTTAGAAAGCAAAGAAAGTAGGAATTAAGCAGAGAGTTATAATCCCATCAGGATTTGGACGCACAGTTAATTCCTTGATAACCAAGACTTAGCATAACCTATATAAACAACACCACCATGCCCTGATTTTTCACCGTCATTAACAAAACTCACCTTCTCTTCTTCTCCCTACTTCCGCCGCAGCCTTTTCGCCTCATAGTTTCTTCTGTTCTCCAACACTAAACCACCCAAACCCCGTCGTAATTCTTCTACATCAATGCCAACACAGAAACTGGTGTTTCTGCTTTGTCTCCTGATCAGTTTCTTTTCGGTTCCGTCCCTCACTCTTTCGGTTGCCGGTGGTTCATCGTGTTCCGACTCCGTGTTCCCTAATAACCAAGTCTTCGCCTCGTGCACTGATCTTCCCAATCTTGATTCGTTCCTCCACTGGACGTACACCCCTTCCTCATCCACTCTCCACATCGCTTACCGCCACAGCCAAGTCAGTTCATCGTCGTGGGTTGCATGGGGAATCAATCCCACGTCGAAAGGCATGATTGGAACTCAAGCAATCGTAGCATACCCAAAGCCAGATGGAACCGTTGCAGTTTTCACGTCACCAGTTGATAGCTATGGTACCCGGCTACAAGAGGGGAATCTGACTTTCCCTGTCTCAGATTTGTCAGGCATGTTTTTGGACAACGAGATGGTTATATTCGCAACAATTGAGCTTCCGGAAAACACTACGAGCGTTAATCATGTTTGGCAAGACGGACCAGTCTCGGGTGATAATCTTGGAATGCATGGTGTATCTGGAAACCATCTCCAATCCATGGGAAATCTGAATCTCTCATCAGGACAAGCCTTTGGATCTCATGGAGGCAATTTAAAAACCAAACTGAAGATAGTAAGTTATTAAGCCCTTCCAAAATTAAGGCTCTTGCACATTATCACAGTTTTATTGATACTTTATTTGAGTGCTATAGGGGGTTTATAATATAGGCTGTTAAAGATTTGTAACCAGCATCGCTTTTACTGTTTAAATACATGATGAGTTAAAAACCAGGATTGATCTTTCTTTTTACATTCTTGAAAAAAAAAGAAGGGAAAATAAAGAATACTACAGTAGAGGGCCTCAACATAGTGAGAGATTATGAGTTGATTACTGTATGGAATAATCTTAGCCATCTTTCTCTAGAATTACGTCATAGGGGCAGCCTGTTACTTTTCCGAAAAACAAGTTTCTTGAATTTCTCTAATGGTGATTTTGAATCAATTTTGCAGGCACATGGAGTTCTAAATGCTGTTAGTTGGGGCATTATGATGCCTTTGGGATTTATGGCGGCAAGGTATCTCAAGGCCCTCGGACCACGAGCCGACCCTCTTTGGTTCTACACTCACGTATCTCTTCAGCTCTCTGGCTATTTTCTTGGCATGGCGGGAGGCGCAACTGGGCTTGTTCTTGGCGTTATGTCGTCTGGAAATCATCATGCTTGCCACATGGGTATTGGGGTCACACTTTTTGCCCTCGGACTACTACAGGTATCAAAACATAGGCCATTCTTATCCTCTTAATGCACAATGCTATCGACTTTGCTACTCTTTAACTGGTATACATCATGCTAACAAAATGCTTTCTTTTTGTGTTTAGATTTCTGCTCTATTTCTGCGACCTGCGAAGGACTACAAGCACAGACATATTTGGAATTTGTTCCACCATCTCACCGGCTACTTAGTTCTTGTCTTGAGCTTGGTCAACATATGGGTAGGCTTCACCATTTTGAAGCCTGCAAAGGGATGGATGATCGGGTATGGTTCTATCTCCGGCGCAATCATGCTTACCTCGCTGATTTTAGAAGTTTGGAAGAAGATGACAAGAGATGGAAAGACCAATGGAACACAAGTCAATGCAACTCCCACAAGTGCAGAAAACAAAGTCTAGATCATGATTGTTTGCTGATATGTAGTTCGACATCGTTCTTGTTGTTGATACCTAACTGAAAGAGTTTGCTTAATCCCTCGTTGTTTGTTGTGTCTTTTTAGAGGAGCCTCATTCTTTGTGCTGAAAACATGGATTTGTTTGGCTTGGATTTAATAAAATAACCTTGTTTTACATTTTGCCTGTTTTTTCTTTGATTTGTATGATTTCCATTTATTTGTATATTTTTCAGAGTGTGCTATTTTCATATGGTCTTTGTTTCTGATATAGACTTCTGAACATGAACTGCCAAGGTCTTTGGAATATTGAGAACTTTGGATGAACATTATTTCTCAGAATTGTTTTAAAAGAGTGACTTTGACTTGTTACTTGTTGTGTAATCTATAAGAGAAAACATAGACCGACTAAGGAATGCTTTAAATTTCATTTTCATTTTTGCTCTGCGTTGATCGTGTAAGTGGATATCAGTGTCAATATTGAGGTTTATTGTCTTCCATTTTGAGAGAGAGAGATCAAAGCAAAAGCTTGTTTAGTATTATAGTGTGGGCTACCATAGCGCCGGGTGGATCAGGGCGGCCCGAAAAATAATATTTTGATTTGAAGAATTGAATTGAAGAATCGCCATCCGAGTTTGAGGTTTGTCACCCGAGAAACCGTTTTAATTGAAAATGATGATTTGAATTGAAAACCAAAGATTGTTTTGGATTCGGAAGCCACGTTACGAGAGGGGATGGGTCTTACAGCACCCCACTCGCCCGACACGAGGTCGGTCTCTACTCAATGTTTGTGAAATTTTGTCAAAATATTTTGTTTCATAAAAAGCAGCTAGCAGGCATCCATAGATATATCATGTAAAGATTGTATGCCAGTGCATGTGTACAGTACGTAACAATGAAATGACACAAAATGAATAATAATAGAAAATAAACATTTGCCGCTGGAATCACTCTTGAGCACTCAGGAGTGGTCCTGAGCGCTCGGAAGTGTTGTCAACACCTCCTACAAATGTTAGCACTGAATAAAACAACTCATCTACCATTGATTGTTGTCAAACCAGAAGAGGAAAGGGGAAAGCACTCTTGAGCGCTCAGGAGCAGTCCCGAGAGCTCGGGAGTGAGACCAATAGACTGAAAAACTTTTGTAGCCTCTTTTGCTCTTGTTGCTAACTTAAGATCAGGTGGCTCACAACCCAATATGAGGAACTGGTATGACACTGATCTCCCTTAGACAGGGGAAAACAGTAGATTTCTAAGTATAAAAATGAGATTTTATACCTTTGAGCTTGAACAAAACTTCTTGGATGAGTATGGTAGTTTGACTAAGGGCTGAAAAACAGTAGAAAAATGAAGTCTAAGACCTCATTTGCTCTTGTGATTTTTGGATTTTCCTTGAAAACTATTTGAAGGTGGAAGTTGGAAAATATTTGAGAGTGTTTGAAACAGAGTTTTCTGCAAATAGGGGAGTGAGAGGGAGAAATATTCGTGGTCCTCAATGTGTAGAATGAGAAGGGTATTTATAGGGGAGGAGAAAATGTGTTTGAAATTTGAAAATAAAATGAAAATGAAATGGAAATTGGTTTTGGGGGGAAACATGTGATGATAATATTCCTGTTGGCTCAGGCAGACTTCTGGCACCTGCAGGTTGAACTGCAGGTTTGAAAATTTGAAAAAAAGCGTGGTCAAAGGTCAAGCTCATCATCCATTGGCCTGTCAGTACTACTGAGCGCTCGAAAGTGGTCCTGAGCACTCAGGAGTGGCTGCCCAACTTTAGAAGGGCACCACAGACACTCCCGAACTCAGTTTTGGGTGTTTTTTGAAACGTTGGAAAGCTCGTTGAGTCCTCTTTCTAACCCTATTTGTTTTATTCAAACATATTTTATAAATTGAAATGTGTGCCCATTTTACCCTCAAGGTGTCGGGGAAAAAAAGATGGTTTTGGTTTGTAAAAGACCAAGAGGCATCGTTTAAACTTTAGCCAAGTCCTGTTTTGATTCCATTTCATCATTGGGGAGCCTTAAGGCCTCAAATTAAGGATAATTAATATGTCCAAATTGGGGTGTCTACATATAGGAACTGATCAGTTGGATTTATCAGACAGATAAGCTTGCACTTGCAATTATATAAGTCCCCAGGCCAAGGAACAATCCTTGGAATCGCCTACTAATCCTTAGTAATGCTATCTCTGAAAACCATTTTGATGGAGTCTGTATAAATGCATCCTTAAAGAAGTTGGTTTGAAGCTGCAATCGCTGAGCCGTGATGTCAAATTCCTTACCAGATCTTATGCAAAACAACCATTGCATTTTCGAATTAGGACACCGCTTTTAGCTAACTATGTGCTTAAATGCAACTTGAAAAATCAAGATTTCCTAACAATCCGTAAAAACCCTAACAATATGGATGCGAATCACAAAATAATACTACCAGCAAAAACTACGTAAGCAATCAACCCACAACGCAGAGATATACGTGGAAAACCCCAAAACGGGTAAAAACCACGGGAATGAATCAAATCACTATAATCATTGTGCAGTTACAGATATACCTATCCAAACGTAGTAAATCCTCACAACGTTCTAAGTACTACCTGCCGAGTCACACGTACACCGCACCCAGTGATCTTGATCGCCAACGGCCTTAAATCCACAAGCCCTCCGATCAACTTAACAAAAATCCTCTTTCGAAAGATGGCTCACTTAAGAACAACCTGTTGCTTCACCTTTTATTTCCTATTGCCGCCGCCCCTTTTCTTCATGCTGCATAATATATGGACAGCTTTTACTTTTGCCGTGCTTTTGTTTTTATAAGGCTTTGCTCACAAACCTAGGAAGGAAAAAATATTCCATATACAGAACACATTTGCACGTTGCTTTTCTTTTACCAAAACAGAAGGTTTCGATTGTTAACCCGATCCATCCGTCTTTGTCAAAATTCGTCTCATTGGAGTCGACTTTCTTTTTATCCAGAATACTCACTCTCAATTACAAATAACAATGATTCCTTCCATTCTAATCCTATATAGACTCATAGTCTATCAAAAATAATTAATAAAATTACAACTCGATAAAAATTATGTGTTTTGTCAAATGGAATTGCCAATACACAAAGACTCCGGAATTTGGTCATTACAATCTCCCCCTTGGCACTTCCATGACAAAACACAATACAATGAAAATCAAACGATTAAGATCGAGTTGTAGAGAAGCTGCAAACAAAACTCATCATCCAAACACGTTAGAATAATAAGCAACCTACTCCCTTTTTCATCATTCTCCCCCTTTTTGACATGGAATGACAAAGGGTGAATAGAATAAACAATAAAGCAATAAATGCGAATGGAAGAGAATTACGCAATTAGTGACCAATAGAAGCAGCCAAATAAGAAATTTAATCGAAGTGCAAATAATAGCATAAATAACATGGCAGCTAAATTCAAGCAGAATGAAGAACTAACAGACATGCAAAATTCAATAAAATAAAAATAAACTAAATGCTAAAATAGAATGAGAATGTGAAGATACGAGCATGAGATAGTTTTAACGCAAGTATTATATCATGAGATGAAATGAAAAAGACATCCAAATTTTAAGGCACCTCTTAGCGATATAACACAATGCAAGGTAGAAGGAATGCAACACACCATGATCATCGACATGAGAGGAAAGTGTGTGTGCGCATCCATGACCAAAAAATTCAGCAACTGAAAACAGGACTAAGATGTTCAAGTGCTTAGGTTTATCTAGTGACTCCCCTTCAACAAGATACACCTTTCTAGGTTCAACATCAAGTCGCAGATAATTAATCACAAACTCCCCCTCAACAATAGGTGGTTGATTAATAAGTAATCAATAGAAATTCATAACCGTATTTTTACTTTTACCCGGCCCACTGCTGTTTGACGCGAATATTGAGAGTAAGAATACCTTATACCCAATGCCCGGTTACTAAGCAAATGGTCCAACACGGGTGCCTTCACAAGGTCTATCCATTTTTTTGACGCGAACGCTCAGAGAGAGAATACCTCACCCCAATTGTCTGGTTACTCGATGAACGCCCGGATAAGCAAAAGCCAAGATATATATATTATCCTTTATCTTTTCTTTTCTTTTCTTTTTTTTTGGAATAAGCGAGGGCTCTATTAACGGAAACCAAATATAGTTGGTCACGGCTCAGGGAAGACACAAGATAAAACGAAGCATATGAGAAGAGTGATCCCTATTTGAGAACCGGACCAAAAGCCATGGATGAGTGTACAAAATGTCGAATACTCATGATTTATTAACATTCGAACATACTTGCAGTGAGAATACCATGAAGAAAGCGCAATGAAAATCTGGATGAACATGTTCATAAGTTCCAATGATATTCAACTATGCATCAAACGCTATATATCATGCCCATTCCACACGACACTCAAACAAAATAAAAAAAAATTTAAATTTTTTTTAAAGACAAACAAAATAACTACGAAACAAAAGAAACACAAAAACTATGAAACTCCATAACTCTAGGCAATGAGATATGCAAGAACAATTAAACCTAGGTTATGGAACCACGACCTAGCCTCAAAAGGCAAGGTTAACCTCTCCGAATGAACTATAGTCATTTGGAGAATCAAGGTCATCATCAGCATTAGAGACCAACTCAGTTTTACGAACCCAAATTTATCTAGTCTTACCCTTTTCAACATTAGTGGTCATGGGTTTTTTCAACATTAGCATGCGAAGGCATCCTATGTCTAGGCCTCTGAAAATACTTCCTACGATTATTCAACTTAGGGTAACGGGGAGGTGTCCTATAATAGCCATGAAGGGCAAAGCAGTACGAACGAATATGGCCTTTAACTCCACAATGATGGCAAATTGGCACAAAATAATTATGTCCATAAGAACGAGCTACATGTGCATGTGAAGTATATGACTCATGCACCTTCCTACAATATGGTCTAATATGGCCAGTGATGCCACAATAATGACAAGTAGGAACAAATTTAACAATAGGAGAAAAAAATCGAGACTTACCAATATTAGTGACTTTAGATTTTACCTCCTTGTGCTTGTGATGTCCGTTTACCTCTACTGTCAATTGCTTCATTGTCTTCTTCGTAGGAGAACTAATCATGTTCTGCATATCATTACCATTAGTCTTTTTACTTGAACGCTTAGTTCCGTTTCTCCCTATCGGTGGAGTTGAAGACGGTGCATGATA
Source organism: Rhododendron mucronatum var. ripense (assembly GCA_019656295.1). Taxonomy (NCBI): domain Eukaryota; kingdom Viridiplantae; phylum Streptophyta; class Magnoliopsida; order Ericales; family Ericaceae; genus Rhododendron; species Rhododendron mucronatum. Next base: position 1,868,617 of record BPLT01000026.1, read on the forward strand.
ACCAAGACCTTAATGATCGCTAGGTCGCTGTTGGATGGACAGAATATGATCCAACACTTTGGTCCCTGTCTGTGTGTCATCCTTTGATTTAACCTTAGATTTGGAGCTAGCAGTCAAAGCTTTGTTTTTCTCAAGAAGGAGCTCAATTTCTTTATTTCTCTCATCCCTCTCTTGAGTGCGTTCATTCAAAATATTCTCCAACTTCTTAACCTTATCAGAAAGCTTTTCACTCACCTCTATTAATTTTTTACTAAAAACATGGAGTTTGTTGTACTTCTCTCTGACATCATCTATGTCATCATAACTATCTGCCTCGCTATTATCTGTTTCAGAACCACTCGATTCAGAATGGCCATGTGAATTTAAGGTTACTCCAAAAGCCAAAAAGTTTCCTTTATCATTTTCATCGGCCCTCTGTTCTTCATTCGATTCATCAGAATCGCTATCATCCCATGTTTTAGTGACAAGAGCCTTCTTTTTCATTTTATTTAACCACTCTTGAGCGTAATGACCAAAACCATAGCACTCGTAACATTGTGGTCCCTCAGGTGGTCCTTTTCCCTCTTTTTTATTTTTTCCAGAAAATTCTCCTTTTCCTTTATCATTTTTCTTTTTTGTACTATTTTTAAATTGTTTGAAAAAAACTTTAATTTCCTCAAGATCGACATCACTATCACTATCTGAACCTCTCTTATATTTTTGAGTACTTTTAAAAGCAATCGGAGTCTCCGAAGGTTTTACTTTGAGTTTAACAGGTTCAGATTGCAATAGGTCAGTCTCATAAGTTTGGAGAATCCCAACTATTTCTTGAACAAATTTTTCTTTTAACTTTTTCTTACCCTCTAGCATATTAACTTGAATTTTAAATCTAGGAGGTAAGGAGCGCAAAATTTTCTCAATAATTCAAACAGAAGGAATTGGCTCACCCAAATTCTCGCAGCTATTGACGATGGCGATGAGCTTGGAGTAGAATTGAAGGTTTCTTCCTCCTGCATTCTGATGGTCTCAAACTCAATGGTAAGCCTTTGCAGCTTAGACTGCTTAACAACGTCTGTCCCCTCGTGACAAGTAACCAGAATATCCCAGGCCTCTTTTACAATTTCACAGTTAACTATTTTCCTGTGCTCATTTATGTCAATAGCAGCAAATAAAATATCAAGGGCACGGTTATTAGCTTGAAGAAAAGGTTTTTCTGTGGCTGATAACTTAGACTGAGTTTTTTGAACCAACTTATCGCCTATAGTTTTCATGGGTCGAGTGTAACCCACAACACACGAGTCCCAAATTTCTTCACCGGCTGATCTCATTATAGCCTTGATTCTAGATTTCCAGTAATCGAAATTATCACCATCAAGTGTAGGAAAATTTCTAGACATGTGATTCATGTTCATATTCATGATGGATCTGCTCTAGGAAAAATCAAACCTAACGGAAGGAGCAGCCCGCTTTGATACCAATTGAAAAATTAGGATTCCCTAACAATCCGTAAAAACCCTAACAATATGGATGCGAATCACAAAATAATACTACCAGCAAAAACTACGTAAGCAATCAATCCACAACGCAGAGATATACGTGGAAAATCCCAAAACGGGTAAAAACCATGGGAATGAATCAAATCACTATAATCATTGTGCAGTTACAGATATACCTATCCGAACGTAGTAAATCCTCACAACGTTCTAAGTACTACTTGCCGAGTCACATGTACATCGCCCTCAGTGATCTTGATCGCCAACGGCCTTGAGTCCACAAGCCCTCCGATCAACTTAACAAAAATCCTCTTTCGAAAGATGGCTCACTTAAGAACAACCTGTTGCTTCACCTTTTATTTCCTATTGCCGCCGCCCCTTTTCTTCATGCTGCATAATATATGGACAGCTTTTACTTTTGCCGTGCTTTTGTTTTTATAAGGCTTTGCTCACAAACCTAGGAAGGAAAAAATATTCCATATACAGAACACATTTGCACGTTGCTTTTCTTTTACCAAAACAGAAGGTTTCAATTGTTAACCCGATCCATCCGTCTTTGTCAAAATTCGTCTTGTTGGAGTCGACTTTCTTTTTATCCAGAACACTCAGTACTCTCAATTACAAATAACAATGATTCCTTCCACTCTAATCCTATACAGACTCACTAATCTATCAAAAATAATTAATAAAATTACAACTCGATAAAAATTATGTGTTTTGTCAAACGGAATTGCTAATACACAAAGACTCCGGAATTTGGTCCTTACACAACTCTCTGCTTTTATTTTTCAAATATCCTGATTAAAGGAAATCCTCAAGAATCAATCAACCAACCAACAGAAAAAATAAAAAATTTTAAGTGCTTGGACATCAAAATGAATGCAAGTTCACTGTTTCCTTTTGGTTGAAATGAGTCTGTGTCATCAAATATAGAGTATTAACTAGCAGTTCTACATCTTTTGGAGTAAGTTTCGAAGAACAGAGAAAGGGAGTAGAAGGAAAATTTAAGATTCAAACATTGGAAAGCATATATATGCTTACAAGATTGTGAAGCTGGTTTTCAGAAAGTAAGCTTTCACTCTCTCCCGTCACCTAGAAATTTTCCGACCGTAACAAGCTCTTCTATTCAGTCTGCAAAGGTTTCTTGAAGTGTGTAAGTTCACAAGCTGTCCACCTTCACACATGAACATGATTGTGCAATACTTATCACTGACCATAACAGATTATTTTCTATATGATTGTATTCCTTGCCTCGCCATAATGAGAGGGAAGGTCCATGTGACTTGAATCCGGAATCCAATCCTACACCAGTTAATGATGATGCAATGGGAGAAGTTTTTCTTTTATTTTGTCAAGGGTTGTCTACCCCGAGGGGGTGGCCGGAGCAGTGACCCGTCACACTTTGAGGCTCAAGAGAAACGAGAGTGAACTAGAAGAAACTATTAACATTACAGATTGACTTGTAGACGTGATCTTGTTTTTGACAAAGGAGTTTCAACGTTTCTCAACAAATAGAATGAACCCTGGTGAAACTCTTTTCTCAATAATATGGGGTATTCGCGAGAGTTTGGATGGGCTGCACTTTTGACTCCCTTTGTCTCACTGACTCTGTCCTAGTGTTCAATTCCACATATGTAATCCCGACGTCTTATCCATTGCTGGGGTCACTAAATGGCAATATGAACACATTTGATAGCAATAACCCTGGCCTTTCGTCGAACCGCCCAACTAGTCTGCCTAGCTAGTAAGCACTATATGTTGATGTATGCTATGGGTGGGCATCGCTTGCACCGAAAACAGCATTGTTCGTCGATACTATAAAAATCAAACAATGACCCCGTGATAGATTTGTTATTAAAAAGGAGTAAATTATATGCTAAAGTCCAACTCAATATCATGATAAAAATTGTTCACTTGTAGAGCTCTTTAATATGGTCACCCATTTTAAAAAACAAAAGAAAAGAAAAGAAAAGAAAAAGACTAATCAAATATAAGTTGTCTCATGACTACCGGATGACCTATCTAGGTGACAAGTATAATTCTCAAAGTAAACCATCGACCATATTGTGATACTAAATTGCATCCATTCATATAGCTAATGATATCCAATAAACTCAATTTTTTTTGGTTAAACGATCCTTCTAGTGATCTCCAAATTAGCGGTCCCAATCATCAAGGCCGGACCAGGATCGGCCCAAATAAACTCACCAACCTTGCCGTAGTAAACTTTAATTTTCCAACCTATCAAGAAAAAAAAAACTTTAATTTTTAAACTTTAGATAAGCATCATTATCAGGTGAGTAATCAACAAGTCACTTAACTAACCCCATAAGCTTTTTTCGAAAGCAAAGCAAGTAGGAATTACGCAGAGAGTTATAATCCCATCAGGATTTGGACGCACAATTCCTTGCTATGCAAGACTTAGCATAACCTATATAAACAACACCACCATGCCCTGATTTTTCACCGTCATTTACAAAACTCACGCTCTCTTCTTCTCCTTACTTCCGCCGAAGCCTTAATTTTCACCTCATCTTCTCTTCTGTTCTTTGATCGCAAGGCGAACGTCAATGCCAACACAGAAACTGGTGTTTCTGCTTTGTCTCCTGATCAGTTTCTTTTCGGCTCCGTCCCTCGCTCTTTCGGTTGCCGGTGGTTCATCGTGTTCCGATTCCGTGTTCCCTAATAACCAAGTCTTCGCCTCGTGCACTGATCTTCCCAATCTTGATTCGTTCCTGATCCACTGGACTTACACCCCTTCCTCATCCACTCTCCACATCGCTTACTGCCACAGCCAAGTCAGTTCATCGTCGTGCGTTGCATGGGGAATCAATCCCACGTCCGAAGGCATGATTGGAACTCAAGCAATCGTAGCATACCCAAAGCCAGATGGAACCGTTGCAGTCTTCACGTCACCAGTCGATAGCTACGGTACCGGGCTACGTGAGGGGAATCTGACTTTCCCTGTCTCAGATTGTCAGGCATGTTTTTGGACAACGAGATGGTTATATTTGCAACAATTGAGCTTCCGGAAAACACTACGAGCGTTAATCATGTTTGGCAAGACGGACCAGTCTCGGGTGATAATCTTGGAATGCATGGTGTATCTGGAAACCATCTCCAATCCATGGGAAATCTGAATCTCTCATCAGGACAAGCCTTTGGATCTCATGGAGGCAATTCAAAAACCAAACTGAAGATAGTAAGTTATTAAGCCCTTCTAAAATTAAGGCTTTTACACATTATCATGATATCATCACAGTTTTATTGATACTTTATTTGATTTCTAAAGGGGGTTTGTAATATAGGCTGTTAAAGATTTGTAACCAGCATCACTTTTACTGTTTACATACATGAGTTAAAAACCAGGATTGATCTTTCTTTTTACATTCTTGCAAAAAAGAAAAAGGTAAAATAAAGAATACTACAGTAGAGGGCCTAAACATAGTGAGAGATTATGAGTTGATTAATAATCTTGGCCATCTTTCTCTAGAATTATGTAATAGGAGCAGCCTGTTTCTTTTCCGAAAAACAAGTGGCTTGAATTTCTCTAATGGTGATTTTGAATCAATTTTGCAGGCACATGGAGTTCTAAATGCTGTTAGTTGGGGCATTAAGATGCCTTTGGGATTTATGGCGGCAAGGTATCTCAAGGCCCTCGGACCACGAGCAGACCCTCTTTGGTTCTACACTCACGTATCTCTGCAGCTCTCTGGCTATTTTCTTGGCATGGCGGGAGGCGCAACTGGGCTTGTTCTTGGCAGCATGTCATCTGGAAATCATCATCCTTGCCGCATGAGTGTTGGGGTCACACTTTTTGCCCTCGGACTACTACAGGTATCAAAACATATAGAGGCCATTCTTATCCTCTTAATGCCCAATGCTATCAACTTTGCTACTCTGTAACTAGTATACGCCATGCTAACAAAATGCTTTTTTTTTTTGTGTTTAGATTTCTGCGACCTGCGAAGGACCACACGCATAGACATATTTGAAATTGGTTCCACCATCTCACCGGCTACTTAGTTCTTGTCTTGAGCTTGGTCAACATGTGGGTAGGCTTCACCATTCTGAAGCTTGCAAAGGGATGGATGATGGGGTATATATGGTTCTATCTCCGGTGCAATCATGCTTACCTCGCTGATTTTAGAAGTTTGGAAGAAGATGACAAGAGATGGAAAGATCACTGGAGCACAAGTCAATGCAACTCCCACAAGTGCAGACGAGGTGGAGAGTCGGCGTCTATGACTTCACATGCACTCATTGTCGGATTCTTCTATTGGTATGGGGGCTGGAGAAGGTGGAGGTTCTTGCATTTCGAGCCGTTGGCTTGTTAGCCACCACTGCAGCTCAGCATCCATGTCTCTTGGTGCATCTATGGGTAAGAGCCAACCATAATCATCCATCTCCGGTTCTGCAAAAAAATCCATCGTCACTGTCACTGCTATTTTCTGCATCTTCTTCCAATTCCGGCTCAGCATTGCCCATCTATTCATCCTGGTTCTGTTCTTCCTCTGGCACTATTGGCTCCTGCTCTGGCTGCCAGGGGCCCAAACGGTAATCGTGGTCTGATCCTGGAAATGGGGGCTCTTCTGGGTCTTCCTCATCCTTTTCCGAAGTATTGGGAGGGTTATGGTTCCGGTCTGGGGTAGGAATCGGGGGTTGGTAATCCACATCCCTATAATGTGAGTAATAGGGGTCGTTCCTTATGTCAAAGCCTAGTATGCTTTCTAGAATGTCACGGATTTCCTTCTAGTTTGGGTAGATCACATCAGATTGAGTATTTCACTACAAGTTTAAAATGACAGCAATTGAAATATACCGAGACCTAACGATAAATATATTTTTCCTTGCTTTATAAATGGACCCCACTTTTGCAGGCCAACTAGCCAATGAATGGAGCAGATCGCAGGACTTCTTGGAAAACACCGTAGGATCCGACTTCTCTTTTCGAGACCCTTACGTACCAACTAAGTTCCCTATTATGTACGGCCAGTATCAGCAGCTGAGGGCGAATTCGCCAAACCAGAGGGAAGGATACACGGCTCAGTATCCAAGCCCATGGAGAAGGGCTAATCTTGAGAAGAAAATCGGTGACATTCTAGAAAGCATACTAGGCTTTGACATCAGGAACGACCCCTATTACTCACACTATAGGGATGTGGATAACCAACCCCCGATTCCTACCCTAGACCGAAACCATAACCCTCCCAATACTTAGGAAGAGGATGAGGAAGACCCAGAAGAGCCCCCATTTCCAGGATCAGACCACGATTACCGTTTGGGCCCTTGGCAGCAAGAGCAAGAGGAGCCAATAGTACCAGAGGAAGAACAAAACCAGGATGTGAATATATGGGCAATGCTGAGCCGGAATTGAAAGAAGATGCAGAAAATAGCAGTGACAGTGACGATGGATTTTTTGCAGAACCGGAGATGGATGATTATGGTTGGCTCTTACCCATAGATGCATCAAGAGACATGGATGCTGAGCTGCAGTGGTGGCTAACAAGCCAACAGCTCGAAATGCAAGAACCTCCACCTTCTCCAGCCCCTGTACCAATAGAAGAATCCGACAGTGAGTGTGAAATCATAGACGCCGACCCTCCACCTCGTCCTAAGATGGCTCGACCCGCAGGAATTCCATGGGTAGGACACCATTCCGACTATGATCCAAACACTTGGGTCTATATACAGCTGGAACCGCTATACCCTTGCCCATTTAAGATCAGGGCACAATCAGCTTACCTAGGGCCAGTAAAGATCCAAGCCCCCTACTATAATGGATATTATCTCATCGCTGTACCCCAAGGATTTTGGGAACACTAAACCGGCCGCATCCATTATTCACGAGTCGCAAGGCCCCATCCCGAGCAGGAACATCGTATCATTACAGAGAATGCTGACTTCACCGATCACGTCACCTATACAGAGATACCCATCCGCCTAGAACCTTGTAACAACCCAAACCCCAACGAAGGACAACAGGAACCACTATGGCGAGTAACATAGCGTTGCTATGGGCTCATAGAGGACACCATCGAAAACCAGAGTCTTCTAGAAGACCATTTTCTAATGCTTTTCGATTGATCGATTCCTTTAGCATCTACTAGTTATTTCACACACAACACATTTTCTTTTTCTTCTTTCTAGGAAAACAATTGTGGTAGTGGGAATTATCTTGACTTTTTGTAGCTACACATCTGAGTAGTATGTTTTGACATGAATGATGTGTTTGATTCGTTTTGTTGATGAAAGAAAAATTTCTTATGATTTTCTGCTTCAAGAAGCCAGCAATCGAATTGCTCTAGCTACCTATCAGATGAACAAAGTCTAGATCATGATTGTTTGCTGATACATATAGTTGGGCATTGTTCTTGATGTTGACACCTATAAACCTATGCACTGTAAAAGATTTTGCTTAATTTCTTGTTGTTTGTTGTGTCTTCTTAGAGGAGTCTCATTCTTTGCGCTGAAAACATGGATTTGTTTAGCTTGGATTTAATTAATTAACCTTGCTAGTCTTACATTATGCCTGTGTATGTTTTGTCTATTTTTTTCGCTTTAATTTCTATGATTTCCATTCATTTGCACAATGCTTTTTTCATCTCCTCTTTCCAACATGTTCTTCTGAAAGAACTGGAAAGGTATTTTGAATATTTGGAACTTTTCCCGGCTATATCCTAAACATAGCCCAACTTTGTTGCAGCTTTTTTTCTATAATATTAATTGCGCAGTCAAGAGGGGGAAAAAAAAAAAAGAAACTCAAAAAACCCTGGTATTAATTAATAATCTTGGACTATTTGTCCCGGTATTAATTTAGTTTTGAATCCTATACAATTCCCGGTTTAGAGGGCCAAGAGGATTTAGGGCTCTCATCCAAGGAGTTCTCCCTGCTTCTGTTGCTGATGTATGTAACACTATCTTCGTTTCTGCTCTGTGTTTGATGCCTAAGCTCTGATTTTTGGATAAGGATTTCCATGTAGGTTGGTTGCTGGATGTTTCCCATGTGCTGCTCAAGGATATATGGTGCTACTGGTATGCTGATGACTGGAGTCTAGTTTTGCTGGCTGTTTCGGTTGCTGATTCTGATGCTGAATTTAATAAGGAAGAGTTCTTCGTTAGATGTTTTATCCCTGATGCTATGCTGAATATTATGTTCTAATGTTGCTTTGGGATGCATATGCTGGATCCAAGGTGATGGTTAAATGATGCACCATAACTTTGTTGCTGCGGAAGACCGTTAAGTTCTCCTATGGGGAACTCTGTTGCAAACTGATATTGGTAGAAGATGTGCTACTTCTCTGATTTTACAATGACCTATAGCTTATATAGTCAATACTGCTTGGAGTTGCCTTTTCCTGTTCTGGTGTTTGGATGATTCCACCTCGGCTTCATTCAATTTCTTATTGGATGTATTTTTTCTCCTTTTTATTTTTTGGCTTCTTCTATGATTCAAGTTTCTCTTGTATCTAAAGCTTTGTCGAGTTCTAACAAAATTTTATTGTCTATAAAAAAACGCTTACCGAAATGAGAATTCTCTCTCTCTCTCTCTCTCTCTCTCTCTCTCTCTTCTTACATTATTGCCGTTGGGTATTTTAAAAAGAATAAAAATTGGGTAAAAATTGTGTTTTGGCATTGGAGATGCTCCTACCCAAATTGAGTTTTTACTCAAAATTTGACTCAAATTTGAGGGAAAAAATGTTAGTACTGTAGATGCACTTATGGAGAGCAAATGTTGTGGTTTTTTTTTTTATATCAAATTTTCACAAAATGATTCATAGAATCAATTATACCGTTCACTAGTGGGAGGTCCACATAATGAGAGAAAAATTAGACACGGATGTTTGGACGCTAATCCTAACACAGATGTATTTGTGCATTCAATAATGTGGATCTCTCCATTTCTGCAGCCGCCGCCTAGGGGGGGGAGGCGCTCGTCCTTCCCTCCCCCTAGGCTGCCCTTTTCCTCTTCTCTTCACTCTTCCCTCTCTACCCTTCCCTCCTCCTTCAGATTTGTTCTCCCTCTATCCCTCTGTTTTCTTCTAGGCCTCGTTTCCTCCGCCCTTCCTGATTTGGGAGGGTGGGGCGGTTCTTTCCGCCTCAGGTCGGAGGGTTCTTGGTCCCTCCGGGAGACTAGCGGTGTTGGTTGGTTCGATGTGCTGTCGGAGGTGCAGGGGTGGCGATGGCGGCGTTCTGGTGGTGGGTGTGATTTGGGTGGTGGTGAGGTGGTGTTGGGGATGTTCCCTGGGCTGTTTTTCTTTTAATTTTGTTTTGCAGGTTGCTCTTATTCAAAAATTGATCGGTAAAGTTGCGGTGTTGATCGGTGATGGCTTGTTCCGGTGGTGATAAGGTGGTTGTGGCTCCCATGGTTGTTCTGCTCAGGTCGCTTTGTGTGCCGAAGTCCGGTCGGTGGCCATTCCGGGTGCTCAGTCGGGCGAGGGGTCAGCAGTTCGTTGTTTCCGGGTCTTCTGTTGCAGATTGAAATCGTTGATTCTGGGGTCTTTGCAAGGGCTTGTACTGGTGGTGGTGTGTTCCTTTCAACCCTGGTTGCTTTGGTGTTCATTTCCGTAGGCCGGTAACTGCCGCCGGTCTCTACATCTGGGAGAAGTTGGCTCGGCTTAACGGCGAGGTTGAGCTCCGGTGGTTTGTGCGGAGGTGGGCGTTGAAGTTAATTAGGGTTTGAGGTTTTGGTTTGGGAGGGCCTGTCCATGGTTTGGACCGGATCTAGGTGTATTGAGCTGTATTTGTTTCTTATCTGGATTTAGGGTTAGGGCTGTTTTGCTGATTTTTTGACCCTCTTGACCTTTGGGTGTTCGGGCTTTGCCTTAATGGTGTTTTGTCCAACTCTTTGTTGGATTTCCTTTCCCTCTTTTTTAATAAAATTCAATTTTGCTGATCAAAAATAAATAAAAAATAAAAATTTGAATTTCACGTGCATCATGAGAGGTCAATGTGCATCGAACGATTTTAAATACATTTGTAACAGGATCTTTGTCCGATCATCTACGTCGGTTGCACTGCTCAAATATCTCCTAACAAGATAAAAACAGTCAATTTGTGGGGTTGCATCCTCCATTTGCACCGAGAAACGATAGGAAACAGATAAGATTTTAAAGAAAATCAAAATGCCGGACATTGACAAGAGGACAAAAAAAATGTGATATCCCTGACAGTTTTAGAAAGAGTGACGGAACATTAAAAAAGGAAGAGAAAAATGGATGAAAAGGGAGTGGCCAAAGACATGTGAATGTGAAGGTGGAAAGGTGTACCTTTACTACTCTTGGCTTGGTGCAATTGCAAGTGGGCTTTCTTACAGACATGCCATTTCCATAAAACTCCAAACATGAAAGCAAAAAGTACTCATGGATTGATGTAAAGTCCTGAAAGGCACCACTGTCCTTGTAAAGTTGCTGTGATATGGATACTGGCCTACTCCTACCAAATGTTTCAATATAGTATTTTTTTAAAATTTTTGATAACCGAATTTCTGAATTAGCTTGCGAACATCTCGACTAATTTTAGAGTTGTGAAGGTAAACGACTAGGCACAATTCTCATTAGCCCTAAGGTTCGGAATGCTTGGCAGTTTGGCTTTTGTGAAAATGAAACTTGTAATCTCATAGAGGAGCACTTGTTGGTTATGTTCAATATTTTTCCTCATTGCATATCATCACATTGACAACCAGATTATCAAGATAAATTTGTGTTAGTACATTTTATTTTTTACTTATTAACTGACCATCTATTTTGGCATAACAAATACTGATCAACTAACGAACTAATGATATCCGATCAATTTAATTTTGTTAGAACGATCTATCCGTTGAACTCTACACCTCGTAAGGTCCACTACAAGAACCTAGAGGAGAATGTGTGAGATTGAAACATTTTTTCCCTTTTCAGAAAGGGTAATAAGTGCTAGTTAGTTATATTCGGTAAGGATTAAACCTAGTCTACGCATATTATGTATAGAGACTTACCAATCAATCATTTTTGACATTATCTAAATTACATTTTTTACAAGGTATTTCAAATTCTATGTTGACAGGGTCCAAAGCGAATGGAGCAAGATAAATTTTCTATTGAATATTTGGATTGCACCGTGGAATCATAATAGTAATTATTATTATTTTTGGAAATTACTTCAGTGTCCCCGGTCATTTTGAGGACACTGTAACTTTTAGCATAACAAAACCGTTATGAGTATAATCAAAACCAATACAAGCATAACAGAACCATAACAAGGCATAACTTTTTTGTTATGCCTTGGTTGTGTTTGGTTATGTCTTAATTGGTTTTTTAGATAATTCTTAGTTATACCTTGTTTGAGTTCTGTTATACTTGTAATAAGTTTTAGTTATACTGATAATGATGAAGTTATGCCAAAAATTATGGTGTTCCCAAAATGACCAGGAACAGCGTAGCATCGTCAATTATTTTTTATCTTTGGACCATCCGAACTAGTTAATTTGCCTTTTTGCATGGTCGATGCCGCTGCACTTGTCTTCTACTTTAAATACTCATATATCCATTCTAAGAACTAGTCAATTTGCCTTTTTGCATGGTCGATGCCGCTACACTTGTTTTCTACTTCAAATATTCATATCCATTCTAACAAGTTCATTTGTGAGTGTTTTATGACATCATTTAACCGACAATATCATAGTATAGGGTCCTATAGTCAGAGATGGAGCCAGGGAGGGGCCAGTAGGAACGGTCGCCCCTTCAAGAAGAAAAAAAAAACACTACTTTTATATGTAAAAAAAAATTCCTATGAAAGTATATAGGTTCACCCCCGTATATATAGGCTCGTCCTTGCATCGTGAAATTCCTGGCTCCGTAGTATAAGGTCATTTATACTCGACGGCCTTTTTCCTCTTTCAAGATAAGATGACGAATTTTGATAATATCAAATTTAATACCTATCACACCCAAAAAAAAATATAATACCTAATTTGACACAAATGATTAAGATTTAATACCTAAAACATAAATGAGAGTGAATTTTGCAAAAGAATAGAAATGATTTTTGCCATTTTTTGGTTTTTTTTGGAGCATTTGGTAAGTTTAGGATATATTAAATTAAATGCGAAATTAATTTACAGATAATGAAACACCTGAATCTATCGTTCTCGTGAATCTGCAAGGGTGTTCTCTGTGTGTGTGTGTGTGTGTGTGTGTGAGAGAGAGAGAGAGAGAGAGAGAGAGAGAGTAGTATAGCGCAGTCTAGATACATACACATCGATGAGTTCTCGCACAATTGAAGCACCGATCGATTGGCTCGGTCCCTAATCGGACGAAGAACTCAAACCCTAGGGGAGAGAGAGAGATTTATACTCCTATTCTTTATCTCTCTCTAACAATAGAAAAAAATATCTGTTTGTAGAGAGAGAAGGAAAAATAGGACTCTGTTTCTCATCCTCCAAATCTCTGGAGCGCAGCCGAGCCTCGGCGTCACCGGCGGTGGTGATCCAGAGGCTCTCGTCGCCGTCGTCGGCGGCGGCGCCACCAGAGAACGAGGGGGAGGCGGAGAACAACAAGAAGATGAAGAGCCTGTTCAAGTCCAAGCCCAAGACGCCGGTCGACCTCGTCCGCCAGACGCGCGAGCTCCTCGTCTACGCGGACCTGAACGCTCCCGACACCCGTGAAATCAAGCGCGAAGAGAAGGTCATTCCTTTACTTTTCTGTTGTTTTGTTTAATCTGATTTTGTTCGGAACGGTTTAGGTTTTCATTGCGTGGTTTAGTTTTGTTCGGATCTGTGCCAATTGTGTATGCAAATGTTTCCTGGTGAGAAATCGGCCCAATTAACAAACTCACAAGGCACGAAGGATAATCAGGAAAGAAATAAAGAAGATAGGCTCAGACATTTTGCATGGTTCTCCAATTGTGTTGTTGAGAACATTCACGGCTAACACTAGCTTCCACTATGTATCGAATGAAAACTGAAAGTACAAGTTGCATTGGTTGCATATATCATGTGGTTATAGAATAATCAAGAAAAGAAACAAAGAGCGCAAGGCAAAGATACTTTTATGTGGTGCCCCAACTGTGAAAATGAAATCGAGTGCATCTACGACTGACACCAGTTGCCATTGTGTATTGAATGTGGAATGAACGACGAGTTACATTGGTTGCGGATAGCAACTATTTATAACTTAGGGTTTACATTATCTTTTACTGTAACATCCGGAATAGTCAGCGAAGTGCGAACGAAGTTGAATCAGCCTTCACAAGCCCAAATTGCCCAATATTTCCAACGAGTGATTTTATTGTTTGTACTTTTGTTTGTTTATACAATTAGCATATGATGATTTTTTTTTTTTTGATATTTGGCTACGGAATTGTGTTGAGATAGGCAAGCTTTCTTGGACAATGTATTGCTGTCATACATTAGCTTTGTAAAATTAGGATGCTCGTCATTTATGGAATTAGGATTTTCAAAAATTTTCAAGTTTTGCGTTTATGTTTTTCATTTATGGTTATGAAAATGATAACCACATCTACTAGGTGGTGATTAAGTTGCAAAAGGTGCGTTCAGCTATGTGTTAAGTGTATGGAAATAAGTGAAAGTGCATGAAACTTTAAATTGTTTTGATATTATTTGCTCCTAAACCATTGTCATCTGGATGTTGTTACTGTGACCGTATTTATCCCTAAATTATGCACTCTTGCTGAGCGGTCTGACTTATCCAGCCAGGGATTCATTTGATTTTTGCGGATTGCTTTGGGGGATATCCACCACACTTAGGTAGGAATCAACTTATCTGGTGTTGAGTCTATAGGGGGGTACTTGTACTTTGGGTCAATGCTAGTGTTTTGATGGCTATTTGCCTAAAATTTGAACGCACTTGCATTGGTAAGGCGGCCTAATGAAACTTTGCCAGGTGGATTGAAAAGTTATTTGTTAGGACTGCCAATGGATGCCTGACATGTTTTGACTTTTGAAGCTTAGGCTGGTATTGAGTCTTGGTTTTGACTACTTATAAAAAAAAGTAACGTGTGAAGAGACATTATGGTATTGAACTTTTGATTAAGAACTGCGGTGTTGGAAGATGTCCACGGCTTTCGCTGAATTGTTTTAAGACGAAGTGTTCCCAATCTTGATGTTGAGTGTATTTTACAGTTTTATTATGGAATTTGAAAAAGAGTTTCATCATTTGTGTTGTGCCGTGTTTTGGAGAAAGACTTGAAGTTGTAAATTTGACCAATATGCTTGCTTATGCAAGGTTTCTGAAGTAGGGGTTGTTGCATTTAGTTGGCCACTTTACCCTATAATCATAGTTGTCAAATCGTGAATCGAATCGAGAATCGAAATGGTCATTTTTCGAATCGAATCGAATCGTGAATCACTCTGATTCGGTCATGATTTCTATAATGCATAGAAACCTATGCTTATTGATTAGGGTAACAACAATATATACTACAAATGAAAGGTTTAGGCCTAAATCACTAAATACTTTCTTCTAAATGATGATTTGATAATAACGTGGAATATTAGGTAAGTTGCTTCTATTGCAACTACCAAGAGATGATGATTCGTAAAGCCTACTTATGGTTCTTTTTGTATGAAAGAGTTATAAATACAAAACAAACCCTTAGAAGGTCTATAGGGTTGTTATATTCCGTTTATCTTCCTCATTTTCGATTCACTCTCATAATAAATCTCTTTTTCTTATTATCTATCCATATAACATAGACAAAAGATGACATATAACAATACTAGACCTTAAAAAAGTAATTGAACCCTTTTCAAACAACAAAAGAAGCAAAACAAGAGTAAAAAATGAATTTCGGAAATTTTAAGTGAATCGAACGATTCACTGACAATTCTCAGCTATTTCTGATTCGGCAGCCGATTCGTATCGATTACCCACCGAATCGTACGATACGAATCGTAAATCACCGATTCACTTACGATTCTTAGCTATTTCCGATTCGGCAGCCTATTCGTATCGATTACCCATCGAATCGTACGATACGAATCATGAATTGTACGATTCTGACAACTATGCCTATAATCATTTTGTTATTTGTTATGTGTTAATTTCTTTACATTTTTTGCCCCTTCCTAAACTTTCTCCAGATGATCGAGTTAAGCAAGCTTCTAAGGGAGCTAAAGTCGATTCTTTATGGAAATAGTGAAACTGAACCAGTCTCAGAAGCTTGTGCACAACTGACCCAGGAGTTCTTTAGGGAGAACACGCTGCGTCTCTTAATTGTGTGTCTTCCAAAATTGAACCTAGAGGTAATATGAAATCAATTTTTGTAGATAAACATGGATTTCGATGGTCTAATTGAATAGATTTATTAACCTTTCATTGGTTGCATAGTTTTTCTCATGTTCCATTCGAAGGAGCTACTCAAGTTGCAAATTTTGCCATTTCATTTTGTTAACTTTCACAGGCCCGTAAAGATGCTACTCAAGTTGTTGCAAATTTGCAAAGGCAACAAGTTCACTCACGTCTTATTGCTTGTGATTACTTGGAAAAGAATCTTGATCTGATGGATATTTTGGTTTTAGGGTAAGCTGCTACAAGAAGCAATTGTGACCTTGTCATTGTCATTCCTTCTTTTGGCTATTTTTCAGCTTTACTTAGTCTACTTTGGTGGACCGGTGGTGTATAGAATCTTTTATGTCATCCTTGGCTTTGCTGTGCTTCACTGAATGTTCTTGGGCTTCCTTGTGGGAAGAAAGGATTAATGTATTATTGAATTCAGATAAACTCTATTTATCCTTGCTTAGATGTTTAGTCTCGGACTTTGCTGGAGACTGCTTTTTGGGGGTGTAATGAACCATTTTCTTCATCGTTGTTAGATTTAACTGAGAAGAAAATTTTGGATTACCAATGAAACTTTGTTTCCTTTTTAGTGGTTTTTAACTTGGGGCCAAGAGACGTGGAATTAGGAGGATTTTGACAGTAGTCCTTGGTTTTCTTTGAACTGCCGTATTCTTCCTTCTCCATGTCTTTTTTATCGGTTTAACCTTTTGGGCTGGGGGGGAGGAGTAGAAAAAGAGGAATGTGTGTGATTTTTCACTGTATACGTTATTTCTCGTGTCCTTTTAATCTACTTTTCTGATGCCTATTACTGGTTATGTAGGTATGAGAATACGGACATGGCCTTACATTATGGTGCAATGTTGAGGGAGTGCATACGCCATCAGAGTGTTGCC
The DNA here is from genome assembly GCA_019656295.1 of Rhododendron mucronatum var. ripense. Taxonomy (NCBI): domain Eukaryota; kingdom Viridiplantae; phylum Streptophyta; class Magnoliopsida; order Ericales; family Ericaceae; genus Rhododendron; species Rhododendron mucronatum. The sequence continues at coordinate 1,885,261 of BPLT01000026.1, forward strand.
AGGTGATCCAATTGTTTTACCTCCTAAGGATGGAATTTTATTGTTTCTCCAAGAAGAGGTGTTCATGTACATAATATTCATTCGTAACTATTTCAGTAAAGTTTCACCTTCAGTATCAGAAAAGGTGCTCATCAATTTGCCAAAAGTTACCCGTCCCTTGTATGTTTTGGCAGGAATGTATTCATTTAGGAAGACTGAGAAAGAAACAGTACTATACTTGTAGTTCCTTTCATTTATTAAAGGCTACCTTTGTGGCATGTTCATACTAGTAACTAACTACATGTACATTATGTATGTGTGTATTCATATGCGTAAGGGTATATACAGGGCTGTAAGTGAGCCGAGCTACTCGCGAGCTCGGCTCGGCTCGGCTCGTTAAAGCTCGGCTCGGCTCGTTTAGACGAGCCGAGCCCGAGCTCGAGTATTCGGCTCGTTTACTAAAGAGCCGAGTAGAGCTCGGCTCGTTCGACAAAAGCTCTGCTCGTTAAGGGAGGCTCGGCTCGATTAAGAGAGGCTCGTTTAGTAAATGGCAAAGCTCGGCTCGATAAGGGCTCGGCTCGTTAAGGCTCGAGCCGAGCTCGAGCTCGAGTTCGAGTTTTGGGCTCGTTAAGGAAACGAGCCGAGCTCGAGCTCGCCGAAGCTCGGCTCGGCTCGGCTCGTTTACACCCCTAGGTATATACATCTAGTTGACTTTCCTGCTAGTATGTATTTAATCTAAGTTGACAGAATATGTATAGAATCAAGAGAAAACAACTGTCTCTTTATTTAGTTCGAGGGTATGGCTTAGATTACAAATGTCCTTGTTGCTCTGTCTAAAGCTTTGCCGAACATATTAGTTGATGAATTAATATTTTGCATTCCTTTGTTGTAACACAGCGGTTCTTTGACGTGGTGTAACTTCATGCTTTGTTAATTGTGTTAACCTTCTCTATACTCTCCCCCTTCTCTCTACCTCTCAAAAGTTCTGCTAGGGTTTCTCCCTGAGGGAGGGGTGCCGCGCCCACCCGCCCCCCCCCCCCCCCCCCCCCCCCCTCTCTCCTTTCTTTCTCTCTTTCTTCTTTTCTCCTTCCTTTCTTCCTCTCCCTTTTCCTTTCTCTTCTGCGTTTGCTGTTTTGTTTTTCATTCTTCTCCTGCTTCTTGATCAGACGCCAGTGTTACTGTTGGGTAACTCCGGTCTTGGGCTTAACGGCGAATGGATGATCCGGCGGCTTGAGTTGATCGGAGTACCGCTCCCCCTTCTCCCCTTCCGATCTGATGCTGGACGTTTTCTGTTTCCAGTTTACCTTGGCTGCCGACGGTGGCCTTTGCTGGAAGTCTGCTGGGTTTGGCCAAATGGCAACGGGTGGCTTTGGTGACTGGATTTGGCGGGCAGTTCCGGGCTTTCCGTCTTCATGGCCCGTTTGGATGGGGGCATAGCAAGGGGGATAAGCTTATCAGCCCGGATAAGCACAGAAACCAAGGTTTGCCCCCGTTTGGCAGCCCATTTCAATGCCCGGATAAGTTATGGCTGGGACTATTTAATCCACCCTAGGGGGGATAAAATATGGATGGGTTGAACCCAGTCCATAGATAATCCGGGGTCATCCAACTGGACTTTGACCAGATTACCCCTTCTCTTCCGCCCTTCCCCAACCTCAGTTTAAGAAGAAGAAGAAGGGACAAATCCACCCAAAAAATCACAAATGAAACTCAGAACTCAAACATAACCAGACAAATTAAACAAGCAAATTAACTAATACTCTGTAATTTGCAGCACGACACCATTTCAATTTACAGAGTATTATACCAAAAAGAGTTCCGATCAGTAGAGCTCTGGCGAAGAAACCGGTGGTGGTCAGCTGCCATGGAGGGACGCGGAGACGGTGGTGGTGCCGAAAAATTGACGGTGAGCGCTGTAAGATGGTGGCGGAGGAATAGGAGGCAGTGAAGATTGAGGTGAGAGAGTGGAGTATTAGAGCCCCCAAGAGAGAGAGAGAGAGAGAGAGAGAGAGAGAAAGAGAGTCATTTTGGAAGCTAGGAACCCACGGCTTTACTCCCACTGTTTTGATCCCACCAACCCAATTCAATGGTGTGGAATAATGGCATCAAACAATTTTGAAAAATAAATTATTATAGTTTCATTATAATTAAAATAATTGAGTTTTGTAATTATATAATTAATATAATGCATAATCTAATTTGAGATTGTAAAAGGGCAAAAAAGTCATTTAATAGTTTTTACATCATCCACCTAATTTTATCTTCCTTTCTAATACCTCATCCAAACGAAGTACTATTTAATACCCCCTCCATAAACATCACATCAATGTGGGCCATCCCTTATTAACTAATACCCCCTACTATCTTATCCCCCCTTACTACCCAATACCCCCAATTCTTTCCCCGCATCCAAACGGGCCGTCATCGCGGGTCACCGGAGGGTCCGCATAATGCAGTCATTGTTTGGGCTCGGGCTGGTTTGCTTCAGGGTGGTGTTGGCGGTTTTGGTTGAGGCTTCGTTGATATCAATGGTGTTTGGCGGCTTCTTCCGGTGGGCTGCATTCTTCCGGCAATCTTTGTTTAGGTTTTTTGGTGTTCTTGTTTTTGGGCTTAACCCTTTAGGTGAATGGGCTTGTCCCAATGGGTTTTTTCTGAGCTTGGCCTATTAGGTGTGGGCTTGTCTCAATTGGTGTTTCCTTGGTTGGTTTCTTGCTAACCTTAGGTTTGGGTCTTGGATGGCATATGATTATTCTTAGCTTTGCAACACAAATGGATCTCGGGTTAGGAACAAGGTTATGAATCCAGTACCGTACCGGCTGGTACATACCAGTATTGTCCAAATCCGGTACCCTACACCTCTAATTTCGTTTCGGCTCAAATACCGGTTAGTATGGGCCAATACCGGACGGTATTGGAGATCCCGGTCAGTACCGGATGGTACCAAACTATTTTTAAATTTATTTTTTTCTTCAAGTACCGGACAATACTGGTCGGTACCTGTCAATACCGGACAAATACTGGACGGTACTGGACAAATATCGGAATACAATTTATTTATTTTGTTTAAAAATGTGTATATTATACTATAAATCCTTTGATGTGGGAATATAACACTAATAGCGATCAATCCGAAATGGTACTCCGTTTCTCACCGGTACGGTATATACCGTACCAATCGGAAAACCGGTACTCTAGCCGGTACGGTATTTAGAACCTTGGTTAGGAATATGATGCCAGCATTTCTTGTTCCTGTTAATCTTTGTAACAATTTCAGTGATAAATAAAAAATTTATGCCTTCCAAAAAATAAAAATATTGTGTTAACCTCTCCACTCTGTTTTCTCAGATATGTTCTAGAGTCAGAGCATGTGAAGAAGTTTTTTGATTATATCCAGCTTCCAAATTTTGATATTGCTGCAGATGCTGCTGCCACTTTCAAGGTTGAGTATGGTTGCCAGAACTTGTCTCTCTCTGTCTAACACACATACACAGTCACAAAGACACACAGTCTCACAGACTCTGGCACGCTCTCTCTTGAACGCACATGCACTCTAGTCTCTCTGTATTGAAAGTGCTAATCTAGGATTAAAATTTTGTTCCTGTTTCTGCTGAATATGTTCCAAGGTAGAGCTGCCTGATGCTGTGATCCTTTAATTGCTCTAAAGAAAAGGTGCATTACTGCATCGTGGTTTTCTAGATTCCATAAAATCCACTTTTGCAGAAGAAATGGGGCATATTGCTGTTAAGTTAATTTGTATTTTCCTTGACCTTCATCCATCATCTATGCCTTATTGGAAGATGTGTAGTCCTTATAATAAACTGTATATCCTGTCCTAGAGGTTAGCTAGCCGACTGTTGGTTCTTACTTGATACTTGTTAGTTTTGTCTATGAATAAAGGGAGAGACCTCATGATCAGCTTTTGACATTTGAGATCAATGAAATTTTCTGAGCCCTAGCATGGCTTGTCTCTAAATCAATTTTTGTTGATAGTTTTTTCTCTCTAATTCATTGATTCCTCGCTTGGTTCCACTAGGATATGTCAAAGTGGGATGGGGAATGGTGATTATGTTCTGTGCATTCATTATGTGCTTTTACTCATGCCATTATTAGGACTCAGATTGGATTTTTATTATTTATTTATTTGTGTTGCAGGAACTCATGACAAGGCATAAATCAACTGTAGCTGAATTTCTTACCAAAAACTATGATTGGGTGAGCCATATTTTGATTATTCGTAAATTTAGTTACATTGGTTATCATGCATCTGTGTACCACCACTAGTTAAGAAGCTTCCTGATGTGCTTGATGATGAATTATGTTACCGATAAATGGAGGTAAAATCTGAATTGGGACTTGGTTGCATCTAAAATCTAGGCATTCCAATTTTTGCAATTTTTTTTTATTGGTATTGTGTTTGGGTGCGTGCATTTGTGTGTGTTTTGAGGGCTGTGGGGATGTAAAGTTGTATGGCTTGGTTATCTTGGCATTGATGTCTGCATGATCTGATCTCGTATGACTTGCAGATGTCAGCTAAGAAACCACCTTCTGTGTAATTCTTTCAATTGCTAATGAACCACTGGTTCCGTAAGCCAGGCCTTGGTTAATCGTACAAATCTATCTGATAGATGGTTGAAGTAGTAATGTGTTGTTTTTTAAGAAGTGAGAATAGGAGGTTTTTGCTAACACGTATTAGCATCTCTTGTGTGTATCTTGTATGAATAATTGAATATGCCCACAGGTTCTCTGCTACATACACCAGAGAACATCAGTATTTGCATGTGATAATTTATTTATCCTCTTAATGTGATTCCATCTCATCATTGCTATTGTTGTTTTAGTTGTCATCTGCTTGATCAGAACTTGAAATTTCCAGATTTTTTTGTTTTAGTTTTTTGCAGAGTTTAACACGAAACTGCTGGAATCTACCAATTACATTACTCGGCGACAAGCTATCAAGGTAGGACAAAATTTTGAGCTTTTGCGGACATTTGGCATGGTCATAGCGAAATTTTATTTCTCTCTTGAGTTTTCACCGTTCATGGATGTTGGATGTGTTATTGGTTTAGTAGTTTAAATGTGTCGTTTATGTCCTATTTTGCATAAGATGGCATGTTTCAATAAGAGCTGTTAATTTGGTGTAACTCCGCCTGTGTCATGCTTCGAGTCTTATATAATATACCACACAGCCGGTCCCATGCCCGGACAAAGGAGGAGGGTTGTTCGTTAGGTAGCTGACATGCAGCATGTAAAAAATCCTGTTACATCCGTAGGACCCTTGACATAATCTCAATGGAGAAAACTGACTCATGTAGCTAACCATAATTGATTGGGACTTAAGGCTTGGTTTGGTTGTGGACCTGTTGATTTGGTAGCTCTTGTACCGAGTCAAAGTAGAGGTGCTCACGGCCCGGATTGGTCCAGTTCTCTAGAAAACCAGTAACCGGACCATTTCAAATGGTTCTAGAAAATTAGGAACCTAAACCTAACCAAAATATGTGTGGAACCTAACCAGAACCAAACCGCAAGGCCGGTCCAGTTTTGGTTTGGTTCTGGTTCAATCCAATTAGCATCCAAACACTTAAAGGCTTGGTAGGGTAAAGTAAGTATCGAGTAAAAAAAAAAGAAATTGGGTATGCTCAGTACTCTAAAGAATCCTTAGGGCCCGTTCTAGAATCTAAATTAAGTACTTATTTTTTAAGAAGGTAATTTCAAGTTAAAAATAATGTGTTTATACAAATAATTTTCCTAGTAATATAGATCTTGTTTGATAGATCTCATTGAGATCTTTTGAACGGTGCAAAAAAAATCAAAAAATTATTTTTTATTTACATTATTTTTTAGTTTGAAAATGTGTAATAAGTACTTATTTTTTAAGAAGGTGTTCTGGAACAGGGCCTAATGGTTTAGATTCCTTCAAATATACTACTAGTATATTAGTAAAAACTTTCCTGAGATTTCTTCTTTAAATAAATTAACTTTATCAAGTAAAAGATTAACTTACCAAATAAAATACGTAATTATGTACATATATTTATATATATGTACATCGGGGCGGTTCCGGAAACACCCAAAAAAACACCTAAAAATTAACGGTCCGGATCGGTACATATACATATATTATTTTTTAATATATTAGTTCTAAACAGTCCGGATCGGTTCTAATCGCGGATCTTTAATTGAAAACCAGTAACCGAACCAAAATTAATGGTTCTTGTTTGTTTGGAACCATAACCTGACCAATCCAATTTGGTCCGGACTAGACTGGTTTTGTAGTTCGGGCGGTTTTCTTGAGCACGCCTAAGTCAAAGTGTTACCCTGTGTTACTTGTTTGAGGAATTTGGTACTTATGACGAAGGTACATGCTCATGCCGTGTATTTGCACATTGTTTTTCTCCCCTTAAGAAGCCTGATTGCCCCTGAACCAACTAAATTGGAACCGGGAATTTTTTTTATTTTGACATCTAAGTGGTAATTGTTTTCTACCAGAGAATGAGTGGTCTTATTAAAAAGAGCTTTGTTGGTGCTTATGGATTTTGATGGCCGCTAAATATTCTGTTCAGAGAGACATGCAGAATGATGGTTACAGACTCACATATGGAGTCAAAGGGTGGTTTGAAAGACATACGAGCTGACTGCAGTTATCGAGTAATGTGGAACAGTTCCACTCCAAAGAGGATGGGTAGTGTGGAATGTTCCTGTTGTGCCTTTTTCTACCTCCCCCTGGCAGGGCTCATTTGGTCTTCCTTGAATCCCGGATGCCTGCAACCACCTCCAAACCATATGTATCAGTCATACCGGGGGAGAAACCAACACAAGTCTGCCAGTGTGTCTTCCATCAACTGCTGGCATGCCCATGTGGACCATGCAGTATATTTGCACTAGTGTCCTTAATTTGTCATAGAACTGGTTTGGGGAATGTGCTGACATGATCATGTATGAATTAAGAACTTTTTTTCATAGGTAAGTTGAGGAAACTCGTATTGGGAATGCGAGCAAAGCCCTTGGGGTGTCTCCAAAGGGGGACTCACTTTATAAATATAACGATTGATGGTTTTTTTTTTTTTGGATTGGCAAAAGTAACATTTTATTAAGGGAAAGGGGAAAGGGGGATTCCAACCAAAGGTTGGAAAGTACAGATGGGACAGCCCAATCACACCTAGGGCAATACTGCTACATTGATTTTTCTCATATTGGGTTGATATTTTTGCGGTCTCACACTCTTTATATTGGGTGTGATTGCTACGTTGGTAGCTAAGAAAGCTGCTTCTGCTGCTTTTTTTTTTTCTTTGGTGCAACGGAAATACTAAGAAAGCTTCTTTTGTTGTTACAGCTGTTGGGAGACATGCTGCTGGATCGTTCAAACTCTGGTGTGATGACACGTTATGTGAGCTCAAGGGACAACTTGAGGATTCTTATGAATCTTCTCAGAGTATGATATCCTTCCTGATTGCTTGTTTCTATGCTTGATCACTGATGCCATCCCCCCGGATTTTGTATAACAAGCAGTCCCCCTTTGTTTTCTTTACTGTAGAAAACATACTCAAATGAATCTAAAGTGTTGTTGGTCGAAGATTGTTAAATCTTATGAAGAGGGGTTTCTGTTTCTCAGGATTTTTGTTAAACCAATATAATGGTGCAGTTCCTTTTTGCTTTTGGCAACTGATAACCCTTTTGGAATTATTGGTAAAAAGGCGCCGAACAACCCAAAATATGGAGGGGAACAAGAGTAGTATGGAGGGAAAAAAGTGTACAGTTTATCTGGAGTCTGGACATTCTTCATGATTTATTTTTCTTAACAATTATGCCTAATTTGAAGTCCTTTATTCCTCAGGAATCGAGTAAGAGCATTCAAATAGAAGCATTTCACGTTTTCAAGGTACACTTTGTCATGAAATATTGGGGCCAATGTTTGCAATGACTATTGAATAGTCAAGTTCAGTGGGTTCTTACTAATTCTCAATGAAATGTCCAGTTATTCGCCGCTAATCAACATAAGCCACCGGATATTGTTAGTATACTTCTGGCAAATAGAAGCAAGCTGCTTCGTCTGTTTGCTGATTTCAAGACAGATAAAGGTAGAAATAAGTTCCCATTTGGGCATATTTTCATTAGGAGTCTTGGCAGCATTTCAAAATATTTGCTTGTTATGGTGCAGAGGATGAACAATTTGAAGCAGACAAAGCTCTGGTTGTCAAAGAAATTGCGGCCCTTGAAACCCAAGACCAGCCATGAACCGGCTTTGTCGTACGTATAACGCCGGTAAATGGTCTTTTTCCAATCAAATTGTGTGAATCAATAGTTTTACTAGTCCATGGCAGGATTATACTTTGTATCTGTAGAGAATTCATTTATCCTCTTTTACCATCTCTATTTCCCCCCCTTTTTGTTCCCTTTTCCCTATTTCTCTACTATTTGTGATCAACCTAATGTATCTTAAATAAAAGTACGACTATACCTTGAGAGATAGAAAGAAGAAAGACAAGATCAATGATAAGAGGTGTGTAAACCAGGTATTGGAGCTGTAAAATTGGTGAACTTTTCATGTATGTTTTTTCTTCCTGGGTTTTAAACACACCATACCAGTGTGCCCTTATGTGCTTGGGAAATCAAGTAGCAAGAATTCTGTCTTCAAAGACACGTCATGCTATGCCCAGTGTTTGAAAAAGGGAATTGTGTTGAGGGAGTTGATATTTGGTTTGATGCGAATTTTTGTGGAAAAAGGGGAAAAGGGGTTTTGTTGGGGATCAATCTCCGGGACAATTGGTGTATTTTTTGAACTAGGGACAATTTGTTAGCTCTGAGAACATTAGGTTAATGCTATAAAAAGGGTAAATCACTGCTGCTTTTGTGCATTATTTGTACTGTGACTTAAAAGGTGAAAAATTTATTGGGTGGTCTTGGGTATTGACACGTGGTGCCCCAATACCCTTCTCCACCCACACATTCCTGAAAAGGTTGGTCTTGCAAAGCAATCGTTGAATTTCCGAGAGCTGAATTGCAGCTAAATTTGTTTTGAAATATTTTATGGTTTATCTCCAATTATCTGTAATCAATATCCAATCAACCTCTTTCACTTTGCATCTGTGGTCAAGTAAGAATGGGTGGTTTATTTGCCAAGAAGGTCAACCTTGATCAAGGGTATTTTTTTTTTTTTGTTTTTCCGGAGAAAATGAGTTAATTGCTCATGAAATTCATTGGTTGTTTCTATGTCTTGCTTCGCCAATAAAATCCCTTTGTAAAGGCCTGATAAAGTCACCCCTTTGATGGGGTGCCTGAGGTCGTCTTAGGAATGAGCTTGTACCCTGGTGTCCACAGAGAGAGAGAGAGAGAGAGAGAGAGAGAGAGAGAGAGAGAATGAAAAAAAGGGGCGTATTGGATGAAAAAAGGGGCGTATTGGCATATTCGTTTGTGCTCTTTTATGTATTGGCAGGGCTATCCTCAACAATAAACTATTTACAAAGAAGACCGCAATTACGTAAAAACATTTTATATCACAGTACAGTTGTATGTTCATTTGCCTAAATAAACTTATCGGTATTTACTAATATAGGATGAGTAATTATACCAGTGTAATACTTGATATGATTAATAATAGTACAGTTTCTATGATTTCGAATATTTTGCAATTTTGAGATTCTCTATTTGTCATAATCTCAAATCTGAAATGGAAATCGGATAAAACGCAGAATATGTGATGGATGAAAATATGCTTCAATCCGATGCCTTAAAATTGAAAGAACAAACAGACCTTAAGATTGAAGACCGAACCATGTGGGCATTTGATGCCTCATCATTTCAAAGATGCCCACAAGGAAATGTTAAGCCATTTTCAGTAAATGCCAATATTCACTCGTTTCTAAGGTAAAATAATTTTTGTACTCCACTTTTTGTATAAAGTGCATTCTATAATTTTGAAATTTATGTTCTTCAAAAATTACTATCATCTGTGATTTTAAGCACTAAACCCTTTTTGAAGTGTCTTTAAGAAGGTAGATTGCAAAAATAAGTTCCTTTTCCAAGCCTTGGATATGTCCCTGTAATATTCGAGCCTAAAATTATCACTGTAAGCATCTTGATTCCAAAAATATCTAGGGGCATTCTTGCCTATTTCCATTTTCATAATCTAGCCCCTCTTTCCAACACACGGGATTCTGTAGTGCGAGGTGCATTACTGGTGGAGTACGGCATTTTAGTCGTCAGTCTCGATAATCAATCAATGATTGCCGACGAGATGAAATCTTGACCATTGATTGCCGTTGAGACCGCTCCCCCTGCGGATTTCCAATTCCTATGTTAATGGCGTCCGCGCTGTTTTTTTCTCCATCTTTTCATTTTGCCACCTGAAAGCTACAACAAGAAGCGCGCGCGCGCTCTCTCTCTCTCTCTCTCTCTCTCTCTCTCTCATCAGCCAGTTTCGAGAAAAGTAATAAAAGAATGGCCGAAAATGGTAGGACCCGTAAATCTCTCCTAGTGTTGTCTAATGGATAAATTTAGTTTCGAATAAATTTGTTTAATTGCATTGATGTCAGATTCACACTCCAAGTTCCTCGCCATTGCAGTAGAAGCTGCGAAGAAAGCTGGAGAGGTAAATTTTATTCGAAACCCAGTTATCCCGTACTCTTGTTTCTTCATCTTTCTTCATCAATTCGCTTCGCTCAATTTAAAAATCCCAAAATTTTCATGTTTGCAGCTTATCCGTGAAGGATTCTACCAAACCAAGCATGTGGAGCATAAGGGCCAGGTCTATTCACTTGCTTATTAGTACTGGTTTGCGAGATATGTATTTACATATACATTTGTATTTGTATCTAGATTTTCTTTGGTAATGCTGGGTGTCTCGGGCGAACTTGCGCATCTGGGACTATTTCATATAGCCCTTCCTGCAGCCGTTTCACACGCTTACACATGTGGGTGAGGTGGCCCAAGAATTGTTAGCGAGGGGCATCCAACTTCAGACGTTAGGAGGGACCAAACCCCCTAAGTCTCAAGCTAAGATCACTAGGCCAACCCCCCTTGGTGTTGTTTGTATCTAGATTTTGTATTGCTGTATTTACATTAGATTATATCCATCTCTTTTCTGGCCGTGCTTGATAAGGAAAGGAAATATACTAGAAGAATAATCTTCTGCTTAGTGAGGGTAGACTGGCTTGATTGGCTAAAAATGCAAATTTTGCAGAGACTCAGTTAGAACAGATGTGAATGCTTCAGTGGTGAAAACTGAAAATTATGGAGTGTGAACTTGGCAAGAATTGTGTTAAATTGGTCAATTAGATGCATCTGTGTGAATTGAGATGCATGGAAGGAATTCCGTAATTAGGAAAAAAATGCTTGTGGTAATACAAATCCTTTGGTGTTTTGTTCTTGTTTTAATCGCTTATTGTACTCGAACCAGCACTGTCAACCTTTGGGTGTGATGCAAAATGATCGCCAATCTGAGTGCTAAAACATTGACATTTGAATTAAGTTCATTTGACATTGTTTTATGTTGAGTGAGTGGCAGACACTGAGAATATGGTGGTGGCAATGTTTCCATGGTGGTTGAGGGAAAGCAGGGAGAAAACAAAAGCCTAACATAATAAAGTAAGAAACAAGGAAACAAGAATAAGAAATACAGTAGTAAATTACATACGAAAATAGCAAAGAGAGAAAATTGTTTGGTCATGCACATTTAAAGGCCAATGACTGGGCCATCAACGGTAACAGAAAAAAGGTTCAGACTTCAGAGTAGTCTTAAGACAAGAAATGAGTGACGATCATCAATGCTAGAATCTGAAATTGCAACTAATTATCTGCTATCCATGTTTGCCAATGCAGGTTGACTTGGTCACGGAAACTGATAAGGCATGTGAAGATCTAATATTCAATCATCTTAAGCAGTATTTCCCTAGCCATCAGGTTAACCATTCTGTCTTCTGGATAATTGCATGTGTTTGATGAAATTTTTGAGTCGGGGCTTAGTTGGCAAGTTTGGTAGTTTCACGAACAAGTTTCTAATTATTTCTTTGAATTTTTGCTTGTCTCTTAGTTTATTGGCGAGGAAACCACTGCTGCTTGTGGCGTTACAGAGCTGACAGACGAACCCACGTGGATAGTTGATCCTCTTGATGGGACAACTAACTTTGTGCATGGGTAATTCAAAACACTTTCATGTCAATTGTGGAGACTTTATTGTTTGTATTGTATTCACTCCAGTTCATTTTATCTCATTGTGCAGGTTCCCGTTTGTTTGTGTCTCCATCGGTTTAACAATAAGAAAAATTCCCACAATTGGTGTTGTTTACAACCCAATCATGGATGAGGTGAGAATTTTCATGCTACGAGTATGTATTACGTTTGGTACGACCATCGGGAGTATTGACCACACATACATGCGAAGGGATGTATTGCCTGTTTTGCTTAAGGCAATAGGGGTGACAAATACTTGCTTAACCTTTTAAAAGCCCCTCATTAGTAACATGGAGATCTACCTTGGGTGAGCCAGTGGTGGAACTTAGGCGGTCACAGGGGCCATGACCCCCTGACGATTAGATTTTTCGTTTCTAGGCATAGCCCAAGCATGTCCTAAAAAAAACAGGTCCTTGAAAGAAAAAGTCCAAGCATTTCCTAAAAAATCAGGTCCTTGAAATAAAATCCTAACTCTGCATGCTTCATAATTATGCTTCCCTTCCCAAGAAATAAAATCCTACCCTGTCCAGGAGTATTTGTCAAGTTGATGGATATATTGCTTGGGTAGTCTCCTAGGTGTCACTCAGCAATGTGATCTGACCTACCCAGAGAAGAATAATGTCCACTACTTCTTGGCAAAACTAAGATAGTGGGAGCATACATCAACATAGGGGTGGGCATCTTGTCGTGTAATCTCGTGATATTGTCAGAATTTTCTCAATCTTAACCTGACCTGTTTAGCTTTTTGTGTTATCGTGTCGTCTCATATTCTTGTTCCGTGTCAAAAATAGCCGACCCTAACCCGCTAACTTCGTGTACGTTTCGTGTGTCCTTCCATAAATTCTCACCCCGCGTTGTGTCGTGTCATATCGTGTTTGCGCCAGAATTCTCTCAACCCTAACCTGACTTGTTTGGCTTTTCGTGTTATCATGTCGTGTCATATTCATGTTCTATGTTAGAAATATCTGGCCCTAACCCGCTAACTTCGTGTCGGATTTTTGTCGTGTTCTCCTGTCATGTCAGAAATTCTCACCCTTACATCAACATAGTGGGATTCAGTGTGTCTTATTTATCACCAAGTGTAATGACCGGTAACCTCATGCACCACAACGTAGAAATTAAATTTGTAATGACCTGTCCCACATCGTTACTACAACCAGCCACAAGCCGTTCGTACATATAATTATGCGTGAAACCACCACCCCAGCCAACCCCCACTGTGGGAGTGATAGAAAACAGAGAAACAGAGACGGAAATACTGATATTATTTCTGAATGAATTACAATGAGGTGAGTACACCTTTAAATAGAGTAAAGCTACACCTAAGAAAGGAAGATTACAAGATTTGATTACGATATGATTACCCTATGATTATGCTAGGATTTGATTACGATACATGTCCTAAAATAGCATATTACAAGAAGATACAGAATATATATTCAAGATACAGAATATATATTCACACCCCCCCTCAAACTCAAGGTGCGAGGGCAGAGAGCACCAAGAGTTTGTCAAGGAGAAAACGGAAACGAGCAGCGGTATGAGTCTTCGTGAAGAAATCAGCCAGCTGCAATGTAGAGGAGACGAAGGGTAAAGCAATGGTGCCAGACTGAAGATGTTGGCGTATGAAATGACAATCAATCTCAATGTGCTTCGTGCGCTCATGGAAGACCGAGTTGTGGGCAAGCTGAATAGCACTCCTATTGTCGCAGTAAAGAGGCGTAGGAGTTGTAACAGAGACCCCCATATCAGAAATAAGCCAACGAAGCCAGACAATTTCAGAAGTAGCATGGGCCATGGCACGATATTCAGCTTCCGCAGTAGAGTGAGCAACAACAGATTGCTTTTTGCTTTTCCAGGAGATAAGAGAATCGCCTAGAAAAACACAAATGCCAGAGGTAGATTTGCGGTCATTGACATCACCTGCCCAGTCAGCATCAGCGTAAGCATGGAGGGTTAAGCTTGATGTAGAAGAAATCAGAAGGCACTGATAAAGGGTACCACGAAGATAACGAAGAATGCGTAAGAGGGCAGCCCAATGCGTAGTCCGAGGAGCAGAGACAAACTGACTAACAATGTGAACTGCATAAGAAATATCTGGCCGAGTAATCGTAAGGTAAACCAAGCAGCCCACCAATTCGCGATATTCCGTAGGATCCTCAAGGGGAACACCATCAGAGGCAGAGAACTTGGCATGAAGCTCAAGGGGAGTATCAACAGTCTTTGTATCCGTGAGACGAGCACTGTGGAGGATATCAGTAACATACTTGGACTGTCCCAAAAGATACCCTTGAGGAGAGGAAGCAACTTCAATACCAAGGAAATAACGGAGCGGGCCCAAATCTTTCATTTCGAACTCACGGAAGAGATGACTTTTAACTTCAGCAATAGCAGCAGAGTCAGAACCAGTGATGATCATGTCATCAACATAAAGTAGGAGAAGTACCAAGCCATGAGAGGTGCGACGGAGAAATAAAGCAGAGTCATGCATGCTAGGCGTGAAGCCAATCTGAAGAACAACATCCTGGAAGCGTGAATACCAAGCGCGAGGGGACTGTTTCAAGCCATAGAGAGCACGACGCAAGCGACAAACCATACCGGAAGGATGAGAGAAGCCAGGAGGAGGCCGCATATAAACCTCTTCAGAGAGATTGCCATTAAGAAAAGCATTCTTTACATCCAACTGAGAAAGAGGCCATTGATGCACTGCGGCCACTGAGATCAAGGTGCGAACAGTGGTCATTTTGGCAACAGAGGCAAAAGTTTCCTCGTAATCAATTCCATACTCCTGAGAAAATCCTTTAGCAACTAGGCGGGCTTTATACCGTTCTAAAGAACCATCAGAATGAGTCTTAACCTTGTAGACCCATTTGCAACCAATGAGATTCTTACCATCCGGAAGAGAAACCAACTCTCAAGTCTGATTGTGAGCAAGAGCAGTAAGTTCAGCTTGCATGGCATCCACCCAATTGGGATCATTGCAAGCTTCTTTATAGGACCTAGGCTCAAAATAAGTGTGAATGCGGGAAAGGAATGATTGGTAAGAGGATGAGAAACAGGTATTAGTAAAGCCATATTTTACCGGTGGTTGACGATTGTCCCGGAGGGGATACCGGCGGACAGGCGGATCAGGATCCGTGGAGGCAGATTGGGGAGCAGCTGTAGAAGTTGGACGACTGGTGTAGACCTGGGTGATCGGAGCACGGCGAGGTGATGCTGAGGGGGACGTAGAAATATCAGATACCTGAAGAGTGGAGGTGTACTCTTCGGGAGGCACATCCATATCCATAGGAAATGGGTCAATATGGATCAATTCTTCTTTGGCTATAGGAGCAGTGCGAGGAGGAAGAGTAAAATAGGGAAGACGCTCTAAGAAGACAACATGCCTTGAAACATAAAGCTTTTTGGTCACAGGATCATAACACCGATACCCTTTTTGATTAATGCCATATCCCAAAAAAACACCTAAGACACAACGGGCACTGAGCTTAGTGCGGTCTTTCTTGGGGAGGAGAACAAAACAGGTAGAACCAAACACTCGAAAAAGAGAGTAATTAGGAACCTGACCATAAAGCCGCTCATATGGAGAGCTACCAGAGAGAAGAGGGGTGGGCATCCGATTTAGGAGATAGGCTGCAGTGAGAACAACTTCTCCCCAGTAACAGGACGGGACGGAGGAAGACAGGAGTAGAGACCGAGCAGTATTAAGAAGGTGACGATGTTTTCTTTCAGCTCTACCATTTTGGGCAGGAGTGTCAGTGCAAGACGATTGGTGGATAGTCCCAACCGAATCTAGGAATTTATGAAACTCTGAGAGTGAATATTCCCCACCCAAGTCAGACCGAAGAATTTTAACCGATGTAGAAAACTGATTTTGAACCATGGCATGAAAATTCTTATAAATCGTAAAGAACTCAGATTTGTGTGTCATTAAGTAAACCCAAGTATACCGACTAAAGTCATCCACAAAAGAGACATAATAAATAAAACCACATTTAGTAGCAACCGGAGAAGGGCCCCATAAATCAGTGTGAACAAGCTGAAAAGGCGAAGTAGAAACAGAAGTACTTTTATTAAAAGGTAAAGCTGACATTTTTGCAAACTTACAACCACTGCATTCTGAAATATCACTGACTGAAATATGACCCAAATGACCTGACTGAACTAAAAGTTTTAGACGTTCACTAGACAGATGCCCTAATCTAGAATGCCAAAGATAAAACGGAGATGACTTATGATCTAAACAAAAAGATGACGCAGCAGTGGAAGAAGGTTTTATTGGGAGATGCAAGTGCTCCAAAAGATAGAGATCACCAACTCTACGGCCTGCCCCAATCTGCTTCTTGGAATCCCGATCCTGCACAACACAACCAGAGGAAGAGAAAACAACATCAAAACCAGAGTCGGATAATTGGCTGATTGAAAGTAGGCTGAAAGACAACTGAGGAACATAAAAGACATTAGGAATAGATAGTGACGGTGCAGTAGAAGATAGAATGGAACCAATAGAAGCAACATGCATGGGAGAACCATTGGCTGTGGCAATACTAATAGGAAAAACAGGTGGCACACAATTACTAAGAAGAGACAGATCAGGGGTCATATGGTGAGAAGAGCCAGAATCAAAGATCCAAGTGGTGGGTTGGATACCTGAGGTGGGAGAACCACGCAAACCTGAGTGAGTGGTAGTCATGGCAGAAACTTGGGGGGAACCTCCTCGAATGGCTGCCATGTAAGCCTGGTACTGCTGAAATTGCTCATAATCAAACTCTGGAGGTGCACTACTGGAGGCCGGTGTTGCCAAGGCTGCAGGAGGGCGAGAATACTATTGTGGTGCCCGAGACTGATGTGGGGCATGAGAACCAATCGACTGAGTAACATTTCGCCCCTTTGGCTTGGGACGGTTAGGGCACTGATGCTTCCAATGACCCTTCTGATGGCAATAGTTACATTCATCTTCAGGAATTTGAGGCCTTGGCTTGGCCGCAAATTGGACAGGATGAGATGCTGGAGTGGGCGAGTGATGTGCCGGATACTGACCATATGGAGCAAATGAAGCAGCAAAGACAGACTGTGAGGGAGGTGCAAGATTAGCCACTTTGAACCGCGTTTCCTCAGCGATAAACTCATGAACAGCACCATCTACTGAGGGCAATGGAGACCGATGCAAGATAGCCCCATGAAGAGGCTCAAACTGAGGCCGAAGGGCCATGAGAAACTGAACAAGTCATAGCTCCTCACGAAATCTGACATAACTATCAAGTAGCTGCAAATCTGAAGGTTCCATGAGAGCTAACTGATCCCAATATGTAGTCATTTCGTTATAAAATTCTTGAATCGATTTATTGTTTTGGGTGGTATTTCGGATGGACATTTCAAGCTCATATCGTTTAGCAAAATTTGATTCAAGATACAGTGCTTGTAGATAATCCCAAACTTTCTTTGCTGTGTTATATTTCGAAAAATTCATACCAATACTTGGTTCCACGGAGTTGTGAAACCAAGTCAAAATCTGTGCATTCCCTGTGTTCCATTTTCCCAAGGCAGTGGCATACCCTGGGTCTTTTGGATCAGAAGGAGGTAGTGTAGAACCGTCTACGTATCCCCACATTTCTTTACCAATAACAAAATTTTTCATCACATGAGCCCAGTAGGAGTAGTTGTTACCGGTCAAACGAACACTAATAGCCTGATTTTTATCGCCAGACATGATGCTAATAGAGAAACGCAGTCAAAAACAAAAAAACAAAACAGAATACCGGAGTATCAATCTGCCTTAGACAGGTTAGTCGGAACTGTAACAGAGGTCGCCGGATCTGCTACAGTGTCGGCAAGTGCTGCTGGAGGTTGTCGGAGTGTGGGTAATTCACCGGCGGTTGGAGAAGAATGGGTGTTGACTGCTGTGGGTGTTTCTTGTGATTTGGGTTGCTAAAAAACAGAGAGAGGGATCGATAGTAGCTGATAGAGAGAGATCTGAGGATAGAAGGCTGATCGAAAACAGGGTTAGGGTTTCGGAACCTGCTCTGATACCATGATAGAAAACAGAGACACAGAGACGGAAATACTGATATTATTTCTGAATGAATTACAATGAGGTGAGTACACCTTTAAATAGAGTAAAGCTACACCTAAGAAAGGAAGATTACAAGATTTGATTACGATATGATTACCCTATGATTATGCTATGATTTGATTACGATATGATTACCCTATGATTATGCTAGGATTTGATTACGATACATGTCCTAAAATAGCATATTACAAGAAACAGAATATATATTCAAGATACAGAATATATATTCACAGGGAGCACCTCCAACTGTTCTGTTCCTATTTTTCTTTACCACAAATCAAGAATAAGAATAGCTCATATCAGCCAGTTCTTCCTCCCTCCTCTGCCTCGTCCTTCTTTCTTTTCTTTATAATTAGTCTCATGCACAACATATCTAGGAACTTGTGCATATGCCATGCACACACCACAGATTGATGGCTCACACAACACCACACCACACCACACCACATCACCCCACGCCACACCCATGTGCAGCACACCCAATACTTGGACACATAACCCTTTCATGCATCCACATAAAGTTAACTACTCCAAGCTTCTAACTAATTTCCGAAATGAAATTATTAGATGCTTGAGTATAGAAAGTTGGTTAAATTATGATACGGGATATTACACCAAGTGCGTCGTATATAGTGAATTTCGGCCATGTTTGGCACAACCGTCAGGATTTGATGAAGAACAAAAATCAGTTTGATAAGTGGTCGAGTGGAATAAGACTTTTTGGGTTTCCAATATGCAGCTTTTCTCTGGAATCCATGGGAAAGGTGCTTTTTTGAACGGAAACCCCATTAAAGGTGACTCATATTTTTTTCTCCATCAATTAGTCTAGCTGTTTTTTGGGGGCCGGAAATAATGTACAGGTTTCTAACAAATTGCATCAAATCTTTGGGAGATTCTGCAGTGTCTTCTCAGACTGTACTGATGAAGTCCCTCCTTGCTACAGAGGTATGTGTGGAAACTGTTGTTGCAAATTACTGCAATGTGGTCCTCTTGTCAGCTTCTTGGACTCTTCTTACTATAATGCTGCAGTGACTAAGAGTCTAAGACATGTTGAACTTTGGCACCTATGCAAGTAGCATGTCCATATTTTGTCTGTAATTCGACTTCCTGAAGAGTGAAGAGCATGATGCATAAAAATGACTTGTAACAAGTGCTGGTGGTAGGGTTCTGGCTTATAGTTCTTCACTCCGTTTACCTGTTGCTCAAGTTACAAGAGTGCAGTATTATCTGTATACAGGAAATACTCTGTTGTGTTAAGTGATAAGTATTGCACTTCTATGTTCATGAGTAAAGGTGGACAGTTTGTGCACCAACATACATACTATTAAGTTGTCCTTTCTTTTTGATCGGCATTAAGAAGTCTTTTCTACTGAATAAAGAGCTTGTCAAAGTCGAAAATTTCTAGCTGAGGGGAGAAAGTGAACTTTGAGAATTATGAATATATAGCTCTCCTCGGTTGTATCGAGGTGAGGTCATATTATCTTCTTGGCTTCTTGCAATACACCTGAAACCAGCTTCCACAATCTTATAAACGTAAATTTGCCTTGGGAAATCGTAGATAATAACACATGCTGCAAATTGTGAAATGTTCACCTTATAGGGAAAGGCAATTGAGCTGCATCACCACTATCACATATAATGAACTAATTAATTTTTATCTTGCTGCAAGAGCAGGCTGGAACTAAACGTGACAAGTCAACGATGGATGCAACTACAAACAGAATCAATAGCTTACTTTTCAAGGTAAAACCTGAAGTTGGTGATTCAAGTTACTGATTTTGATTAAATAGAAATTTTTAGCAAACAGAATAAATTTCTATGTGATCAGGTGAGATCTCTTCGAATGAGCGGCTCTTGTGCATTGAACTTATGTGGGATTGCATGCGGAAGACTTGACCTATTCTATGAAACTGGCTTTGGGGGCCCTTGGTATGGTTCTGTCTTTTGGATTAAATGAATCATAAAGCTACACAATATTAACATGCTTGACTCCTTTTACAGGGACGTGGCAGGTGGGGCTGTGATTGTTAAAGAAGCTGGAGGTGTTCTGTTTGATCCGTAAGAAACATATTTTTTCATGAAATTTCCTTTTTAAAGTTTGTTTCTGCTCTTCGGAACTTTTTCAAAAAGGTTTAGAACGGCTAGTTAATATATTTGATGACACAGTGATTTTACTGTAAGGAAACAATCATTGCATTCATTTTGATGTCCAAGCACTTGGAAAGATTGTTATTACAGTAGTTGATTGGTTGTTTCTCACATATTTCCTTTTATCTGGATAGTGGTAAATATCAAAGAAGCGAGATGCATTTAAGCACATAGTTAGCTTAAAGCAGTTTCCTAACTTGACAATGCAATGTTTGTTTCGCATCAGATCTGGCAAGGAATTTGACATCACAGCTCAGCGAGTTGCAGCTTCAAATCCACTTCTTAAGGACTCATTTATCGAGGCATTGCACCAATCCGAGTGAAAGTCTATGAAAACTGAAAGCCTCATTTAGGAAAGGGTACAGACTCCATCAAAATGGTTTTCTGAGATAAGAGTTACTGAGAGGATTACTAGGCGATTCTAATGATTGTTCATTGGCCCAGGGACTTAAACCAGTGCCAAATTATCTGTTAAAAACCCAATTGATCTGACAAATTCATAGCTAATAATAGCAATATAAGTTTGTGGTCTTTTGAACCATTGTGAGTTTGATCTTACATTAGACTTCCTGAAAGTTATCAAGTCTTTGCCTCTGAATTCCATTTCGTGTTTGAGCAGTGTTTTTCTTTTAGTGTACAGATTGCAGTTCCTATAATACGAAACAAGCTTTTGCTTTGATCTCTCTCTCTCTCTCTCTCTCTCTCTCTTACACACACAGTCGGAAGTTCACAAAATCGAAGAGAATAAACCTAAGTTTTGACACTGATACCCACTTACACTATCGAGGCAGAGCAACAAGCAGAATGAACTGTGAAACGTCCTTTGACAGTCTATATTTTCTCTTGTAGTACAAGAAATAACAAGTCAAGGTCACTCTTTTAAAACATTTCTCTGAAATAATGTTAGTCCAAACTCCATAGTTCTCAATATTCCAAATACCTTTACAGTTCATATTCAGAAGTACTATATATCAGAAACAAACACATGAAAATAGCATTCTGAAAAAGATACAAATGAACGGAAATCATACAAATTAAAAAGAAAAAAGAAAAAAAGGGCATGATGTAGAACTGGGTTAATTTATTAGTAAATCCAAGCCAAACAAATTCATGTTTTTAGCGCAAAGAATGAGACACCTCTAAGAAGATACAACAAACAACTAGGAACTAAGCATCATCTTTTACTATGCATAGGTATTAACAACAGTAACGACGTCGAAACAATCATGATCTAGACTTTGTTTTCTGCACTTGTGGGAGTTGCATTGGCTTGTGCTCCATTGGTCTTTCCATCTCTTGTCATTTTCTTCTGAACTTCTAAAATCAGCGAGGTAAGCATGATTGCACCGGAGATAGAACCATATCCAATCATCCATCCCTTTGCAGGCTTCAAAATGGTGAAACCAACCCATATGTTGATCAAGCTCAAGAGAAGAACTAAGTAGCTGGTGAGATGGAGGTACAAATTCCAAATATGTCTATGTTTGTGGTCCTTTGCAGGTCGCAGAAATCTAAACACAAAATAAAGAAATTTGTTAGCATGACATATACTCCCTCCGTCCCTAAATAAGTGTCCGTTCGCAAACCTAGGCCTTTAAAAAGATGCATTTATTTCGTTAAAAAAATCAATTTTTTTTTTCACAAACAATAGATGGCAATGAGTTCTATTAGATTGTGAAAAAAAATATTTAAATTTTTTACTGAAAACATGCATATTTTGTAGGGTAAATTGAGTAGGAGGACATAGTATAGGGGTTTATGCCACAATTAGTCCATTTACTTTTTTCCTTGTAGTCTCCAGGACAATTGACACTCAGTCTCTCAAAAATACCCTCTGTTCATTTTTTGTGTATCTGTTGAAATTTTAATTTTTTTTTTATTTTAACCGTTGACTAGTATTGACCAGGGTCAACTGGTGTATCTGCTCATATTTGTTGTATCTGTTGATTTTTTATTTTTACCTCTACCACCGAACCACCACTTCTACCACCACCACCACGACGCCACCACCACCACCACCATGCCGCCACAACCTCTGCTTCCACCACCACTCCATTACCACCATGCCACCACCTCCACCACCACCACCACCATGCCACCAAACCCTCCATTTCCACCACCACCACCACCATGCCACCACCTCCACCACTCAACCACCACTTCCACCACCACCACCACGACGCCACCACCACTGCCATCATGCCACCACAATCTCCACTTCTACCACGACTCCATCACCACCACGCCACCACATCCACCTCCACCACCACCACCACCACTATGCCACCACAACCTCCACTTTCGCCACCACCTCTACCACCACTCCATCACCACCATGCCACCACTTCCACCATCACCATTACAACACCACCACCACCATGCCACTACAACCTCCATTTCCACCACCACCATGCCACCACTCCATCACCACTACGCCACCACCACCTTCACCACTCAACCACCACTTCCACCACCATATATGCCGCCGCCACCACCATGCCACCACAACCTCCACTTCCACTTCCATCACCACCTCTACCGACACTCCATCACCACCACCACTCAACTACCACTTCCACCACCTCCATGTCACCACCACCACCACCACCACCACCACCACCACCACTCAACCACCACTTCCACCACCACCACTACGCTGCCGCCGCCACACGACAACCTCCACTTCCACCACCACTATGCCACCGCCACCACTCTATCACCACCACGCCACCACGTTCACCACCACAACGCCACCACCACCACCACCACCATGCCACCACAACCTCCACTTCCACCACCACCTCTACCACTATTCCTCCACCACAACCATCACCACTTCCACCACACCTCCCTCCCCTCAGCACCTCCAGAACCATTCCACCACCACCACCACCACCCCAGTTCTCGAATCATGTCTACCACCACCACCACCTCTCCATCGTTACCGCCACCACCACCACCACAACACAAAACAGATACAGATACACCAAAACAAATACAATAGATATAGCATAAGAGATACACCAACAAAAAATAAATACATACATATATATATATATATATATCAACAGCAAATGTACCAAAACAAATACAAATATACCAACAATATCTGTTGGGGTTTGTTCCAGCTTCTCTCTTGCAAAATTGGAGAGAGAAACATATTTTTCGTTTATTTTGGACGGTGGTTGACGGTACGTAAGAGTTTAATTGATGAGTGTTTTTAATACGTCAAGTGTTTATATGATATTTCGGTAGGGTCAGGTGTTTATATCTATTACCACCATGACCATGTCTACCACCACCACTCCTCAACCACTGCCACTGCCACAACAAAGTCTTTTTTTTCTTCTCAAAACAGATACAGATATGCCTAATACAGATACACCAAAACAGATATAATAGATATACTGCAACAGATACATCAACACGCGGATAAAAAAAACAGATACACCAACACAAAACAGATACAGTTGTATCAATAGCAGATGTACCAAAATAGATATAAATATACCAAAATACATACACCAACATAACACAAAACAAATATAGATATACTAATACACCAAAACAGATACACCAACACAAAACAGATACAAATATATCAGTATCAGATATACCAAAATAAATCCACTTCCACCACCACCACCACCACCACCACCATTTCTACCACCACAACCTCCACTTAAAAATACAAATATATCAACAACAGATACACAAAAAATGAACAGATATACCGGTAAATGTCAACGCCACTCAAAGGTAAAAAAGATAAAAAAAATCAACAGATACACAAAAAATAAACAGATACACTAGTCAACATAAGTCAACGCCGGTCAACAGTCAAAAAATACAGCCTCTACCACCACAACCTCCACTTAAAAATACAAATATATCAATAACAGATACACAAAAAAATGAACAGATATACAGATCAATGTCAATGCCGCTCAACGGTCAAAAAAATAAAAAAAATCAACAGATACACAAAAAATGAACAGATACACTGGTCAACATAAGTCAACGCCGGTCAACAGTCAAAAAAAAAAAAAAATGGATATACCAAAAGTGAACAGATACACCAGTCAACGCCGATCAACGCCAGTCAACGGTCAAAATAAAAAAAAGTCATTTTTGTGTTAGCCAAACAAGGCCTTTGTCTCATTAAAGTCAATTTAAATGAAAAGACATTTTTTTATGTTAGCCAAACAAGGCACTTGTCTCATTAAAGGCAATTTGGTCTTTTCATGGACCTTAAACTTCAAAATATTTTCATTAATGGACTTTACATATCACTGAAACTTAAGCTGGACTAATTCTACTTTGACACCTCTTCTTTTGGACTTTAGACCAATTTGTTGTATTTTGTAAGGCCTAAATTTGCGCGTTGGACATTTATTTGGAGTACTGGCTTGCCTGAATTATTTAGAGTTAAGAGACTTTTTTGATTTTCGGTCTCAGGTTTGGAGGGAAGCTTTGTTGGAGGCGTTGTTTCCCACGGAGGCGGTAAAGGCTATTAAGGCTCTTTATTTTCCTTCACGGGATATATGTTGAGTATAAACTGATATGGGAGCATACTAATAGTGGTATGTTTTCGGTCAAATCGGTGCATCTCCTCAGGTTTGAGGAGGCGTTTGGAGGGGTTCTTAAAAGGGAACAAGCCCGTTTCAATGGCTGGGGTAAGGCGTGGGGTTAGAATATCCCTCCTAATACCAATTGTTCGTTTGGAAGGTGATTCATTGTATTATTGCGGTGAAGGATGCTATGAGATCAAAAGGAACATTCAGGTCGATTCTACTTGTCCAGTGCGAGGGAAGGAGCTGGCTGGAGACAATTGAACATTTATTTTTTCAGTGCGAGAAGGGTGTTGCGGGCTTCTCACTTGGGCTTTGATTTCTGAAAAAGGAAATCCGGCTCAGTTGTGCGCTATTTGGCGTGCGCGTAATGATGTTCTGTTCTGTTTAATGGTATTCAGCCGACCGTTGACTGTGTTTTGCGCAAAATTTATGTGGTGCTCTCAAGTGACATGGGAGCACAATAGTCCCACTGAATATGGATCATTGGATTGAAAATAGCTAAATCATAGCCTTTGAATCAAAACCAAAAACAAAAACTAGGATGATTTTGTTAAAAACGAGGTGATTTTGTAAACTTTTGACAAAAAAATGAAATATTACTTACCACAGAAACAGGTAACACTTACCATTCACTACGGCAACACATTGTAGAAGGCAAACTTTACCACACAAACATACAACACTTACCATTCACTACGCCAAGAATTACTATAATATATGTACAACGATGACTACAAAAAAAAAAAAAACATTAAATGCTTGCATCGGTCTATTTAGGGATTTTACATTTTCAGGGTGACTTGCTAATGTTTATGCTTTATGAAAAACAAAGCGAAATGGAGATGTTTACTAGTATGAGGGATTAATAAAACATTTAGGGCTTTGGGGCAATTTTTGCCGACCAAATATGAGCATCAGGTGGACAAATCCGCTGGAGTAAGTCAACAATCGGTCTCGAGACAATTGTGAGGAGTCTCAATATATTGTGTAGTAAGGTAGATTATAGTCACGCAATGTTATTGTTAAAGTTTGATATTTTCCTACCCGGAGGTGGAGGTCTCGGCGTTGGCATAGATTCTGGTAGTGTGGAGTTTTTGTTAATTTTTCTGATTTTATTTTGTTGTTTTATTACCTTTGTTATCCAATTAGAATTTGATAGAGCCTATTGTGCAATTAAATCTGAGCCTGTTGCATTCGTTGAAGTGTCTCAACATCTGAAGGTAAAGTGTGAACCCACTTGCTTTATTAATTAATTAAGGACAATCAGTGCGCAGAATTAAAAATTCTTAGGAGTAACTTGAAAGAAATTTGCCAAGGATTAAGATAATAAATGTACGACGGTGACTACCAAATGTAATATAAAGAGATTTTACATTTTTAGGGTGACCTCCTAAAGTTTATGCTTTATGGAAAGAAAATGAAAATAAAGAGAAAGGGAGATGGTAACTATAGGAAATTAACAAACATTTAGGGCTTTGGGGAAATTTCTGTCAACCAAATAGGACCATTACATGAATTATATATCTAAATGAGTAGTCGAAAATAAGTCTTCAGTCATATGTGAGGAGATTCAATTGTGTAGTGATCGAGGTTGATTTTAATCAGAAAATGTTTTGTTAATTTATAGCGTTTGATTCCTTCGCCCAGAGGTTGAGCAGTGGGCGTTGGGCAGGGCTTTGGTAGTGTGGAGTTTTCGTAAATTTTTCTAAATTCAACTTTTGTTGTTTTGTGTTATTTGTTAGGAAAAATTTCAAAAAACCCTTGAACTTTCATTGAATTTGCAAAAAAAATACTTGAACTTTAACTAATGACAAGAAGACACCTGAACTTACTATTCTGTTAACAATTACACACCTGTCATCCAATTCCATTAGACAAGTAACAGATTGAGCTAACGGAAGGCGTCAACCTTCCTTTTTTTAATTTTTATTTTCAAAAATTACTTTTAACTCTTTTTTAAGTTTTAAATAAATGCAATAAAAATCTTTTTGTTTTTACTATTTATCAAAAATTACTTTAACCCCATAAAACTATTTTTAAAAAAAAAAAAAACTTAGACCCCACACCACCAATCAACCCACAAACAATAGTCAAAGCCATAGCTCCAATTTCAGAAATTTGAAATTACTTTTAACCTCTCTTTTTTACTTCCAAAAATTACTTTTAACTCTTTCTTTTGTTAGTACTAAATAATATGCATTAAAGTTTTTTTTCTTACTATTTTTTCGAAAATGACTTTCACCCTCATTTTCTAACTATTTACGATAACCCATGTTCAGAGAGAGAGAGAGAGAGAGAGAGAGAGAGAGAGAGAGAGAGAGAGAGAGAGAGAGAGAGAGAGAGAGAGAGAGAGAGAGCAGTATAATTTTTAAGAAACGGGGTTAAAGTTATTTATGTAAATAGTAAAAATCAAGGTTAAAGTAATTTATGATAAATGGTAAAACAAAAAAGAATTTTATTGCATATTTAATTATTACTAAAATAGAGTTAATAGTAATTTTTTGAACTAAAAAGTAAAAAAAAATTAAAAAAGGTTAAAAAATGAGGATAAAAGTAATTTTGAATTTATGAAATTGGGGCTAGAGCTTTGACGCTTGGTTGTGGGGTTGATTGGTGGTGTGGTGTCAATTTTTCTATTAAAGTTCTTTTTGTAAATAGTAAAAAATGGCGTAAATTTGTTTTTTGACAAATAGTACTCCCTTCGTCCCTTTTTAGTGTCCAATATTCTATTTTGGGCTGTCCCTTAATAAGTGTCCATTTTGTAAAGTTAATGGATAAAAGCTTGTGAATTTTCTATTTTGCCCCTAAAAGTGGATTCCATTTGAAAAATTAGTAAGTAAAAGTGTAATGATGATGTCTTTATAGAGGTTAAATAGGAAAAGTGGAGGTAAAAGTTAATGTGAAACGTGTAATGATAATGTCTTTTTAATAAATTGGAGTTACGAAGTAGGAAACTTAAAAATGGACGAAGGGAGTAAGTAATTAATAAAAAGAGCTTTATTGCATATTTATTTGATACTAAAAAAAGAGTTAAAAATAATTTTTGGAAATAAAAAGTAAAAAAAGGAAGGTTAACGCCTTCCATTAGCTACAACCGTTACCTGTCTGACAGAATTGGACGGTGGGTGTGTAAATGTTAACGGAATGGTAAGTTTTGGTTTCAAGCTTTTTGTTATTATTATTATTAGTTAAAGTCAAGGTGTGTTTTTGCAAATTCTCTGAAAGTTCAAGTACTTTTTTTATAATTTTCCCTATTTGTTATCTGATTAGGATTTCATGTAGCCTATTGAAATTCCGTGAAGAGTGTCAGCAGCTAAATGTGAAGTGTGAACCCACTTCCTTATTAATTAGGGACAATTAGGCCCCATTTAATTTCACTAAAATTTTGCACTAGGACTTATTGGATTTTGTGAAGTTGTTCATACTAAACTAAAACTTTTTGTCAAAACTTAATTTGTTTCTACTAAATTAAAACATCTAATACGTTTTCTTCTACCAACCCCAATACATTTTCCACAACTGGTAATTTAGTGAAAAATACTTGACGTTTATGAACTACATGAAATAGTCAATAACTTAATGAATAGCGAAAACGCGTGCATGGTTAATAATTCTTTGAAGTAACTTGAAAGAAACTTGCCAAGGGTTAAGATTATATGTATGTACGTCAATGACTACCAAAAACAAAACAAAATGAAATGCCTGCATTTGTCGATTTAGGGATTTTACTTGTTCAGGGTGAGTTGATAAATGAGTAGTAGACAATAAGACTTCAGTCTTATGTGAGGAGTTTGATTGTGTAGTGAGGTCAATGAGATTTATCAAATAAGATTCATGTTGGTAGGAAAATTATTTGCATAAACACATGATTTTTGAGCTTGAAATTACCTTCATTTTCTAAAAGTTCTTTTTTTAGAAAACTAAAACGGCACCTAACACACACTAAAATATAAAATTTAAAGTGCTATTATAAAAATTTAAAGTGCCAAAATCATCTTTCGAAAAGTTATTGCCTTACTCTCTAACAGTTATCTCCCTCTTCCTCGTGCTCCAAAGCAAATCCCGAAAAATCATGCCTGCCTTCGTCATGCATCCACACTGAAACCACTTCCACAAAGCCAAGAAAACGCAGGTACTGCATCATTTGATAAACGGATTGGAGGTTGGGATTGGATTGCTAAGGTGATGGTATTAGTAATACTGTGTTTGGTTTCCAAAATTTGTCCGGATTGGTAGTCCCATGTGATGAACAATCCGGCCCATAGGAGGTATTAGCAATACCCCTGGGACTTGGTATTTGTAGTCTAATCCTGACCACTTCTCATTACCAATTTCTTCTATCAATTCAATTCTATCATCTAATCCCATCTCAAACAAACATGATATTAATAATCTCATCATCTAATCCCATCCCAAACAAACATACTCATATCAATCTCTTCTCATTAACAATCTCATCTCATTACCAATCTCAATCCTAATCCTATCTTCTTACAAATCCCATCTATCTATCACTGTTGTCAAACGGGGCCAAATTATGTCATCTACCAACATTTTTTATTCAAGTTTAGTTTTCTGCTCCATTAAAACCCACTTGCAAAATTCACTTTTATCCACCGAATTTCTGTCTTTTTCCTCCATGTTGAGTTTTGGTTTAGTTATCAAAACATCTACTATCCATCTCTTAAAGTCCAAAATGGAGAATGAATGTGACATATTGAAGATAAATTTTATAATTTATTTCCATTTTTTACACTTTATAAGAGAATTTAGGAGGGACCTATCGTACTTTATGAGAGAATCTAGAAGACAAAATCTTTAAAAAGTATGATGGGTCTCTCATGCATTCTCTCATAAAGTGCAAAAAGTGAAAATAAATTACAAAATTTTTCTCTAATATGTCATATTCATTCTCCATTTTGAATTTTTAAAGATGGGCTGGAGATGCTCTCATGCAGCAGTTTTTGAAGTTTAAGAGTTAAGTGATTAATGCATCTTCAATTCAATGTTAGTTTCAAAATCTGGTTTGAGTTAAAAAGTTAACATATATGGTCTGGGATGAATTCAATCAATTTAGTAGTAATTCTTTTCTCCCTTTTTCTTTTTCCGTTGTTAAGTATTCTTTAAATTGAACCAGTTTAAGAGTTTAAAAAAAAGTACCGCACAACTGCACTATAGAAGTTTTTTAGCCAGCCTTCATGTGCATATGCAATTTTCTTTTTCCACAGGTTTAGAAATTGAAAAGAAAACAAAATTACGCGATTTACACTATTTTTGACATCATTTTTTTTTGTTTAGCAAAAAGAATTTATTAATCTTTATAAAGGATTATAAAAAATGAAATCAGTTTTTTAAAAAAAAAATTAGAGGTTGGGGCACACGCATCAAGTTGAATTTGTGCATATTTTGATCAAATTTTGAGTTGCACACGCATCGCTTGTACCCGACCTCTAGTTAATATAATAAAGGGTTCATAGTAGCTTAAATACTTGGCATTGATGGTGACTTGCTCTTGGTTAAACTTGGCATTGATGGTGACTTGCTCTTGGTTAATGAATTATCCTTTTAGCTTTTAGGGGAAGTTTTTGAACATTGAGTTGAAATGATATAAAAATATGACTCAAAGTTGAATTTTTTCAGAAACGGCCAAAAAAAAAAAATTACTATCCATCTCATTTTCCCACTATCTATCTTATCTTGTATAATTAATAATAAAGGAATCAACATTGTGGAAACAAAAAGGGGGACCATTAAGGTCGATCGAGTGGAGAAACTAAAATTAATAATAAAAAAAGACAGAAGATTTTTCATCGTACGTAGACGGTCCCATAACACTTTGGACAATATTCCATAACATCCCAGTTTTCCCTTACCATCCCCTTTCTCTTCATATCCAAAGCTACTCACTCCGCAAACCAAAAAAAAAACCAGAAAAAATGGCAGAGGGTGCTGTGTTCGAACTTCTATCCAACTTCGCACCCTATCTCCGGGAGGAGTTGAACTTGTTGACTGGAGTACAGGAAGACATTGAATACATAAGAGGCGAATTCGAGCGCATGACCCATTTCCTTAGAGTTGCTGATGCTATAGAAGATAGAGACCCGAAACTCAAAGTATGGGTGAAGCAAGTTCGAGAAGCTGCATATGACACTGCAGATGCTCTTGACATGTACATGCTTCGCCTCAGACATCGTCATAGCACCGGATTCTGCCAGTTTGTTCATAAGGTTTCGTTCTTTATTAAGACTTTAAAAGCTCGCCACCAAATCGCCTCTGAAGTAAAAGGAATCAAGTCCAGAATCATCAATATTTCTGAGGGATATCAGCGATATAGTGACATATATGGCAAAATAGACCAACGCTTAGGCTCTACTCATTCAGACATCGCATGGTATGATTGTCGTGGCGATGCCCTTCTATGCCAAGAAGCCGACCTTGTGGGCATTGACAAACCCAAATCACACTTGATTCGGTGGCTAGTGGATGAGGATCCACAACTTAAGGTGCTTTCGATAGCAGGAATGGGTGGATTGGGCAAAACAACCCTTATGAAAAAGGTCTACGACGACGCAACTGTGAAGAGGCACTTCCAGAACCATGCTTGGATCACTGTTTCCGAAACATTCAAGGTCGAAGAGCTTTTAAAAAACATAATTCAAGTGCTCTTTGAAGAAGTTAGGCAACCACTCCCACGAGGAGTGGACAATATGGATGCAAACAGCTTGAAAGGCATAATTAATGCTTTTATGCATCAAAAGAGGTATGTGCTTGTTTTGGATGATGTATGGAGTATTTATGCATGGCAAGTTTTAAGAATCATACTTCCTGAATGCAATTGTGGCAGTCGAGTAATTCTGACAACAAGAAATCTAGATTTAGCCTCTTTTGCTAGCGAAGAATATCATGGCATGGTGTATAATCTGCAGCCCCTGCCTCCCAAAGAGTCATGGGCCTTGTTTTGCTCAAAGACATTCAAGGACAATTCTTGTCCTTCATATTTGGAAGATCTTTCAAGAGACATCTTGGGAAAATGCGAGGGGTTACCGCTTGCAATAGTAGCAATTAGTGGTTTGTTATCAACAAAAGAGAAGAGTGTGGATGAGTGGGAGAGAATTTATCGTGGCCTTGGTGCGGAACTAGAAGAAAATGACAAACTCATGAGCATGACTAAGATATTGTTCCTCAGTTACTTTGATTTGCCTTACTATCTTAAGTTATGCTTTTTGTACTTGAGTATTTTTCCAGAAGATTGGTTGATTGATCACTGGAGATTAATTCGGTTGTGGGCAGCCGAAGGATTCATAGAACGAAGAGAAGGAATGACAAAAGAAGAAGTTGCTGAGGGCTACCTTAATAAGCTAATAAACAGAAGCTTAGTTCAAGCAACACATGTCGGGACAGATGGAAGGTTCAAAGCTTATCGGATCCATGACCTTTGGCGTGAAATGATTATTGCGAAATCGAGAGAGCAAAACGTTGTCACAATAACGAGTGAAAGAGGCAGAGTGTGGCCTGAGAAATTGCGACGCCTCTCAGTCCACCATAATTTGGAAGATATTCAGCAAGGCATCTGTTTTTCTCGCCTTCGTTCTTTGCTTGTGTTTAGCGCACCAGATTCGTCGTCCATGTTGTCAAAGGTTGCATCCTTAGGCAAGGGTGTAAGGCTACTAACGGTGTTAGACTTGAGAGGAGCCCAATTGGAAACATTCCCGCATGAAGTTGTGGGCCTCCTTAATCTTACTTATCTAAGTTTGAGGGCGACAAATGTTAAAAAGGTCCCGAAATCGATCGGAAGACTCAAGAAGCTAGAAACATTGGATCTGAAACAAACGAATGTCACCGAGTTGCCTGTTGAGATCTTGAAGCTCCAACGTCTTCGCCATCTCTTGTTGTATCGCTACGACAACGCCCATTGTTACTTTCCTTTTCACTGTACAATTGGCTTCAAAGCCCCAGTGGGAATAGGAAGTTTGTTGTGCTTGCAGAAATTATGTGATATTGAAGCAAACCAAATTGTGCTAAGAGAGGTAGGGAAGCTAACTCAACTGAGGAGATTAGTCATTTTAAAAGTACAGAAGGAAGACGGGACAGTGCTATGTTCATCCATTGAGAAGCTAAACAACCTTCGCACGTTGTCCGTTGTGGCAATAGAAGAAGATGAGATCGTTGATTTAGATTCTTTGTCTTTGCCGCCTCGACTTCTTCAAAAACTCTATCTAAGAGGACGTTTGGAGAAGATACCGCATTGGATACCATCTCTTCACAACTTGAAAAGGTTACAACTAGTGTGGAGTAAGTTGAAAGATGTTAATCCACTGAAATCCCTTCAAGATTTGCCCAATTTGGTTCACCTTGTACTTCGTACTGCGTATGAGGGAGATGGATTATTTTTCAAAGCTGGTGGGTTTCGAAAGCTTAAAAAATTGGGTTTGGTTAACTTAGTAGGATTGAAATGGGTGAGAGTGGAGCCTAGCTCGATGCCTCTTCTTGAAGAGCTACATCTCCGAGACTGTAAGTTGATGATGGAGTTGCCCTCTGGTGTTGAACATCTAGCCAACCTTAATTATCTTGAGTTGACTGATATGTCAGAAACATTAATTTCGAGCTTGAGTGGAGACTATTGGAAGATTGCACACGTCCCTAAGGTTTGGGTTGGGGACTCGAAATCTGGCTATTGGACCGGTCGTTATCCCCGCTATTGATGAGCCTTTTTTTCCTTGTATTTTATTGGCTTTCGTGAGAGCTTGAAAACTTGTTTGTGTTTCATGTTGTGTATTAGATATTTCAATTGCACACTTTTTTGTCTTGAATTAATTAATTTATATATCGAGTGTCTCATATTTGATGTAATCCTTGACAAAATTTAAAACTTCAAAGCATGCGTTCGGTTTATTGG
The DNA here is from genome assembly GCA_019656295.1 of Rhododendron mucronatum var. ripense. NCBI lineage: Eukaryota > Viridiplantae > Streptophyta > Magnoliopsida > Ericales > Ericaceae > Rhododendron > Rhododendron mucronatum. Next base: position 1,919,096 of record BPLT01000026.1, read on the forward strand.
CTTGCAACAATCTTGATTTAGATTATGTGAAGTTCTAACACATCTCTAGAGGAACGTAATTTCCCTTGGTGCTGATTAAAAATATTTGTATGTTAATTTCCCGAGGTATTGTTACGATCACTATGACGGTTAATTTTTTTCCCCACTTTTAGACGTATGCAAAAAGCATTTACTTTGAGGGGCTACAGCATCTGAATAGACCAACAATCTAGCCCCATTTTGATGCAATACTCGAGACTCTCTTTAGAAGTACAGTACGGATGTTTCATGAATTAAATGGGCAGATCCAGTTGACTTCGCAGAGGAGGTCATCCATCCAAAAATCTACTTCCTCAAAGCAAATTTTGTGGAAGATAAAATGGACGACCAGTCAAAGTGGAACCATCTGCTTTTTTTTTTTTTTAACCCACGAAAGTAGGTAAAATGGTGCTTAATATAGTCACCATTGGGGTGGGGGGGCGTGGTTGGCACACAACGACCCAAACTCAAACAATAAACGACCTTATCCCGTGGATTAGGTAGTTTCATTGTTCATCAGAGCATCTCGAACCTTGTCTTCAAATCTGACGTGGCATGTACAGCGGCTCTGAATGGCATTCGACAAGCTCCTTCAAGGCCCGCCCATTGTGATGCTTATCGTTAGGTGGCATTTGAAGGTAGGACTTTGATGCCAAATTTGAAGCCCAAAGTATCAAGACATGCCAAATACTATTCTGAGATAATCTAATTCTAAAAGTTTGAAAAGGATCAGTGAAGCATAGTTGTCACTTTTGTACTCCTTCCCATGTTTTGTACAGCTGTGAAAATTTGATTGAATGGAAAATCCTGTTTTGATAGCAGGTAGTGGTAGATTGAAATAAGAACTTTGCTGTTGTTTTGGTTTTCTTTTCGGAATTCACGAATGGATGTCTAACAAGTTGCCTCCCTATGTTTTGAGATTTGGTACCTCACTGCATTCTCTATGCATTTTGAACAAACAAATCTGGCCTTTGGCACTTGGTATCCTGAGGCCTGCCAACAGAGTTCAAGGCAGATTTTGCTGAGTAGCAGCCACTAGCATTTCGAAGCTAAACCACTGTATCCATGTTAATGTCTGCCGAACTTTCTTGTACTTTGCTTTAGGTTACAAAGGTGTAGTATCTTTCGCCTATATGAAGAACTTATTCTGTTATAGTCATCGAAGTATTAAATTAAGCCACCATGTTCTTGTGAGAGGATGTACTAGCTTATACACCAACTCACATTTAGGTAACAAATTCCTTGATGTGGGTTTTCTAATAACAAACTTGGAGCACAGTTGAAGCTATCTATCAGAAGGGAAGAACTTTTTTGGAAAATTAGGCATTTATCTCATCTGTTTAATCTAGGTTATATGGATCTTCTGCCAATACACCGAAAAACAGAAACACCAGTTTCTGTGTTGGCATTGATGTTCACCTTGCGATGGAATTATGAAGGGGTTTTGGGTGGTTTAGTGTTCGAGAACAGAAGAGAAGATAAGGTGAAAATTTAGGCTACGGTGGAAGTAGGGAGAAGAAGACAGCGTGAGTTTTGTAAATGACGGTGAAAAGTCAGGGCATTTGTGGTGTTGTTTATATAGGTTATGCTAAGTCTTGCTTAGCATGCTATTCAAAGTAAAAAGTGTCTTGGTTAGCAAGGAATTTGTGCGTCCAAATCCTGATGGGATTAGAACTCTCTGCTTCCTACTTAAGGGGTTAGTTAATCGATTTGTTGATTACTCACCTGATAATTAATGATGCTTCTCTAAAGTTGTAAAAATTAAAGTTTACTACGGCAATGGTTGGTGAGTTTTGGGCCAATCCCTGTGCGGCCTTGATGACCGGGACCGTTAATTTGGAGGTCTCTAAAAAGATCATTTTACCAAAAAAATTGAGTTTATTATATATCGTTACCTATATGAATGGATGAAATTTAGTTTCACTATATGGATGGTACACTTTGAGAATTATACTTTTAATCACTTAGACATGTCATCTGGTCGCCAAACTACTTATATTTGATTATTCTTTTTTTTTTTTTTTATAAATGAATGATCATGTCAAAGAGCTCGATCTATGAGTGAACGACTCGTATTGCGATATTGAGCTTAGACTAAAACTAGGACCTACTAAATTGAACTTTGCCATATAATTTACTCCTTTTTAAGCTAAGAACAAATCTATCACATGCCGCTCTTTTATTGTCTGATTTTTAGAGTGGTGGCAAACAATGTTGCTTTCGGTGTGGGAGATGCGAGATGGTATGTGGAATTATCCTAAAAAAAGTGATCACTAGCTAGCCATAATAGCAATTGCCTAGGTGAGTTGGTATGTGGAATTATCCTCTTTCCCTCATTCAAAAAAAAAGCTAGCCATAATAGTTGGGCAGGATGGACAAAAGGCCCAAGTTATTAATATCAAATGGGTTTATATTACTCGCCTGATAGTGATGCTTCTCTCAAGTTTAAAAATCAAAGTATCTGTTTCCTGATAAGTTTGAAAAATTAAAGTTTACTACGGCAAGGTTGGTGAGTTACTTTGGGCCGATCCCGGTCCGGCCTTGATGACCTGGACCATTAAATTTTTTTTTTTGTGCCAAATTTATATACATGGTTGTCGGGGTGTTACTAGATCAGTAAACCTGGACAGTTTATCGGATATCATTAACTATATAAATGGATGAGATTTAGTTTCACAATGTGGACGGTTTACTTGGAGAATTTTACTTGTCAACTAGACAGGTCATCTGGTAGTCATGAGACTACTTATATTTGATTAGTCTTTTTCTTTAATTTTCTTTTCTTTTGGAAATGGGTGACCATATCAAAGAGCTCTACAAGTGAATGATTTTTATCATGATATTGAGTTGGACTTTAGCATATAATTTACTCCTTTTTAATAACAAATCTCTTACGGAGTCATTGTCTGATTTTTATAGTTTTGACGAACAATGCTGCTTTTGGTCCAAGCAATGCCCACCCATAGCATACATCGACATAGTGCTCCCTAGCTAGGTAGACTTGTAGGGCCATTCGACGAAAGGCCAGGGTTATTAATATCAAATGCGTTCATATTGCCATTTATTGAACCCAGCAATGTACAAGACTTCAGGATTACATATGTGGAATCGAACACTAGGACAGAGTCAGCGAGACAAAGGGAGTCAAAAGCCCCGCTCATCCAAAGTTTGGCAAATACCGCATATGATCGAGAAAAGAGTTTCACCAGGTTTCATTCTTTTTGTTTAGAAACGCCGGAATTCTTTTGTCAAAAACAAGAAGCATCAAGTCTACAAGTCAATCTATAATGTTAATAGTTTCTTATGGTTCATTCTCTTTTCTCTTGAGCCTCAAAGTGTGACGGGTCACAGCTCCACTCGCTCGGGGTAGACAAGCCTTGACTGCGCATTTGGGAAAGCATTTTGTTAGCATGACGTATACCAGTTACGGAGTAGAATTTTTTTTGGAACAAACAGAGTAGCAAATTTGAATAGCATTGTGCATTAAAAGGATAAGAATGGCCTATGTTTTGATACCTGTAGTAGTCTGAGGGCAAAAAGTGTGATCCCAATATTCATGTGCCAAGGATGATGATTCCCAGATGACATGCTGCCAAGAACAAGCCCAGTTGCGCCTCCCGCCATGCCAAGAAAATAGCCAGAGAGCTGAAGAGATACGTGAGTGTAGAACCAATTAAAGAGGGTCGCTCATGGTACAAGGGCCTTGAGATACCTCGCTGCCATAAATCCCAAGGGCATCATAATACCCCAAATAACAGCATTTAGAACTCCATGTGCCTGCAAAATTGATTCAAAATCACCATTAGAGAAACAGAAAAGAAACAGCCATAGTATTAACAAAATCTAGAGAAATACGGCCAAGAGTATTCCACGCAGTAACCAAGTCATCGTCACTCACTATGTTTGTGCCCTCTACTACGGTATTTCTCCATTTAGTTTTCCTTTTTTCAAGAATGTATTAAGGAAAGATTAATCCTCGCTTTTTTAAACCATGTACGCATTAACAGAAAAAGTGATCAAATGAAGAAATTCTTAAAACTACTAGGCTACTAGCCATGTAGCAATAAAAACTGTGACGATAATGTGTAAAAGCCTTAATTTTAAAAGGGCTTAATAACTTACTATCTTCATTTTGGTTTTTGAATTGCCTCCATGAGATCCAAAGGCTTGTCCAGATGAGAGATTCAGATTTCCCATGGATTGGAGATGGTTTCCAGATAAACCATGCATTCCAAGATTATCACCCGAGACTGGTCCGTCTTGCCAAACATGATTAACGCTCGTAGTGTTTTCAGGAAGCTCAATGGTTGCGAATATAACCATCTCGTTGTCCATAAGCATGGCTGACACATCTGAGACAGGGAAGGTCAGATTCCCCTCTTGTAGCTGGGTACCGTAGCTATCAACTGGCGATGTGAAGACCGCCATGGTTCCATCTGGCTTTTGATATGCGACGATTACTTTAGTTCTAATCATGCCTTTCGGCATGGGATTGATTCCCCATGCAACGCACGTCGATGAACTGACTTGGCTGTGGCGGTAAGCGATGTGGAGGGTGGATGAGGAAGGGGTGTATGTCCAGTGGAGGAACGAATCAAGATTGGGAAGATCGGTGCACGAGGCGAAGACTTGGTTATTAGGGAACACAGAGTCGGAACACAAATGAACCACTGGCCACCGAAAGAGTGAGGGACGGAGCCGAAAAGAAACTGATCAGGAGACAAATCAGAAACACCAGTTTCTGTGTTGGCATTGACGTTCGCCTTACGATCGAAGAACGGAAGAGAAGATGAGGAGAAAATTAAGGCTAGGGCGAAAGTAGGGTCCGTAGGGAGAAGAAGAGAGCGTGAGTTTTGTAAATGACGGTGAAAAATCAGGGCATGGTGGTGTTGTTTATGTTATATAGGTATGTAAGAGTATCCACAATACTATAATCAAAAATTGATAATCAAATTGATAATCAAAAGTTGTCACGTCAGCTTTTAATTATTCATTTAAGAGATTGCTAATGTTAACAATGTAGATGTCTACAATGACATAATCAAAATTACATAACCAAAAACTAAAAATTGTGAACAATAGAAAATAGTTTTTCTAAAAATAGTTTTGAAACTAATAAAGACTATTTACTAGAAATAGAAAATGGTTTTTGAAACTTTTTTTTTTTGAAAAAAATCTATTTTTGAAAATAGTTTTCTGAAAAAAAAAACATTTTTTTAGTAAAATATTGTTCTAAAAGAAAGAGAGAAGGAAAGGGAAGAGAGATAGAACATTTTTGTATAATGATTGGTATATTTAATTGAGAATATGTATGGTTTATTAAATTTGGTTAATGTCAAAAAGTTGCTAGTTTTGGTTATCCAAAGCCCAAAATTTGATTATTTCTAAGAAGGTTGTTAAATTTGATTATAGCATTGTGAGCCATATTTTGCACTAAGGCTCTGTTTGTTTCGATGTAAAATGTTTTACAATGTAAAATGTTTTCCATGTAAAATATTTTTTCAGAAAACAAACTTCAAACTTTTATTTTTCGGTGTTTGGTTGGTACATAAAAAATATTTTTCAAAACAATGATTTTCCGTCGTTTGGTTGTCAAAATAGTTTTCCATACAAAGGTTATGCACTAACCTGTTATTTGAAGTTAGATAAAGAACCTCCCAAGCATTTTAAAACCACATTCAAAATAAATATGAATACACAAGTTGAGCAATGCCCAAATTGAAGCAATCGGTTCATATAACCTGCCCAGATCCATCTTTGAGCATAACCCAAGATCCATTTCATGCAAATAACTAAAGCATCAACTGAATAACCCAATTATCCATCGTTACTATCGGAATCGAAATACAAATTAACCCTTGCAACAAATAAGATTTTTTAACAAAAAGATATACTACTAGCAACAAGAACCGGTAAGTCATAGAACACTAGATATAATTCACTTCAAAATTTATGGCTGCTAAAATCTTCAAGCCAAATCCTTTGGAGGTTAATGCTCTTCGCCATAAATGCCTTTCAAGCCTTTCATGCTCAACCAAATAATCAAAAGCCTCGCCTAGAAAAGCCTCATCAAAACCTCCCATCTTCATCAGTTCATCGTGAAGAGCTTGAACATTAAGCCTATCCCATGTTAGCCTAGTAATTGCATCCGCAACTTGCCCAAGCTTTTCTGAAATTGTTTTGATATCCGACTCCTCGTCATGAGTATCACGACCACGCTTGCGATGACGTCTTGGTTGGGTAGAAGTTTCACTTGAGGATGCCGATTGTTTTCCAGCATTCTTGTCCTTAGAGATGTCTTCAATGGCAATGTCATCATCCGAATTTATTGGTTCAATAGCTGGCCTAGCTTCCAAGTCAACATCATTGAATGATTTAGCAAAATTCCCTTTCGCACGATCTTTGTTCACCACTAAAGCTATCTCATCATACATTTCAATCTTCTTGTTAAGATACTTTTCATGAGTTGGATGTCCCTATTTTCAAGCAATAAAAGTTACGCTGGCAAGTTTAAAAAAAGACAACATGCTAGTACCACATCTACTTGTAGTTCGTACTTCAAATAAGGTTCTCCGCCAAGCATACGAAATCTCTTCTTTAACACTCCAAACCCCCGTTCAACAGTGCTTCGCAATGAAGAGTGACGATGATTGAAAAGCACTTTTTCATTTTCAGGCTCATGGTTACTATACTCTTTTAGGTGATATCGAACACCACGATACGGAGGGATGAATCCACTTCTAATGCCATAACCGGAATCAGCAAGGTAATATTTACCTACAAAAAAAACTCCTAATGTAATGTGTCTGCTCAGTTTTATAAATAATGCTATCAAACTAAAAGTCCTAAGGCAAAAAAAAATACCTTCAGGGACTTGAAGCCCCCCAGGCCTCGAAATTGCATCATTCAAGATACGGGAATCATGTACTGAGCCCTCCCAACCCGCAAGTACATATACAAACTTGAGGTCAAAAGTGATGGCTGCTAAACATTTTGCGATGTCCAGCCCTTTCACCCACGAAACCTCCCTTGAAGTTCAAGGGGAACCAATGCCCGGATATGTGTCCCATCAATAGCTCCCACACAATCCTATTTTTTCCAAGGCAACCAAAGTTTTGGTAACTTGATTTCTATCTTAAGGACAAATTCAATTATGCATATTTGTTGTCATTACTTACCGAAAACCAAGGATAAAATCTTCGATTATTTCGTATGTCCGATGGAGTGGAAACACCTGGCAGTCTAATGAGCTCTGGATATAACTTTAAAATGGCACCCAGAACAATAAGAAATTATCGGTGTATGGTTTCAATCGACCGATGAAAGACGCTTCCAACCAACCGGAATCTCAAATTATGTCCAACTATTTTTAAGAACATCATCACTTGCTCTCTCACTGACATGTGCATTGTGGGTTGTAAAAGTCCTTTTTGAGTGAGAGTTTCACATAGCTTTGAAAATGCTAATGGACTCATTCGTATCTGACCTATGCATAGTACTAGCATACAAAATGCTATTTATATAGCTCTCCCTCTCTCGGTCTCTATTGACATGAGGTGCCCTTGGTATATCAGGGATAAGGGTCCTATTCCTATGTCTTAAAATATCTAGGATTGCAACACTGGTAACTATTACTGCAGAGGCGGCTCCAATTACTGCAACTTCAGTTACAGTAGCATCATTTTGATCATTAGCCATCTACATACAAAAGAATTCAAACACAATTATTGGAGAAAAGTATAGACTAAGAGGACATAATCACATGTTTTATCAGCTCAGAATATACCAACAGTTGAAGCTCATTGAGTAAATTCATCAAACAGATAGCGGGGAACAGAGCAACATGACACACAACGTACAAAAAAAAAAATTTATAAGGAGAAGAAGACTACTGTCAAACAACATTCACTAACCACGGATCAAATATGATTGAAGCATCAAATTAGATCCAAAAAAATTGACAGATTTTCTCAAAACTAGAATGGAAGAAGAATTCTGAGGTACTTGCCGTTGAGAACGCCGGTGATCGGTCGCCGGTGAAGGTGCCGTAGAGAATCGCAGGATCCAGGAAGCTCTCGCACTCCCTCTCTCTCTCTTCCTCTCTCTCGCTTTGGATTTGATTTGGGAGAAGGGGATGGGTACGTGTTTTGAGAGAGGGGGGTTTATGTATTTTTGGATCTAGAGATGGGAGAGGGGGGCTGATGTGTTTTTGGATCAGGAGACCACACGGCAACAAAACAAAAATGACTTACGGAGAAAAGAAGAGGAAAACAATTTCCCCCTTTTGGTGTAAAATATTTTACATTGAAAATATTTTCATTCTTCTTTTTCTAGCCAAGCAGCGGAAAATGGGTAAAATATTTTACCCAAAAACATTTTACGTCCAAACAAACGGAGCCTAAGAGCATCCACAGTGGAATAAGTAAAAGTGAATAATCAAAACATGCCACATCAGATTTTGATTATCCATTTAGAGGTCGTTAAAGTTAACAATGTCAAATCTCACATTGGTTATTTTTTGCTCATAATAAAAAACAATAGGACCATTGCTTCCTTCCATGAGTTTTCTCCAAATTTTCCTCTTCATTTCACGTAAATCTTTTGAAAAACTAGTTTATGTTAAAAACAGTTTTTATAAAAAAAAATATTTGTTCTTGAAAAAAAAAGTTAATTAAACAGTTTTTGGAAGAAAAAAAACAGTTTAAGTTAAAAACAGTTGGATAAAAAAATAGTTAATGAAAAAAAATTAGTAAAAAAACAGCTTTGTGTAAATACAATTTTTTTAAAAATAGTTTTAAAAAATTTGAACAATTTTTATTAAAAAAAAAAGAGTTCATATAAAGACGGGTTTTTTTTTTACGAAAAAAGTTTCTGAAAAGAAAAGTAAGAATAGTTTTTTATAATTATTTTTTGAAAACATTGTTGAGAGAGAGAGAGAGAGAGAGAAAAGATTTTTGTGTAATGATGGGTGTACTTGATTGAGAAAATATGGAAATCACTAAATTTGATTATTAGCTAAAGGTTGCTAGTTTTGATTATTCAAAAGCCAAAATTTGATAAGTTGCTAAAAAGTTGTTAAGTTTGGTTATTCCAATGTGAGCACTTTTTTGAACAAATATTGCTAACTTTAACAACTTTTTATTTTGCTTATTCCACTGTGGATGCTCTAACATTGTTAACTTTAAAAACCTTTTACTTTTGATTATAGCATTGTGGATACTCTAAGTCTTGGTTAACAAGGAATTTGTGCGTCCAATAGGATTAGAACTCTCTGCTTCCTACTTGCTTTTCTTTCTAACAAAGTTTCTGAATCTCCAGGATTCTTGAACAAGATTAGCTTATTCACGGAGGGGCCGTGAATCAGACATTTGCGTAGCTGAATGATCTTAACCGTCTGTTTCGGCATTGGACGGTCCGGATTTTAAAAAAACTATTCGGACCATCTAAGGGCAGAACCAGGAATTAATTTTGCCCTGGGCTAACCTAATTTCTTTTTTCAGTGGACAAAACAACATATAATATGCATACAGGAAATTTCTAAGAAATAAGGCTTGTAATTTATTCCATGTGCCACGTTTATTGCCTAGCATCATCATACCCTTAACCTCGCATATTGTGAATGTCTAGATTGTGACGAGTGAGGACATTAGATATATATTTCATAAGAGTTAATGCAGTTAGGGGTGGGTAATAGGTAATTTCGTGTCATTTTCGTGTTATATATCAAAATCTTATTTATAAAATCGCACAACATTTTTCAACTTATCAAATCTTTCGTGTCATGTTTGGGTCGTGTCATTTTCGGGTTGTGTTGTCATGTTAAAAAGTCTTACTTTTCGCTAAATTTTTATTTTTTTAATTGACAGTTCATCAAACTAATGTCCAATGTATAGAATTACCCATAAAAATGTTTATTTTTAGCTCAATTATATGAATTTATTTTATTTTTCATGTCAGCCATGCCCACCCCTAAATGCAGTGGTGTCTTTATCATACACAATATAAAAGAAAGAAAAAAGACAGCTCCCATAAAAACCCTTAGACATTAACATATCTCAAAACAAATATCAAAAAAAAGCTCCAATTTTTTTTTTAAGGTTCCATTATAATTTAAACCTAAAAAAGTAAGATTATAAAAGCTAATATTTTAAAATTTAAGCACATCAGCTAGTTTTCAGTATCAACTATATTAGCGAAAATTTAAACACACGAGCCAATGCTCTGCATTTAACAATATAAGCACAAATTTAAGCACATCAATCAATGTTCTGCATAATAAGGGAATAATTACGGATCTAAAAGAGAGATCATTTGGATGGTGGATGAGCTGAAAACAAAATGGATTGGGCTAAAATTATTTCAATTGAAAATTTGAAATTTATAAACTATAATTTTTTTTTTCCGGAATTGACCTGGGCTACAGCCCAAGTCAGCCTCGTACTGCTTCCACCCTTGGGACCATCCAATACACCTTGGACACATTAGATTTGGCTCCTGAAACGTTTATTCACGGAAAGCTCCATAATAAAGTTTTTCTCCACATCTCTTCCTAAACTTATAGGGTTAGTCAATCGACTTGTTGATTACTCACCTGATAATGATGCTTCTCTAAAGTTTAAAAATTAAAGTTCACTATGGCAAGTTTGGTGAGTTTTGGGTCGATCCCGGTCGGGCCTTGATGTTCAGGAACATTAATTTGGAGGTCTCTAAAAAGATCATTTCACCAAAAAAATTTGAGTTTATCGGATATCGTTATAGCTATATACATTATTAGGTAGCTAATTCTTTTTGAGAAATTAAACTACCTAATAATGTATGCATGACAATGAGCTAATTCTTTTTGAGAAATTAAAGCAACACTATTATGTATATATGACAATGAGGTTAGCCTTAATTAACCATTATTTGACAATGAGATAATCCTTCCAAATAATGTGAAGTACTTTGTTTAATTAAAAATAGTGTTACGAGTCATATATTGACCCCAAACCTTTCTAAGCCGAATAGACCAACTCACAATCGGGAACACCTAAAAATATTTCAATTATATTACAGAACAAGTAATGACACGTATTCTTTGGTAAATAGGTAAGTTTGAGGCTTAAGCAAAGGACTCGACCAAATCATTGAGTAGCTCTCAAAGAATTAAAGGTGAGTTACGTTACGCATACCTTAGTTACATGCTTTTATTTAAATGTTTGAATTGAAATGCTATTTGCTCTGAAGTACTGAAAAATGTGAATCATGTGTTCTTAAATTAATGATTTGAAAATTGTGAATCATATTGATGTTATGCTTGATATTTTGATCTAGACCATGACAATATTATATTTGAAATGCGTGAACTTTTTGCTAATACAATGACTCATTCGAACGGTGTCCTGAGTGCTAAGGGACGTTAAAAGAACTAGTGACTTGAGGATATAAAGTTGGAGGTGCAGCTAGGCACTAAATGGGTATTGATATCATACCACTTTGTAATGAGGTCGCTTCCCAACCGACTGACAATAAAAGTAACCGTTGAATGGTATTAATAAGCATGTGAGATGGAAAATGGGTCCTGCTCCTTGGACCAAAGAAAAGAGTCCATCTTGGACTAGATGCATAAATGGTTATTTCACAATGCTGTATGTTTCACCCTTGGCAAGTCATGAATATTTCAATGGTTAAACTTGGAACCTTGGTATACTTTGTTGGAAATTTTCAGGATAGTGAACGGAAATTGGGGCACACAAAGGATCACCGAGGCAACCGAAGGATCCCCAATCCGGGTTCATTGTACCTGGACGAATTCCTCTTCATTTCCAGCAGTTTCAGCAAGTAATTGCCCCATAAACAGGTGGTTTATGGCAGATTTCAATCCCCAATTCATAGTGGCAATTTCATGTTTTCAATTACCCTATTCAAGGCTGTGAATTGAAGGCCCTATTCATTTTCTGGATGTTACACATCCTTCCAGAGGTGTATAAATAGGGCAGTCCCGTTTTGGATTGATCACAAGTTCAAAATACACTCCAAGTATACTCTGAGTTCGTTCTTGTGTGAGAGAGAGGCAGGCGTAGCATTCAGTTCGCCAAGGCGGCTTTCTGGTGGTGTTCCGTTAGCCGTGGTCTAACCGTTCTATCCAGGGAGACAGACACCGGTCAACCTCCAACACCCAACGGTGAGGCGGTGAATCTGTTTTAAGGAGACTGATTCAGGGCTCGGTTCGGTGTAACAAAGTTTCTGTATATTTCGTTTATGTTCATGCTTACATAATCTGTAATCTGTTTTGGTTTTCCGTTAAATGGAATTGTACTCTGGATTTCCGATCATGTCGCAATATTTTTTCCCAACATACTTATCTCACATGCACGAGCTTTTGCTTATGCAAAACCTTTTACATTGTTTTCAGGAAAACAGCATGTCTAGTCATCAACTCATCAAATGCTCGTTGTTGCTATGTACACAACAATAAGTTGTTTAATGATTTGTAATTACTATACTTGTATACTTAGAAGCTCTGGAATTATGTTAGTTATTCTAAACTTCTGCATACTTTTGTTTATATGGTTTAAAATGACGATGATGCTAGAAATCCCTAAACTAAAATATGAGCAGGCCTTCGGCAGCTTAACGCCCGCTTGGCTAGTCACGACTTTTAGGTTCAGTTATGGGTTGTGTCTATTCTACCTTTCTTGTTTCTAACCGTGTTCAATGTTACCCTTTCCGTCAAGAAGTGGACGGGAACACACAAAGTGGGTGATGCTAGTAGTGTAAATTATGATTGCATACGTAGCTAGTAAAGTGTGGTAGGTGAAATAGTCCAATGTGAAATAGTAATGCCCAATTATATATGTACTTCTTGTGTTTTGTCATATAATTGTGTACAGTAGTATGATGTAAGCAGTGATGTAAGCTTTTCTCCCTTCTTATGCCTATAAAAGGAGAGCTTCCCCGTATTGTAGGTCCCAAGTCAGTGTTGGCAATAATATATTCATGGGAATGACTTCGGTGTTGTGTTCTCTTTTTTATCCTAATCTATTTTGTGTTTGTACCCATTTCGTGTCTGCCCAATTGTCTATAATTCATTGTTGTGTTCTCTTTTTGATCCTAACATATTTTGGGTTTGTACCCACCTCGTAACGGGAGGCTTGCGTGGACTGTGTTCCCCCCACCCCCACCCCCTTCACTTAATACGTCTAATGTTACCCTTTCCACAGATCTATTAGGGGTTTCTTCCATATTTTTTTGATCGACGGGTTCTTCCGCATTTGATTTCAATTGCTGATGTAGGATCAGAGAGAACCCGAGAAATCTTGCCCCACATATGATTCAAACCCTAAATTTCCAAATCTCAACATAAGATGAATCAACCCCCTAAAAAACCAGGACACCCCACCAAAAACAACTAGAGCTATAAAGACTTCACCATGCTTTTCAGACGGAAGGTGAAATCCTCCATAGAGTAGTCATTCCAGCCTTTTTTGGTAGGCACCCAAAATGCAACCCTGAATTTGATAAGTTCTTGCACTTCCACCCAATTTGGTTCAGATTTCTCAACGACACATGTATTCCTTTGATTCCAAATAGTCCACATCAGTGCCAAGGGAATGCAATACCAATCTTCTGTTTTGGTTTAAGATTTTGATTTTTCCAACATTGAAGCGGATTGATCATGGTAGCAGGTACCAATCATTGAGTTCCCCACCAACTCAAAGTTTTGGTAATGGTCCATACCTCCAAAACAGGTTCACAATGTAGGAGAAAATGATCAGAGGATTCTTGGGCCCTTCCACAAAATTTGCATACAGCCGCCTCAGCGTTTTGCAGAATTCCAATCCTCAGTAGGAATTCTGCAGTTTTAACTTTCCCAAGACATAACAACCAGCCAAAACATTGTACTTTGTGGGGTGCCACATTGTTCCAAACAAGGTCCAAAGCATCAATACAGATGTTTGTCTCAATGTGTGGTTTGGAAAGCTCATACATAGATTTCACTGAGAAGATATTGGATTGGTCCCCTTTCCAGATTAGTATGTCCCTCCTATCCTCGTATCTCGTCACTCCACACCCATATAGTACCTTGTACACATCATTCAAAGAATTTTTTCCCCAATCATACAATCTCCTTCTGAAGTGAAATTCCCACTGTTGGGCTGTAGTCTTTCTTAGGACATCACTTAAAAGTTCTTGTTTGTCGATTATCACCCTGAAGATTGTTGGAAACAGCATAGCCAGACATGGTTTGCCTAAGCATTCGTCTTTCCATAAGGATATTGAGTTTCCATCACCCACTTTGATCCCAATATTTTCTAGGAATTTAGACTGAATAAATGGATCTTGAGTCTTGACAAGCATGCATGATATCCTTCCAGAATGTTGAGACCTTATTATTTAATCCATCTCAGGGAACCAACTGTTTTCAGCCATCTTATATTTTGTCGTAACAATTCTTCTCCAGAGAGCATTCTTTTCCATCCTATATCTCCACCACCACTTGATAAGAAGTGATTCATTCATCTCTCTTATGCTTCTGATCCCCAGACCTCCACTTTTCTTATCCTGTGTGATTTTTGCCCAAGCTACCATATGAATCTTCCTCTTCAAGTCTGAACCACCCCATAAGAACTTTGCCATAATTGATTCAATGCATTTCACAACCCCTTCAGGCATTCTAAATAGTGACATATAAAAAACTGGAAGGTTACTTAAAGCAGATTTTATCAATACCACTCTTCCACCAAAAGTTTATAATTTTTTGGAAATGTAAAATTTTATAACCAAAAACCAGAGTACAAAAACCAAAGGGGCATACCCCTGCAACAAGCACACAACCAAAACCTGAGACACACTACCTGCTCATGTAAGCAGAGAAACAAGCAACCAAAACACTACTAAAGTCACCCCTCAATTATAGCATCAAAACCAGAAATCTAAACCAGGATATTACAAGAGACATTCCAATCCTGACATATCTGCTGGTTTAAAGGAGTTCTCTTGAAATTCGTCCAAGCACTTAAGCAAACTCTCAAGTAAGAGATGATTTTCTGCACCGCCCTCACTGGATCCATCTTTTTGTCTTGGAAAACTCTGAAGTTCCTCTCCCTCCATAGATGGTATAAAGTAGCAGCTAAGGACAGTTTGTAAAGGATGTTGTGCAGGCCTTCCACCTCCTTATTTTGAGTAGTCCATTCCAGCTCCTGAGCCAAGCAACCTGGATCTTGACAAACATTGTTCCTAGCTAGCAGTTGCTAACATTGTTACTAGCTAGCAGTTGCTTCCATACAAATACAGAGTAGGGGCACAAGAAGAAAATGTGATTATGGCTCTCTCTGTCAATATCACAAAGAACACTTTTAGCATCAGTGACAATCCCCCAAGAAAGTAATCTATCCTTTGTCGTTAGTCTTACCCGAGCAGCTATCCACTAGCCCACCTGGGGACATGTCTTTTGAACCACACTGATTTCCACAAAAGAACTTCAGAATGAGGCTTTCTGAATCCTTGCCAGGCTGACTTGATAGAGAAAGTGCCCTTAGGATTACGGGTCCACATAACAGATTCAAGGGTTCATAGAAAGAGGAATGCCATCCATTATTTCCTAACCACTAGATTTCTCCTACCCAGCCACATCCAGGAATTGTTGCTAATAATAGATGCAATTTTGGATTGAAAAGTCCTTACTAAATTTCTAGTTAGTCTACCCTCAAACCTGTTTTTGAGAGGTCTACATGAGGCCAATCTTTTTCTTACTCTGTCACTCACAGGTTTCCATGTTGACTTCAGTCTCGGACTGACACCCAGAGGCATTCCCAAGTACTTTATAGGAAGTGATTGGGCTTTTCATTTGAGGGCATCAGCGAAAGACTAAACGTCAGCCTCCTTGACGCCCACACCACACACAGCAGTTTTGTGGTAATTTATTCTCAGGCCAAACCTCACTTCAAAAGTTCTAAGTAATCTCTTCACCATTTGAATGTCTTCCAAGGTTGCTTTGCAAAATATTAGAGTGTCATCTGCAAAATGCAGACGAGTTATCTTTGGACCATCTATTTCAAATTCCAGCCCACTTACCAGACCATGGACCATAGCTTGTTTAAACATCCAATTCAGACCTTCAGCTGCAATAATAAACAGAAAGGGGGAAAGAGGGTCCCCTTGCCTAACACCCTTGTGCATTTGAAATTCCTCTGTGGGGGAGCCATTCACCAATAGAGAAAGTCTTGAGGAGTTTAGGCATTCCTAGCTGATTTTAGGCATTCCTTCATCCATAGTATACATTTATCAGGAAGACCAATAAAGTTCAGCATTTTTAGGATGTGTACCCAGTAGAGGTTGTCGAAGGCTTTTTAAAAATCCAGCTTGATGATTAAGCCTTGCTTTATATTTCTTTTCCATCCAACCAATACTTCATTGGCAATCAAAATACTGTCTTGAATATTTTCCCTCCCGAAAACGCAGATTGCATCTTGCCCATACAACCACTGGAATGGTAGTTTTGAGTCTGGTAGCTATTACGTTTGACAGAATTTTGTACATACATCCTATCAAACTGAAAGGTCTGTAGTGTTTCAAGTCAGTAGGATTTTCCACCTTTGGGATTAATGTTATAAATGATGAGCTGATTCCTCTTGGCAGCTTGCAGATCTTATGAAATTCACTAAGGAAATCCATAATATCCTCTTTCATGAAACCCCAACCTTTCTTATTGCTCAGCATGTTAAACCCATCAGGACCAGGGCTTTTGTTTCCATCACATGACTCCAACCTTTTTTATGCTCAGCATGTTCAAGCCATCAGGACCAGGGATTTTGTTTCCATCACATGACTTGATCACATTTCAGACTTCTTCTGAAAAGCATTGAATGAAATTTACGAAGGAAATCCATAATGTCCTTTTTCATGAAACCCCAACCTTTTTTTATGCTCAGCATGTTAAACTCATCAGGACCAGGGCTTTTGTTTCCATCACATGACTTCATCACATTCCAGACTTCTTCTCAAAAGCTTTGAATAAGAGAGAATCTCATTCGTTCATGAATAGCAGGACCCCATCTTTCAGTGAAAGTTGGTCTGATCTCCCAATCCTCCACACGTATTGAACGTGCTTCAGCAAATGCTTTTGTCATCTGATTGCATTAATCATAAAGGGTTTTTGGTCATTTTTATCAAAGATAAATGATTAACACACACAAAATGACGCGAATCCCACAAAATTTCAGAAAAAGTGGCGAAAACGACAGTTCTGACAATACCAAATAATTAAGACCAAACACATCCCAAATATAACAAAATTAGATTAAAAAAATTCATTGCGAACTACTACAAATTCACGGAAAGATACACTTTTAATAAAAAAAGCTAATATACAGAAGTGGTATGTGATGGCCGAACCATGATATGTGGGGAAAAGTCCACAATAAAACATTAATAAAAATTGTAATGAACATCCAACAATCATTTGAAAAGCAGAAAGCCCTGTAATTGAATGGAAGAAATAAAGTAGCAGTAATAGAGGAAAACAAAGATCGTGTAGTGAATATATATATATATATATTGACTAAGACGTAATTTGGCTTAACTTTTTTAGTTTTGGATTACTCTGCCTTTATGCAAAAAAAAAATTGCTTTTGTAAGTTTTTTGTTAAGTGTCTTTGAAGTATATGTTAGTCTAGATGAGAGAAATGCGAAAAAAAAAAATTAAATGACCAAAGTTGAAAATAGTGTGCTAAAGATAATGAAGCCTCGGATCAAATATCCTACGATTAATCAAAGCAAGGTGGATAATAAAGATTGTGTAGTGAAAAATATATTGACTAAGACTCAATTTGACCTAACTTTTTTAGTTTTGGATTACTCTGCCTTTATACAAAAAAAAAATTGCTTTCGTAAGTTTTTTGTTAAGTGTCTTTGAATTATATGTTTATCTAGATGAGAGAAATGCGAAAAATAAAAAAATAATAATGACCAAAGTTGAAAATAGTGTGCTAAAGACAAAAGTAATCTGAAACAAACAGATATTTTGAAATATTTTTCTTTTCTTATATTTTTCAAGTTTGTTCATGTTTGTATGGTTCTATATTTCCTCTCACAAGATGAATAAATAATCCAACTAAATTTAATGAAGAACTAACCAAAGCAAATCGTATTGGAGTACAGATAAATAAATAGTCCTACAACTGAGGTAGACCAAATTAATATGGGAATGAGGGGTACAAGAGGAAAGTTTTAATCTTTCATTTTCCTTCCATAATAAGATTACTCTGTAATCTCATATTCACAAGGGGTAGTTAAGTGATCAGATTCCTTCTGGAAAGTGATTGCTCTTGAATTGGAAAATCAGTAATCAAATTCTCATTCAAGCCCTTCCCAAATGTAGGAATCTTTTTAGAATCATATTCTCATTTCACCCTAAGATACCTGTGAGGGAATGGGACCTAGCTTTCTCTTTTGCTTTAATTTCCACTAACTCTCTCTATGGACCAAGGAAAGTAAGCTTTTCCTATAAATAAAAAAATAATCCAAAAGCATGCAACATCCTCATGAATTTTTTAGTTTAAAAAAAAAAAAAAAAGGATAACCAGTTTCATTGATAATCAGGAAAATATTAAAGAGCATGCCCATCCTTAATCAAAGGTGTGGACAGCCACAATGGCAGATATGCTTCCCACTGGAAACATCTTGGGGAATAATCTGCTAAGGCCTAGCATTGACGCGAACAAAATACCTTCTCTGGCTGCCATGGCTTCAGCGGCCGACGGGAGAGAAATTCCTTCTAGTAGCATAGATCTAGCAGCTAAATACCAAACAATGGATATTTTTTTCTTTGGTGTCATTTTATGGTAAAAAAAAAATTCTTGCCAAGATGAATGACTATTCGAAAAGCTAAACTAAAAATTAGAAAAAATTAAAAATACGTAATAAAAATCTAGGGACAATGGACATGTATTTTTATATGCGTGCTCTGTGTCATACCTTGAAGGTGGTCCCCTTCAATGAAACAAAATCAAGTCTTTTTACTGAAATATGGACCACTAATTGTGGTGATGATAAGGGGTTCAGACTAACTTAAATACTCGGTATTGATGGTTAGCTTCTCATGGTTAACTATTTTTTTTTTTAAGCTTTTAGGGAAAGTTTTTGAAAATTAAGTGTCGAAAAAATGTAAAATTACGAATCAAAGTTGAATTTTTCAGAATTTGCGAAAACAAAGAGAGACTTATCCATTTAATTTAAGACTCAACCCGTGTATTTTTTTTCCACATCCGTCTCATTTTCCCACTATCCATTTAATAATTGATAGAGGAATCAACAGTTTTTTGCAAACAAATAGGGGACCATTGAGATCCAGTGGAGAGAAACTAAAATAACAAAAGAAAGATACAGAAGATCGACTTTTCGTGATAGAGTATTCCGTATATATAGCCATCAAATTCAGGACTCACCTGAAGAAACTAAGACCATCCCAGTTTTCCCTCGCCATCCCCTTTCTCTTCAACTACTCCGTAAACCAAAAAAACAAAAAACAAACAAATGGCAGAGGCTGCTGTGTTGGGACTTCTATCCAACTTCGCACCGTATCTCCGAGAAGAGTTGAACTTGTTGACCGGAGTACGGGAAGACATCGAATACATAAGAGACGAATTCGAGCGCATGACAAATTTCCTCAGGGTTGCTGATGCTATAGAAGATAGAGACCCAAAAATCAAAGTATGGGTGAAGCAAGTTCGAGAAGCTGCATATGATACTGCAAATGCTCTTGATACGTACATGCTTCGCCTCAGACTTCATCATAGCACCGGATTCCGCCAGTTTGTACGTAAGGTTTCTTTCTTCATTAAGACTTTGAAAGCTCGCCACCAGATTGCTTCTGAAGTGAAAGGAATCAAGTCCAGAATCATCAATATATCTGAGGGACATCAGCGATATAGAGACATATATGGCAAAATAGAGCAAGGCACAAGCTCTACTCATTCAGACATCACATGGTATGATTGTCGTGGAGATGCCCTTCTACTCCAAGAAGCTGACCTTGTAGGCATTGACAAGCCCAAATCACACTTGATTCAGTGGCTTATGGATGAGGATCCTCGACTCAAGGTGCTTTCTGTAGTAGGAATGGGTGGATTAGGCAAAACCACCCTTACGAAAAAAGTCTACGACGACACAATAGTGACGAGGCACTTCCAGAACCATGCTTGGATTACCGTTTCTCAATCATTCAAGGTCGAAGAGCTTTTAAAAGACATAATTCGAGTTCTCTTTGAAGAAGTCAGGAAACCACTCCCACGAGAAGTGGACCATATGGATGCAAACAGCTTGAAAGGTATAATTCATGCCTTTTTGCTGCAAAAGAGGTATGTGCTTGTTTTGGATGATGTATGGAATATTCTTGCATGGGAGGTTTTAAGAATCATACTTCCTGAATGCAATTGCGGCAGTCGAGTAATTTTGACAACAAGAAACGTAGATTTAGCTTCTTTTGCTAGTGTAGAATATCATGGCATGGTGTATAATCTTGAGCCCTTGCCTCCCAGAGAGACATGGGCCTTGTTCTGCTCAAAGACATTCAAGGACAATTCTTGTCCTTCATATTTGGAAGATCTTTCACTAGACATCTTGAAAAAATGCAAGGGGTTACCACTTGCAATAGTGGCAGTTAGTGGTCTGTTGTCGACAAAAGAGAAGAGTGAGAATGAGTGGGAGAGGATTTACCGCAGCCTTGGTGCGGAATTAGAAGGAAATGACAAGCTTATGAGCATGACTAAGATATTGTCCCTCAGTTACTTTGATTTGCCTTACTATCTTAAGTTATGTTTTTTGTACTTGAGTATTTTTCCAGAAGATTGTCTCATTGACCACGGGAGATTAATTCGGTTGTGGGTGGCCGAAGGATTTATAGAAGTGAAAGAAGGAATGACAAGAGAAGAAGTTGCTCAGGGCTACATCAATGAGCTAAGGAGCAGAAGTTTAGTTCAAGTGGCAAATGTCACGAGCGATGGAAGGTTCAAAGCATATCGTATCCATGATCTTTGGCGTGAAATGATAATTGCGAAGTCGAGAGAGCAAAACATTGTCACAATAGCAAGTGAAAGAGGCAGAGCGTGGCCTGAGAAATTACGACGCCTCTTGATCCACCATAATTTGGAAGATATTCAGCAAAGTATTTGTTTCACTCGCCTTCGTTCTTTACTTGTGTTCAGCGCAATAGATTCAATGTCCGTTTTGTCAAAGGTTGCATCCTTAGGCAAGGGTATAAGGCTACTAACGGTGTTGGACTTGAGAGGAGCACAATTGGAAACATTCCCACATGAAATTGTGAACCTCCTTAATCTTACTTATCTAAGTTTGAGGGCGACCAATGTAAAAATGATCCCGAAATCGATCGGAAAACTCAAGAAGCTAGAAACATTGGATCTAAAGCAAACCAATGTCACTGAGTTACCTGATGAGATCTTGAAGCTCAAACATCTTCGCCATCTCTTGTTGTGGCGCCTCAATAGGGACGCCTATTGTTATTGTCCTTTTAATGACTTTGTAATTGGTTTCAAAGCCCCGACGGGAATAGGAAGTTTGTCGTACTTGCAAAAACTATATGCTGTTGAAGTAAACCAAGGGAGTAATACTGGCATTGTGCTAAGAGAGATAGGAAAGCTAACTCAACTGAGGAAATTGTATATTTTAAGGCTACAAAAGAAAGATGGGACGGTGCTTTGTTCATCCCTTGAGAAGCTAAACAACCTTTGCACGTTGACCATTGCGGCAATAGAAGAAGATGAGATCATTGATTTAGATTCACTATCTTTACCGCCTCGACTTCTTCAAGCACTCTATCTTCATGGACGTTTGGAGAAGATACCGCACTGGATACCATCTCTTCACAACATGAAAAGATTAGAGCTATGCTGGAGTAAGTTAAAAGATGTTGATCCACTGCAATCCCTTCAACATTTGCCCAATTTGCTTACCCTTGGACTTCGTGATGCATATGAAGGAGATGGATTATTCTTTAAGGCTGGTGGGTTTCAAAAGCTTAAAGAATTGTGGTTGGCTCGCTTAGAAGGTTTGAAATGGGTGAGAGTGGAGTCTAGCTCGATGCCTCTTCTTGAAGAGCTATATCTAAAAGATTGTAAATTGATGATGGAGTTGCCCTCAGGTGTTGAACATTTGGCCAATCTTAAAGATCTTAAGTTGAACGATATGTCTGAAACATTAATTTCAAGCTTGAATAGAGACTTACAAGATGGGGACTATTGGAAGATTGCACACGTCCCTAATATTTGGGTTGCAGACTCCAAATCTGGTAGATGGACCGGTCATTATCTATGATACGGCAGAATGAGAGGGGACGAGGATCTTCGAGATTGGTTTATCTCCGCTATTAATGTGCCCTTTTTTCCCTCATAAATTTTTGGCATTTGTACATGAGAGCTTGAAAACTTGTTTGTGTAATCTTGTTGTCAATTAGATATTTCTTTTGCGTACTTTTTTGTTATGAATTAATTACTTTATCGAGAACCTCATATTTGATGTAATCAGCTTGACAGAATTTAGAAGTTTAAAGCATGCCTTTGGTTTATCGGTTTGCAACAATCTTGATTTTTTGAGGTAGGTTAGAAGAATAATTCCAACAACAATCTTGATTTAGATTAGGTGAAGTTCAACACTGAGGAACCTAATTTCCCCTGGTGCTGATTAAAAATATTTGATATGTTATCATTTATACCGTTAATTTTTTCCCCACTTTTCAATGTATGCAAAAAGCATTTGCTTTTTTGTCTAAAACCCTTTTTCATTAATTTTTACTTTTCATAACTTTTTGTTAAAAACCCAATTGATCTGACAAATTCATAGCTGATAATAGCAATATAAGTTTGTGGTATTTTGAACCATTTTGAGTTCGATCTTACATTAGACTTCCTTAAAGTTATCATATTTCAAGTACATGTCTTTTCCTCAGTGTTTGAGCAGTGTTTTTCAGAGTACAGATTGCAGTTCCTATAAACAAGCTCTCTCTCTCTCTCTCTCTCTCTCTCTCTCTCTCTCTCTCTCTCCGAAATTCACAAAATCGAAGAGAATAAACCTAGTTTTGACACTGATACACTATCAAGGTAGAGCAACAATCAGAATGAAGTGTAAAGCTTCTTTTGACAGTCTATATTTTCTCTTGTAGTACAAGAAATACGAAGCACTCTTTTAAAACATTTCTCAGAAATAATGTTAGTCCAAATTCAAAAGTTCTCAATATTCCAAATACCTTCACAGTTAATGTTCAGAAGTACATATCAGAAACAGAAAGCATACGAAAATCACATTCTGAAAAGAGATAAATGAATGGAAACCATTCCAACTAAAAAAAAGGCAAAAAAATAGGCATAATGTAAAACTAGGTTAATTTATTAAATCCAAGCTAATAAATTCATGTTTTTAGCACAACGAATGAGACTCCTTTCTAAGAAGACACAACAAACAACTAGGAATTAAGCAGAATCTTTTACAATGCATAGGTATCAACAACAATAACGACGACGAAAAAATTAGGATCTAGACTTTGTTTTCTGCACTTGTGGGAGTTGCATTGACTTGTGCTCCATTGGTCTTTCCATCTCTTGTCATCTTCTTCCAAACTTCTCAAATCAGCAAGGTAAGCATACTTGCACCGGAGATAGAGCCATATCCGATCATCCATCCCTTTGCAGGCTTCAAAATGGTGAATCCTACCCATATGTTGACCAAGCTCAAGAGAAGAACTAAGTGGCCGGTGAGATTGTGGAACCAATTCCAAATATGTCTGTGCTTGTGGTCCTTTGCAGGTTGCAGACTCGCAGAAATAGAGTAGAAATCTAAAGACAAAATACAGAAATTTGTTCGCATGACATATGCAAGTTACAGAGTAGCAAAGTCGATAGCTATGTGCATTAAGAGGATAAGAATGGCCTATTGTTTTGATCAGGGTTGGTGATACCGTTCCGTACGTTTCGTTTCAGCACATATCCGGTACTCTTTACCTCCATTTCCGTTTCGTCCAACTTTCCGGCTGATCTCGGACGATTCCGGCGTACCGGGCGAATCTCGGCCGAGAAGCTGTTACCGGGATTTTCGTCCGGGATTTTGCAGATCTTGACCGGAAGCTGTTACAAGGGCATCTCTGCCAAATTGCAACAGGGAGAGAGAGAGAGAGAGAGAGAGAGAGAGAGAGAGAGAGAAGCTTGTCCAGTTGTGGCCGATCGCAACCCTCGCAGAGCAGATACCTGTGTATGCACTTCGCCATGACTGGTTGAGGAGAGAGAAAAAGAGAAGCAGAGGCGGGGAGGATGTGCCGAGGTGTGCTGGTAGAAAATGACAGAAAGGATTGTTTCTTGCTAGTATTACAAGTGACCGAAAGACGAAATTACCCTTGGTTATTGCTAGTATTACAAGTTACAACTTACACGTGGGGCTAGTACCTAGTTACCTACTGAGAAAGGCTTGTTTTCATTTATTTCTTTGAGCTTATAGTTTTTTTAAAATAAAATTTGAACTCATGATTTGATATTTATGGGAACTTATATTAATGAGAGTGTAATTTGTGTTGTTTAATAAAAGTTTATGTTATAACAAATTGAATAACATGCAAAAAATAACCGATTTATAACTATATAATGTAAATAGCCACTACAAGAAAAAAGGGTTTTCCCCGCATTTACACCCCGGCGTTTGCACAAAACCCCGGCTTAAGTAAACACGGAGCAATTAAGTTCCCTCCTCTCATTTATCCCAACCAGGCGCCGACCTCATTTTAAACAATAGGTGTGCTCTCTCTCTCTCTCTCTCTAAAATCACCTCTCTTTCCGCCGTGCTCTCTCTCTCTAAAATCAACCCTCTTGCCGCCGCTGTAGTCTAGGGTTTCGGAGGGGAGGAGGCGCCGCCTCTCCCCTTCCACTCCCTCACGCCGACGATCTGTCCACGCCATCGATCTGTCTGCTTCTCCCATCGCCTTTCACGAAGATTTTGATCTGTGTCGCTACGCCTCCCGATCTGTCGATCTGTGTGCCGTTGGTCTGTTCGCTGTCGTTCTGTATGTTTCTGTTTGTCGTTGATCTTTGCTTCGTCATCCCGCCGTCGTTTTGTGTCTCCTTATCGTCGTTGATCGCCGTGTATGCTGTCGTTCTATGTGCTAGCTTATTCCTCACCTCAGCCTCCTCCAACCCTCTCCTCCCCCAAGACCTCCGTCAATCCGCCGCCTTCCTCTCCTCCCATTCCTCCGTCCCTTACGAGCCCCTTCTCCGCCTCTTATCTGGATCCGACTTCATCTTCACCTGCCCCAAACCTAGAGAAAAGGTTAGCCCCGTTTGTTTCCCTATAAAAAATTACTTAGGGTTTTGTGGAATTGAGTTTTTGATTTTGATTTTTTTTTTTTGGGTTTTTCTGTTTAGAGTGAGGAATTGAAGGCGAGATTGAGGAAGTTAGAGGAATTGGCGGAGAGGAAGGAGTATGAGGAGCTTGTTAAAGACATTACGCAGAGGAAGGGCACGGATGAGCCGTTCTCGTCTTACAAAGATCAGCTAAGGTTTGCGATTTCTTCAGCCTTGTTTGACTATGGCCGAGAACTTTGGGGTCAAATCTCTATGGTTGGGCTGATATATAGATCTTGTTTTAATTTTAGTATATTCATTTTTTTTTTTTCCAGATCTCTGTTTCAATCTCGTCTTCTCCATCTGATTGGGTTTATTCTCATTTTAAACTTCATGATATCAATTTTCATTAACACTTATTCATTTGGCCTTGTGGCAGCTTGTTTGTCTAGCAACCTTTCTTATTGTTTCTAAAAATGAAAGCTTTGATCCATATCAGTTACTTGGTGGAGTTGTTCACATGATCTTGTTTGTTGTAGACTTTGTATGCATGACTATATAACATGAGTTCTTATTATGTCTTTAAATTTTGTTCGCAAAATAAAAAAACCATCTGCACTTGTCCTAACTAAATAAGAAGAAAAAATAATCTATTAATACTTCTATACAGGATCATTTTGCAGCTTTTTTGTTATTGGGCATGGGATTTTCTGCCATAATCCATGCATTCTTTGCTTCAACAGTGACAAAATGAAAAGTTTGGTAAAAGTTTGAATCCAAGTTGATCTATTCTTTGAAGTGCTGGAATAATCTCTTGACTGTATATGAAGTTCATAATTTAAATGCATAGATACACATCTTAAGGGACTGAATGATGTTGGTAAAAATTTATCATGCTATATAGTTTGTCTTGTTATTTGTCATTATTTTTTGTATGAGATTTGCAGTTGTAAAGTAGTGTTGTCTTTTATTTTCAGGAACAGTTGAAAGCTTTGATCAAAGCTTTAATCGTAGATAGAATTTGAGTTGTTCTTACTATCACATTATCTTTTTGATCAAAAGGTGGTCGTGAAGCTACTCTCATATGAGGTTAATTCAATGAATGTAGTAAAGCTGTCCTATCTCTCTATCTAATGGAAGTGCTTCATTAGCCCTTGTTGCATGAGCGTAAAGCTGAAATAGCTAGAGAAGCCGATGCTTTTACTGATCTTCCACCTGATGCTTTTATTTGGATTGGCTCTATGTTGAATGCTGCTAAGGGTGCTGTTGTTATTACCAAATCTCTGCTAATGTTGTGCTTAATCTTTACCAAAAATGATGCATATGATGGGGCTACCCTGTCTTTGATGTTTTCTCCTACTATTAGTCATTGTTTACTCCTACATCAGAGCATTGTTGTTCCATTTTGCAGTCTCTTTGTTGGATACTCTTATGTCACTAATTATGGACATGGAGCTTCTATCTTTTATTTGGCTTATTAAGCTATGCATTATTCCTTCTACACCCCATCTGCAAAAGTAATTAAACCATTAGACTTGTTTCTGTAGAATATCTGAACTGGAGTTAAGGTTGGGTTGCTTCCTTGCCTAAATACCAAGTAATAAGGTTTTGTGAATGGAACAAATTCCATACCACACCAACAAAGCGTCTCTTGTTGAGAAAATCGCAGAGCTTGTGAAAAATAAGGTACTATAAATCTTTTATGGCTTTGGAATTTAAACATTTTATTTATGCTCTGCAAAATCAATCTGCAATTCATGTTGCTTGGTTTTTGTCATTTTTCGACTCTTAGTTATGTTGTTTGCCTTTCTCTTGGAAAAATTGTATCCAATCTTTTTCGAGATTGTGATGGGCTCCAATGAGGAACAGATGTATCCTATTCAATGTATCATGTTTTACGTTGATGCTTACTTGTTTTCATACATATGATAAGAGTATCTTTAGTAGCTATGCTTACTTGTTTTCATACATAAGATCATAATATTATCTATGGAATGGTCTTGCTGAGATTTTACTAATGTCAAGATGTACATCTAATTAACAGTACTGATTTTTTGTTGCTTTTTCTAACTTCTTATTGTGCTGATTTAATTCTTTTAAAATTGGGAACAAAATACTTACTCTGTGGGGGGCCAAATACTTGCTTTTCAGAGTTCTGACTGTTCTAGTTTCCATATGCTCATTCAATGTCCATTTTTGCTTCATTGATATCAAAATGACGATGGTCTTTGGTTTGAAAGTTTTGTTTCTTTAAGTTAGAATAAATTGCAGACGAGTCCAGTATGTTTTGTGAACCATTGTTCGTAATAATAGAACTGCAGTTTATTCCTCCCTTAAATTTGCTTATTATAAAGTAGAAGTTGGTGGAATACAGGACACAATGGTTTCAGGTGTGCTGCATATGCACGGAAGCAGTTGGCAAACATGAGGCGCCGAATATCTTGACAATTGTTTTGAAGAGTTTTCAGGTACTATTATCTGCTCTAAGTGGGTAAGGTCTACAGTGTTTTCTGGAGTTCTTTTGATTAGGACATTAAAGGGATTATATTTCTGGAGTATCTATACATGCATCGTTTTTCTGAATCCAGTTGCTAACAAATCTTACACTTGCATAATATCTATACATGCATCGTTTTTGTTTTGTGTGCGTAGAATTCAATATGCATCTTGTCTCTCTGTGATTTCAATTTCTTCAATGTTCATTTGTCCAGAAATATTGGGACCAATGTTTTGAATGACTATGAAAATTTCCATTTGCGGCCACTGTTCTCATTAGGATTCTTGGCAGAATCTCTAAGTATTAGTAGTTTGTTGTGATGCAGAGGATGAACAATTCGAGTCGGACAAAGCTCAGGTTGTCAAAGAAATTGCGGCACTTGAACCCCAAGCCCATCCATGACTTGGCTTTCTTGTATGTACAATGTCGTGAGAACGGTGCACACGTTCACTAGCGGAAAGACCTCGTCAGTACAAGAATTCGAAATTCGGAAAGCTCTATCTTTTTATTTGTTGAGTAGTGTAGTCTCAAGGTATAATTACAAGACATTGTATGCGGTTTGATAGTGGACAATGTATTTTTTATTCAGAAATATGAGAGGTAGATTTGTGTGATATTATGGATTGTTTGTGTGTGTATTTGTTACTTAAATGTTTGTTATGTTGATCGTGATGAATTATGAACGGGTGAAAATAATAGTAAATGGGTAAAAATAGTATCAGCATTTGAAAAAAAAAAAAAAAAAAACTATTCCCAGCGTTTAGTAAACGCTGGGATTTCCCTCGCCGGAGGCAGTATGGATTTTAGCCGGAAAACTTTTCCCGGCGTTTTTAACAAACCCCGGTAAAAGTGATCACAGCTCCGGTCACCGGAAAACTATTACCGGCGTTTATGAAACGCCGGGAAAAACGCCGGGTCCTTTTCCGGCGATTACTAAACGCCGTATAGTATTCCCGAGCCCGGCAGTCGCGGCGTTTACCGAAAACGCCGGGAAGACTTTTCCCGGCGTTTATTTCACTTTTACCGGGGTTTTATAAACGCCGGGAAAGCCATTTTTTCTTGTAGTGAGCCCTTAATTCGAAACGGTACCCGGTATCTGACCGGTACCGGTACGTACCGTACCAGTAGAAAAACCGGTACCCTAACCGGTACGGTATTCAGAACCTTGGTTTTGATAACTGTAGTAGTTCGAGGGCAAAGAGTGTGAACCCAATACCCATGTGGCAAGGATGATGATTTCCAGATGACATGTTGCCAAGAACAAGCCTCGTTGCCCCCTCTTGCCATGCCAAGAAAATAGCCAGAGAGCTGCAGAGATACGTGAGTGTAGAACCAAAGAAGGTCTGCTCATGCTTCGAGGGCCTTGAAATACCTTGCCGCCATAAATCCCAAAGGCATCATGATACCCCAACTAACAGCATTAAGAACTCCATGTGCCAGCAAAATTGATTCAAAATCACCATTGGAGAAATTCAAGCTACTTGTTTCTATGAAAAGAAACAGGCTTCTCCTATTAACAAAGTAAGATGTCCAAGGTTATTCCATGCAGTAATCAAGTCATATTCTCTCACTATGTTTAGGCCCTCTGCTATAGTATTTCTCCATTCAAGTTTTTATTTTTCAAGAATTTAAAAGGAAAGGTTAATCCTGGTTTTTAACTCATATATGCATATATTATAAGCCTCCTTAAGAGATCAAAATAAAAACTGAGATGATAATGTGTAAAAGCCTTAATTTTGGAAGGGTTTAATTTTAATAACTTACTATCTTCAGTTTGGTTTTTGAATTGCCTCTATGAGACCCAAAGGCTTGTCCTGATGAGAGATTCAGATTTCCCATGGATTGGAGATGATTTCCAGATACACCATGCATTCCAAGATTATCACCCGAGACTGGTCCGTCTTGCCAAACATGATTAACGCTCGTAGTGTTTTCAGGAAGCTCAATGGTTGCGAATATAACCATCTCGTTGTCCAAAAACATGGCTGACAAATCTGAGACAGGGAAAGTCAGAGTCCCCTCTCGTAGCTGGGTACCGTAGCTATCGACTGGTGATGCGAAGACTGCAACGGTTCCATCTGGCTTCGAGTAGCTATGTTGGCTTGAGTTCCAGTCATGCCTTTGGACGGGGGATTGATTCCCCATGCAACCCACGTCGATGAACTGACTTGGCCGTGGCGGTAAGGGATGTGGAGAGTGGATGAGGAAGGGGTGTAAGTCCAGTGGAGGAACGAATCAAGATTGGGAAGATCAGTGCACGAGGCGAAGACTTGGTTATTGGGGAACACGGAGTCGGAACACAATGAATCACTGGCAACCGAAAGAGCGACAGATGGAGCCAACAAGAAACTGATCAGGAGACAAAGCAGAAACACCAGTTTCTGTGTTGGCATTGACGTTCGCCTTGCTATCGAAGAATGTTGACGGGGGTTCGGGTGGTTTAGTGTTGGAGAACAGAAGAAATATATATGAGGTGAAAAGGCTGCGGTGGAAGTAGGGGGAAGAAGAGAGCGAGAGTATTGTAAATGACGGTGAAAAATCAGGGCATGGTGGTGTTGTTTGTATAGGTTATGCTATTATGCTAAGTCTTGGTTAGCAAGGAATTTGTGCGTCCAAATCCTGAGGGGATTAGAACTCTCTGCTTCCTACTTGCATTGCTTTCCAACAAAGTTTCTGAATCTCCAGGATTTCTAAACTCATGGGGTTAGTTATGTGACTTGTTGATTAGTCACCTGATAATGATGCTTCTCTAATGTTTGAAAATTTAAAGTTTACTACGGCAAGATTGGTGAGTTTTGGGCCAATCCCAGTCCGGCCTTGATGACCGGGACCGTTAATTTGGAGGTCACTAAAAGGATCATTTTACCAAAAAAAGTTGAGGTCATTGGATATCATTAGCTATATGAATGGATGAAATTTAGTATCACAATGTGGTCGATGGTTTACTTTGAGAATTATACTTGTCACCTAGACAGGTTATCCGGTAGTCATGAGACAACTTCTATTTGATTAGTCCTTTTCTTTTCTTTTCTTTTTTTTATCATGATATTGAGTTGGACTTTAGCATATAATGTACTCCTTTTTAATAACAAATCTATCACGGGGTCATTGTCTGATTTTTATAGTATTGAAGAACAATGCTGCTTTCGGTCCAAGCGATGCCCACCCGTAGCATACATCAACATAGTGCTCACTGGCTAGGCAGACTAGTTGGGCGGTTCGATGAAAGGCCCAGGTTATTAATATCAAATCCGTTCGTATTGCCATTTAGTGACCCCAGCAATGGACAAATTAGGCAGTCAAAAGCCCAGCTCATCCAAAGTCTCGCGAATACCCCATATGATCGAGAAAGGAGTTTCACTAGGTTTCATTCGATTTGTTGAGAAACGTTGGAACTCTTTTGTCAAAAACAAGAAGCTAAGCATCAAATCTACAAGCCAATCTGAAATGTTAGTAGTTTCTTCTGGTTCATTCTCTTTTCTCTAGAGCCTCAAAATGTGACGGGTCACTGCTCCACCTGCTCGGGGTAGACGAGTCTTGAGTCTCTTGACTGAGCATTTGGGCAAGCATTGATGAAAAAATGACAAAAAAAAAAAAAACTTCTCCGGCTGATTGCATCATTAACCGGTGTAGGAATAAAGATCAGATCCAGGATTCAAGTCAAATGAACCTTCCCTCTCATCTTATGGTGAGGCATGGAATACAATCAAATAGAACATAATCTGTTCATGTGTGAAGGTGGACGGCTTGTGCACTCACACACTTTAAGAAATCTTTGCAGGCTGATTAATAGAAGAGCTTGTTACAGTTGGAAATTTCCAGGTGTGGGGAGAAAGTGAAAACTTTGAGAAATATGTACATAATAGTAACAAAGCTTGCTTTCTGAAAACCATCTTCACAATCTCGTAATCATCTATATGCATGCTTTCTGAGATCACAAATATAATAACACAGGTTGATATTGTCAAGTGTTTGCCTTATAGAGAAATGCAAGTGGACGGCATCACTAGTATCTCATATAATGAACTAATTAAGTTATACCTGACTACAAGAGCAGGCTGGAACTATGCGTGACGGTGGATGCAACTACAAAGAGAATCAGTAGCTTACTTTTCAAGGTAAAACCTGAACTTGCTGATGCGTGTCACTGACTTTCAGCAAGTAGAAAAGTTCTGAAGAGAAAAGAATTGGAGTATTTTCTCATGTGATAATGTGAGATCCCTTCGGATGAGGGGCTCTTGTGCATTGAACCTCTGTGGAATTGCACGCAAGCCTTCACCTATTCTATGAACTATGTTTTGGGAGCCATTGGAATGGTTTTATCTTTACTTGTAATTAACCACTTGGCTTGAGGATATCATTTGTCAAGAATAGCAATTAACAATCAGAATGAAAAGTTTCTTTTGGCATATCCTATAGATTTCTTTTAAAAAGTAAACAAATAACAAGTCAAGGTGACTCCTTCAAAGCATTTCCCATTAGCAGTGTTGGTCCAAAGACCTCTATATTCCAAATACCTTCATTGATTTCGCTCAGAAATTTAAACAAGAAAGGAAAAGAGGAGAAGAAAATAGCATTGTTCAAAAGATGCAATTGAATGGAAATCATACAAATCAAAGGGAAAATAGACAAAACCAAAGGCAAAATGTAAAACGAGATAAATTTAAGAAATCCAAGCTATACAAATCCATGTTTTCAGAACAAAGAATGACGAGATTCCTCTAAGAAGAGGCAACAAACAACTAGGAGTTAACCAAATCTTTTACAGTGCGTAGGTACCAACAACAAGAACACCGTCAAAACAACGTATCAGCAACCAATCGTGGTTTAGACTTTGTTTTCTGCACTCGTGGGAGTTGCATTGACTTGTGCTCCATTGATCTTTCCATCTCTTGTCATCTTCTTCCAAACTTCTAGAATCAGCGAGGTAAGCAAGATTGCACCGGAGATAGAACCATACCCGATCATCCATCCCTTTGCAGGCTTCAAAATGGTGAAGCCTACCCATATGTTAACCAAGCTCAAGAGAAGAACTACGTAGCCAGTGAGACTGTGGAACCAATTCCAAATATGTTTGTGCTTGTGGTCCTTTGCAAGTCGCAGAAATAGAGCAGAAATCTAAACACGAAATAAAGTCATTTGTTAGCATGACATATACAAGTTACAGAGTAGAAAATTTGATAGCATCGTGCACTCAGAGGATAAGAATGGCATAAGTTTCAATACCTGCCGAGCAAAAAAAAAAAGTTTCAATACCTGAAGTAGGCCGAGGACAAAAAGTGAGATCCCAATACCCATGTGGCAAGGATGATGATTTCCAGATGACATGCCGCCAAGAACAAGCCCAGTTGTGCCTCCCACCATGCCAAAAAAATAGCCAGAGAGCTGCAGAGATACGTGAGTGTAGAACCAAAAAGGGTCTGCTCGTGGTCCAAGGGCCTTGAGATACCTTGCTGCCATAAATCCCAAAGGCATCATAATACCCCAACTAACAGCATTTAGAACTCCATGTGCCTACAAAATTGATTCAAAATCACCATTAGAGAAACAGAAAAGAAACTGGCTGCTCCTATTAACAAAGTCTAGAGAAAGATGGCCAAGAGTATTCCACACAGTAATCAAGTCTCTCTCACTATGTTTGGGCCCTCTACTATAGTATTTCTCCTTTTAAATCATGTTCGCATACAGCAAAAGTGAATTTTGGAAGGGTTTAATAACTTACATCTTCAGTTTGGTTTTTGAATTGCCTCCACGAGACCCAAAGGCTTGTCCTGATGATAGATTCAGATTTCCCACGGATTGGAGATGGTTTCCTGATACACCATGCATTCCAAGATTATCACCCGAGACTGGTCCGTCTTTTACTTTTTCTAGCAACCTCCATTAGTGTCCTTCAGCTTTCCAAGCTAATTTCTTCAAGAACTCAAGTAAGCAGTTGTTGTTTGTTATTTTCCCATTTATTAAAGCTACTTGTACGGACTAGATCTTTCTTAATCTCAAGTTTGTTTTCATTTTTATCGGTTAAAAATCATGTCTCGTTTTTATGCTTTCTTTTGTGCTTTAGTTGTGACTGAGTAGTCGTTCGGCTAAGTCTTGGGATAATCTTTCCCAAGGCCTTAGGTGATTATTTTGTTCTTAATTTTTGTCATCTCAGAAAAAAAAAAAAAAAAAAACCTTTGGGTTTAAAATCATGGTTTTCGGAATTAAGTTAACTTAGCCATTTTGGTCAAAACGAGGGGCGTTAACTCCTTAGTGGGTCGTTTAGTCACGCGGTCTTGGCAAGCGACGTACCGAGAGCTCATGGCCTCCTACGTGTTAGATACATTAGTAAAAATGGGTTAGTTAAGTTCCGTTTAATCACATCTCTTGCTAAACGTAACTGTTAAAGCTAAATTTTTTGGGCGATAGCACGTGGTCGTGACTCTTGTTTGAGTTATATCGAGAACCGGTAACGACCTTTGTCAAGGGATAGACGATCCCTAGACTTGCCTCTTTAAGTTCATAAAGCTCATTTCTAGTCTTTTGTTTTAGAATTTCCACCGTTTAAAACAAAACCTAGTTGGCCGTCTTAAACACCAGAATCCCACCATATTAAACTTACAATCCGATTAAGCTATCTTTGATTCCTTATGGTACGATCCCAGTCTTACCGGTTTATTATGCTACCATGGGACGGAGGGAGTATTAATTTGTCGGGTGAGCAGTACTCTAGTCAAGTGTAAAATCCCTCAAGAAATACTAAATTTTATACTAAAATGTTGTTACTATTAGAAAAAAGAGTTTTTGCATTCAAAACTTTCATAACTCATAAATTTTCATTAGCTAAGTATAGAGATGCATCTCTCCTATTTTTCATTTTTTCAAATAGCATAGTTACATGAGGCTCTTTGAGATATCATTATAATTAGGGAAAATTTTAAAAAAACCCCTGACCTTTTAACTCAATGTCCCATAAGCACCTGACCTTCAAAAAATGTCAATCCCCCACCTGACCTTATCACTCCGTCATCAATTAACCCCCTCACCCAATTTTCCGTCCAAAATCTAACGGAATTGATGACATGGTGCTTAAATGGACATTTTAGCCCTAAAAAGAAGACATCTGTGCACCACACAATAAATTCATAGACTGAGGTACACCCAATCCCCCCTTTTGGGGGGATGGAAGGCCGAATTGGGTTTTTTTTTTTAATTGCATAGTTTTGTAAATTGAGTCACGGTTCTGGATACATTTAGGCCCTGTTTGGCTAAATAAGCCTACTGGTTTATTTTTTGTCCTTATTCAAATTGGTTTTGTATTTATTAGTTTTTCGTCAAATTTTTGGGATTAATGCATTGTCATGACGAGAAGTATCTATAAAATAAAAAATTATGATCAAAATCTAATTCTTTTTGAATAAAAATAAAAAAAATTGGCTTATTTTTGTCTTTATTCAAAAAAATTAGGTTTTGATGGTAATTTTTTACTTTTTAGATTTCTCTTGTCATGACGATGCAATAATTTTCAAAAAATTGATGAAAAACTAACAAATACGAAAAAAATTGAATAAGAATAAAAAAGTAAATTATTTTGCTTATTTAGCCGGACGGAGCCTTAGTTGCCGGAAAAAGAAATGTGGTTGCCGAAACCACGGGGAAGACAACGGGGAGAATTGGGTGTGCCTCAGTCTGTGAATTTATTGTGTGGTGCACAGGTGTCTCCTTTTTAGGGCTAAAATGTCCACACAAACACCATGTCATCAATTCCGTTAGATTTTGGACGGAAAATTGGGTGAGGGGGTTAATTGATGACGGAGTGATAAGGTCAGGTGGGGGATTGACATTTTTTGAAGTTCATGTGCTTATGGGACATTGAGTTAAAAGGTCAGGGGTTTTTTTGAAATTTTCCCTTATAATTAAGCGGTTATAAAACTTAATTCATATAAAAAATAGGTTAATCTGATGACTGTAATCACATGAGCAAGATAAATTTATCTTACAATTCATTCCCTGAATTATACTAACCATCTAGTTTGTAAAAACCGATGTCGCCGGATTAGTTGTCTATTTTTATCCGATTAACATGTTTTTTGTCCTAATTAATACGGCTCAATAAATAGTTTAAAATGAATGATTAAATCGACATGATAATATAGGTCCCAAAGTGCTATAATAATCGGTAAATTGGGCTAGGGTCCGTTTTGAATGTGATTTTGGGTGTTTAATCCAGTCCAATGTGTAATAGTGGTGAAAGTCCATTACTGTAACATTTATTAGGTCAACAGTCCGTTTCTAGACCAAAATGCCCACATCATACCCAGCTCTACTTTGCTAGACTGCCTCCAAATCCTTCACCTCGACCTCCCAATCGCTGACAGAGACACAAACCTCTACTCATCGCTACATGACCTTCGATCCATTCCCTCCGAGCACTAACGGAAACCTCGACGAGCAGATTTCTCAGCTTTCTCAGTGCAAGCCTCTCTCCGAGCAAGAGGTTCACCACCACCCCCCCCCCCCCCCCCGCTTCCTTATCCTCATCGCTACACTTTTCTTTTTTCTTTTTTTGAATTACTGGAGCTTCATGCAATTATTTTAATCATTTCCTTGTTGCAAAACTAGATGTGGCCGATACCAATCGATTCTCGAGGGGTTTTTCGTGGAAGATTCGTACGTTTATGTCGAATTTGACAGTGATCTAGGATTTTTGAACAGACCAAATTTTAATCTACTCCGCCGGAGTTCCGTTACCATCGATGGAGCTCTCGAACTTGGGACGGTATTTTCGAACAGACCAAATTCTCAAGGAAGGGGTGGCGACCCCTCGATGTGGGCGATTTAGCTCTCCTCCACACTCAATTCCGCTGGCGTTCCGTTACCGAAGACGGAGCTCTCGAACTTGGTCATCTGTCGCCGGAGTATATTATGGATTTATTGTTTTCTGGTTCTACTTTTGCTTGTATTTTACTAGCGTCGTTCCCGTTCGATGCACGGGATAAATAATAAATTTTGTATGAGCTCAATATTTTGTAGTGAAGCCACACAAATATTTTATCCCTTGCATCGAACGGGAACAACGCTAGTTGATAGAAAAGGAACCCGGGGTGCGTGCTGTCCCTTAGAAACAACATGAGTGTTGGGTCAATCCGGGCCGTCCATGCTCTGCAATGGACGATTCAGATTGCAAGAAATATTAAATCAAATTAAATTATTTCAAAAAAAATTAAATCAAATTAATTTGTAACAAAAAAATCAAATATTGTCCCCGTTGAATGCATGGGATAAAAAATTAACATTATTTTTTTATAATATAATTTTTTTGTCTCATGTTCAATGCACGCTAGAATTAGTCTCATTTTGTACACTAAAAGACATATGTGTGGTGTAAAATGAATTTGGAGTACCACGTGATGGTATTTCTGCTGGGGCATAGAATAATTTTTCCTAAGCTTCTCTCTCTCCCACGTCCCCCTCTTTCTCTCTCTTCCCCTCCCCCTCCCCCTCCCCCACTCCCATGATTTTCTCTCTTTTATTTAAAAAAAAAACTCTAAATTCTAGAAATTTAGGATTAAGAGTTGAGAGCTTTTTGGCTTCAACTACATTCCTATAGGATATTGACGGATAAGGTTTGCTAAAATGTTATCCCTTTCTATTTACGGTACCTTTTAAGCAGAAGCAATTCATATATGCATTTGGCTTGGGTTGATTTTTCAAGCCGCTGTAAATGGATATGGGAGGAAAGAACAGTGTCGTGGTATGGGTTTAGAGAAAGAACGATACAGAGATGACTTCACCTTTGTTTTGTATTCAACACATAACGTCATTTGTTTGTGTTATTTGTAAATTTTTACATAAGAAATAATATTTCCCAATTTCTGAATTTTTTTCCCTTAGAAATTGAATGATGATTTGCTTGTTAATTTTTTTTCGGGTGCTAAAAGGTTTTGTTTGCAAGGTGGAAAATCTGTGAATCCAAGGAATTTTAAAATTAGTTACTCGGATCTGTATCATTATCAACTAGAGATAATGTAAAAAATATCGATTTGGACAGGACAATATATAAAGAGTGTAAAATTAAACAGATAACCATATTTATTAGTTTTATTGCAATTATACAGAGTACATATTTGGACAGATAATCCTATCTTGGATAATAAAGAAGAAAAATTTTAATCCATAACAATATATGTTGGTTTTATTAATTGCAATTATATATAGTGCAAAATTTCGGGAAGATAATCTTACTTGGTATTTTTGGAATAATAAATAGTATAGATTTTGAAAATAACCATATCTGTTGGTTTATTGCGATTTTACAGACTACAAATTTCACAGATATAACTTTATTTGTTGATATTTTTGGTATAACAAACAGTATAAGATATGGGCAGATAATCACATCTGTTGGTTTTATTAACTAAAAGATGTTATGTGTGCGACACAAAACAAACAAATAACCTTATATGTGTTATTTGTCTAAATTTATACTTTTTTTATTTGAAGAGATCAACAAATAAAGTTATTTATGCAATATATGTACTCATTATAATCGCAATAAAATCAACAGATGTGTTTATCTGTCAAAATCTATACTCTGTATTATCCAAAAATATAAACAAATAAGGTTATTTTTGCAAATTTTGTATTATGTATAAATGCAATAAAACCACCAGATATGTTTATTTGTCCAAAATTATACTTTGTATTATCCAAAAAGACTAACAGATAAAAAAAAGAAGCTTTATCTGGCACTCTATTTTGTGAAATTTATTGTCTGAGATACTGTTATCTCTTTTAATTTTTGACAGTTATGGACATCTACTGATGTTGTTATACAACACAGCCCAGAATTTCGCAGTTAACCATATCTGTCTGTGTTATTATCAAGATTCAGAGAACAATTTTTTGATAGTTATGGTCATCTACTGATGTGTCATACAACACAGCCCAGAATTTCGCAGTTAACCACATCTATTGGTGTTCTTATCAAGATTCAGAGAACAATTTTTGACAGTTATGGTCATCTACTGATGTTGTTGTCATACAACACATCCCAAAATTTCACAGTTAATCACATCTATCTGTGTTCTTATCAAGATTTAGAGAACAATTTTTGACAGCTATGGTCATCTACTGATGTTGTTGTCATATTGTCTAGAATACCACAGTTATTGTAATTCCATAAACCAACAAATCATGCGTCATTATACTCCAATTGGTTTGAAGCTAATCATTTTCATAAAAAAGAAATAAAAAAAATTTCCACTTCCCAAAAGATCAACAATTTTGCATTAGACACCAAGTAACATGTACAGTAAATTCCAATGTTTTACTTCCCAACAGATCTAACAGTTTAGGCTGGACACCAAAAAAACTTGTACAAAGACTAAATTTGGATAGATTTAAATAATAAATAATGTTTTGGATTACAATGTTTTGGATAATAAATAATATAGATTAAAAAAATAACATTATTTGTTAGTATTTTTTGAGTATTTATGAGTATAGATTTGGATAGATAACCACATATGTTGGTTTTATTGCTATTATACAAATTATAGATTTTGTCTAGGTAACCTTATACGTTGGTATCTTGTGTGATAATAAAGAGTATAGATTTGGACAACTAACCACATCTGTTTATACAAAGTACAAAAATATAAGAATTTTGGGGAAAAAATAAAAGAAGTAAAGATGGAAATGTATTTTAGTTGGGTGCGGGGGCATATACGTTGGTCAACCAATCAATGCAAGCACCTTCTCACACATAAAGAACATATATAAGGTTATTTGTGTGCTTTGTGTGTCGCACAAATAACGTTATATGTGCGTTTATTTTTGTTATTAAGATGATAAAATAACACATATAAGGTTATATGTTTATTTTAACAATCAAATGCTAAAATGCAACTAGCTTGCTCACCAAAAAAAAAAAAAAACTAACTAACTAGCTTGTTCACCTCACCACGTGTTACCAAAGCCCAAAGGATGCCTACTTCAGTTTTTCACTTCATGCCTAATCACCAAACAAGATTTTTTTCCACCAGTAAATCCACGGATTTTGAAGAAACAAAAAAACTAATCGGAATACACATTGACGATTGCAATTCTTGGCCGTCGTGAACCACCAGTTTTGGTAGTGTCGAGCTCAATGCCTCCTTTTCCATCATACACACCGGCACTTAAGGGTATTTTTGGAACGCGTGTCTATATAAGGACTAGAACCACTATGAAAAGTTTAGGTGGACCAATTGCACATTGAACCTTGTAGTGTGTCCTTATCAACAAGGCTAATGCGCCAGTTCACCACATGGACCCTAATCAA
The DNA here is from genome assembly GCA_019656295.1 of Rhododendron mucronatum var. ripense. Lineage (NCBI taxonomy): Eukaryota > Viridiplantae > Streptophyta > Magnoliopsida > Ericales > Ericaceae > Rhododendron > Rhododendron mucronatum. The sequence continues at coordinate 1,959,231 of BPLT01000026.1, forward strand.
AATGAGAGGTGCTATTGACACGAACAATTTGTGTGCAGATCGTGCATAATTTACAATATGGGGCCCATTATATATAAGTTTCACACAAATGTTTCGAGCCGTTCATTAAATTTAAAATAATTTCCAAGGGCTTGCAAAAATCGGCTCAATACGATACTTATAAGTATTCGATCTAATCATATAACAGTCCGAGTCGTTCATTGCATTTAAACAATTTTTAAAGGGCTCTAGCAAAAATTCGGCTCAATCCAATACCTATAAGTACTCGATCTAATAATCTAACTTTTCATTCAGGTTAGATGATTATATTGAGTACTAAATAAATATTGAATTAAACTAATTTTTCACGAAAGCTCTTAAAAAAATATTTTATCTTTATAATGAACGACCCATATGGTTAGAGTGAGACCTACAGTGCCCACACACAGATGATCCGGATCCTCTCCACACGTTTTCCTCCCCACATCTACCACACCTTTTCACCAAAACATGCCACCTCATTAATGAATTGAATGGACGGCTCAGATTAAATTCACTGACTTAAACGACATCGTTCTTTATTTCCTCCAAACGGAACCTAACAGTCCCTGTTTTCTCCATTCCCATCCAAAGAAAAATTATCCCCAGCATTGAATCTGATGAAACCAACTCTCTGCCTCTCTCTCAACCCATTTCCACACCTTCACCACCGACCCAACCCCGTCACCCGCCATTGAAGCCACCTCCTTCCTTTCTTCCCGACTTTGTATCTGATACACAAATAGAAGAATGGAACCCTTGAAATTAAAATCTCCAAATTCTTCTTCATTTCCTTGACCTCCAAGTACACAGTGGGAGAAATTCCACAAAATAACTTCTGCTCATGTTGATTGCAACATCAAGTTTAGGAATCTCTACAGCTCCTACAAGCATTATTTTAGTTCTCACAATGGAGAAATCTCATCTCCTTCTTGAATTTTTCCCATCGATTTTACGCAATATTAATTTTGGAAAGCCCTCGTTTGAAAACAAAAAAAAAAAAAACTATACTCTGAGATTTGGGGGTTTTCGAAAAAAATGTTCGCAAACTGATTTTAACCAATTTTGGAAAACTAGCAGCAATCTAGGGAAAAAATTAGGGGAAAATGAGTTATTACTCGACTTCAATCAAAGCTTTTGGTTCGAGATTTTTGCCTTCAGTTTCTTCTAGCATGGTTCGAAGATAGAGAGAGAGAGAGAGGGGAAGGGGGTGGTGGGTTGGAAATGGGTTGAGGGAGAGAGAGAGAGTTGGTTTCATCAGATTTAATGCGGGGGATAATTTTTCTTTGGTTAGGGAAGAGAGAAAACAGGAACTGTTAGCTTCCGTTTGGAGGAAATAGAGAAACGATGTCGTTTAAGTCAGCGAGTTTAATCTGGGCCATCCATCCAATTCATTAATGAAGTGACATATTGTGGTGAAAAGATGTGGTAGATGTGGGAGGAAAACATGCGGAGAGGAACCGGATCTACCGAGGTTCCGAAGAGATCGTCTCATACGTGTGCAGTGTTTTGTGCCGTTGTGCGCTTCTGCGTAGAAATTCAAATTCCGCAAATACTGCATAAAAACCCTAAAAGCCCAGCTTTGTCTATAAACCCTATTTTTCCCTCTCTCTGTAAACCACCGTCTCTTTTTTCTTCCGCTTGTTCAACTCCACAATGAAACAAACCTCTCAACGGTAAAACCCTAGCTCTCTTCTCCGCCCGCCTCTCCACACTCTCATCCGATTGAAAGGGCTTCCACTCGATTACCTACCGCCCCACCGGTCCGATTCCACAAAGTTACCGCAATGGCCAACGTCACTTCGAGGGACCTTCAAGAGATCGTCTCGAAGCTATCCTCCGATGAAGCTAAAACTCGCGAAGTAACATTCTATCTTCAACCCAATTTTCCTTCACAAAATCGTTGCCCTAAAACGCAGGAAAACAAAATAAAAGTAGAAGACCCAATCGGACCTTTTTTTTTTGTCCTTAATATGGTTTCGTTAAGGCCCTGTTTGCTTCTCGAAGGGTTGGACTAACTCTCCGGGGAATCTAAATTTTCTCACAGTGGATGATTATCTCACCCCTAAGATACTTTTGAGAGACCACATTTGTAACACAACTCCAGCAACTGTTCCAACGGTTTTTTTTGTTTTGTTTTGATAATCGGATGTCGAGGCCAGCTTGTGTGCTCCTTGACTAATTTCGGGGCCCTGAAGTTAAGGACCGGGCAAAACTTCAGTGGCCCCGACAGTTATGAGGATTCCACTTCCTTTCCCAGAATGGTTGGGGGAAGAAGGGAATAATGCTTCCTTAGCCTAGCAACGAAACGTTGATTTTGATTGGTGAATGATGATGCACCCTGTCGTTTCTTAGCGAACCACATAAGTTAGAATGAACATTACAAGTGAATCATTCACTGTGTTTCCTACGTTGGTTTAATGTGTTTGTGTATTGTACGAAGGGTTTGGTTTGTGACTTTCAGGAAGGAATTAAGTTGTTGAACTCCTGGTTAGAAGGCAAAAGATCCACTGGCTTTGTCAGATACGTTGGACAGAAAACTGCAATGCTTAAATCGAGTGAGATACGACATTGTAAGATTTGATGTAGATACTTTTGAAATATGTTCGTTTGGTGAGGTGAAATTTTGTTCTTTTGTTGGCCTAGGGTATATATGCATAATTTGTTGAGAAGGGATTGGATAATTGTACAATTATTTTCTTTTTGCAGCTGAATCATGGCCTTTTCTCATTACACTGCTCAATCAGTGTGTAACACAGGAGATATCCTCAAGCAAGCGGCCATTACCAAAGTTAATTTTTGCTAAAACTTTGCGCATTGTTGTACAACGAGTGGAGGATTCCAGTCTTTCAGGTTTTTAAATGAAGGCTAGGCTTCTTAGTTAATTTGATCAATTAAATTTTTTTGGTTAAATAATTTGCTCATTTGTTTGAATCATTGACCTGTAAAGATGACTGTAAGGATCCCTTTTCAAAATTCAACTCGGTACATCCACATCTTCCACTAAATCATGAGCTGTCATGAATTTTCTTATTACCTTGGGCACATTTGTCTTATTGTCCATAGAAATGTTTTTAACTTCAACCATATATCCCCTCATTGATTAATTCAACGGTACTACACACTACACAGAATAAATGAACCACCTCAGACAGCATTACCTCTGCTTTGAGTTGTTGCTATTTTGACCTTAAAGAAATTCATGCTGTGTTTGGATGAGTTTTTGAGAAATTTTTTATGAGAGTAATGATTGGAAGTAGGAGTAATGAGTGGAGGGAGATAGAGAGAGAAATGAGAATAATGATTGAAGATAAGAATAATGAGGAGAGAGTAATGATTGTAAGTAGGGGTAATGAGTGTTTTTTGAGTTGGAATTTTTTTTTCCAAATCTTGATCCAAACAAGGCATCAGTCCTTTTCGGTAATAGTATTTTTTTGGAATGTCTTTTACACCTTTCAAAAGATGTCAGTGCATGCTTTTGAATGCAAAAAATAAAAAATAAAAAATCCAATGTACTATTTTTTTTTTTTGAGGTCAAAATGGCATGGTTTTTTGGTAGGAATAAAACAAAATGGGATGGAGGGAGTACTTGGTAGCTGACAAGATAATTTATATTTTTGTGCCCATTATATGATCCTCAATGGAGTAGATTGGTCAATGATGAAATAGCAGATTCGAAAGCTCGATCATAGGATGAAGTTTGTATTGAGTTTCAGTTTGAATTGTGATATACGTAAATTTCAGTTTGCCTCCACTGATGAATAAACTTGGAAGTTTGGACTTTGGATTGTATGTTTGTCCTTGGTTGGACCCTAGAAATGGAAAAAACACGACGTCGCCACCCCATTCAGTTGAAGGATAACTTGGCTTTGTTGCTTCTATAAAACCAAAACAGAAGAAATATATGACTTCTTCACTGTATTTTCTACCAAACAGAGTTGGGTCACAAGGGACATGTTCCATTGATGCGATAATTGGATTGTCTACATTAGTTTAATATCATCGGACCTCGGTGAAGTTATTTGATGCCAGCCATTTACGCCCTCATTATCCTCACAAAGGCATGAATTTGCATCTGGTCTCCCTGGCGAAATTGCTTTTCAACCATATCTGGGATGTCTTAAAGGATGTCCCCAGCTTTCAGCATGAGTACAGGATTATCCTTCACCATCTTTTGGTAGTTAGATTATCGAGTTCACATGAGGGTGCGAGTTTATTGCAGTGAGTCTCCCTTTACCTTGTACAACTGCTCAGGGCACTTTAGAATGCTGTCTTTTATAATTTTGTTCTATAATTCTATTACCTTTGGCAAGGTTTGGTGATTTTTCACATAGAGAAGGTGCGGACAAACTTGAGCGTGAAGAATAGTACTCAATCTAATCCCAAGGATGACATGTTTCGTTGCATCCTGACTCTCCATTCGCTTCTTGAAAATCCTCCTGGAGATTTTCCAAGTAATCTCCGAAAAGACATTGTCAAGGGAATTGTCACGATTTTCTCTGTTGTGAGGTAAATAACAATTGCTGTTTCTTAATGGTGCCTTCTATATTTTCTGAGATTTTCTTGTGGTGTAGTGTCCAATCCCTTTGCCTACCTTTTCGTTTCTAGGGATGAGGGGAAGCTTTAACGTAAGCTAATCGAATGTTTCAATACATACTTGTTGAAAAATGGTCCAAATTTGGGTTGTCAGTCCTTGAAAATCCATGATGCTGTAAAGGTGTTTGCGTTCCGTTGCTGGACAACCCCCCATGACCGCGGTCTAAAGGTTTCTTACCATTGTGTTAGTTGGTTTTCTATGTCTATGTGCATAGATTTGGAGTGATTAATATCAGCAATTGTATTTCTTTCGCAGGATGCACTTGTTCTATATGCTAGGTTACAATTAAATTTGACTAGGGGTGCTGCTGACGGTAGTGAATTGGTGGAACATCTTTTGGATGTAGTTGGGAAGGAGCTTGATCAAAATAGTATCTGCAGTACCAATCTTGATTGGTGGGTTTTATTTTCACTAATACAGCATACTGGCGTCCCCTCTTCTCTTTTTGAAGTTCTTGAAGGAGTCTTAAAGTTGTTCATGTTAGTGTTCACTGTTTTTAGGAGTGACACAACCAAGGATGACAAGTGTGGAAATTTAACAAGCTCACAATGTGGCATGGTGGAGCTCGCGGCCCTTGTCTTTTATCGGGTAGTTGTGCAGAAACTCTTGGCAGTGTTACAGCTTTAGGGTCTGCGCTCTGTAAGTTTTCTATTTTTCGTTGTATTGAGTTTACCTTGAGGGTCTGCGCTCTGTATGTTTTCTATTTTTCGTTGTATTGAGTTAACCTTGACAAGTTTGAGGTCTCTTGACTAGTTGACCTTGAGAATTTAAGGGTTTTTAATTTGAAATCTGTAATGAAATTTGACTTTTTTGTACATCTTTTCGGTTTAGTTTTAGTGCTGAAGTAGTTCTAAGACTTTGTAAGGGATCATGATGTTTGCTATGCAATATGTGTTACGTGGTTACTAATTTTTCTCCTGTTATCAATAAACTGAAATTTGACTTTTGATTGCTGCCAAACTTGTAAGTGGACAGAAAGAAGATTCACTAGTGTGATTTTGATTTTCCCAGGCATGCCTCCATACAACCAGAGCACCATCAGCTGAAAAACGAGCCAGGAAGGAGCATGCTGCTGCCTACATGAGAGAGGGGCTCATGAATGGAAGATGGTTGTGGTAAGTTTGGAGCCGAAGGATTCCATCTGTTATTCGCATGTTATTGCATGACATGCATGCATATTCTCAATGACTTAGGAGGGACATTTATAATTGGTCTGAAACTGAATCTATCACTGTGTTTGGTTTACATAACACTAAATATAACCTACAGTGGTAAGTTTCCATCTTCAAATCCTTTAACCATTAAGTTTTCTATTTAGTTTGTTGGACCAGTGCTTGTCTAGTTGAGCTTACCTGAGCTTGAGTTCGGCTAGTGTAATAATCCAGATCTTTCTTCATCTCTTGCCCATCTTTGCTCCTGGCCAACCATGGTGAGGCTTCATCACCTTGCAGGAAAAAGATCCCAAGCCACAGAACAATGCGTGAGAATTACAACATATAACACCAAGTGACTTTACTTACCTCATGTGAATCCTATTATCTACATGGATCTTGCCTTCGGCTGTGAGCCGTGAAAGAATTGAAGAAGAAAGAAACCTTCACACGGGTAGAAGCCCCCCAAATGGGAGTGGTGATCTTTAGCACTTCCACTCTGATCTCCAAGTCAAAAACATGTTACACCTCCACTTGTTGCCTTACAAAAAAAGACTTAATTTGCAAACACACCGAAACCATGTAGACTCCATCTCAGTCCCCAGGTTCTCAACCTCTTTGAAAGATTATGAACTTATCCATCTCTGAATCCTACATGGACATCTATTTGGAATATGATGTCCCCCCATACTGATGCTCTCTAAAGACACACCCCATCAGACATAATAATCTCTTGCGAGCTCCAGTCCGGCCAACCACTTCTGTTTTTGTCCTGTTTACCACACCCATTCTTGATCACCACCATGTTCCTCCACCATATCACCTTCTGTCAAGAAAGTCTCCGGAGTTGATTTTAATACTCCACTTTTAGCCTCTAAGACACTTTTAGTCTCTCATACTACCCTTCTAAGATGCCAAAAGACAAAAAATTGAGTGAGGGAGGTCCAAAATGGAGTATGATACCACATTTCATTATTTATGGGTCTCTTTGCAGATGTGTTTGGTTTTCCGTCTAACAAATGCATTCATTTGGCAGCCATCTGTAGTTGATTAACTTGATTGTGGTAATATACTAATATGTAACTTCCGACTCTGGGCTTGATAAGCTGCATTAGACTTTTGCTTCACGGGCTTTGGAACAATTCTTTTTATTACTGGTAAATGCTCAAACATAAGTGTCGCTTTCCCTTGTCCATTGTAACTTGTTCACCTTATAAGCTGAAATCCTATATTACCATGCCCAGTTACTAACTCCTGGAAGGGTTATGAATGACTTTTAATTTCACGGGTTTCTTGCTGAATGTCATTTGTATGTTGTGAGGTTACTATTACTGTTAGGAGTATAATCCTATTTCATATGTGTGTGATGACTGTCAGATATTGTCTCTGATGAAGTAGTTCTTTGAAATATGCCAAGTAATATGACATGGAAAGTGTTTGAGGATTGCATGTGTTTTTCCTTTTTTCTCTTTCCTTTAATTTCCCCAGTACATGGTCTGATTTAATCAAAGGAGAGGTTTGTGACAGGATTGCTGCCTTTTGTTGTCTCTTGCGTAACTATGGTACTTGTATCAGTAAGGATCTTTTTGCCTAATGGTTTGATGCCATCTGGGCAAGCTTTGAAAGGTGATTTTGCTTTGGCATTTTCGAAAGGGTCATTGAAGTCCTCGCATTCTTGTTAGCTCATGGTCTATTTTTATTTATTGCTTTCTTATCTTGTCTACTATTGGATGTTGAAGTATACTCCATAAAAGGATTATAGGTTAGTCGATTAGAAGATATTGTGAAGAAAAGCCTCACATAACTTGGGTACGAAAGTGGGGTGGAATGTAAAGCGTGAGAGCACCCTCACTTCAATAGTTTGCTTTTGGGGTCAAGCATGCTGTGTTAGCACGCTCTGCTTGAGGGAGGGTGTGTAACGAAGAGCACAAGAAGGGCGTGAAGTGAAATCTCACGTTGGATGGGTACAGAGTAATATGAAATATATAGTGTGAGGGTACCTTCGGTTAAATAGCTACCTTTTAGGATTGAGTTCTACCTTAGACCGTGTAACATGCTATGAACATGTTGCACATCAGGGCGTGAAGCGAAATGTCATTGTACTTGGTTACGAAGGTGATGCGAAGTACATAATCATGAGCTCACTTCAACAACTAGCTTTTGAGGTTTATTGCAACCCAAGACCATGTAGAATAATTAGCTTACATATAACTCAAAATAAGAGAGTAAATTTTGATATATTGCTATATCAGTCTTTTCTATTTCTCCTTGCTTATTTTCTCTCTTTTATCTGCTGCTTTCATGCATCAAAATGTAACAACTGTTTTTCTAAAACCAGGGTTGAGAATTTATTGTATCAGTGCTCTCCTGCTTCATAGAATCTTGTTGGACGCTCTTGTGCTGACACTTTTTGAAACCATAGGATCATTAAGTTGCGCTAATCCTCTCTATGCAAAAGTTGTGTACATTGTTTGATTTTCTTGAAATTGTGGGATAATGGATCGGGATTTTGTTGACAGAATAATGAATGATGCAACTGTGAGCCACATGTACAATTGTTTGCTGTGGGCTCTCAGGTATGTTACTGTTGAACTGCTTACAACTACCATCTGCCCATCACCACTTTCTTCTTAGTGCATTCAAGAGTTTGTATTCAAGTTGGATGATTGTGTGCTTTGTGGCTCTAATGTATGTCTACTTGGTTTTAAGGAGTCTGCATCAACTCTCTTCTGTGCTGCTGGTTTCAGTTCCTTGAATGGAGGCCTCCTCAAATGAGGTATCTGGTTACATCAGTTATATTTCCAATCTATCTTATTCATTATGAAAATTTCGAATGCTGTCAGGTTTCATTCTATAGTAGTACGAACATCATTTCAAGCTAAATGTTCTTTGGTGATGAGGTGAATTTCATATGTATATGGATGGGTTGAATATTGCAGGAGTCATTAATAACTAGAAGGAATGATTCAAAAGGAAACAACTTTTTAATGCCTTGATTATTATATTCATGTATGGTTCAAAATTCTAGGTTGAGCCTCCCATCATCCTTTAAGGTAAGAGAAAGATCATCTTAGAGTGTGCTTTTGATCCTTCCATGACCCATAAGGTGGTTGAAAACTTTTGAACTTCAGTATTAAGTTGAGTTGCATTTGATCTCACACAATCTTAAAGTTTAAGGATGAGGTCTCAACAAACTATATCCGTGTAAGAAAGATATTATACATTTATAGTCACTTGTATCCCTCAGTGTTGCAGTCACGTGGTGGTTAAGATACTATTGGTTCCATGAGGTTACTGAAAATGGCTTGGCAGTTTACATTGTATTTGTTTTTGAAGAATTTTGAATCTCCAAACTCTTCAGAGTTGTGTACACATTCTTTGGTTCTGTAGGGGTTGTTATTACAGGGTAAGTTCTCTTTACTGGCAGTTATGAAAGTTCTAAAAAATTGTAGGGGAGTCATTTTGTGGGATGGATGTTCTAGAAGTTCATTGTGGCTTCCAATAGGTTGTGCTTTTTATTCCCCAGGGCAGTTATTATAAATTTATATAGAACCCTTCCTTGACACGATGTTCTGGATGCCTAGCTTGGGGCTTCTCACCTCTTCCAGCCAACTGAACATCATTGTGCCACATTAGTTGTTATTGTGAATATATATTCTGTATCTTGAATATATATTCTGTATCTTCTTGTAATATGCTATTTTAGGACATGTATCGTAATCAAATCCTAGCATAATCATAGGGTAATCATATCGTAATCAAATCATAGCATAATCATAGGGTAATCATATCGTAATCTAATCAAATCTTGTAATCTTCCTTTCTTAGGTGTAGCTTTACTCTATTTAAAGGTGTACTCACCTCATTGTAATTCATTCAGAAATAATATCAGTATTTCCGTCTCTATGTCTCTGTTTTCTATCATGGTATCAGAGCAGGTTCCGAAACCCTAACCCTGTTTTCGATCAGCCTTCTATCCTCAGTTCTCTCTCTCTGTCAGCTACTATCGATCCCTCTCTCTGTTTTTTAGCAACTCAAATCACAAGAAACACCCACAGCAGTCAACACCCATTCTTCTCCAACCGCCGGTGACTTACCCACACTCCGACAACCTCCAGCAGCACTTGCCGTTGCCGACACTGTAGCAGATCCGGCGACCTCTGTTACAGCTCCGACTAACCTGTCTAAGGCAGATTGGTACTCCGATTTCGTGAGGAGCTACGACTTGTTCAGTTTCTCATGGCCCTTCGGCCTCAGTTTGAGCCTCTGCGTGGGGCTATCTTGCATCGGTCTCCATTGCCCTCAGTAGATGGTGCTATTCATGAGCTTATCGCTGAGGAAATGCGGTTCAAAGTGGCTAATCTTGCACCTCCCTCACAGTCTGTCTTTGCTGCTCCATTTGCTCCGTCTGGTCAGTATCCGGCACATCACTCGCCCACTCCAGCATCTCATCCTGTCCAATTTGCAGCCAAGCCAAGGCCTCAAATTCCTGAAGATGAATGTAACTATTGCCATCAGAAGGGTCATTGGAAGCATCAGTGTCCTAACCGTCCCAAGCCAAAGGGGCGAAATGTTACTCAGTCGACTGGTTCTCATGCCCCACATCAGTCTCGGGCACCACAACAGTATTCTCGCCCTCCTGTAGCCTTGGCAACACCGGCCTCCAGTAGTGCACCTCCAGAGTTTGATTATGAGCAATTTCAGCAGTACCAGGCTTACATGGCAGCCATTCAAGGGGGTTCCCCCCAAGCTTCTGCCATGACTACCACTCACTCAGGTTTGCGTGGTTCTCCCACCTCAGGTATCCAACCCACCACTTGGATCTTTGATTCTGGCTCTTCTCACCATATGACCCCTGATCTGTCTCTTCTTAGTAATTGTGTGCCACCTGTTTTTCCTATTAGTATTGCCACAGCCAATGGTTCTCCCATGCATGTTGCTTCTATTGGTTCCATTCTATCTTCTACTGCACTGTCACTATCTATTCCTAATATCTTTTATGTTCCTCAGTTGTCTTTGAGCCTACTTTCAATTAGCCAATTATCCGACTCTGGTTTTGATGTTGTTTTCTTTTCCTCTGGTTGTGTTGTGCAGGATCGGGATTCCAAGAAGCAGATTGGGGCAGGCCGTAGAGTTGGTGATCTCTATCTTTTGGAGCACTTGCATCTCTCAATAAAACCTTCTTCCACTGCTGCGTCATCTTTTTGTTTAGATCATAAGTCATCTCCGTTTTATCTTTGGCATTCTAGATTAGGGCATCTGTCTAGTGAACGTCTAAAACTCTTAGTTCAGTCAGGTCATTTGGGTCATATTTCAGTCAGTGATATTTCAGAATGCAGTGGTTGTAAGTTTGCAAAAATGTAAGCTTTACCTTTTAATAAAAGTACTTCTGTTTCTACTTCGCCTTTTCAGCTTGTTCACACTGATTTATGGGGCCCTTCTCTGGTTGCTACTAAAAGTGGTTTTGTTTATTATGTCTCTTTTGTGGATGACTTTAGTCGGTATACTTGGGTTTACTTAATGACACACAAATCTGAGTTCTTTACGATTTATAAGAATTTTCATGCCATGGTTCAAAATCAGTTTTTTACATCGGTTAAAATTCTTCGGTCTGACTTGGGTGGGGAATATTCACTCTCAGAGTTTCATAAATTCCTAGATTCGCTTGGGACTATTCACCAATCGTCTTGCACTGACACTCCTGCCCAAAATGGTAGAGCTGAAAGAAAACATCGTCACCTTCTTAATACTGCTCGGTCTCTACTCCTGTCTTCCTCCGTCCCGTCCTGTTACTGGGGAGAAGCTGTTCTCACTGCAGCCTATCTCCTGAATCGGATGCCCACCCCTATTCTCTCTGGTAGCTCTCCATATGAGCGGCTTTATGGTCAGGTTCCTAATTACTCTCTTCTTCGAGTGTTTGGTTCTACCTGTTTTGTTCTCCTCCCCAAGAAAGACCGCATTAAGCTCAGTGCCCGTTGTGTCTTAGGTGTTTTTTTGGGATATGGCATTAATCAAAAAGGGTATCGGTGTTATGATCCTGTGACCAAAAAGCTTTATGTTTCAAGGCATGTTGTCTTCTTAGAGCGTCTTCCCTATTTTACTCTTCCTCCTCGCACTGCTCCTGTAGCCAAAGAAGAATTGATCCATATTGACCCCTTTCCTATGGATATGGATGTGCCTCCCGAAGAGTACACCTCCACTCTTCAGGTATCTGATATTTCTACATCCCCCTCAGCATCACCTCGCCGTGCTCCGATCACCCAGGTCTACACCCGTCGTCCAACTTCTACAGCTGCTCCCCAATCTGCCTCCACGGATCATGATCCGCCTGTCCGCCGGTATCCCCTCCGGGACAATCGTCAACCACCGGTAAAATATGGCTTTACTAATACCTGTTTCTCATCCTCTTAGCAATCATTCATTTCCCGCATTCACACTTATTTTGAGCCTAGGTCCTATAAAGAAGCTTGCAATGATCCCAATTGGGTGTATGCCATGCAAGCTGAACTTACTGCTTTTGCTCACAATCAGACTTGGGAGTTGGTTTCTCTTCCGGATGGTAAGAATCTCATTGGTTGCAAATGGGTCTACAAGGTTAAGACTCATTCTGATGGTTCTTTAGAACGGTATAAAGCCCGCCTAGTTGCTAAAGGATTTTCTCAGGAGTATGGAATTGATTACGAGGAAACTTTTGCCTCTGTTGCCAAAATGACCACTGTTCGCACCTTGATCTCAGTGGCCGCAGTGCATCAATGGCCTCTTTCTCAGTTGGATGTAAAGAATGCTTTTCTTAATGGCAATCTCTCTGAAGAGGTTTATATGCGGCCTCCTCCTGGCTTCTCTCATCCTTCCGGTATGGTTTGTCGCTTGCGTCGTGCTCTCTATGGCTTGAAACAGTCCCCTCGCGCTTGGTATTCACGCTTCCAGGATGTTGTTCTTCAGATTGGCTTCACGCCTAGCATGCATGACTCTGCTTTATTTCTCCGTCGCACCTCTCATGGCTTGGTACTTCTCCTACTTTATGTTGATGACATGATCATCACTGGTTCTGACTCTGCTGCTATTGCTGAAGTTAAAAGTCATCTCTTCCGTGAGTTCGAAATGAAAGATTTGGGCCCGCTCCGTTATTTCCTTGGTATTGAAGTTGCTTCCTCTCCTCAAGGGTATCTTTTGGGACAGTCCAAGTATGTTACTGATATCCTCCACAGTGCTCGTCTCACGGATACAAAGACTGTTGATACTCCCCTTGAGCTTCATGCCAAGTTCTCTGCCTCTGATGGTGTTCCCCTTGAGGATCCTACGGAATATCGCGAATTGGTGGGCTGCTTGGTTTACCTTACGATTACTCGGCCAGATATTTCTTATGCAGTTCACATTGTTAGTCAGTTTGTCTCTGCTCCTCGGACTACGCATTGGGCTGCCCTCTTACGCATTCTTCGTTATCTTCGTGGTACCCTTTATCAGTGCCTTCTGATTTCTTCTACATCAAGCTTAACCCTCCATGCTTACGCTGATGCTGACTGGGCAGGTGATGTCAATGACCGCAAATCTACCTCTGGCATTTGTGTTTTTCTAGGCGATTCTCTTATCTCCTAGAAAAGCAAAAAGCAATCTGTTGTTGCTCACTCTACTGCAGAAGCTGAATATCGTGCCATGGCCCATGCTACTTCTGAAATCGTCTGGCTTCGTTGGCTTATTTCTGATATGGGGGTCTCTGTTACAACTCCTACGCCTCTTTACTGCGACAATAGGAGTGCTATTCAGCTTGCCCACAACTCGGTCTTCCATGAGCGCACGAAGCACATTGAGATTGATTGTCATTTCATACGCCAGCATCTTCAGTCTGGCACCATTGCTTTACCCTTCGTCTCCTCTACATTGCAGCTGGCTGATTTCTTCACGAAGACTCATACCGCTGCTCGTTTCCGTTTTCTCCTTGACAAACTCTCGGTGCTCTCTGCCCTCGCACCTTGAGTTTGAGGGGGGGTGTGAATATATATTCTGTATCTTGAATATATATTCTGTATCTTCTTGTAATATGCTATTTTAGGACATGTATCGTAATCAAATCCTGGCATAATCATAGGGTAATCATATCGTAATCAAATCATAGCATAATCATAGGGTAATCATATCGTAATCTAATCAAATCTTGTAATCTTCCTTTCTTAGGTGTAGCTTTACTCTATTTAAAGGTGTACTCACCTCATTGTAATTCATTCAGAAATAATATCAGTATTTCCGTCTCTATGTCTCTGTTTTCTATTAGTTATTTGTTCTTAATGGGTAAAATCTAAAAGATGCCCCATTACCAAATGAATCATGATTGAGCAGTCTGTGACACCTGTGGTTGGCTTGTAAACGGTGTGTCTTAGAGTATTGTCCTGGGGCTACTTGAGAAATCAATAGATCTAGTCTGCTGTGAGTTATTTTTTGTGGTTAAAAGTGAGAAATGTCTATCAACTGACTAGATGTTTCTTGATACCTTTTTCTTTATGCTAAATTTCTGAATAGCTGTCTGAAGATAGAAGTTGGAACAGCTCAGAGGAACAAGTTCAGTTTCAAGCCACTGATTTGTAACACTGGGCATGACTGTTCAATGATCTAATTCTGTTGTGTTATGACTATAATTCTTTATCATGTCTTGTTCTATATATATAGTGGGCATTTCCCCAACCTTGATTTTCTTTTTTTGGGTAATTAACTCTCCAACCTTGACTTCGGGTTTGGTTTGAAGAAACAGAATTAAAAATGATTAATAAAAAAGCACCATAAAATGCAATGGCAAATATATTTATCAACTGGTTTTCTCGGCCAGTATTTTTTCCTCTAATGAAAAATGTAATAACTTTTAGAAGTGTTTCTGCAGACTGACAGAGGTTGGCACACAATATGGCGCTTTCTGATGAGTGGCTTACCTGTATTCAGTAATGTCGCCTCTGTTGTAAGTTTTGCTAAGGAAATCATCTTTTTGTACACGTAGTCACCACTTTTAGTGTTGCAAAATCAAATGGGAAAAGTAAACCTTTGTTGTTTTGAGTGTGGAGCCCATTATTACCCTTTGTTTTGGTAAGAGGAGCTTTATTCAAGTTTGACACCATGTTTGCACCTGCCTGATTGTACATGTGAGTGCTGTAAATTTGTTCAAGTTTTGAAATAATTACCATAATCATATCGTTGAAACTAGCGTACTGGGATTGGACATCTTGAGCATCTCTTTCCTGCATATTGGATATTATCATAATCGGTTGCAACAAATATAAATAAATACCGGGTTAAATTGCTGACTGATATTATGTATGTGAATTGAATTGAATTCATTCCTTTCCCCACCTATTGAACAAAATTGAGTGCCCCCATTTTACTTTGTGTGGCTTGGCAAAAGTTTTGGTAATAATTGAGTGCCGACAGCAAATATCAGTTCTGGAGATATCTATGGAGAGGGATGTGCACTGGTCATATGAGCAATGTAAATAAGAGTCGGTGTCCCAGAGAATCTCGTTATATTATCTTGGACATTTTATATGAGGACAATATTTGTCCCTTGTCTCTCGTGATTTTTTTTAAATGCCAATTGATTCTCTTAACATTTATGGGAAAGCTACTGTTGAAAACTTTTTCTGAAGTTCGTCTATGAGATTTGTCAAAGCTGAAGATTTTTTAATGCGTATACTACCTATGATTTTGCATAAAACATGAATATCCTTGTATAGAAAGAAAAGAGGTTCTTATTTTCTTTTATTAAAAGAAAGATAAGGTGATGTACGTCATTACATTTGTAGAGGAACTAGTCTGAATATACGAGCTCTGGTAATCCCTTCTCTGCATATATTGTTAAACAATCCTACTTGCTGCATACCATGATATCTTATTCTACTGGGAGAAACTGAACGTTGAAGTTTTCTTGGAAGTTATCCGCTGAGAGGTACCTATTGAAATTCCTTGCTTTATTAAAGCTATTTCAGAATGTGAAATTCTAGTACAGATGGCTTGCTCACTGTTTGAGCTGCTACTACCACACAGTATAATACTTGGTTCATGTGCAGGCAGATGCTGCTATGATTGTCCTTGGAGACATAATATCTAATGTAAGTATGCTTTTCTTTCTCTTGGAGGCTCCTTGTGCTTAGGCGTACATTGGTTCTCTTGCCACTTTGTCTTCCTTGTTAGCATTGCTATGAATACATCTCTGGTTTTAACCATTACTATGGTACACTTTTTTGTCAGGACTTGACGAATACATTCATTATACCTCAAGATGTATGGGACCTTCGTTTATTTAAGCAGCTGCCATCGGTGTAAGTGTAGTTGGTCAACTGGACAATGTCCTACATAAACGAGGAGCATTTTCATGTGCAATTAATATTGGTAGTTGCAGTCCTCTCAAAAGAAAATAAAACTAGTAGCAGGCTTTTGCGGCCTCAAAATGTGAGTACAACACTATTGATAGCGTTTCAACGAGCTGATTTTGTGTGCATGGTACTAGTACTTCTTTTAGTGATATTGGGGCCTTGTACATTTCCATTGAATCACAACAAAAATCATTAGCTTGGGTCCTAAAACCATTAGTTGACACAGAGGTCAGTGGTTGATTGTGGAAATGCAGCAGCCAATTGCCAAATTAGTTGGTTGGTGCATTTTCTTGTCTACTTTTCTCTTAATCATAAGTGTTGGTCTCTCTTAATCTTCAAGGAAGCACAGGTTAATATTTCCGATTATGAGATACTGAATTATGCTTTCACTGTCTGGAATGGTTTTGGTAATGTTTCTTTAGTTCCTTGCCTTCAGCTATCGATCTTCCTCCACTAAGCTATTCCTTGTTTTTCTTTTGTGAGTCACAAAGCCTTTTTCAGGAAAAAATAGCTTGCAAATCTTCCACGCCTTTGTTGATTCTTTCATATTATCAATCATCATACTGCTTAGTTTAATGATTTGAGTTCAAATAGTGGACAACAATATTGCACATATATACTCTATGACTTTTGATTGATTATGCTTTTCCTTCAACTTCGTCCTGGAAAAAAGTTTTAACTAGAGTACCAGGACAGGTATTGTTAAAGTCCGTGGCATAATGGTATCGAGAGTATCGAATGCTACTTAGGGGAAATCGGTTGTAGCAGTTGTGAATTTTTTAAAATCTTTTTTGATACAAAAACTTTTGAAATTGCTAATTCACCCTTGACGGTCGAGTATTGGCCATAACAACTGTGAACTGGTCTGAATTCAAACGGATTGATACGTAACGGGAATGGCTGATACACGCATACGCTTTTTCATTCCACTGGGCTGGGCCTAATGGTATCGGAAGGTGCCAAAACTGTTATGTATCCATAACTTACCTTGACAATACTGGGAGTAGCCCCTCCCTATGCCTACGCACCTTCCCAAGAAACTTATATGTGGGGATTCGCTCTGCTGAGAAACCTAACCAGCGAAATTTATCAGTGCCTTTAATAACTCGAGGACTTCGAATGTATAGTATTACAGTATCCACGTTGTGAGGTTTGTTTGATATTCATATAACTCCGAAGCTTTGTGTGGTTCTGTCTTAACTTGTTTCGTTTGTACGAGATTCCTGTATCTTATGTCAATAGGATCTGTAATCTCTGGTATCTATCCCTATGCAGGCCAGTCTTGTGCTTCATTTCATGTTATTTTTCAAGAGGCTCTCAAGTAAGCAAGTATAGCTTTCTGGTTGTCTTTTCAGTAATAATCTCATACTTTTAGACTTTGCTTGAAAACAGTGGGAGCCATTTCAGGTTCAAATAAATCAATAAAAGCATGACAGCCCCTTTTCTAGTTTAGCCTGACCTTTTCCGGTATTGTTTTTTGCATGGTGATTGCCTTGTCTATTAATGCAAACTTTTTAGGTTAACTACCCATTTCATCATTGTCTAAAAGGACTTGCATGCACCTGGTTTGGAGTGTATTGGCTGGTCTAAACCATCGGGTGAGAGGTTGTGAAGATCTTTGAGAGCAATTTGTGTCTTATTTTATTTGTTTGTGCACCTTATTATCTGCACATGGAATAGAGTTAGGACTTTAAACAACATGTGTAGCATACATGTTTGATATTTGAATTACCTACAGAACTTGAGATATTACTGTGGCATTTTTGTCTGTAATCTGTCATCTATAGTTTTGTGCGGGGTGACCTTCGTGACAGTTCACATCTCAGACAAAATCTCTTGAGGGCAGTTTTGGCTCTAGTAAACTGGCAGGTTTGCTTGTTTACTATACTGAAGTATTTTGTTTATCTTTCCCGGTTGTTCTGTAACATCTATATCCGTTGGGTATATTCGTAAAGTTGGCACTGAAGTGGCTGGTATATTCATTCGAACAATTTGAGGTTCATGAGTAAAGAAAAGTGATGTTTTGTCTCTAGGATACTTTTAAGTCATAGTATTTTTTCTTGAATTTATAAAGTTATCCAATTCTGACTTTTCAGTCAATGAACCTCGCTTCAATAGTGGGTAAATTACACCGATCTCCACTAACGTGTGTGACAATCAGTAGCCTAACCTTAGATTTCTGAGATGACGGAGATGTCAGACTTTTAACCTGGTGCTATGAATGGAAATTGTACTTGTAATTTTTATCTGTTCAATTACTCTTACAAAGTCTGTTCAATTACTTGTAATAAGATAGAATGTCAGTTATGAGTTACGGCAGGACAAACCTTCGCATCCCCTGTTTCATCTTCTTCTTGCCATCAAGATACTCTCCCTTGCACAAGATCTCCACCACCGACTCATCTCTCATTTCTCTCTCAACCAGCGTCATCATATTCCACCATGACAAACACAGCCTTTCCTTCCAACACAAAAGTCACTCATCTCATATCACATCTCTCTCCACATGCCAACCACCACACCAGCAAATCCCTACAGTACCCATACAAAACACCCATCATAACCCCTCACGAATCCCGTCACTACAGTAATTAGTGACCAACTGCAATGACCCCCTCCATGTCCAAGCCGGCATATCGAACACCGATTCAGACTTATTATGCTTCAAATTGTCTCTTTGGGGCTATTTGAGCGAATCCAAGGTCAATCGAATTGATCCACAAACAATTAGAATATCCCACTTCGTTTTCTATTCTGCAATTAGCTAATTTTGCCACTGATGCACGATAAAGACTGCAGAGAGAGGGAGAGTTAGCATGTAGAGAAGTGGTTGAGATTTTGGTCTGGATCTATGGTATGCATAGAGTGTAATTGAGACTGAGAGAGGTTCATAGTTGTTTGGTGGAATAATGTGGCTAGTTATTTATGGGTTATGCAGAACCTTAATTGAATTTTTACTTGTAATCACATAGTGTTTTAAGGTCGTCTGATTTTAATAAGGGTAAATGGGAAGTTATTGAATATAACTGGCTGCCTCAGCATTAGGGACACTTGGTAATGGTGATTGTACTGAAGGGGGATTTTGCATTAGTTATTTAATGAGAAGGGAGGGCAGTTTCATTTCTGAGAACTCAAGGGAGATCGCTGGTATTGTTAGACTCGGGGGAGATCTGTGTAGTTTACACTAAAGATAGTACTCATACGGTTTATATTTTCTGATTGTCTTGGAAAAATTAGCTAATAAGGAAATATTAGTTTACAATCACAAACTATCAAGGGTTTACATGATTCATGGTTGAAGATAGCCTTTGAGAACCTGTTCCGTCACCTCCCACCCCTTGTTGGATTTTCTATCTTTTCTGATTTTTACGGTAGTTAGACTGTCAGATGCTGATTCAAGATGGTAAGTTACCCAGAAGGTGTAGTTGAAAAGAGAAAAATTTTGTGAGTGTATGAGAGGTACAGTCCATTGCATGTGAATGAATCGGTTGAATTCAGTACTTCGTTGGTGGGTATTTTGTGTCAGTTTCCTCAATTCTCTAACTTTTAACTTTAAAAATCATTTAACTGGGTTTTCAAATTTTTCTTCATTCAACCTCGGATAACTTTTTAGAAGCAAGTGTCACATTCTTATGCAGGATTGTCCTATGTTGAATGAGGGCCTTGTAAGATTTTTGCCAGCAGCTGTGTATGCTCTTTGCATTGGTTGTGCTCTTTTGCCACTCGATTGCAAGCAACTTTTCCCGTATCACTCATCCATGGATGTTCTTGTGGAGGAATGCATCAAGGTACACGTTTGGTGATCTTTTCTGATTATCAGTTGACATCTATTTTGCCAGGCCTTTATTATGTAATATGCAACTTGAGTTTCTATTTTTTATTTTGCTCTGTTATTTTTGTTAAATACGCCAGAAAGTTGTATGCTTTTTATCCCATGCTGATATTGGATGTCTCGTGCAGGCTGTTTTTGTGATGTGTGTGATTTCTGCAATTGATCCTTCTCAGAGGTAATGTATAACACCTGATTCTGCTGTTGTTTGGACTAGCCATCTGTTGTCTGTATAAGATAGTCTTTTCTTTCTCCAGGGATTTGGTTGTTGCCGCGCTTGATAATCTATCAAGAGTATTCAAGACAGCTCCAGTATACTAGTAGGTCAAAGGTGACTGCTCCACTTGTTTTCTTTATCATTGATTTGATCTTTGTGAATGAAAGTCCCTTGCTTGGTTGAAAGGGTCTGTTGGCTTATCATCTTTATATGCATTACTCCGGTGATAGTTCTTGTAGAATTACTTGAATGCCAAATTTATTTTTATTTAATTGAAACCATTATTGGCGGACTTCCTTTGACTTTTGCAGTACTTGGAGGAATTTATGGGATCAATTCTCTTTTCTTGGGTTGCTTGTTTCGTGAGCCTAGTTCTACTCGTTGAGGTAAGGTTTTAATGTTTCCATTTGTTTCCTCTAGGTATGTTCCAAAGATGTCATGAGAGAGCAAACCATGATCCGTAATTTTGTTGTTATTCTTTACAGATAAGGGATCTATTTGTTTCCGGGATGGAGCCCAGTAATTTCATGCAGTATTGTTGCCTTTGGCTTCTTCCAGCTTTAGTTTTGCATGGGGAGACTTCCAACCTAATCTGGGTAGCTAAGGTGGGCAATGCTAATTTTTTCCTGTTTTGTTTCTAATAAAGAGGATTCATGGAGCCGACCCCGATTGGCTAGGACGCAAGGCTTAGTTTGATTTTGTTC
The DNA here is from genome assembly GCA_019656295.1 of Rhododendron mucronatum var. ripense. Classification (NCBI taxonomy): domain Eukaryota; kingdom Viridiplantae; phylum Streptophyta; class Magnoliopsida; order Ericales; family Ericaceae; genus Rhododendron; species Rhododendron mucronatum. The sequence continues at coordinate 1,980,099 of BPLT01000026.1, forward strand.
ATTCCTAGTAAGGGTTGCTAGAAATGGCAGTGAACTTCTTATAGTTGTATGTTGAGTCGTTTATGTCTTCTTGTTTGTTATTTTGTGAATATAGTTGCCTTGTTTGATGGTTATTGTAACTCACTGCTAGTTCTGGCAAAAACAATAACTACTTGCTAACCTGATTTCAGGTTGCCCATCAACAAGCAACACATCTAGTGAAGAACTACTTTGTTCCAATTTTTTCTATTTGCATGGCATTACATTGCAGTAAGAAGTCGTGTTGGGAAAATGGTGTGATGGTTTTTCAGAGTTCAATTTTGCTTATAGCTGATATATCTGAGAATGAAAGAGACAAACTTGTAAAGAAACATATGGTTTGATTCTCTCCTAATCTAAGTTCGATAATAGATTGGGGTATTTAGTAAGGGTGAATTAATGTTGCATTAGCTGATCAGAAGGTTCTTATCACATTTCTTGTAGTTTAGAAGTGAACCCTCCTTTTAGGAATCGGTTCATGTATGAGTTGGTTTGCAGAACTTGTAAAGAAGGAAAAATAAACAAATAGTATAAATAGTGACTGACCTACGATTTTCTAGATTTCATAGATTTTGTACAATAGAAATAGCAAAAATGGCCCTAGCAACTATAAATAGTATTTTAGTAACCAACACTCCCCTTCAAGTTGGTGTTCAAAACTTCTGTCATAGTTGAATAAAAAGTTGTCTCTATTGGTACTCCCTTTGTTAGTACGTCAACAAGGGATGTTCAGTTGACTGAACAGGAGAATAACAGACAAGTAGAATTAATTATATATAGAGTCTCTTGCGAGTGTAATACATGTGTTTGGGTGGATATGCTTGCTTCGGGCAAGGGTCAGGATGTCAGGTCATGTTATCCGACGTGGGTTTAGGGTACCATATTTGACTTGTGAGTCTTGACTCTTGACTAATTTCTTGGGGGGTGTGGGTGTGGTGCTGTTTGGCAACTAAATGGTTCTTGTGCTTCCCTCTAACAAGATTACTAAAAGCACCACTTAAGTTATTCTCTTTCTTTGATCACGAAAGATTGAAGGATTTATTCTTAGTTGCACGAAGCGGGAGCGGGGCTATATAGAACATCCTAAGTTAGGAGCGCCGAAAGGAGCTCGTATATAAGTAATTATTATATAGAAACACGAATAAGAAAAGACGGACCAATATAGTTTTTATATCGAATTTATGGACTAAACACATAGATGATTCAAATATGAAACGAGAGTCCTAAATCTCTCTTACTAGTTTTTATATCATATTTATGGACTAAACACAGAGATGAGTCAAATACGAAATGGTGTCCTAATGTGGGTATACACCTAGTCTCTGTCACTTCTTTTCTCTTTTTCTTCTTCCTTGCATATGTTTGCAAAGAGAAGTCTGGACTTGTTTTTTTAGATTAGTGTGGAAGCTCCCATCTGCGCTCCTTACTCTGGAGTGCCGATTCAAGCTCTTGTCTCAGGAGCGCACCCACTTTGAGCTCCCTGCAACTAAGGATTTGTTGCCCCCTATTATAGTGTATAGTTTTGGATTTCTAAACAAAAAAAACTGGTTGGATCGGAAATACTCTGGATATATGTCATTTTCGATCGGGACAAAATATAGTTAAAACACTCCCTTATCGGTCCTCCACTAATTCGGATTGAAGTTCTGTGGTTGGTTTAAGGCATCAGCGCTCATGTGAAATCTACAATCCCAAGCAGAAGCAACAGTCAAAGACAACCCAATATCAGAAACCAAAAGCAGCCAGCAGCCAGCAGCCAGCAGAGGGAAAAAAAAGAACAAATACGCACGAAGTATAGCTGAAACTTCTGAACCTAATTCTCTGTCATTATGTTCAGTCTATTTGTCCTAGTTTCAGAGTGGAAGAGTTGAGACAGATCAATTTACATTCCCATACAAAGTTAGATTGATGATATGAATTTAGGGTTAGGTTTAGAGAAGAAGGGAAGGGTGGAGGCTGTGATACCTGGGTTCAAAAGCTTAATCAAGCCTTTTACGCCAATGTGTTTGCATGTGCTAATATGCAGACAATTACAAAACTACCTTGACTGACGCAGACCGATAAACAGTACAATAACACCAATAGTTCTAGTAGTTTGCGTGTTTGTGGATCCACTATGCGTGTAAAATTAGGAATAAATGAAAATACACACACACGCACACATATACACAGTTTAATTTTCCATGTCACCCATTGTTTCTGTGTCTCCATTAATTTAGAATTGCCGTGTCCGTTTCCGTATTGGTGCCTGCTTCCCTATCTGTGTAACTGTGTTTGTGCTTCTTAGCTTCTTAGGTGGTCGCTCAAGTCCTTCATACTTGTGGTCCGCTGAACTGTTGGTTTACCATAAACTGAGGTCACATTTGTATTGGACGACTTCCTCTCACAAGTGGAATGCAAACTCATATTTCAAGTCAGTCTTTTACCTCACTCTTTTGAAAGAATTTCTCAAGTTCCCTTAGGGAGATTCCCTTACAGAGAGGGTGCTTTTTTCTCATGGATTTGCCTTTTCTTGATTGACTTACTGAACCTTGTGTACGGTCTAATGCAGTGTTGTTGTCTTTCTATCGGGGCAAGTGTAATGCCCAGAAAAAGATTGTGCCTGATGCTGCTTTCTCTCTCTCTGTTGAGTGCACTCAATTTTTTCCCGATGAGAAATAGATTGATCACCGGTCTATGTTACCAAAAGTTTGGGTTTTCATTTTGGTGGTTGGGAACTTGTAGTCTTGATCTTATTGTCATTTATCTATTTTATTAAGGGTTGTGTAGTCCTCATGTCCTACAAGGGTTTGCTTGTGTCTGATTATGGTTGGGGTTGCGTATGTAGCTTCCATGAGTCTTGTAACATACTCCTTCCATACCTTTTTTTAGTGTCTGCTATGGTTCTGCATGCTATTTTCAATGGCCTATATCTCTCAATCTATTTTGTTAAAAATATACAATATGGATATTTTCAATGGCCTATATCTCTCAATCTATTTTGTTAAAAATATACAATATGGATCTTGTTTGATAGATCTCAATTATTTCTTTAAGGCAATAATTTTAAGAACATAAAACATAATATACGTCAAAAGATATAAGCCATTGAAAATGGCACGTAGAACCGTAGTGGACACTAAAAGTGACAGAGGGAGTAATTCAGTAGTACAGTTACTTTTCTCTTCTCTCTTTACATTCTTGCACAGGTATTTTTATTTTGGTGCTTATTTTTCGTTTGGCTATGTTGCAGTTGCCAATGCTTGTGATGTATATGTTTTGTTATCGATGTCTTGACTAATTAACTGAAGCAATTTGTCCGTAGTGTTTCCCTAAAAATCGTGTCTTTTCTTTGCTACAGGTATCCATTGTCAGCCATATTTTTTTGCTAGCCTCTTCCGAGTCAGACCCTATGCTACCTTTCTTCTCCAAAGAAGCGATTGTTCATACAATTCAAACAAACAGTTGATGTATTCCTGAACATGTGAAATACTGTTTTGCACCCTTTGAGTTCTATTCTGCGGATGAAGCTGCTTTAGGCAAAGTGAACTCTACTATTTTTGTAGGGAAGAGCGTTGCAGGAGTTCTGGTGTCATTGACATGATTAAAATTTCCGCCCAGATAGAGTTTTTATGGTGATGGTTCTATCCCTAGATCAGCTTATTGTGGATTCCGACCCATCGCCCCATGACTACATTAATGTAAGTTTTTGGCTCCCCAGCTGTAAATGGGTCTCTTTTGGTTCTTTTTGTGCTTGTGAATGTTATCGTTTGACATAGGTATTGTTATTTTAACGGTCTCTTTGATTTTATTCATTCGAATCTGTCCCTTTTCAGGAACTAGAGCCTTTCCCAGAACTAGATGAATTTGATGGGATAGGGAAGTTTCAGTAGCAATTATGTCAAGACTACTCACCAAAGGAACACTTGATAAAGGTTTATGTTAGAGTTGAAAGCGTTGTGACAATTTGAGAAATTAAAGTTTGTTGATTTGGTCATTGTTCTAAATATCTTACTCTCTCTCTCTCTCTCTCTCTCTCTCTCTCTCTCTCTCTCTCTGTGTGTGTGTGTGTTTGCGCTCCCCTTGCTTGCACAAAATTTTCATTTGTAGTTTGTGAAGAGATCTTGCTACCTCCCTCCGAGATTACTACTGTGCAGGTACATGCGATTTTTTCTTGTTTTGCACAAGTAAAATCTGTAATTCTATTGGGAATTTCAGTAATATTATATGGGGGAATTTGCACTTACACCCCTTGTACTATCACTGATTTGGAGATACTCTCCTTGTATTTCAATTTTAAGCACTTACACCCCTTATACGTAAAAATACAGGGGGTGTAACTGCAAATTACCCTTCTTTCACTTCAAAGTATAAGGGTGTAAGTGCTTAAAATTGAAGTAAAAAGGGTATATCTTTAAATCGGTGATAGTACAGGGGTGTAAGTGCAAATTACCCTATATTATATATCATGTAATTGATTCGTTTAATTGCAGATTATAGGCACCCATTTCACTCCTTGTTAACCATCTCTATTCTAGATTCATTACTTTGATGGGAATTTGTGTAGAAAATAATGTGTTAAAGTCTGAATGTTGTGAGACTCTATTTTGCTTTTTTACGTTTGATTATTTGAACTTGAACCATATAGTGATGAAATTAGAAACCTTTTTCCATTTTTGTTTATGATGATCGGAAAAATGTGTCTAATTGTAAAAAATGGTTGTGAACAGTTTAACTTTTTTCGAACTTATTTGCTTGTAAATTATTATTCTTTACTGGGATAACCTCTTTTTTTGTGCTTGTAGTCTGAAAGCATTACACGAGAAATTAGTCATGGGGGTAATCCGTCAGAGAGAAGGCAAAACAAGAGATTATTTGTGCAGAAAATGATTGGTGTTGCGACAATCAAAGTGTCCAAGCAGTTTGGAGACTAGTTCGAATGTGTGGATTGGGTGAAGGAAACAGTTTATTGGCATGGGTGTCAGATCTTATATCAAATGTATTAATGTTTTGTACCCTGTTATATCCTCGTTGTTTTGATTGCCCATGGTTTTGATTAGATTCTGTTAGTAATTTTCTTCTTTTTATTGTGAGTGCAGGTTGGGATTGGGGATCTACATAGTGTTGTTTTTCATCTCCCTGGAGAGTTGGGCCAGACACATTTTTGTCCGCGACTTTATCCTGAAAATTCTACAGAAGCAAATTTTCATTTGGACACTGGCATATCTGAAGAACTACTTGTTTCTCTGATGCGGCTTCTGAAGAAATATCTGATGGATGATTCTGTTAAGATAATTGATATGACGTCACAAACTATCCAGGTTAGTCCATTGTAGTCAGTTTGATCTGCCTAATTTTTCCTAATAAGAGTTACCATACTCTACTGCAGCTGTGCTTGCTAGACCCTACTTCATTGAGTTTGAATTTTTTTTTTGGGTCGAACGGAATCATTAAAATTAAACAAAGACGATAGGTTTCAGTTTACCTAACATAGTTCAAATAAACTAGACTCTGGCAAAACAATGCCCAAGATGACACACACCAAGGGCATCAGACATGACAAATTCCCTAGCTGCTAGGGGGACATTTCTTGTAACAATAAGGTCTTCTTCCTGCTGCGAACCGAGGCGTGCCAAACAATCCGCAGTCTGGTTAGCTTGGCGGGATATGGGAAAAAGTAGTGTTTGTCCCAGTTGCAATTCTTCTGGCTTCTTCCATGATATGGCTTTGAGGGTGGTCCGAAGGGGGGCCACGCTGAAGGTACTGGACAGCAACACTAGAGTCCAACTCCACTTTGACATTGATCATACCCTTCTCAGAATAATTGTGAGCCCTCTGTATATCGCCCAAATTTCAGCTTCGAGACAGCTGCTGCAATCTCCCTTCCCATAGAATCCAATGATCCAGCTGCCACTGCTATCGCGGAAGGAAAACTCCCCCAAATCCAGACTTGTTATTTGATTCATAGTAGCATCCATCCGTGTTAAGCTTGATTTCACCTGTCAAGGGAAGAGACCACGAAATTGCACGTCCGTGGCAGGTCAAGTTGCCCTGACCGGCTTTGAAGGCTTCAAATATTTCTTTGGTATAGATAGATATAGCCTAACTCCGCCTGGTTCATGCTTAGAGCCTTATCTTTCTTTCCCAGCCGGTCCCAAAGCCCGGATAAAGGAGGAGGGTTGTGCATTAGGTAGTTGACAGCCAGCACGTAAAAAGCCCGTCAAATCTTTATGACATGAATCCAAATATGATATATAATGGGTTTGTGTGAATAAATGGCCCTTGACAAAGCTCAATGGAAGAAAAGGATTCATGTAGCCGACCCCAAGTGATTGGGACATAAGGCTCGATTTGGTTTGGTTTGGTTATCGATAGATATAGCCTTCAAAGTCACAGAGGGGATAGTATCCAGATTGTCAAAACTCTTTTTGTTTCGAGCCTTCCAAATCTACCAAAGAGACAATTAAAACTGTGCCCCAAGGTACACTAGTATCCAATTGAAATGTAGATTTGGATTTAGCATTATAAAGAATCCACTCCGACAGAGATTTACTGAGACTGCCATTCAACCAGTCATTAGATCTAGGACAGCTGTAAAGTTGAGAGACGATAGTATCGATTTGTGGAAAACCCAAAATTAGGGTAACTTTCATTAAACTGGGTATATATACAACGCAAGATACAACAATTACAATGAGGTCCTAACTAATTAACTATTTACATACTAAGGATAAATAATGAAACTCCTTACAACAAACTAATTCATTAATCTAACACTCCCCCTCAAGTTGGTGCGAAGATATCGATCAAGCCCAACTTGAATGCAATAGGGTGGAAACTCTTGCTGCCAAGTCCCTTTGTGAATATATCAGCCAACTGATCTCCAGATCTCACAAAAGGCATACATATCGAACCCTCGCTTAGTTTCTCCTTGATGACGTGCCTGTCAATCTCAATATGCTTCATTCTATCATGTTGAACAGGATTATGAGCAATGTTTATAGTAGCCTTATTATCACAGTAGAGTTTCATAGGACCACTGTCAATGAAACCCAAATCATGTAACAAGGTTTGGAGCCACAAGAGCTCGCAAACACCATGAGCTATGGCTCTATACTCTGTCTCTGCGCTAGATCTAGCAACCACTAATTGCTTTTTACTTCGCCAGGTAACCAAATTCCCTCTAATAAAGGTACAATAACCAGAGGTAGAGCGTCTATCATCCACAGAACCAGCCCAATCAGCATCAGTAAAAGCCTCCAACCGCAAATGACCATGATTAGAGAACATAATTCCTCTTCCTGGAGCTGATTCAAAATACGATAAACTGCATCCAGGTGTGAAATACGAGGATCATGCATAAACTGGCTAATTACACCCACTGCATAGGTAATATCCGGCTGGGTGTGAGCTAAATATATTAGTCGCCCAACAAGTTGCTGATACCTCTCCTTATCAGTACGTTCGCCCATATCTCCACTCAAGTGATGATTTGGCTCAATAGGAGAATCTGTAGGTTTACAACCCAACATGCCTGTTTCTTCCAAAAGATCAAGAATATATTTTCGTTGAAAGATAAAAATACCTCTATCAGATCTTGCCACTTCCATTCCAAGGAAGTATCTCATCGCTCCCAAGTCCTTAATCTCGAATTCTTGGGCTAGTCGAGACTTCAAATTATGAATTTCATTCACATCGTCGCCTGTCATTATTATATCATCAACATAAACAATAAGGACAACAATCTTACCATCACTCCTCTTAATGAATAGAGTATGGTCAGCATGGCTCTGTTTGTAGCCGAAACTCAGCATGGCCTTTGAGAATCTGCCAAACCAAGCCCTAGGTGACTGCTTCAAGCCATACAGTGCCTTCTTCAATTTGCACACCTTTCCCTCACTTACAGCAGAAGAAAAACCTGGTGGAATATCCATATACACTTCCTCATCCAGATCACCGTGGAGGAAATCATTTTTTACATCAAACTGTTGAAGTGGCCAATTCAGGTTAGCTGCACAGGAAAGTAGAGCTCGCACAGAATTCATCTTTGCTACTGGAGCAAATGTCTCCTCATAGTCAATACCATAGGTTTGAGTGAACCCTTTGGCAACCAATCTAGCTTTGTATCTGTCAACTGTACCATCTGCATTCTGTTTAACAGTAAATACCCACTTACATCCCACTGCTTTCTTTCCTCCAGGAAGTGGTACTAGCTCCCAAGTGCCATTCTTTTTCAAAGCTGTCATCTCCTCTACCATAGCTCTTTTCCATTCGGGTATGACAAACGCATCCTTCCAATTCTGTGGAATAGATATAGAGGAAAGAGACGAAACAAATGCATAATATGAAGGAGATAAACGATCATAAGGCACAAATTGGGAGAAGGGATGTAGAGTACATGATCTTTTCTCTTTTCGAATAGCAGTAGGACGGTCATCAATAACAGGAGGTTCAATAAGAGAAGAATTACTATTAGATAAGTCAGCTGAGAGAGGAGAATTATTAACAGGACGAGAATCATTACCAGATGAGTCAGTTGAGGAGTTTGGAACTGGAGTAGGCAGCGGTGATTGATAGAGTGGTATCACATGGGAGGACTTCCCATCTTTCTATCTAGCATAGGTCTTTAAGTTACCTTGCAACCGTGTTGGAAGCCCATCAGTGTCATCGCCCATGCCATGTGTTGCCTCTTCAGCAGATACTGTTTCTTTCTCTCCCTCAACATTATTATAAAATAGGTGTTCCCCCTCACCATTATTATACATAGTAAACATCTCTTCCTCTTGATTAGACTCCCCCTGAAGAGATGACTTGGAGAGGGAATAGAAAGACTCTCTTTCCCAAAAAGTGACATCCATAGAGACTAAAAACTTTCTAGAATGTGGATCATAACACTTGTAGCCCTTTTGGGTAGGAGAGTACCCAACAAAAATACATTTATGGGCTTTATGACCCAACTTACCCCCCAGAGGGATGGGGTGCATGGACAAAGCACACACAACTAAAAACTCTTGGGGGAAGAGTGATAGCATGATAACTGCTAGGAAGACACTCTATGGGAGTCCTGAAGTTGAGAACACTGGATGGCATACGATTGATTAGATAAGCGGCAGTTAAAATGGCTTCTCCCCATAAGAATTTTGGAACATTCATGGTAAACAAAAGAGACCGAGCAGCCTCAGCCAAATGACGATTCTTGCGTTCAACAACTCCATTTTGTTGTGGAGTGTCAACACAAGTTGTTTGAAACAAAATACCACGCTCATCAAGAAAAGCCCTAAAACCCTTATCAATATACTTAGTGCTATTATCACTACGGAGAATTTTAATTTTTGCATCAAACTGAGTACTCACCATCGCATGAAATGATCGAAAACAAGAAAAAACTTCACTCTTTGATTTAAGTAAAAACACCCAAGTAGCACGAGAATAACAGTCGATAAAAGTGACAAACCAACGATACCCCTTAAGAGAAATAACAGGAGAGGGACCCTAGACATCAGTGTGAATAATCATAAATGGGGACTCACTTCTTTTGTTAATATGTGCATAAAAAGAACGCTTATGTTTTCTAAGCTCACAGGCTTCACAAAAAAACTGACTTCGAGAACAATGTCTAGTTAGATTAGGAAAAAGTTTTTCTAAAATCCCATAAGATGGATGACCCAATCTACGGTGCCACTGATGTAACATAGAGAGACTTGGACTCGTATCTACCTGTAGAGCCAGACTTGGCATGGGTGAAGGAGACGGACGAGGAGCAGACTCCAGATAATAAAGGCCATCACATGATTTACTACTGCCAATCACCTTCTCTGTACCCAGTTCCTGAAAGACACAATGTGTAGGAAAAAAGGTTACTGAGCAATTTAAGGATTGTGTAAGACTACTAACGGAGAGAAGATTAGTAGGAAAATTTGGCACATGAAGAACTGAAGAAAGAGGAAGGGTTGGAGAGGAGCGAATGGAACTTTTCCCTGAAATCACACCAGATAGGGATCTATCTGCCACTCGAACCTTATCCTTATCAGAACACGTAGAGTAGGAGTCAAAAAATGAAGAACAACCTGTCAAATGATTTGTGGCACCAAAATCTATGATCCACGGAAAATAGGATGCATTAGCTGGAATACTTGTAGAGAAAGCTACAGTGGAGGTAAGAGCTATAGTAGATGGAGTATCAAGCCTGGCCAGTAGGCGCCTGAGAGCTTGTATCTTCTCCCGAGAAAGAGGGCCAGTTAGAACATGGTTGAGATTACCCGCCATATCAGCAGAAGGTAGTGAACAAGTACCAGATAATAAAAATTCCCAAAAACAACTCCAATTAAAGGAATCAACTCAAAATAGGCAATACCCAATCAATTGGGGCCCCAAACTTCAACAATCCACGAACAATCAACCACCAACAACTAGAGATAGTAGTAACAATCTACTAAAAAATCCCGCAAGAACAATCTAGGAGCCAAACTCACTAGGCTAAAAAATAACCTCTCAAAAACTTGAAAACCAACCACTAGCAAGCGATATATGCTCTGAATCAACAAAGAAACAGAACCACAGAACACAAATTACAGTGCAACTACACGCCCAAAACACTACAACCAGCAGCAAACAAGAGAAGACCAACCCAGAAATTGCAGAAAAAGGTGCCCAAACTCACTGGTTCAACTCAAACTGACTCGGTCGAACTCAAATAGCAGCAGCGGAAGCCTGAAAGTACCTAACCTGAACGTGAAACGACCTGAAAAACTCCGGCGAGCTCCGGTGAGGGAAGGCGACGCCGGAAAGCAATGGTCAGAGGTCCGAAGAGGGCCAGAAGACTGTCGGTGAACCCTAGGTTTCAAATCTGAGTGGCAAATAGGGCTGAAACTGGTTGATGTAGCAGAATGCTACTGTTCACGCGGCACTGTTCACGCGGCACTGTTCATCGTTTACTGTTCACGCGGAACTGTTCATCGGGTACTGTTCACGCGACACTGTTCATCGGCTACTGTTCATGCAGCACTGTTCAAGATTGGTGCAAGGGAAATCTCATGTTAGGGTTAGGATCTCTGCTCTGATACCATGTAAAGTTGAGAGACGACAGTATCGATTTGTGGAAAACCCAAAATTAGGGTAACTTTCATTAAACTGGGTATATATACAACGCAAGATACAACAATTACAATGAGGTCCTAACTAATTAACTATTTACATACTAAGGATAAATAATGAAACTCCTTACAACGAACTAATTCATTAATCTAACATCCAGATATCCTTTGCCTTAGAACACAAACGAAACAAGTGGTTAGCATCCTCGGGGGTCTCATCACATCTAAGACAGAAGCTCATTGGAATCATACCTCTGTGGGTTCTAAGCGAGTTAGTAGGGAGACTGTCATTCAAAATAATCCAAAGGAAAGTTTTCAGTTTGGCTGGGATCTTAAGTTTCCAGATCCAAGCCCAGTGAACAGGGGCAGTCTCACCATTATTAATCCTACTATAGGCAGTAAAAACAGAAAATTTACCATTCCCATTAGGGGTACCAACCCAGATCGGACTGTCAACTGCATTAGAAACACCAGTTAAGTTCATCTTCATAATGAGAGAGAGGGTAGGATGATCAACAAAAGCAGACAAATAAGATAAATCCCAAGAGCCATCAATGTTATTTATATCCTGAAGGGAAAATTTCAAAATAGTACCCGACCTTTCACACAAATCACACACAGGCACCTGACCTTTTAAAATTATCAAAAAAACACCTGACCTATTCAAAAACCCATCAATTTTACACCCGCCGTTAACTTTCCATCCAAAACAGATGGAAATGCTGAAAATGTGCATTTTGGCATGAATATTGGCAAAACAAGATTAAGGCTCATTTTGGCAAAACACAATATTATACTCATAAACAAGATTAAGACTCGATTTGGCTTTGAAAGTCTATTAATAACTTAATTTTTGTCTTTATTCAAAAGAAAAAAAACGCATTTGTTAGTTTTACGTCAAGATGAATCAATAAGTCACAAAAATTACTTAACTTTTTAATCCAAATCCACCCTAAATAAGGAATCAAGCTTAATTTAGTAATTACATACTCATAACTATGCAACCAAATAAGATTACTTTGTATTAAACAAATGAAAAGGCAAAAACAAAAAACATATAATAGTCATGGATAGGTGTAAAAAGTGCCAAGTCATGGGTATTTAATTACTAAATTAAGCTTTACTATTCTATATTTTTTGTTTTTGCCTTTTCCTTTGTTTTAATACGGAGTAATCTTATTTGGCTGCATAGTTATGGGTATTTAATTACTAAATTAAGCTTGATTCCTTATTTAGGGTGGGTTTGGATTGAAAAGTTAAGTAATTTTTGTGACTTATTGATTCGTATTGACGCAAAACTAACAAATGCGTTTTTTTTTTCTTTTGAATAAAGACAAAAATTAAGTTTTTAATCGACTTTTAAAGCCAAATCGAGCCTTAATCTTATTTATGAGTATAATATTGTGTTTTGCCAAAATGAGCTTTAATCTTGTTTTGCCAATATTCGTGCTAAAATGCACATTCCAGCTTTCCGGTTTGTTTTGGATGGAAAGTTAACGGCGGGGGTAAAATTGATGGGTTTTTAAATAGGTCAGGTGTTTTTTTGATAATTTTAAAAGGTCAGGTGCCTGTGTGTGATTTGTGTGAAAGGTCGGGTGCTATTTTGAAATTTTCCCTATCCTGAACCTTAATATCAGCATGCCCATGGTTACCAGGGAAAGAGTTGATGAGAGGGCCATCCCCACACCACCAATCCCTCCAGAGATTAACATTCTGACCATCTCCAATTTTCCACTTAGTACCTTTACCAATAACAAATCTGGCATTGATGATGCTCCTCCAAACATGAGAGGCAGGTCTCTTGTTTGACCAGGTGCTAAGAGAATGATTAGTTAAATATTTGTCAGTAATAATAGAAACCCACAGATTATCCTCGTGGTTAATAATTTTCGAACCAAGTTTAGCAAGCACGGCTAGGTTGCTATTTCTAGCTTTCCTAATGCCCAGCCCACCAAAGCTCTTCCCTGTACAAACCTTATTCCAGTTAAGCAGGTGAATTCTCTTCTTGTTATCAGTATCACCCCACAAATAATTTCTATTCAACCTGTCCAGTTTGTCACACACACTAGTAGGGAGCTCCATAGTTTGCATAATATATCCAGGAATAGTAGAGGAAACAGATTGGATGAGAGTGGTCCTCCCTGCAAAGTTAGTAGTATTACTACGCCAATCAGACAGTTTGCTTTGAACCCTTTCCAGAATGTTGTTAAAATGATTCTTATTCAGTCTACTATGCAGTAAAGGGACACCAAGATATTTCCCAAGATCCAAGGTAAGTTGGATACCCATGTTGGCACCAAGTCTATTGGCTTTCCTCCTGGCCATATTAGGAGAGGCATACATTTTGGATTTACTCAAGTTAATGCTTCGACCCGACATATCACAGAAAGAAGTCAACACATCAAGCACAGTCTGACAGGTAGTAATGTTGCTCATGCCAAATAAGATCAAGTCATCAGCAAAAAACAAATGATTTAAGGGAGGGGAGTTTCTAGAGACTTTGATTCCTTTCCAAGCCCCTGCCTCAGCTTTCCTGTTAATGAGAATAGAAAGTCTTTCCATACAAAGAACAAATAAGTAAGGGGAGAGGGGATCCCCTTGTCTAAGACCTCTACGAGGAGGGATTTCAGGCAAGGCTTCCCCATTCCAAAGGATAGATGGGGTAAGAGTAGAGACACAGCTCATAATAAGGTTGATCCACTCCAACTGAAATTAAAGATCAAAGTATCCTTGAGAAACTCCCAAGATATTTTATCATAAGCTTTTTCGAAATCAATTTTAAGAATAATACCACCTTTTTGTTCCTTAAAGAGTGTAGCACTTCTTGAGTAATAATGATATTATCCGTAGTGGACCTTCCAGGAATAAAACTACTTTGATTAGGACTGATGATTTTTGTTAAAAAAGGTCTAAGCTGAGAAACCAAAATCTTAGTAATAGCTGTATAAATCACATTACAGAGGCTGATAGGTCTAAAGTAGTCAACTTTGGGAATAAGAGCCACAAAGGTTTTATTTAAATCCTTAGGAATGGAACACTTGGTAAAACAAGATTTAATAATATTGCAGACCTCTTCCCCATCAATGTTCCAGCATCTGTGACAAAAGATGGCTTGGATTGCATCAGGTCTTGGGGCTTTATAGGGATTAATACACTTAAAGGTATTCCCTATCTCAGAATTATTCAAACTGACATTGAGAGCACAGTGATCCTCAAAGGACAGAGTGGGATGGTTACTAATCTCTAGGGATCTACTCATAGCAACCTGACTACTGGTAAAAAGATCAGAAAAATAGTTGTTAGCCGAAAGTTTAAGAACTTCGGGGTCCTCAATCCAGACATCATTGGAATCCTTAAGGCAAAAAATTTTGGATTTCCATATGGATAGAAGTAGACAGATGAAAAAATCTAGTAGTTCTGTCTCCAGAGGTAATCCAATTCTGCCTGGATTTCTGGAACCAACGGAGTTCCTCTTGATTTAAAATCAGATTAAAATCAGTAATGAGTTCTTTCTCCAACCCCTGAAGGCTATGAGAGAACTTATTATCCAATTCTTTTTGCCCTCCCGCAAGTCAAGCTGGGATCCATCTTTTCCGTCTAAAAATATTTCCAAATTCTTGTTTATTGCACAAAGAAGAACCTGAAGTCATATTTTTAAAACGATCAAAAATTGAATTACCTGTCCAGGCATTAACTATGACATTCTCAAAAGTAGGATTAGTAAACCATGCCACCTCCATCCGAAAAGGCCTATTAACTCTACAGGGAACCGTGTGACCAAGGATAAGAATAAGAATAGGAGCATGATCGGAATAAGTCCTAGGGTGAGTTTGGACCATAACTTCCGGGAACAACGCATTCCACTCCTCATTACAAAGAGCTCGGACAAGACGCTTTTGGATATTAACCATACCTTGTCTACCATTATTCCACGTGAATTTGGGTCCAGCCCAACCCAAAATCAATGAGATTGGAGATGTTGATGTGAGCCGCAAACTTTCTTCTTTGGCCTGCACTCGAATCAGCAGAGAAACTTCTACTTTCTTCCCGAAATAACGTATCATTAAGGTCCCTAGCCACGAGCCAGGGGTTGTTGGAACTCCTAGCATGGGCTTCCATAGCTTCCCACAAACCTTCCCGCATCCTAGGGTTGGGGCTCGCATAGACCGCTGAGAAGAGCCAGTCTTCAAACCTATCCTTAGTGATTTGGGCATGGATAGATTGGGAAGACACCCCCGAGATATTAACAGACACTTTAAAAGTATCCTACAGCAGCCAAATTCCCCCTGCTCTACCATATGGGTCCACAAACGAGGATCCAGTGTGTATTTATCCGTTTTTGTTCAATTCTGTGAATTTGCTGAAAAGGGTATTTGATCCAAAATTCTCGCCCTAATTTTACTTATGCCCACAAATCAAACACAATTGTGCAGCTCCCAAACAACAAAACACCCACAAAATTAAAGTGTGGAACTTGCTACAGGAGCTTCAACGATAAAATTCTCTGAATTGTAGAAAATCAGAGCAATATGTCCGATCAGCCAATTGAACCTATTTTGCAAGTCGTATATGTGATGATGGCAAATCTTCTTCGATGATGATTTTCTGAAAGAGAGATGCTCGGTGAGAGCTAGGGTTCCATTGGCGTTGTTGATTGGGATGTTCTTTTGCATCATATAGAGAAGAAGAAGAGGTAAAAGGGAAGTGGCGCGCGAGTGGGAGAGAAATCTTGTTTATTCCAGTGTGTACTTTTTTTTGTCCCTGTGATTCGACCTTGTGTTCCATGTGCCTAACTCAGTAGTGTTCATCCCTCAGGCACATGATTCTGTAGGACCATTCGCTCGTGCTCTCAATCCTTGTTTTGCGCTCATGCTCTTAATCCTCGCTCTCTTGAATTTTTGTATTTAGGAATGTTTTTGGAAAGATTTTTTGCCACTCGTGCTCTTGGTCACACACGTTCATTCACGTTCACACACATTATCTAATTACTTACTTCATTTGTGCGTTTTGTAGGTGTTCATCTTTTGAACATGTGAAAACACGAATTTGTGCTGTGTTTGGAACAATCTTTGAAATTTTTTTTGAAAAAGTAGTAGGGGTAATAAGTGGAGAGAGATAGAGGGAGAAATGATTGGAAGTAGAGGGAATCTTTTGAAAAATGCTTTTCAAAAAGAGAAGCAAACACAACATTGGTGTTTGCAGAATTATTGAAAACTTGGAAAACATATATAATAAAAAAAGTAAAAAATTTTACTAAACACATTTTGTAAATTGTTTAAAAAAAATATAAATGCATAAAGAGAAATATATTAAAAAACGTTATCAATCAGGCCCTAGATGATTTCCCAGGTTTGAAGGTGAATATCAAGAATTAGTCCAGAAATATTATTCATGCTTGTAGAGTACAATACAAATACATAAATATGAAAAATTATAAATTGTTATTTGGTTTTCTATATTTTTTGTCTGTTTCTGAGGGGTGATTTGTTTTGCAAGGTATATTGGCTATCCGGCGTCGATTATCTTCTTGTTGCTAGTCAGCAATTGTGAGTAGAATCATATACCCTCCCTTTCCTATAACCTTCACACACACTCTCCCTCTCACACTCACACATGACCACAATTCACATCGCTTTCCCAATCTCCCATTCTTTGGAAATAAAAAAGGACAAAAAAACAAATAAAGTATGGGCTATTCAGAAAATAGGTTCTTATGGACATGCCATTCTAATTCTGCTGCTGTATATCCTAGAGCTGTGGTGCTTATTTTACTGCTGTTCTATACGTGGAGCACTTGTGCGAGGAGCATTTTAACCGCCTCACCTTGGGGAGCCCAGATTTCTCTCATGCTGATGTAGTAAGTTAGTAACTTTGTTATGGTTCTGGCATTACGGTATATGCTTGTATGGTGCTTCATTCAGCATATAAGAAATATACTTTTGACCATTTTTGTTGGCTTCACAAATTTTCAAAAAAAACAAGAATTGATATTGTAAATTTTACTCCCTCATTGTTTCCCCTCGTGTTTTTGGCCAGCTTCCACACCGCATCGCAATATTGGTCTCGGCAGTCAGTTAAATCAATGAACGGGATAGCTTGTATGGTATTATCCAGTCCCACAAGGTTAGAAGTAAACTGTAAAGTTAATTAGTATTGGATTAAGATTAATCTGTCCAGTTCTTGAGATAAGTTGTAGGCATCCAGGATAAAATTTTCCTCTACTCTACCTCATCTGCGATAGCTACTTGTAGCCGTCACATTGAAGCTTTTTATATACTTTATTTTTCTTCATGTTTTGGTACCTTAATATGTTTTAATCATCGGTGAAGGATCAATACATCCTCAGCTATCATGGGTTTTTTGTTATTGATTCCTAACTGGAATTGCTGTGTCTGGTTTCCATCTTATGTGATCTCTAGTTCTTATTGTATATCAGAAAAACCATCGTGTCACGATCATGTCTTGGATTCTTAAGGTCGCTAGGTGGTATATGACTACATTCTACATTTCTCACATTTGTGTACTTTAGACAGATGATAATGCATAGAAGGTCTCCTGCTATCATTTGGATGTAGTTTTATTCTTTGTCAATTGAGTTAATTTTAGTAAAGGATACTTATTTTCCCACCATTGGAGAGAAAGGACTCAGCTTCATTTTGATTGTGGATGCCTTTTTAGCCTTTTGATCAGTTGGTAGTCTAGAAACCGTAACCCCTCCCTTGATAATTTTTTGTAGTTTTTATAGCTTCTTTTTCTAATGGGATTGTTTTAGATTTGCTGCTTTTTGTTTTCTGTTGCTTATGGGTGACGTTTTTTGTCCATAATTTTTACCTTTTACTGGGAAAAAAATGGACACATCCTGTATTACTCTGCTAGTTTCCTGAACGAGTACTCTTGATTAGTTGAATTGGTGTTGGCCTGAGTAGCTGAGATACCCACTACAATGCCCTCTCCCAATTATTTTTATTGGGATAACAGGTATAGAAACAGTATATATTTTATTGGTTAATTGTTGGACGAAGAAACTTTAACATTTCTTAAAATAAAGCAAGCAAGAGTGCACAAGGAGCAATGTCCTTGACTTAAAGCAACAGTATTACGATTCACAGCATTTTTACTTTAGATGAAATAAAAAAAATACCAATAAAAGAATTGCCCACGAAGTCACCTTGTCGAGGGAAGGTTTCCTTAAGGCTTTCAGAAGAGCTAGAGTCTCTGGCTTTGTGACATGGCTGTTTTCCTACTGGCTGCGAAAGAAGAAAAAAAATGTTAATACTCTTAACTGCTGTGGACTCAAACATGCACGATGTGTTTCTACAATTTTTGTGCTAGCTAGCCTGAATTCTCCTCCAACTATGTGAGCAATTACCTGAGTACAAATCACCCGTTTGGTCATCTCCTGCCGAGGATTTTATAATTCAATATACAGTAGTATGGTATTTGATGCATTTCTGCAATTTGGTTTGTAGGCCTCAATGAGGATTATGTAATACACCACAGATACAAATTATGAGAAGTTAGATATATCTATTGATTCTATTCTAAGTTCATCTTTTTATTTGTTGTGATTACACATAGTTAGCCTCGCAAATTGTTACCTTTGAACCTGAGGGAAATTGGAGCAAAGCGCTGGAATACTATGACTTGCAAGTCAGATCTGAGGCAGAGATTCAAATGGATGGTGATAACTTGTTAAGGCTAGCCCTTATGCCAAGTCAAACTTGTAGTAAAACTCTGTAGTTTACTTCCATCTGATGTTTTTGCAGTTAATTGGTTCTACACATTGGCCTTGGTCATACTCACTCTTACACCAAGCTTGAGCAAGAATGGTGCTGCAAGTGGCTTTTCATACAAATACAGAGATTTTTAACTTTTCTGCCCACTTATATTGTCTAGACTCTACAATTTTCTCATGTAAACTTAAAAAACAACCTCTTTCTTTTGGAACGTCAGTTGTTTGAGGGCATTGCAAGAGGGGGACTTCAGAGAATTTCACTTCACGTTGAGAGATTCAAAGCAGATGATAATTGTTGCATTTTCCTTTTGTTTCGAGTAGCAGTATGTGGAACTTAACTGTTCATGGATTTTTTTTTTCCTATCAGGAGCTTGTGTTGTCCATTAATCATGCAAGCAAGGAGAGCACTGAATACATCTATTCTACGATAATTAAGCTTCAGGTTTTAATTTCCTGTGTGTCTTCATTCTCCATTTTGCAGGACCATCACCTTTTGATCCTAGTTTTGTAATTTCTTGTTGCGTCCTGGTTGTTTAGCAAATGGCTTTATGGAGTAGCACTCTACGGACTCAAGATTTTTTCTTCCTATTTGCAAAAATTAGACGGCTTACCTATTGGTAGTCTGATGCTGAACAAAAAATTGAAAGCAGTTTATGGTATAGCGTCCAACTAAAAGTCAATTGGCAATGAGTGGACAGGCCTCAAAGGCTCACATATTAGTTTGGGAGGTGATAGTTAGATTGTGTGGGACAAGCCCTAACAAAATCAAATAAAAAGATTTCAAAAACACATGCCGAAAAAAGGGAGGTTGAAAGTTAGTTACTACAACTTACCCTTTAGATGGTCTCAGATTTCTGTTAGTACTGGAAATTGTTGAACATCTTCAAGGCCAACGGAATCAAGTTGGAATGATATTGATCACTCAGTAGTTGTATGGTTAGAGTTTCAGAGGAGTAATTGAACTTGGGGGATTTAGCTCATTATCAATAAATTTAAACCTGCTGTCAACAGCAATAACCAGCATCTGAAAAGAGTCCCAGAGAGCCTTTAATTTTGGTAGTTGTTTGCTAATCAGAGAATGACATTATTCTAATCCTCATCCTCAATGACTCAATATTCATATATGTATGTAACTAGCCACTAGTTTATAAGGTAAAGATTTTCCTAACCTTGGTTAATACTATGGGAATGCAGGTATTCTACCATCTTGACATGGCATGGAATTTGTGCTGGGCAACTGCTTTTGGTGAAAGTATGAAGTCTAGTACTAAGATGCGGAAATTATTATCTGAACCTGATGTCCCTACCTTGGATCAGGTATTGCATTTTTGTCGTGTTTATGACAACCAAAATTCTTCAATTTTCTTCAGTACCTTTAAAATCATGCTGAGTTGTTATACAGACACAGTGACTTTTCTCAGTTGTCAGATTTACTTCGTTCATGGAAACTGCATCATTTGATTGTTTGAGCAGTTGCCTCTATACCGATATACAATGGAAATTTTATCCTACACATTTGTTTGCAAAGGTCGAACCAACACTCAATCCACCTTTTCTCAGGACCTTAGAGGGATGGAATAGAGCTGGCAATGCCTCGTTCTGTTTGACTGAGGTTTTAAACTTTTAGCGTATGTCATAGCATCATTAGGCACATGAGGTAGTGGAGAGCAACTATTTCATGTCAGTTGTGGAAGAGACAACTGAGAAATGGAAACAAACACAAAAGCAAGAAGTGAGGAAAGGAAGACTGATTTTCTACAATTTGTTTTTCTTTTTGTGTTTTGGTTTTGTTATGAATCCTTTTGAATCTCTCCCTATAGCTGTCGTGGCTAAATATGGATTGGTGCTGCATACTGAAACAAGCACAAGTACATATGAATTTGTTAGAACCATTCATAGCATTCAGAAGAGTTCTTCAAATATTAAAGTGCATGGATTGTACGGTTCTGCATCTGTTGGATTCAGCGTCTACTCTTCGCAAGGTATCTTTGAGGAATCAAAATTTGTTATCTGTAAATCACACTTATTGGCGTGGTCTGATATTTTGCACGAGTTCAAGTTTCTCTGTGCTGGAGCTGGAGTACAAAATAGTGCCCGGTATTGGCTTGGAAGGGTATGAACTTTCTCTTTAATTGTTGGTACAGTAGCAGGAATAATGGTACTCCTCTCCGCTTTTGTAACAGTCTAAGGTATAGTTTACTTGACAATGCATGTTTATTTGCCTCGGGCTGACATCATCCAATTGCAGTGCTATAATAAGCTGCATTTGAACCAAGATATTTGATTCTTGGGGATTTCTGGTCCCCGGCAATTGTTTTTAATTCCAGGCATTTGAATGAACAAACTATACCTCATTGCCACAGATCCTTCTTGCTACGCTTTGATGGCACTGTTGCGGTCTTTTGACCTTCTGCCGTAAATGTTTGTCGTGACAAACACTGTAAATTAACAAGAGCCAATGACACACATGAATACTTGTTTTGTTTCTTTTGTTTTGAACCCATAAGTTGGATATTTATTTTGCTTCACACTAGCTATGTTACTTCACATTCGGGGACAATCAATGTTCTAAAAATCGCTAGGCTCTAGTCGGGCGGTCGGCCACCTTCGAGCGATTAATCGGACTAATCGGCAATTAATCGGTACATATTAATTAGTAAGCGGTAATTAATCGTTAGTCGGACCTAATCGGATAGGCCCCGCTAGCGATTAATCGGCCATTAATCGCCAATTAATTCCTTGTTTTAGAACACTGGGGACAATTCATTGTTTAGCACTTTCTTTTGAAGCTTATTATGGATGAGCTTTTGCACGATTGTTTTTTTTTTTCCCGTTCATATTGATCTAGAATGCCTACATGGTTCTTTCTTGCTCTTTCTCTTTTGTTTTGGACAAAGAAGCACTTGCATGATCATGTTTCTGCGTCTGTATGTGAATTTACCTATAAGTACATATGCTTGTAGCTTGAAGAGGCTAAGCTTTTGCGGGCGCAAGGTCAGCTTGGGATGGCTATCAACCTTGCAAAGTACATTTCTCAAAATCACCTGCCCAGTGAAGTAATCTCGGATGTGTATAGCTTAGTTGGGAAGTGGCTTGTAGAATCACGATCTAGTAAGTTAGTTATACATCACACATATGAGAAAGAAGTATATATGGATGTTGATGCCTTTTGGTGTATAATAGATAATCGGGGCGGTTCCAAGGACACCTATAAAAACCTCTAAAAAAACATCTCATAGTTCCCAATCAAATTTTGATAATCTGAGCCGCTCAGTGTGATATATAATTATTTTCCCCTCACTTCATGAATGTGATGATCTTGCAGCTCTAGAACAATATTGGAGAAGTATCTGAAACATGTAGTTATGTAACTTATGTTTGCTGAGGATTGTAACCATACGGACAAGAAGTCTATCACAAGACAAAGCCAAACACATTTCCGTCTGGCACATTATGTTGATGCTCTATATATGTGTTATGAAGAAAGACTTAACTCTAATGAATGGCAAGCAGCAATGAGGTTGAGGAACATAAGGTACTTCTTTTCACGAGAATGTTCGAACCATAAGAAGCTAGAAAGAAACTAATGAAGGACAGTAGAATGTACTAAATGAGAGTTTGGTATATGTTGAAAAATTTTGCAGACAAAGAGTTGGAAGCACCCATTAGGCGACTAAAAAGCTCATTGAAGGTAAGCTTAGTTCACTTGTCGTTTGTTTCTTGATAACAGAACTGCCAATTCTGTGTGAAAAAGTGAAATTCCTCCTAAGGTGTATTAACCTTGTCATGCCTTTTATGCCTTTAAATATTCTTAGGGGGAGAAGACTGATTATTCAGTAAAAATTTTAAGAATTGCATAAGCAGCTTGCAATGGATAAAGAGGAGGATGAAAGATTTCAAGTACCGCATATTGTCTGCAGTACATGGAATCCAAAATGCGTGAATCGATTGACTTATAATTGGATAAAAAAAGGAACATTATAATTTGGTCGTGAAACTGTAATTTTTGAATCGCGGATTCTTTTGCTTTTTCTTCAAAGTTTCAAACATGATATGTGATATGTGCATTTGTCTGTATACCTATACGTGCTTGGTTGTCTATACAGATGTCTTCACAGTTTTTTATCTTTTGCTTGTATATTGTTCTGATGTGATGAAAACGCTCAAAACATTTTTTTGGCAGAAACCTTATTGTTACTTATGTGAGACCAATATTGGTCTAGCTAAATATACTTTCCATGTTGGATATATTACCAAGTTACACCTTTATATCAGCGTAAGTTTTAAACGACTGGGTTGCATGATATGGTCATACAGCCACCATATAATAAGAATGATTGCTTGTGTTCGCTCCACTCATTCTGGGTATCTGGCTGCCCTTGAGGGGACATGTTGAGAAGACTCAAGTACTTACGTTCCAACCTCTCAGCTTAAACTTATAGACGAGTCAGTTTTACACAAGTCTCTTACTTTATTGTTTACTATCCATCTGAATCTCAATTTTTCTTAATGTTGGTTTTGTTTTCTAGATTATGGAAGTAGGTTTCTTCTTTGAAAATCGGATTCCAATTGATTGTATTTAATTTTTTCTTTCTTTTAACTAGATTTTTAAATTTTGTATTCAATTCCTTCTTCTTCAAAGTCGGTTAAACTGTGAATATCTTTTACTTGCCTCAATCTTTAAGGGGGACAAGGATAATTTCCTAAGTGTAGCCCTGGAGGGGTACAAACGCTGTCTGGTCATTGGAGACAAATATGATGTCAGAGTGGTATTTATTTACTCTCCAAATCTTCTCTAAAGGCTAAAATATCTATTAGCTGACTGCATAATAGATTGGTCAGTGAAGGACGTCTGACAGTATCTAAAGTACTATTCATGATTCATTTTTCCATGACCAGAACAGAAAAATGGTCTTAATTTATCATCTAATGTCCGAGCAATTGGAAATATCAGCACTTTTAAACTATTGTCTGCATTCTTTGTTCTAATTGCCATTTCCATGGGTACCTATTTCTGATGTCTTCTTTCAGGTATTTCGGCTTTTCTCCCTATGGTTCACCCTCTTCTCCAGGCAAATTGTTGTAAATGGCATGCTGAACACAATTGAAGAGGTACACAGAGCAGTTCTAGATGGTTGCAATTCAGACATTGGAATCCCTTTTGAGACAGCTTTTTGCTTATAGATTAGATGTCTTGGAAAGGTGGCTTTTGTTGCTGTCCTTAATTTGCAGGTCCAGTCTTACAAGTTTATACCGCTAGTATACCAAATTGCTTCAAGAATGGGCTCCAGAGATGGTCATGGACCTCATAGTTTCCAGGTAGGAAAATTTGCTATTATTTATCTTTTTTAGTTTTTTCACTTCTAATTTTTCTAACCTGCTAATTTGAGAATTCTGTGTTTCTTGTTTAGGTTAGTTGTCTGATTTATCATTTTCTGCAGTTTTCTTTGGCTTCTTTGGTGAAGAAAATGGTGATTGACCGTCTGTACCACACAATATTCATGTACTTATGTTAAAGGTCTCAGAAACAGTAATTTGTTGACTTGAAGGAGGATTGTTCTTCCAAAGGAAAGACTTCTCCAGTTTGGACAATGTGACTATATGATATCCAACGTGCTACCAGATTGATATGCCTCCACGATGTAGAAATTAGCTTGTAGACATTCTTTTCTTTCTAAAGTCTTACCATATGGGAGTCACTTTATATTTGTGGATGTGTATAACACTGTTGCTGTCCCTTGTTCATTTTTTTAAAGTTGTGTATGTGTGTATGTAGCTTCTGGCTCTGGCAAATGGTGATCGCATCAAGGACAAGCAACATAGCAGGAACTCATTTGTGGTTGATATGGATAAAATGCATGCTGCAGAAAACCTTTTACAAGAGTTGTCTTCCTACAATGGAGCTATGTTATTAGACAGGTAATCTTAATTAGAATTTGATGTATGCCTTTTCATTATGTGGCTAATGCTATATCCGGAAAGTTTTATTCTTCTGAAGTTTTATTGAGTTTGCCTTAAGAATGTTGTGCCTTTATAATCATTATTTAGATGAAACAAATGGTGGAGATTTACATCAAACTTGCTGAACTAGAAACAAAGCGAGAGGTTAGTTGTGTAGTGTAGTGTAGTTTCTTACACTTTTCTTCTGGTCATTAGAATCTCGCTTTTCCGCTGAGATCAATTGGTGTAATCTGCAACATCTTGCAATAGAGTTTTGGCTGAACTACTAACAAGATCGTATCAACAGGATACAAACAGAAAGGTTAATCTTCCAAGAGAGATTCGCAGTGTTCGACAGCTTGAACTTGTAAGCATCCCATATAAGGATTATCCGTATCCTCCTTTTGTTTCTGCAATAACCATGACTATTATCCCAACTCATACTGAAAATTTATTGGAGTAGAATTGTTTTGATGGGGACATAGGGAAGAAACCAATTCTTAGGTTTGATGAAAATTTCTGTGGAATTCTGTAACAAACGAGATTCTCAATGAAACCATGTAAGGACTTATAATGGTATAATCTGGCTGCCAGGATACATGTTACCAAGAGTATTCCTTAGTTCAAACATTAACCTTTAGTGAGTATTAAAAACCCTGATACCTCCAAACAATAGTTCACATTATATTGTCTAACAAAATATCACCACATGCTGTCAGCTGTTGAATGCGGTTCTTCCTTCTAGGACTGAGATTGCATGGTAGTAAATCAGTCAAAAAATAAATGGGTCAATCAGTCACTGACAAGGTACAAGGATGCATCAAATTAGTGGTCAGATTCCCCATTCATGGCGTGCAAACTTTTTCCAATCTTTGGCCGTAGTGTTTAATTCTTATGACCTTGCCATTATACTGGCCTTGTGGTCCGGTTGTTTTGTTAAGTTAACAATAGTCCCTAAAGCTCAAGTTGTTATGAAATGGGCCCAACAATTTATATCAATCTATCTAACATCTTCCCTTGTGTGCAACCCCGTCTTGCGCGTGGAGATGCAAATTTTGCATATATAGAGCAAAGCAAAGGGGAGAAGTATATTGCGAACATAGTGACTTTTAAACCTAAGACCTTTTGCAACCTAAGCTTTGATACCATGTTAAGTTACCAATAGTCCCAAAAGCTTAAACTGTTAGGAAATGAGTCTAACAATGTATATCAAGCTATCTAACATGTTTGACTTCAGTTTTGCACTTTATAGCCTTCATGCAATTTGAGAAAGAAATGTGGAGAAATACACTATATGTTAGCCTTGAGGAAAGTTTGATTTCTTGGGTTAGAATCTTGGTGTAATTTTGATGTTGGCTGACTAGTGGAGGTGGAAATTCCAACCTGAACTGCTCCACCCGCCAAACCCACTCATCCACGAATATAATATATGGGCTTAATTGGGTTCACAGAGACTGAATCTCTTTTTAGGTGGAAATGTCGAAAGAAGATAACAATTAATCAATTTAATTTCCCCAACATAATTACATGACAACTGTATGTATGTATATGCATGACCAATTTTTACGAATGCCACACCTCTACCATGATTTACTTTTCCTTATTCTCTTTTTACTCCTCTTCTGATACTGTAACTCGTTTATAGTTTGGTCATAGTTGTTTTCCACGAGAATATTTATTGTTAAGAAAATAAAGGTTGTGATATGTCATTGTCCGCCTCATTGCAACTTGGGAGAACATTTGGGGGTATGCCCCTGAAAAAAGAAGCATCAAATGAAAAAAGTAAACACAAGCTTACAGTAGCCAAAAGCATGCATATATTTTGAAATTGGCAATAGTAAGAGAAATAGGGGGCAAAATGTTTCCTCCAAAAACAAGACAAGCTCTATGGCTACCCAGGAATCATTTTCCTTCCAGAAAACTTTAGGAACCAAATGGGTCAGCAGTCACTCAAAAATAACCAAAAGACAGAATCATTTGGTATTATTATAGACAGATCCATGGTACGCCTTTTCCAATTATGGACAGCTCTATGACTAACTAGGAATCATTTTCCTTCCCGAAAACTTTAGGAACCAAATGGGTCAGTAGTCTCTCAAAAGTAACCAAAAGAGATAACCATTTAATATTATTATAGACGGATCCATTGTACCCCTTTTCCTATCAGGACCACAGACAGAAAATAAGTGGAGAAATGTTTTCTCCAAGTACAACCACAAGCTCTATGACTATACAATAATCATTTTCCTTTTAAAAAAAATTTAGATCTCCATTTTGGAGGTACTTGAAGTCTTACTATTAGGGCCACAGACCTCTATAGGTCTCTATATTTTGCTAGCTTGTCAGGAGTCCAACTTTTGATATGTACAACCTTCTTGGAACTTAGTATTTTTTGTTCATAAAGCACATGTATCCAACTAATGCTTACTTCAAAAGACATTCTCTATGGATTTTGTATAATTCCATTTACATTGGCGTTCTGATGTTAACTTGTTATACTATGATTTCCCATCTAGCTGGCGTACGAAGCCATAACGTCTCTATATTTGTATGAATCTTCAGGTACCGGTAGTGACATCCAATTTTACAGTTGACCAAAGTTGTCAATATCCTGAAGGCTCTTTCCCACACTTCAAAGGATTAGCTGAATCAGTAATGTATGTCTCACCCATATCAATGTGTTTTGGTTTCTTGTTGCCTTGCCAATGTCACGCCCTCAATTTTCAACATACATATAAATGATTTCCATAAATAAACCTCGCCATGATCCGTACGATAACCCAAAATAATGTAGCATTCCCAAGATTTTACATCTTTGGCTCCGAGGCCGAAATTAACATAAGTACTGAATATTCGAGAGTTAAGCATTACAATATTCCATCGTCAAAAGATTTATAGATCAAGTTACTAATACATCTTCAAAAGAGATTTACAAAGATGCCTAAGTAACTCTTCAATCGTTAGCTTTCAAAATAAAGATCACATCCAAGCACTCTGAGCATGCATGCTATTGCCCTGCGTCGGTACCTGAAAATGATAATAGGCTTGAGCTACACTAGCCCAGTAGGAAATTCTACGCTAACATTATATGCTAGAGAAATGCTAGAGTGATCACAAGGCAAGGACGGGATATAGACCATAGGATAGGCAATAAACGAGGTTTAACAATCCAATATACTCGATACGAAATTTGGTAAATGCCTCAACCTCCAATCATTTCAACTTTCCATGTGTCCAATGTTACTTCGCGTCATGTGTCATGAGCTGAAGCTCCTGCCGGGCTAATTATGGGACCCCGATATCCCCTGCCAAGCACCCATCCGTAGGAGGTTGGGCCTTGAGTGTTCAATATGAGCATTAGCTCCTGCCAGGCTAATTATGGGACCCTGATATCCCCTGCCAGGCACCCACCCGTCGATGGACCCCGAATGTTCATCGTTGTGTCGACTTGTATTCACAAATCCCATTTCCTCGTAACATATCATTTTTATTCAATTGATGTTCATAAGGGAATCAACGTCAAATTATACCGAACAATAGCAAGGGATGCAAAGATACACAAGAAACTCAATGAGTATGATCAACAATATTATGGAGTGATTTGGTGATGTCTAGAACAAGTTAGAAATGATCGGGAGCCAAAACAATGGAGTTCGAGGCAAAGAACAAAGTTGGGCTAAGGTACTGTTGTATGGATACTGTGAATTTCAGTATCTATACAACAGGGGCTAAAAACGGTCCAGAGAGTATTGTATCGATACATTTAATCAGTATCGATACAACAGTAGCTAAGAGCGTTCCAGAGATTCCTGTATCGATACTGAGCAGAGCAGTATTGATACAAATGGGTGTTCGCCCAGATTTTCTGCAGATTTCCACAACAACAACCACAACAATCAAGGACACGATTTCAAGTAAGAAGAACACTTGTATCACATATATTGAGAGGTAGAATCCCTACCTCGAGGCCGAAGAACGAAACCCAGGAAAATAATAGCCCTAGCTTTCCGAAATCGAAACCGAGAGCGATACAACTCCACCGAGCTCCAACCGGTGAAATACAGACCACAATATGCGTAGAGGGTGAAGGATTGAAGGTTGTATTGAGTGGGTTCTGAGTTATTTCGGTAAAATTTCTTGAGAGAGCAAGAGAGAGGAAGAGAGCCGAGAGATAGAGAGAGAGCCGGTGAGAGGGTGGGGGAGAAAAATGATTCCATGCTCTCTCACCCTCCTATATATACCCGTAAATATGCTAATTACACCTTGTATCCTTCAACTAATCATATTATTGCATTAGCCCCAAATCATATAAACAAATTATTTCATATTTCTTCATTTATAAACATTAAAATTAATTGAATGAAACACGGGTTTCTACAGCCAATCTTTCAATCGAACTTTTCTGTAAGGGTAAAATGTAGGGTGATGAATGGTATAAATGCTCAAAAAGTGGTTGAGTGCCAAGGTTTAGACGGTAATAGCTATTGACAATTAGAAAATCTGAAACGACGACCTAAGACAAGATGTTGTATGAATTTAAACTATATATGTTATCCTGAAATTTCTTTGTCTGGGTTCTAAGTATGAGAACTTTAAGGTTTTTTGTGGGTAGGGCAGAGGGATGATTGTTGAGGGATGATTTCCTGAAATTACCTTTTTTATCCTTCTGTTTCTGAAATACTTTAATATACACCAAAAACTCTTTCAAGTTCTCATAAGGAAGGTACTACTTGCTATCTATCCTTTTAAAGATGTGTTTTGCTGTTCAACATGTTTAGTCAGCATATTTCCCCAGGACCATCACAAGCCCGGTTGTATTTTCTACTACACTGACAAGTTTTGCAAATTTTATTGCAGGTTACAGCCGGCTCTGATACCACTGTTGGGAAACCGAATCCCCAAGACTCAGTAATGACGTGTATAGATTAGACAACAAAAATTGTAAAACCCTATAAAGCGGAATTAGGGTTCTACCTCAACTCCCTGCGACATGAACGCTGGTTGAACTTGTTATAGCACGTCTTGCTATAAACCACGAATACTGCTCTATCGTACCATACGATCTTCTACCGTATTCCCCACACGTCTAGAACACCAACCGATTGTGGACTCTTTCGTGATCTGTTTAATCTCTCTAAGTCTGCCTCTATTTACTGAATAATAGAAAGATATCCAACTGATCTAGAGAGCATAACGTGTTTATATAGGGCTACGATAGAGACCTAAGGAGTAGTAAGTCTGGGCTTCCAGTGTAAATAAGAAAATCTAATTCCACCAGGATTCTATTTCTTATTTCACTAATTATAATTCACCCCACTACAGAATTACAATTGCACTCCCGTCCTTATCTCAATTATATTACGAGCTCCATGATATTAAATACTCATTAATCTCCCCACATTAAGATTACAGATACCTGTTGATTAAAAATAAATTACTAACAGAAGCAAGTTCGAGAAGCTGCATATGACACAGCAAATGGTCTTGACCTATACATGCTTTGCCTCAGACATCATCATAGCACCAGATTCCGCGAGTTTGTACGTAAGGTTTCTTTTCTTATTAAGACTTTAAAAGCTCGCCACCAAATTGCTTCTAAAGTAAAAGGAATCAAGTCCAAAATCATCAATATTTCTGAGGGACATCAACGGTATAGTAACATATATGGCAAAATTGAGCAAGGCTCAAGCTCTACTCATTCAGACATCGCATGGTATCATTGTTGTGGCGATGCCCTTCAACTCCAAGAAGCTGACCTTGTAGGCATTGACAAGCCCAAATCACACTTGATTCAGTGGCTCGTGGATGAGGATCCTCGACTCAAGGTGCTTTCTGTAGTAGGAATGGGTGGATTAGGCAAAACCACCCTTACAAAAAAAGTCTACGACGACACAACAGTGACGAGGCACTTCCAGAACCATGCTTGGATCACCATTTCTGAATCACTCAAGGTCGATGAGCTTTTAAAAGACATAATTCGAGTTCTCTTTGAAGAAGTTAGGCAACCACTCCCACGAGGAGTGGACCATATGGATGCAAACAGCTTGAAAGGTATAATTCATGCCTTTTTGCTACAAAAGCGGTATGTGCTTGTTTTGGATGATGTATGGAATTTTCATGCATGGGAAGTTTTAAGAATCATGCTTCCTAAATGCAATTGCGGCAGTCGAGTAATTTTGACAACAAGAAACGTAGATTTAGCTTCTTTTGCTAGTGTAAGAATATCATGGCATGGTGTATAATCTTGAGCTCTTGCCTCCCAAAGAGTCATGGGCCCTGTTCTACTCAAAGACATTCAAGGAGAGTTCTTGTCCTTCATATTTGGAAGGTCTTTCTAAAGACATCTTGGGAAAATGCGAGGGGTTACCACTTGCAATAGTGGCAATTAGTGGTCTGTTGTCAACAAAGGAGAAGAGTTTGGATGAGTGGGAGAGAGTTTATTGCGGCCTTGGAGCGGAACTAGAAGGAAATGACAAACTCAAGAGCATGACTATGATATTGTCCCTTAGTTACTTTGATTTACCTTACTATCTTAAGTTATGTTTTTTGTACTTGAGTATTTTTCCAGAAGATTGTCTAATTGATCACTGGAGATTAATTCGGTTGTGGGTGGTGGAAGGATTTATAGAAGTGAAAGAAGGAATGACAAGAGAAGAAGTTGCTGAGAGCTACCTCAATGAGCTAATAAACCGAAGTCTAGTTCAAGTGACAAACATCACGAAAGATGGAAGGTTCAAAGCTTATCGGATCCATGACCTTTGGCATGAAATGATAATTGCGAAGTCAAGAGAGCAAAACATTATCACAATAGCAAGTGAAAGAGGCAGAGCATGGCCTGATAAATTGCGACGATTCTCGGTCCACCATAATTTGGAAGATATTCAGCAAAACATTTGTTTCCCTTGCCTTCGTTCTGTGCTCGTGTTCAGTGCAATAGATTCGTTGTCCTTGTTGTCAAAGATTGCATCCTCGGGCAAGGGTGTAAGGCTACTAACTGTGCTAGACTTGAGAGGATCACAATTGGAAACATTTCCTCATGAAATTGTGAAACTCCTTAATCTTACTTATCTAAGTTTGAGGGCGACTAATGTAAAAATGATCCCGAAATCGATCGGAAAACTCAAGAAGCTAGAAACATTGGATCTAAAACAAACGAATGTCACCGAGTTGCCTGATGAGATCTTGAAGCTCCAGCATCTTCGCCATCTCTTGTTGTATCGCCGCAACAATGATGTCCATTGTTATTTTCCTTTTCCCCGTACAATTGGCTTCAAAGCCCTTGAGGGAATAGGAAGTTTGTTGTACTTGCAGAAACTATGTGGTATTGAAGCAAACCAAGGGAGTAATAGTGGCCTTGTCCTAAGAGAGGTGGGGAAGCTAACTCAGCTGAGGAGATTGGTCATTACAATACTAAAGAGGGAAGATGGGACTGTGCTATGTTCATCCCTTGAGAAGCTACTCAACCTTTGCTCGTTGGCTGTTGCAACAAAAGTAGAAAATGAGATAATTGATTTAGATTCTTTGTCATCACTGCCTCAACTTCTTGAAGCATTCTATCTAATAGGACATTTGGAGAAAATACTGCATTGGATACCATCTCTTCACAACCTGAAAAGATTACAGTTAGTGTGGAGTAAGTTAAAAGATGTTGATTCACTGCAATCCCTTCAAGATATGCCCAATTTGCTTCACCTTGGACTTGTTGCTGCATATGAAGGAGATGGATTAGTTTTCAAGGCTGGTGGGTTTCAAAAGCTTAAACACTTGACGTTGGTTAGCTTAGTAGGATTGAAATGGGTGAGAGTGGAGTCTAGCTCAATGCCTCTTCTTGAAGACCTAGATCTCCGAGATTGTAAATTGATGATGGAGTTGCCTTCAGGTGTTGAACATTTGGCCAACCAAGACTGTAAATTGAGTTGTATGTCTGAGACATTAATTTCGAGCTTGAATAGAGACCTACAAGGTGGGGACTATTGGAAAATTGCACACGTCCCCAGGGTTTGGATTGGGGAGGACTACCAATCTGGCTATTGGACAGGTCATTATCTATGATACGCGCGTGGTAGAACGGGAGGGGATGAGGATCTTCAAGATTGGTTTATCCCCGCTATTGATGTGCCCTTTTTCCCACTTATTTTTTTGGCGTTTGTGAGAGCTTGAAAACTTGTTTGTATAATCATGTTGTGAATTAGATATTTCTTTTACGTACTGTTTTGTCTTGAATTAATTACTTTATTGAGAACTTCATGTTTGATGTAATCAGTTTGACAGAATTTAGAACTTCAAAGCATGCCTTTGTTAATCGGTTTGTGACAATCTCGATTTAGTTTAGGTGAAGTTCAACACATCACTAGAGGACCTAATTTCCCTAGCTTGGTGCTGATTAAAAATATTGGATACGTTAATTTCCCTTGGTATTCACTTAATTTAGGATTAGTAGGCTCTCTGAATCGCGGTCTGGCCTGGCTCACGTTGTTCCAACAAACAGCGAAAATAAACAACCAAACAAAACTACAAACGGTGTCTCTTGGGTAATTTCAAATCAATTACTTGCAGTTACTCTGAATGAATTTAGCTTGTAGTAGAACTAGTTGCCCTTAAAAGAAACAATAGCAACTCGTGAATCTTAACACCAAAAGAAAACAATAATACTGATTTCGGAAGTTAACATTGAACAATTGAGAAAGTTAGTGTTATTGGCAATATTTGGATACCGACAAACTGTTTAGAGTCTGTCTTTAATCTTTTTTCATTTGGGTTTGGGAGGTGATTTAGTTTGTTTGAATCTAGATACTCTGCCCGGTGGTTGATGATTGTAGAGGAGAAAAGCCTTTGTTCGTGCCAAAGCTTGGAATTGATTTTGTTTTGGGCTCAATGATTTTCCATGCATTCTTTGACTTCCCAGAGAGGGTCATCCATCCAAAAATCAACTTAGTTGGACGTCAGTAGCCTCATCCAAAAAGCGCATTTTTAGGAAGAAAAAATGGCCGGCAAGTTTGATTTCAAAGTGTAACCATCTGTTTTTTACCCCACAAAAGTGACAGTTGACGTAGTCACCATTGTCAGCTTGGATTGGCGCACAACAACCCAAACTTGAACAAAAGTGGAGGATAACATATGGACCGAACCTTCTCCTGTGAATTGGCGAGTTTCACTCTACATTTGAGCATCTCGAACCATGGCTTCAAATCTGATGTGGTGGCATATGTACAGCGGCTCTAAAATGGCATCCCACAAACTCCGACAAGACTGCTAATCAGGATGACGGTTGTATGGTTGCATTTGAAGAAGGTAAGACTCGGATGCCAAATTTGAAGCCCAAAATGATCAAGACATGCCAAATCCTATAGTTATAAGTTTGAAAAAGTTCATTGAAAGTGAAACATAGTTGCCCCTCTCTCTTTTGTACTTCTTCCACTGTTTTGTATAGCTGTGTTAGTTTGATTGAAGGGGAAAACCGGTTGTGATAACAATTAGTGGTAGATTGAAATAATAACTTTGAGTATGCAATATGCAGCTTTTCACTGGCATCCATAGGAAAAGTGCTTTTCTTTAGCTGATTCATTTTTTTTTTTCTTCTTCAAATCAATTATTTTGGCTGTTGTTTTGGTTTTTTGCCCCACGAGCTATAACGCTGTCATGTTGTTCGGAATTCAGAAATGTAAGTCTAACAAGTTGCCTCTCAAGGTTGGGAAAAATTCAAAAAAACCCCTGAACTTTGAATACAATGTCAAATAGGCACCTGAACTTAAATAAACTTCAATTGAACACCTGAACTTTCACTCCGTTATTCAATTTACCCCCTGTCGTCTCAATCCGTGACTTTCCTAGCGGCAACCGCTGAGCTGGACACTAACAGACAGAACAAAACGTTAGATGAAGAAATTGGAGGGAAACAATGGTAATCTGGCACCTTTTTAAGGCCCCGATCAGCTAAATAAGCCTATTGGCTTTTTTTTTTTTTTTTTTTTGTCTTTATTCAACTTTTTTTTCATATTCGTTAGTTTATAGTCAATTTTTTGGAGATTATTGCATCGCCATAACGAGAGGAATCTAAAATGTACAAAATTATGATTGAAATCTATTTTTTTTAATAAAGAAGAAAAAATTGGCTTATTGACTTATTTTTGTCTTTATTCAAAAAAATTAGGTTTCGATCGTAATTTGTTACTTTTAGATTCCTCTTTTCATGACGATACAATAATCCCCAAAAAAATACAAAAAAAATTTGAATAATGACAAAAAAATAAGCCTACTGGCTTATTTAGCCGAACGAGGCTTTAAAAAGGTGTCAGATCACTGTTGTTTCCCTCCAATTTCTCCCTCTAACGTTTTGTTTTGTCTATTAGTGTCCAGCTCAGCTGTTGCCGTTCGGAAAGTCACGGTTTGAGACGGAAGGGGGTAAATTGAATAACGGAGTGAAAGTTTAGGTGTTCAATTGAAGTTTATTTAAGTTCAGGTGCCTATTTGATATTGTGTTCAAAGTTCAGGGTTTTTTTTGAATTTTTCCCCTCAAGGTTTTGGGATTCTGTACCTCATAGTATACTTTATGCATTGTGAAGGTACAAATCTTGTCTTTGGCCTCGTTATTTGTTGGTCCAAATAGCAATCCAGGAGAAGGGTGAATTGAGTAAGATCCAAGAAAAGAAATAATTATGTTTTCTTCGTTTCCCAATGCTGGTTGAATTAGTCATAGAGACAGATCAGACATGTGAATTTTATATTCAATCATCTTAAGAAAAACTTCCCCTAACGATGTGGTTAACCCGCGCAAATGTTCAAAATAAGTGATTATGTTGGGTGAAATTATAGAATGAGCGATTAATAGGGCAATACTGTCCCTATGGTTTTGTACCCAAAGGAAAAAAAAATCTACCTATGGAAAAGTACCCGCAACTGGTTTTATCTACGGCCTCTTATGGGTAGGGTGAGATATACTTTTGGGAAAAATATCAAAAAAGTCCCTAAATTTCTAGGAATTTTACAAAAAATTACTTGAACTTTAACTAATAACAAAAAGACACATAAACTTACCATTCCTTAACAATTATGCCCCTGCCATCCAATTCCTTCAATTTGTAACGGATAGGGCTAACGGAAGGCGATATCCTTCCTTTTTTTACTTTCAAAAATTACTTTTAACTCTTTATTTTATTTTAGTAGTAACTAAATATGTAATAAAGTTCTATTTTTTTTTCTTTTTACTATTTATCAAAAATTACTTTAACCCCATTTTTTACTATTTACAAAAATAACTTTAATTTTCCTTTTTTTTTAACTCTCTCTCTCTCTGCGTGATTTAAGGTTGGGACATCAGAAAAATCTAAAATTCCCCTATCGGTTGGTTATGGGGCTGATTGGTGGTGTAGGATTGAATTTCTAAAAAAAAAGAGGGAGCGAGAGGGAAAGATAAAATTTGAAAATAAAAAAATGGGGTTAAAGTAATTTTTGTAAATAGATGAAAAAAAATGGGGGTGAAAGTAACTTTTGGAAAATAGTAAGAAAAAAGGAACTTTGTTGCTTATTTTATTTATTACTAAAAAAGAGTTAAAAGTTAATTTTTGGAAGTAAAAAGTAAAAAAAAAAAATGAAATAACAGAACAGTTGATGGAATTGGACGGCGGAGACCTAATTGTTAATGGAATGATAAGTTCAGGTGTCTTTTTGTCATTAGTTAAAGTCCAAGTTTTTTTTTGTAAAGTCCTGAAAGTTTAGGGGTTTTTTTTTTGAAATTTTCCCTATATTTTTTGGTAATTCGGAATATCTTAAACAGAACAGAGTCAAAGCGTAATAACTACGAAACTGAATTAAAACAACAAAACAAACGTTATTAGGTGTCCCACACCTAGAATGTCAGCAATGACGAACATGCTCGCTTGTTCCGTGACTTGTTCTGTCACAAGCATGTCTTTCACTTGTTTCGCTCCCAGACGTGAAGAATTTTCATGCTCCAAGTATGTCAGCTAAAAAATTTGGTACGTCTTTAATGTGGATACTGTTTTGACACAAGACACGAATGCCTGGAATATAATTGGTTTACAAAAACTAATATATCTAAGCGTGTCCTTAAGAGAACAGCTAATTAAATTCTGAGCTCCGTGCCTTCCTTAAGAAAACAGGTTGTCCTTGAGAAAACAGAAATGTTTCAAGTATGTGCAAATGTTTTGATGCAATAATTCATTAGATGAAAGACTCTTTCGAAGGTATAGGTTCGGTGTACAAGAGTAACCTTACATCCATCATTTTTTTTTTTTTTGCTCGGCAAACGAAATTTTTAATTCACTCGAGGAGGGTACATCGAGAAAACAAAAAACGTGAAAAAATAAAATAAAAAATGGCAGAATCGTCCAACAGATAGTTGGACAATGCCTCACCAAAGATACCGCTAAATCCTTAGCTTCCGAATACCATCCAAAAAACCTTTGAACTCCTCCACCGTATATAATTTAATCTCAAACTTAGACTTTATCCACATAGCCACTCTAGTCTTTGCAAGCTCACCCACCTCCTGGACACTTGTTGAAGCACTGTTAAAAACATAGTTGTTTCTTACCAACCACAAGGACCAAAGAGTTGCATAGAAGGTAGCTTCCCATAAGTGTTTCTCCAAGTTTGTAAACCTACTATCAAACCACCATAGTGCCAAGTCTTCCAAAGAGGGAGGGCATACCCACCTAACATGCCACCAGTCCAACAAGAGAGACCACAAGTCCCACGAGAATTTACAGTGTAAAAATAGGTGTTGCGGAGTTTCTGGGTGCACTAAACATAGCGGACAAAGTTGCTGATGATCCTCTTGGATCAAATTTCTGCTATAGAGCTCTGATCTAGTAGCTACTTTGCTTTGGATTGCCATCCATACAAAGACTTCCACCTTTGGGGGGCTAAGATTCCTCCAGACTGATCCGAGAACTAGATTCGTAGCATACCTTTGCTGCTCCCATTTGTAGTAAAGTGATTTAAATGAGAAACATTTGTCCGAATCCCATTTCCATTGCAAAATATCACACTTAGATTCATCTAATATCACAGATTGTAGTCTTTGCTTTAGTTCCTCCTCAATTGGTTTCTCCCAATCACGTAACACCCTTCTAAATCGCAAATTCCACCTCTCATTCCCAAAGCCATTTTTAACTGAGCTAATCACCTCCTCTTTTTGCAAAGAGAGTAGATAAAGTTTAGGGAAAGACTCTTTGAGAGTATTGTCACCAAGCCACAAATGGTTCCAAAAAGAAGTTTCCTGTCCGGAGTTGACCTGAATTCTAAAGCCCTCCAAGATTATTGAACCCATACATGAGGAAGAGTCCCCTACAGAGCAAATATCCCTCCAGATTCTAGATACCCGTCCTGACAGAGGCATATAAGGTAACCATGCTGCCCCTTCCAGCCTATACTTAGCTCTAATAACCTTGACCCATAGAGAATCTTTATCCTCGTTGAATCTCCACCACCACTTAGCAAGAAGTGCAAGGTTTTGTTGTATTAATTGCCTCACTCCAAGTCCACCAAACTCCTTCTTTTTCGCAATAGAATCCCACTTCACCAAGTGTAGCTTCTTCTTTTCCATTGTATCACCCCAAAAAAATTGTCTCTATATTTTTTCCATCGCCTTTGCTACAGTCGTTGGTAGTTTGAAAAGAGACATATAGTATGTGGGCAGATTAGAAAGTGAGGAATTGATAAGAGTAAGTTTGCCACCCGAGGAATTATTCCTCCTTCTCCACACGCTTAACCTTTTCTCCATCCTGGCTAACACTGGCTCCCAAGTTTTGATTCTGCTGGGATTGGCTCCAAGAGGCAGTCCCAAGTACTTGATTGGTAAAGATTCAACTCTGCACCCCATTACCTGAGCAAGGGTTACCACTTCTTGTTGTTGGACGTTGATACCACATAGTGAACTCTTGGAGAAGTTAATTTTTAGCCCCGACATTAGCTGAAAACATCTCAAGATTCTTTTAATATTAGTCATCTCCTCTCTATCATTGTTACAAAATATTAAAGTATCATCCGCAAATTGTAGATGGGACACCGATACCCCAGTGGATCCAATCTTTATCCCTCTGATTATATTTAACTCCTTGGCTCTTTCCAGCAGAATGTTAAGAGCTTCCACAACTATGTTGAACAGAAAGGGGGATAGAGGATCCCCTTGTCTGAGGCCTTTCTGTGTCCTAAACTCTTTAGATGCAGAACCGTTGATCAAAACTGACATGGTAACTGAGGAACAACATTCCTTAATCCAGCTACACCATTTCTCCCCAAAGCCCAGTTTTGCAAGTAAATCAAGAAGAAATCCCCAATTGACACAATCATATGCTCTTTCAAAATCAATTTTAAGAAGTAAACCCCCTTGATTACTATTCTTCCAACTATGAATGACCTCATTAGCTATTAGAACCCCATCTAAAATTTGTTTACCTCCAACAAAAGCAGCTTGAGATTCACCAATAATTGCAGGTAAATGAAATTTGATTCTACTAGCCAACACTTTAGCTAACACCTTATAAATCCATCCCACCATGCTAATGGGTCTAAAATCTTTAAAAGTCAAAGGGCAGTCCACCTTAGGAATTAAAGATACAAAAGTAGAATTGATACCTTTAGTGAGCTTTCCGTTGGCATGGAATTCCGAGAAGAATTGAAAGACCGTATCTTTCATGAACTCCCATCCTTTCTTCACAAAGGAGAAGTTAAAACCGTCTGGACCAGGGGACTTGATCGAACTACAATCCTTTATAGCTTGCCATATCTCATCCTCATTGAACTGTCTTTCAAGAAGTAGAGATGCTTCTGGCTTCAATTTTCTGAGAAATACTCCACCCAACATCGGTCTAGATGACCTCTCCTCTTTGAAATTACTGCAAAAGTGCTCGACTGCAGCTTCTTTGATTTCACCTGGGTCTTCCACCGCTCTTCCATTTACCGAGATTGAACCCACCATATTTCTTCGGTACCTGTTGTTAGCCACAACTTGGAAGAATCTAGTGTTTTTATCACCCAACTTCAACCAATTAGCCCTGGATTTTTGTCTCCACATTGATTCCGACAGACGAGACAATCGCCAAAACTCAGTTTTAGCTCTGCATTTTACTGCTTTCTCCTCTGTGCTGAGCTGCCGTTCTTCAGCCAGAAGATCAAGTTGATGAAGTTCAGTTTCAAGTTCCTTTAAGGCTAAATTAATATCACCGAATTCTTCTTTATTCCACACCTTTAGCTTCTCCTTAATAGCCTTCATTTTCTGCATAATAATGAAGCCAGCCCACCCATCCACCTGAGTATTATTCCATGTGTCTCTTGCGATCTTCATACAGTTAGGATTAGACAACCAGATATCCAAGAATTTGAACGGTTTAGGGCCCCAATCCCTACAATCGTCCATAATTGCAACCGGACAGTGGTCGGATATAGGTCTGTGCAGTCCCCATTGAACCACTTTAAATTCTTGAATCCAACTTGGAGACAGTAAAAATCTATCCAAGCGACTATGGACAGCATGGTCTTGGTAATTGGTCCATGTATATTTCCTGCCAATCATAGGAATGTCCTCCAATTCCATACTATTGCAGAAATCCACAAAGTCCCTCATACCCCTCTCCATCCTCAGACAACCCACCCTCTCACCAGGTCCTTTGATTTCATTGAAGTCACCCCCAACACACCAGGCCACCTGAGAGTTTTCTTTAAGGTCTAGGATTTCCTCCCATAGAACTCTTCTATTTACCACATCATTTGGAGCATATACATTAACAATACTGCAAGGAAAA
The DNA here is from genome assembly GCA_019656295.1 of Rhododendron mucronatum var. ripense. Classification (NCBI taxonomy): domain Eukaryota; kingdom Viridiplantae; phylum Streptophyta; class Magnoliopsida; order Ericales; family Ericaceae; genus Rhododendron; species Rhododendron mucronatum. Next base: position 2,020,628 of record BPLT01000026.1, read on the forward strand.
AGACCGTTAATAACTCCTTGCAGTAAAATAAAGGATCTGTGAAGAGTGATAGTTTCTGCTTTGAAAAACTCTTTGTTCCAAATAGTCAACAAACCCCCAGAAGCCCCATTAGCATTAGAACAAGCAAAATCCATATCGGCATGACCCCAAAGTTTTTGGATTGCCATTCTATCCACCTGCTCTAGTTTCGTTTCCTGAATTAATAACATATCAGGTCTCCTCTTTTTGATAAGCTTCGATAAAAATCTCTTTTTTACCAAGCTTCCTAAACCTCTTATGTTCCATGTCAAGATCTGCATTACAATTAACCTACCCATCAAGACACCACTAGAAGAGGTACACTTAACCCCCCGCTTCTCTCTCAAGCATGAGAGAGTATTCCTGAGACTCAATTTCTATCATCTTTCCAAGAATCACATCATCATGAGGCAAGAAATTGATACCTAATTGTTCTCCAATCGCCATAGATGCAATGATTTCTCTGCAAACTAAGGAGTTGGGTTGCAACAATTCACCTGACGAAGAGCAATTATTCTGCACAAGCTTGGGGTCTCGATCCACAGCTTCACGAATGGGCAGGAGATTAGATAGTTGCCTTCTTCTCCTTCTCCTACAATTAGCATTGTTGAGATCGACCATCAAATTAATACTTGGAATTTGGGAGAACCTGACCATCTGATTTTCTTCCCCAAGAAGTGCCTCCCTTTCCATACCAGGATCAACAATTAATTGGGGGAGACAGGTTTCCGAAACCCTGGAATCAGGGGACACTTGAGCTAGCAGATTATTAGGCCCACCATCCTGTAAATTGGACAAGCCATCAAGCCCAACTTCCTCCTCTTGGACTCCAAAAGGAATTTTAGACTGGGCTGCAAGGCCCAAATCCACATCCTCACCCTCCACAGAACCCACCGAGTCCTCCACTCGGGATTCAAACTCTCCTGACAGAGTAGGTGAATTGGCTATGTCATGCATTAAATGCACCTCTGCACTTACATGCTTTGTGCCCCTGAAACCAGCACAGTTTTTATCCTTCCCATGCACAGCTGCACCCATAGTTGAGCTGACTCGTCCGTCACCTACCACTTCGATTTTATTGGTTACTTTTACAACGGGCATTTCCACATCATCATCATCTTCCTTCCTAGCTTTGGAAGCCATCTCCATGACTCCTTCCAACGGAGATAACTTCTGGAAGCATGTACCAACAGATTCTTCCACTTCATCTGGACTAACAAAAGTAGAATCCTCAGAAACTTTAACATCGTACACTACCCCTTCAACCTCAATTTGAATCCATCTATTAATGGGTTGAAGCTCTTCCGTAGCAATTAAAAATCTCCCTTTTGTAAAGGATAAATCTTTAAGTGTTGCCTCCTCCAACTTAATGAAATAGCCCCAAATCCCACCAATCTGTTCGAACGTTTTGGCATTCCAAACATTAAGTGCGACACCCTGGCAACTTAACCATGCAAACCGTTCAAGGCTCGCCGGTTCACCCCTCCATGGTTTCACCGAAGCAAACCAAAGTTTCATCCAAGGTTGCATGATAAGAATATCTCTGTCCTCTTGGCTTCGGAAAGTGATCAATACTGATCTCCCACCCAATGCCCTGAACTGAACCTCCTTATCATTTTGCAGTCTAAAGCTCCAAGGTTTTCATAGAAACAACTCTATGCATGACTGCAACTGCACTCCTAAACAACCACCCATTCCCAACAGGCTTAATAAGCATCTTGATGCTCTGTTCGGAACCCGGCTTGGATGATTCCCCCTTCAGAGCTTGAATAAAGGATCGGCCATAGCCACGCATAGGCCCGGGTTCCACCCTTCTACCTTTGTCAGTCACCTCCCCTGCTCTCAAAGATGAGCTGAATTTCACCCCTGTATCTTTCGCAATCACCTCCCCTGTTCTTAAAGATGAATAATAGTTTTCTCTTGCCTTTGACAATAGCTGCTTCTCCTCTTGATACTTCGACAACTTTACGATGGGCTTCTCCTTAGAAAAGCCAAAGCATGCCTCTTTGACAAAGAGTCTATCATTTTCTACCCATACCCCATTCATTTTCGACACTGCCATGCTAGCTGACACATGACATTCATACCTAACAAACCCAAATTTCTTACCAGTACGTTTACTCCTTTTCCGTGGAATAAATGCATCCTTAACCACTCCAAATTTATTAAAGGTTCTCTGCAACCAGATCTGATCTTTATGGTCAGGGATGTTATCCACAAACAAGGTGTAGATATCCTTGGCCCCTGCCTTAAACACCGAACGGTTCCTATGGTTCTTGATCACTGGAATCCATCCACCCTCATCTCTCGAAGCTTTCTCTCTTTCTCTCATCTCTCGAAGCTTTCTCTCTTTCTCTCTTGGTTAATGTTAATTCCAATTCGCTTTTTACATCCATCATTTTTAAGCTTCACTTCCCGAGACAAAAATCCTAGTCCCGTCCTCGACTCAAGTATTGACCAAGTTGATGGATACATTACTTGGGTGGTCACCGTGGTCTCGTAGGCATCACTCGTTAATGAATCCTACCTAACTAGAGAAGCATATAGTTCACTACTGTTAGTAATTTATTTCAATCAACAAGTATCTGTAATCTTAACGTGAGAAGATTAAAAAGTTTTTAATATCATGGAGCTCGTAATATAATTGAGAAAATGACGAGAGTGTAATTATAATTTTGTAGTGGGATGAATTATAATTAGTGAAATAAGAAATAGAATCATGGTGAGATTAGAAGTTCTTATTTATACTAGGAGCCTAGACTTATAACTCCTTATGTTCCTATCGTAGCACTATATATACACATTATGCTCTCTAGGTCAAACTGACGTTTTCTATTATTCATGAAATAGAGGCAGACTTAGGAAGAGCAAATAGATCACGAAAGAGTCCACAATCGGTAGAAGATTATAAGGTGTCGTCGAGCAGTATTCATGGCTTATAGCAATGCATGCTATAACAAGTTCAACCAGCATTCGTGTCGCAGGAAGTTGAGGGAATACGATAGAAGATCGTAAGGTGTAGTCGAGCAGTATTCATGGCTTATAGCAAGGCGTGCTATAACAAGTTCAACCAACGTTCGTGTCGCAGGGAGTTGAGGTGACACTCTAATTCCGCCTTAAAAAGTTTTGCCATTTTTGTTGTCTAATCTGTATGCATCATTACTGGGTTCTGGGAATCGTTTCCCTACAACTACTTTCTTGCAAAAATCATACTTCCGAAAATTGGAACGGAGTATATTGAATGACTAGTTTTTCTTCCCACTTTTTGTTTGCCAATTTTTCTCTCGATCGAAATTGATAGAGATTTCGGGAAACCATGCCAACAACAAAAATAAGGGCGAAATATGGCTTGTCTCCACAAACGGATTTGAGGGTCCTTGCCATATTTCAGGACTTCACTGGAAAAGAAATGGCGAATGATTCAAATGCTATTTTTTGGTGGTGATGAATTGACTCGTAAAAGAAGACCGTCACCTGCCAATCTTCAAGAACGGAATTGACCCATCGATTGGGCGGAGTAGATTGATGGTTTAGTGAAGTCGGGTGGAGCGGAAGAAAAATAATGAATGGACTTTGTTATTTTTCCAAGGTAGAATTACAATCAAGAAGGATGGATCCTTATTGAAAGTTAGAAAATTAAGTTAATCCTACTCCTACTCCTAGTTATAACCCTACTGGGTTGGAAGACAAAAATTAAGACTTTAATTTGTTGGGGGGATTATAATGACACCAAAAGAGGCTATTTATAGGAATACAAAATGTTTAGGAAATAGCTTCCTAACTTCCCACTACTCTTCATTCTTTTAATTTGCTTCCAAGTGTCCAAATAACTTCCCTTCAACCTCTAAAGTGTGTAGGATAATGACAAGTGTCTTTTTAACTTCCAAGTGTGTAGGAGCATGTCAAGTGTCCTGCACTTTATTAAAATACAAACAATAAAAGAAATAAAAACTAGTTATATTATTAATTCGAAATAATAAAATAGGAAGCATTCTCATAATTGCCACCTTTCGGTCGATCATCGACAGGCGATGAATATATGGTGCAAACAATGCCTCCCTTATTCACTTGGGTGACGAGCTAACGTAACCCAAGTGAATAATTTAACTAGTTTTAAATCACCCCGTCGATATCAACAGGTGATAACCTTTTACGGTACGGTGTAAACATTTATGCCCCAACTCTCGAAGAGTTTTAGATAAATTTTACAACAATCCTGTACCTTTTCGATTGATATAACAAAGCCTTGAAGGCTAAATCCACTGTGGAAATAACATGGCTCTATCGAGTAGTTCCCTTGAAGGAAACTTTGGGCAAACAAATATCAAAGGCAACACCGCGAGCCATTTTAAACACTATAGACTATAGTTGGCCATTTGTATAGTACTCCTCGACAGAAAAATCTTGTGCCAGCCAGTGGCGTTAAGACATACATTTTTTGTATACAGAAAGCCAAAGGCCTAACATCCAAAGATGACAAATGGCCTGTCGATATTCACATGCATGCCATTCGACTGGCCCAAAAACAAAACGGCTTCTGTCTTTTGTATGTTAGTAAATTCGTCGCTTCTCTGTTGATTCGACAAGGCCAAATCACGTCAAACATTTTTTTTTTTAACACAGAGAAGTTGGGAAGGATTCTCTGTCGATTCGTTTTTAACCGGAGAAGATTTCTATATGGGATAGGCCGTAATGGCCGGTCTCATCCCGCTTCCAAGCATTGAACAAGCCAACAAATGGCTTTCTTTGCCTGTAAATTGTTCAAGCCTCGCAAGGCTTTTCTGTCGAATTATATTCAACTCCCGTCGAGTTTCAACACCAAAGCCATTTACAATTTTACATTGCATAATTTGGCTTGAGTTTGCCCCCATGCAAATTCCATATCAAAAGAGGGCTATTTATCGCTTCATAATTGGCCACATATGTTCTGATTTTCTTGTAAAATCTGGAACGAAAAAATTTAATGAGTAGCCATTGGCCTATGTTTGGCCAAATATAAGTAAGAGTTATTTTCATGGGAAAGTCAACAATACACAACCCTTAAAAGGGTGTACCATATGCACCTATTTTAAGATTTATTCATAACATTTTAGTATGTTTCGTAATTTTTGTTCTATAATTCATAACCTTGTAGCAGTATGATTCGTAACATTTTCATTATGATTCATAACATTTTGGTATATCTCGTAACCTTTATAAAATTCGTAACTTTTTAGCAATACGATTCGTAATATTTTCTCTACAATTCATAATATTTTGGGGGGTGCATATGATACACACCCAAATAAGGGGTGTGTATTGTAGTCTTTCCCTATTTTCATTATTGGCTTCTATTTCTCCTCCACATCCTTAAACAATATGGACATGTGTATAAATATAATTCTCAGTGTGCCTTCGTCGATTTGTTTATTTTCTGACGTAAACCACTGAGAATTAGCCAACGAATGGCTTTTCTTTGCATCAATAAATTGTCAATCCTTGCGAGGCTTTTATTAATATTTGATCTTGCTTCTTTCAGATATCATCCACATATGCAAACAGACTACTCATGAATTGGCCATCCACATTGATCTTGCTTCTTTCAGATATCATCCACTATTTGCGCTTACTCCCACACCGAGTCAGTCACACATTAAAAGAATTAGACAACTACCAAAAATAAAATAAAATCGTCTCTAGGCACATTGCTTGGAGACCATATCTAGGCATTAAACCAAGGCAGAACCAAAATAACAAGGGAAAATACTACTTTAGCAAGTAGCAATAATAGCACCATAACAAATCAGGAGTTGCTGCAAGGTAGAGATATTATACAATAATGAACCACTAGATATGTAGATCCTTTTATCTCACAAAGCTTTTCAGTATTGTGCTACTCCAATATCCCGAACAAGAAGCAAAAGAAAATAAATCAACCTTCAGCACTTTCACATATTAGATTCCAAATATCTGAAGATTTCTACCCCTTGGTTTCAAGATGAAAGTAGGGAGTTTGACGGAGGAATGTCCGACACCGATTTTAATCTAACCCCCTACTAACATGTTAGTAGAAGGCAATAGAAAACTGTTACGAAAATAATCTAAGTGTCGTGTCCCCCGGTGTTTAGCTATAGCTACATACGAATATTGTTGACATGTTATAAAAAAATATCAAGATGACAAAAACAGTAATTAACAGCTCCATAAGGTAAAAAATATACCAATTGTTGAGAAGAGGTTCGTTGAGTACCTAACAGCACCCAGTCCATTGCAAAGGATGTCATCTCCCACAGACTCTTGGAGTTTACGATGCCCACTAGCTGAATCCGAAACCTACTTTCACAATAGCTAATATCATTAGTGAATTTAGCCAATGCATTAAACCTATTTCAACAATCACAAAAGCTCTTAAGCTCCTCCACAAAAATTAACGATATGAGGTATCCTGTCCTAAACTACCTAAGTTTATTGTGTTTGGCCAATTTGATGCCAATTTTCAATATACAAGTGGCCTCAAACCCCATTTAAGTAAAACAAAAAAAGTAAAAAAAGCACTAGTCCAGTGTACGGATAGATTATCAAATGGGTCATATTCTCTATTATTGGGGATATTGATGGTTTCCCTTAACTGGCTCTAAGCTTTGTCATGATGACACATGTTCTAAACACTCCCACTGAGAACATTAATCCTCAATGACAAGTATACTAGGCCTTACATGAAAACCAATTCAAATAAAAAACAAAAGCAGCCATGAAGTGGTTCAACGTGCTCTCTTCCTAATAGGATGTGATCATACATACCTTGGTGCAAAGTTACAGCAATACCACGTGGATGGCATAACTGAGAGTCGTGTTGAGTAATTGAGGCGGAGAGAGAGGTTTGAGATCCAACATTCTTTCAATTGTCGAAATCTTACATCTGCAAAATGAATTGACACACTCGAAGACCAAAAAATGAACTTCATGAACACACTTTTTTACAATACCGTGAACACTATTTTAACTACAGAACCGTTTTTCTTGCATCTCTATTATAGCATTGTTGAAAAGAATGCTATTAGTTTAAGGTCTCAAAACCCATATTTGTTGTAGTGTATTTACTCTCAGGTACTAGCAATTTACAATAGCTATTATCTAGGAAAACAAAAGAGAAGGAAAACCTTAGCTCCTAGCAGACTACCTGAACCCTTATAAAATTAACAATACAGAAAGGAAAGGAAGCAACTTACTAATTACATGAGAGACTTTGTACTTTGAAATCACTCAACCACTTGAAAAGCATCATTAATCACTGGATTGGTGGAGAAGAAGTTACAAAGCATCATAATAAAAACTCAAAGCTAGGGCACACACGATGCATGTGCAACTCGAATTTCATCAAAAGTCAATCAAATACTAAACGGGAAGCTATTGTGGATATTTCAACAAAATTCGACGTGCACACTCATCACGTGTTCTCGGCCTCTAATTTCATATCTATCTCTGACTAACAACTTCTAAAACAACACCATCTGATTCAATTGTGAACAAATTACTGAAATTTAAAAAAAAAAAAATTTACCCGGCAAGTTGGTTTCATTTTTTTTTCTTCCTTTCTTGTTGATTCTGATAGAAACCCACTCCATGTGCCAATTGCCAAAGAGGCAAAATAGCAACTGCATCCAAACAAAAAAAAAAAAAAAAACAATTGTAAAGAAGATATTGAAATCATAATAAAAAAGCAGATGAATCTGTGTACTTTTGATGTATTCATGCCTTAATTTTTGAGATCTGAAAACAAATAGAAGGCAAAAAAGGTAAGAGCAGTTAATTAGCAAAGAAAGATACCATCATAAGAGTTGGCCCCCAATCCTACGGAAAATTCAAAATAATGAAATCCAAAACAAGCATAGGTTGAGTGAAAGCAAGCAAAACTAATTAAACATAACTCGAAACAATAAATTGAGAACAATCAAAGAATCCCTAACCTAATGATAAACCCAACCTTGATTTGTTTGATTTCTGCGCTGAAATCAACGAATGGAACCCAAATTGATTGTAGGAATCGTTGAGTTGGCTTTCTTCAAGATTGGGGAACTGCTTGCAAATGAAGAATTTTTGAAATGGGTCCCCGACTTGTTGTTTTGACCCAGTTCGATTTGTTGATTTCTTCAATCGAACAAAATATATTCGTTGGCTGATGGAGAGAGAGATGATGGGTAGTGAGATGGAGAGAGACGAGAAGGGAGGGAGACGATGGGGGAGGGAGATCGTGAGAGACGAGTGGAGATGGGAATGGATGGGGAAGTCAGTTGAGAATTTTGAGATTTAGGGAAACTTCAAACTGAGCCGGGATTTAGAACTTCTCAATGTTGTAAATCCACGTAGTTTTGTGTTATGTTTTGCCACGGGATTTATCCCGTCGCAATTAAATTCATTGTTGCCACGGGATTATTTCCTGTCGCAAATACTAGGCTTTTGCAATAGCAAAATCCCGGTCGCAAATACTTTGGTCGTGCATACTATACTTTCTTGTAGTGAAATTGTTCAAGCCTTCCATGCAAGGCTTTCATTTTCACATCGATTTATACCATTACTTTCGATTTAGTAATGATGCCCTCCTTCTAACACCAAAATTGTTTACCAATTTTTCTCTCGATCGAAATCGACAGAGATTTCGGGAAACCATGCCAACAACAAAAATAAGGACGAAATATGGCTTGTCTCCACAAACGGATTTGAGGTTCCTTGCCGTATTTCAAGACTTCACCAGAAAAGAAATGGCGAATGATTCAAATGTTATTTTTTGGTGGTGATGAATTGACTCGTAAAAGAAGACTGTCACCTGCCAATCTTCAAGAACGGAATCGGCCCATCGATTGGGTGAAGTAGATTGATGGTTTAGTGAAGTGGGGTGAAGCGAAAAAAAAATAAATGGACTTTGTTATTTTTTCAAGGTATACTAGAATTACTTTCAATAAGGAAGATTTCGGGAAACAATGCCAACAACAAAAATAAGGGCGAAATATGGCTTGTCTCCACAAACGGATTTGAGGTTCATTGCCGTATTTCAGGACTTCACCGGAAAAGAAATGGTGAATGATTCAAATGCTATTTTTTGGTGGTGATAAATTGACTTGTAAAAGAAGACCGTCACCCGCCAATCTTCAAGAACGGAATCGACCCATCAATTGGGTGGAGTGGATTGATGGTTTAGTGAAGTGGGGTGAAGCGAAAAAAAAATAATGAATGGACTTTGATATTTTTCCAAGGTAGAATTACAATCAAGAAGGATGGATCCGTATTGAAAGTAAGAAAATTAAGTTAATCCTACTCCTACTCCTAGTTATAACCCGAATGGGTTGGAAGACAAAAATTAAGAATGAAGTTAAGACTTTAATTTGTTGAGGGGATTACAATGAAGCCAAAAGAGGCTATTTATTGGAATGCAAAATGTGTAGAAAATAACTTCTTAACTTCCCACTACTCTTCATTTCTTCTAATTTGTTTCCAAGAGTCCAAATAACTTCCCTTCAACCTCCAAAGTGTGTAGAACATTGACAAGTGTCTTTTTAACTTTCAAGTGTGTAGGAGCATGTCAAGTGTCCTGCACTTTATTAAAATACGTACAAACAAATAAAAGAAATAAAATCTAGTTATATTATTAATACGAAATAATAAAATAGAAAGCATTCTCATAATTGCCACCTTTCGGTCGATCATCGACAGGCGGTGAATATATGGTGCAAACACTTTTCCACTGATTCCCTCTTGTTTGCTATAGCCATGTTGATTTGATTAATCTGGAGGAAAACTGTTTCGATGAAGTAAGAACTTTGGTACGCAATATGCAGTTTTTCACTGGAAGATGGTTTTCTGGATGGAAACCCCATTAAAGAGAAATCTGGTCTTTGGCACTGTTAGTAAATAAAAAGAAATCTGGTTCTTGGCCATTACCCCATTGGTCATACAAGATGGTGGTTTCCCAAGCCAGTTCCTCAAACCACTTCATAGCTAGGCTTCCTGTTGATTTGGCACGTCTGACAACTTGCCCAAGTACTGTTCTTAGAAAACTCGCCTTCCAAAGAACAGGCGTTCATGATTGCATAGGGGAAGTCGGGGACACAACAGCAGAGCCAAAGAATGAAAAAGACCATTTTCGGACACTTCGTTCACACAGTGCAGCCGTTGCTAAAATTAATGACCGTAGTCGTTACAATTATACCATTTTACCTGGCTCATATCAAAGCCCTGTCCTCGTCCTCACATACTAAAGAGTAGTCTACAATCAGTCTTGAGTCAATTGTGAGCAGTCTCAACTGCGTATTAAAGTCAATTGAAATCACGCAATGTTACTAAAGTATTTGATTCCTTCCCAGAGATGGAGCTCTGGGCGTTGGGCTGGCTTGTGCTAAAGTGGATTTTTTTTGTTAATCTTCCTAAATATTTCAGTTTTTTTTTTATTTTTATTTTTATTTTTAGTATCCTTTGTTGTCTGATTATAATTTCATAGAGCCCATTGTGTAATTGGATGTGAGCTTATTGCATTCCTCGAAGTTCGGTAGCATCTGGATGTGAAGTGTGAACCTACTTGCGAGTTGAGTTTTGTTCACCCTCCATTTAAGAGGATGAACATTATACTCCTTTCTATTGGTTGAAATTGTGTGGATCTTAGAGACAATCAGTGTAGAGTTAAAAATTCTTTGAAGGAACTTCAAACAAACTTGCCAAGAATTAAGATAATACATGTACAACGGTGACTACAAAAAATAAAATAACATTTTAAATGCTTGCATCGGTCTATTTAGGGATTTTACATTTTTAGGGTGACTTGATAATGTTTCTGCTTTATGAAAAAATGAAAACAAAAAAAAAAAAGAAAGAAAGAAAGAAAAAAAAAAGAAAGAGAAAAAGAAAGAGAAAGGGAGATGTTAACTATGAGAAATTAATAAAACATTTAGGGCTTGGGGGCAATTTTTGTCGACCAAATGTGAGCATTGTTGAAAATATGAATAATAAATTTTCCACACTCCCTCTAACAACTTAAGCTTTTAGATGAGTAGTTGGTTAGCAATCTAATATAATATATTATCAAAGCAGGCAAGGGTTCAAAACTTACTGCCTACCTAATGAGTAAAATCTACACGTGTTTAGACTGTTTATGGATGAGAGTTTGGCTACGTACACTTGAGGGAGCATGTTGAGAATATAAATAATAAAGTTGCCCCTCTCCCTAACAGTTGCTCTTCTCTCTAACAGCTTAAGCTTTTAGATGAGTTGGTGTTTAACAATCTAATTAGCATCAGATCGACTATGTATCCAAAGGAGTACTCAACAATCGATCTCGAGATAATTAATGTGAGGAGTCTCAATTGTGTAGCAAGGTCGATTATAGTCACGCGATGTTATTGTTAAAGTTTGATTCCTTTTTTACCCAAAAAAAAAAAAAAAAGTTTGATTCCTTCCCGGAGGTGGAGCTCTCGGCGTTGGGATGGCTCTGGTAGCGTGGAGGATTTGTTAATTTCGCTGATTTTTATTTTGTTTGTATTGTTACCTTTGTTATTGTTTACACTCATTTTTTGCACCAAATCACAGGTCAGCGTTGGAAGGCCATTTAATTATTATTTGATTAAATTGGGCGGAAAAATAGAGATGTATTGAGTTAAAATTAATGAGCTAAGACAATATTAATTGGGCCCGATTAATTTTAATGCTATTGGATCATGGGCTTAGGTTATTCGGGCCTTATTTTTTAAACTTGATTTAAAGAGCTTGTAGCCCATGATTATCATTTGGAGTATTCTCACGAAAAAAGAAAATATGGTGGTGGTTATTCTTTGTAAAGGCCATTTGAACCCATGATCTGTTAGTGGGCATGAATCCAGGGAATGAAAAATGGCCCATGAAGCACCTATTTTACTTTTCATATACTTAGTCAATTACTTCTTCAAGTAATTCAGGTTTTTTACTTTCCCATTGTACGCAAAATTTTATTACACGTTTAATAAAGTTCTTTTTACGTTGTCACTTCTTTCCTACACGGTTAGAAAATTGCTAAGTCCACTTCGTTGTGGCAAAACCACGAACCTCCATTGCGGTCCAGCCCTTAGGTTTGAAACACACTCGCATTCACAATTACGAAGTCAGAAAAGGCATCCAATCCTTACGTTAGACGCGACAAGTCTTGGCACGCCCACGCTCAGTCCTCGATCGAGACATTTTGTGCTAAACAGTTATCTAATTAGAATTTCATAGAACCTATTGTGCAATTAAATCTGAGCCTATTGCATTCGTTCAAGTGTCGCAACGTCTGAATGTAAAATGTGAACCAACTTGCTTTATTAATTAATTAAGGGCAATCAGTGCAGAATTAAAAATCCTTGGGAGTAACTTGAAAGAAATTTGCCAAGGATTAAGATATATATATGTACGACGGTGACTACCAAATATAATATATATAAAATGAAATGCGTGCATCTGACTATTTAAGAGATTTTACATTTTTAGGGTGACCTAAAGTTTATGCTTTATGGAAAGAAAATGAAAATAAAGAGAAAGGGAGATGATAACTATAGGAAATTAACAAACATTTAGGGCTTTGGGGAAATTTCTGTCAACCAAATATAAGCATCACATGGACTATATATCTAAATGAGTAGTCGAAAATAAGCCTTCAGTCATATGTGATCAGGAGTTTCAATTGTGTAGTGAGATCGATTGTAATAACATGATGTTATCCATAGCATTTGATTCCTTTCTCAGATGTTGAGCTCTAGGCATTAGGCAGGGTTCTGGTAGTGTGGAGTTAACTAGGGACAATTATGCCTCATTTCCACTAAATTTGTGCACTACAATTTATTGGCTTTTGTGAAGGTATTCATATTAAACTATTTTCTTTTGGTCAAAAGTCAAGTTGTTTCCACTAAACTAAAACATCCAACATTATGTTTCCTTCTTCTAACTCAATACAATTTCTACAACTTATAATTTAGTGGAAACAACTAGACGATTATGGTCTACATCTTGTAGTCCATAACTTAACAATCAACGGAAACACCCCCTTAGGCCTTAGTGCACAGTTAAAGATTCTTTGAAGTAACTTGAAGAAACTAACCTCAAGGGGTTGGCCAAGTGATCTTTTGGAATTTAGATATTTGCTTCATCCTAAGATCTTAGGTTCGATTTTCATTGCCAACAACTCTTAGGACCATCTCACCCCCATGCGTAAGCATGTGAAACGGCTGTGAAAGGGGTTGTCGGGATTAGTCCGAGGTGTGCTCAACTTGGCCCGGGACACCTTACATTACCGAAAAAAAAAAAAACTTCAAAGAAACTTGCCAAGGGTTAAGATTACATATGTATGTACGTCAATACTATCAAAGACAAAACAAAATGAAATGCCAGCATTTGTCGAAACGGCTGGAGCATGGGTTGGTTTCCTTGCTCCTAAACTTATTGTGTACTATCAAAGAAACTTGAAGTACAATAAGTTTGTTCGGTTGGGGATTTTGGTTTTAGACTTTTCTCTCTGCGCATGGTCTTTAATAAAATTTTTCGTAATTATTACTCTTATTTCTTTCTTTATCTCTCTCCATTCATTACCCAAACTACTAAAACGAACAAGCAAAGATCTTTAATATTTTTCTTTTCCATTGGGTAGAACACAAAATATAGATGAGAAAGAAAGTAATATCCTACCTATCTAACATAATTAATGCTCTATGAAACTACTAGGTAAGAGAAAAAAAAAAAAAAAAAAAGACAGACAAAGGGAATTGACCGCTAGAGGACTCTGAAATACCAATGACAAGCACATGATATCACATGGAAATTTAAAAGTCTATTTACTTTTTGGCCCGAAATTTACTTCGTGAGTGTCATTTTCTTAGTCACATAATCATTCAAAATGATTGTCACTCTCGTTCTCAATCCTCACTTTGAGCTCGTAATCAATCCTCGCACTCACTAAAAATATAAATATATGACTCAAAGTTGAAAAAAACCTTAAAATGGCCACACAAAAAAACTATTTACTAAATTTAAGATCAATAGGCTCTAAAATAAAACAAAAACAAACAAAGAACGAGTCTTTTGGCGGGCTATTTATAATCAAATTAATACTCCAAATTACGAAAATGAATTTGGCTCTTAGCAGGCTGGCCACAATATATATAACAAGCAATAGCAGATTCCAGAATTTAAATTAACATCAAAACAAAAATAAAAAGCTGATTTGGGAAGTTAACGTGAACACTCATAAGAAACAAAGCAATGGGAAATGATATTCACTATTGCTGAATCTTTTGCCGGAAGAGAGAACATATCTCAGGGAGAGGAGAGAGCAATATCCGTGCATCACCCTGGAATGCATAATTGACCTCTCACCCACCCCCCTTCTCTTCAAATCCAAAGCTACTTGGTAAACGAAAAAAAGAAGGAAAAAATGGCAGAGGGGGCTGTGTTCAAACTTCTATCCAGCTTCGCACCCTATCTTCAAGAAGGGTTGAACTTGTTGACTGGAGTACGGGAAGACATCGAATACATAAGAGGCGAATTCGAGCGCATGACACATTTCCTCAGAGTTGCTGATGCTATAGAAGATAGAGACCCGAAAATCAAAGTATGGGTGAAGCAAGTTCGAGAAGCTGCATATGACACTGCAGATGCTCTTGACATGTACATGCTTCGCCTTAGACATCATCATGGCACCGGATTCTGCCAGTTTGTTCGTAAGGTTTCGTTCTTTATTAAGACTTTAAAAGCTCGCCACCAAATTGCTTCTGAAGTAAAAGGAATCAAGTCCAGAATCATCAATATTTCTGAGGGATATCAACGATATAGTGACATATATGGCAAAATAGAGCAAGGCTCAAGTTCTACTCATTCAGACATCACATGGTATGATTGTCGTGGTGATGCTCTTCTACGCCAAGAAGCTGACCTTGTGGGCATTGACAAACCCAAATCACACTTGATTCAGTGGCTAGTGAATGAGAATCCTCAACTCAAGGTGCTTTCGATAGCAGGAATGGGTGGATTGGGCAAAACCACCCTTACGAAAAAAGTCTACGATGACGCAATAGTGAATAGGCACTTCCAAAACCATGCTTGGATCACCGTTTCCGAATCATTCAAGGTCGAAGAGCTTTTAAAAAACATGATTCAAGTGCTCTTTGAAGAAGTCAAGCAACCCCTCCCACGAGGAGTGGACAATATGGATGCAAACAACTTGAAAGGCGTAGTTAATGCTTTTTTACAGCAAAAGAGGTATGTGCTTGTTTTTGATGATGTATGGAGTATTTATGCATGGCAAGTTTTAAGAATCATACTTCCTGAATGCAATTGTGGCAGTCGAGTAATTTTGACAACAAGAAATGTAGATTTAGCATCTTTTGCAAGCGAAGAATATCATGGCATGGTGTATAATCTCAAGCCCCTACTTCCCAAAGAGTCATGGGCCTTGTTTTGCTTAAAGACATTCAAGGAGAATTCTTGTCCTTCATATTTGGAAGATTTTTCAAGAAAAATCTTGGGAAAATGCGAGGGGTTACCACTTGCAATAGTGGCAATTAGTGGTCTGTTATCGACAAAAGAGAGGAGTGTGGATGAGTGGGAGAGAATTTACCGCGGCCTTGGTGCGGAACTAGGAGGAAATGACAAACTCATGAGCATGACTAAGATATTGTTCCTCAGTTACTTTGATTTGCCTTGCTATCTTAAGTTATGTTTCTTGTATCTAAGTATTTTTCCTGAAGATTGTCTCATTGATCACTGGAGATTAATTCGGTTGTGGGCGGCGGAAGGATTTATAGAAGTGAAAGAAGGAATGACAATAGAAGAAGCTGCTCAGGGCTACCTCGAAGAGCTAGTGAACAGAAGTTTAGTTCACATGACAAACGTCGGGAGAGATGGAAGATTCAAAGCTTATCGGATCCATGACCTTTGGCGTGAAATGATTATTGCAAAGTCGAGAGAGCAAAGTATTGTCATGATAGCGAGTGAAAGAGGTAGAGCGTGGCCTGAGAAATTGCGACGCCTCTCGGTCCACCATAATTTGGAAGATATTCAGCAAAGCATTTGTTTTACTCGCCTTCGTTCTTTACTCGTGTTCAGTGCAACAGATTCATTGTCTATGTTGTCAAAGGTTGCATCCTTAGGCAAGGGTGTAAGGCTACTAACGGTGTTAGACTTGAGAGGAGCAAAATTGGACACATTCCCCAATGAAATAGTGAAACTCCTTAATCTTACTTATCTTAGTTTGAGGGCGACAAATGTAAATATGATCCCAAAATCGATTGGAAAACTCAAGAAGCTAGAAACATTGGATCTGAAACAAACGAATGTCACTAAGTTGCCTGATGAGATCTTAAAGCTCCAACACCTTCGCCATCTCTTGTTGTATCGCTTATTCAACATCGACGCCCATTGTTATTTTCCTTTTCACTCTACAATTGGCTTCAAAGCCCCGGCAAGAATAGGAAGTTTGTTGTACTTGCAGAAACTTTGTGGTATTGAAGCAAACCATGGGAATGATAGTGGCATTGTGCTAAGAGAGGTAGGGAAGCTAACTCAACTGAGGAGATTGGTCATTTTAAGGCTACAGAAGGAAGATGGGACAGTGCTATGTTCATCCCTTGAGAAGCTAAACAACCTTCGCTCGTTGTCCGTTGTGGCAATAGAAGAAGATGAGATCATTGATTTAGATTCTTTGTCATTGCCACCTCTACTTCTTCAAAAACTCTTTCTAAGAGGACGTTTGGAGAAGATACCGCATTGGACACCATCTCTTCACAACCTAAAAAGTTTACACTTAAAGTGGAGTAAGTTAAAAGATGTTGATCCACTTCAATCCCTTCACGATTTGCCCAATTTGCTTCACCTTGTACTTCGTACCGCATATGAAGGAGATGGATTACATTTCAAGGCTGGTGGGTTTCAAAAGCTTAAATACTTGTGGTTGATTAGCCTAGTAGGATTGAAATGGGTGAAAGTGGAGTCTAGCTCGATGCCTCTTCTTGAAAATCTATTTCTCCAAGACTGTAAATTGATGATGGAGTTGCCCTCAGGTGTTGAACATCTGGCCAACCTTAAACTACTTGACTTGAGTGATATGTCTGAAACATTTGTTTCGAGCTTGAATAGAGACTTACAAGGTGGGGACTATTGGAAAATTGCACACATCCCTAGCGTTTGGGTTGGGGACTCCAAATTTGGTGAATGGTCTGGTCGTATCATATAGATACAGTAGAACAGGAGGGGATCGATGAGGATCCCTCATATTTTTTTTGGTGTTTGTGAGAGCTTGAAAACTTATTTGTGTAATCATGTCGTAAATTGGATATTTCTTTTACGTACTTTTTTGCCTTGAATTGATAACTTTATCGAGAACCTCATATTTGATGTAATCAGCTTGATAGAATTTCGAACTTCAAAGCATGCCTTCGGTTTATTGGTTTGTAACAATCTTGATTTAAATTAGGTGAAGTTCAACACATCTCTAAAGGACCTAATTTCCCTTGGTGCTGATTAAAAATAATTGATATGTTAATTTCCCTCGGTATTGTTATGAACTCTATGACCTTTAATTATTTTTTTCCACTTTTCTGCGTATGGAAAAAGCATATATTTACTTTTTTGTCTAAAATCTTTTTTCAGTAATTTTTATTTTTTGTACCTTTTTTTTAGTTTTTCTTTGTAATTTTTTAGACTAATCCTTCATCTCGACGTGATTAATAAGAAAAGTATATAAATGTGGATCTAAATAACAATTTCAGCCCCTTGTCGCTCCCTTCAATTAATCTTACACCACAAAATAACTATTCTCGTCTTCAGCTTAACAAGAAGAGTGAGAGATTATTCACAGCGCCATGGTATTGCTGCTACTCTACAGAAGTGAATTGGTGCGTGAGTGGAGTACTGGAGTGGTTTCTCAGAGCTCCCTAGAGCAACAAGTAATGGTGCTCCAAGGTCTTTCTCCATAACATATAGGTGTGGATTCCAACACAAAATGTGTGGCTCTCAAGTCAATTATGTATGGTGAAAAAAAAAATTTGGAGCACGACGTGACAGTGCTCCTAGAGCACTTAATAATAATTTCAAGTTGAGAGAGAGTGTGTTACTCAAACACTATTAGGCAAAGCCCACAAGTTTTTTTTATAGGTAATCTAACGTGCTCCGGGACAGTTTGCATGCACATCGGATTAATCCATATAGCATCTCCAAAACCACTTGGCCGTCCCATTGGGGTTGAGCCCACAGCTTTTGTGAGAGAGAAGAAATGCCGGAGGCCATTGTTGGTTGCTAGAACATCTGGACCAGCTCTTGGATACCCAAATTCTCCACCAAATCTTGCCGGAAAACCAATCAATGAAAGGCCCAATGAATACGTACCTTTATATTGCCAGTGACTCCAGCAAATGGATAAGACTTCGGGAGTACATGTGGAATTGAACATTAGCATAAAGCCAGTAAGGTGTAATGATAGGTGAGGTACTACCTTTGTGCTTGATGCTCTGTGGTGTATCACTACAAGGTTTTCTCTTTTGTATCATTTTTATGGTATGAAAACCCTTTCGTTGCTGATAAAAAAAGATAGTGGGATGATACAACAACATAGGGAGATTAAGTGCGTCTTACTTGTCACCACTTCCATCTTATATGGGATTTCGGCTAGGTTTGCGCAACCATAAAGATTTGATTAAAGAACAAAATTATGTTGATAAGTGGTCGAGTGAAATAAAACTTTGGGTTTCATATACAGCTTTTCACTGGAATCCATGGGAAGTGTGCTTTTTTGAACAGAAATTCCATTGAAGGTGGCTCATTATTTTTCCTTCATCAATTAGTCTATCTGTTTCTTTATAGATCTCTGCAAAATTGTATCAAATGTTTTTGAGATGCTGCAGTTTCATCTCAGACTGAGGTTATGTGAGTAGGACATGTTGAACTTCAGCATATATGCAACTTCCCAAAGCACACAATACATAAAAATTAGTTGTAACGATTGCTGGTATTCGTGTTCTGGTTTCTTCACTCCCTTTACCGTACGCTGCTATGGCCAATGACGAGTATTAATTGCACTACCATGTTCATGAGTGAAGGTGGACAGCTTGTGCACTGACGTACATACTTTAAGAAGTCTTTCTGACTGAATAAAAGAGCTTGTTACAATCGGAAATTTCTAGCTAAGGGGAGAAGGAAAATTTTGAGAAACAAGTACATAGCTGATATACCTGAAAACTAGCTAGCTTCCACAATCTTGTAAACATTTATATGCTTTGTGAAATCATGCATAATAAAACAGGCTGCAAATTGTGAAATTTTTACCTTATAGGGAAATGCAAGTGAACTGCACCACTAGTATCTCATATAATGAACTTAATAAGTTTTATTTGATTGCCAGAGCAGGCTGGCTACGCCTGACAAGTATTTTTTTTTTTTTTCCTTTTTTTTCTTTCACACTGTTAGCAAATCATCTGGTTCTTGGCCATTACCACAATGGTCTTAGAAGATGGTGGATTGGCCGGCCAAGCCAGTTCATCAGACCACTTCATAGGCTTCCTCTTGATCTGGCATGTCTTACAACTTAATTGCCCAAGTGTTCTTAGAAAACTCGCCTCCAAAGAGCATGCATTCATGAGATTTATCTTAAAGATTGCATTGGGGAGTCGGGGCATAGCAGCAGAGCCAAAGAACGAAAAAGACCATTTTGCACGGGACACCTTGTTCACACCATACTTACGTGTTCATTGCTTTAGGTTATAAAGGTGTAGTACTAGTGTCGCCTATACGAAGCACCATATTCTTTTATAGCCTCTTAAGTATTAAGCTACCACGTTCTTGAGCGAATTAAGGTTGAGTGGCTTATACACCTACACACATAGAGGTAACCAACCCCTTGATGTGGTTTTTCTGGGCAAAAACTTGGAGCACAGTTGAAGTTATCTATCACGAGGGAGAAAGGATGTAGCTCCTCTCTAGTCCATGTTTTGGACTGAAGGAGACAATCGTGATCGTGAACGAACCATTGATTATAGCAAATGGACTATCACAATCACGACTGTCTCCTCTAGTCCAAAACATGGACCGGACAGGATTCAGATCCAGGGAGAATACATTAGAAATTAGGCATCTATCTCATGATCTGTTAAATCTTGGTCATATGGATCTTCTAGCAATACACCTAAAATCCAGCTTCTTTCTGAATGTATAACAAAAAAGACAAAAAAGAGGAGGCACTATAGTCAATGAACTATTGATTTGAAAGCGTAATCCGGGTCTTATTTACGGAGATACTGTAAATAGCCTGTTTACGTCCCCAATCAATCACAGTCGTCCAAAAGTGTTCTGGACGGTCTGGATTTTAATGAAATTTTTCCGGGAAAAAGCTTTACTCTTTCCCGCAAAAGTTTCATTAACATCCCGACCGTACACAACACTTTTGGACGGTCACAATTGACTTGTTTACAGCACCTCCATAAACAAGATTTTCTCGTAACAATTACTAATGATGTTTGGTTAACGGTGGATGCCACTACAGAGATAATTACAAGCTTACTTCCCACGCTAAAACCAGAAAGGACCGGCTAGAAGAGTTATTGTTAGCAGAGATCGAATAAGAAAGTTTGACTGGATTAAGGGATACTTAATTGGTAGCTCAGGAAAATTAATAGAGAGTTAATCACAAACTAATATGACAGCTTAAGCTATTAGAGAGAAGAACAACTTAATTATTTATATTTTAAAAATGCTACCTCACGTGTAGACAGGCTCTCCTTCTTAAACTGGATAAACAAGCACAAATTTTAATCATTACGTAGGCGGGAAGCTATGTTCGAACACAAGATCTATTAACTACGTTGTACCATAATAGATTGTTAACCACCAACTCATCTAAAAGCTTAAGTTCATTTGAATTTGTCAAGAAAGTGGGTGGAGGACATGGTTTATGGTTTCAGATTTCCCCCCAACAACTCAGAAGTGGTTTTTTCTTGTATTCTCAGAAGTGATTTGTGTCTATAAATACAAGACTTAGGCAAATTAGGAAGGATCATGCACCAACAGCGCAAAGCAGCGATAATCTCTTAGCTTATCAAATTCCATTTTGCTAAAGAAGTTCAATATCATCCCTAGTTTTCTAGCTAGAAATTTTCTTGGTTGTAATCGTTCGATCATGTTTACCATTACAATGTGCTAATAGTTTCTCCTCCTCGCACTAGCTTGTTAGCTTCGTTAGAACTCCTCAGGCAGCCCGTTCTTCTTAATTTTTTGTTTTTGTATCTTTTGTTTGTCTATATACATACACACTAAAGAAAAGAAAAATATACCACACACAAAATGGATTTTTTTTTCCCCTTTGGTGTCATTTGAGTCCCATGCGCGCGCGCACTTCTGACATTAAGCTAATGCCATATACTCCTAGCTTTCAAAGACTCATTATCCACCAGCTCTTGGAATATAAAGCCCGGCAACCACTCCCACAAGGAGTGGACAATATATGGATACAAACAACTTGATTTCTTAGTGCATGAAATGACTACGATTTTCCAAAGCAAATTAACCAATTCACAAATGGCTCCGTTCTTCTTAAATTTTTGATTGACAATAGATTTTTAGGATTGATCATTCCTTGAGCAAGAAAAGTCTAAAAAGTAAATTACAACCAGAAGCAATAATAATATACACTAAAGACGAGAATAAAATATACCAAAATATGGATCTTTCCTTCTGTAATGTCATTTTATATAATTAAAAGAAAAATCCAACTTCAGTCCGTATTTTTTATGCTTTATTATAACTCTTGTCGAGAAGGATGATTAATACAAAAAATTATGAAGAAAAGCTAAACAAAAAATAATAAAAAAAATAAAAATTTAGGGACAATGGACATGTATTGTTTGTGTGTGCGGTGTGTTCATACCTTGATGGTGGTCCACTTCAATAAACGCACAAAATCATGTTTGTGTACTGAAATATGGATCACTAAATGTGGAGATGATAAGGAGTTAAGACTAACTTAAATACTCGGCATGATGGTCAGTTTCTCGTGGTTAATTAATTTTTCTTTGAGCTTTTAGGGAAAGTTTTTTGGAAATGAAGTGTCGAAAAAAAAAGAAAAAGAATCAAATTTGAAATTTTCAGAATTTGCAAAAACAAGGAAAGACTGCCCATTTAATATAAGACACAGGCTCTAAAATAAAATAAAAAACAACGCGCCTCTTGGGTTGTTTCTAATCAAATACTCCAAATTACTCAAAATGAATTTGGCTCTTAGCTGGCTGGCCTCAATATAAACAAGCATATATTATTTAGCAGTTCACCTCTCACTAACCCCCTGTATCTTATTTTCCACACCCTTCTCTGTTTTCATTTTCCCAGTCTCTGTCTTATCATTAACAAAGGAATCAACATTACATGTCCAAGGAAATAGGGGACCATTAAGGTCCGGTTTTCCCTCACCATCGTCTTTCTGTTCAAATCCAAACCAACTCCGTGAACCACAAAAAAAAAAAAAGGCGGAGGCTGCTGTGTTCGAACTTTTATCCAACTTCGCACCCTATCTCCAAGAAGAGTTGAACTTGTTGAGCGGAGTACGGGAAGACATCGAATACATAAGAGGCGAATTCGAACGCATGACACATTTCCTGAGAGTTGCCGATGCCATAGAAGATAGAGATCCGAACATCAAAGTATGGGTGAAGCAAGTTCGAGAAGCTGCATATGACACAGCAGATGCTCTTGACCTATACATGCTTCGCCTCATACATCATCATAGCACAGGATTCCACGAGTTTGTACGTAAGGTTTCTTTTTTTATTAAGACTTTAAGAGCTCGCCACCAAATTGCTTCTAAAGTAAAAGGAATCAAGTCCAGAATCATCAATATTTCTGAGGGACATCAACGGTATAGTAACATATATGGCAAAATAGAGCAAGGCTCAAACTCTACTCATTCAGACATCGCATGGTATCATTGTCATGGCGATGCCCTTCTACTCCAAGAAGCTGACCTTGTAGGCATTGACAAGCCCAAATCACACTTGACTCAGTGGCTCGTGGATGAGGATCCTCGACTCAAGGTGCTTTCTGTAGTAGGAATGGGCGGATTAGGCAAAACCACCCTTACAAAAAAAGTCTACGACGACGCAACAATGACGAGGCACTTCCAAAACCATGCTTGGATCACCGTTTCTGAATCATTCAAGGTCGAAGAGCTTTTAAAAGACACGATTCGAGTTCTCTTTGAAGAAGTCAAGCAACCACTCCCACGAGGGGTGGACCATATGGATGCAAATAGCTTGAAAGGTATAATTCATGCCTTTTTGCTGCAAAAGAGGTATGTGCTTGTTTTGGATGATGTATGGAATATTCATGCATGGGAAGTATTAAGAATCATACTTCCTGAATGCAATTGT
Source organism: Rhododendron mucronatum var. ripense (assembly GCA_019656295.1). NCBI lineage: Eukaryota > Viridiplantae > Streptophyta > Magnoliopsida > Ericales > Ericaceae > Rhododendron > Rhododendron mucronatum. Next base: position 2,044,018 of record BPLT01000026.1, read on the forward strand.
GGCAGTCGAGTAATTTTGACAACAAGAAACGTAGATTTAGCTTCTTTTGCTAGTGTAGAATATCATGGCATGGTGTATAATCTTGATCAGTCCTTGCCTCCTAAAGAGTCATGGGCCCTGTTCTGCTCAAAGACATTCAAGGAGAGTTCTTGTCCTTCATATTTGGAAGGTCTTTCTAAAGATATCTTAGGAAAGTGCGAGGGGTTACCACTTGCAATAGTGGCAATTAGTGGCCTATTATCAACAAAGGAGAAGAGTTTGGATGAGTGGGAGAGAGTTTATCGCGGCCTTGGTGTGGAACTAGAAGGAAATGAAAAACTCAAGAGCATGACTATGATATTGACCCTCAGTTACTTTGATATACCTTACTATCGTAAGTTATGTTTTTTGTACTTGAGTATTTTTCCAGAAGATTGTCTAATTGATCACTGGAGATTAATTCGGTTGTGAGTGGCGGAAGGATTTATAGAAGTGAAAGAAGGAATGACAAGAGAAGAAGTTGCTGAGAGCTACCTCAATGAGCTAATGAACCGAAGTCTAATTCAAGTGACAAACATCGCGAAAGATGGAAGGTTCAAAGCTTATCGGATCCATGACCTTTGGTGTGAAATGGTAATTGCGAAGTCGAGAGAGCAAAACATTATCACAATAGCAAGTGAAAGAGGCAGAGCGTGGCTTAATAAATTGCGACGCCTCTCGGTCCACCATAATTTGGAAGATATTCAGCAAAACATTTGTTTCACTCGCCTTCGTTCTTTGCTCGTGTTCAGTGCAATAGATTTGCTGTCCTTGTTGTCAAAGATTGCATCCTCAGGCAAGGGTGTAAGGCTACTAACTGTGTTAGACTTGAGAGGATCACAATTGGAAACATTCCCTCATGAAATTGTGAAACTCCTTAATCTTACTTATCTAAGTTTGAGGGCGACTAATGTAAAAATGATCCCGAAATCGATCGGAAAGCTCAAGAAGCTAGAAACGTTGGATCTAAAACAAACGAATGTTACTGAGTTGCCTGATGAGATCTTGGAGCTCCAACATCTTCACCATCTCCTGTTGTATCGCGTCAACATTGACGCCCATTGTTCTTTTTCTTTTCCCACTACAATTGGCTTCAAAGCCCTGGAGGGAATAGGAAGTTTGTTGTGCTTGCAGAAACTATGTGGTATTGAAGCAAACCAAGGGAGTAATAGTGGCCTTGTCCTAAGAGAGGTGGGGAAGCTAACTCAGCTGAGGAGATTGGTCATTACAATACTAAAGAAGGAAGATGGGACTGTGCTATGTTCATCCCTTGAAAAGCTACACAACCTTTGCTCGTGGTTAGCTTAGTAGGATTGAAATGGGTGAGAGTGGAGTCTAGCTCGATGCCTCTTCTTGAAGACCTAGATCTCCGAGATTGTAAATTAATGATGGAGTTGCCTTTAGGTGTTGAACATCTGGCCAACCTTAAAGACTGTAAATTGAGTAGTATGTCTGAAACATTAATTTCGAGCTTGAATAGAGACCTACAAGGTGGGGACTATTGGAAAATTGCACACGTCCCCAGGGTTTGGATTGGGGAGGACTACAAATCTGGCTATTGGATGGGTCGTTATCTATGATATGCGCGCGGTAGAACGGGAGGGGATGAGGATCTTCAAGATTGGTTTATCCCCGTTATTGATGTGCCCTTTTTTCAGCTTATTTTGTTGGCGTTTGTGAGAGCTTGAAAACTTGTTTGTGTAATCATGTTGTGAATTAAATATTTCTTTTACGTACTTTTTGTCTTGAATTAATTACTTTATTGAGAACCTCATGTTTGTTGTAATCAGCTTGACAGAATTTAGAACTTCAAAGCATGCCTTTGGTTAATCGGTTTGCGACAATCTCGATTTAGTTTAGGTGAAGTTCAACACATCACTAGACGAACCTAATTTCCCTTGCTGCTGATTAAAAATATTGGGTACGTTAATTTCCCTTGGTATTCACTTAATTTAGGATAAGTTGGCTCTCTGAATCGAGGTCCGGCCCGGCTCGTGTTGTTCCAACAACCAGCGAAAATAAGCAACCAAACAAAATAACAAACCGTGTCTCTTGGGTAATTTCAAATCAATTACTCGCAGTTACTCTGAATGAATTTAGCTTCTAGTAGAACTAGTTGCCCTTAAAAGAAACAAGCAATAGCAACTCGTGAATCTTAACACCAAAAGAAAACAATAGCACTGATTTCGGAAGTTAACATTGAACAATTGAGAAAGTTAGTGTTATTGGCTATATTTGGATACCGACAAGCTAAATTCATTTGGGTTTGGGAGGTGATTTAGTTTGTTTGAATCTAGATACTCTGCTCGGTGGTTGACGATTGTAGAGGAGAAAAGCCTTTGTTTGTGCCAAGTTGGAATTGATTTTGTTTTGGGCTAAATGATTTACCATGCATTCTTTGACTTCCCAAAGAGGGTCATCCATCCAAAAATCAACTTAGTTGGACTACGAGGAATTAATAAAACATTTTGGGCTTCGGGGCAATTTTTGTCGACCAAATGTGAGCTTCAGATGGACTACGTATCTAAAGGAGTAGTCGACAATCGGTCTCTAGCATAGTTGTCAAAATCGTATGATTAACGCAAAAACAATACGAATCTATAGGTGAATCAAGGTTTATAAAGAATCAATGGTGAATTGTTCAATACCCGATCAATTCGATTCCCAATTCATGCAAAAAACGATATGATCTATAGGTGAACCAAGGTTTATCACAATTGTTGCATTTGACTAATATGAAACCACATTTGCAATTTCGCCTTAGTTTTTCTCTTGGAAAGCAAGAATATAAGATAATATATTGTTAACTACGAAAATTCTTGTTCCCGTGCAAAATTTTGTTAGTATTGGTATTTATTTTAAATTCTTGTATCCCCTGAATCATAGACCGGGACAAGGCTCAGAGCCTCGAACCAACCCACATATGTTGTTGTATAAGATTGTTTAGTTTCGTACCTATTAGGCTACAAACTTTATTGTGTTAAAGCTAAATTTTCATAACATCTATATGCAAATATCCATTTTCCTAGAGTACTATTTTCCTATTATGTACAAGAGTCTTTCCTATTAGACCATGTGATCATCAATTAATAATAAAAAATGAACTTTACGATAAATATAAGCTTATATATTTTAATTTTACAATTAATGCATCTTTATTTGTAGGTACGTAGATACATTTTTCAATGTATTTTTTTAAATTTGGACCAAATCATTACGATTCACGTACGATTCAGAAAAAGGTCAATCTGATTCTTGATTCGATTCACGATTTGACAACTATGGTCTCGAGATAATTGTGAGGAGTTTCAATTGTGTAGTAAAGTGGATTATAGTCAAACGTTGTTATTGTTAAAGTTCGAATCCTTCCCCGAGGTGGAGCTCTCCGCGTTGGGATGTGTTCTGGTATATAGAGTGGAGTTTTTGTTAATTTTTCGGATTTTATTTTGCTATTTGTTACCTATGTTATCTAATTAGAATCTCATAGAGCCTATTATGCAATTAAATCTGAGCCTATTGCATGCGTTGAAGCGTCGCAATATCTGAATGTAAAGTATGAACCCACTTGCTTTATTAATTAATTAATTACGGACAATCAGTGCAGAATTAAAAATCCTTAGGAGTAACTTGAAAGAAATTTGCCATGGATTTAGATAATACTAGTAAATAGCACGTGCAAAGCACGTGGCGTTCTTCCCATTAAACGGTTTTCTACGTACTTTGGAAAAACCTTAATTTAGTGCCTACAAGATTTTTGAATTAGATCAACAGAAGCAAGTGATGACCGTGGTTTCATCCAATTGTATAGACAAGAAGAGTATTGACGACAGGTACATTGTCTACTTGAATGATACAAGAGTACTCAAGTTCATGTTGAATGCAACAAAACCCATGAATGTCCCAATTGCAATAAGCAAGTCAACAGAATTAATCATCCTTTCATAAAGCAACTTCAAAATCCAATGAAAAAAAAAAAGCCTTTCTTCCTTCCATTGCTTAGATTTACATGCACCTAAAGATGTCAACAAGAACTTCGCAGTGAGCACCATGAATGCCAAAGCTTCTCTCCTACAAAAAAAATATCAAGAACCACAGAACCCAATGAGTACACAACGCTGACCTTCCACGTCCCGATTTAGGTTACTCAAAACATTTTTTCACTCCAAAAAGAGTAAAGGAACCTCCATTTTCTTATGTCGAATCTGTGGGGTCAAACTGGTATGCCTTCAATTCTAACCACATTGCATTTTTTTCCTCCACATTGCATTTGAATAGTCTTCAAAACATAGTGCAAAGCAAATTGAAGCAATTGTTCATCATGCAAAACAAAGGGAAAAAAATGAAACATAATATATCCAGAGAATTGAGTGTCATTCCATTACCCTAAATATCTCAATATCTAGGTTCATTGTGCTGCCAATAATACTTTTGAGTAATTGGATCTTGCACCGATACCAAAGCAAAAAGATCACAATGAATAATCATGTAAGGAAAACACGTTAAACCGATGAGAATTATTCATCAATGGATAGAGGTGAGGAACCAAAAAATGAACACTGCTATTAATTGCAGAAAATATCACTACGAGAAATTACACCATTCCCGACTAACAGTTTAGTCGGCAAAAGTAAGGAATTTAGTCGGCAATAGTAATTCCCGACTAAAAAATTTGGTCGGCAATTTAGTCGGAGAATTGCAGTCGGGAAAGGTAATCACCGACTAAAAAATATTTAGTCGGCACATGATGGTCTTTCCTGACTAATTATTTAGTCGGCCAATTTAAATTATTATCGACAAAGTATTTAGTCGGCAAATATTTAATAAATTACCGACTAATTATTTAGTCAGCAAATATTTGATAAATTACCGACTAATTATTTAGTCGGCAAATATTTAATAAATTACCAAAAATATTTGATAAATTACCGACTAATTAATTAGTCGGCAAATATTTAATAAATTACCGAAAAATATTTGATAAATTACCAACTACTTATTTAGTCGGCAAATGTGAAAAAAAATTAGCATAGTTGGCATATTTTACCAAGTATTTAGTCGGCAAATATAATATATTTAAAACAAATTCTAAAATCTGTTGAGAGATATATATATATATATATATATATATATTTGGTGATTCACAATAAATTAAATTTAGCAACATCTATTCACCAATCTACCGTAATCAAGTATTGGAATTCAAGAACAATTCATTCATAACTTCCATAAATAAAGGGTGTTCAACAAATATTTAATAAACGATATCCGAACTCGCAAAGTACAAAATAACAAAAAATCGCACCACAAAAAGTCCTACCATCAAACATATCATATCTAAGCCCTAGAGCGCAAAATAATACAAAAGTTCAACAGAACTAGATTACAGTAGAATCCACAGCAAAAATCCAACTTCTTCATATATAGTCCTTAACGAGATGCCGGATACTCCAATATCTGTGGAAAGAACAAAACATAATAATAAGACCCATGATATTAATACAAACTTGACAAGGGTACATCAAAGAAAGAAAAAAAATCTAACACCATGATATTAATACATGCACATTTCTCGAGTATGAGTATAAGAATGAAGAGAGCCATCTAAGCAAATCTAAGCATCTAAAAGTATGAGTATAGAATTCGGAAACTCAACAGAAAAATAAAGAGTAAACAAGTAATTAAGTTCAGTTGTTCAACTTCCTCATACAAACTTACTGACTTTACATGCACTATGGTTTATGCTTTAACATTCTTTATGTGAATTCTATTTACTATATTCTTAATTGTATGAAAGTGCCTTTATATGGCGCATACACTAGCCGTTCAAAAAAATTTAAGGTGCATACACTAATCCCTCTTTTATGGTATTTTAAACAAATATTACATTTTACAAATAAAAACTCCAATGGCTTACGCCTCACCTCATAAGAAGTCAACCGCCTCGCCTTGCGGTTTCGCCTTTGAAAACTTTGCGCAGATGTAATAATATAAAGAAAACAAAAATTGCTTCATACCTTCACACAACTATAAGCTACTGCAGTTTCAAAGACACTAAAATGTTGATTACATCACATTTCATGTGTGGTCATAGGGGAATTGAAAGCTAAGCATTAGTAATTCGAATAATTCCACTAGAAAAAACAAAGATGTCATCCTGCATTACAATTCTTATGGATGTATTGCCATAATTTAATAGTGATTCAGTCTTATAACATGTCATAAAAGAACACCATATCAGATCAACCAGTTGCTACAATAATAACTGTAGGCCTTGCTAACTAATCCTAACATAAGAGATTGAGGGTTCAAACCACCCATAGAACCTTAAAAAGGTTGGAATAGAACACCCACCATGCGCTGGACTGGTATTCATTCCTATGGTGCGCAAAAGTAAGTAGGAAAAGCATCTAATTTCAGTCATAAACAATAAAATGGTATTTGCTCATGCGTTGGATCTAGTAAAATCCGCCAAACTTAGAATATGCATCTAATAAACCCCAAATTTGGTACACACCATTATCACACATCAAAGTTTATCCCTGATTTTTTCCAGATTTTGCTGGAACCTAGTCAAATTCGCCCCCAAACTCAGAAATTCTGCGCAGCGAAACACAATTTCCAGCAGAACGGTCTGTGTTCAAAAATTTATTAAAATCGAATACTTAATACTTTTCAGTAATTCCAACGCCAAAACATCACCAACTTATCAATCTTTAACACCCATAAGGACCAATAGCCAGGAGGATTGTTAAACTATAAAAATAGTGATGAAAACCGCAGCTCAGCAAGCTGTCTATTAAAAAACAAGAACCTGACCACAGCTAGGTTTATGATAAATATCTTTTTCCACACTTCTCAGAAAATTCTGAAAATTTTACACAATACAATAGACACACTTATGAACCTTCAGTAAAAATACTAGAAATTTAAAAACTTTCTAGGTATCTTGAATAATTTTGTAAAGAACAGACCAAGTTTCCTCCTCTTCTCTCTCTCTCTCTCTCTCTCTCTCCACGAAAATATCAGGGGAAATAAGATATTTGCAACAAAACAGAGCAGCTCAGTAGAGGATTGTACCTAGAGTTGTGGAGGAGAAGCAGAGCGGCCTCCGCCTTGAATACGTGTTCTTTTTTCCATTCAGTCATTTCATCAAACTACTGGGCTGCGTTTTCTTTGCAAGGATTTCAGCAAATCTCCCATAAGATCATTGCCTCCAGCCGTGTACATTATTTGCAACAGGATTTCAGCAAACCACATTTGTAACACTGCGAGCGAGAGTTTTAAATCAGTAAGGCGTAATTAGAATTGAACAAAACCCCGACTGTGACAGTTCATCAAACGTATTTACATAGTTTAACACATCTAAGGCAACCTAATAGATCCACTAGCATCAAAGAGGCACCAACAGATCCATAAATTTCAAATAAAATTATATATATACACTATAACTTCACATGTTTAGATCGAAGCAGATTAAATCCTAAAGAGAGGAGAAAGGGGAGAGAGTAATACCGAAGACAGCGTTAATGGGGTCATGGCAACCTGATTCTTGGCGGCGTCACCAATCATTCGCTCGGTGTTGGTGAAGGCGACATAGTGTGGGCACACGCCCCGAAAATCGCCCGATTTTGGTTTTCGAATGGATATTGTTTGGGGGGCGGCCCTTTTAGAAAATAGCGCGGCGAAACACTTCGATTCAGAGTCGCCACTCGGGTTTTAGCGGAAGAACACCCAAGGAACCGAACTCGAGAACGTTTTGCTACGTTTTGTTTTGATTTAAGAAAAAGGATTTGATTTGATTTGAAAAGGCGTAGACTGGTCCGTCGTCACCTTCGATATCTGAGGTTCGGGAGCCAGGTTACGAGAGGGGAAGGGTTTTATGGCACCCCTCTCGCCCAATCCGGAGATCGGTCTCTACTCGGGCATTTTATTTAAAACATTTGCATTTTTCTCTCATTTGATCATTTTTAGCCAGTTAGGGCGGGGGAACAGTTAATAGGAATTAAAACTGTAACACGTTGCAGTTTGTATGACAAAATGTTTATGGATGATGATTTGCTTGCTTGAATTGAACTAAATGTAAGAACATAGATTGAGAACAAGCGCTGCCAGAAGTCCAATGGGATGATGTACGCTGCCCGTCGGGTGCGTGAGCAGACGACATGCTGGCACGCCATGGCCAAGCCACTGCACGCCAGCACACCATGCGCACGCCACCTTTAGGCTGGCGTACACTACCACACCAATTTCTTACAGCTCCTACTCTCAATCATCTGGGCTCTGGAAGGGACCAGTGCACACCCAGGGCAAACCACGCAGTTTATAACATGGATTATACATATGTACAGACATAAGGAGTGGCCAATAGCCAAGAAAATAGTAAGACAGACCCCATAAACAGAGTGGGGAGGAACAAGAGGCCAGGATTGAATTGGGATGTAAGGGCCAGGCACTGGTATTTAACGAGCATGCCGTACGCCACCAATAGGGGCCGTACGCCAGGTTCGTATGTTGACCAGTGTTTGGCTTTACATCATCTGGGCTCTGGAACAAGACCAGAAGTACCCCAGAGGCCTTGAAAGCAGGAAATGGTACAAGTATCGAAAGCTACATCCGAACAGCTCTAAAATACAGAAAGCAATAGACTGGTTTTTAGCATGCTATAAGGTGATGACATAAAGAAAATAAGCAATAAATGAGCCCTACATGATCCCCACGCCAGCTGTGCACGTACAGCCAAAGGTGGCGTACGGCTAAGAGGAGATGGCGTGCGCCATGGCTTGGCTCCTACAACTGATTTATCTTACCAGAGGAGTGCCTGGACTAGTATCAGTTACTAGCCAGAACCTTTCTGGCTCCCCTCAGGAGTTGAAAACAGAAAGCAACACAAAGGTGGTATACCTTTGGTTGCAAGATATGGGAGGATGGATTGAGCTTTGGGGGTTGAAGATGGAGGCAGTGGGGTGACTGATCAGTGGTGGGATGTGTATACTGAAATCCTCTGTCTCTCTTTCCTTCAATGGGAGAGCAAAGAACAAGAGAGAGGAGAGGGAGTGGACTTGGAGAGTTAATGTGCTTAACCCCTTGCAAATGAATGCAAGGGGGGGATTTATAGAGGAGAGAGAGGGGCTGAAACCAGGGCTAATCAGCTGGGGTTAGGGCTGGTTGGGGTTGAGTGAGGAGCTTCCCATGCATTAAATGCATGGGACTAGGTGGTAGGAGTGTAAGAGGGACGGGCCAGACGAAAGCAATCATCAGGGGTACTGTTCCCTGTACTTTGGGGCCGCAAAGGTTTCGGTCGCGTGCTGTAAAAGCGGTGATTTGACCGGTCAAGACCCTCCGTACGCCACCTGTGACCTGTTGTGCGCCAGGTCAAACTCAGTCAACGGTCGATGACCGACACGTGGCAAATACCTGGCGCACGCCAAGGAGGAGGTGGCGTAAGCAAGGTATGGCTTTGCTGAGGCTTATTTGGCTCGGGATTTGAGAGGTTTGAAGAGGTTTGAAATGGCTTGAAAGGGGAGGGTCCAACGCCCAAAGCTCAAACCCTTCCATCGACTCTGAACTGTTCTCGACCGTTTATCATCATCGGGTCAACAAAGACAGTAAAAGGACTAATCTGGACAATCCAGAATGGGGTGTCTACACATAGGACGGCGTTGTTCAGTTACCTTGGTCGTTGGCTATGATCTCGACGCGGTCGTGCTTTCAAACTCCTATGCAGGAGTAAGTGGTGCCGAGATCTATTCCGATCGCTGGTCCCTCTCCCTTTCAGGCCATTGCTTCTCCTTCTTCTAATCCTCGGTTTTGTCGATGACTGGATGAGAAGAGAGAGAAGTAAGAGAAAGAGAGGCGTGAAGTTTGACAAGGGAGGAGAGGAGGGGGAAACGGTGGAGAGAGAAAAGGAGGGGAAGCGTATAAGTTAGGTTTATTGGGGAATCGGGATGAGTTTAGATCAGCTGCTGGGGATGAGTTTATTGGGAATGGGGAAGAGTTTCAACGTGGATACACATTTCCGACTAAACCATTAGTCGGTAATTACCAAAAGCCCGCCAGTTTTTTCCGCGAAATTTTAAATTAGATTTGGCGCAAAAATTGCTTTTCCCCAACTAGTTATAGTTTAGTCGGTGAAACGTCAAAATCACTTTTTTTTTTTTTGGACAGATCAAAATTACTTCAATGTGTAGATTTTATAGATAGTTGCCAACTCATTTTTTTAAATAGTCAATCTAAATCGTTAGAATTTAGCATCTTATCAATTATATCATTCTTATCAAAATTGGTGATAATCAGATGTCGGCAACCAAATGACTAGAACACATTCGGTGATTCTGGAAACATTAAAATCTTATAGTGCACCGCTTGAGGACTGCCTAAGCTTTTTTTTTTTTTTAATCGGAACTGTTTATCTTTTACGTAAAATGGATTAGATCATTCTTGACGAAAATGAAGTAAATCTTTTATCCTCATGACATACTAAATCGGACGTAAAATATCACTCTAATAAGGAATCTGCGTCCCGAACAAGGGGCTTTCAAAATCCGATAGAAACAAAGATGCATGAGAATGACTAAAACACAAAGCACAACAAAATGAACGGCATCGATCGTTTTAATTATAATGCAATTGTTTGACTATTGTACATTAGACTATAGCACAAGATTTTGATTCATAAACAAATAAGTTGAATGTATAGATTTTAAATGTAGTTGCTGACTTATTTTTTTAATGGTCGATCTGAACCGCTAGGATTTTATGTTTTATCAATTATAGCATTGTCACAAAAATCGGAGATCATTAAATATCAGTGACCTCATGATCGAAATACATTTAATGCGTGAGGAGACGTTTAAGTGGTATAGTGAACTAACCGAGGCCCACCTGAGATATTTTTTCATGATCGAAATCATCTATCTTTGACGTTATAAGAATTTGAACATTTGTATAAAAAATGAAGTTAACCGCATATGGATAAACACTTAATCGGACAACAAAATTGTTTACATTTTAGAATTTATGTGCCGATAAAGGGGCTTTCTTGGCCCGATCGAGCCGAAATTTTACAAGAATCTTATGATTAAGAAGGAAAAAAAAAAAGAGCGGTAGTGATCGGAAAGGTTGCATTGTAGAGACCCGTAATTTCATCATTTAATTCTTGGTATTTATAATGCAATTGATATATACAAAAAAAAAAATAAATTTATGTTTTCAACAAAATAATGTTGTTAATGTGAGGAAGTATGAGTTGGGGGTTATAATGTGATGCTTGTGGAATAGAGGGGTGTAAGTGTTATTTGACCTATATAAGTCAAAAATCAGGAGCAGGATATCCATTTTTTTTCTTTTTTCCCTTCTTTCTTCTTTCCGGCATCTCTCCCGGCTCTCCCCTCTCTCACCTTCTCTCTTCGATTTCATCTATTACGAGTGAGATTCTTGAAAAACCCCAAGTACTAAAGTTGTTCTACGCGGCGAGAGCTTCCTATCCATCCAAGAAAATTCAAGATCGGAGCGCTTTGAAGTTTCTTCCATGTTCAGGCTTGCTTCTAGCTTTCGAGGTAGGGATCTCCTACCTTCTTTACATGTTTAAGTGTTAGTTGGATGTACAAGAATCAGTTTTGAGTCTTGAATAAATCTTGGGTATGCTGAAAATTTCGTGGGTTTTGGTAATCTGTCTTTTAGGAGCCCTTTTGTTAGGAATTAATTTTTGGTGTCCTCATAACAGTTAAAGTACGTTTCAATATGAAGATTTCAGTACCAAGATCGTGAAAAACCGATAGTCACACAATTAGTTATGAATTTTTGAATCCCGGCTGTTTTCTGGATGCGCGAATCTGTGCGTGGCTGTCTTCCTTTAATTTTCTGGGCATGATAAGCATTTTGGGTGGCCTTGGGTCTTTTATAGGAGCTGCGTATTTAAGTTAAGAAGGGATTGGCGTTGGAATCAAGTGATTCGGTTAAGTATACAATTTTTGGTGAGTTTCTAAAGCGGGGTGGGTCGACTAGGGTGAAAATGGTTGCGAATCTGTTTTTCCTTTGATCGTTGGGCTAATCTCCTCTCGTTTTTGAACCTGCAAATTTTATTGAGTGTAGTGCTTATAGTGATGCATCGTTTGGCATTGGTTTCAATATTTTTGGGTTTAAGATGGAAGGGTTATGATCTTTCTAAGAGAGAGAGTGGCAAATTCACTCAAAGAAATTGGTGGTGCCTTGTGTGTTGAGACCTTTGGGGGTTTTGGAAGAACTTGGTTTTAATCTCGGGTGTTCTAATTGCAATATATGGTTGTGAGTTGCTCCTTGTAGCTTGATTCTTGCTTGCGTCGTTGTTGTTGTTGATGTTGAGAAACCCATGGGAATTTGTTTGAAATTTGCTCGAAGGCCATTGTTATCGATAACAATCTTCCTTGTTATTGATAACACGGTGTTCCAAACACAGAAAGCCTTTAGTTATCGATACCCTCTGTGATCGTTATCGCTACCCTTACGTCTGGAATGACATTGACCTCGTTGTTATCGATACCTTCCTTCATGGTATCGATAACATTGCGTTTTAACTGATCTCGGCCCATCGTTATCGATACCATTCTTCAAGGGTATCGATAACATCATGCACTTAGACAGTTTTGCTGATCGTGATCCCTCCTCCACTATTTTGGGTTCCGGTCACTTCTAATCTATTCCGAACACTTCCCAAACGATTCCTAACATGGTCCTCCGTACTTAGCGACACCATTGAACATATCTATGGGTTTTTAATGCTTAATTCGATTTGTTTTCATAAGAATTATTTTGTAAGTCGTCGTTGGAATTGAATGATACGAACTTGCTGGAAAAAGAATTTTGAAACTTTACGAACACAACGAGAATACTTTAGGACATCCCGAATGGGTAAAGAGCCTGGCAGAGGACATTGGGATCCTTAAATTGGCCCAGTTAGAGCTATATGCTCATATATCAGGACATCCCGAAAGGGTAAAGAGCCTGGCAGGGGACATCGGGGTCCTTTAACTGGCCCGGCATGAGCTATACGCTCACATTTGATACTTCAGGACATCCCTAATGGGTAAAGAGCCTGGCAGAGGACATTGGGGTCCCTTAACTGGCCCAGTACGAGCTTCGGCTCAGACACATGATATAAAACTGGTTTATGAAGTTGATGAAAGAGATTTTGGGTTTTGTTAAAGGATTTTGATAATAATAATCACAATAATAATAAAAAGAATCTTTAGCATTCTGAGTGGTCTCCGGTGTTGGGCATAAATCAACGGACTCTGATATTTAAGCTCGAAACGAGAAAGTTTTACCTGTACTAGTTTGGGTGTTCATCCACACTACCTTACAATCAAAATGAAAAGCTTGTAAGAAATAGGTTCGATAATTGATGATGTGGATTTGAGATAGAATGGAATATTCCTATGAGAAACAAAGAACTTGACCACGAGTTGCCACCATGGATCGTCCAATATGTCAATACATGTCTTATGCTCCTTCTTGTAGATCTTCAAATCATTGTGGCTTGTTCTCTTGATATGTGGTGGGCAACTTGTTCTATGTGTGTGCATACCTGGTGCCTTTGGGTGCTATGCATTGCGAGGGTTTCATATTGAGTATTTGCTTGTTAGACTTAAGCAAGAAATCTTATTGTGAAAGGATGTTGCTAGATGTTAACTTGAGATTTGAAAATTGGTTTGGGGTTGACGGGTGGGTTTTCTTGTTGTTGAGGTGCAATATTATTCGACTTGTCATTGCTTACTTTATGTTCTAACTCTACATGTGTAATGTGTATATGAATGGTGAAGGGTTGGTTAGTTGTATGAGAAAAGAAAGTGAAAACATTTTGTTAAAGAACTCAGATTAATCTTTAGGTTATCGAAATGAGAAAGGAAAAAGCAAGGATTGGGTAACGCCGTAATGATAAGCTGAGGTTTTGAGAATATTGGTGTGTGTGTGTGTGTAGGTGAGAGTGTCAGTGTTAGAGAAATGAAGTTAAATATTTTTCAGTGTGAGTATGGTATTTGAGTTCCACTTTTTGACAAAACAAATATGCTTTATGGAAAATGTTTTTCCTTGGGATCTGTCTTCACTTCTGCATATAATTTAGGTGAGGATATCTTTACGAGCTAGTGTAGCTCACCCTATCCTTTCAGGTACTCGCCATGGCTCTTAGCTTGGATTGCATGGAGTGCTCATTGAGACGTCTCTTGGGAGCTTCGTTGAAATCTTTAAGGAGTGGTTTATCATCAAGTTTAATTCACGTCATATCCTTTACTTGCAATTGAAGGTTGTATCTTTTGATTAGATCGTGTGTAAAGCTATGTATAAACTCATCTCCTTGATTAATGAGAAATCTTGTTTTAAGAGAAAGACTTTTGTTTGTAGAAAATACATTTTTATTTAGTTGAAAACCGGGGGCGTGACATGCATCGTGATCAGTGTAGTCGAACAAATACCGTCTTTCTTGAAATTTTTAAAAAAAGGGTAAAAAATATATATTTCCCGACTAAATTATAATCTTAGTCGGCAATAAATTATATTTTCCGACCAAATCATTTAGTCGGCACAGTTTTTTCATTTATTGATTTATTAAACTCGGAGGAAAAATATATTTCCCGACTAAATCTAGATTTAGTCGGCATATTTATTTCATTTACTGATTTATTAAAATCGGGGGAAAAATATATTTCCTGACTAAATCTAGATTTAGTCGGCATTTATTAACATTTACCGATTAAACAGTTTAGTCGGCATATTTGTTTCATTTATTGATTTATTAAATTTGGGAAAAAATATATATATTTCCCGACTAAATCTAGATTTAGTCGGCATTTATTTACATTTACCGACTAAATTAGTTTAGTCGGTGTTGGAATTTAAATTTACCGACTAAATAATTATTAGTAGGTAATGGATAGCCAATTGGCGACTAAATTTGATTTAGTCAGGAAATTTAGTCGGTAATGGTGTAATTTCTTGTAGTGTATCATTACTGTTGCAGTTCCTCATGTGGACACTGTTGTGTATTACATTGCATTTTCCTTTTATTAAGCAACACAAATGAATATGCAAAGTAGCATAGAAGAGTACAGGAGAAAGAAAAAAGGCATGAAATGAACAAGCATATTTAGAGTTTTGAACTCAAGTAACAGTTAGCGCAAAATCTTACGGGAAAACAGAAGTACTAATAAGCCATTGCAAAGAAAACTGAATCATGCATTGCCCTATTTGAATAATATATTCGTACCTCTTCCAACAAGCAAAAGGCCGATCGATGAGGCTTTGCCAGTAAACCAATAAAGCTTCAAAGAATTAAATTAGGACCCAATCAGAACCAACTATAAGAAGAAATTCAAAGTAGAACCAATAAGCCAATGTGCTTGTTTAGATCAGCTAACTATCTTCCACCAATTTGATTCCTCTGCAGCGACCAAAAGTTCTGAACCACATAATTAGAGATACTTCCGAAAATCCTACCTAAGAATCAAGAAAATAAAATACGAAACTTGCAACGATAAAATATTCTTTGATTTTGAAATTTCATTGGTTTGATCCAAGGAAATAGCCTGGATTGATAACTTACACAGTAGTTTCAAGTACATATTGATGCACCCTCATACCTTGAGCCACAAAATAAGCTATTGAACAGATAACTGAATTATGCATAATCCTATCTGAACAAAACATGTGCCCCCTCTGACCAAGAAAAGTCTAACGATGCTTTTCCAGTAAACCTCATGAAGCTTCAAAGAATTAAACCATGATTGCATTAGAATAAAGTATATATAGAAATAGAAATCTGAAGTAGAACAAATACGTAAATGTGCTTGTTTAGATCATATAACAATATTTCTTGAGTTTGATTTCTTTGAAGCGACAAACAGTTCTGCACCACACAATGATCAATCCTACAGAATCTTACTTGACAATCAAAACAAATACATGGCGAAACTTGTGCGGCTACAATATTCTTCAATTTTGAACATTGCAGGGATTTCTCCAAAGAAATTAGCCTAGATTGATAACTTCCATAATAGTTTGAAGTTGGTAATGGTCCCTAATGCTGCAGACCAGAAGGCCATAACATTACCATGCCTATGTAAAATAGATATCAAGCATCGATACACTAAGAGATACCACACATAGAGGCAATACCACAAAGATATCCATACTTTACGGTAACTTGTGGTCTAATCCTCATAGAGGCAATACATCGAACACCTAACTTGCAGTAGTACGCCGCCCATGAATCACAGAAGTGCCTCTGTAGAAGAAGATTCCTCGATCATTTCGATAGATTGATACTTTACTATCATCTGATATAGTTCGGATCCTACCTGATATTTTGGGGTCATAATTGCCAGGAATACACAAATTGGAAAACACAAAAGAGAGCCAATGAGTGTTGGTTATTGGTGATGCCAGGAGAAATGTCAGTTCAGGGGCACACTTCCACACCCCTCACCAGAACAAGACTGATTGTCGAAGGTTGATGTTATGGTTACATCTTCGGCAGATGTTTTGTGAAGGAAAATTTGGCGACAACGTTCCATGGTCTCATGTTCTAGGCACTTAGAGAGAGGGAGTGAAGTTACCAGGAGAATAGACGTAGAAGGAGAAATAATGTGTACTGCGTGGAAGCTGAAGCCGCAGCATGAAGAGATTCTGGGTGGTGGGCAACGACGAAGTAGAGATCCTGGTCGTCGGAGGGATCTTCAGTCGAATTGAGTCTAGAGGCGTTGCCGTGAGAGACGTGCGCACCGCTTCAATTTAATTTAAAGGTCTCGCAGATGAGAGTTGCCGTTGGTTCATTTTTGGAAAAGTGCGTCATTAGGAAACAACACAAAGTAAAAACGGTGCAGAGAGCTTTCAAGTGGTGTTAATTTCCATTTGGGGTGGGTCAATTATTTCAAGTTTTTTGAAGGGGCATTTTTGGAAGGCAAAAAGTATAAAACACCTTCGACTTCGTGCTTTTAAAAGTAGTAGTATAGATGACAACAATTAGAGTCAATACTGTTCATAACTCATTTTTAGAATCATACATTTTGTTAACATCTCATTGCAGAATGCATGCGAGAACCACAAACAGAACAACAAACTTTTTTTGTTGATGTATTGTTAACGCTAATACATCATTAGGGTAGACATATATTCCAAGAACTTTGTTACAAAACAGTGCGCTTGGTTATTTATTGCTTAGACATTTCGTGAACATCTGGTGAACAAACTATGGACAACGAAAATTCACCGATTAACTCAGCAATAACCCAACAATAAGGTAAACTTTAAATAAGAGGGAGAGCAAATAACATGAATAAGATGTATTGTTGCGTATCTACTCAAAATTAAACCACAGGTAAATAAAAAGACAACAATACCGACAATCTTTGTGCTGTGTTACGATAAGTGTATGTAGCATCTCTCATAACCCAATGGTAAACTTTAAATAAGAGGGAGAGCAAATAACATGAATAAGATGTATTGTTGCGTATCTACTCAAAATTAGACCACAGGTAAATAAAAAGACAACAATACCGACAATCTTTGTGCTGTGTTATGATAAGTTGGAATTTGTTAGTCAACCAGCTGGTCGTGTGACAATGCGGTGACTTGTTGCCGGAAAATGCGGAGGAGGGGTGGGAGATGAAATAGTTGCTAAGTGGAATGCCCTTGGTCTAAACGGATTACTCAATTCAACTCTGAGTCCCATCGAGAGGAACACGATGCTCACTGGAGAAGAGGTTCTGCTATCGAAAAAGATGCGTTTCAGAAGGGCAATGGAATGTGGCAGTTGTAACCAAAACTGCAGTTGCTATTAGTTTTTTTTTGTTGGGCAAAGTACGGAAAACCTCCCTGAGGTTTGGACGTTTGGCAGATAACCTCCCTGACGTTAACTAATGAGCACATCACCCCCCTATGGTTTTGGAGTAAACTGCAACCGTTTGATTTTCCATCCCATTTGACGGTATGTGCGTTGCACGCGCCTGGATTGCGAGTATTGACCTAAAAAACGTGTTTCCCTCCAAAAATGATATTTGTTCTTCCCTTAATGCCCTTTGCCCATCTCTATAAAAGACCAACCCTAGTTTACTCCTCATATTTCATACCAGGTTTCCAACTTTCTTGCCAACTTCTAAGGTAAAATATTTTACTTCTTCTATGTAAATTCATTTATAATTTTTATAATTTCTTCTTTTTTCCCCCCCTTTATTTTTTTTTTCTTTGCCCCCACGCCGCCGTTTTGATTTGTCTCAATAAGGAGATTCAAAAATGTAAAATTTTATGATTAAAACTCAATTTTTTTTGAATAAAAATGAAGTAATTATTGGCTAAAAAAACTTTAAAAATCAGGTTTTTACTCCTTTTTTTTTTCATTTCCAAACAATAACGTAATTTTGACGAGGATTCAGAGGCAGTATCAGAGAATTTCCTGGAAGGCGATGATTGCAGCGATTGTACAGATTCGGTCTTCGTTGCGTTCGCTGAAGCTACCGTTTAGGTTTGGATTAAAAAGTCAAGTGACTTTTTTTTTTGTCTCGTTTAAATTTTTTTGTATTTGTTTGTTTTGTGACAAACTTTTTATCCCTATTAATTCGTTTCGACGAGAGAATCGAAAAAGTAATTTTTTTTACTTTTTCTCTAATATTTTTTTATAATATTCAAGATAAATCCCAATAACCGGCTTTTTGGGCTTTAAGTTGGATGTTTTCAAAAATATTTGGATAAAAGTTATATAATTTTTTACTTTTCTGATTGGAGTGAATCAAAAATTGTAAAATACTTGTTATAAAACAACAAACGCGAAAAAAATTGAATAAGGACAAAACGTAAAAAAATCCAAAAAAGGGAGAGGAGCCAAGGGATTGCTTAAAAAAATGAAGCAAGTAATGCATTTTCTTTTTGTATTTGTACGTTCTTATAGCTCGAGGGGTTGGTCAGTAGGTCTTAGAAATGGGGAGAGACACTGAACCCATTTTCTAGCAAAGAACCGAGCTTCTTTTTGCTTTTGTTTCATTTAATACATGATGCGATGCGTACAGGAGGCGAGAGAGACTTGTGCAAAGATAGAGTTTTTTAATCCTAACCCATATTATGCTCATTCCAAATCCATTTAAATTCATGTAAATATGGGTTGATATGGGTTCAATTAATCTCAACCCATTATATAATATGGGCGGGTTGAATTGAGTTAAAAGTGGACGGATTTGGGCGGATTAAAAACAGGGACGGAACTAGGATTTCATAAACGCGGGGGCCGAACTATGAACAAGAAAATTTTGAAATTTTAAGGTTCAAAAATCTAATAGTTTGTTTGGTTTAGGTTTTAAAGGAGGTTTTTTGAGTAATGAGTGGAGAAAGATCGAAAGAGAAATGAGATTAATAATTGAAAAAAAACTTATGACAGACCGTGTGCAAAGAAAGAAATTGAGTTTTGGGACCCAAAACAAACACATTTTTAAAGCATTTAAATGTCTAAATAACATTCAACACAAAATACAATATTTAGGTGTTGTTAACCAAAAAAAAAAAAAAACTAATATTAATATTGAAAAAAAAAAACTCCGAAACAACGCGGGGGCCGTGGCCCTCATATGCCCATATACAGTTCCGTCTCTGATTAAAAAATATGGGTTAGGATTGCCACCCTTGATTTGATTTGGGCATGCAAAGAAGTGAAATTGCTTTATTTTTCACAAGGGTAACGAGGTCTTTTCGCTCTTTGCCGTTAACAGAGTTACGGTTGCAGTTTACTCCAAAACCATAGGGGGGTGATGTGCTCATTAGTTAACGTCAGGGAGGTTATCTGCCAAACGTCCAAACCTTAGGGAGGTTTTTCGTACTTTGCCCTTTTTTGTTTGTCTGTCGTTTTTTGGGTTGGGCGGTTGCCGAATAGCTATGGTTTTACTTTGGCGAAAGGCACGTGCTCTTCTTGGGACAAGGAGATGCATCTGTTCCGGAAAGAGGCGGTCCTTTGGTGTCCCTTCGTTTGCGTGGGAAATTGAGAGACGCGTGGCTTTAGATACGTTTGTGACTTGTTAGACAGAGCAAGGGCATTTTTGGAAACAAAAGTGTGGGAAACGCATGGGTTGCTTCCTGACAATTTTAAAGTAGGAGCAGATGAACAAGGGTATTATTGGAAATAAAAAGTAGAAAACACCTTCGTACTTTTAAAAGTAGTAGTATATAGATATGTTTGGCGGTGACTACCAAATAAAATATAAATGAAATGCGTGCATCTCATTTGAAAAATGAAAGAGAGAGGGAGTTGGTAACTATAGAGAATTAACAAACATTTAGGTCTTTGGGGAAATTTTTGTCAACCGAATATTAGCATCACATTCGAAAAAATGTCTTTAGTCATATGTGAGGAGTTTCAATTGTGTAGTGAGATAGAGGTCGATTGTTATCACACGATGTTGTTCATGGTGTTTGATTTCTTCCAGGAGGTTCATGAGCTCTCGGCGTTTGGCAGGATTCTGGTAGTGTGGAGTTTTCATAAATTTTTCTGAATTCAACTTTCGTTGTTTTGTGTTATTTGTTATCTGCTTAGAATTTCATGGAGCCTATCATGGGTAGTTAGATTCCTTTTCTTTTTTTTGAAGAGATCATTTTACATCAGATATGAAGTATAGAGTACGAATCCGGGATATTACATCAATTGTGAAATTCCACGAGATAACCAAGCCCAACAACTCAACAAATACAAAAAAATAAGCCCATTATAGGGTGGAAATAAAGAAAGGGGCCCTCTAAAGAAAGAACACTCATACACAGGTGCTGAGACTTGAACTCCTGACCTCCTAATAAGATGTGTAAGAGTCTTAGCCAACTGAGTTAGCCTCAGTTTGTTATGTGTAGTTAGATCTAAGCCTATTGTAATTCCGTGAAGAGTGTCAGCATCTAAATGTGAGTGTGAACCTACTGGCTTATTAATTTGGGAGACAATTAGGCCACGTTTATACTAAAAATTTTGCACTACAACTTATTGTATTTTGTGAAGTTTTTCATATTAAATTAAACTCTTTTGTCAAAAGTTGTTTCCGCTAAATTAAAACATCTAACCCTTTTCTTTTACTAACCCAACACATTTTCTACAACTTATAATTTACTGACAAATAGTACTTGACGTTTAATTTATGGGCTACATACAAGAAATAGTTCGGAACTTAACGCTTAGCTGCAACGCATGCAAAGTTTTTTTTTTTTTTTTTGTTGATAGGCAAAATTTATTAAAACGGGGAGAGGTAAAAGGGAAATCCAACAAAAAGTTGGACAGTACATCACATGGGTCAAAGACCAGCCCCAAATGTCTAAAACGAGAGCCTAAAAATACAACAATCAAGTACACCCATTACTCGGATAAACAACAAAGCCCAAATAAATAAATAGGCCCAAACGGACCTGCCTGACATACCCAACCCCACAAAACCCTAACCCACTTCATAACCGCCGCAGCACAAAACACCGTAGGCATCACCGCCCGGACCAGCACCCAACCGTCTCGCCGTTAAGCAGATCCAGTCACTCCCAGATATAGATGACCGGCTGCAGGAAGGAAATCAACAGACCCACCAAGGTAATGCAAATGCCTGCGACAACAGAAAGAAAACAAAGATAGGGTAGTGGGAGAGCAAGGAATATCCGCCTATCACCGCCTCTCCACGAACCCCAGGATCACGATCGAGAACAATAGTTAGAACCATCACCACCAAGTCGACCCCTTGTCCGGGCTACAACTTTGAAATGATCGCCGGCCGTTGGGGTCGCATACCCTTCACGACCATGCGTGCCTCAAAACTGCCGCTAACCACCGCGAAACAAAACCTTTTTGACCATCAGGTTTTGGAAAAACCTGCAGCAAACAAAAAGTTAGAAAAAACAAAGCTACAACGACATCCCACCTCCGCCCACACCCTCCACAGCAACCGAGCCACCCAACGCCACAGCCGCCCAAACAAACGGAACAACTCCACCACAGCCGGCAACCACCAACTAGAGAAACTCCGGCAGCGAGCACCGCAACAAAACGGAGAAGAGGAGTACACTCAGAGGTTGTGGAGAAGGGGACGAGAGAAGGAAAAGAGAGGTAGTGATGGTGATTTGCTCGTGGTTAATGAATTATCCTTTTAGCTTTTAGAGGAAGTTTTCGAAAGTTAAGTGTTGAAAAAATATAGACGTATGAATCAAAGTTGAAATTTTTTCACAAATGGCAAAAAAAAAAAGAGGAAAACTATCCACTTAATTTAAGACAAATAGGCTCTAAAATAATACAAAAACAAACAAACAACGACCCTAGCCTCTTGGGTTGTTTCTAATCAAATACTCCAAATTACTAAAATGAATTTGGCTCATAGCAGGCTTGCCTCAACATAAACAAGAAATAGCAGATTCCTGAATTTTAATTAGGGCAAATTTTCGTATTCGTCCCTCTAGTTTTACGGTTGTCTCAATTTTATCCCTCTAATTTCAATTGTCTCAATTTCGTCCCTGTAATTTGTTTTACGTTCTAAATTGGTAATATCGTTAACACAGTTAATAAAACTAACGGAAAAATATGATTAAAAAATTAAGTACTCCAATTTTCAATCCGGTTAAACCAGTGCGAAGATCTTATTTTTCTGATCTTATTTTTCTGATATTGTCATAATGGATTTTTTATTCTAAAATCTTTCAATGAGCACCCTAAGAGTGCCCTGAAACTAAATAAGGAGTCTTCGTGCGTTCGTTGAAAGGCCTTAAAGCCAAAAATTCATTACGACCATCTCGGATAAAATGATCAAAAAAATAAGATCTTCGCACTGGTTCAACCAGATTGAAAATTGGAACACTTAAATTTTTAATCATAATTTTCCGTTAGTTTCATTAACGGTGTTAACGATTTTACCAATTTGGAACGTAAAACAAACTACAGGGAAGAAATTGAGACAACCGTAAAATTAGAGGGACGACAATGAAAATTTGTGGGAAATCATTGCATCTTCTGTATTACCAACAGATTGTATTCAATGCTACATGCAGGTTACTCTTTTGTTTGGGCTGAATTAGCTCAAATCAATTGACAAATGATTGTGTGCGGGCGTGCCAGAAAAGAAATAATTTCAAAGAAGAAATTACTCTTTTCAAAATGATTTGAAACAACCAATCTCAATCAGGCAATTGTGTTATCTGTCTGATTACCTCAACTAAGAGGATTTTTCCTTAAGGTATCAACCAAATAAAAGATTGACGCGCTTCGAAATCAGAAAAGATGATTGAACACAAACAAACCTGAATCTAATCAAAGGTAAGTTTGTATACAAACACTCTTAAGATTCTATCAAGAATAATAAAGAAATGCAAGCACACTGAATTTAATCAAAAGCGAACTTGCAAACAACTATTCTTTGGTAAGAAAAAACTTAAAGGAAATAAGAGAACTTGAATTTAATCGAAAGTAGTCTTACATGCAAATAAGCCTTCAACTTACAAAAAAGACCCTATTCTAAACTAAAAACTAATCTAAGATAGATCTCTGAGCAATCATTTTTGTATGAATTGTCAGATGATATGGATTTTTTGTGTGTCTCTCTCTTCACTTGCTTCTTCTATTTATAGACGCTGAACCAGCCTTCGATCCCCACGTCTTCGATTGATATCCATATTGGCCGCATAAATCGGCTGAGAGGGGTCTTCGAACGGTTACCTTGACATTTCTAGAATTCTTTCCCCCCTGCATGCTTCGATAATGGTATTCGTGGCTCCATGCTCAAATAACGGTTCCCACTTCCAAGCAACGTGGGTTAGTGTCACACGTCTGGCTCAGAATAATTCCCTGCAATCATGTCCAACATTCATTATAAACCAAGACAATAATGGCACCGTTCGATGTTTCCAAAGATCAATCAATGGCTTAAATCAAACCGTTTTTCAAACCATCCTTAATTACCGTCCAAACGCCGTCGGTCCCAATCAAAACGATACCGTATAGTACTAAAACAACATCATTATTAAACCCCGCAATCCTCTGTGTCTCGGGTTCAATTAGGATGTGTTCTGATTGGTCAACACACTATTTGGTGCCACGTGTCGCTTTCTTATTGGGTGGCATATTTTAGAATGTAAACATCTTTGTGCTCTTGTTTCTATTGGTATAACATTGGAAAAGTACCCACAATGGTTCTCTTAGTTTTATCCGAGTCTCATTTTCGTCTTTCAAGTATCAATTACAGCTCTTTTGACCTTTAAGTCTGGTTTTCTTACCGAATTAGTTCAATTGATAACTTCTATCAGCCAAACTGGACAGAAAAATCAGATTGGTGGCACTTTGGATATTGCAGTTCGTACCAAATTAGTCCAAATGTTTGCCCTCAATCTGATTTTCTCTGTTCAGTTTGGCTGACAGACATTATCAATTGGACCAACTTGGTACGAAAATCAAACTTGAAGGTCAAAAGAGTTTCAATTGATACTTGGAGGACAAAAATGAGACTTAGATGAAACTAGAAGGACCATTTCTATAAATTTTCCTAAAAATAATATCGTGTTGTAATTTTGTATTTTGGGCTTTAGTGTTAGTTTATGAATGTGGGCCATGTATGTTTCTATGTGGGTTGTGTTATATTTCCTTGTATTTAGTTGGGCTATTATTAGAAGTAAAGTGTTAGTGTTGGCCCAAGTCCAATTTGGTGGCTATATAAACTTTGTAAGAAAACTCAAGAAGTGAATGTGAAGAAAATATCAGTGCTTCCCCTGATTCCCCTGTTTCCAGTTTCTACTGTTCTTCCCCGACCAACCTTACGGCATCCAATTTCTTTGTTTAGCTGCTAATTTCTCCACTAATCAACAAAGGGTTCTAGGCTAATCTAAGCCAACACAATCGGTTTTATCTACAGCCCTCTTATGGGTGAGGTGAGATTTTTCTTCTTTGGTAATTTGGAATATCTTAAATTAAAAGAACAGAACAGAACAGAGTCAAAGCGTAACAACTTCAAAACATAATTAAAGCAGCAAAAAAAACATTCTAAGGTGTGCCACACCTAGACTGTCAGCAATGACAAACTCGCTCGCTGAGGGAGGCACTTGTTCTGCTCCCTGACGTGAGGAATTTTCATGCTCCAAGTATGTCAGCTAAAAAAAGATGGTACGTCTTTAATGTGAATACTGTTTTGACAGGAGATGTAGTATGTTTTCGTTGAGGGCATTAGGAACCTAAAATAGTTGCTCAATCCGTTGATTACGAACTTCGAACTTGGAATTGTAAAACGAGAGAGCATGGAATATTATTGATTTACAAAAACTAATCTAAGCGTGTCCTTGAGAGAACAGTTAAATTCTTAGCTCCATGCCTTCCTTAAGAAAACAGGGTGTCCTGAAGAAATAAACAGAAATGTTCAGGTATGTGAAAATGTTTTGATGCAATAATTCATCAGATGAAAGACTCTTTCGAAGCTATGCGTTTGGTGTACAAGTGTAACCTTAAATTCATCATTTTTAAGCTTCACTTCCCGAGAAAAAAATCCTAGTTCTTTCCTTGACTCGAGTATTGTCCAAGTTGATGGATACATTGCTTGGGTGGTCACCGTGGTCTCCTAGGCATCGCTCGTTACTGAATAGGGGAAGTCGGGGAACACAGAAGCAGAGCCAAAGAATGAAAAAGACCATTTTGGGACACTTTGTTCACAATCGTAGCTATAGTGACCGTTCTTCAGACAATTAAAGTACTGAACGTCCACAATGCAGCCCTTGCTAAAATGACCGTACTCATAACAATTATAGCATTTTACCTGGCTCATATCAAAGCCCTGTCCTCCCCCTTACATATTAAAGAGTAGTCTACAATCAGTCTTGGATCAATTGTGAGAAGTCTTAACTCCTTATTAAGGTCGATTGAAATCACGCAATGTTACTAAAGTATTTGATTCCTTCCTGGAGGTGGAGCTCGGGGCGTTGGGCTTGATTGTGGTAATGTGGATTTTTTTGTTAATCATACTAAATATATATTTCATTTTTTTTTGTTTCTGTTTTGTGTCCTTTGTTATCTAATTATAATTTCATAGTGCCCATTGTGTAATTGGATCTGAGCCTATTGCATACCTCGAAGTTCGGCAGCATCTGGATGTGAAGTGTGAATTTACTCGTGAGTTGAGTTTTATTCACCCTCTGCTTAAAAGGGTGAACATTACCCTCCTTCTTATTGGTTGAAATAATGTGGATCTTAGAGACAATCAGTGTAGAGTCAAACAAACTTGCCAAGAATTAAGATAATACATGTACAATGGTGACTACAAAAAATAAAATACATTAAATGCTTGCATCGGTCTATTTAGGGATTTTACATTTATAGGGTGACTTGCTAATGTTTCTGCTTTATGAAAAACTGAAAAAAAAGAAAAAAGAAAAAAAGAGAAAGGGAGATGTTTACCATGAGGAATTAATAAAACATTTAGGGCTTCGGGGCGATTTTTGTCGACCAAATGTGAGCATTGTTGAAAATGTGAATAATAAAGTTTCCACACCCTCTAACAGTTTAAGCTTTTAGATGAGTTGTTGGTTAACAATCTAATATAAAAAAGCTATCAAAATAGGCAATAGATTCTGGGTTCAAAACTTACCGCCTACCTAATGATTAAAATCTACACGTGTTTAGCCCGCTTATGGAGAAGAGTCTGGCTACGTACACTTGAGGGAGCATGTTGAGAATATAGATAATAAAGTTGCCCCTCTCCTTAACAGTTGCTCATCTCTCTAACAACTTAAACTTTTAGAAGAGTTAATGGTTAACAATTTAATTAACATCAGATGGACTATGTATCCAAAGGAGTACTCAACAATTGATCTCGAGACAATTAATGTGAGGAGTCTCAATTGTGTAGTAAGATCGATTATAGTCACACGATGTTATTATTAAAGTTTGATTCTTTTTTACCCAAAAGGAATTCGGGTTTTTTACTTTCCCATTGTATGCAAAACTTTATTACATGTTTAATAAAATTCTTTTTATGTTGTTACTTCTTTCCTACATGGTTAGGAAATTGCTAATTAAGTCCACTTCGTTGGGCAAAACCACGAACCTCCATTGCGATCCAGCCCTTAGGTTCGCAACACACTCGCCTTCACGTTTACGATGTCAGAAAAGGGCATCTAGTCCTTACGTTAGACGCGACAAGTCTTGGGACGCCGGCGCTTAGTCCTCAAGACATTTTTGTGCTAAACAGTTATCTAATTAGAATTTCATAGAACCTATTGTGCAATTAAATTTGAGCCTATTGCATTCGTTAAAGTGTCGCAACATCTGAATGTAAAGTGTGAACCAGCGTGCTTTATTAATTAAAATTAAGGACAATCAGTGCAGATTTAAAAATCCTTGGGAGTAACTTGAAAGAAATTTGCCAAGGATTAAGATTTATATATGTACGACGGTGACTACCAAATATAATATAAAATGAAATGCGTGCATCTCTATTTAAGAGATTTTACATTTTTAGGGTGACCTCCTAAAGTTTATGCCTCATAAAAATAAAATAAAATAAAAAGAAGAAAAGAAAGAGAAAGCGAGATGGTAACTACGGAGAATAAACAAACATTTAGGGCTTTGGGGAAGTTTCTGTCAACCAAATATGAGCATCACATAGACTATATATCTAAATGAGTAGTCGAAAATAATCCTTCAGTCATATGTGATCAGGAGTTTCAATTTTGTAGTGAGATCGATTGTAATGACATGATGTTATTCATAGCTTTTGATTTCTTTTCGGAGGTTGAGCTCTAGGTGTTGGGCATGGTTCTGGTACTGTGGAGTTAACTAGGGACAATTAGGCCTCATTTCTACTAAATTTGTGCACTACAACTTATTGGCTTTTGTGAAGTTGTTCATACTATCTTGTAGTCCACAACTTAACAATCAGCGGAAAGAAAATTAGATGTTTTTGCTCCATCTTAAGATTTTAAGTTCGATTTTAATTAACAACAATTCTTGGGACCATCTCACCCCCACACATAAGCGCGTGAAACGCATGTGAAAGGGGTTGTAGGAATTAGTCCAAGGTGCGTGCAAACTGGCCTAAAATACCCTGCATTACAAAAAAAAAAAAAAAAAACTTCAAAGAAACTTGCCAAGGGTTAAGAGTACATATGTATAGTCATCTTCAAATGAAATAAGGACCTCTCCATTTCTTCCATTTTTCGTTCGAATTTCGATAATCCGAGCCGCCGAATGTGTTCAAAATGTGATTTTAAGAGTACTCGCGAAGAATCAGCAAAAAAAATGACCGGGAAGGGCTTCATCCGAGCAGTTTTTATATGAACCGTTCAATAAAAAATAAACAAAAACTGCACGGATGAAGCCTTTCCAGTCGTTTATTTTTGCTGATTTCTAGTGAGTACCCTTAAAATCACGTTCTGAATATATTGAGCGGCTTGGATCATCAAAATTCTATCGGAAAAGAGAGGTCCTCATTTTATTAAGTTAAGATGGTCTTTAGAAGAAAGGGACTCTACATATGTATGTACGTAAATACTATCAAAGACAAAACGAAAGAAAACAAAATGAAATGCATGCATTTGTCGATTTACGTTTTAGGGTGACTTGATAAAGTTTATGCTTTATAAGAAACTGAAAAAGAAAGGGCTCGGAAAGGGAGATGTCAACCATGGGGAATTAACAAACATTAGGGCTTTGGGGCAATTTCCGCCAACCAAGTTTGAGCATCAGATCGATGGACTGTATATCAAAAGAGAGAATTTTTTCACGGCGAAGCCATGATAAGATGTTTACGGAGCCAATCAAAATCGTTCAAAAGTGTTTTAAACAGTTCGGATGTTAATAAAACTTTTTCAGCGAAGAGTTTAATTCTTTTCCGGAAAAGTTTTATTTAAATTCGGACTTTCCAAAGTCAAAACGGACAGCCAAGATCGCATGGAGCCATCAATAACTCCAAGAAGTTTCTCTCATATTTAAAGGAGTGGGCGACAATCCGTCTCGAGTCAGTAGAGAGAGTAGTGCAGAGTTAAAAAAATAAGTCTAGGAACAAGGAAACCAGCCCATGCTCCAATCCATCATGCTTACGTGGACTGGGCCTATTAAAATTGTGGAATTAGGTTGAGCTTTTGGGATTAGTTTGTAAGGGTATTCTCAATGACATAATAAAAATTAGCCAAATTATCTTTTATTTATAGTAACAATGTGAAATTTCACAATGGTACGTAATTAAAAACCCGTATTTACTAGGGGGAGATAGAGAGAGTTGGGAATAAATGCAAGTGAGTGGACCCATTTTTTTTTTTTTTGAACCGAAGTGAGTGGACCCATTGATAGTGATTAATTAGAGGAGAGAGAAAGAGAGAGAGAAAGAAAAAAAGAGATAGAGTATGGTCCGAATTAAATTTGGTTATCTGAAGAAAAAAGTTGCTAGTTCTAGTTATATATTCAAAGATCAAAATTTGGTTATCGGTTAAGGTGTTAAGTTTGACCATACTATTGTGAGCTACATTCTGGACCAACCTTGCTAACTTTGAAATTTTTTAGTTTTGATTATGCCATTGATACCATTGGAGACACGTGCTATGTGTTTACACGAAGGGTTGTCCCCTTCAATAAAACGAAATCAAGTCTGTGTAGTGAAAGAGGGACCAATAATTGGAGGGATTGTTCAATGCTCTCTCTCAAGGTTGGTTCATGGGGTTACCCGGGGAAGCGGCCGCTTCCAGCCTCCGAATTTTGGTTTAAAATTGAGGCCCCACTGTAATGTAATTTACATATTAATATTAGAATGTTTATAAAATAAAACACAATTGTATCTTATTTTCTTCAAAAACTCTTGCAATAATATCTTTTTATATTTATATTGCCATAATTGTATCCTTATAGATTAATTTGTTTTGTTATATTTGTACTTTTATCATTTGTCATTAAAAATTCATGAATATACAAAGGGCTCAATATAGAGAATTCGCTTTGAGCCTCCAAAATATATGAGTTGGCCCTGCTCTATCTAACCTAGAGTTTTTCTCTCTAAGAAAAAAAAAACCTACCTATTTTCTCTCTTTCTTCCCCTCCCTCCCCAAAGGATTTTCAATAATCTCTCCTGTATAGTGAGGGTCTCTTTTCTCGCTTTCAAGAATCTCTCCTGAATAGTAAGGGTGATCTTTTCTCTCTCCATTTCAGATCTTACTAGCTAGAATTTATTTGTTTAATTTGTTCATTCTTTTTCATTTATCCCAGCTTCTCCTTCATCATTAAGGTTTGTTTGAGTTTCAACAATGGTGGTGGTGATCGGTTAGGATCGGATTTTTGTGATTTACTTTATTCGTACATTGGCGAATCTAGTTGCTCATACTTTGGTAATTTTGTTTTTGCGATATTCTAGTATTCGTACTTTGAAAATTAGACCTCCTGATTGGTGATTGGATTCTCTGTGAAGCAATAATCATCATTTTTGAAGTATTTTTGTGCTTTTTTTATTAATGAAAGTATCCTACCATGTTGGAAAAAAAGAAATAGGGACCAATAATTGTGTGGATAATAAGGAGTTCTGACTAAGTTAAATATTCAACATAGATGGTGAGCTTCTCGTGGTTGATGAATTTTCTTTTAGCTTTCAAGAAGAGTATTTAGAAATTAAATGTCAAAAAATATAAAAATATGAATCAAAATTGAAAAAAATCCAAAAATGACCACACACACACACACAAAAAAAAAAAAAAAAAGAAGACTTTCAGACAAATAGGCTCTAAATAAAAAAATTAAAAAAAAAAAAAAACAAACAAACAACGTGTCTCTTGGGTTATTTGTAATCAAATACTCCAAATAACTCAAAATGAATTTGGCTCTTTGCAGGTTTTCTCAATATAAACAAGCGGTGGAAATTTCCTAAATTTAAGCCTCAGGTCATCGATAAGTGAGAGGGACCGTAACTTCACAAGGGATTTAAAAAAAAAAAAAAAAAAACCTGATTTGGGACATAAACACCGATAAGAAAAGCAATGGAAAATGATATTCAATTTTGCTGAATCTTTTTTACCGGAAGAGAGAATATGTCAAGGTCTACCAAAACCCAGGGAGATTAGAGAGATATATCCGTGCATCACACCAAGTCTTGAATGCAAAATGCAAAATTGACCTCTCACCCACCCCATGTATTCTTTCCACGTCCTTCTATGTTTTCCCTCACCATCTCCTTTCTCGATCTTCAACTACAAAGGAACACCGTCAACCACAAAAAATAAAAAATGGCAGAGGCTGCTGTGTTGGGACTTCTATCCAACTTCGCCCCCTATCTCCGAGAAGAGCTCAACTTGTTGAGCAGAGTACGGGAAGACATTGAATACATAAGAGCTGAATTCGAGCGCATGACCCATTTTCTCAGAGTTGCTGATGCTATAGAAGATAGAGACCCGAAAATCAAAGTATGGGTGAAGCAAGTTCGAGAAGCTGCATATGACACTGCAGATGCTCTTGACATGTACATGCTTCGCCTCAGATCTAGACATCATCATAGCACCAGATTCCGCACGTTCGTACATAAGGTTTCTTTTTTTATTAAGACTTTAAAAGCTCGCCACCAAATTGGTTCTGAAGTGAAAGGAATCAAGTCCAGAATCATCAATATTTCTGAGGGACATCAGCGATATAGTGACATGCATGGCAAAAAAGAGCTAGGCTCAAGCTCTACTCATTCAGACATCGCATGGTATCACTGTCATGGCGATGCCCTTTTACTCCAAGAAGCCGACCTTGTGGGCATTGACAAGCCCAAATCACACTTAATTCAATTGCTAGTGGATGAGGATCCTCGACTCAAGGTGCTTTCTATAGCCGGAATGGGTGGAATGGGCAAAACCACCCTTACAAAAAGAGTCTACGACGATGCAACAGTGAAGAGACACTTTCAGAACCAAGCTTGGATCACTGTTTCTGAATCATTCAAGGTCGAAGAGCTTTTAAAAGACATGATTCGAGTTCTCTTTGAAGAAGTCAGGCAACCACTCCCACGAGGAGTCGATAGTATGGATGCAAACAGCTTGAAAGGTATAATTAATGCCTTTTTGCAGCAAAAGAGGTATGTGCTTGTTTTGGATGATGTATGGGATATTCATGCATGGGAAGTTTTAAGAATCATACTTCCTGAATGCAATTGCGGCAGTCGAGTAATTTTGACAACAAGAAATGTAGATTTAGCTTCTTTTGCTAGTGAAAAATATCACGGCATGGTGTATAATCTCAAGCCCTTGGCTCCCGAAGAGTCATGGGCCTTGTTTTGCTCAAAAACATTCAAGGAGAATTCTTGTCCTTCAAACTTGGAAGATCTTTCTAAAAAAATCTTGGGAAAATGCAAGGGGTTACCACTTGCAATAGTGGCAATTAGTGGTATGTTATCAACAAAGGAGAAGAGTGCAGATGAGTGGGAGAAAATTTACCGCGGCCTAGATGCGGAACTAGAAGGAAATGACAAACTCATGAGCATGAAAAAGATATTGTCACTCAATTACTTTGATTTGCCTTACTATCTTAAGCTATGTTTTTTTGTACTTGAGTATTTTTCCAGAAGATTGTCTCATTGATTATTGGAGATTAATTCGGTTGTGGCTGGCAGAAGGGTTTATAGAAGTAAAAGAAGGAATGACAAAAGAAGAAGTTGCTGAGGGCTACCTCAATGAGCTAATGAACAGAAGTTTAGTTCAAGTGACAGAAGTCAGGCAATATGAAAGGTTCAAAGCTTATCGGATCCATGACCTTTGGCGTGAAATGATAATTGCAAAGTCGAGAGAGCAAAACATTGTCACAATAGCTAGTGAAAGAGGCAGAGTGTGGCCTGAGAAATTGCGACGCCTCTCAATCCACCATGATTTGGAAGATATTCAAGAAAGTATTTGTTTCACTCGTCTTCGTTCTTTACTCGTGTTCAACGCAACAGATTCATTGTCCATGTTGTCTAAGGTTGCATCCTTAGGCAAGGGTGTAAAGCTACTAACGGTGTTGGACTTGAGAGGTGCACAATTGAAAACATTCCCACATGAAGTTGTGAACCTTCTCAATTTAACTTATCTAAGTTTGAGGGCGACCAATGTAAAAATGATTCCGAAATCGATCGGGAAACTCCAGAAGCTAGAAACATTGGATTTGAAACAAACGAATGTCACCGAGTTGCCTGATGAGATCTTGAAGCTCAAACATCTTCGCCATCTCTCTTGTTGTATCGTTACGACGGTGGCCATTGTTATTTTCCTTTTCACAGTACAATTGGCTTCAAAGCCCCGGCGGGAATAGGAAGTTTGTTGTACTTGCAGAAACTATGTGCTATTGAAGCAAACCGAGGGAGTAATAGTGGCATTGTGCTAAGAGAGGTGGGGAAGCTAACTCAATTGAGGAGATTGGTCATTGTAAAGCTACAGAAGGAAGATGGGAGGGTGCTATGTTCATCCCTTGAGAGGCTAGACAACCTTCGCACATTGGAAGTTATTGCGAAAGAAGAAGATGAGATCATTGATTTAGATTCTTTGACTTTGCCGCCCCGACTTCTTCGAGGACTCTATCTAAGAGGACGTTTGGAGAAGATACCGCACTGGATACCATCTCTTCACAACCTGAAAAAATTATTTTTATGGTGGAGTAAGTTAAAAGATATTGATCCATTGCAGTCCCTTCAAGATTTGCCCAATTTGCTTTCTCTTGGACTTAACACAGCATATGAAGGAGAAGGATTATTCTTCAAGGCTGGTCGGTTTCAAAAGCTTAAAGAATTGTGCGTGGTTCGCTTAGTAGGATTGAAATGGGTGAAAGTGGAGTCTAGTTCGATGCCTCTTCTTGAAATGTTCATTCTTCGAGACTGTAAATTGATGATGGATTTGCCCTCGGGTGTTGAACATATGGCCAGTCTTAAAGATCTTGAATTGAGTGATATGTCTGAAACATTAATTTCGAGGTTGAATAGAGACTTACAAGGTGGGGACTATTGGAAAATTGCACACATCCCTAAGGTTTTCATTGGGAGGGACTCCAAATTTGGTTATTTCACCGGTCGTTATCTATGACACGGTAGAACAGGAGGGGATGAGGATCTTCGAGATTGGGTTATCCCCGTTATTGATGTGCCCTTTCTTCCTCATATTTTTTTTTGGAGCTTGAAAACTTGTTTGTGTAATCATGTTGTCACCTTTTGTGTACTTTTTTTTGTCTTGAATGGATTACTTTATCGAGAACCTCATATTTGATGTAATAAGCTTGACAGAATTTAGAATTACTCCAAAGCCGCATGCCTTTGGTTTGTCGGTTTGCAACTATCTTTATTTAGATTAGGTTAAGTTCAACACATCTCTACAGGAACCTAATTTCCCTTGGTGCTGATTAAAAATGTTTGATAGGTTAATTTCCCTCTGTATCGTTATGATAACTGTGAGTCCGTGACCATTAATTTTATTTAGGAGTCCTTAATTAAATATCCATCCTTCCGATCACTTGGACTTTATGGTTCTCATACCGGCTAAAAAATCTCGCATTCTATGCTTCCCATATCAGTTAAAATTCATTTGAAATCCCTCTCTCTTCTTTTTCCACTTTTCTACGTATGCATAATGCATCCGTTCTTTCTAACATTTTTGTCTAAATTTTTTTCCAGTAATTTCTTTTTTTCATAACTTTTTGTTTAGCTTTTCATCGTTATTTTTGGGGTTAATTGTTCATCTTAACGAGATGAATCAGAAAAGTATAATAAAGTGGACCAATATTAAAAAAGTTCACTAAAGACGAAAAAAATACGAAACACTAGTCTTTTCTCTATAAATTGTCGTGTTATATGAACATTTTTTTTTGTTCATGATATTTTATTTTTTAGACTCCTTCCATCAGATGGATGATTAATCCAAAAAATGCAACGCAAATCTAACAAGAAGTCAGAAAAACCGAACAAAACACACAAAAGGGAAGTTTTCGGTTACTTCTACCATACTGACCAATACCAATCTACTGAAACGCCGAAGGATTTTTGCATCGAGTTGATTCGAGTAGGTTTTCTCTATCTATTTAATTCCCCTCCATCTCCTAGAGCTCTTAAATGTGATTTTCAATGTATTTAAGATTTTCAATGTTGATTTACCACTGAAGTTATTAACAGGGGAGGCACAAATGACACTAAAACAGATGGTACAGAACTCTCTATGAAAGAAGCTGTTAGAGTGTTAGAGGAAAATCCGATTGATTAGTTGCCTAATTGACTGACTGGAGATCCTTGATTGTAGTATAGGAATATTGTATATTTATTCTTTTCTAGTTTAACCTCTTTCCTCGTTTAGCTTCTCTGTATGTATATAAAGAGTTTCGTATCTTTGTAAAGGATTCATTCAAGTAATACAATAATATTCTCTCAATATTTCGTTCTCTTAAATTCAACATGGTATCAGAGCTAGGGTTCTATACCTAGCTATTTTTTCTTTGCCCACCGTGGTTATTTTTTCTTCATCAATCCCTTTTTAGTTTTCTGCAACAACCAATAAATCACCACTTTCGTATCATCCAATTATTTTATCAACAATCGATTGATCAATCGGTTCGATTCAAAACTGGGATACAGTTTTTGATTTTTTTGAAGCCTTTCATCTTCTGCCAGCCAACCATGGGAGATGACAGTATTTCTAGTTCTAATCTCAACCAAGGAAGGGCTTGACCCGTCAAGCCGTTATTATTTTCATCACTCAGACACTTCGGCCACCAAGCTTTGCTTACATGCAACTACTGGATGGCGGAAATTGGGCAACATGGAGCAGATCTATTGAAATTGCTCTTTCTATTAAGAACAAATTGGGCTTTGTTACTAGAAAATTCAAAAAGCCTTCCAAGTCTACAGATCCAGATGAGTTCGACCTATGGGAAAGAGCCAACCATATGTTGATCTCATGGTTTTCCCATTCAGTTTCACAAGATCTAGCTCCAAGTGTTCTTTTTGCTCCCACAGCACAACAGCTCCCACAGCCCAACATGTTTGGGAGGATTTTCAAGTCCGTTTCGCTCAAGGTAATCTACCTCGAATATTTCAAATCAAAAGTTCCATTGGTTCACATGTTCAGGGAATTATGTCAGTTGCAAACTACTACACAAAGTTGCGTGGATTTTGGGATGAGCTGGACTCTTACCGCCCTTTTTTCACATGTGATTGTTGTCAATGCGGTGAAGGGAGTAAGAGGAACGCACTACATCGTAATGAGGACCGTCTCACGCAATTTCTCATCGGGCTCAATGCAACTTATAATCCCATTCGAGGCCAAATACTGCTTCTGAAGCCGATACCTGATATTCGGGAAGCTTATAACATGGTGACCCAGCCCAGGACGAAAAACAGTGAGAGATTAGGAACAATTCACTCGCCGAAAATTTCTCAGTTGCAACAGTTGTGCGATTTCATAAAGGCTTTCACCCAAACAACAAGTTCTCTGGTAACTCGTCCTTTTCAAGTTCTACTTCCAATACTGAAGGATTATTTTGTAGATATTGCAAAAAGGATACACATACTATTGAAAGTTGCTATAAGTTGCATGCATTTCCAGTCGAGCACCAATGGCATGATTCCAACTTCAAACCAAAATATAATCCCAATTGTAAACCACCAAACAACCGTTTGGGACGGCAAAATCAGCAATCTGGTGCTCGATCCAATCCTGCTGCTGCACATGCATGCCGCATCTCCCAACGGTGCCACTCCACCTCTCTCAGGGTTTTCTGCTGAGTAGTATCAACAATTCACCATTGCTATGGCAAATGCGCCACAATTCTCGTAGGGTAATAATGATGTTTTTGCAAATATCGCAGGTTTGTGTAATCATCCCTCTGTTAATTCTATCTCCTCGAGTTGTTGGATTTTAGATAGTGGTGCCACAGACCATATTGCTTCTGATTCTTCTTTATTCGTTCACTCTCATCCGCCCCACGCACCTTGTGTTAATTTACCCACTGGTTCTACTATACCCATTAACTCTACTGGCACACTCCTCTTCAACAAAGATGTTTTAAAAGATGTTCTCCATCTGCCTTCCTTTCGATTAAATCTTTTTTTTGCCAGTAAGATTACTCAATCCTTAAACTGTTGTGTGATTTTGTTTCTGAATTTCTATGTTTTGCAGGACTTGGCTATGGGGAAGATGATTGGATGGGGTAAGCAAAGTGGCGGCCTCTATTACATGTCACTGGATCGAACCTTACCAACTGCTTGCCATACTACCCATCCCAATGCTACCTGGTACCATCGCCTTGGCCACCCATCACATGTTTGTCTACGCATCATCTCTAAGTCCAATTCTTCTATTTCTATTCCTTTTGAAAATTTTTGTAATGTTTGTCCTTTGGCCAAACAGACTAGATTACCATTTTCGTCAAGTTCTGTTTCTTCAACCTTGCCCTTTCAATTAATCCATTGTGATATTTGGGGTCCACATAGACATCAAACCTATTCTAGTGCTCGTTATTTTTTAACCATTGTGGATGACTTTATTCGTTGTACATGGTTATTTCTTATGTCTCATAAATCTGATGCTTCTTCCTTACTTAAATCTTTTTTCACTTTTGTTCATAACAAATTTAACGCACATATTAAAATCGTTCGAAGTGACAATGGTAGTGAATTTCTTTCACTAAAATCATCTTTTATAACTAAAGGTGTTGAATTTCAAACCTCTTGCGTCTCCACTCTACAACAAAATGGAGTTGTCAAACGTAAGCATGGTCATATATTGCGAGTTGCTCGTGCTCTCCTCTTTCAATCTAATATGCCCATTCGTTTTTGGGGTGAGTGTGTTACCACCGCTGTTTATTTAATCAATCGATTGCCTACTCGGCTCCTTTCTAACAGTACACCTTTTGAGCGCTTGTATGGTCATCCACCCACTTATGACCACCTTCGTGTTTTTGGAAGTTTATGTTATGCTACTATTGTCAAACCTGGTTCTAAATTTGCTCCTCGTGCTAGGCGTTGCGTTTTTTTGGGCTATCCTACAGGCCAAAAAGGTTATAAATTGTTAGATTTAGATTACCACAAATTTTTGGTAAGTAGGGATGTTCGTTTTTATGAGCATATCTTTTCCTATAACGCGCCATCTTCTCCTGATTTTCACCCCGTTCCTACACCTGCACCCGACCTCAACTACACCACCCCACTTACCCATAATATACCAACCGAGTACCCAACCGATTCAACTACCCCAGTTACTCCACCCTACCCACATTCCACCACCAATCACTCAACCGATTACTCTACCAAACCCACTACCTTCTGTTACTACTTCCACATTACCTAATGCTCCTTGTCACTCGACCTGACCTCGCGCCCGACCTGCATGGCATGCTGACTATCAAATGCCCTTTGCCCATACTGCTTCCCCACAATCATCCATTTCGTCGCCATGTCCAACCCGAGGTATGTACAAGGCACCCTTTTTCTAACTCTCTCTCTCATTCACGTATTTCTCTTACCCATTATTCTTTTCTTGCTTCTATTTTTGGTCTCCGTGAGCCCACTAACTATGATCAGGAAATTCTTGACCCGAAATGGGGGGATGCTATGCAAGTTGAACTTGATGCCTTTGCTCACAATAATACTTGGTCTCTCGTTCCTCTACATGCTGGTCATAAACCCATTGGCTGCAGATGGGTCTATAAGATCAAGTACAATTCAGACGGGTCTATTAAACATTACAAGGCCCGCCTCGTTGCTAAAGGTTACACTCAAATTCAAGGAGTTGATTATTTAGAGACTTTCTATCCCACTGCCAAGCTGACCACTGTGCGATGTCTCTTAGCGGTGGCTGCTTCTCGCAATTGGATCCAACACCAAAAGTGTAACGCCCCGATTTTTCAAAGAATTTCGGAAGCATTAACCCTAAAATACACTGAATTTTACAAACTTCTAGGCCCCCATTTATCCTTATACAAAAATTACAATTTCAAAAAAAAAAAAATCTATGTTCATTTATTTAACAAGAGTAACTTCAAAGCGACTCTAGTTTTGACACGAATTCCAAGCAACGTTGGCCTAGACTCCGTTCTAGGGATCCCACCTGTATCAACTGTTCCACTGTGGAATCCTGCACACTCTGGCAAATTGAACGCCGAAGCAAACGATTTGCCAGAATACAAACGTATCCGTGAGTGATAATTCACTCAGTAGAATAATCCCTATCCTACCAATCCCTTATTCTACAATTAGCATTCAATGCATTCAATAATAACAATAATATCACAATTGATAATAAACGAGAGGTACAGAATTATAATACATAGTCTTTTTTTTTACTATCCATTATCTTACATGAAATCTAAGGATCATCTCCATGAGATCCTTTTCTCCCACATCCACTAACTACAACCGTCTCATGGGTCCACCCTTCCTCTTGCTTATCCTACACCAGGGTCCTAGGTGAGAGCACCTAAGTTATGTACCAAGCATGTTCTCACTTAAGGCCATAACAGGAAGATCGAGTCATCCCATGACGTATCGTACATTAGGGTCGGACATCCACTACCCTACGTTAACTACAACCGTCTCATGGGACCCATTCTCTTTCCCAAGAGAAACTTCCCATGATGTATCATACATTAACGTTTCACTAACTATAACTATCTCATGGGACCCATTCTCTTCCTCGAAGAGAAACTTTCCATGACGTATCATACGTTAATGTCACAACATATCTTATCACTGGGCCTCGCAGGTAACCCATTTCAACACAAGGCCCCATAGGTTACCCTTGCCATCACCATGGCTCAAATCACAATTCACACACTCACACTTCCAACACTTTACCAATTTCCATTTACTTAACATCGTCTATGTGAGTCACTACTCGTAAGCATCCAGTGAATCTAAGTCTATTCTAGCACGTACAACATGATATAATCAATAACAACTCAATTCATAACATCATACATTTCAATGAGATAAAACTACATATCAAATAATATTGTGCGAGTAAGTAAAGACATAATATTTTAATTCTAATTAGACCGATGCCCTTTGGGTTGCTTAAACTTTTAATAAAAATCTATGTTCATTAATATTTATCCAGGATAAATGAGTCGTAACACACATTCAAGATTTTTAATTACCAAAGTATGACAAGTAGGTTAAACATGAAACAATACATAGTTTAGGGTTAATTCTGGAATCAACGTAAGCATGAGGGGCTAACTGCAATTTCAGTACCATTTTTTTAAAATTGCAACGCTCATGAACAGTGCTCATTCGGAAAACAAAGCAAAACTTCGGATCACTGGGTTTTGTTCCGTGAACTGATTTCTTCTATTTCAACTCATTCAAATCATCCTTTAAGGACTGAATATACTTAGGGAGAGGTAGAAGAAGGATTATAATACCTCAATTCCGGCTAAAAAAATGGACAACGGTTTCGGACGGTTTCGGGAAAATTCGACAAGACAACGGAGCAACGGGACGCCGGCACTGACTATGGGTGGTTGATGATTCGTTTGGAAGCACTTGGGGTCGTTCTAGAAGATGGGCAGTCGAAATGGGTGCTCGGATAAGTGTAGGATCGAAAACCCACTTTTACTTTCTCTCTCTAAACCACCATTGTTGGAGCTCAAAAATCTCTCTTTCTCTCTTTTTTGCTACTACTGGATTCAGTTGTATGAGCGTGGGGTTTTGTAATCTGATTTTTGGAGAGCAAGAGAGGGTATTATGAGAGAGTGGAGGGAGAGGAAGGAAGGTGGGCAAGTATTGGAGTAAATGGGGGAGGTAGGAGATAATGATGGCTGCTGAAATTAAGGAGTAAGAGGAAGAGGTGGTTCGGCCAAGGGGTGAGAGAGAGAGAGAGAGAGAGAGAGAGAGAGAGAGAGAGAGAGAGAGCCGGATGAGATGAGGAAGTGAGGGAACATGGTTCCTAAAAATTTGGGATTGGTACGTAGTAACAGGTTTGGGTAGGGTTTTTGATAGGGAAAAGAATATATGTAAGTGTATGTATATATGTTGAATAAAAGTAGTTATTGATTTTTATGAAATTTAAATGAATAATGAAACTAAATATAGAATAAATAATCGCGTAAACTTATTAGTTTAAGTAATCAACAATATTTTTTTTATTAGGAAAAAAATTAGGGCCAAAATTAGGGTCGTTACAAAAAGGATGTTCATAACGCCTTTCTGCAAGGCGATCTTGATGAGCTTGTCTATATGGACCTTCCCTGTAGTCTTCGCCGACAAGGGGAGAATATGGTATGTCGGCCCAATAAGTCATTATATAGTTTGAAGCAAGCTTCCCGTAATTGGTTTGCCAAATTTTCTTGTGCTATTCAAAAGGCTGATTGTTCTCAATCAAAGGCCGACTATTCTCTAATTACCAAGTCTGAAAGTAACACATTTACTGTAGTACTTATTTATGTGGATGACATTATTGTCACTGGCAATAATTGATGAGCACAAAATAGTACACTTATAGACCCAATTATCATATGTTGCTAGTTATTAATTGTGTTTAATTGGTTATTGTTATTATCTTTTCGGATCGTTCACCTTAAATCATTAATTTGCAGGAAAAAGATGATAACTACTTAATGTTTTGGCCGTTGGATTAAGAATTAGTCTCAGTGGTTGATCATCTGTTATTTTGCCAAGCAATTGCATCAAAGTTAATTCCTTAGAGAAGGCAGCACTACAACCCATGGCTTGCACGTGATCTAGACTACTAAAGGAAAGAGCCATATTAGTTGTAGCCAATTAGGCAAACTAAATAACAGGGAGATTGAGTTTAAAAAGGAATCGAATTCCTTAAGGCAATTTTCGGCATTATAAATAATCAAGGCAAAATGATTCATGTGGGACAGACACCACGGAACAGAAGCGGCACAAGCAGCAACTCCTACACGGCGACGATCTCGGCATTCAAGGCCACGATTGGAGAAAAATAGAGGAGCAAAAGAAATTATTGTAAGCATATTAGTTTCATGGATTCTAGTCGAATGCTTGGTTTGTTTTCATCTATGAAAGGCTAAAATTCTCAACTAGGGTTGAGGATGAAACCCCATGAATGTTATTGATTAGTTTTATGCACTTGATTTTTCCTACGTGCTTTCATTGTTTATTGTTCTGATCTCATTAATTAATTTGGTTGAAACTCGGATATGGATTCAATCGGAAATGGTTTTTTCCATGATTTATATCACCTAATTAATCGAATTGCTTGGTTTATCATAGTTAATATTTAAGTACAAGATATCTACTGTGATTTGTTTTACATGGATACAGTTTATGATTTTGACTCAAACTTGCGAAGCAGAGGAGGAACATATTGTTGTTTTAAATAAAAAGTGCTTAACGATATATTATCCATAGTGGTTAAGGTTAGCTCCTAAATCATTGTGTAGAAATCAAAGGAAAAAATCATTGTGTAGAATTGATTGATAAATATTTGTGGGTGTGGATTCCAAAACCTTAGTTACTTTTCTCAACCGGCAATCTCACTCTTTCCTGTGTTAGTTTAATTATTATTTTGTCATTGCTTTATTTAAATTCTTAGTTTAAAAATCAATCACAATTTTGTCAACTAGGTTAGGGTTCAATCGATTTAAGTTATTTAGTTTTCCTATAAAAAAATCACCAAGTCCCTATGGGTTCGACCTCGCTCTTGCATTGCTATACTTCGGTACGATTCGTGCGCTTGCGAGTACATTAAAATTTCACTTCAAGTTTTTGGCGCCGTTGCCGGGGACTTATTCATTTTTTTTTGGAAAATCGAAAAAGCTTTTAATTGGTTTTATCCCTTCTACTAGTTATAGTTAGCGTTAAAAAATCAAAAAAAAAAAAAAATTCACGTATTTAGGATTACGTTTGTTTGCAATTTCCTTTCTGTCTACTTTTAGTTTAATCTAACTTAATAAGTTTTGTTAGTTGGGCATTTTTGTGTTTTAGTTAGTTCTCGCATTTTTTTTTAATCAGTTTGGTATCTCATCCCTGCGTAGTTTCTTGTTTTACTCTTGATATTTATATTTTTATTCTCTGTCTTCAGTTGAAAAAAAAATTGTTCTTAGTTGTGCACGAGCATTTGGGTTGGTGATAACGAGTCGAATTTCATCTAGAAAATTGAATAGTCGACCGTACTAAAAATGGGAGACGTGGTCGAAAATACTAAAACTCTTAAAGAGTTGTTCTCGCCCATTACCACGAACCCACCATCCTACATAGTGTTACCCACAACCAACGCCACACAATTTGAGCTGAAACCACAAATATTTCAACTTTTGCCTACATTTCAAGGTATGGAAAATGAGGATCCTTATATGCCCGTAAAAGAATTTCTCGAAATTTGCACTACCTTTAAGTTCCCAAATTTTTCCGACGAGTCTGCTCGACTCAGATTATTCCCGTTTTCTTTGAAGGAAAAGGCAAAGGCATGGTTGAATTCTCTACCCTCAGGTTTAATAACTTCATGGGACATTCTTGTTAAAAAGTTCATTTTCAAATTTTTTCCAATGTCCAAAACAATTGCTTTGCGAAGAGAAATTATGGATTTTTGTCAAGAAGAGGACGAGAAGTTTTATGAAAGCTGGGAAAGATTTAAAGATAGTCTCCTTAAGTGTCCCCACCATGGCTTTGAGACATGGAGGCTTGTTCAAATTTTTTACAACGGTTCGACTCAATCTAACCGCAATATGATTGAATCCATGAACGGTGGTGGTTTCTTAAATCTTAGAGATGATGAGGCTTATCAATTTCTTGAAAACTTATCTGAGAATTCTCAACAATGGGACTTTTCTAATCCTAGACATAAGCAATCTAACTCATCTAGAAAAGGAGGCATATATGAAGTTAGGGAGGATTTTGATGTAAAAGCTAAACTAGATAGTCTTACTCGGAAGGTTGAGGCGTTAACTTTAAGTAGGACTATGGAGTCTGCCAATCAAGTTCAAAGAGAAGTGTGTTCTCTTTGTGCTAGTCCCACGCACACAATACAAACATGTCCTTCCATGATTGGCTATTCTGAATATTGTGCCGAGCAGGCAAATGCACTCAACAACTATGAAAAACCATTTGCTAATTATTTTTCAGAGACAAACAATCCCAACTTGAGAAAACATTCTAATTTATCATGGTGGCAAAATAATTCCTCTTCAAACGTAGGTGGGCAACCCCTACAATCACAAAATCAATTTCCACCTACATTTCATCCTCCTAATCAGCCTCACACTCCCCAATCTAATTTTCAACCGGCTGCCCCTAAGCAACAAAAATCATCCTTAGAAGACTCTCTCCAGGAATTCGTGAAAATGACTGGCCAAGCCATTGTCGAGCTTAAAAATCAAATGGGTCAGTTGGCTAGTCAAATGGTAGAGATAGAGAAAGAAAAATTCCCTAGTCAACAACTGATACAAAATTCTAAAGGACAATTTGATGTTAGTAACCCTTCTAAGCCTACATATGAGCATAAGCAGGTTCAATCCATTGTAACCCTCAGGTCAGGAAAACAGGTTGACAACCAAGTAAGTATGCCAATAGAGAAGAGTTTAAAGGAGTTTGAGACAGAAGAAAGGCAAAGTGGCCCTAATAAAGATCAAGAATCTAGGTTGCCCCGAC
Organism: Rhododendron mucronatum var. ripense; assembly: GCA_019656295.1. Classification (NCBI taxonomy): domain Eukaryota; kingdom Viridiplantae; phylum Streptophyta; class Magnoliopsida; order Ericales; family Ericaceae; genus Rhododendron; species Rhododendron mucronatum. The sequence goes on from BPLT01000026.1 coordinate 2,088,567, forward strand.
CTCCTAAAGAGCCCGAACGTAGGAGTTTCATCCCTAAAGCTCCATATCCAGAACGACTAGTAGCTCCTAAGAAAGGTGTAGACCATGGAGATATTCTAGAGACATTTAAGCAAGTAAGGATCAACATTCCACTCCTAGATGCTATTCGACAGGTGCCTTCTTATGCTAAATTTTTGAAAGACCTAGTCTCCATAAAAAGGAAGACTAGCACCCCTAAGGAAGTATTGTTGACCGAACACGTTAGCTCTATTATTCAGCACAAAATCCCTATCAAGTATAAAGATCCTGGTTGCCCTACAATTTCGTGCACAATAGGTAATCATCACCTCGAGCGAGCTTTGTTAGATTTGGGAGCTAGTGTCAACCTATTGCCATTTTCTGTGTACCAACAATTAGGATTGGGAGAACTAAAACCAACTCCTGTAAGACTGCAATTAGCTGATGGGTCTCTCAAAATACCAAAAGGAGTCATTGAGGATGTGCTAATTAAGGTTGATAAATTCTATTTTCCAGCGGACCTCGTAGTTTTAGATACTCAGCCTGTTCATCACTCACGTGGACAAATTCCTGTAATCTTAGGACGTCCTTTCTTAGCTACCTCGAATGCTCAAATTAATTGTAGGAACGGGGTGATGAAAATGTCATTTGGGAATGTTACTTTTGAACTTACTATCTTTGACACTGGTGAAAAACCCTTAGAGGAAGATGTAAGTGCTGTTTGTATGATACATAGTCTTGACAACACTATGCTCAGCCAATTTGATTGTGAAGATTCACTAGAGTCTGACTTAGCTAATTTTGATTACAACTTTGATACTAATGTGACTAAGCAAGCAGTTACTTTGGTAGACTCAGCGCCCTGGTCAAGTATCGAGGAGTGGATATCGAATGGGGAGTCTCCCCAACTTTCTTCATCACCAGTGCTCCCCTGTGTTATAGAGTCACTTGACTGTGAGTTGAAACCTCTACCACCCGATCCTAGAGTTGAGTTTTTAATGCCGGTAAAGGTCAATCCCAACATTTTTCCATCACAGGATGATCAAAGTATAGAGGAAATGGTAATTGACGCTTATTGCCACTATGAAGTTGAGTGGGATTTTATCTTTGGAGTTGATTTTTTACTTCCTACGCAAAAGTTTTGTTTAGAATCATCGTTGTTCAAGCACATATTTCCATGGTACTCTGATGTTGTTTCTATTATTGCTCTATACTTGACACACATGAATTACCAATTCACTAACTTAATTTTGAGTGTGTCAAATGATTTTTGCTGGGAAGATCCGTGTATTATTAATTATAAGAAGCGGATAAAAAAAAAGAGAGCTAATTATTCTAATTTTCTGCTATGCCTATTGTTTTTATTATTGTTTTTTTTTTTTTCCTTCTGTGTCACTAACCAATTGCAGGAAATTAAAAAAGAACTTGTTCCCATATGAGGTAACCCTTAAACTTCTCATGTCCTATTTTTTATTTGCTACATTGAGGACAATGCATCATTTAGGTTTGGGGGTGAGACTATTATTTTTGAAAAAAAATTATTTGCTGCAATTGTGATTTTATTACTATTATTTTTGTACTGCATTTTTTTTTTCTTTTGTGTCAAATTTTAAAAAAATTGAAAGTTGTGGATACTTGATTATGACTTCTGACGTGGTTGTTGGTTTTTGATCAGTTCTAGTTTGAGTTTTGCTCAGGTTGGAGTCTTGATATGATTTTATTGATAGAGTTAAACTTGTGAACATAAACATTGATGAGAGACACTTAGTTGGTTCGTATCACTTATATTTGGATAGCGATTAATCACTTGTGTACATGCCTTTGCACAAGCACTGTCACACCTAGAGTTGGATTTGACCTCGAGCACCGGACATATATTTTTGGTGCCTCAATATGAGTCAGATGTCTTATTAGAGTGCTTAATGTCCTTTCTCCAATAAAAAAAAAGAAAAGAAAAAAAAAGTGAATAAAATGCATGCTTTTAGGGGCTTTTCACTTAGTAACCGGGCCTCTTGCCTCAGTAAGCAGTGAGTGTTCGCGTCAAACGGTGGAGAGTTCTGGGATTATCATGTATGGTTAGCTTAGGTTCGTAGCCTTTTTGACTCGAGTGATTAAGTCCGTTGGGGTGTTCTCTACATCTAGTACCCTAAAGCCGTCTGGTTTGGGTGTCACTGGCCTAAAACTCGCTACAAGGGTCAATTAGAAAGCTTAAGGGACCAAGGCATTGCACGACCACAAGAAAAAAATATATAAAAAAAAGAAAAAGAAAAAGAAAAAGAAAAAAATATGAATAAAGGGAGGGACTATAATTTGATATAAGCATCTTGATGAGCATTGAGGCATTGAAGGTGCGTGTATTGTTTTCAAGGTTAATGAACATCTTTGTGTGATTTTTCACTTACACGCATGCCTTGTGATTTCTTTCTATCTAGATATATGTGCGATGAACCATTTTAGTGTTAATTTGGATTAGAATGTTCACTTGTTTAACTTTGTTAATGAATGAAGCATCTTGCCTCTAATTTGCGCTATACTCACACTAGTTAGTTTGAGAGGCCAATGAGTACTCTGGGATTCGAATCAAGTGTCATCTTCTTAAGAATTTTGTGGGTATATTCACGGCAAACCCTCACGAGACTATAACTCGTCCACTAGGCCAACCTAGGGGTTTAAAGGCTTGTTGCATATGCTAAATGCAATCGGACACCTCCGAAAAAGGATTAGTTAGTAATTTTCGTTTCTTTTGTTTATTTTTATTTCTTTTTGCTCGAGGACTAGCAAAATGTTGGTTTGGGGGTATTTGATGAGCACAAAATAGTACACTTATAGACCCAATTATCATATGTTGCTAGTTATTAATTGTGTTTAATTGGTTATTGTTATTATCTTTTCGATCGTTCACCTTAAATCATTAATTTGCAGGAAAAAGATGATAACTACTTAATGTTTTGGCCGTTGGATTAAGAATTAGTCTCAGTGGTTGATCATCTGTTATTTTGCCAAGCAATTGCATCAAAGTTAATTCCTTAGAGAAGGCAGCACTACAACCCATGGCTTGCACGTGATCTAGACTACTAAAGGAAAGAGCCATATTAGTTGTAGCCAATTAGGCAAACTAAATAACAGGGAGATTGAGTTTAAAAAGGAATCGAATTCCTTAAGGCAATTTTCGGCATTATAAATAATCAAGGCAAAATGATTCATGTGGGACAGACACCACGGAACAGAAGCGGCACAAGCAGCAACTCCTACACGGCGACGATCTCGGCATTCAAGGCCACGATTGGAGAAAAATAGAGGAGCAAAAGAAATTATTGTAAGCATATTAGTTTCATGGATTCTAGTCGAATGCTTGGTTTGTTTTCATCTATGAAAGGCTAAAATTCTCAACTAGGGTTGAGGATGAAACCCCATGAATGTTATTGATTAGTTTTATGCACTTGATTTTTCCTACGTGCTTTCATTGTTTATTGTTCTGATCTCATTAATTAATTTGGTTGAAACTCGGATATGGATTCAATCGGAAATGGTTTTTTCCATGATTTGATATCACCTAATTAATCGAATTGCTTGGTTTATCATAGTTAATATTTAAGTACAAGATATCTACTGTGATTTGTTTTACATGGATACAGTTGATGATTTTGACTCAAACTTGCGAAGCAGAGGAGGAACATATTGTTGTTTTAAATAAAAAGTGCTTAACGATATATTATCCATAGTGGTTAAGGTTAGCTCCTAAATCATTGTGTAGAAATCAAAGGAAAAAATCATTGTGTAGAATTGATTGATAAATATTTGTGGGTGTGGATTCCAAAACCTTAGTTACTTTTCTCAACCGGCAATCTCACTCTTTCCTGTGTTAGTTTAATTATTATTTTGTCATTGCTTTATTTAAATTCTTAGTTTAAAAATCAATCACAATTTTGTCAACTAGGTTAGGGTTCAATCGATTTAAGTTATTTAGTTTTCCTATAAAAAAATCACCAAGTCCCTATGGGTTCGACCTCGCTCTTGCATTGCTATACTTCGGTACGATTCGTGCGCTTGCGAGTACATTAAAATTTCACTTCAATAATGAACAGGCAATCAAGTCTCTCAAAGACTTTCTTTTGCAACAATTTCACATTAAAGATCTTTGCAATCTCAAATATTTCCTTGGCATTGAAGTCACCCGGTCCAAAAAGGAAATTTTCATTTTCAAACGGAAATATGCATTGGATATTCTAAATGATGTGGGATTATTAGGATCTTGTCCTAATTCTTTTCCAATGGGAGCATATTTGAAATTGAATCCCAACGACGGCGACCCATCACATGATCCAACCAAATACAGAAGATTGGTTGGGAGATTGATTTACCTAACAGTAACAAGGCCGGACTTAGTATACTTTGTGCAAATCCTAAGTGAATTTATGCAGGATCCTCGGAAACCACATTGGGAAGCTAGTCTAAGAGTTTTACATTTCATTAAAGGGAATCCTGGTCAAGGATTATTCTTTCCTTCCTTCAATGATCATACATTAAAGGCTTATTGTGATTCAGATTGGGCGGGTTGTGAGACAACTCGGCATTCAGTTACGGGATTTTGTGTCTTTCTGGGAAATTCTTTGATTTCTTGGAAATCAAAGAAGCAAACCAATGTGGCTCGTTCTTCCGCTGAAACCGAATATCGTGCCATGGCTGCCACATGTTAAGAAATTACATGGATACGGCACATTTTGAAAGATCTCAAAATTCCCCAAAGCCAGCCAACATCCTCATTTTGTGACAACCAGACAGCTCTCCACATTGCCAAAAATCCCATTTTTCATGAACGCACGAAACATATAGAGATTGATTGCCACATTGTTCGGGAAAAATTGCAAGTTGCAGTAATTGCCCCATCCTATGTTCAGTCAAAATCTCAACTTGCAGATATATTCACCAAACCTTTGGGAAAGGAACAATTTCAACATTTAAGTGGCAAGTTGGGACTTCATGATATTCACTTTCCAACTTGAGGGGAGTGTTATAGTGTTAGAGGAAAATCCGGTTGATTAGTTGCCTAATTGATTGACTGAAGATCCTTGATTGTAGTATAGGAATATTGTATATTTATTCTTTCCTAGTTTAACTTCTTTCCTAGTTTAGCTTCTCTGTATGTATATAAAGAGTTTCATATCTTTGTAAAGGATTCATTCAAGTAATACAATAATATTCTCTCAATATTTCGTTCTCCTAAATTCAACAAAAGCAAGATTAATTCAAAGTTCCTTTTATGATTTATCCCATCAATTTATGTTCTAAATTCTTGTACTGATATGGTTAGTAACAGAATACTACACCACATTTCGAGAAATCTTTTCCACGGCTCTCTCTTTGTTGTAGTTTATGATATTTTGTCATGGCTTTTATAGCTCTGCTAACAAAATACTTGGTAGGGAGTGCAAAATGGAACATTGAGTATTGTGACTTCTGTTTTGGAGGGGGCCGGGTATGTGGCATTGGAGCTATTGCACTCTCAGATTACTTTAGCAGAGATTACTTTCCATGCGCGCGAGCGCACAAACCCATCCATCCTCCAACAACCAGACGAAGTTCATCAACAAACTAATTCAATTAAAACAGAAAAATCCAATCATCGATCACTTGAGCACAAAATTTGAAAACTGGACGGGAAAGAAAATAGATAAGATGGCAAACAGAAAGCTGCTGCCTGAATCTGGACGGGAAAGAAAATAGATAAATGAGAGAGAAAATGGGCACTGTCATACTGCATATTGAAATATACTCATGACCGGCCCAGACTTTATTCTCTGCACTTGTGGGAGTTGTATCAACTTGTGAACCATCGATATTTTCTTCTCTAGTCATCTTCGGAGTATATAAGAGAAACCACACTCCTTTTTTTTCATTTCTCACCCAAGCAGCCAAAGGGGCTGTTATAGTACTGTTGTGTACTTTGACAACTTTCACAGACTGGTTTCTCACGATAATCCTATGTGGATAGTTGATTCTCTTGATGGGACAACAAGTTTTGTGCACCGTTAGTCAGCAGATTTTGATGCCAAGTTTGTGGGAAATCATTGCGTCTTCTGTATTACTCTTAGTGCTTGTTTCTATTGGTCTAACATTGGAAAAGTACCCACAATCTGTCTTATCTACAGCCCTCTTATGGGTGAGCTGAGATTTTTTTTTTGGTAATTCAGAATTTCTTAAATCGAAAGAAAAGAACAGAGTCAAAGCATAACAACTACGAAACAGAATTAAAACAGCAAAAACAACGTTCTAAGGTGTCCCACACCTAGACTGTCAGCAATGACAAACTCGCGCGCTGAGGGAGGCACTTGTTCCGTCACAACTAAATCTTTGACTTGTTCCGCTCCCAAACGTGAGGAATTTTCACGCACCAAGTATGTCATCTAAAAAAGATGGTACGTCTTAAATGTGGATATTGTTTTTACACGAGACATGAATGCATATGCAGGGAGATGTAGTATGTTTTCATTGAGGGCATTAGGAACGTAAGATAGCTGCTCAATCCATTGATTACGCACTTCAAACTTGGAATTGTAATTAAAACGAGGGAGCATGGACTATAATTGATTTACAAAAATACTGATCTAAGGGTGTCCTTAAAAGAACAGCTAAATTCTGAGCTCCATGCTGGCCTTAAGAAAACAAGGTGTCCATAAGAAAACAGAAATGTTCCAAGTATGTGCAATAATTCATCAGATAAAAGACTCTTTCGAAGCTATACGTTTGGTGTTCAAGTGTAACATTACATCCATCATTTTTAAGCTTCACTTCCCGAGAAAAAAATCTTAGTTCTGTCCTCGAGTATTGTCCAAGTTGATGGATACATTCCTTCGGTGGTCACCCTGGTCCCCTAGGCATCGCTCATTACTGAATCCTACCAAACTAGAGAAGCATACAATTCACTACTTTCCTGCAAAATTTATAGCAGTGGCAGCATACCTCCGAAAATTGGAATGAAGTATGTCACAATTGATCGAGTGATTAGTTTCCCTTCTCGGCCTCTTTTCCACTGCTTCCCTTATTTGCCATAGCCAAGTTGATTTGAATAATTTGGAGGAGAACTGTTTCGATGACAACTCTTGGTTGACGGAAGTAAGAACTTTGGTATGCAATATGCAGTCCTTCACTGGCATCCATCGGAAAGATGCTTTTCTGGATGGAAACCCCATTAATGAGAAATCTGGTCTTTGGCACTGTTAGTAAATAAAAAGAAATCTGGTTCTTGGCCATTACCCCATTGGTCATACAAGATGGTAGTTTCCCAACCCAGTTCATCAGATCACTTCATAGGCTTTCTCTTGGGCTCCGTCATTTGTTTTGACGGAAAACATTTTCCTGTAAAATGATTTTGCTGAAATTGTTTTTGTTACTTTTGTTTTTCGGTGTTCGATTAACATTCGAAAAATACTTTTCAGAACAAAAAATTGAATCAGTTTGAACTCTAAAAAAGCCTTTATAAGTCTCCTCGTGAACGTTTATAACTATGCGCCTATAAATATGGGGCCGGTTCCGTGGACAAAACAAATAACACAACATTTGACACAAATCTTATAGTTTTCCAAATCAATTTGGTTTATTCCCCAACGGAGAGAGAGAGTGTGAGGGAGAGAGAGAGAGAAATGCAGCTAATGCCGAGAGAGAGAGAGAGAGAGAGAGAGAGAGAGAGAGAGAGAGAGAGAGAGAGAGAGAGAGAGAGAGAGAGTAATGCAGCTAATATCTAATGCTGTACAATTCTAGCAGTTCGGCTTTTTTTTGGGTAGCATGAAGCCGTGACCAAATTTTCAAAAATGACTTACCAAGATTTCGGGAGTAAATCATTTTCCATTGGATTGGGTAAAACATTTTATGCCAGCAAATGTTTTACTTGATGTGTATCAGCCAAACACCGTAAAATGGATAAAATATTTTTGAGCTTCGAAACAAATGGAGCCTTGATTTGTCACGTCTTACAACTTGCCCAACTGTTCTTAGAAAATTCGCCTCCAAAGAACAGGCGTTCATGAGATTTATCTTCCCGATTGCATAGGGGAGCCAGGGACACAGCAACAGAGCCAAAGAGACCTTGTTCACACCAAACTTTCTTGTATGTCAGAAAGGTGTATTAAGCTACCACTTTTTTGAGTTAGCACCTGTTCTGTTATAGCCACTTAAGTATTAAGCTACCACGTTTTTGAGTGAAGCTGTGAAGGTTGAGTGGCTTATACACCTACACACAGAGGTAACCAACTCCTTGATGTGGTTTTCTAGCCAAAAACTTGGAGCACTGTGAAGTTCTTTATCACAAGGAAGGAAGGATCCGACTCCTCTCCAGTCCACATTTTAGACCAGAGGAGGCAGTCGTGATCGTGACTGGAAAAGGATCCAGATCCACGGAGCATATATTAGAAATTAGGCATCTATCTCATGATCCGTTAAATCTTGGTCATATGGATCTTCTAGTAATACACTTAAAAACCAGCTTCCTCCATCAAAGAGTATACTTTCTTTCTGAATGCAGAACAATCACTAATGATGTTTGGTTTGACTGCGAGCGCCGGCTGGAACTATACGTGATAAGTTGACGGTGGATGCCACTACAGAGATAATTACTAGTAGATTTTAGTAATTCATAGTGATTTTATAATTCAAACCTCATTCAAAATTTTCACTTTTGGTAAACTAATTTTAAAACTCTCTGGGTCATTGATTCAAACCTACATCAGTGGTTTACCCAAAAAAACAACGTACGTCACAGCTTTATTCAAATGAAGAAAAAATTATGTTTTTTTCTCAAATTTTTTAGGGCCGTGATAATGCCACGAACACTTTCTTTAGTGCCACAACATGATGTGCTCTATTGACTGCTATACCCTCCAGCTAAGCAAACTTTCGTCATTACTATTTTTTCTTCTTCTCCTCCTCCTCTCCCTCTCTCTCTCTCTCTCTCTCTCTCTCTCTCTCTCAGTATATCTTTTTTCTTTTCCTATCCGTGGAACAATCAATCATCTATCTCGCTACTTCCCTTGCCGACAAGCACCATCACCCTCCATAGATCCACCCTCTCTTCTTCCTTTTCTTCTCATCCTCCACCATCACCAAAAGGCCCCTGCTTCCACCACCGCCCTATTCTGTTATTCTTTTCGATTGACTGAGAAAAATAGAATTAAAATCCATGCCTCATTAAACCTCCTTCAATAATTCGATTACATCCCCCTCCATGAACCATACATGCAAATAAATAATTACCATAGAGCATAAACGTATTTTCGTTGTGTAAAACCCAATTAATAGAAAACGCAATCAGCCATTTCTCTCTCTATTGTCATATTTGATGTTGTGTTCGATTCCTTTTCACAATATTAAATAGTAACATAAATCGATCTTGCTTATCCAAAAAAAAAACAAAACATAAATCGATCTTAAAATATAAATTGTGTAATGGGTACGTCGTGCTGCAGGATTTCATTGATCAACAACTGCTATCATGGTTGTCATTACCGAAGGAGGAGGGTGTCGATCTGGTCTTAACTTGCGCGATCGAGATGGGTCTACATCCAAGAATGGTCGAAGGATATGAGGAAAAATCACAAATCATTGTCCTTTGCGATGGTATCGTCGGCGACTGAGGACGAATTGATGAGTGAGAAAGTAGAACGAGCAAATAAGAAAAGTGATTACAGAAGGAGAAAGAGACAGAGAGAGAGACGAAATAGGGGTAATTGTAAGACAACCTAACACTGTCGTGGCATTAAAGAAAGTTTTCGTGGCATTATCGCCACCCATTTTTTTTTAAGGCAATTTATTTGTTCTTAATTTATAGCTATGATATTGTTATTAGTGAGGCTTTACGCAAATTAATTCAAATATTTGAGTTTTTGAGGCAGGACGACAATGGCAAAATGATCCGTGGACCGTAGGGTTGAAGCAAAACGGCCCAATTAGGGTTTGATTTTCGGCCCTAATTGTTTCCTAAATTGTTTAGGGTTTTTATCGCTCTATTTATACTCATTGTAAGCCTTAGGACACGAAGTTGATTATTGAATGAGAGAAAAATTGAGATTTATCTCAATATCGTTTGTTCAAAGAAAAAGTACCTCTAGCTCAAGCATTGTCGTGTTTTCTTCTAGATTCTTCTTGCAAGTAACATCGTAAAACGAGTCTACGCTGCATCAGTTTGCTACTAATCGAAATGTTATGGTATATGAAACATTCATTTTCTTTTCATGGACACTTACATGAGAATGTTCCATGTACCCTATCAATCCTGTTTACTAAGAGTATCCACAATATTATAATCAAAAGTAAAAGATTTTTAAAGTTAACAATGTTGATGCAAAATATGGCTCACAATGCTATAATTAAACGTAACAACCTCTTTAGAAATAATCAAATTTTGGGCTTTGAATAAGCAAAACTAGCAATCTTTTGATAATAACCAAATTTAATAGACCCTACATATTCTCAATTAAATACGCCAATTATTATACAAAAATGTTCTATCACTCCTCCTTTTTCCTTTCTCTCTTTCTTTTAAACAATATTTTAAAAATAAATATTTACTACAAAATTGTTTTTTTTATTTTTAGAATACTGTTTTGTAAAATTAGTTTTTTTCCAAAAAAAAAGTTTCAAAATCTATTTTCTATTTATAGTAAATAGTTTTTATTAGTTTCAAAGTTACTTTTAGAAAAATTATTTTCTACTGTTTATAGTTTTTAGTTTTTTGTAGTTTGAAAAGATAACGTGATTAATTTTGGTTCTCCAATTTTTATTTTGCCATTGTAGACATTTATATTACTAACCTTAGCAATCTCTTAAATCAACAATCAAAAGCTGATGTGGCAATTTTTAATTATCAACCTTTTATTATAGCATTGTGGATACCCTAATAGAGAATAAATTCTATTGGGATCAACTAGAAAACCCTCCTTTTCCGCCCCACCAATCAAGGCTCGCCAACTCAGCAAATTCCTTCTTCTCTCTCACCCTGTTTCCTGTTCCATGGACTAAACCACACCCAACCAACCATGAAACTGGCTTACGAAAACCAAATCCTAAAGAAATTGAAACCTAACCCAAACACAGTCGATCGAATTGTCCAGAACCAATTAATAGTGGGTTGTTAATTCGTTAAAACTTAAGCCAAAAATTTTTTACAAAATTTGATCTTGAACACAAGTCAAAACGAAATACAATAAAATACCATTTATCTTTCAGAGCGTGAGATGAATTTATAGATACATACATTTGTGTGTGTGCGCGCATATATAATTCCTTGTGAATCGAATTTATTCTCATACTAATATTTGGAATAAAGGGCAATTGGCCAAAAAGACATAGGAAGAGTTTTTTAATGTAACATAAGCCCACAAACATTGTCATAGAGCGGGCAGGACAAATTTCACCCATGTTTCAAAAATACCTTCGGCAAGGGCCTTGTTTGACTAACACAGAAAACAAATTTTTTTTTTTTCCGGTTAAGGGCCTTTTTTGGTAACATAGAAAAATGTTTTTTTTTTTTCGAATTTTTTGCAAAGATAATGCTATCTATTGTCATTTTTTCAATGAAACGGGCCTTATTTGGCCAACACAAGAAAAAGTCTCAGGCTTTGCAAGCACTCCCAGGCTTTGAAATGGATATTCCCAGGCGAGATGGTGCAGCTAAAATAGTCTCTCAATAGTCAAAACCAAAGCAAACAATAACGATATCTCAGCTTATACAATCTTTGTACGTATACTAAAAAATAAAGTAAGATAACGGTATCTCAGCTATAATATTTTATGTATCTAAAAATAATAAGAGATAGCACTATCCCAACTGAAACAGTATCCGTTTCTTCAAAAATAAAGTGAGAGATGACGGTATCTCAGCTAAAAAGTCTATGTATCCACAATAATAAAACAAAAGATAATGCTATCTCAACTGAAACGGTGTTTGTTTCTTCAAAAAATAATGAACAAGATAACGATGTCTCAGCCAAAATGGTCTCTGTAGATACAAAGATTTTTTAAAAAACGGAAAGACACTAATCCTTTACGCTGTTTTACTCCCAATTTTAACTTCCAAATGTATAACTTTTCAAGTCCTTAACTTTCCTGAAAAATTGTCGGCAACCACAAAAATTATACACCAGCACAATTTACGATACACAATTTCTTCCACAATGAATTTTGTTGGCATCAAACCAAAAGTAAAATAAGTATAGGGGTCTATCTGAAATTAAGCTTGACTACATGGGGACAGTACAACATTTTCGCAACAAAAAACTTGCACGACTCGGGATTCATCTTCATTCGTCAAAACTCGAAAGTTGCAGTTTTTCATTACTTCGTGAGAAACCAAGATTAGTTGAGTTGGTTTACTCATGTGTCTTTTCAATGGTGGCGAGTGTTCGAGCCCCACAAGGAGCAGATTTGGTGTTTAAGGCTATGAATAGCTTCTGAATTTCCCATTGATTAACATACTAATCTCTCGCTAACTCCTGCTGATGTATTAGCTATGGCAAAAAACAAAATAAATAAATATTTCGTCTGAGTCTAACGAGAGTTGTGAAAATGGCATCGAGACAAGCGAGGGCGTCGCACGTACTGATAAAGCACTAGGGCTCCTGCAGTGGCGATGCCACAGCCAAGGGTGAGGGGTCCGGCGACCCCATGGAAATTTCTTTTTTTATTACTACCACATTGAAATTTTCTAGAAATTAATAGACTGGCCCCATGGATATTTACAGCGACACCACACAGGATAATTTTTCCTTCATAATCAATACAAAACTAGAGACGACACTGTACAAAACGAAAAGCAAACAGAAGGAAATGGCATTTACTTCGTATTTTTCAACTACCTGCAGTTGTGGCAATTTATGTAATTTGAATATAAAAACTTCTCATTTGGGTTTATAATTTTAGGGCTGCTTGCGGTCCGGTTTGGTTTGAATTTCTAGGAAATTCGAAGACCGAACAGCTAGTCACGATTTTTACAAAAGGAAATTCGTGTTCAGACCAAAAGTTCTACGGTCCGGTTCCAATCCGATCCTTGGCTCGCGGATCGGTTACTATTTCGTCCATGGATTTTAGCAAAAATAAAGTTCAAGCATATATCCCACAATAAAAATGAAGAAGGTTACATTCAGAATTAAGTTTAGCACCACCAGAATGTACTTGTTACATAAACTACGAAAGGCTTATTTCAGAAATCAAATTCAAAAGAATCTAAAATACTAGTAGGATTGAATCATTGTAGTACATTACATAACATAAAAGAACCGAAAAAGAAACGAACTATTGAAACTCAACTAGGGTTACCCGTAATTTATAGGAGAAAACTACGATTTACTCCCTATATTTTATGTACATCTACACTATATCCCATTATTAAGATAAAATACTAAAATTGGTGGAAAAAAGTGTTAACATTACTAACAATTTATTACTATATAAATACACACACACACACACACATATATATATATTATTTATATAAAATAAATATCTCATGGTCCGGTTCGGTTTATCCATGGTTTCGTAATGAAAATCCGTGGACCGAACCACGAGTCACGGTTTTCTAATTTTTCAATCCGTGTCCGAAACATTAATCCACGGATAAAATCCAAAAGGAGGTACGAATCGGTTCGGTCTGAACTGGTTTCACAATTTATCGGATTTTTTGAGCAACCCTAGTTTGGAGTATGAGGAATTGGCCGTTTCTTGGCCGGCCAATATAAAAATTGGCATGGTCTTTGAATTGATAATATCCGCTAGAAGAAAATGGTATATAATTCATATTTTTTTGCCACCTGCAGTGCAATTCTGGCAATTTATACAATATAAATATAAAAACTTCTCATTTCCGATCAAATGGGGAAGTAGTTTATTGGCGAATATAAAAACTGGCGTTGGTTTTGAATTGGTAAATATCCACTAGATGAAAATGTTATATACTTTGTATATTTTTGCTACTTGCAGTTCTGGCAATTTATATAATATAAATATAAAAACTTCTCATTTTGGACCAAATGGGGAATTGGTCGTTTATCGGCCAATATAAAAATTGGCGTGGGTTTGAATTGGTAAATATCCACGAGAAGGAAATGGTATATACTTCGTACTTTCCGGCTACTTGCAGTTCAAGCAATTTATTTAATATGAATATAAAAACTTATCATTTTGGATCGAATGGGGAATCGATCATGGTTTGGCTTATTTTTCTACTACCTGCAGCTGTGGCAATTTATTTAATTTGAATATAAAAACTTGTCATTTGGGTTTATACGAGGAATTGGCCGTTTCTTGGCCGGCCAATATAAAAATTGGCGTGGTCTTTGAATTGGAAATATCCACCTAAAAAAAATGGTATGTAATTCATATTTTTTTGCCATCTGCAGTGCAGTTCTGGCATTTAATTTATACAATTCAAATATAAAAACTTCTGATTTCGGATCAAATGGGGAAGTCATTTATTGGCAAATATAAAAACTGGCGCGGGTTTTGAATCGGTAAATATCCACTGGAAGAAAATGTTATATACTTCGTATTTTTCTCCTACTTGCAGTTCTTGAAGTTAATTTAATATGAACATAAAAACTTCTCATTTCGGATACTGGGGAATTAGTTGTTTATTTGCCAATATAAATGTAGGGGTTCGATTTGTTGAGACCTAGATCGCGTTCAGGGGTTGGTTCCTTCCTTCAGAGCTCTGCGTTCCTGTGGCCAGACCTGATCCAAATGATTCCTGCTACCACGTAATCAACATGGGACCCATCTGGCATAACTTCCTCCTCCAGGCGGCTACGGGATCACCGAAGCAGAGACAGGTCCTGCTGGCATTTACCCTAGGCTATACCGAGCAAAAAGTCGGGACCATTAGTTTTCATCAGCCCGTCGACCAGACCATCAGGGGCTTAGGCTCGGTACACCTGGCCCGGTTACCAAAACAGCAGCCGAGGCCACCACAATAAAATTTTGCGAGGGCTTTGAATTTATAAATATCCAATATGTACTTCGTATTTTTCTGCTACTTGCAGTTGTGGCAATGTATGTATTATGAGTAAAAAAAAACTTCTCATTGAGATTAAATGAGTAATCGGTAGTTTATTGGCCAACATGGAAACTGGCGTGAGCTTCGAATTCATGAATATCCACCCGAAGGAAATGGTATATCTTTAGTAGTTTTCTACTGCCTATAGTTGTGGCAATTCATTTCATATGAAAATAAAAACTTCTCATTTGGGATTAAATGTGAAATTGGTCGTTTATTGACTAATATAAAAATTGGCTCGGACTTTGAATTGGTAAATATACATCAACCAAAAAGGAAATGGTATATACTTCGTAGTATCCGGCTATTTTGGTAATTTCCATAATATGTATATAAAAACTCCTCATTTGGGTTGAATGAGGAATTGGTCGCTTATTGGCTTATATTAAAAACTGAAGTGGGAATAGGTCATTTATTGGCCAACATAAAAAACTGGTGTGGGCTTTGAATTGGTAAATATCCACCAGAAGAAAAATGGTATATACATACTTCCTATTTTGTTGGTATCTGCAGTTGTGGCATTTTATTTAGGCTCCGTTCATTTGGGAGTAAAATATTTTACCTATTTTTCGGTGTTTGATTGTCTAAGAATTTAGGAAAACATTTTACATGTAAAATATTTTTCATCAATTGGATGAAAATGACTTACCCTTAAATCTTCTGTAAGTTTTTTTCCAAAATGAATTCGTTGCCTTCTACTGCAATTCTCACTACTTAGTTTCCTCGATTGTCAGGTTCATTAATTCCAATATTCTTAGATCTCTCCACCGTTTAAGCCCCCCTCTCTCTACCTTATTTTGTTGATTTCTAAAAATAGTTTCAAGTGCCAACCGAATACCGAAAAATAAAAGTTTTAAGTTTGTTTTCTAAAAAAACATTTTACATGGTTTTACGTCGAAACAAACTGAGCCTTTATAATATGAATACAGAAACTTCTTTTCACTTGGGGCCCCGTTTCACTAACACTTTTTTTAGTTTTAGAAAAAGTGCACATTTTGCCTTATTCAATTTTTTTCGCGTTTGTTAATTAGCTAGTTTTGTGCCAAATTTTGTGGATTAGTGATTCGTCTCGACGAGATGAATCAGATAGCTAGAATGTTACGGATGCTCATCGATTCAAGGTGGATGCTCATCGATTCAAGGTGCTTTGGATAGCAGGAACGTTGTGGATTAGGCAAAACACCCTTACTAGAAAGGTCTACCATGACGCAACAATGAAGACGAACTTCCATGAACATGCATTTTTGGCTCCCGTTTTTTTGGATTGGTCATATCTCTCTCACAATTATTCTACGTGGCACATTGAAGGGCTCTGATTAAATAAAGGGTTTGAGGGCTACAATTCAATCCATCCAAGGGTTATCATTTGTCTGGGTTTGAAATTTGAAAACCCATTATTTTTCTCCCTTAATTTCCGATTCTTTCCTTTTTTTTATGGCAAAAAATATAGAAACTTTTTTTCTCTCTTACTTTCCATGTTTGACATAGACTTTATTTATTTATTTTATTATCACAGCCTCCATACTTCGACATAATTTGTTTTTTGTTTTTCAATCGCTCAGGCTCGGGCTCTCAAGATTCACCAGTTTTTCTCTCCTTTTTCTATTGTGATCGTCTACCATAGACCAAGTAAGTTTCCCTCTTTTCTTTGTGTTCAACAAAGTCTACTTTTTGAATCCTAAGTTTTTGAATCCATAATATCCACAACCCAAACACT
This sequence comes from Rhododendron mucronatum var. ripense, assembly GCA_019656295.1. Taxonomy (NCBI): domain Eukaryota; kingdom Viridiplantae; phylum Streptophyta; class Magnoliopsida; order Ericales; family Ericaceae; genus Rhododendron; species Rhododendron mucronatum. The sequence continues at coordinate 2,105,318 of BPLT01000026.1, forward strand.
TCTAATTAGACTATTATATTCAATTTTTATTATATTTTTTTACATTATTACTTATTTATTTTTACGACATGAGAACTGAAGCGCCATCCGTTTTTGATTTGTTGCATTGGCTAACCAGTGAGTCAGATACTGAGTTGATTGAAGCTTAAAGCTTAGAAAATCTACAAGTTTTATAAGTGAAATTATATTTTTAGATGTTGATATTGCCTATGTATTTTTACATTCTGAAGCCTGATTTATTTTTTTGCCCATAGAGTGTTTTTCGTGATAACGGTGGTTTTTTGCCAATTGCAATCAATAGTTGGTAGCGTGATCAACATACTGTGAATTCAAAATGGTTAGCTATAAGTACCCTACAAGCATGAACACTACAACTGTTAACTTGTTTTGTGCTGATTCAAATTAACTGGTGGATACACTTGAGCAATTGTTTTTTTATAGCTGAAATTTTGCGAATGGGGCGCTGGCCTTCAAGAGGCTAGAGAGACAAAACTGGAGAGCCATGCCTTCAGGCACGGGCATGCACTAGTATACGTACAAGACAAGGAAAAAAAATACTAAACAATGGATATTTTATTCTTAGTGTCATTTTTTATAAAAAAAATAAAATCAACTTCCATCGGCATTTCCCTAGTTTTCTGATAACTCTCAATGATTAATCCAAACATCTATGATGAAAAGCTAAACAAAATATTATGAAAATAAAAAATACTGCAATAAATACCAAGCTAAAAATTTAGGCACAATGAACATGTATTTCAATGTGCATGCAGTGCGTTCACACCTTGAAGGGTGGTCCCCTTCACTAACACAAACTCATGTTTGCATAATGAAAATATAGACCAAAAATTGTGGAGATAATAAGGGGTTCAGACTAACTTATATTGATGGTGAGTTTCCCATGGTTAATAAATTTTTCTTTTAGCTTTTAGGGAATTTTTTATAAAAATTATATTCAAAAACATGTTAAAGTATGAATCAAATTAAAGTTGAATTTTTTTCAGAAATGGCAAGAAAAAAGACAATCCTGTACTTAATTTAAGACAAATAGGCTCTACATTAGAAATAACAAACATACAAACAAAGTGTCTCTTGGGTTATTTCTGATCAAATACTAAAATGAATTTAGCTCTTATAGGAGGCTGGCCTCAATATAAACAAGCAATAGCAATTTCCTGATTTTTAATTAACTTCAAAAGAGAAAAAAAATCGATTGGGGAAATTAACATAAAGGAGCAATGGGAAATGATATTCACTTTAACCAAAACACTAACACAGACATTTGCACAATCACACTCAAATTCACATTGAGACCCACACACACTACACCTCTAGTATGCGTGTATTTGTAGTTCTAGAATAATTGTTTTTTCATCCATCTCATTTTTTCAATGTATATGTCTTATAGTAATCTATTTTAATATATAAAGGGAGAGCATCCCTATGGTGTCTTTCTTTTTTGAAGCCATGTCATGTATTTTACTTTTCCATAAGTGCCCTCTTAAAAAAAGAAAAAGCCAATACAAAAGTAACAAAACAATTACTGTAACTGTAAGGATATATTTGACATTTTAACACCAAAAAAACTGCCGAAACCAGTTGCCACCCCATTACATGTCCTCCTACTCCATGAACTCCACACCTTTCTCTGTTCTTGTCTCCAATTTCTACCAGAAAATTTCCTTTCACGTTTAATTTTTGTTGGTTTCCGTATTTACACTATATCAGTTTACAATTGCCTCACCAATGGACTCACCTGTCACTATCATCTCACCGGTTACTTTCTTCCACTTCTTTTTTTACATTATCTAATTCAACCTTCCTTTCTCTAATTCTTTGAACAATTATGCTACACATAAAATGGTACAGGGGAAAGGCAGCGGTGAGGTCAGGTCAAATTCTGTATTGGCTTCTGTTTTTTTATTTTTATTTTTTTTGCAGAGAATTACAGATTCCCTGACGCCATTTTCTTTCACAAACCAAAAAAAAAGCACTGAAAGTTGAAACACCTATATTTTTACAAAGGCATGAATTCCCAACTTTAAAAAAAAAAAACATTCATTTTCATGAACTAGAGGCACGTGTTGTGTGTGCAAGTCGGATTTTGTCAAAATTTGTAAAAATTCGATCAAATATCAAATGGGAAGTTGTGCAAATTTGGACAAAATCCAACTTGCGCATGCATTGCAAGACACACAAAACTTTTTTCATCACAGACTGTCCCATATAACACTTGGACGATATTCCATATAGCTATCAAATTCAGGGCTACCCTGAATAAACTAAGAAAATACCAGTTTTCCCTCAACATCCCCTTTCTCTTCAAATCCAACGCTGCTCCGTAAACCACAAAAAAAAAAAAAATGACAGAGGCTGCTGTGTTCGGACTTCTATCCAACTTCGCACCCGATCTCCGAGAAGAGTTGAACTTGCTGACTGGAGTACGGGAAGACATCGAATACATTAGAGCCGAATTCGAGCGCATGACACATTTCCTCAGAGTTGCTGATGCTATAGAAGATAGAGATCCGAACCTCAAAATATGGGTGAAGCAAGTTCGAGAAGCTGCGTATGACACTGCTGATGCTCTTGACATGTACATGCTTCGCCTCAAACATGATGATCATTGCATTGGATTCCGCAACTTTTTTTCCATTGTTTCTTTCTTTATTAGAACTGTAAATGCTCGCAACCAAATTGCTTCTGAAGTAAAAGGAATCAAGTCTAGAATCATCAATATTTCTGAGGGACATCAACGATATAGTGACATATATGGCAAAATAGAACAAGGCTCAAGCTCTACTTATCTAGACATTGCATGGTATGATTGTCGTGGCGACGCCCTTCTACTCCAAGAAGCTGACCTTGTCGGCATTGACAAGCCCAAATCACAGTTGATTCAGTGGTTGCTGAATGAAGATTCTCGACTCAAGGTGCTTTCTGTAGTAGGAATGGGTGGATTGGGAAAAACCACCCTTGCAAAAAAAGTCTATGATGACGCAACAGTGAACAGGCACTTCCAGAACCATGTGTGGATCACTGTTTCTGAATCCTTCAAGGTCGAAGAGCTTTTAAAAAGTATGATTCAAGTGCTCTTTAAAGAAGTCAGGCAACCACTCCCACAAGGTGTGGACAATATGGATGCAAACAGCTTGAAAGGTATAATTAATGCCTTTTTGCAGCAAAAGAGGTATGTGCTTGTTTTGGATGATGTATGGAGTATTTATGCATGGCAAGTTTTAAGAATAATACTTCCCGAATGCAATTGTGGCAGTCGAGTAATTCTAACAACAAGAAATGGAGATTTAGCATCTTTTGCTAGCGAAGCATATCATGGCATGGTGTATAATCTCAAGCCCTTGCCTCACAATTATTCATGGGCCTTGTTTTGCTCAAAGACATTCAATGAGAATTCTTGTCCTTCATATTTGGAAGATCTTTCAAAAAACATCTTGAAAAAATGCGAGGGGTTACCCCTTGCAATAGTGGCAATTAGTGGTCTATTATCAACAAAACAGAAGAGTGTGGATGAGTGGGAGAGGATTTACCGCAGTCTTGGTGCAGAACTAGAAGGAAATGACAAACTCATGAGCATGACTAAGATATTGTCCCTCAGTTACTTTGATTTGCCGTACTATCTTAAGTTATGTTTTTTGTACTTGAGTATTTTTCCAGAAGATTGTCTCATTGATCATGGGAGATTAATTCGGTTGTGGGTGGCGGAAGGATTTATACAAGTGAAAGAAGGAAAGACAAGAGAAGAAGTTGCTGAAGGCTACCTTAATGAGCTAGTGAATAGAAGTTTAGTTCAAGTGAGAGATGTCGCGAAAGATGGAAGGTTCAAAGCTTATCGGATCCATGACCTTTGGCGTGAAATGATAATTGCAAAGTCAAGAGAGCAAAACATTGTCACAATATCAAATGAAAGAGGCAGAGAGTGGCCTAAGAAATTGCGACGTCTCTCAGTCCACCATAATTTGGAAGATATTAAGCAAAACATTTGCTTCACTCGCCTTCGTTCTTTAATTGTGTTCAGCGTAACAGATTCAGTGTCCATTTTGTCAAATGTTGCATCCTTAGGCAAGGGTGTAAGGCTACTAACGGTGTTAGATTTGAGTGGAGCGCAATTGGAAACATTCCCTCATGAAATTGTGGAACTCCTTAATCTTACTTATCTAAGTTTGAGGGCGACCAATGTAAAAATGATCCTGAAAGCAATTGGAAAGCTCAAGAAGCTAGAAACATTGGATCTGAAACATACGAATGTCACCGAGTTGCCTGATGAGATCTTGAAGCTCCAACATCTTCGCCATCTCTTATTGTATCGCTATGATGCCCGTTGTTATTATACTTTTCATAGTACAATTGGCTTCAAAGCCCCGGCAGGAATAGGAAGTTTGTTGTACTTGCAGAAACTGTGTGCTATTGAAGCAAACCGAGGGAGTAATAGTGGCATCGTGCTAAGAGAGGTGGGGAAGCTAACTCAATTGCGGAGATTGGTCATTGTAAAGCTACAGAAGGAAGATGGGACGGTGCTATGTTCATCCCTTGAGAGGCTAGACAACCTTCGCACATTGGAAGTTATTGCAAAAGAAGAAGATGAGATCATTGATTTAGATTCTTTGACTTTGCATGCCGCCTCGACTTCTTCGAGGACTTTATCTAGGAGGACGTTTGGAGAAGATACCGCACTGGATACTATCTCTTCACAACCTGAAAATATTACAGTTAGGGTGGAGTAAGTTAAAAGATGTTGATCCACTGCAATCCCTTCAAGATTTGCCCAATTTGCTTCACCTTGGACTTGCTACTGCATATGAAGGAGATGGATTATTTTTCAAGGCTGGTGGGTTTCAAAAGCTTAAAGAATTGTGGTTGGTTCGCTTAGTAGGATTGAAATGGGTGAGAGTGGAGTCTACTTCGATGCATCTTCTTGAAAAGTTCATTCTTCGAGACTGTAAATTGATGATGGATTTGCCCTTAGGTGTTGAACATCTGGCCAATCTTAAAGATCTTGAATTGAGTGATATGTCTGAAACATTAATTTCGAGGTTGAATAGAGACTTACAAGGGGGGGACTATTGGAAAATTGCACACGTCCCTAATGTTTTCATTGGGAGGGACTCTAAATCTGGTTATTGGACTGGTCGTTATCTATGATACATTAGAACGGGAGGGGGATGAAGATCTTCGAGATTGGGTAATCCCCATTATTGATGTGCCCTTTCTTCCTCATATTTTTTTGGCGTTTGTTAGAGCTTGAAAACTTGTTTGTGTAATCATGTTGTCGATTGTAGATATTTCTTTTTCGTACTTTTTTTTGAATTGATTACTTTATCGAGAACCTCATATGTGATGCAACAAGCTTGACCGAATTTAGAACTTCAAAGCAAGCCTTCGGTTTGTCGGTTTGCAACAATCTTTATTTAGATTAGGTTAAGTACAACACATCTCTACATGAACCTAATTTCCCTTGGTGCTGATTAAAATGTTTGATATGTTAATTTCCGTCTGTATCGTTATGATAACTGTAAGTCTGTGACCGTTCACTAAAGACAAAAAATACGAAACACTTGTCTTTTTCTATATATTGTCGTGTTATATGAACTTTTTTGTGTGTGCTTGTTCATGATATTTTATTTTATAGACTCCTTCCGTCAAGATGGATGATTAATCCAAAAAATGCAAAGCAAATCTAACAAGAAGTCAGAAAAGCCAAACAAAACACACAAAAGGAGAAGACAAAAAAATTAAGAAGAATGGCCTTTAAAGTGTAATTAAGACTTGATTTTCAACACTGATCAGCCCATAATCACCCTTGTTCATCATCGTAACAAACTCAGCCCCTTCTCGCTTCCATCACTTCAGCTAGCTTATAAAGTGTAATTAACCTCCTGTTGGAATGAAATTTGTTTAAGCTGAATGCGAACCGAGATGCGAGCGGGCTAGCCTTTTTAGGGTTTCAGTCTATTGTATGCTTATGATATAAAAGCAAAACTAGGGCAGCCTCCTTTTTGTAACTCTGACATATTTTACATCATAGTGAAACATCCCAGCACCCCGTGGATGTACGATTGAGTTCATCACTCAAGTCAGAACCACGAAAAAATCTCTGTGTCTCTCTTCTCTCTGTTTGTGATTGTTTTCTCTTTATTGGTTTGTTCTTCGATTGTGTGTGTGTTGATCGTGGGTTGGCGCGCTCGAATCCTCATCACCTCCCTCCCTCAGCTAGCTTATTGCGCGAAGGTATACATTTGGTGTTCAAGTGTAACATTACATCCATCATTTTTAAGCTTCACTTCCCATAAAAAATTCTAGTTCTGTCCTCGAGTACTGTCCTTCGCTCTTTTGCACTGCTTCCCTTGTTTGATTTCGCCGTGTTGATTGATTTGATTACTTTGGAAAAAAAACAGTTACGATGAAAACTCTTGATTGATGGCAGTAAGAACTTTGGTATGCAATATGCAGCTTTTCACTGGAATCCATCGGAAAGATGCTTTTCTGGATGGAAACCCCATTAAAGAGAAATATGGTCATTGGCAATGTTAGTAAAACAAAAGAACTCGGGTTCTTGGCCATTCCCACAATGATCATAGAAGATGGTGGTTACCCAAGCCAGTACTCATCAGACCACTTCATAGGCTTCCTATTGATTTGGCATGTCTTACAACTTAATTGCCCAAGTGTTCTTGGAAAACTGGCCTTCCAAAGAACAGGCGTTCATGAGATTTATCTTCTTGATTGCATGGGGGAGTCGGGGACAGAGCAGAAGAGCCAAAGAATGAAAAAGACCATTTTGGGACACCTTAAGTTCACACACAAACATTCTTATTGCTTTAGGTTACAAAGGTGTAGTACTAGTATAACCTATACGAAACATTCTTATTCCGTTATAGCCACTTAAGTATTAATTAAGCTACTCAAGAGTGGGAGAAATAAATTTCACACTAATAATCACAATTTTATTACACACAATCAAAGCACAAATTACAAAGGCTTTCCCGTCAGGAAATCTATAGCGCACGTCTTGTTTTTCTTCCTCACACTTACGCACTCATACATATCACTCAATTTAACTTGATGCAAGCACACACCATACAATTCACTTATCCACTTTTCAAACTCATTGTAATAGCCTACAAATTAGATTTGTGCACACACCCACTTTTCACTCACAATGTTAAGGTTTATTTCACCACATCCCCCCTTTAACCTAAATACCGGTCAACACATCTCGTCACTCATCTTTACACACAATAATTGTTGGGAATTTGTCCGATGCATCGACCCGCCACTACTTGCTCAAGGCCTAGTTTGTGTGGGAGTAACGGCAAAGACTCCACCACATCACTTGGGCTCAATATACATTTAATGACTCATGTCCACTCAAAAGGAGTGAGTCATCCAATTGTATATTAAGGTCCAATAAATTTTCTAATTATCCGATGTGGGACTTAACGTTCACACATGTTCTAACAATAACCTCAGTCATGAGTACCGTCGCATCACCTGTCTCTGCCATATTCACTTGCCCATCTACCTCAGCTCGTCTTCCTCCGTACAGTTGTAGATATAGTGACCGTACTTGAGACAATTAAAGCAATGAACGTCGACCACAGTACAGTCCTTGCTAAAATGACCGTAGCTGTCATTACAATTATAGCATTTTACCTGGCTCCTTGTTTACACCCATTTTTGGCCAAAAATCAGGAAATAGATTTACGGGTTAAAAGGCGGCCTCGAGGGTCGAGGCCCTGGCCTTGAGGGACCTTACGACCAGTTGCCCACGGATTAGGGCTAGCCGTTGAGAAATGGTGGGTCTCTCATAAAGGCCCAAATCTGTCAAAAGCCTAAGACCTGGATCTGTCCACTAGACCTAAGTGTTTCACCCAGGCCTAACCCAAATTCCTAGAAGTAATAAGGCCTACGAAATAGGCCCAAATTGGTAGAGGCCTTGGTTTTCTCACCAGGCGTAGGCTCAAAAGGCTTACAATGGGCAAAGGCCCATTATTCACTTACGAGTTCAGGCCCAATTACGAAAAGGGCCCACCGTTTTAACAGCTCCCTTTAAAAGCCTTGAATAAACAAGAAAAAGGGCTAGAAGCTGGTCACAAGCAGCTCAAAGGCCTAGAATATTCTTGCTGAGACAGGTCTTGGTAAGCTGCTCACAAGCAGCTCAAGGTCTGAACTGGTGGGACCCCATTCTTCAGCATGAAGCAAAGACCAAGGACACATGGCAGCCATGCATGGAGACGTCCCAAGTAGCTCAAAGGCCTTAAGCTGCTCACAAACAGCTCAAAGGCCTAGAATGTTCCTACTGGACAGGTCTGGGTAAGCTGCTTACAAATAGCTCAAGGTCTGAGTGGACCCCATCCTTCAGCATGATGCAAGGCCAAGGACAGGTGGCATACATGCAGCCCTTAGAGCTGCTGGCAAATGAGTCATGCAGACCTAAGCAAGCTGCTCACAAGCAGCTCACCCAAGTCTGGTTGATTCTGTGGTTTTTTTTTTTTATTCTTCTTCCGTAAGAGATCAAATTTAGAGGATTTAGAGGGCCCACAAGTATGCAAGGTCCAATAAAATGATAAGAAAGGCCTGGTGAAGTATTGGTCTGCAGCTGTGGTGGGCCCAGAATGGCCTGAATACTGCAGAAACTGAAATTTTCATTGCCCTTTTTCAAAGTTTTATGCAGAAAAGAAGGATTTTTCAGGCCTTTGCCCTTTTCTTGGAGCAAAAGGCACGTTTTGTTCAAAGAGCAGCCCCTCATTGGAGCATTTCAAAGTTGCTCAATCTCAAGCCTCTGATAGAAGGCCATGTGGCAGCCATGCATTGGAGCATTTTGAAGCAGCTCAAGGCCTATAGCTCCTATAAATCACAGTTCTGAAGGCCTTGGCCAAGGTCCACGACCATTAAGCCCCCGGCTTACCCATTTTATCTTTTAATTGTCTTTACTTTCCCGTTCAATCTAGCCCGGACTAGATTTTATTTCCTTTCATTTCCTGTACCCAAGCTTCATTAAACAGTTAATGGAGTTCGTTTGATCCTTTTTACTGCATTATCTTTCTTTCCATTGTTCTAGCAATGAGTAGAAAATATTTTAAGTCCTTAGCCCGACAAGGCAACCAACGAACCATCACGAGGCCTTACCCTTTAGGCCAAGCACAATCACTCGATAGAAGTCAGGTTTTGAGGCACGAAGGCCTTAAAAGCAATTCGGACAGACTTGTCCTGGCACGCCCTCGCATTCCAAGCCGAATTCGGTTTCGAAACTTTTTGTGGAGAAACACTCCTATATATCGAAGCCCCATCCTGGTCCTCGTCCTAGTCCTCTACGTATTAAATGAGTAGTTGACAATCAGTCTTGAGTCAATTGTGAGGAGTCACAACTGCGTAGTTGTTTACACCCATTTTTGGCCAAAATTTATAAAATCAATTTGTTGGTTAGAAGAAGGCTTTGAATGATGGTTTCAGGCCTTGAAAAGCCTCATGATCGGTTATCCACGAAATCAGGCCAATTTGAATGCCACTGATGGAGTTGAGTTTGCAAAGGCCTGGGCCAAATTAATGCCTAAGACCAAATTAATGCCTAAGATTTCGTCATCACAAGCCCAAGCCCAAGATTGGCCGAAAACTTGGGTTGACCCACTAGATCTGAGTGTTTTATCTAGGCCTAGGTCAATTCTTAGAAATAAAAAGGGGCTTCTAAGTGGGTCTAAATCAGTTAAAGCCTAAGTTTTCTTTCCAGACTTGGGCTCGCAAGGCTTACAAAGAGAAAAGGCCCATGATACTCCTCAAGTTCAGGCCCAAGTAATAGATGGGCCTACTTCTTAAAAAAAAACTTCACATATGGCCTTTAATTGGTAGGAAAAAGCCTCAAGCTGCTCACATGCAAGCAGCTCAAATGGCCTAGAAACTTCTCCCTAGCTAGCTGCTCACAAGCAGCTCAACCAGGACTGCGTTTTGGCCTTGGTGGGCCCAAATATCCATTTTTACAAGCATCCATGCATGCAAGCAGCTCAACTAGACCAAGGATAAGTGGTAGCCATGCATGGAGACATCCCAAGCAGCTCACAAGCAGCTTAGGCTTGCACAAGCTGCTCAAAGGCCTAGAATATAATGTTTTTGTTTGGCAGACCTGAGTAAGCTGCTTAAAAGCAACTCAAGGTCTGAGTGAACCCCATCCTTCAGCATAAAGCAAGGCCAAGGACAAGTGGGGTACATGCAGTCCCTTGGAGCTGTTGGTAAATGATTAATGCAGACCTAAACAAGCTGCTCACAAGCAACTCACCCAGATCTGGTTGAGCCTTTGTTTCTCGATTCTTCTTCCATAAGGGGTCAAGATTAGAGGATTTAAGGGCCCACAAGGGATGCAAGGACCAATAAAATGATGGGAAGGCCTGGAGAAGTCTCGGTCCTCAGCTTTGGTGGGCCCAGAGGATGTTCATTCAAGCAATGGCTTGAGTGTGGAAGTAGCTCAAAGGCTTGGATACTGAAATTCCTTTTGCTCTTTTACAAAGTTTTATGCAGAAAAGAAGGATTTTTTAGGCATTTCCCCTTTTCTTGGAGCAAAAGGCACGTTTTGTTCAAGGAGCAGCCCCTCATTGGAGCATTTCGAAACTGCTCAAGCCCAAGCCTCTGCTAGAAGGCCACATGGCAGCCATGCATTAGAGCAATTGAAGTAGCTCAAGGCCTCTAGCTCCTATAAATCACAGTTCTGGAGGCCTTGGCAATGGTCCCCGACCATACAAGCCCAGCGCTTATGCAAATTATCTTTCAATTATCTTTACATTTTCAGCAAATGTCTTTATCTTTCATCACACTAGCCATGCCTAGTTGATGTTTTATTTTCTTGTACCAACTTCGTTAAACCGTTAATGAAGTTCTTTTAATTTCATTGCACCTTGTTTCTTTTTCTTTCCATTTTCAACAACGGTTGGGAAATTCTAAGTCCTTATCCCGACAAGGCAAACCACGAACCACATACGGCCTCACCCCTTAGGTCGTACGCAATGGTCTATACGAAGTCAAATTTGAGACATCCAGGCCTTGATACGAATTTGGGCAGCAATCCTTCCCTGGCACGCCCGCATCAGGCCTAGTATTGCACTACTCGCTGTTCCTTGGCCAATTTTTACTTTTCGGAAGAAACAGTAGTAAGGTCAATTGTAATCATGCAAAGTTATTGAAGTGTTTGATTCCTTCCCGTAGGTGGAGCTAGCTCTAGGCGTTGGGCTGGGTTGTGGAAATGTGGATTTTTTTTTTAATCCTTCTGATTTCAGTTTGTTGTTTTGTGCCCTTTGTTATCTGATTATAATTTCGTAGAGCCAATTGTGTAATTGGATCTGAGCCTATTGCATTCCTCGAAGTGCAACGGCAATCTGAATGTGAATTGTGAACCTAATCGCTTTATCAATTAGGGACTATCAGTGCGGAGTTAAAAATTCTTCGAAGTAACTTCAAACAAACTTGCCACAAATTAAGATAATATATGTACAACGGTGACTACAAAAAATAAAATAGATTAAATGCTAGCATCGGTCTATTTAGGGGATTTTACACTGTTAGGGTGACTTGCTAATGATTATGCTCTATGAAAAAATGAAAAAAAAAAAAAAAAAACAAAGAGAAAGAGAAAGGGAGCAAGATGTTAACTATGAGGAATTAATAAATCATTTTGGGCTTCGGGGCAACTTTTGTCGACCAAATGTGAGCATCAGATGGACTACGTATCCAAAGGAGTAGTCGACAATCGGTCTCGAGCGTAGTTGTCAAAATTGTATAATTCACGCAAAAACAATATGAATCTATAGGTGAATCAAGGTTTATATAGAATTGATGGTGAATTGTACGATTCCCGATTCATGCAAAAAATGATACGAATCTATAGGTGAACCAAGGTTTATCACAATTGTTGCATTTGACTAATATATATGAAACCACATTTGCAATTTCGCCTTAATTTTTCTTTTTGGAAAGCAAGAATATAACATAATATATCGTTAAGTACAAAATTCTTGTTCCCGTGCAAAATTTTGTTAGTATTGATATTTATTTTAAATTCTTGTATCCCCTGAATCATAGATCGGGACAAGGCTCAGAGTCTCAAACCAACCCACATATGTTGTTGTATAAGGTAGTTTAGTTTCGTACCCATTAGGCTACAAACTTTATTGTGTCAAAGTTAAACTTTCATTTTTGTAACGAAGCCATAACATCTTAGCACATATGATCCATTTTCCTATTATGTACAATAGTCTTTCCTGTTAGACCATGTGATCATCCATTAATAATAAAAAATGAACTTTACGATAAATTTAAGCTTAGATATTTTAATTTTACAATGCATCTTTATATGTAGGTACACAGATACATTTTTCAATGTATGTTTTAAATTTAGACCAAATCGTTACGATTCAGAAAAAGGTCAATCCGATTCTCAATTAGATTTACAATTTGACAATTATGGTCTCGAGATAATTGTGAGGCGTCTCAATTGTGTAGTAAGGTGAATTATAGTCACATGTTCTTATTGTTAAAGTTTGATTCCTTCCCCGAGGTGGAGCTCTCCGCGTTGGGATGTGTTCTGGTATATAGAGTGGAGTTTTGTTAATTTTTTTGATTTTGTTTTGTTGTTTTGTTACCTTTGTTATCTAACTAGATTGTCATTGATAAGTATGGTAGACCTAAGGAGGTTAGCACTACAAGAAATACGGACCTGGGGAGTAGAAGTCAGCCTTGCCTGTACCTCCCTGGGAAGTATTACCTATGACAAAGTCAGGATATGTGATGAAACCCATTCGGTAGTCGTTGAAGTTTACCAAACGGCCGTCAAATTCAATTATTTATTTACTGGACTACAACTAAAGATTTGCATAGTATAGCAAGAAAGTCCGAGTTGATCCACAGGGAGCTCGAATATAGCTTGTTCGGATTATGTAAGGGTTTGTGGCGTTTAGATGGCCAACTTTTAGTTTTCCTTTGAAAGTGAGAAATACCCTTATGAAAAAAACTAGAAAATGAGTTTGGACTAAGAATTAAAGGAGGCAAGGCACAAAAGTTCATAACACCCGTGACTTAAGCCAATCAACTTTTCTCAACGAAAACACAGTTGAATCACACTGCATAGGTTATCAACCGGAAGGTTTAGCGGTGAAAATGGTTAGACTTGATACAGAGTTTGAATAACAAACTAAACACAAGGCGTGACATCGCTCACGAAACCATGTGAGCGAGCCCATGATCACCGGAGATTAACAACGCCAAGACTTGCATTCAAACTTGATATCAAGGTCATGAACTAGAAGCATAGTTTGGAAAGCGAGCAAGTTCTTTAGTTCTTTCGGCAAACACGAGGCGAGACATAGCTCATGAAACCATATGAGCGAGCATATGATCACCGGAGGTTAACATCGACAAGTTTTGTTACATAAAAGGCGAACCATGCACATTTACAAACCAAACCTCAAGTTCTAAGATTGAGAAAGGCAAGATTAACGTAAGGCACGAGACATTAATCACCCCATGGCCAAGCCTAAAAGACTACTCACATAAAATGAAAAGACTAGAGAGCTTGCTTAAGGAAGAAAACATGATTTACCAATAGAAATGAAAATAAACTTGATGTTAAGGAGAATCTAAAACGTAGCTACAACATTAACAAACGGGAAATTAACAAACGAACTAAACTTACTTGAGTTCTAAGGAAAATAAGCTTGAACAACAATGGAGGTCTCTCCTTGAGAGAGAACTAAAGCTAGGACATAAAGTAGATGTGTGTAAAGTGAGAGAGAGGGGAGTATTTATACAACTCAGCATTTCCTCTCCACAAAATATCCCTGAACTTGCCAAAAGTGGCAAGTATTCCATAAATGGAAAGTCCAAAAAGCAGTTAAAATATCTGCTGGAGACCAATGTTATCAATACCATAAGCAAAGGTATCGATAACATCCTTCAAATATTCCCCCAGAGAAGCAAGGTATCGATAACTCAAACCAAATGTTATCGATATCCTCAGGTCTGGACAACTCCTGGACCAAAAAAGGACAAATGGTATCGATACCATCTTGGATGTTATCGATTACATTTTTCAAAACTGCAGATTTCAGGTTGAGGCTTCAGCTTCTGCAAACAGCTCAACAACTTCACAGCTTCTCAGTACTTATTTTCATTCCCTAAATTTAAGTAAAGACTATATTTTAAACCTTTCTTTTATCTTTTCGTTATTTTAATTTATTTAATGAAAATAAGAAAGTACCCCTCATTTAAAAACAATGGCATTAACAGAATTTCAAGATTCTATTTAAATTAAAATGTCAACCCCCCACTTTTAGTAACAAACAGAAAACTGCACATTTTTCTCAAGAGAAAATGGCTTAAAACATGATCTTGCTCTTCAAATAAAACCTTGCAATTTTGTAGTTACTCTTAGAAAAATTCAAGGATCAATTACTGACATGTTTTATCTTGAAAATCAAAAATTTTTCAGAAAGTCATTTTTCCATACTTAGACAGATTTTAAGGGGCCGACAGGGTCTTCGGGTACTTGGAAGCACTTGGGCCATGCATGGCGTTGAAATGCGCTTTATTTGCACGTTTTACCTAAAAATACTAAAAAAACACCTTACGTGCAATATCGCGATAGAAGTTAAATAAACGCAAGTCAAAACAACATAAAAGGGACTAGTCGCACCAAATATCTACAATATTGGGTACTCATCAATATGCCAGCTCAACTTTACAGACGGAGCTGGCATAAGATCTAAGGACCGTACCAGCTGTGGTCCCAAGCTAAAGCAAGATGAGTAATATCCACAGAATATACCTGTCCTAATAAAGATACCACACTAAGAAACCTAAATCCTAGAGGATAAAAGAAAGATGTTGATAAAGATAAGCATAAAATGTCAAAGATATACATGATCAAAGACGGGTAAAGATTCCTAGCTAAGGCAGGACGCCCATGGATTCCTAGCTAAGACAGGACTCCACATTCCTCAAAGAGGTAATCCGAAATCTATGAGATACAGTCCTACAAGGATTCAACCTCCTATCAAAGTGCCTATAAATATGATAGTAGAACACCAATACAAGGTATGCAACATATAAGTCGAGAATCTCAATTCTCTCACCATATAGCAAATACTCTACTAACTTAGGCATTGGAGGATGGTTGGCAAGCCACCCCACTGGTGACTTGAGCTCTTGCTTTGTTTTGCAATATCAGATCGGGGCTGAGGACAAAGCTGATTCATCAGTCATAGAGCCTATTGTGCAATTAAATCTGAGCCTATTGCATTCGTTGAAGCGTCGCAATATCTGAATGTAAAGTATGAACCCACTTGCTTTATTAATTAATTAAGGACAATCAGTGCAGAATTAAAAATCCTTAGGAGAAACTTCAAAGAAATTTGCCATGGATTTAGATAATATATGTACGACGGGGACTACCAAATAAAATATAAAATGAAATGCATGCATCTGTCTATTTAGAGATTTTACATTTTTAGGGTGACCTCCTACAGTTTATGCTTTATGAAAAAAATAAAAAATAAAAAAGGAAAGAAAGAGAAAGGGAGATGGTAACTATGGAAGAATTAACAAACATTTAGGGCTTTGGGGAAAATTTTTTCAACCGAATATGAGCATCACATTCGAAAAAATGTCTTCGGTGAGGAGTTTCAATTGTGTAGTGAGATCGAGGTCGATTGTAATCGCACGATGTTATTCATAGTGTTTGATTCCTTCCCAGAGGTTCATGAGCTCTAGGCGTTGGCCAGGGTTCTGGTAGTGTAAAGTTTTCATAAATTTTTCTGAATTCAACTTTTGTTGTTTTGTGTTATCTGCTTAGAATTTAATGGAGCCTATCATGGGTGGTTAGATTCTTTTTTTTTTTTTTTTCAACTGATAGAAGAGATCATTTTATATTAGATATGAAGTATAGAGTACAAATCCGGGACATTACATTAATTGTGAGAGTCCATGAGATAACCAAGCCCAACAACTCAACTAATACAAGAAATTAATATGCCCATTATAGGGTAAAAACAAAGAAAGAAGCCCTCTAAGGGAAAAACACCCATACACAGGTGCTGAGATTCGAACTTTTGACCTCCTAGTAAGATGCAAGTGGATAGTTAGATCTAAGCCTATTCCAATTCCGTGAAGAGTGTCAGCATCTAAATGTGAAGTGTGAACCCACTGGCTTATTAATTAGGGAGACAATTAAGCCACGTTTTTACTAAAAACATTGCACTACAACTTATTGCATTTTGTGAAGTTTTCCGTACTAAATTAAATTTTTTTTGCCAAAAGTTAAGTTGTTTCCACTAAATTAAAACGTCCAACACTTTTTCTTCAACTAACCCAATACATTTTCTACAACTTATAACTTATTGACAAATACTAGACGTTTATGGGCTATGTACAAGAAATAGTAGTTCGTAACTTAACGCTTAGCAGCAATGCATGCACAGTTTTTTTGTTGATAGGCAAAATTTATTAAAACGGCGAGAGATAAAAGGGAAATTCAACAAAAAGTTGGACAGTACATCATATGGGTCGAAAACAAACCCCAAAGGTCTAAAATGGGAGCCTATAAATAAAACAGTCAAGTATACCCATTACCCAGATAAACAACAAAGCCCAAATAAATAAACAGGCTCAAAAGGACCTGCCCGACAGACCCAAACCCAAAAAACTCTAACCCGCATCATAACCGCCGCCGCACAAAACACCATAGGCATCACCGCTCGGACCAGCACCACTACCCAACCACCTCACCGTTAAGCATATCCGGTCACTCCTAGATATAGATGACCGGCGGCAGGAAAGAAATCAACAGACTGACCAAGGTAATGCAAACAACATGCAACAACAGAGAGGAAACAAAGATAGGGCAGCGGGAGAGCAAGGAAATTCTGCCTTTCACCGCCTCTCCACGAACCCCTAGGATCACGATCGAGAACAATAATTGGAACCATGATCACCAAGTTGACCCCTTGTTCGGGTTGCACCTCTGAAATGATCGCCGGCCGAAAATTGCACACAAAACGACCAGAAAATGCAGATTATTGGGGTCGCATACCCTTCAAGTCGACCATGCCTCAAAACTGTCGCTAACCACCTCAAAACAAAACCTTTTTGACTATCAGATTTTGGAAAAACCTGCAGCAAACAATAAGTTAGAAAAAACAAAGCTACAACGACATCCCACCTCCACCCATACCCTCCACAGCAACCGAGCCACCCGACGCCACAGCCGCCCAAACAAACGGAACACCACCACCACAGCTGGCAACCCACCAACAACTAGAGAAACGCCGGCAGTAAGCGCCGCAGCCAAACGGAGAAAAGGAGTACGCCGGCAGTAAGCGCCGCAGCCAAACGGAGAAAAGGAGTACAATCAGAGGTTGTGGAGAGGGGGAGGAGAGAAGGAAAAGGGAGGTAGTGATGGTGACTTGCTCGTGGCTAATGGATTATCCTTTTAGCTTTTAGGGGAAGTTTTCGAAAATTAAGTGTTGAAAAAATATTAAAGTATGAATCAAAGTTGAAATTTTTTCACAAATGGCAAAAAAAAAAAAAAAAAACTATCCACTTAATTTAAGACAAATAGGCTCTAAAATAATACAAAAACAAACAAACAACGAGCCTAGCCTCTTGGGTTATTTCTAATCAAATACTCCAAATTACTAAAATGAATTTGGCTCAAAGTAGGTTTGCTCGATATAAACAAGAAATAGCAGATTCCTGAATTTTCATTAACTTCAAAAGACAAAAAAAAAACTGATTGCGAAGTACTTAACGTGAACACACATAAGAAACAAAGCAAGATATTCACTTTTCCTAAATCTTTTCCCGGAAGAAAGAACATATCTCAAGGAGAGGAGAGAGAAATAGCCGTGCAAAATTGACCTCTCACCCACCGCATTTCTCTTCAAATCCAAAGGTACTCGGTAAACCAAAGAAAAAAAAAATAACAGAAGAAATGGGCCAAATGGCAGAGGGTGCTGTGTTCGAACTTCTATCCAACTTCGCACCCTATCTCTGAGAAGAGTTGAATTTGTTGAGCAGAGTACGGGAAGACATCGAATACATAAGAGCCGAATTCGAGCGCATGACACATTTCCTTAGAGTTGCTGATCCTATAGAAGATAGAGACCCAAAAATCAAAGTATGGGCGAAGCAAGTTCGAGAAGCTGCATGTGACACTGCAGATGCTCTTGACATGTACATGCTTCGCCTCAGACATCATCATAGCACCAAATTCTGCCAGTTTGTTCGTAAGGTTTGATTCATTATTATGACTTTAAAAGATCGCCACCAAATTGCTTCTGAAGTAAAAGGAATCAAGTCCAGAATCATCAATATTTCTGAGGGATATCAGCGATATAGTGACATATATGGCAAAATAGAGCAAGGCTCAAGCTCTACTCATTCTGACATCATATGGTATGATTGTCGTGGCAATGCCCTTCTACGTCAGGAAGCTAACCTTTTGGGCATTGACAAGCCCAAATCACACTTGATTCAATGGCTAGTGGACGAGGATCCTCAACTCAAGGTGCTTTCGATAGCAGTAATGGGTGGATTGGGCAACCCTTACGAAAAAAGTCTACGACGACGTACGCAACAGTGCACGAGCACTTCTAGAGCCATGCTTGGATCACCGTTTCTGAACCATTCAAGGTCGAAGAGCTTTTAAAAAATATGATTCAAGTGCTCTTTAAAGAAGTTTGGCAACCACTCCCACAAGGAGTGGACAATATGGATGCAAACAGCTTGAAAAGCATAATTAATGCTTTTTTGCTGCAAAAGAGGTATGTGCTTGTTTTGGATGATGTATGGAGTATTTATGCATGGCAAGTTTTAAGAATTGTACTTGTTGAATGCAATTGTGGCAGTCGAGTAATTCTGACAACAAGAAATGTAAATTTAGCATCTTTTGCTAGCGAAGAATGTCATGACATGGTGTATAATCTTAAGCCCCTTCCTCCCAAAGAGTCATGGGACTTGTTTTGCTCAAAGACATTCAAGAAGAATTCTTGTCCACCATATTTGGAAGATCTTTCAAAAGCCATCTTGCAAAAATGCGAGGGTTTACCACTTGCAATAGTGGCAATTAGTGGTCTGTTATCAACAAAAAAGAAGAATGTGGATGGGTGGGAGAGGATTTACCGCGGCCTTGGTGCAGAACTAGAAGGAAATGACAAACTCATGAACATGACTAAGATATTGTCCCTAAGTTACTTTGATTTCCCATACTATCTTAAGTTATGTTTTCTGTACTTGAGTATTTTTCCAGAAGATTGTCTCATTGATCACTGGAGACTAATTCGGTTGTGGGTGGCGGAAGGATTTATAGAATGTAAAGAAGGATATATTGACAAGAGAAGAAGTTGCTGAGGGCTACCTCAATGAGCTAATGAACAGAAGTTTAGTTTAAGTGATACACATCGTGAGAGATGGAAGGTTTGAAGCTTATCAGATCCATGACCTTTGGCGTGAAATGATAATTGTGAAGTCGAGAGAGCAAAACATTATCTCAATAGCAAGTGAAAGAGGCAGAGCGTGGCCAGAGAAATTGCGACGCCTCTCGATCCACCATAATTTGGAAAATATTCAGGAAAGTATTTGTTTCACTCACCTTCGTTCTTTACTTGTATTCAGCGCACTAGATTCAGTGTCCGTTTTGTCAAAGGTTGCATTCTTAGGCGAGGGTGTAATGCTACTAACGGTGTTAGACTTGATTGGAGCAAAATTAGAAACATTCCCGCATGAAGTTGTGAACCTCCTTAATCTTACTTATCTAAGTTTGAGGGAGACCAATGTAAAAATGATCCCGAAAGCGATCGGAAATCTCAAGAAGTTGGAAACATTGGATTTGAAACATACGAATGTCACCGAGTTGCCTGATGAGATCTTGAATCTCAAACATCTTGGCCATCTTTTGTTGTATCGCTACAACAACGCCCCGTGTTATTTTCCTTTCCACAACATAATTGGCTTCAAAGCCCCCGCAAGAATAGGTAGTTTGTTGTACTTGCAGAAACTAGGTGGTATTGAAGCAAACCAGGGGAATAATAGTGGCATTGTGCTAAGAGAGGTGGGGAAGCTAACTCAACTGAGGAGATTGCTCATTTTAAGGCTACAAAAGGAAGATGGGACAACGCTATGTTCATCCCTTGAGAAGCTAAACAACCTTCTCTCGTTGTCCGTTATGGCAATAGAAGAAGATGAGATCATTGATTTAGATTCTTTCTCTTTGCCGCCTCGACTTCTCCCAACACTCTATCTTAGAGGACGTTTGGAGAAGATACCACACTGGATATCATCTCTTCACAACCTGAAAAGTGTAATCTTAAGGTGTAGTAAGTTAAAAGATGTTGATCCACAGCAATCCCTTCAAGATTTGCCCAATTTGCTTCACCTTGGACTTAATAGTACTGCATATGAAGGAGATGGATTATTTTTCAAGGCTGGTGGGTTTCAAAAGCTTAAAGAATTGTGGTTGATTAGCTTAGCAGGATTGAAATGGGTGAGAGTGGAGTCTAGCTCGATGCCTCTTCTTGAAACTCTATATCTTCGAGACTGTAAATTGATGATGGAGTTGCCCTCAAGTATCAAACATTTGGCCAAGCTTCAATATCTTGACTTGACTAATATGTCTGAAACATTAATTTCGAGGTTGAATGAAGACTTACATGGTGGGGACTATTGGAAAATTGCACACGTCCCTAAGGTTTGGATTGGGGACTCCAAATCTGGTAAATGGACTGGTCGTTTTCTATGATACGGTGGAACAAGAGGGACGAGGATCTTCGAGATTGGGTTATCCCCGCTAATGATATTCGCTTTTTCCCTCATATTTTTTTGGCGTTTGTGAGAGCTTGAAAACTTGTTTGTGTAATCATGTTGTGAACAAGATATTTCTTTTGCGTACTTTTTTGTCTTCAATTAATTGTCTGGCCTGAAACTTTTTGTTCAATAATTTTTACGATTGGTAACTGAAGATGAAATCAACTTCGAAGTATAAGAAATTGAAATTGAAAAAGAAATGGCAATGATCTGAAACGAAGAAGAAGAAAGGAAGGAAAAAGGTAGAAGTTACTACGGTCATAATCGAATAGATCTGGGATCACGTAATTCATTGATTCCTTTGTGCCTGGGCAGGCATAGGAACAAGCGATAGACCTCTTGTTGGTACGTCCCTCCTTCCTTTGTAACCGATGGTATAGCTTTTTGTTTAGCTTTTGGTTGTAAAATTTGGGGTTCATCATTCAACGAGATGAATCAGAAAAATATAAAAATGTGGACCGTCATTTAAAAAAGTTCATATAATACGATACAAAAAAAAGAAAGACAACTGCTTTGTACTTTTTCGTCTTTACTGAATTTTTTTTGCTTGGTCATAATTTTTAATTTTAAACTCTTCTTGTCGAGAGAGTTATTATTTCAAAAAATATAACGCAAATCTAACAAAAAATCAGAAAAGACGAACGATACACACAAAGCGAAAAAGACAAAAAAATTTAAAAAATAAAGGGTTAATAGAGTGTAATTAAGACTTGTTTTTACGACATTCAGGCCATTATCACTTCCAAGTACCGTAACACCCCAGTTCACCTCCATAAAAAATTTAGCCCTTCTCGCTCCAATCACTTCAGTTTACACTTTACACCACAGTATAATTGTTCTCGTCTTCATCTTAACAAGAAGAGGATAGATTAATATTCCCTGTCCCATGGTATTGCTCCTCCCTGCAGCAGAACTCAGTTGGTGGGTGGGTGGAGTAATTTCTCAGAGCTCCATAGAGCACCAAGTAGTGCTGGTGGTGCTCCAAGGTCCTTCTCCACAACACATAGGTGTGGATTTCAACACAAAGCATGTGGCTCCCAGGGCAATGTGTGGTGAAAATGAAAATTCTGGAACACGACGTGGAAGTGCTCCAGGAGCATGATTGTTCAAGTGTAGAGAGGGTGTTACCCAAACACTATTAGGCAGAGCCCACAACTTTTGTGAGAGAGATCGAGAAATGCCCTGGGACTGAAAATTTTCTAAGGAGAGAATGAAATGACTTCAGTTTCCCAAAGCAAATCAACCCACTCACATGTCAAACTAGATTTACTTCTTTGCGCTGCTTGTGTGTTCACACACCTTGAAAGGTGGTTAAAATTCCCTTCAGTAAAAGGAAATCAAGTCTGTGTATTGAAATAGTATAGGATCAATAATTGGTCCGGAGGAGACAGTACGGACTGACTTAACTGTTTGATTCGATGGTGAGTTATGGACTGATATGGTTACTACAGCATTTCAAGATATATTTTCCACGGCTCTCTCTTTGTTGTTGTTTTTTGCCATGGCTTTTATAGCACTGCTAACAAAATACCTGGAACGGAGTGCAAAATGGAACATGGAGTATTGTGACATCTGTTTTGGAGGGGGTATGTGGTATCGGAGCTATTGCAGTACTCTCATATTACTTTAGCAGAGATTACTTTACATGCGCGCATATACACGTACTCATCCATGCTCAACAACTAGATCAACAAGCCAATTCAATTAAAACAGAAAAATCCAATCATCTCTAGAGCACAAAATTGAAAAATTCAAATTTTAGTGGGGCAGAGCAATTTGGCTAGGTTAACATGACATTCTAAGTGTTTCAGTTGAAAGAGGTTAATCTATTAAATTAAACTGGGATTAATAACAGTCAAATGTCAGTCAGATGCTAACGAGCAAACCCTTTTTACCGAGGAATCTTGAGAAAAAGGCATTCATCTCTGTGGTGATTATCGACCATGCAATGCTCTCCAACAAGACATGGTGCCTAGTTGGAGTATGAGATTTGAACCTCAACTTATTTTAGGTCCTTCGCTGGAAAGACCATTTTAGCGAGGATGAAAGCTGGGAACTCTACACAGCTAAATCCTGCACCTCAAATGCTCCAAGAGTTCTCTCATTTGGATTCTGAATCAATCACCTTCTAGGCAAAAGATGGCAAACAGAAAGCTCCTGCGTGAATCCGGACGGGAAAGAAAATAGATAAGAGAGAAAATGGGCACTCTCATACTACATATCAGAAAATACTGATCAGGACCCCGACTTTGTATATTCTCTGCAGTTGTGGGAGTTGTACATATCAACTTTTGAACCATCGATATTTCCTTCTTTTGTCATCTTCAGAGTATCTAAGAGAAACAACAGATTATATTCAATGCTACATGCAGGTTACTCTTTGTGCTTGTTTCTATTGGTATAGCATTGGAAAAGTAACCACAATGGTCCTCCTAGTTTCATCCAAGTCTTATTTTCGTCTTTTAAGTATCAATTACAACTCTTTTGACGTTCAAGTTTGGTTTTCTTACCGAATTTTTTTTCCAATTGATAACTTCTATCAGCCAAACTAAACAGAAAAAAACAAATTGGTGGCACTTTGGACATTGCAGTTCATACCAAGTTAATCCAATTGATGATGTTTGCCCTCAATCTGATTTTTTCCATTTAGTTTGGCTGACAGACGTTATCAATTGGACCAACTTGATATGAAAACCAAACTTGAAGATCAAAAGAGTTTCAATTGATACTTTGAGGACGAAAATGAGACTCAGATGAAATTAGAAGAACCATTTCTATAAATTTTCCTAAAAATAATGTCATGTTCTAATGTTGTATTTTGGGCTTTAGTGTTAGTTTTATGTATATGGGCCATGTATGTTTCTATGTGGGTTACGTTATATTTCCTTGTATTTAGTTGGGCTCTTAGAAGTAAAGTGCTAGTGTTGGCCCAAGTCCAATTTGGTGGCTATATAAACTTTGTAAGAAAACTCTAGAAGTGAATGTGAAGAAAATATCAGTGCTTCCCCTGATTCCCCTGTTTCCAGTTTCTACTGTTATTCCCCGACCAACCTTACGGCATCCAATTTCTTTGTTTAGCTGCTAATTTGTCCACTAATCAACAAAGGGTTCTAGGCTAATCTAAGCCAACACAATCGGTTTTGTCTACAGCCCTCTTATGGGTGAAGTGAGATTTTTCTTCTTTGGTAATTGGGAATATCTTAAATTAAAAGAACAGAACAGAGTCAAAGCATAACTACTTCAAAACATAATTAAAACAGCAAAAACAACGTTCTAAGGCATCCCACACCTAGACTGTCAGCAATGACAAACTCGCTCGCTGAGGGAGGCACTTGTTCCGCTCCCTTACGTGAGGAATTTTCATGCTCCAAGTATGTCAGCTAAAAAAAGATGGTACGTCTTTAATGTGGATACTGTTTTGACAGGAGATGTAGTATGTTTTCATTGAGGGCATTAGGAACCTAAAATAGTTGCTCAATCCGTTGATTACGAACTTCGAACTTGGAATTGTAAAACACAAGAGAGCATGGAATATTATTGATTTACAAAAACTAATCTAAGCGTGTCCTTAAGAGAACAACTAAATTCTTGGCTCCATGCCTTCCTTAAGAAAACAGGGTGTACTGAAGAAATTAAACAGAAATGTTCGAGTATGTGGAAATGTTTTGATGCAATAATTCATCAGATGAAAGACTCTTTCGAAGCTATACGTTTGGTGTACAAGTGTAACCTTACATTCATCATTTTTAAGCTTTCACTTCCCGAGACAAAAAACCCTAGTTCTGTCCTCGACTCGAGTATTGTCCAAGTTGATGGATACATTGCTTGGGTGGTCACCGTGATCTCCTAGGCATCACTCGTTAATGAATCCTGCCTAACTAGAGAAGCATATTGTTCACTACTATTAGTAATTTATTTTAATCAACAGATATCTGTAATATTAATATGAGCAGATTAATAAGTATTTAATATCATGCAGCTCGTAATATAATTGAGATAAGAATGACAGTGCAAGTATAATTCCGTATTGAGGTGAATTATAATTAGTGAAATAAGAAATAAAATTCTGGTGATATTAGGGCTTCTTATTTACATTGGAAGCCCGGACTTATTACTTTTTAGGTTCCTATATATCGTAGCCCTATATATACACGTTATGCTATCTAAGTCAGACAGACGTTTTCTATTATTCACAAAATAGAGGCAGGGTTAGGGAGAGCAAACAGATCACGAAAGTGTCCACACTCAGTTCGTGTTTTAGACGTGCAGTGAATATGATAGAAGATCGTAAGGTGTAGTCGAACAATATTCATGGCTTATAGTAAGGCGTGCTATAAGCCTATAACAAGTTCAACCAACGTTCGTGTCGCAAGGAGTTGAGTTGAAATCCAAATTCCACCTTATAGGGTTTTGCAATTTTTTTGTTGTCTAATCTGTATGCGTCATTACTGGGTTCTGAAACTCGTTTCCCGACAACTACTTCCCTGCAAAAATTATACTTCCGAAAATTGGAACGGAGTAAATCACAATTGATCGAATGACTAGTTTTCCTTCCCACTTTTCCACTGATTCCCTCTTGTGTGCTATAGCCATGTTGATTTGATTAATCTGGAAGTAAGACTTTGATACGCAATATGCAGCTTTTCACCGGCATCCATCGGAAAGATGCTTTTCTGGATGGAAACCCCATTAAAGAGAAATCTGGTCTTTGGCACTCTTAGTAAATAAAAAGAAATCTGGTTCTTGGCCATTACCCCATTGGTCATACAAGATGGTGGTTTCCCAAGCCAGTTCATCAGACAGACCACTTAATAGCTAGGCTTCCTATTGACTTGGCACGTCTTACCACTTGCCCAACTGTCTTAGAAAACTCGCCCATTGTGTAAAATGTGAACCTACTCGCGAGTTGAGTTTTGTTCACTCTCCATTTAAGAAGGTGAACATTACATTCCTTTTTATTGGTTGAAATGGTGTGGATATTAGGAACAATTAGTGGAGTTAAAAATTCTTCAAAGGAACTTCAACCAACCTTTCAAGAATTAAGATAATACATGTACAGTGGTGACTAAAAAAATAAAATACATTAAATGCTTGCATCGGTCTATTTAGGGATTTTACATTTTTAGGGTGACTTGCTAATGTTTCTGCTTTATGAAAAAATGAAAAAAGAAGAAGAAGGAAAGTAAGAAAGAAAGAGAAAGGGAGATGTTTACTATGAGGAATTAATAAAACATTTAGGGCTTGGGGGCAATTTTTGTTGATCAAATGTGAGCATTGTTGAAAATATGAATAATAAAGTTTCCACTCGATCCCTCTAATAGTTTAAGTTTTTAAATGAGTTGTTGGTTAACAATCTAATATAATATGTTATTAAAGCAGACAATAGATCCTGGGTTCAAAACGTACGTACCGCCTACCGAATGATTAAATTACATGTGTTTTTGTTTAGCCCGCTTATGAAGGAAAGTTTGGCTACACTTGAGAGGGCACATTGAGAATATAAATAATAAAGTTGCCCCTCTCCCTAACAACTTAAGCTTTTAAATGAGTTGGTAATTAACAATCTAATAAGCATCAGATGGACTATGTATCCAAAGGAGTACTCGACAATCGGTCTCAAGACAATTATGAGGAGTCTCAATTGTGTACGTAGTAAGGTCAATTATAGTCACACGATGTTATTGTTAAAGTTTGATTCCTTTCTCGAGGTGGAGTTCTCAGCGTTGGGATGGTTCTGGTAGTGTGGAGGATTTGTTAATTTTTATGATTTTTATTTTGTAGTATTGTTACCTTAGTTATCTAATTAGAATTTCATAGAACCTATTGTGCAATTCGTAGTCGTGTCCAATAGTGATTCGGCTGCAGGGTTGTTTTTCCGTTATATATAAAATAAAATAAAAAAAACCCCTATTGTCTGAGGCTATTGCATTCGTTGTAGTGTCGATCGCAACATCTGAATGTAAAGTGTGAACCCACTTGCATTATTAAATTAATCAAGGACAATCAATGCAGAATTAAAAATCCTTGGGAGTAACTTGAAGAAATTTGCCAAGGATTAAGATATATATATATGTACGATGGTGACTACCAAATATAATATAAAATGAAATGCGTGCATCTGTCAATTTAAGAGATTTTACATTTTTAGGGTGACCTCCTAAAGTTTATGCTTCATAAAAATAAAAAAATAAAAAGAAGAAAAGAAAGAGAAAGGGAGATGGTAATTAACTATGGAGAATTAACAAACGTTTAGGGCTTTTGGGGAAATTTCGGTCAACCAAATATCAGAGTCACGTGGATTACATGTCTAAATGGGTAGTCGAAAATAAGTCTTCAATCAAATGTAAGGAGTTTCAATTGTGCAGTGAGATTGATTGTAATCATACGATGTTATTCAAAGCGTTTGATTCCTTCGAGGAGGTTGAGCTCTAGGCATTGGGCAGGGTTTTGGTAGTGTGGAGTTTTCTTAAATTTTTCTGAGGTCAACTTTTGTTGTTTCGTTTTATTTGTTAGGAAAAATTTGAGAAAAACCGCTTAACTTTCATTGAATTTGTAAAAAAAATGCCTGAATTTTAACTAATGACAAAAAGACAACTAAACTTGCCATTCTGTTAACAATGTGTTTACACCCGTTTTTGACACCAAATCTTGGGCTAGCGCTAGAGGGCCATTTAATTGAAATTCGATTAAATTGGGCCATGAATTAAGAGTTTAATAGGTTAAAATTAATGGGCTATGTATCAAAAAGCCCGATTAATTTTAATTTTAATGAGATATGGGACTTGGCCTCTTTAGACTTAGTTATTCGGATGATTTCTAAGAGGCCCATGGTGAATGAGGATTACTTGAGGCTCTGGAAGCATCTATTGCAAAAAGGAGGTGGTTTTTTACATTTGAATAGGCTATTTAATTGTTAAATTAAATGGCCAAGTATATTTTAATCTCTACGAAATGGGGAAACGGGGTATCCCATTATCTCCAGTAACCTCCCATAATGAAGAAGAAGCATGTGGATGGCACAATCAACTGCCATTAATTACCCACTTTCTTTTATTCCCACGTGAGCAGTGAAGGGAAGTCAGGCTCGCATTCGTTTGGGACACGTGGAAGTCGGTCAAAAATGTGCTCCTGATATTGCATGGAATAAAACTAATTCCGATAAAAGTGGACATGGCTGAATTTATGGGCCAAAGAATAGGAATTGGGCAGTTATGAATACGTGGTGAGATATTAGCTCTTTGGCAAGTTATACCCATTACTTACAGTTAAGTGGGGTTTTAACTGCTTACAAAACCCACGATCTCGGATCATGGAGCAAAAGGCCGGTACGTTATGCACGGGAGTTCATGGGACACATGGCGCCATAAGGTGAAGGCTGAAAAACCATTTGCATGCAAAATCGTGGGATCACTTGGCCTATAAATAGAACTCAATAAGGAAAAATGGTCCACACACCAATCAAGCTCAATGCTTAAAACCAAAGCCTTTCCAGCGAAGCAACTATCTCATTTCTCCCTCATTTCTATCTCTCTTGTACCCCAACTTTATTATTACGACATAATAAAGTTATTCATATCTCTCTTATATCCTCAATTTTATTATTACGATATAATAAAATTATTCTACGATGTTTACTTTTTCTCATACGGTTGGGAAATTTTAAGTCCACTCTCATTGTGGCAAAACCACGAACCTCATTGTGGCCTCACCCTTTGGGTCACACGCAGTCGCACTACATACGAACACTACAAGAAATTACATAATTGCCGACTAACATTCCCGACTAAATAAACTTTAGTCGCTAATTGTCTAACCATTACCGACTATATTTTTCTTAGTCGGCAAATGTAAATTCTAACACCGACTAAATGAATTTTAATCGGTAAATGATAATAAATGCCGACTAAAACTATATTTAGTCGGGGAATATCAATTTTTTCCCCAAATTAAAAAACAAATAAATGAAATAAATATGCCGACTAAATATCATAGTCGGTAAATGTTATTAAATGCCGACTAAAACTTTATTTAGTCGCGGAATAGCACTTTTTTCCCAAATTAAAAAACAAATAAATGAAATAAATATGCCGACTAAATATTTTAGTCGGTAAATGTTATTAAATGCCGACTAAATCCATATTTAGTCGGGGAATATCTATTTTTCCCGAAATATAAAAACCAATAAATGAAATAAATATTCCGACTAAATATTTTAGTCGGTAAATGTTATTAAATGCCGACTAAAACAATATTTAGTCGGGGAATATCTATATGTTACTACATGTTATTCATTTTTAATATCCTTCGATACGATTATTTAATGGATCTCAATAAAACAAAACTATTTTAATAGTCGAGGCCATTGATTTCGTTGTGCTTGTTGAATAAATCATTATCATAAAAATTCGATTCAATCAGGTTTAAAAAGCTCATTAATTGGGACGCAATTTATTTTTTGGATGATAGTTACATCCGATCAAATGTGTAAAGATATCCGATCAACTTAATTCTTGGTGCGAATGATAAATTCAAATATATGTAAAAGATAGACGGTTCGGATCGAAATATAAAGACTTTGGCGGGGTCGGGTCTTGCAATCTAATACTTTAATGCCTCGGGATGCATCAAATGTTGTCAGATCAGGCTGTCGTTGATATTCGATGTTCTCTATTTTTGGTGACTGTGATGAAATCAGTGAGACGTGAATTATTTTGACCCTAATTCTCAAAATACTTGAAATCCCAATCTGTTCGCGCCCGCGCCGAAGGGAAATCCCCAAATATTTGAAAGCCCTAAAATCGGTTCGCGCCTTTCTCAAAACAGATGCGGCGCTGAAGGGAAATCCCAATCTGTTCGCGCTTCTCTCTCTCTTGCTCTCTCCTGCCCGCAGCTCTTCCCAACGGTTAGTCATCTCTCTCTCTCTCTCTATCTTCGCAGCATATCATATGTAATAAGTAGAGTAGATGATAAAAGGGAAGTATAGTTTCATACATAAATGTGCATCCAATTCCGTTCATTGCTCCTCGAACTCTCGAGGCTTCACCAACCTCTATCAAAAACCCAGCAACTCCACTTTGATCACCAAAACCCATCTCTCACGTGACCCGTTTTATGAGACCAGAATCCAGAATCGTAAGATTCTATGCCATCAACCACGACCTTTTCTCCGCCCATAACCTTTTCGACAAAACGCCCCACCGAAGCGTCTACCTCTGGAACTCCATAATCAGAGCATACGCCACAGCCCACAAGTTTACTGGTGCATGTAGCCTTTTTAAGCAGACGCTTTGCTCAGAAACAAAGCCTGATAATTTCACAGTCGCGTGCATTTTGCGCGGTTGTGCTGAAAATTCTGATGTATCAGGGATTGCTACGGCTAAAGTGTCTCTCATTATCACAGCATTCAAGTCAGTTGACAAAATACTACATTAGCTTATCACTTTTCAGTCCAAAGCAAACAAATACTTTGGTTGTTTGTCATTTAGGAAGGCTCGCCATGCTCCAGCTTAGCAAGTGCGATTCCTTGGTCGTCAAAACTAAATTTCATGTTCATATCTAGAGTTTGGTATGAAACCATGATAACTTTTGTACCCAAAAGAATAGTAAAAAGAAGGGAAGAGAAAGGAAAAATAGTGAAGAAACTAAATTTCATGTTACTTCTGTACCCAAAAGAATAGTGAACAGAAGGGAAGAAACCCTTTATCCTAAGAAGTTGCATGTCGGCACGATAATAAATTTGTCACTTTTATCAGTTTGTTACTAGAGTTGTTAAGTTCGTAATCGAAAAGTTCGAAAATGCTCTATATTCAGTCATTCTTCATCTATGTCCTGTTGAAGCTAGTATTTTAGAATGAGAATGAATCCCTGCACACATTGTCATTACATCTACTATGAGGTTCACAACAGTTTCTATTGGTCTATTCTCTCAACTAAAAATAAAGAAGACGAGAAACAGTGGTTAGAACTCAGAACTTCAACCAACAAATGACATCCCATAGTTCTTGTTGTGGGTTGTGATGAACTTCCCTACAAAGACAATTAGCTGTCATGGTTTCACATGGCGAGCAATTATTGAAGAAAAGCTATATTTGCAGCCCCAAGTCCATGACATAATAATCTGATTTGCTTGAGTTGAAGACTTTGTATGGTAATTCATGCTCTTCTATACTTGAATCTATGATTTTTTTGTTCAATTCCATACTTGACATGTAGCTAGCACTGAATTGAATCCATGAGAGATGGTTTTAGAGGTTGAAGTTGGGTTTAATTCCAGGAAATTCGCATATCTTATGAATATGCTGAACTATGTTTTTGAACAAGTTGAATCTGTCATTTATTTGAGGAATTTTTATCATTGATGTGCCAATCGTGTTATTTTTTGGTAATTTTACTGGAGATGCCTCTATGTGTTTAGCATATGCTGTAAAAATTTCAGAATTTTATATGAAGTGAGGAAAAAGATAAAAATCATGCACTGAACTTCTGTCAGATTTGTGTATGTGCAGACAGCACCAACACGTCTTGAAGAAACGAACATATCTCCTAGCTCGGGCATCGGTTTTACGCGCCGTTTCTTGTTTCAGAAACTAGACTTACATACCTTTCTGAATATATAAGGTTTGTGCCTTAAATTCTTCTAGGCAAAATCAGTTTTTGTTCCGAAGTTAATGGTTTGATAATTCTGAAAATCTGGGCAGCTTTTGGAGCTATGTTTTTCATCAATTGTATCATAGTTGAATGTGTTATTGATTATGGATTCTCATGGATCTTAAACCTTGATCAATTGGTGATGTTTTGGTGCTGAAATCATTGGAAAATATTGAGTATGTGATTTTTAATGAGCTTTTGAACACAAATCGTTCTGCTGAAAACTATAGGTTTTGTGTTAAGAATTGAATGTAGGGAAAACCATGAGGTTCCACTCTCTACCTATATAATGGGCAAAAGAAGTTGTAACTTGTAACTTCTTATAGACCCCTCTCTCCTCCCCTGTTTCGTGCTGCCACTGTGGCTGTATTTGGGCAGCCAACAAAGAGCGCCAAAACTAGTTTAAAATTGAACCAAGGAAGGGTGGTTTACCAAACCAAAAAATACCCATACAGGTTAAAATGACCGCTCTCTCCTCCCCTATTTCGGGGGTGCATATGTGTCCCTTCTTTAGATATACTTGAGCCCCTGCAAAAATTACTGACTCTTTACTTCTAGTACACAAAAGTAGAGTATGAGGAATAATTGCTTTTGTTTCAGATTGCCTAGTGAAATGAACTCTAGACTTTGGGATATGGCAATATGTTGATTAGAAATAGTTTTCCCTTTAATTAACTGTTTGCTGGATATCAATTAACTATCTTGATTTCCTCTCCGTGCCACAGCTTCCTGTAATTTTATTTTACCTCCATTTATGTTAGTTTCTTGTTCAATGTTTCCATCTCTTGATATCTTATTGCTGACATATTTGTCCCGCAGTTCCATCAAAAAATTGAATTTTATGTTTCACTTGTGTGTTTTTTTTGTTGTTGTGAATGTGAATTGGGCTGGAAACCAAGTAAAGATTTGACATATATGTAGAAGCAATTACAACTTTTTGACCCAAGAATCGAGTTTTTTGCACCAAGGCTATGACTCTAGCTAAGGTACTGTGACATTGTCATTCAATTGAGGGACGAAATAGAGAGCACTACGAAGAATCACTATAGTCATTTGTTTTAATTTGTAAGTTCAATGCCTGGTATGAGTAGTGTGGAATAAAATTACAACCTCCTGCATAAGGGAAGGTTTTAATTCTGATTGGTGGACAATGGTATAAGAAGTTTTTAGCTTGGTGGGATGCTCTCTTGTTCCTATCGCTCCAACTGACTTAAATGTCTTGTTCTAGTCAGGTTCCAATGCCGATGGGTTATTTAGTTTGCGAGAAAGTCTTAGGAGGGGTTGACTGTTAGGTTAGCTTCAGCTCTAGTGCTCGTAATTGGTCTTCAGCTCTTATTTCTATACATGTAGCATTAGATGAGTGGTGAAGAAAGAAAAATATTTTACCATGGCTTTGCTGGATGAAAATCCTGACTTAACTCTCTCTTATCTTCGATCAGACTCTTTCTGATAAAAAAAAAGAGTTAATAGTATTAGTACCCACTATTGCATCCTATACATTGCTTGCATGGTATATGTGATACCGGAATCTCTCATTAATGTCCATACAAGAAGCTTATTTAAAGGTTTTCATGAAGTTGTGATGAGAATTTGCAGAATTTCCATTAATGTCTTGCAGTAGTTTGTTCCTATTTTGGAACTTTAGCCTAAAGGTTGATAGTGATCTGTCTTTTCGGCAGCGACTATAGTAATCTACTGAGTAACCCTGCATTTTGTCTACTTCAAGTTTGTTTGCCTTTAGAGAAAGCTTCTGAACCATATTCACTGTTGGAAAGGGGCCTTATGGTCCGAGTCCTGAACCTTTATAACCTTTGTACAAGGGAAGTGAATGTACTTTTGTTTTTTGATTGCCTGGTGTCAGGAACTGAATGTACTTGTGCATTGTTCTTTCTATGCAAGAGCATTGATTCGCAGTGAGGACAAGATCTTTTTGAAACTTTATTGTCTTATTGATTTGCAGTGAGGACAATGGCATTCCTTTTCTTAATACGTCATCAGCAATTTATATTATTGAACATTTTTCCTTGATTAGGTTAGGTTTCTTTTCTTCCTTTAATGTATCATTGTCAAGTTTGTATCAATATCATGAGTCTCATTATTGTGTTTTGTTTTTTCCACAGATATTGGAGTATCTGACATCTCGTTAAGGAGTAAATATGAAGAAGTTGAATTTTTGCCGTGGATTCTACCGTAATTTAGGTTTCTCGCTGTTGAACTTTTCTATTATTTTGCACTCTAGGGCTTGGATATGATATGTTTGATGCTATGTATACTTTTCGTTATTTTGCACTCTGCGAATTCGGATACCGTTTGTTAAGTATTTGGTGAACACCCCTTATTTATGGAAGTTATGAATGATTTGTTCTTGAATTTCAATACTTGATTACAGTAGATTGGTGAATAAATGTTGCTCAATTTAATTTACTGTGAATCACCAAATAAAAAAAATCTAAGCAAATTTTAGAATTTGTTTTAAAAAATGTTGTTCAATTTAATTTATTGTGAATCACCAAATAAAAAAAATCTAAACAAATTTTAGAATTAGTTTTAAAATAAAAGATGC
The DNA here is from genome assembly GCA_019656295.1 of Rhododendron mucronatum var. ripense. Classification (NCBI taxonomy): domain Eukaryota; kingdom Viridiplantae; phylum Streptophyta; class Magnoliopsida; order Ericales; family Ericaceae; genus Rhododendron; species Rhododendron mucronatum. The sequence continues at coordinate 2,139,381 of BPLT01000026.1, forward strand.
CTACTATTTAGTGGCTAATTCTTTTCACATTTATCTACTAATTATTTAGTTGGTAATTAATTTTTAGTAATTAATTAAATAATTGCCGACTAAATAACTAGTCGGGAATTTATCAAATATTTTCAGTAATTAATTAAATAATTGCCGACTAAATATGTAGTCGGGAATTTATCAAATATTTTCATTAATTAATTAAATAATTGCCGACTAAATAATTAGTCGGTAATTTATCAAATATTTTCATTAATTAATTAAATAATTGCCGACTAAATAATTAGTCGGTAATTTATTAAATATTTTCTGACTAAATTATTAGTCGGCAATTTATTAAACATTTACCGACTAAATAATTTTGCCAACTAAATACTTTGTCGACAATAATTAAAATTACCCGACTAAATAATTAGTCGGGAATAACCATAATATGCCGACTAAATGTATTTTAGTCGGTAATTACCTTTGCCGACCGCAATTGCCCGACTAAATTGCCGACCAAATTTTTTAGTTGGGTATTACTATTACCGACTAAATTCATACCTTTTGCCGACTAAACTGTTAGTCGGGAATGGTGTAATTTCTTGTAGTGGAAGTTAGATCGAGGCGCACTCACGCCTTCCATATGTTGGACGATGACAAGTCTTGGCACGCCCGCGCTCATATAGCACACGCGTCATTAGATTTTCCGCTCACGCCTACCCGGCGGAAAAGTGGGGAACACAATGACACACCCGCCGTCCAATTCCATGTAACAGATTGAGCTAACGGAAGACGTCAACCTTCTTTTTTTTAATTTTTATTTCGGAAAATTACTTTTCACTCTTTCTTTTTTTAGTATTAAATAAATATGCAATAAAATTCTCTTTGTTCTTACTATTTATCAGAAATTACTTTAACTCTATTTTTTACAATTAAAAAAAATAACTTAGACCCCACACCACCAATCACCCACAAACAACCACTATAGCCATATATTTATCAGTACTGTGCTCACAGTTAAGGTGCTGCAATGCACCCAATTGCATTTGGCCCAATCAAGTGTGGCCGGGCAAAAAAAAGCTAGCCGACTCTATCTCTGATCTTTCCCCCTCTCTCAACTCTAGCCACCACAACTCCTCTTCTCCCTTCCTCTCCCCCTGTGGGTTCCATACCCGTGTGCGGCGGCAGGAGGGGAAGGCCATGGTACTATTCCGACTCCCTTTCTTTGTTTTTTCCTTTTTCTCTTCTGTCTTTCCGGATCCAGATCAACGACTTGTTGTTTGATCTGTGAGAGTTTTTGTCTCTCATTTTACGAAAGTTGTTAGTTTCATCTTAATTTGGACGAATTTTGTCTACAGATCAAGTTCTTTCAATCGATATTGATTCATAATGATATCTGTGCTTTAGCATTCTATCCCTACACGATGTATTTGGCTGACAACTTGTGACGACTTGGCAGATTTGTAGTTTTTAGGAGTACATTGATGTGTTCATACATGGTTGGAGTGCATCTAATCGTTTGGGTATTTGGTGTCTTTTGTCCTTAATTTTGCATTTTTTCTCGTTTGAGACTCCTAGTAAGATGTTAGATAGTTTAAAAGTGTTTGCGTTGGGCCATGCTTGGTTAGGATGAAAGACATCGATTGTCTTGTGATTTACTCGTTTTGTATTTGTTAGACGATTAGTTTGGTTTTGTCCAAGTTCTTTGTAATGATCTCTGTTTTTTAGTGCCGTTAGACGTTTATCAATACAATCTTCTCACTTTCAAAAAAAAAAAAAAAGTGTGGCCTGGCAGCAAAATTGACCATACTTTGAAAAACAAAACTGTTCTTTCTTTTCTCTTTTATATTAAAATTTTAGAAACATTTCTGGGAGCAGTGTAATTCTTTTTTCCCTGGTTCGAGGTTCATATGGTTAGCTCACAATGGTTGGAGAGAGAAGCAAGAGTGTTGGAGAGAAAGAAAATGCTTCTGCTCTTAGGCCATTCTTCTTGTGGATATGGGTCGTTGAGATCCTCTCTCTCCATGTGAGATGCGATCTCACCAATCCCTTCCATTTTTTGGATTTATCACCACCAATTTGTGGTTGATCGGATTTCAGAGTGTTCTGATTTTTTCAACAATTGTGGAGGCCCCGATGGCGACGACCATGTTCTGCATCAAGAAATTAAGTGTTTATTTGATTTTTATTACATTCCGTTCCGCATCAAGAAATATTAGAAAGCCTGATTAATATGCCAAGTTCCGCTTGAAGATGCAAAAAGATGAGTAAAAAAAATATAGAAGACTTGACGGGAAGAAAACTAATATTTATGCAAACCCCTTATTAGTCTTTTGTTTAATTTAGAATTCAAAGATCTACCAAGATTATAAACAACACTCTCACCAAATTTATGAAACAGAGGACCTAGAGGATGCCAATTGTCAAGCCACAGAAAAGTACCTTGTCCATTACCAATCAAGTATTTTATCAGAGATTGACTCACACTTCTTAGGTTCAATAGCTTCCGCATAGTCCATGAAACCTCATTTGGGATGTCCATGGACCACAAACATTGGCATTTGATAAAGTATGTATGAATCCACTTCACCCAAAGGGTATCTGCTTTATTGCAAAGGGCCCAGAGATGCCTAAGCATTGTTGCTTTATTCCATTCCTTAAGCCTTCTGAATCCCAACCCTCCTTCCTCCTTTGGACTGCATACATGATCCCATCTAACCTTAGCAACAGAATGTTTCATCTCAGATCCTGACCAAAGGAATGCCATCAATGTACTCTCAATCTCTTTAATTACCTTGCTAGGAATGACAAAAATTGAGCTCCAATAGACCTGTATACTAAAAAGAACTGATTGGATCAGTTGTGCCCTTCCCCCATAAGCCAATTTCCTAGCAGACAAACTATGAATTCTCATCAAAATTTTCTCTTTCAGGACCAAACAATCAACAGCCTTCAACCTAGTAGAAATAAGGGGCACCCCTAGGTATTTGACAGGAAGATGGGCCTCAGGAATAGGAAGGATACCTCCCAGAACAACCTTATCACCCTCTGACACTCCAGCATAGAAAACAGAGCACTTGTTCATATTAGGCTTCAAACCAGAGTAGGAGTAAAAGTCGTCCAATAAATGTTTGATAAGGTGAAAAGAATCATTGTTGTGGACGTGTTCTTGGAGGATAAACATAATTTTTTCCTATCTGTGGTGTATGGTCATAATCGAGTTGGGGATAGAAGAGCTCTTTGGAATGACATGAGGTATGTGTATAGTTTGGATTCTTCTAAGCCCTGAATCCAGCTTGGGGATTTTAATGTGGTCAGAACTTCAACAGAAAGGTTGGTAGGGTTTGATGTTGGTGCTGCGGCTGACTTTAATGACTGTTTGTTGGTGCTGCGGCTGACTTTAATGACTTTAATGACTGTTTGTTTGTTCAAGATCGATGACATGCCTTTTAAAGGTTTTTGGTTTACTTGGACCAACAAGAGGGGAGGAGATGGTAGTAATAAGAGTAAACTGGATAGAGTTTTAACAAATGTAGCTTGGTTGGACATGTTTCCTAATGCTCAAACCTCCTTTCGTGCTCCAGGTATCTCAGACCATTGCATTATTTCAGTAGCAATGGTTCCCCCTAATGGACGACGAAAACCCTTTAAGTTTTTTAATTTTTGGCTCCAACACCCTGAATTTGGCCAGACTTTGACTAGTTCATGGAATGAGCTTTTGGAAGGGAGGCCTATGTTTGTGTTGTTTGCAAAGTTGAAAAGATTGAAGTGTGTGTTGAAACATATGAATCTCAAATGTTACTCTAATATTAGTAAAAGGGTTATGGAAGCCAAGGCTGATTTGAGTAGTTTGCAAGAAAGATTGTTTGCTTCCCCTTCTGATGAGGCTTTGTGTAATCAAGAAAAGGATTTGGTTTGTAAATATGTGGAGTTGAGGGCTGCTGAAGAATCTTTTATGAAGCAACGGTCTAGGGTGAAATGGCTAGCATTGGGTGACCAAAATACTAAATTTTTCCACCAAAAGCTGTGTGTACATAGAGCTCGGAATACCATTTTGAGTCTTCAGAATATTGAAGGTCACATTCTTGAAACTCCTGGGGGAATTCGGGCTGAGATTCTCCAATATTATCAAGGGCTGCTTGGTACCTCTTTTTCTAGTAGAGTGGATGCAAGGTCTCAACTTCAACCGGCTATTATTTCTCATGTTTCTGAATCTCAATCTCATGATTTGGTGGCTCCTATTTCTGATGGAGAAATTAAGAAGGCTCTTTGGTCTATTAATGGAGATAAGGCTCCCGGCCGGCCCTGATGGCTACAACTCCCTTTCTTTCCAAAAGAATTGGCAAGTGGTGGGTCAGGACCTTCTTTCTGCAGTAAAGTTTTTTTTTGTGTCTGGGTTTTTGCTTCAAGAGTGGAATGCTACGACCATCTCTTTAGTGCCTAAGGTCCATTCTCCTATGTCTATTCGTGACTATAGGCCCATCTCATGTTGTAACGTGGTCTACAAATGCATCACTAAGGTATTAGCAAACAGATTGCAACCCGTTTTGCCTTGCTTAATCAACCAAGCTCAATCTGCTTTTATTAAGGGGCATTCAATTGTTGATAATGTGCTCTTAATGCAAGAACTAGTAAGAGGATACCATAGGAATGATAAGGATCCTAGATGTGCTATCAAGATTGATCTAATGAAGGCCTATGATTCCGTGGATTGGTTTTTCTTTTTTGACACTATGAATGCCATGGGTTTCCCTTCTAGGTTCATCAATTGGGTTCGAAAATGTGTTTGTTCAGCCAAATTTTCAGTTGTTATTAATGGTTCTTTGGAGGGGTACTTCCAGGGCACGAGGGGTTTGAGACAAGGGGATCCTATTTCCCCCTATCCGTTTCTTATAGTTATGGAGGCTTTTACTGCTTTACTGCATTATCGAGTGGATCAAGGTCCTTTTAGCTACCACCCAAAGTGCAGGAGCATTAATCTCACTCATTTGATATTCGCAGATGACTTATTCATTCTATGTGGAGCAGCAATGGGAAATGTTGTTCACTTTTGCTCTTTTGCCGCAAGAGAGAGAATATCTCAAGGTCTGCCAAAATCCACGGAGAGGAGAGAGAGATATCCGTGCATCAGCCCAAGTCTTGAATGCAAAATTGACCTCTCACTCACCTTTGTTTTTTTTTTTTTTTCCACATACTTCTTTGTTTTCACTCCCACTAGAGGGGTCCATCCGACGCATTTTCTCACCAACTATCTAATATAATTCGTAAAGGAATCAACAATTTCCGATTAACCAAAAAAAAGAAGATAAAGGAATCAACATTTTGCAAACAAATAGGGGACCATTAAGGTCCAGTGGAGAAACTAAAATAACAAAAGAAAGACAGAAGACTTTTCATATAGCTATCAAATTCAGGACTCACCTGAAGAAACTAAGACCATCCCAGTTTTCCCTCACCATATCCCCGTTCTCTCTTCAAATCCAAAAGCTACTCTGTAAACCACAAAACAAAATGGCAAAGGCTGCTGTGTTCGGACTTCTATCCAACTTCACACCCTATCTCCAAGACGAGTTCAACTTGTTGAGCGGAGTACGGGAAGACATCAAATACATAAGAGACGAATTCGAGCGCATGACACATTTCCTCAGAGTTGCTGATGCTATAGAAGATAGAGACCCGAAAATCAAAGTATGGGTGAAGCAAGTTCGAGATGCTGCATATGACACTGTAGATGCTCTTGACATGTACATGCTTCGCCTCAGACATCATCATACCAACGGATTCCGCGAGTTTGTACGTAATGTTTCTTTTTTTATTAAGACTTTAAAAGCTCGCCACCAAATTGCTTTTGAAGTAAAAGAAATCAAGTCCAGAATCATCAATATTTCCCAGGGATATCAACGATATAGTGACATATATGGAAAAATAGAGCAAGGCTCAAGCTCTACTCATTCAGACATCGCATGGTATGATTGTCGTGGTGATGCCCTTCTACTCCAAGACGCTGACCTTGTGGGCATCGACAAGCCCAAATCACACTTGATTAATTGGCTAGTTGATGAGGATCCTCGACTCAAGGTGCTTTCTGTAGCAGGAATGGGCGGATTGAGCAAAACCACCCTTACAAAAAAGGTCTACGACGACGCAACAGTGAAGAGGCACTTCCAGAACCATGCTTGGATCACTGTGTCTTAATCATTCAAGGTCAAAGAGCTTTTAAAAGACATGATTCGAGTTCTCTTTGAAGAAGTCAGGCAACCACTCCCACGAGGAGTAAACAGTATGGATGCAAACAACTTGAAAGGTATAATTAATGCCTTTTTGCAGCAAAAGAGGTATCTGATTGTTTTTGATGATGTATGGGGTATTCATGCATGGCAAGTTTTAAGAATCGTACTTCCTAAATGTAATTGCGGCAGTCGAGTAATTTTGACAACAAGAAATGTAGATTTAGCATCTTTTGCTAGTGAAGAATATCATGGCATGGTGTATAATCTCGAGCCCTTGCCTCCAAAACAGTCATGGGCCTTGTTCTGCTCAAAGACATTCAAGGAGAACTCTTGTCCTTCATATTTGGAAGATCTTTCTAAAAAAATCTTGGGAAAATGTGAGGGTTTACCACTTGCAATAGTGGCAATTAGTGGTCTGTTATCAACAAAGGAGAATAGTGTGGATGAGTGGGAGAGAATTTACCGCGGTCTTGGTGCAGAATTAGAAGGAAATGACAAACTCATGAACATGACAAAGATATTGTCCCTCAGTTACTTTGATTTGCCTTACTATCTTAAGATATGTTTCTTGTACTTCAGTATTTTTCCAGAAGATTGTCTCATTGATCGCTATAGATTAATTCGGTTGTGGGTGGCAGAAGGATTTATAGAAGTGAAAGAAGGAATGACAATAGAAGAAGTTGCTGTGGGCTACCTCAATGAGCTAATGAAGAGAAGTTTAGTTCAAGTGACACACGTCGCGATAAATGGAAGGTTCGAAGCTTATCGAATCCATGACCTTTGGCGTGAAATGATAATTGCGAAGTCGAGAGAGCAAAACATTGTGACAATAGCACATGAGAGAGGCAAAGCATGGCCAGAGAAATTGCGATGTCTCTCGATCCACCATAACTTGGAAGATATTCAGCAGAGCATTTGTTTCTCACGCCTTCGTTCTTTACTCGTGTCCAACGCAATAGATACAGTGTCCATTTTGTCAAAGGTTGCATCCTTAGGCAAGGGTGTAAGGCTACTAACAGTGTTAGACTTGAAAGGAGCACTACTGGAAACATTCCCGCATGAAGTTGTGAACCTTCTCAATCTTACCTATCTAAGTTTGAGGGCAACCAATGTAAAAATGATCCCGAAATCGATCCAAAAACTCAAGAAGCTAAAAACATTGGATTTGAAAGATACAAATGTCACCGAGTTGCCTGATGCGATATCGAAGCTCAAACATCTTCGCCATCTCATATTGTATCGCTACAACTACTATCGTCCTGATGGTATAATTGGCTTCAAAGCCCCAGCAGGAATAGGAAATTTGTTATATTTGCAGAAACTATGTGGTATTGAAGCAAACCAAGGCAGTAATAGTGGCATTGTGATAAGAGAGGTAGGGAAGCTAACTCAACTGAGGAGATTGCTCATTGTAAGGCTACAGAAGGAAGATGGGATGGTGCTATGTTCTTCCCTTGAGAAGCTAAACAACCTTCATTCATTGACCGTTGCGGCGATAGAAGAAGATGAGATCATTGATTTAGATTCTTTGTCTTTGCCGCCTCGACCTCTTCGAACACTATCTCTAAGAGGACGTTTGGAGAAGATACCACACTGGATACTATCTCTTCACAACCTGAAAAGATTACAGTTAGGGTGGAGTAATTTAAAAGATGTTGATTCACTGCAATCCCTTCAAGATTTGCCCAATATGTTTCACCTTGAACTTACATCAGCATATGAAGGAGATGGATTATTTTTTAAGGCTGGTCGGTTTCAAAAGCTTGAACACTTGTGGTTGGTTAGCTTAGTAGGATTGAAATGGGTGAGCATCGAGTCTAGCTCGATGCCTCTTCTTAAAGAGCTACATCTCCAAGATTGCAAATTGATGTTGGAGTTGCCCTCGGGTGTTGAACATTTGGCCAACCTTAAATATCTTGAATTGAATGATATGTCTGAAAAATTAATTTCGAGCTTGAATAGAGACTTACATGGTGGGGACTATTGGAAAATAGCACGTGTTCTTAATGTTTGGGTTGGGGACTCCAAATCTGGTAAATGGAACGGTCATTATCTATGATACGGTCCAACGGAAGGGGAAGGGGATCTTCAAGATTGGTTTATCCCCGCTGTTAATCTGCCTTTTTTCCCTCATATTTTTTTGGCATTTGTATGAGCTTGAAAACTTGTTTGTGTAATCATGATGTGTATTAGATACTTTTTTTGTGTACCTTTTTGTCTTCAATTAATTACTTTATCAAGAACCTCATATTTGATGTGTAATCAGCTTGATAGACTTTGGAACTTCAAAGCATGCCTTAGGTTTATCGGTTTGGAACAATCTTGATTTAAAGATTATGTGAAGTTCAACACATCTCTAGCTGATTAAAAATATTTGATATGTTAATTCCCCTTGTAATGTTATAAACTCTATGACCGTTAATTTTTTTTTCCACCACTTTTCTACGTATGCAAAATGCATTTACTTTTTTTGTATAAAATCTTTTTTCAGTAATTTTTACTTTTTGTTTAGTTTTCGTCATAATTTTGGAGGTTAATATATCCTTCGTTTCGACGACATGAATCAGAAAAGTATAAAAATGTGAACGCGCCGATGTTTAAAAAAGTTTATATAATACGAAACTTAAAAAAAAAAAAAAAAAAAAAAAGAGACAACTGCTTCATACTTTTTGGTCTTTAGCGAAATTTTTTATGCTTGGTCATAATTTTTACTTTTTTTGGTCATAAGACTTGTTTTTACGACACTGATCTGGCCGTTATGACTTCCAAGTACCGTAACACCCTTGTTCATCATCGTAACAAATTCAGCCCATTCTCGCTCCGATCACTTCAGCTTTACACCACAAAATAACTATTCTCGTCTTCAGCTTAACAAGAAGAGGGGAGATTATTCACTGTCACATGGTAGTGCTCCTCCCTTCAGCAGAAGTTAGTGGGTGGGTGGAGTGATTTTTCAGTGCTCTCTAGAGTACCAAGTGGCGGTGCTCCAATGTCCTTCTCCATAACACATAGATGTGGATTTCAACACAAAGCATGTTGCTCCCATGGCAATGTGCAGTGAAAATAAAAATTCTAGAACACGACGTGGCAGTACTCCAGCCTCCAGGAGCATGATTATTCAAGTAAAAAATGAAAATCTTCTAAGGCGATAGAGAATGAAATGACTTCAATTTCCCAAAGCAAATCAACCCACCCACTCACAAGTCAGAACTAGATGTACTTCTTTGCGCGTGCTGTGTGTTCACGCCCCTTGAAGGGTGGTTAATCAAGTCTGTCCAGTGAATAATCTGTTTTAATTATTTTTGGCAATAATTGGTCTGGTGGAGATGGTAGGGACTAACTTTTTTTTTTTAAGCAAAAATAATCTATTTGAATTATTTTGTTGTTCTTATTTAAAAAAATCGCATTCGTTAGTTTTTTGTCAATTTTTTTTGAATTATTTCTTTGTCATGATGGGAAGAATCTAAAAAAGTAAAAAATGAACATTAAAATCTAATTTTTTTTTGAATAAAGACTAAAATAAATGACTAATTGGTTCTTTTTTTTCTTTATTTAAAAATTGGATTTTGGCTGTAATTTTAGATTTTTTAGATTTCTCTCGTTATGACGAAGTAATATTTTACAAAAACGCTGTGTGTGATTTCTCTCGTTAGATTTCTCTCGTTGAGACATCTTTAACATGATTTGGGGTATCCATCGAGACAACAGATTCAATTGTATTGTGACAACAAGGCTGTGTGTGATATCGCCCACGTACAATCCTATTCAGCATGACAGAACAAAACATGTGGAGGTTGACAAATTTTTTTATCAAGAAAAAGTTGGAAGCAAAGATCACAGAATTGCCCCAGATTCGATCAGAGGATCAGCTGGCGGATGTCCTTACCAAACCAGTTTCAAATAAGTTGTTTTCAAAATTTGTAGACAAGTTGGGCATGCGTGATATTTATGCACCAACTTGAGAGGGAGTGTTGCAATAATTATGTAATGGGGAGTTAGGGTCTAGTCTTGCTTACCTTATTTAGGTTCCTGTAATTGAGAGGGAGTGTTTCAATAATTATGTAATGGGGAGTTAGGGTCTAGTCTTGCTTACCTTATTTAGGTTCCTGTAATTGGAATGTAATTAGGATTACCATAAGTAGGCTATTATGGCTGTATATATGCCTTGTTAAAGCATCGATCCAACTCCAAACTAATTGACAATGAGTGGTCGTCCAGACTCATACTAGTTTTGAAGGAGATAATTAATCGATGTGGGATAAACTTCAATACTCCCCCACACGTGCGACTCCCAACTTGAGCATGGAGAGGTAAACAAACGATCCATAATACTTGGATCACAAAAAACAATAGCGCACTTAAGGCACAAATAATGGGGAACAAGTTCTCTAAAATTTTAACTCTGATAGTGAGTTATTCTCGTGGGTAGTGAAAATTTTTCTTTTAGCTTTTGGTTAAACAAATTTAATGATTTAATATTAATAAAAATATGAAAAACATGGATCAAATTTGGGGGAAAAATTATAAAGACACGACAAATGATAAAAAAACTATTCCCTTAAATGAAGACAAGTAGGCTCTAAAATAAACAAACATACAAACCACAAACTGTGACTCATGGGTAATTTCAAATCATTTACTCCTAGTTACTCTAAATGAATTTAGTTCAGCTGCCATGGATCAAAGCAGGAACAAACAACTAAGCAAAACAACAAACCGTGTTTATTCAGGCCCGTAATCCTCGATCTGGTTCCTTCCTCCGCTGGCCAGTGGCTTCCTAGCCTTCTCCGCCTTGCCTGCACAATGAACGCACGACTAAGACCTGGCCGGGGGTTGCCCGGCAAGGCCCTCCGGCGAGAGGATAAGTATGTGCAGAGAGAGAGGAAAGAGACTAGGGTTTTGAGTGGTATTCGCGTGTATGAGTGCGTACCTTTCAAGAGGCATTATCCTTTGGTATTTATAGAGTCTCCTTGACTTGCTCTCCAAGCACGGGCACGTGCCTTGCTCGGGCCAGGCAATGTCACCGTGACATCACCGGATAGATCTGGTAACCGCTTTCGAGGGTGAGCTGGCATGACCCATGTGCGCTCATGATTATCTCTTGGCATAACCGTCTCCGCACGTGGGTGGGCACGTGGCCGCGCAGGTAGCCGAGCCCATAAGACCCCGGCGGTTGCCGAGCTTGAAGGGAAGCCGAGCCCGAAGGGAATCCGGGCTAGGCGATCATCGTCTGCGGGGCTGCCCCAAATGGTGGCCGAGCTTGACACAATCCTCTCTGTCGCTGAACGCGAAGCAGAGGTAGAACCGACGACCCGCATGCCTCTGCCCAGGCCGAGCCCCGGTGGAGTGGGTTTCCTGGCCCGTGCGGCAGCTGGCGGTGGCAGTGGAGTAGAGGTGGCCGCCGGTGGAGTCGCAGTTGAGCTCGGTCCGCTACAATAGCCCCTCGGACTCAGCCGTCGCCGAGCGCGAGGTTGGGATTGATTTTTAAACTTTGGCCGAGCCTTCTTAACGCTGAACATGAATCGCGGTTGATGGGCAGAACTTGGCCGAGCTGCAATCACCTTTCAAAAAACCGCCATGGACAAGGACCAACGGAGGTCGCCAGGTGTCTGTCTCTGGTTGAGTATGGCTGACAGGGGGACGGCAAGCACGCGTACTACTCTGCAAATCTATCCTGTCATCGCCACGCGTCAGATGCTCAATGGTCATAGGTTCGACGGTGTAATGATTTGGGCGAGAAACTCGAATTCCCAAACCCTACCTCTATATAAAGAGCAGGGGGTAGAGAGAGAAGCTACGATCGCTTTCTCTCTCTAAACCTCCATTGCCAGAGCTCCGTCCCACATCCGTTCATCTTCTAGTTTTGGCTCCAAGCAGATTCTTCATCGAATCTCGTTGAAATCTCTAGGTAAATGTTCGAACCTCTCTTCTCCTTGTATTTCTGCAGTTTTTATGCCTTTTCCCTCGTGATTCTGGGTTTTTCGAGGGGTTTTTTGTTCTGTGTGAATAGTATGAAGGTCGAGATGGGCGACTGTTCATCTTCGCCTTCAACCTGTTCTTCCGAGCCCAAACTTTTGTCGTTTGCTGGATTTGGCCGACGCCGAGCCCAACGATTAGAGTCTTACATTCTCCCGAGCTTGAATCCCATAGGACGAAGTTAGGGTGGGCCAGTAGGGTAGCCGAGCGTAGGGAGATCCTCATCCATGGCCGACGATAAGGTTTCTCATCATTTTCTTTGTGTTGATAGGTCTGGCTCACCCAGTCATAGTCATTTCTTCCGACTCTGAAAGCTCAGGGGACGATTCTGGAGACTCAATAATTCGCGAGTGTGTGGAGAGACACAGAAGCCGACACCAAATTTCTTCCATTGCTTCGAACATGTCCACTGACACCAGCGACTCAAACGCTGAACGCGTATAAGAGTACGGCGAAGAAGGGTTCATTACCAAGCCTGAAATCACGTTGATGCCATCAACTCATTTTGATGCCGAACCCCAACTTGGGCCAGAGGCCGAATCTAGGCTCCATACCCAATCCAACGATGTCTCTCCTAGGCTCAGTGAGGCTCGATCCGAGAACAACGAGGTGGCCGACAGGAGGAAGCAAGTAGCCGAGAGTGAAGTTGCCGACGTTCAGGAAGCCGGCTGAGCTCTGGTTCCAAGAGAGTCGGCAGGCCGAGCTCCCAGGCATTCATATTCCGTTGCAAACGCTTGTTCCCAAACATATCTACGAGATGGGTAGACGAAATGTCGTCCGGGTGAACATAAGGGATGGCAAAGCCGTCCGTCAGAAGTCAGGGCATGTCTAGCCTGCTGAAAAGAAGCAGAAGCTCACCCAAGACTTTTTCCGGACCAAGCCGCCGACTCCCCGTCCAAACGAGAAGGAGAGGACTGAGTCATCAAGTGCCGGCGGATCGAGGGCAACCCAAAAACCTTTGGGCTCGGCTGGCCCCGTCGCCACTCAAGAGTTGGCCCCATCGTACGCTTTGGCTGAGGGCAGGGTCGTCTTAGTGGAGATTTCTGTCAAGGTTGAGCCGAGGTTGGCCACTACACTGCTTCAAGGTTTGGCTTTGCCGAACGACATGCAGAAAGTCCCCTAGGGCATTCAGCCGAGCTTGGTCCACGCGAGTGCTTACCTTGTTTAGGTATGTTTCGAGCCCAGTCCTCTTTCATTTGCCAACGTTGTGTCGTTAAGAATTTCCAATCTGACGCACTCTCTATTGAATAGGATGGGCAGGCTTTGCTTCGCTCGTCCAAAACTGCCGAGCTTGTTGTCGCCGAGCGCGCTCGCTTTCACGAGGACTTGAAAGTCGAGCGTGAGAAAGTGAAAAGCTACAAGGGGAGCCTTAAAATGCCGAAAGCTCAGATCGCCGAGCTTAAGAAGGAAAGGGATGAGATGGAGGAGAAAATGAAGAAAGCCGAGCGCGAGGTCGCCAAGGTTTTGAGGAGAGAGAAGAGGAAGATGAAGGAGGTAGACAGCGCGGCGTATCAAGCTGGTTTTGACCGGGCCGAAGCCGAGTACATAAGGGATGCTTGGTCCATGGTCAATGATGCCATCAAGATAAGGGTCCCCATTGCCTACCGAACGGGTTATAAGGACGGCGTGAAGGCCGCTTGTGGGGTTATGCAGCTGGAGGCCGACACTAATTTAATGAAATCGATTCCAGCCCCAGCAATCCCCGAGCTTGTCTTTCCTTACACTGAGGAAGAGTGCGCACCCCTTCCTCCCGAAGAGTTTCCCGAGAGCGAAGACGATGTGGAAGACCTTACTGACGCTGACGTCAATGCAGGGGATGGCCCAGGGGGGAAGGGAGATGGCCAGGATGGTAAGAAGGCTGCTGGTTCTGTCGAGCATGAGCCCATGAATGTCGACAAAATCGCCGAGGTCGAAGTTGATGTCGATACTACTGCCGTCGGTGGTAATGTTAATGCTGAAACGCTGCTCAGGGCTGAAGGGGACATATTCGCAGGTGCCGGGTTTAGGGTGCCCGGTCGCCGTAGTTGGCTTACCCTTTATTTTTTGTGCTTGTTCATTTCTATTTTTCTTGTGCTCGGAACTTTTGGTGGACTGGATGGCTCCGAGCTTGGAGTTTACCGTTCCAGATGTAATCTCATCAACGTTTGTTTTTCTTTTGAATGAATGGCTCAAGTTCTTGTTTGCAAATTTCTTGCCTTGCTGATTTTGACATACTTGCTTGTTTTGAAATGGTTTGGAATTAGAGTTCTCCGTAGCCCCCACATTGGTCTAGGTTCGGCTAAGTAGTTGAATGGTGGCTGAGCCTTAACCAAAGTACACTAATCGAGTGGGTTGTACGGGTTGCCGAGCTTGGCCTTGTCCTCGGGCATCGTGCTAATGTAGTTGATAATTTGTAATTCAAACTTTGATTGGTACCCCTGCTTTTGAATAGGGCTCAGTCAAGGTGCCAGCCCCTAGGCAAAGTTATGAGGTGTTGCAATGTTTGTGGGTGGTTTGCTCACCAAAATGTGAGTGTAACCGGACTGTGGCGGACCTCATTGTCTTGCCAAGCCGAACCGGATCCCAAATTCCAGCCATAATGTGTCTCTGGGCTCGGTGGACCTGATGTCCGTTTTGCTTCTTTGGGCGGTAATAGTGGCCGAAGCAAGGGCGTAGGAGCCGTTTGTGGGTGTGACTAAGGTCAACGTTTGTGGTGGCCAAGGAAGCCGAGGTAAAATATAAAGTAGGGAAAAGGAATTTGGAATTGCAAATGACAGCTGCCAGATAAAATTTCGTTGATTCCACAAACATGAAGTACAAGTTGAAATGTAAAGACTTGAGCCGAAGCCAATAAAGAAAAACAGGATAGGCAGTGGCCGAGCATGAGGCACACTGTTGGGTTTTCTGCTACATGTATGCCTTCTTGAGGTTCTGTGCATTCCATGGGTTAGTTAGAACTTTCTCATTCATGTCCTCCAGCACGTAGGCACCTTCACCCGCAATCTTGACGATACGAAAAGGTCCCTCCCAGTTTGGCTTGAATTTCGTTTTCTTGCTGCGTTGCACAACTTTTCGCCAAATTAAATTGTCTGGCTTGAACTTCTTGACCCTCGCGCTTCGGTTGTATCCCTTGGCCACTTGCTGTTGGTACTCGGCGAGCTTCAAACGAGCGTCGTCACGCTTCTCTTCGGCCAGGATCAGCGCTTGTTCCACAGCGTCATTGTTTGTGGTGGGGTCAAATGTCTCTGTCCTGAGAGTTGGAAACTTGGATTCCAATGGAATCACAGCTTCCATGCCAAATGCCATTGAAAATGGTGTATGGCCTGTGGAATGCCTTGGTGTAGAATGGTAGGCCCATAGGACGCGTGGTAACTCTTCAGCCCATTTGCCTCTTTTGGAGTTCAGCCGATGCTTAATGCCGGCACAGACTGTCTTGTTCGTTGCTTCGGCCTGGCCATTTCCTTGGGGGTATGCTGGTGTGAAATTGAAAAAACGTATCCTAAACTCGGCACAAAGGTTGTGAAGTCCTTGCCGACGAACTGAGTGCCGTTGTCAGAGACAACGGCATAAGGGACGCCGAACCTGGTAACAATGTTTCACCAGACGAATCTTCGGACATCAACCTCAGTTGTCGTTACGAGAGGTTTAGCTTCAACCCATTTTGAGAAGTAATACACTGTCGTGATCAAGAACTTGAAGCCTCCAGGAGCCGTTGGAAGTTTTCCCACTATGTCGAGCCCCCATTGTGCAAAGGGCCAAGGACTTGTAATGGGGGAAAGGTTCTGGGCCGGTTGTTTTGGTATAGGAGAAAAAAGCTGGCACGGGCGGCATCTGCGGATGACTTACTCGTAGTCTTTCTTCATGTTCTTCCAGAAGTAACCTTGGCTCATGGTGCGTTGACAAAGGGAGCGGCCGCCAGAGTGGCAGCCGCAGCTGCCCGAGTGGAGTTCGGCCAGAATTTCGGGCACTTGGGTTGGGTGGACAACAAGGAGATACAGCCCGGAGATGGATTTTCTGTAAAGTTTGCCGCTTTCGGAAAGCCAGTAGTAAGCGGCCTTGTTTCGCACACAGTAAGCCTCCTTCTTCTCTGTGGGCAGGATGTCGTGCTTAAGGAACGCAACGATCTCATCCATCCAGCTGGGACCGAGTTCGACATTGAGTACCTCTGGAGTGGGTTCAAAAGATGGGCGGTCAATGCTGCCGAAGTTGATGGTTCTGAATTCTGAGGCCGTGGATGCCGATGCGAGGCCTGCAAGTGCGTCGGCGTGTGCGTTGTGCTCGCGATTGATTTGTTCGATGCTGAAATTGCTGAAGTGGGAAATGAGCTCGGCTGCCGCGGCTTGGTATTTTGACATTCGAGGGCCCTGAGCCTCATAGTCGCCGAGTACTTGATTAATGATGAGTTGGGAGTCACAATAGACGACGAGATTGGCAACTTTCATCGCGGTGGCTAAGCGTAGGCCAGTGAGGAGGGCTTCATATTCAGCTTTGTTGTTGGTGGCGGGGAAGTCAATGGTGAGAGAGCTTTCATGGAGTGTCCTACAAGGTGAAACCAAGACTACCCCCGCGCCGGCTCCATTGCTGTTGGAAGCCCCGTCGACATTAAGTCTCCACGTATTGCCTTGAAAAAGGTGCCATGGCTTGTCTGCGGAGCTGTGTTTGGCTACGGCTAGTGGTGTCAGAGCATTGAGTACCGCTGTGTCCTCCGGGTGAGCTCTGCGATAAAGTCGTCCAAAACTTGGCCCTTGATTGCCATCCGTGGCTCAAAGAGAATGTCAAAATTGGCCAGTTCGACGGCCCACTTGGAGACACGATTGGAGAGATCTGCCTTCCGGAAGAGGGCTTTGAGAGGGTGCGCCGCTAACACAGTGATCGTGTGGGCTTGGAAGTATGGCAGTAGTTTTCGTGCCGCCGAGACAAGGGCTAGAGCGAGTTTCTCTAGAGGGAGATAGCGTGTTTGTGCCGGGAGGAGTGTTTTGCTGGTGAAGTAAATGGGCATGTCATCTGACGCTTCTCGCCGAACGAGTGCAGAGCTGACCGCGTGGGCGGAGACGGCAAGATATAGGTAGAGAGTTTCGGACTCCTTTGGTTTTACCAACAGCGGGGCCGAGCTTAAATACGCTTTGAGTTCGGCCAAAGCGACGTCGCAGTCTGCGGTCCACTCGAAACTACGGCGACTTTTGCCCTTTAATGCATGGAAAAAGGCATGGCACTTGTCAGAGGATTTGCTAACGAACCAGTTAAGAGCAGCCGCCATCCCTGTAAGCCATTGTACTTCTTTGATCGTTTTAGGGGGCCGCAGGTCGTGGACAGCTTTGATTTGGTTGGGGTCGGCCTCGATACCTCGCCTGGTGACTAAGTGTTCGAGAAATTTCCCTGTGCTGACACCGAACGCACACTTTTTGGGGTTCAGGTGGAGCTTGTAGAATTTGAGAATGTCGAACACTTCCTTCAATTCATGGAGGTGGTTGCACTCCTTCTGGCTTTTGACGATGAGGTCGTCAATGTATGCTTCCACGGTGTGGCCAATTTGTTCACTCAGCATCTTGAATATTGCGCGGTTGAACGTGGCGCCAGAGTTTTTGAGGCCAAATGGCATAACTCAGTTACAGAAAATACAGTAAGGGGTGATGAAGGCCATTTTTTCCATGTCGTCTGGGTCCATGGCTATCTGGTGGTAGCCACGGTAAGCGTCGAGGAAACATAGCCGGGCGTGCCCTGCCATTGCGTTGACTAGTTGGTCGATTTTGGGAAGTGGGAACCAATCCTTCGGACAAGCGTCGTTGAGGTTGGTATAGTCCACGCAGACTCGCCACTTGCCATTCTTCTTCTTAACGACCACCGTCTTGGACAGCCAAGTTGGGTACTGCACTTCTTGGATGGCGTTTGCTTCCAGCAACCGTTTTACTTCTTCTATGACAGTGTTGGCATGGTCCGTGGCCGATCGTCGCGCTGTTTGGACTACAGGTTTTGCGTCCTTTTTGACGTTGAGGGAGTGGCAGATGAAATTGGGGTCGACTCCTGACATCTCATTGGGTGTCCACGCAAAGACTTCCATGTTGTGTTTTAAGTATTCGAACATTTCTTCTCGGTTGGTGTCGCTGAAGGAAGAACTGATCAAGAAGAAACGGGAGCCATCCTCGTTGATGGGCATTGGAATGACGTCTTCTTCGGCTTTGTCCTCAGCACTTTAGCTGACGTCATCAATCACGGCCACGTCGGGTTCTTCAACCCATTGTACTTGTTTGGCCTTGGTGGAGTTGTGGACGGCTGAGACGTAGCACTTTTTCGCGGCTACTTGGTCACCTCGCAGATCTTCCGGTCATCCATTGGAGCCGATGAAGCGGACAACCTGGTGGTAGGTCAAAGTGATTGCTTGCATGCCATGAAGCCAGGCTCGGCCAAGAATTGCGTTGTATGGGCTCGGCACGTTGACGACGATAAACTCGACGGTCAACGTTTTCGAACCGACAGCGACCGGAAGGAAGATTCGACCGAGTGGCCAAACTGGGGCTCCGTTGAATCCGATGAGAGGGACTTCGGCGGGTTGTAGGGCGGACTCTGGGAGGTCAAGCTTTTTGAACAAGTCGTAGTACATCACCTAAGCTGAGCTTCCTTGATTGATGAGGACCCGTTTGACATCGTGGACTCCGATTTGCACGGTCACGACGAGGGCATCGGAGTGTGGAGTTTGAACAGACTCAAGGTCGCGCTCGGTGAAAGTGATGGTCCACTTGGGTAGATCGTCTGGGCGTGGGCGTTTTGACCCAGGTCTTATCGCAAGTACCTGTTTAGAAGTGGAAGCGCGATCGAGGTCGGCTCGGAGGTTTACTTCAGATTCTTTTGTCACCAGGCCGTGAATGACATGTATTGTCGGCCGTGGTTCGTTGGGGTTGGGATTTCTGACAGGTGGGCGGGCGGGTGTTTTTGCACGATCAATGTATTGATCAAGATGGCCTTGAGCCGCCAAGCGTTCCAATAGCGCCTTGTATGGAGCACATGCCGTTGTGTAGTAGCCGAGCTCGTTGTGATACGAGCACTTCTTCCTTGGGTTCTGATCTGCTTGGCCGTTGTCTGTGCCAAGCTTACCCTGCGGCCACTCTAACCATGGTTGCCGCATGATCTCCTTTAGAAAAGACCAGATGGGTTCTTTGAAGTGGGTGGTTTCAGCCACGTAGTCGTGCTCTTTCGGCTGACGTTTCTTCCCCTCTTTGATGTTGTTAACGTGTTTCTTTTACTGGGGTTGTTGAGTTGCGATTGGTGTCGGCAGCTGAGAACCTGTTGTCGGCAGAAAGATCGTTGAATTGGGAATCCCCTGAGCAGCTTTGTCCGCGTAGAATTCTTCAAGGGTACAAAACCGTTCTACGACATGCATCAACTCTCCCATGTCGTGCAGAGGTCGAATAGCCAGTTCGTCGAGTATCTTGTTGCTAGACTCCAACCCATTTTTGAAGGTGCGCGCGGCCAGTACTCGTCAATTCCAGGAATTTCATTGAAAAGTTACCAGTAACGCTCAGCGTATTGTCTGAGTGTTTCATTTGGGAACTTCCTTATCTGGGACAAGGACTCAGGCTCCTTGGTTGTCCTGTTACTGGTGATGAAGCGAGTGTTGGTCGGCCAGGTTCCGTATGGATCCAGCGGGCAATTTGTTGAACCACTAGAGTCCAAGGGAGCCAAGGCTAGATGGGAACGCCTTGCATTTGATTTCGTCCTTGGTGGTGCAGAGCTCGATGGTTTGGCGAAAGTGAATCAGGTGAGTATAAGCTTCGCAAGTGCTTGGGTCGAACTTTGTGAATTTCGATAGGTGGAAGTTGGGTTCGGCTATGGTGTTGACGATGTGGGAAGTGAAGGGTGAGATATCGAGGTCTTTTAGCTGCCGCTCAAATCCTGAACGCGGCGGTTTGCCGAGTTCGTCCGTCTGTGTCCTCTTTGGGTCCTTCTCTCTCTCCAAGGTTTTTTCGCGTACTCGACTGCGAAGCTTGTCCCGCAGGTCTGTCGTTGCCCTGTGGGGGTGGTCAACTGACTTCTCCCTGTCGCAACAAGTTTTGTTTGCATTCTCCATTCCTCCCATCCATACTCCTTTCCCATTCCGCCGAACATAGTTTTCATTATCCAAGTTTTCTGGTGGGATCCCCCCGAGGCGTTCAGAGACGTGGCGCCTGGTCTCGACGGAGTCTCAGCTTCGGCGTGAGGCCGTTGTACGAGAGAACTCCGCACAACCAGTCGAGTACGTACTCGTGAAAGATTCGGTGTCCCTTGTGTGGGTCCGCTCGCGGTGGGACCTCGAGCGCTGCGTTCTAGATGTCATAGGTTGTTTGTAGAGGATAAGTTCCCGTGCGTCTCCCTTTTCTGGCATAAACCCAAGGCGGTCTTTGATAGAGACGCGGTGGCCCGCCTCGTTGGGTTGCTCTCGTAGTGGTGGGGGAGGGGGTGGTGGAGGAGAGCTTCTTCGCCTCCGCCTGCCGCCTCTAGTGGATCTGGAGGCAGCCGGCGTCGCGACCTGCAGATGTTGTTTCATCTGGGCCACCTCCGCCCTCAGCGCCGCCAGTTCATTATCCCTCTCGTCGTCTCGTCGTTGCAGAAGGCGGATGTAGGCCGCTGTTACGTCGTCCGCGGCAGGAGATAGCCCGGAACTATGGGGGAGCGAGATGGACATGTGCCTTTCAGGAAACAGTGGGAGAATTATGTTTCCACTGGCGTCTTTGGCCCCCGAAACGGTAACATCTGGTGGATCTCCGCCCATCGCGGCTGAGTTTTCGATTGTCTTTGAAGGAGAAAGGTGGTTTGGAGGAGGGTTTGAGCTATTTGGATTAGAAGCTGAGAAGGTTTCACGTCAGGTTCACCAATTGTGTGGCCCGTGATCCTCGATCTGGTTCCTTCCTCCGCTGGCTCAGTGGCTTTCTAGCCTTCTCCGCCTGGCCTGCACAATGAACGCACGACTAAGACCTGGCCAGGGGTTGCCCGGCAAGGCCCTCTGGTGAGAGGATAAGTATGTGCAGAGAGAAAGGAAAGAGACTAGGGTTTTGAGTTGGTATTCGCGTGTATGAGTGCGTACCTTTCAAGAGGCGTTATCCTTTGGTATTTATAGAGTCTCCTTGACTTGCTCTCCAAGCACGGGCACGTGCCTTGCTCAGGCCAGGCAATGTCACCTTGACGTCACCGGACAGATCTGGTAACCGCTTTCGGGGGTGAGCTGGCATGACCCATGTGCGCTCATGATTATCTCTTGGCATAACTGTCTCCGCACGTGGGTGGGCACGTGGCCGCGCAGGTAGCCGAGCCCATAAGACCCCGGCGGTTGCCGAGCTTAAAGGGAAGCCGAGCTCTAAGGGAATCCGGGCTAGGCGATCATCGTCTGCGGGGCTGCCCCAAATGGTGGCCGAGCTTGACACAATCCTCTCCGTCGCCGGATGCGAAGCAGAGGTAGAACCGACGACCGGCATGCCTCGGCCCAGGCCGAGCCCCGGTGGAGTGGGTTTGCTGGCCCGTGCGGCAGCTGGCGGTGGCAATGGAGTAGAGGTGGCCGCCGGTGGAGTCGCAGTTGAGCTCGGTCCACTACACCGCCCTTGGTCTATTGGATACGTAATTTCAAATCAATTACTCCCAGTTACTCTGAATGAATTTATCCCGTAGTTGGACTAGTTGCCCTCAAAAGAAACAAGCAGTGCCAACTCGTGAATCTTAACATCAAAAGAAAAAGAAATACTGATTTCGGAAGTTTAAATTGAACAATTAAGAAAGTTATTGTTATTGGCTATACTTGGATACCGATAGACTATGTATGAGAGTCTGTATTTCATCTTTTTCCATTTGGGTTTGGGAGGTGATTTAGTTGGTTTGAATCTTGATACTCTGCCCGGTGGTTAAAGATTGTAGAGGAGAAGCCTTTGTTCATGCCAAAGCTTGAAATTCGATTGAAAAGGGCATACGCACTTCATGCATGTGCATCCCATTTGTTTTGGGCTAATTGATTAATTTCCATGCATTCTTTGATATCACGATTTATCTCTTGTTGGTTTTGAGCCTTGCCATAGAGTTTAATGGAGTAAGTTTTTCCTAATGTATAATTGCTTGTATTTCAAGCCTTGTGGTGCACCTTATATTTTTCCAAGGCGTAGAAACGGTTTTGCGCGCTAACGGTTTTGCGCGCTGAGGTAGAAACATGCGGCCACAGGGCGCATTGGCATGTGACCGTGTGGGGCACAAACGCTATTGGAAGATCGACAAAGAAACGGACCACCCCGCATCGACCGCCACCATCCCAAATTTCAACAGCCAACCGGCTGAAAAGAAACAGAGCTGTTAGGCAAAACTCCATCCGTCCAGCAACGGTAAAACGGGGTGGGGTCTGATCTACCCCAACACCTTCGGCTGCCGTTGGACCCAAGGGAGCGGGTGACAGAGCGGCAACCAGGCGAGCTAGGGAGGACAAAAATGGCGGCAAGGGCAGTCGGAGGAACATCGATTGCTGGAAAGAGAGAGGAAGGAGAGAGAGATAGAGAGGGGAGGAGGAGGCAATCGGACCCAGGAGAGGAGGGAAGAGGGCACCTCCCCAGTCCCCCCCCCCCCCCCCCCCAAGCGGTGGCGGCAGAGGATGAGCCCTAGCAGAGAATCGCGTCGGTTTAGAGAAAGAAGGAGCACAGTATAAAAAAAATCTATTTAATTTTTTTCCATTTGTGTTTGGGAGGTGATTTAGTTTGTTTGAATCAAGATACTTTGCCCGGCAGTTGAAGATTGTAGAGGAGCAGCCTTTACTCGTGCCAAAGCTTGGAATTCTTTTGAAAAGGGTATATGCGCCCACTTTATGTGCATCCATTTTGTTTTGGACTAAATGACTTTCCATGCATTCTTTGCTGGTTTTGCATTAAGTTTAGTCATATAGCCTTAGATTTTGTGACTTAAAGTTTTTTCCTAATGTTTGGTTGCTTGTATTCAAGCCTTGTGGTGCAGCCTAAAATTTTTCCAAGGCATAGAAATGGTTTTGCCAAGGCAGAAACATGCAGACGCAGAGCGCATTTGGCATGCGACCGTGTGGAGCACAGAAGCGCTTTCGGAAAATAACGTGTTGCCTTCATCAAAATTTCATGTCAGCCTTCATGTCTACTTGAGGCAGATAGATCCGGTGCCAGCGTTGTGATGCAGAGATCGAGATGTGGTTGCTCGTGGTGTCCATGAAGTCAAGAAGGAGCACATGCATGGTGTTACATCAAAAGGCAGAGTTAAACTTTTCCCTAGAAAAAGTTTTTTTAAAATCTAGACCGTCTAAAAACATCTGGACGGTCAAAATTACGCACACAACCAACACAACGGTTGTGCGCGTAGCATTTTTGGCAAAAGTGCTACACATACAACGCCTGTGTTAAATATAACATACGACCAATCTCTAACCGTCCATTGTTGTAATAAATGGTCAGGATTCACTTAAACTCTTTCCTGAAAAAGTTAAACTTTCCCTAGAAGAGTTTTTTTTTTTTTAAGTCTAGACAGTCCAAATACATCTGGACGGTCAGAATTACGCACACAACCAACACAATGATAATGCGTGTAGCATTTTTGTGCTTAGGGTGTGTTGACCTTAAGTAGTTTACTGGTATATTTTCGTATCCTTGCTCTTTTGTTAAATTGCTCTCTATTTTGTTTGTCGTTTTGGACGAAATAGCATGGACCTTGGTTAATTATTTTTATTGGTAATTGAATCAATTTTTTATTTAGTTATCCAATTCAACAAACCCCAACCCCCGGGACTGTTTAGTGCTATAAATTATTTCAATTGGTACCAAAGCTTGGTTGCTCTTTGTTGGTTTTATTGCCTGAGTTAGATCCGTTAGCACTGTGGATAGACAAAGGATGGTTCTCCCTCGTTCTCCTTATTTTTTTATTCTTATTTTCTGTCAAAATATGAGGCACCCCCTCTCTGAAACAGGATGATACTAATCCACCTAAGGCAAGTTGCAGAAAATCAATACCCACGAAAAGCAGTGAGAAGCAACTAGGAGAGGGGACCATTGGACTGTAGTGATTATGCACATTGAAAATCCAAAATGTAAATGCATTTAATATCTCTTGGAATTCGGGTATTGAGATTCATACTCTATGGTGATTCTAAACAACGATTGCGGATGCCATTACCAAAGAGGATATGAAAAAAAGTGAGACTGAGTGGAAGGCAGTTAGGCGATATTGAGAGGTGTGAGACGTCGAATGCTCATGCCTAACATGCTATACATGGAATGTAGTTGTATTTCCATTTGTGTCACCGCCAGGGATGTGTGGGAGGTCCTTTGCATTTCCCATGAGGGAATTGAAATCGTTAGAGTCTTTAAGCTTCAAATGTGTACTACTAAATTCAAGGAACTTAAGATGCATAGAGATGATGCGTTGTAGGGGGATGAAAACAATTGGTGCTCTGAACAACACCAAACTGCAACGACTTCACGTGCCTTTATACCGGAACCCTAGTTCGTCGTCGGAACCCTAATCTGCAAGACAGACAAGGGGTGAGCGCACCTTTGCTTCTCGTAGCAAAGCCCCTCCGATGCCAAAGTAAGTATCACGTACTGGTTAATGAACCCTAATTATCAGTAGGAGAATAATGAGAATGCCAATTATCGCGTACCTTTTACCTCCAGGTTTAGCTTGTATTTATAGATCCACAGATGCTTGCTGTCCAAGCACCCCCGTTGCCCTAGGATTCCTTATCTCTTATAGGAAACCTAGTATCCCTCGGATTCTCGTTCCCTCATCGGTATGATAGCTTAGTCCTTTTGGGACTCTCTCCCGTTGACATCCGAATATCCCATTCACGTTGGGTATTTTGCCTTGATCCTATATACTCGGGATCTCATTCCTTTACTAAATATCACTATTCTGGAACCTTTAAGAGCATTCTTGCCGCCTTACGTTTTAGGGCAACTTCTTCTCCTGTTCGGCTATCCCGTTGCCGAACAGTCCATTTGGACAAATGACTTCACATGTTGTTTGTCCTTATCAGCCGAACAGACTTCCTGGATTAATGACTTCTCATGTTACTGATCCATATCGCCGTTCATCGTACTGCCCGGCGATAACCCTGTCACACTCACCACGTGCTCCTGTATATCACATGTTCGGTTACTAATTGTATTTGTTCCGGAATACCTTTCTACAATTGCTCCCTAGCTTTACTTATTTGCCACTGTTCGGGGGTTACAAGTAAAGCTTGGTTTTGGTTGTTGAGTCGAGCTCCTCGAATCTTATGTAGGTATAAAACCCTTTGATGTTTTTTTTGGTTGTTGAGTCGAGCTCCACATGGCGTATTTCGTACGTCTT
The DNA here is from genome assembly GCA_019656295.1 of Rhododendron mucronatum var. ripense. Taxonomy (NCBI): domain Eukaryota; kingdom Viridiplantae; phylum Streptophyta; class Magnoliopsida; order Ericales; family Ericaceae; genus Rhododendron; species Rhododendron mucronatum. The sequence continues at coordinate 2,164,850 of BPLT01000026.1, forward strand.
GCAATTAATTCTAACTGACGTTTCAGTCAAAACGGCGTCAGAATAGCATCCACTGAAGCCCTCTTTCCGTTACTTTTATTGTAATGACGTAGGGGGCGACGTTTCGCTTCCGTCTCTTACGCTTGAACCCCAGAAAAAAGGATTCCTTTTGGGTTTTTTGAAACAAAAAGAAACCGAATCGCAGTTTTTCTCTCTCTAAAACCAAGCGAAAGCTAACCTCTTCCTCTTTCCGCCATTGCCGCCGTCTGCTACTCGATTGCATCTCAGGCCACCATTGCAACCACTCCGTAAGATTCTCGTTCTCACTCCCCTTTGCGTCATTTTCTGAGATTCACTCCCAGATTTTTTCCCTTTATTTTATGGTTTCTTCGCTCGTTCTGTTCCTCCAAATTCATGGCGGATAATAACGAAAACCTTCCCAAACCTAGTAAGTTTAGGAAGCTTTGTGAAACTCCTAGTGCTATGGCGGCATTCAGGGCCGAATATAATATTCTTGATAACGTAGGAATTGAGCTTGCCCCTTTAGGTGCTGACAGGGATTGTGATAAGCCCTCGATAATGTAAATAAATGGGCTTATCGATCCCTATTTTGTCATTCCCACGTGCGTAACTTGCTTTATTTAGATGATATTGCACGGAGGTTGTGTTTTTGTGAGTTACAGGTAAAAAGGAGAAAATAAGGCATTTTGAATGCTATGGAAAACAACCCGGGATCATCCAAAGAGCCAAGACCATGTGGCACCCCGCCACCAAGTCCCAAGGAGTGTTTAAAGAAGTGTCGGAATGTGCGCGGGACGTCAAAAAGGCCGTTAGAAGGAAGGAAACAATTTTGAAGTTTTCTGCCAGTGATGTACCGGTACCGTGGATCTGTGGTACCTGTACAACTCGGACAGATTTGGTCCAAAATGCTGAGAAACAAGACCTGTACCGGTACCGAGGATTTGCGGTACCGGTACAACCTGGAAAAAATCTGCTTTTTGTGCCCGACTTTTGTAACATTCTAGGGGCATTTAGGACCTTTGTAACTCATTTTTAAGGGGCTATAAATACCCCCAGACCTGATTTTGGATGTGATCTTTTACACTTTCACTTTCTCTCTCTACCTCCATTAATGGAGCTCCCACCTCTCTCTTCATTTATGCTTTGAACAAGGTTTTGAACACGATCCGTTTACTTCCGAAGCTTTTGGTCTTCATTAAAGTTGTAAGGAATCTCGTTCTCTTCGAGGATCTTGTCTTTATTTCGAGTTTACTCAATGTTTAGTTTTCTCATTATTTCTACCCTTGCTCATTTCATGTCTTCTTTCGATATGTGTGAGTAGTGTAGTAAGGCTAGGTTGTGGGATGGTTAGCATCCCGTAACCAAGGATGTGGCTTGTTCTTCTCATATAATTTTCGTTTTTCTAGCTTAAGCATGTGCTAGGGTCATTTTTATGTATCAAAACTTTGAGGTGTTAATCTCTTTGATCAAATGTAGGCAAGGGTTAAGCTTCTTGCCACATTTGATACTTAGAGCTATGTCCCTCCTTGTGTTTGTCTAAATGTACCAAAAGAATCCTAGACATGTCTAACACTTTTGTTAAAAAGAGAAGAATTGAGCTTATCCTTGTGTTATGGATGTTGATTATCCCTAAGCCTTGCCTTTAGTTTAATCTCCAGTTAAAAAGCCGTAGTTAGGTTAAGTAGCCCGTTAACTAAATCTCTTAGTTGGCCGTCTCAACGCCAAAGCTTGGTTGGCGGTCCTAACGCTAAAATCTCTACTCAAGCTAATCTCTAAACAAAGTTATGGATGCGCTCCCTGTGGATTCGACCCCGGACTTCCGGGTATTATTATGCTTTCAACCGACTTAGCCCTACGCTTGGGGTATTCTTATTGCAACACACTTTAAGGTCGCAAGCATTTTTGGCGCCGTTGCCGGGGAGCGCTTTCTTTATAGCTTATTTTGGAGGTTCGCCAAATCATTGTAAGTATCTCGCTTAATTTCACTTTGTGTGATTTGTATTTAATCTAGCGGATACCTCTAACTTGAGTCTCTCAAACGTGAGGTTTAACGAAGCTAGAGTAAGTCCAAATCACCTTTTCTTTTATTGTTCCTTTTTATCGAGGCGGCGGCATAGCCCCTCGGAGCTGTTGTTAGGAGGCGGCGGCATAGCCCCTCTTGTCTGTTTACTTTATTCTTGTTGTCCATTAATTCTCGAGAAGGGATTTTAAAGTGTATGCGTGGTGGTCATCGTGGAGCCTTTCGGAGCCCAACTTCTAAAAGGCTTCACAGATCTTTTTCTCCTCCTCGACCCAAAACTCCTCATCGGGTTCGAGCGAGGACACCATCACCCCAAAGAACTCCTTTTTCTATCATAACCCCTCCTCGAGAAAGAATGGCCGGAAACGGTGGCGAAGATGTCCCGCCGGTTGTGCCCGAAAGAACTATGAGCGATTATCTGAATCCGGCCCGTACTACTCCGCGGCCCACTATAGTCCTTCCGGCAGCAACCGAGGCGAATACTTTCACCGTTAAAATGCACCATATCAACATGATGCCTTCGTTTTACGGAAAAGACAAAGAATGCCCGTACACTCATATGCGGGCATTCGAGGAATTGGTTTCTACAATAGTCTCCACGCCTGCTCAGCTTGAATCCGCAAAGCTAAAACTCTTCCCATTTTCGGTAAAAGACAAAGCCAAGATTTGGTTGAATAACATGAGACCTCAATCCTTGGCTAATTGGGCGGATTTATCCAAAGCTTTCTACATGAAATTTTTTCCCCCACATCTTACAAAAGACCTTCTCCATCAAATTCAAACTTTTAAACAAAAAGAGGGGGAGTCATTTTACCAATATTGGGAGAGATACAAGGATTTGCTAAACTCCATCCCACACCATGGCTTACCGGTTTTTCAAAAGGTTGAGTATTTGTTAAAGGGTTGCTTCCCAAGCACCCGACTTCTTATGGATAGCATGTGTGTGGGTGGAGTAATGGCTAAAACTCCTGATGCGGCATGGGACTATTTTGAGGAGTTAGCTGAAAAAACTCAAAACTGGGATTGTTCGGACCCCTCTGAAAGAAATGTGGTTAATCCGGTTCCGAGCAATCCCGGTAAATTTCAATTGAATGAACAAAATGAGTTAGCCCACAAGGTCGCCCAGCTTTCCCGCCAAATTGAAACTTTACAACTTAACAAAGTTGCTGGGGTGGCCTCTGTGGCCAAGGCGGAGGAAATTTGTGTTTTGTGTGAAATTGCAGGTCATGCTACGGGAGATTGCCAAATGCTCCCCGCCGTTAAGGATATTCTTCAAGGCACCGGTCCATCGGAAGTCAATGCCGTTAATCAACGGTTTGACCCTTATTCTCAAACTTTCAATCCGGGGTGGAAGATGCATCCAAATTTCCGGTGGAGCGATTCTCAACCTCCCGGACCTCCACAAGTTCCACCGCCTCAACAACATCAAGCATTCCGGCCTTCTCAATCTCAAGGAGCGCCGAGGTTTTCTCAACACCAACAACCTCCGGGCTTTGCACCTCCCGGACCTCCTCATGGGCAAAATCAATTCCAACCTCAAAAGCGGTCTTTGGAGGATATTATGTCATCGTTCATGCAAAGCCAAACGACCCTCAATGAGCAAACCACTCAAACGCTCGGGGAGATCAAAAATCAAATGGCCAAGTTGACTAATACGGTGGGGATGCTTCAACAAGAAAAGGGGAAACTTCCAACTCAACCCCAAGTAAATCCGCAAGGAACCAATTATGTGGCGAGCTCTTCGGTGCTTAGTCCCGAGCAAGCCAAGTCTATTACAACTTTGCGGAGTGGCAAGGAGATTGACAAGGCCATTCCTCCAAAGCCCATCAAGCCTCCGGTAAAACCAAGTGTATTACAAGCTCCGGATCCTCCTATTGACTCACCAACCTCGGAGCCTTCTCCCGTTGGTGAGCATCCGGAGAAATCTCAAGTTGAAGAGCCGAAGACTCCCGTATCCCAAATTCCGGCTCCTTTTCTCCAAAGATTGAAGGCACCGGCCCATGCCAATACCAATGCCGAGATCTATGAGCTTTTCAAGCAAGTGAGAATCAATATCCCGTTGGTGGATGCGGTCAAGCAAATTCCCACTTATGCCAAGTTTCTCAAAGACTTATGCACTCAAAAGCGTAAGTTGAATGTTCAAAAGAAGGTTTTCTTGACGGAGCAAGTGAGTTCTATTATTCAAACCAACGTGGCTCCCAAGTATAAAGATCCGGGTTGTCCAACTATCTCAATCACCATTGGCGGCAAGAAAATTGAAAAGGCTCTCCTTGATTTGGGAGCTAGTGTGAATTTGCTTTCGTACTCAGTCTATGAACAACTCGGATTGGGAGAGATGAGGCCTACACCGGTGACCCTTCAATTGGCCGATAGAAGCATCCGAGTTCCACGAGGGATGGTGGAAGATGTACTTGTGCAAGTGGACAATTTTATCTATCCCGTGGATTTCGTCGTCTTGGACACTTGCCCTGTACCTACCTCACAAGCATCAACGTCAACTCCGGTCATTCTCGGGCGTCCATTCCTAGCCACAGCCGATGCCGTTATCCATTGCCGAAGTGGTTTGCTCAACCTTACTTTTGGCAACATGAAAATGGAAGTGAACGTGTTCAACATTGGAAGCCAAATGGGGGACGATGAGTGTATCCATGAAGTCAACCTTATTGATTCTTTGGTTCAAGAGCATGTGGACACTACTTTGTGCAAGGATCCGTTGGAGATATGCCTTACCGCCGAAGAGGCAAATTTTCTTGACTCACCGGAGGTGGAGTATTTATGTTCATTGCTTGATGTGGAAGATGTTTGTGGGACGGACATATGGTCTCCTAAATTTGAAGAGTTGCCTCCTCTTGAGTGCAAGACCCTTCCCTCGAGTATTCAACCACCAAAACTCGAGTTGAAGGTCCTCCCGGAAACATTGAAATATGCCTTTTTAGGCAAGGATGAAACCTACCCGGTGGTGATCTCTTCCTCTCTCAACGGTTCGCAAGAATCCCGACTCCTTGAAATTCTCAAGCGGCATACCAAAGCCATTGGTTGGTCTATCGCGGATATCAAAGGGATAGATGCTTCAATTTGTTCCCACCACATTGCCCTTGAGAACGACATCAAACCATCTCGCCAACCACAACGTCGTTTGAATCCCATAATGAAAGACGTGGTGAAAGCGGAGGTTTTGAAACTTTTAGATGTGGGAATCATTTATCCTATTGCCGATAGTAAGTGGGTTAGTCCTATCCAAGTAGTTCCCAAGAAATCCGGTGTCACGGTGGTACCCAACGCCAACAATGAATTAGTCCCTACTCGAGTCACTACCGGATGGCGTGTGTGTATCGATTATCGGAAGCTTAATGCTAGCCCTCGGAAGGACCATTTCCCTCTACCTTTCATTGATCAAATCTTGGAGCGGGTTGCAGGACATGCTTATTATTGCTTTCTTGACGGATACTCTGGATATAACCAAATAGAGGTCGCCTTGCCCGATCAGGAGAAAACGACGTTCACTTGTCCGTTTGGGACGTTCGCTTATCGACGCATGCCATTCGGCTTGTGTAATGCGCCCGGAACCTTCTCACGGTGTATGATGGGCATATTTAGCGATATGATTGAGAAGATCGTCGAGGTGTTTATGGATGATTTCTCGGTGTTTGGCGACTCCTTTGAAGCTTGCTTGGACAATTTGGAGAAGGTATTGGCAAGGTGTGAGGAGAAGAATCTAGTGCTAAATTGGGAGAAATGCCATTTCATGGTAACTCATGGTATCGTCTTGGGCCACATCGTATCGTCAAAGGGGATTGAAGTTGACAAGGCCAAGATTGATCTTATCGCCACCCTCCCGACCCCTAAATGTGTCAAGGACATCCGCTCTTTTCTCGGGCATGCCGGCTTCTACCGGCGTTTTATCAAAGATTTTAGTGCAATATCTCGGCCATTGTGCCACCTTCTTTCAAAGGATACCCCGTTCGAATGGACTCCGGCGTGTGAGGAAGCTTTCAAGAAGTTAAAGTCAAGTCTCATTTCTACTCCCATTGTACAAACACCGGATTGGAGTTTGCCCTTTGAACTCATGTGTGACGCTAGTGACTATGCGGTTGGGGCGGTTCTCGGGCAAAGGAAAGACAAAAATCCTTACGTCATTTATTATGCAAGCAAGACTCTAAACGAAGCTCAAATGAACTACTCCACCACCGAGAAAGAGTTGTTTGCCGTTGTCTTTGCCTTAGACAAATTCCGGTCATATTTGGTGGGATCCCCCATTACAGTCTACACCGATCATGCTGCTTTAAAATACCTCTTCACAAAGCAAGATGCAAAAGCACGGCTTATTCGGTGGATCTTATTGCTTCAAGAGTTCAATATCACAATTAAGGATAAAAAGGGGGTGGAAAATGTGGTGGCGGATCACTTGTCTGGGCTTGAATTTGAGGACTCTTCTTCTAAGCTTCCAATTGTTGATACATTCCCAGACGAACAACTCTTTGCCATTTCGAGTTGCCCTTGGTATGCTGACATCGTCAACTATCTTGTCACCGGGCGCATTCCGGATCATTGGACCCCGCAAGACCGGAGGCTCTTTCTTAGTGAGGTGAAAAGATTCTTCTTTGATGATCCTTATCTTTTCAAATATTGCTCGGACCAAATTATTCGGCGGTGTGTGCCCGATGAAGATCAACGGGGCATTCTCTCATTTTGTCATACTGAGGCGTGTGGTGGCCATTTCTCTCATAAAAAGACCACCGCCAAAATTCTCCAATGTGGTTTCTATTGGCCAAATCTTCACAAGGATGCTTATGCATTTTGCCGGACATGCGAGCGATGCCAAAAACTAGGTGCGGTGACTCGGAGGAACATGATGCCCCTCACCAATATCCTAGTCGTGGAAGTGTTTGATTGTTGGGGAATTGACTTTATGGGCCCATTTCCAAATTCTTACGGGTTCCTTTATATTCTCTTGGCGGTGGATTACGTGTCCAAATGGGTTGAAGCCATTGCTACACGCACCAACGATCACAAAGTGGTGCTTGACTTTCTCAAGGAGCATATTTTGTCACGGTTCGGAACACCCCGGGCCATTATAAGCGATCAAGGCTCACACTTCTGCAATCGGCCTTTTGTGGCCCTCATGAAGAAGTATGGCATTACCCACAAGGTATCCACCGCCTATCATCCACAAACCAATGGCCAAGCCGAGCTCGCCAATCGTGAGGTAAAGCACATTTTGGAAAAAACTGTTAATCCGAACCGAAAAGATTGGTCACTTCGTTTGACCGATGCCTTGTGGGCATACCGGACCGCATACAAGACCGTGTTAGGCGCTTCGCCCTATCGGCTTGTCTACGGTAAGGCGTGTCACCTCCCGGTTGAGTTGGAACATAAGGCATATTGGGCCATAAAATCTTTAAACTTTCGGTTGCCCGATGCCGGCGTTCATCGGAAACTCCAACTCACCGAACTTGAGGAAATCCGGCGGGATGCGTATGATAACACTAACATTTATAAATCAAAAGTCAAAGATTTTCATGATAAGCATATCCAAAGAAAGAATTTTGAAGTTGGGCAAAAAGTGTTGTTGTACAATTCCAAACTCCATGTTTTTCCCGGAAAATTGCGATCTCGTTGGGAGGGGCCCTATGTTGTACACAAAGTTTTTCCACACGGTGCGATTGAAGTCATGAATCCCGCAAATGGTCATATTTTTAAGGTGAATGGTCAACGGTTAAAGCCGTTTTTGGAAAACTTTGCGGTGGAGGATACGGTGGAGGAGTTAGTCGATCCGGTTTATCCGGATGATCCGTTGGTTTGAAAAGTTCTTAAAAAAAAAAAAAAAAAGTTTTCACGGGGAGCTTTTGCGTACTTCTGGACTTAATTGTTTGGAAGGCCCGGCCTCTTCGGAGGTACCCATCATTGACTTGGGTTTATAGCTTCGCACGCCGCTATTCAAACAAGGTTCGTGTACCCAGCTCCGGTTAGTAAGGGCAAATTTTTTGTGGTCCGGTATAGCCACCTGTGTTTCGCCTAAAGTGTTGTCTCTTTTGCTTTGTGACACCTTAAGCGAAACATGGGGAGAAAAGTAGTACCCGTTTAATCACGTGACGATTCGGTGGTTTAAATACTTGTCTATAATAATTTTTGTGCCGGGCTACTACGAGCCGGCGGTACTAATGTCATTTGTCTCTTAGTAGGTAGTCGGTTCTTAAGTCTTTTGCAGGGCAACACGCTATCGCACCAGCCTTGGTAGTTTGGGTCTCAAAGCCGAGGTGAGTGCGGCATTCAGGAGCCCTAAGCATGGGTGCGACTATGTGTCGCGGTTGTAAGACCAAGAAAGCTCCGGCGATGGCCTTGTGCGACTAGCTATGGTTCTGACGGCGGGGCCGAACGAGTGGGCCTTGGAAGCGGTCCCGATGACGAACGGCGGCAATGACGCAAAATCCTCCAACTTGGTCGAGGTATTGGGTGGTTGACATTCCACCCCGTCGGTACATTTTTGTTCTCCCTCCCTTACTTACCGTCTTTGCATTGAGGACACTGCATATTTCAAGTTGGGGGGGATGGTTTATGCTTTTGGTTTACATTTTCGATTTTACATAGGAAATTTTTAAATTTTTTGTGCAATTTTCCCTTGTAATTAGTGATTTCAAGTGTTAGATACTTAGATTATGCTCAATTTTCCCTAATAATGGCAAGAGTCGTGCACCCCATCAAATTTGATCATGTGTTGAATCCACGTGCATGCATATATGTGAACTTTGTTGAATAAATTGAGCTCCAAGTTGTGTCAAGTAGTGTGCATCGCCTAGAGTTGAAGTTCATTTTAAAGCATCCCATGCTTGTTTGTCTCCTTTTCCGCGCTTGCGTAAATAAATTCCGTTTGTTCATACTTGAGTAGTTTAGATATCTTTTATGCATCATATTGGAGTTGATGGGTGTGCGTTGGAAATGATACAAGGCATTCTTGCATGATTGTACCACACATGTGTCTCCCTTGTCCTTATCTTCGAACCATAGTCCGAGTCTCCATTTTTGTTCAAACTTAGGTAACCGGATGTTTGGAGGGTTGTGTGAAATTGGTTTTTAATGATTCAAGGAGGTTTGGGGTGGTGTAATATATGACAGAAGTGGTTGGGATGCAAAAAGGCGAAGAATTGGCACATGATTCCTTATCTCTCCTCTCCCACTTCAAAAGCTAAAGCCCCAAAAATTTTCATCTCCCTCTCCAAAACTCTTGGATTAGCCCCTCAATCTTTCTCACTACAAATCTCATCTCAAATGACCCTATTCCTCAAAGAAAAATCAAAGAAGTGCTATGAAAGAGCAAAATCGGATTCGAAAGAGGGTTGACTACTATGATGAGAGGATTGGTTAGACCTCCGGGCTAGCATACATTCCGGATGAGAAAAAGTCCAATTGGGAAGGGGAGCTTAAGGCTTAACACCATGAGGAGCCGGATGAGGATGACCGTGTGTTGGAGTCGGTGGTAGTAATTCTAGTACAACATAATTAGTAGTTTTCTTTATTTTTCATAACCTTGTTTGGTGTTTGGCCGGCATGTGGCCGTGCCTTGGGTAGTTTAGGGGATGGTAGTGGTCAAGGGTAATTGAAACCAAGATGAAATTTTTATGGCCGCTACCCTTTTTGTTTCCCTTTTTCTTGGCACCAAGGTCATTATAAGCCTAAAAGTCCTTAGTTGATCCTAACGTACGCTCATCTAACTCCTTTTGATGCATGATCGATGTTTAATGCTAATTTAGTATGGAATTTCCGTTAACTTAGGTTGTTGTGAATAATTATTTAGCTCTTTTTGCTCAGCGCTCTTTCGAATAGCACGCATAGTTTTTGTTTCTTGCTATTGCGATCATTGCTAGCGCTGTCATGGGATGTGATCTTTTTCTTCTGTGTGAAAAGTAGAGCGTGTCCTTGGAAGTTTTTTGGAATCGAAATTCGAATGCGATGCACGTTGTTTGACTGTACAATCGGCATGATTTGTTCAACTTAGTTCACTGTATGCGTGAGCATGGGTTGCATGTGATTGAGTTTGAAGGGGTGTTGATTGTGGATTCTTGCCGTATCCTAAGTTGAGCATAGTTTCGTATCTTGTTTCGGGGGAAGATTGCATAGTATTAGTTTTATACTTTTTGATTAAGTTTGCTAGGGACTAGCAAAGTCCAAGTTGGGGGGTGCCAAAAATGCTTGCGACCTTAAAGTGTGTTGCAATAAGAATACCCCAAGCGTAGGGCTAAGTCGGTTGAAAGCATAATAATACCCGGAAGTCCGGGGTCGAATCCACAGGGAGCGCATCCATAACTTTGTTTAGAGATTAGCTTGAGTAGAGATTTTAGCGTTAGGACCGCCAACCAAGCTTTGGCGTTGAGACGGCCAACTAAGAGATTTAGTTAACGGGCTACTTAACCTAACTACGGCTTTTTAACTGGAGATTAAACTAAAGGCAAGGCTTAGGGATAATCAACATCCATAACACAAGGATAAGCTCAATTCTTCTCTTTTTAACAAAAGTGTTAGACATGTCTAGGATTCTTTTGGTACATTTAGACAAACACAAGGAGGGACATAGCTCTAAGTATCAAATGTGGCAAGAAGCTTAACCCTTGCCTACATTTGATCAAAGAGATTAACACCTCAAAGTTTTGATACATAAAAATGACCCTAGCACATGCTTAAGCTAGAAAAACGAAAATTACATGAGAAGAACAAGCCACATCCTTGGTTACGGGATGCTAACCATCCCACAACCTAGCCTTACTACACTACTCACACATATCGAAAGAAGACATGAAATGAGCAAGGGTAGAAATAATGAGAAAACTAAACATTGAGTAAACTCGAAATAAAGACAAGATCCTCGAAGAGAACGAGATTCCTTACAACTTTAATGAAGACCAAAAGCTTCGGAAGTAAACGGATCGTGTTCAAAACCTTGTTCAAAGCATAAATGAAGAGAGAGGTGGGAGCTCCATTAATGGAGGTAGAGAGAGAAAGTGAAAGTGTAAAAAATCCCATCCAAAATCAGGTCTGGGGGTATTTATAGCCCCTTAAAAATGAGTTACAAAGGTCCTAAATGCCCCTAGAATGTTACAAAAGTCGGGCACAAAAAGCAGATTTTTTCCAGGTTGTACCGGTACCGCAAATCCTCGGTACCGGTACAGGTCTTGTTTCTCAGCATTTTGGACCAAATCTGTCCGAGTTGTACAGGTACCACAGATCCACGGTACCGGTACATCACTGGCAGAAAACTTCAAAATTGTTTCCTTCCTTCTAACGGCCTTTTTGACGTCCCGCGCACATTCCGACACTTCTTTAAACACTCCTTGGGACTTGGTGGCGGGGTGCCACATGGTCTTGGCTCTTTGGATGATCCCGGGTTGTTTTCCATAGCATTCAAAATGCCTTATTTTCTCCTTTTTACCTGTAACTCACAAAAACACAACCTCCGTGCAATATCATCTAAATAAAGCAAGTTACGCACGTGGGAATGACAAAATAGGGATCGATAAGCCCATTTATTTACATTATCGAGGGCTTATCAGGCGGTACTTGGGATAGAATGTGCATCCCTGTAGTAGCCATTGTTGAGGGTGGGGTCCGTTTCCCCCTCCACCCACTACTCCGCCAAGTTTTAAATTGGTATCGCCTCACCCCCATGCAAGTCTCGACAAATGTGTTTAGGTTAGTGATGGGGATCGTGGCTTTGAATAGGATTTTAAGGACCCAGCTGGGGATTTGGGACATCCAGTGGTGGTATAGCGTCGTGCTAAATCCTGAGTACAACACTTTCTACTTCAAAGTTAGGAAAGCAGAAAAGCGTCTCATGCTAAATTTACCAGACTCTGCTCGCGATCACGAGATTGATTTCCTCTATGTTACTGGAGCATTCGAGCCAATAGGTGAAGATGGCCAGGTGGTGGGGTTTCACTGCCCTCACATATGGGGCTACCCACGTATGCTCCCGATTTTCACTTCTTCTTGTAACCTGCTTTTGACGCTTTTCTTACATCTTCTGACCTTTGTTATGCTTTAATCGTGCAGCGGAGAACGCAAACAAGTGTCCCAGAGCTGAGCCCAGCTACGTCCGAACAACTGAGATCACCAGGATTTTAAAGTATAAAGGTGAACCAGGTACCTCATCATATGGTCGGGGTCGCGATGCCAATGTCTTATTAGGCTACGACCCCGCCTACAAAGGGTTCATTGACAGGAGGTTAGCTAACCCGAGCACCAGTGGTGCCTCGACGTCAACTGCCCCTCAATCAGGGAGTGTGAGGAACAACGTTGGTGTTACGATTGCTGGGGAGCCAGGTGAATTCCCAATATCGGAAGGCGTTCCCCTTCCGCGCCTGGTACTTAGGAGATCTCGTAGACAGACTGTTCCTCAACAACAGTTCGAACAGCCAGTCCCAACCTATGATACCAGCCAGTCATCCTCTTACGGGTATTCTCCTTCTCCCTCAAATCGAGGTAACATGACTCTCCAACCTCTGAACCTCAGTTTCCTTCTTACTGTTTCGACACAAGGATGCGGTGCTGCCAATAGGGTGGCATCGACTGGTGTTCCCCCCCCCCACAATCTCGTCGCACGAGGGGGAGGTCAACGCGATCATCCTCATCCCCTCACGACAGCTCTCTCGAGGCTGGAGCCGCCCATCAGATAAGCGCCCCAAGGACTGAGAACCCATCTTCCACTGACGCACCAACTGACATGGAAATCAATCAACCCCAATCGCCTCCTCTCCAGGTGCTTCCCCAAACATGGGCTCCCCCACTCATTAGGGGTGATCGTCCCGTCCACATTCGGGACAGTGCTAGTTCGTCTGAGACTGCACTGGCCTTGGCACAAGCTCTATCACTTCCTATCGACATGCAGAAGGAATCCTCATCTCCTGCAGATAGACTTGTGTCCACTGGTCTCGTCAATGGGATCAAGGTAACCAAACACTCTGCCATTAGATTTGCTTTTATTATAGTAGTTAAGAATTCTCTTAACTTATGTTTGGTATTTGTACAGTTTATCCAAAAGATGATGACTTTAGGTCAGAAGTTTCAAGAAGCTGATGCTGAGAGGATCAGGCTTTTGAATGACAATACGAGGCTGCTCCGAACAGTCTTGAGGCTGGAGAAAGAGAGAGATAAAGCCAAAGTAGAGGCTACTGCGACAAAGGGCAACCTTGAGACAACCGAAGACAGTTTCAGTCAAGATTTGACGGAAATCGACAGAGCCAAGAAGGCCGCTTTTGAAGACGGTTATAAAAAGGGATATGATGCCACCACTGCCAGCTACGTGGAGCAGATTCTAGCCCTTCAGGATCAAGTCTGGATTGCTAGCTGGGAAACTTGCCTGACAAAGGTCGGTGTTGCTGATGACTCCCCTTTGTGGACTGAGATCGACCTTCCCAGCAGCCGGGCAGCAGCCCCTCAGGAGCACGACGAGCCCCCAATTGATGATGTCGATCGTCAGATTGACGAATTTGCAGATGCAGATGAGGAGATAGAAATGGAGTCTCAAGATGCTTCATTAGAGCACACATCAGTTCGGGAGGCAGCCATTGAAACCAATGTTGCTGAGGAAAGTGTTGCTGCTGGTGATGGGGTCGTTCTTCCAGGGACTGCAACCAATGCTGCGCCAGAGATCCAGGAGTTGGATTGAATTGCTTGGTGAGTATCGGAATTGGTAGTTTCATGAGAGTTTACATAATTCCAGCTGGTTTTGTGTAACCAAGGCTTTCCGACCCTGTGTGGTACCAGTAATTTCATACTTTTGTTAACAGTATTTGGCCCTGTGCGGCATGACATTTTTGTTTGCTTGGCATCTTGCTCGGCCCTTCGTGGCCATAGTTTGTTTAGCCCTACGTGGCTTCTGTTTTACTCGTTTTAAGCATCTCGTGCTGGAATATCGTAGTCAACATATGCTCGTTTAAGCCAAATGTTTTAAGCTTTAAACTTCTACCACAAGTTAATTGCCCAAGTATTTGTTTATTCAAACAGACTACATATGTTCGTATGCATCCCAAGTTTCCTCATACTAGGGGCTCAGTCGTGTGTATTTAAGTCTCTCGTACTTAGTTTTGTGCTTTTTTAGACATATCTCGTTATGTCTGTCACCCAGGTATTTCGTACCTGGATTTTACTAAGTATGTTCGTACTTAGAATTTTGTAAGTGTTTCGTACTTTGAGTATCTCGTACTTTTAAATGTCTCATGTATGGCATTCGTGCCAATCCCTTGCTCCCCAATATGAAAAAAGGAAAATAAAGAAAAACTCCATATTTCATATTTCTACAACGGAAATTCCAAAAAGCTTGATATTCTTTGGAAAGAAACAACTGTAATTCATAAAATAGAACTCAAGGGGGCGTTATTCATACCCCTTGCAACTAAAACATAATAAAATCAAATACTTAAAACAAGGAAATTATATTCGTAATTCCCACACAATCATTTAGTGCATTAAAACTCATTTCTTCTAAACAAAGAATTTTCTCAGATTATGGATATTCCAAGGCCTCGGAATTGGGTTACCGTCCATATCTGCCAATCGATAGGCCCCTATGCCCACAATCTCGGTTACCCTATACGGGCCTTCCCAATTAGCCCCCAATTTGCCCTCGTTGGCCACTTTGGTATTGCTGAGCACTTTTCGTAGTACAAGGTCCCCAACACCAAATTCTCGAGGGTGTACATTATAGCTTTTCATGAGCCATTCCTGGTAAGAAGCTAGATGCACCAAGGCCCTTTCCCTCCTTTCCTCGGCGAGATCCAACTCTATTTCAAGGGCCCTGTCATTGCCCCCACTTTCGACCAATGCAGTCCTTTTAGTTGGTAAACCAACCTCCAAAGGAATTACTGCTTCCGTTTCGTATGCTAACGAATAGGGGGTCTCTCCCGTAGATCGCCTGGATGTTGTCTTATGTGCCCACAGAACAAGTGGCAATTCATCAGGCCATTTCCCTTTCGCTTTGTCCAGCCTTTTCTTGAGCCCGTCAAGAATGGTTTTGTTGGATGCTTCTGCCTGCCCGTTACTCTGAGGGTAGGCTGGAGTCGAGTAATAATTGCGTATCCCATACTGGGCACAAAAAGTCTTGAACTTTTTCTGGAACTGGGACCCATTGTCAGTAATCAATGAATAAGGGACCCCAAAACGAGTAATGATGCTCTTCCACATGAACCTCTCTACCATAGGTTCAGTGATTTTTGCCAGTGGTTCTGCTTCAATCCACTTAGTAAAATAATCTGTTGCAACAAGCAGGAATTTTCGATTCCCAGTTGCTTTGTGGAGGGGACCCACGATGTCCATTCCCCATTGGGCAAATGGCCAAGGACTTGTCAAAGGCACCAGATCCTCGGCTGGTGTTTGAATTATAGGTGAGAACTTCTGACACTTCTCACAAATTTTTACGTACACCTTGGCATCTTTCTACATATGTGGCCACCAATAGCCTTGGGTAATTGCTCGGTAGGCGATGGATCTCCCTCCAGCGTGACTCCCACACGTTCCCTCATGGATTTCGTGAAGAAATTTTTGCACCATCTCAGGGTGCACACAGAGTAAATATGGTCCTGTAAAGGACTTCCTGTAAAGCTTTCCTTCTGGGGACAGCCAAAACCTTGCATACTTGGTTTTGATCTTATGAGCTTCCTTTTTATCAATGGGGAGTATTTCATCTCGTAAAAACGCAACAATTGGGTCCATCCAACTTGGACCTTGGTTCACGTCCAAGACCAACTCTACACTTCTCCCAATGCTCGGCTCTGTCAGATACTCAACTGCTACCCTTCGCTTGAGTTCAGTCGGGACAGCTGCGGCTAACCAAGCCAGAGAATCGGCATGAGCATTCTGTCCAGAACTTATTTGTTCAATATGAACCCTCTCGAAGGTATCAAGCAGATCTTTGCCTGCTTCCACATAAGCTGCCAGTTTCTCACTCCGGGTTTGGTATTCCCCGGACAGTTGATTAACTATGAGCTGTGAATCACAATACACCCTGACTCATTTTACTTTTAGAACCTTTGCGCTTCTTAATCCAGCTAAGAGTGCCTCATATTCTGCCACATTATTCGATGTGCTGAAACCAAGCTGAATAGATAGTTCGATCATAACCCCCTCATGAGGAAAAAGAACAACCCCAATTCCTGAACCAGTGTTACATGCTGATTCGTCGACGAATAACTTCCATTCCATAGGATCCTGTTCGGCTGAGACTTGGTTCTTCTTAGGTGGTGTATTTTTTTCCTGTTCCTTTCTCATAGGAGGCATGGGAGCTATTGAAGGAGAAAATTCCGCCACAAAATCCACCAACACTTGGCCTTTAATTGCTGTTCGTAGCTGATAATCGATGTCGTATTGACTTGACTCGACGGACCACGTCGAGATCCTGCCTGAGAAATCTGCTTTTTGTAGCAGTGATTTCAGTGGGAATTCAATATAAACCGCGACCTTGTGGCTTTGGAAGTAGTGTGGCAATTTCCTCGTGGCCGTCCTAAGTGCCAGGACAAGTTTTTCTAAGGGCAAATATCTCGTCTCTGCATCCAGTAGTGTCTTGCTAACATAATAAATAGGGATTTGCTCGATTCCCAAATCCCTTAATAGGACTGCACTAACAGCATGTTCAGAAACAGCTAAGTACAAAACTAAAGACTCACCCGACTGTGGAGTTGACAGAAGTGGAGGTTCGGCCAGATACTTCTTTAGGTCCTGGAAGGCCTGTTCACACTCTGCTCCCCATTCGAATCCCTCCCTTTTTTTCAATAACTGAAAAAAGGGTCTGCACTTGTCATTTGACCTGCTGATGAATCTATTAAGTGCTGCAGCCATTCCAGTCAGTCGTTGGACTTCCTTTCTAGTTTTGGGGCTCGGTAGCCTTTGTAGGGCTGCAATTTGATCGGGGTTAGCCTCAATCCCCCTCATGGTTACCAAGTGGCCTAGAAACTTCCCAGAGCCAACTCCAAACGCACATTTCGAGGTGTTGAGCTTTAATTTATATTCCCTTAGGATTTCGAAAGCCTCCTTCAAATCTACTATGTGTCCCTGTTTATCTTGGCTCTTCACCACCATATCATCTATGTAAACCTCCATAGACTTTCCAAGTAGCTTTTTGAACATGATGGTTGCAAGTCTTTGATACGTTGCCCCAGCGTTCCTTAGCCCAAATGGCATAACGCTATAGCAGTACAACCCTCGCGATATGATAAATGAAGTCTTCTCTTGATCGGGTCCAAACATAGCAATCTGATGATATCCTCGATATGCGTCGAGGAAACTCATTCGTTCGAATCCAGCAGTTGCGTCAACCAGCTGGTCTATCTTTGGAAGAGGAAAACTGTCTGTTGGACACGCCTTGTTGAGGTCTGTGAAATCTACACAGACACGCCACTTCCCATTTTTCTTCTTCACAACCACGGTGTTGGATAACCATTCAGGATAGTAAACCTCACGTATTGCTTTGGCCTCCAGCAAACGGTCTACCTCTTCGATTACAGCATCCACATGCTACACAGCTGCCCTTCGCTTTTTCTGGATGATCGGCTTATACTGGGGATCAACGTTTAGATGATGACGAATCACGCTTGCATCTACCCTGGGCATCTCCCCTTGTACCCATGCAAATACGTCGATATATTCTTTCAGGAATCTTATTAATTCAGCTCTTTCGTCTGCTGGCAATGATTCTCCAATCAGAAAAGATCTTTCAGGATCAGTCTCGTTGATCAGAATTTTCTCTAGGCCTTCAACCACCTTCTCTGCCGGACTTCTCCCAACATCCTCTATAGTTGGCTGATCCGGTACTTCTAATGTATGAACGTGGTAAGCCTTTGGAGCTCTTTTGACAATGGAGATTAGAAAACTGTTGGGCCACCTTCTGATTGCCCTTAATTACTTCGACTCCATTGGATCCTGAGAACTTCACCATCTGGTGGTAAGTTGAGGAGACTGCCCTCATTTTGTGCAACCAGGTCCTTCCTATAATCGCGTTATAGGAAGAAGGAACATCTACAACCAGATTGTCTGTCCTCAAGACCACTGACCCGGCCCGGACAGGTAGTGTGACTTTCCCAAGGGGCCAGACTGCTCCCGCACCAAACCCATTCAGAGGTGTTGTGGATTGCTCCAAGTCTGTTTGGGCCAGCCCCAGTTTCTTGAATGCATCGTAGTATGTTACCTCTGTACAACTTCCAGAATCCACCAGAATTCTCTCAATGTCATACTCCCCAACTCGTAGGGTTATGACCAAAGCATCGTTGTGGGGTATCTGGACTTCTCCCAGATCATCATCTGTGAATGCAATGCTTTCATTGCATACACCACTCTCTTGCCCCCTTTTGTTCCCTAATCGCATCACATGCTGATCTTGCTTGACCTGCCTTTGTAATAGCCTAACCTCATTTCTTGTATAAGGTGTGGCCAACCGATGTATCATATGGATTACCCCCTTAGGATTTTGCTCGTAATCCAACTCCAGGGCCTTCCCTTTGTCTTTGGGGTCTTCTTGGATAAATTCCTTGAGATAGCCTCGAGAGACCAAATCGTCAAGGTGTCTTTTATACATCTCACAATTCTCAATCATATGTCCCCAGTCCTTATGGTAGCTGCAATGCTGATTCGTAGCACGTTTTGCATCCCTATCTCCGCCTAGACTTGGGGGCCATTTGAAGTATGGCTGATTCTTTATTCGATAAAGAATCCTATAAATTGGCTCCTTCCAAACTGTAGTGATGGAAAAGAAAGATTTAGGGTCAGGAGCTTGCTTATCCTTGTACGGCTCTTTCTTAGCCTGCCCGTACTCCTTTCTCTCTCTGTAAGTCTTAGGCTCTAGCTTTTCCACCTTTTTGACAGGTGCCTTTGGTTGTTCGGCAACGATTCTGCCATCCTCGCGGAGTATGTCATCCTCCATTCTGGCGTGCTGCTCTACTCATTCCATCAGTTTTGCCAACGTGGCTACCGAATGTTTATTCAATGAGCGACGCAGTTCGCCCCAAACAGGTAAACCAGTCTTGAAGGTTGCAATGGCATACTCCTCACTGCAGCTTTCAATCTCGTTGAAAGTTTCCCAGTACTTCTTCGCTTAATCCCTGATCGGCTCGTTCTCCGCCTGTTTCATGGTGGAAAGACTTTCAAACGTCTTTGGGGCTTTTCTGCTTGTCAAGAACCGAGCAGTGAATTCCTCCGCCAACTACCTCTATCCTCGTATGGATCGTAGTGCTAGTTTATGAAACCAGGATAAAGCCACCTTGCCAAGGCTTGAAGGGAACATCTTGCATAAGATGGCATCATCCCCTTCGTGCATGAACATAGCCTGCTGATAGTGCTGTATGTGAGCTACGGGATCCGCGTTTGTCTCGTAAAGTATGAATGCACTGTGCTTCACTCTGCTCGGCAACCTAGCTTCTTGTAGCCTCCTTGCAAAGGGGGAGGCTGCAATATTACTCAAGGCCTTCCGTGCTGCTTCTCGTGCAGTCACTGTCCCTTCCTCAGGTTCTTTCGTCTTGTGAGCCGTTGCTTTGGCCCAATCATCATCAGGTCTCTCGTACCTGTCCCGGTGATGCTTTCTTGTTTCCTCTTCTTCGGGGGTGGAGCTTCGGTCTCTGCTCCTCCTTTTTCGTGAAGAAGCCCTCCGTCTTTCCGGTGTTCGGCTTTTACTTCTGCTTCCCCTTTTCCGTGGAGAAGCTTCATATCACCCTATTATAGGACTCCTGCTCCTTCTCCCTTGTGAACGAGCCTGCTTATGGACTACCAGAGTTTGTCTGTCTCTCTTGGAATTCCTTCTTGAAAGTCTGGAATCTTCCGGGTGTTTTCGTACCCGCTGTAACTCTTGTGTCTCGTACTCTCATCTTCTAATCAAACGAGCATACTCCTCGATCTCCTTCCTCTTTCGGTCGAGGACATCTTCACTGTTATGTATACTTCTTGAATGTTCCACCGACGCCTCTCTTCGGTGAGACTTGCTCCTTCTCGTGGAGCCTGTGGGTGTCTTGCCCTGCCTTCCAGTGGGCTTTTTCGGAGCACCTGGTGGAGATTTATCTCCTCCACCACTTAGCTGGTCCTTTGGATTAAACGGCGTGGCTGGATCTTCTTCCATCGTGATTGTTTTTCAGAGAATCGGTTCGTTTCCCACAGACGGCGCCAATTGTAGGGGGATGAAAACAATTGGTGCTCTGGACAACACCAAACTGCAATGGCTTCATGTGCCTCTACACCGGAACCCTAGTTCGTCGTCGGAACCCTAATCTGCAAGACAGACAAGGGGTGAGCGCACCTTTGCTTCTCGTAGCAAAGGCCCTCCGATACCAAAGTTAGTATCACGTACTGGTTAATAAACCCTAATTATCAGTAGGAGAATAATGAGAATGCCAATTATCGCGTACCTTTTACCTCCAGGTTTAGCTTGTATTTATAGATCCACGGATGCTTGCTGCCCAAGCATCCCCGTTGCCCTAGGATTCCTTATCTCTTATAGGAAACCTAGTATCCCTCGGATTCTCGTTCCCTCATCGGTATGATAGCTTAGTCCTTTTGGGACTCTTTCCCGTAGACATCCGAATATCCGATTCACGTTGGGTATCTTGCCTTGATCCTATATACTCAGGATCTCATTCCTTTACTGAATATTACTGTTCTGGAACCTTTAAGAGCATTCTTGCCGCCTTACGTTTTAGGGCAACTTCTTCTCCTGTTCGGCTATCCCGTTGCCGAACAGTCCATTTGGACAAATGACTTCACATGTTGTTTGTACTTATCAGCCGAACAGACTTCCTGGATTAATGACTTCTCATGTTACTGATCCATATCGCCGTTCATCGTACTGCCCGGCGATAAGCCTTGTCACACTCACCACGTGCTCCTGTATATCACATGTTCGGTTACTAATTGTATTTGTTCGGGAATACCTTCCTACATGCGTTTGATAGCTTCATCACTAAGCTCACCGACACTGTTAATACCTTCACGGATCAGTTGAACCTCTCTCTAATCTTAAAGTGTGATTCAAAGAGATGAGACATTTGATAACGTCCCCTGTTAGCTATTTATGAGGTCAATTTACTTGTTCTGAACCCTCACGTAATGATATGATGTCATGTTATTGTTAATATCAGGATATATATGAATCACTACCTCCTTTACCTTGGACAAAAACAAAAGAATATGTTGATTGGATGATGTACATATGAGATGGTAACATAAATCCTGTGAGGACCGCATTTTCGGCATTTGGATGCAACATTTACGGGGTAATGATTGCATTCTCGTTGGACCATATGCAATGTGTCACTAATTCGCCACTCTTAATTAGACTGCTAAGATTATTCCTCCAATGGGAGACATATTCCCTTACTATTAATTCAACCAATCAAACATGGTAAAAATGTACATTTTCTTTTAGGAGGAAGGCCAAAACTAACAACTATCTGTATTGCCACTCAAAAACAGAAAGCAAACTCAAATAGGCATGTTTAATTTGCTCTTTCAGTGGTACTCCAAATGTAAACTCAGACAACATGGTTCACAATGAACAAACAACAAAGAGGACTGGCGAGACATTGATTTTTGTCAAAGTAAGCAATCATATAATCTTGTCAGTTGACAAGAAACTATAGATAAACATATCTCTAATTCCCCCTTTGTTAAACACATACTTCCTCAACAACTCTTCCTTTTGGAACCCAACTTTCTCCAACACCATCTGAGACCCCTTATTTTCTTCCTCCACCAAAGCCTCTATCCTGTACAGAATAACGTGGTAGTAACATTTGTGTAATTGCTAAGTGTCAAACCTTGATTTCTTATGAATCGACCACATCATTCAGTATGGAGATTCTTTATGTAAGGTTTATTTGTATAGCATTACACATTGCTCGTATTCATGTTTTCTTCATGAAAATCGCGTACAAGAATGTATGGTGGATTTGGCTATCTTTCTTCCCAGGCAAGAGCAATCTGGTTTGAAAAGTAACAAGTCATTGTGGGTGGTTTATGGTCCGAACCATTTGGTTTGGTTTGATTCTGTTGGTTTTACGGTCGCGCCAGATGGCATGCCATACCTTTGGTCTGTTCGGAAGGCTACGAACAAGTTGGTATTTGCATCTGAATGTTGATTGGTTGTTCCCCATATCAAGTTAAGTGCCCAAGATTGTATGGTTGTTCCCCATAGGCCATATCATTAGGAGCCCAAGGATCTGTGTCCCTCCACACCCGCCGTATCAAGTCAAGAG
Organism: Rhododendron mucronatum var. ripense; assembly: GCA_019656295.1. NCBI lineage: Eukaryota > Viridiplantae > Streptophyta > Magnoliopsida > Ericales > Ericaceae > Rhododendron > Rhododendron mucronatum. Next base: position 2,187,083 of record BPLT01000026.1, read on the forward strand.
CCCAAAAAGCCCTCAAAAAGCCGATTTGGCTTTATCTTAAATATTTCAAAAACTTATTTGAATAAAAAGTTATAATTTTTTACTTTTACGATTCATCTTGACGAGACGAATTAATAATCTACAAAAATTAGCCGCAAAACTAACAAACAAGAAAAAAAATTGAATAAAAATAAAATAAGAAAAAATTCAAAAATCTTAGCCGGATTCAGCATAAATACGGTTTCTTTTGGTCCGTTATTTCTTGGTCCACCAATCTAATCGGTTTCCCACTTTGTTACTTGTCTTGTCCAAATTCTCCTTTATTTCTTGGCATCTTATTTTGCTTTAATTTCCGCTAACTTTCTTTCTTTATTTTTTTATTTATAGAAGAGATCATTTATATCATATATGAAGTACAAAATTAGTGGCGGCTTCAGAAATTTGTAATAGGGTGTTCATAAATTATTTTTAACTCTACTAGCTGAAGTATTAACCATAATATCTGTGTAAAACCTAATATATTAGTACAAATAGTGCAAGAAAAAAAAAAAGATAACCGCTATTTTTAAAAAGTTAATACGAGGCAAAATGAGAACTTAAAAATATATACTATATTTTTTTAACAAGAATTCATTTTTTTTTTTATGTTGTCGTATTGCATAGTAGACAATATTTCGAGAATGTAGCTAGGGAGTTAAATTTTAAAGTTCTCCCATACGAGTTCTCATATTTTGTGTCAATGTTTAACTAGTGATTAATCTACTAAAACCATTTTGAAAGAAATTGTAGCGATTATGTTGGGCCGACCTTTTCGAAAATATGTGATTAGTCAGGATGACATGATGGAAATTTCAACTGTATTTCAACTGTAGTCTCTAATTCGAAGAAATATTATTCAAGGTAACGGTTTGCAATGTAGTTGATTTTTTTTAAAGCTTTGTCTGTAATTCTATAAGCTAGCTAGACAAAAACTAATAAAGTAGTACAAGTACTCTAACAATAATTGAGATTCGAAATTATTGAACTAGGAGAAATATATATTTGTTCAAATATATATTTGTAATAAAAAATCCACCTAAATCCTTCTCCTATTGCTGTTTAAAACTTTTTGCTATGTGTTGATTATTAGGTTCCTTTAATTTGACCCAGGCTGCTTAGTGAATTACAGAAGCGATGCTCATTTCAGTGCCCCGAAGTTTCAAAAATTATTTCCTTTTCCATCTTGTATACGCGCGGCCTGGAAACTGGTGGTTTCTAAGTATGTAAGGTAACTGAACCAAAACTGCCTTTGTTGTAATTAAAGCTGTTGGTGTTCTTTAAGAGGAAATGATATATATTTTGTATTTTTCTGCGGAATCTGCGGTTGTGGCAATTTATTTACTGTGAACACAAAACCTTCTCATTTGAGATTAAATGAGGAATTGGTGGTTTATTGGCCAATGTGAAAACTGGCATTGGCTTTGAATTGGTAAATATCCACCAAAAGAAAATGGTATATACTTTGTATTTTTTTGCTACCTGCACTTCTGGCAATTTATATAATATAAACATAAAAACTTGTCATTTCGGATCAAATGGGAATTGGTTGTTTATCAGCCAATATAAAAATTGGCGTGGGTTTGAATTGGTAAATATCCACCAGAAGGAAATGGTATATATTTTGTACTTTCCGACTACTTGCAGTTCAGCCAATTTATTTAATACGAATATAAAAACTTCTCATTTTGGATTAAATGGGGAATTGATCATGGTTTGGCCTGTATTAAAATTTGGCGTGGACTTTAAATTGGTAAATATCCACTATAAGGGAATGGCATGTACTTCGTATTTTTCAGCTACCTGCAGTTGCGGCGATTTATTTAATTTGAATATAAAAACTTCTCATTTGGGTTTATATGACGGAATTGGCCGTTTCCTGGCCGGCCAATGTAAAAATTGGAGTGGTCTTTGAATTGCAAATATCCACCTGAAGAAAATTAATGGCATATACTTCAGTGCAGTTCTGGCAATTTATACAATATAAATATAAAAACTTCTCAATTCGGATTAAATGGGGAAGTCATTTATTGGCAAATATAAAATCAGGCGCAGATTTTGAATTGGTAAATATCCACAAGAAGAAAACGTTTTATACTTCGTTTTTTCTCCAACTTGCAGTTTGTGGCAGTTAATTTAATATGAACATAAAAACTTCTCATTTTGGATCAACTGGGGAATTAGTCGTTTATTGGCCAATATAAAATTTTGCCTGGGCTTTGAATTTATAACTATCCAACAGAAGGAAATTGTATGTACTTCGTATTTTTCTGCTACCTGCAGTTGTGGCAATGTATGTATTATGAATAAAAAAACTTCTCATTTGGGATTAAATGTGAAATTGGTCGTTTATTGACCAATATAAAAATTGGCTCGGGCATTGAATTGTTAAATATAGATCAACCAAGAAGTAAATGGCATATACTTCGTAGTATCCGGCTATTGAAGCAATTTCTCTAATATGTAATTATGTATACAAAAACTCTTCATTTGGGTTGAATGAGGAATTGGTCGCTTATTGGCCTATATTAAAAACTGACGTGGGCTTTGAATTGGTAAATACCCACCAGAAGGAAATATTATATTCTTCGTATTTTTCTACTACGTGCAGCTGTGGCAATTTATTTAATATGAATATAAAAACTTCTCATTTCGGTTTAAATGAGGAATTGGTCTTTTTTGGCCGGCCAATATAAAAACTGGCGTGGTCTTTGAATTGAAAAGATCCACCTAAAGGAAATCGTATATGGTTCGTCTTAAATTTTGGCGTGGTCTTGCAATTTAATTTCCACTAACTTATGAAGGAATCAACATTGTGCAAAAAAAAATAAGGTCCAGTGGAGAAACTACAGAACAAAAGAAAGGCACAGAAGACTTCGGGCGCAGCTATTCGCAACTCTTTATTTTATCCCATAGTCCACCATATTTCGGTAAGTGGTTGTTGAAAATCATAAATAACATTTCGGTAACTATATGTCGAAAATATGCTCAACTTTCGGTAAACAACTGCCAAACATGCATTTTTGATAAATAGTTGTTGAAAAAAATATCATATTTCAGTAACTGGATGCTGAAAATGTATCTCAATTTCGGTAACTAACAGTCGAGTATAATTGAAAATTTTTAACGGGCTATAGGAGAAAATAAAGGGTTGCAAATAGCGGCACCCAAGACTTATCGTCATAGACAGTCCCATAACACTTGGACAATATTACTAGCGGGGTCCATCCCAATGTTGTTAATCCCGTACAGTACCGACCCGAATTGGTCATAAAACGGTACACATATCTTGGTGTTCTATACCAGACAAAACACCTGCCTATACCGAATTGATATCGGGTGTACCGATCTGTATCAACCTGTACCAGGATCTCAGCCGCTACAAATACTACTCCCTCCGTCCCTTTTTAAGTGTCCTGCTTCGTAATTCCAACTTATTAAAAATACATCATCATTATGCATTTCACATCAACTTTTTCCTCCACTTTCCTTACTTACCCATCATCATTACACTTTTAGTCACTAACTTTTCAAAATGGAATCTACTTTTAGAGACAAAATAGACAATGTACCAACTTTTACCCACTAACTTTACAAAATGGACACTTATTAAGGGACAGCCCAAAATAGAATAGCGGACTATAAAAAAGAGACGGAGGGAGTAGTATTTTTTTTCCTTTGATAAAAAGGCATGAATTTTAAGGTATTTTAACAAAATTTGGAGTCCATTTTATTATATTAATCATGTTAATTTGTTATTAGACCTAGTATTAAGGTGAGTGAAGATGTTAGAATTAATTTTGTTTCTCTATCTTATGTTTCTACGTTTATTATACCATAAGTATGTATATTAAAAATATCAAAAAATATATATTGCAATAAATCTGAAACGGTACCGAGATACAAACTGGAACTAATCCAATAAAAAAAACGGTACGTTGTGAGTTCATCCGTCTCATTTTGCCTGCTCTCTGTCTAATAATTAATAATTGAATGGACGTTGTGAAAGCAAATGGGAGACAGTGGAGACAGTCCCACAAGACTTTTCATCATAGACAATATACCAACCACTCGCACGAGGAGTGGACAATATATGGATACCAAGAACTTGATAAGGATAATAATTGATTTCCTAGTGCATGAAATGACTACAATTTCCCTAAGCAAATTAACCAACCCACAATGGCTCCGTTTTTCTTAAATTTGACTTTTTCTTTGATTGATGTTAGATTTTTAGGATGAATCATTCAACTCGGCAAGAAAAGTCTAAAAAATAAATTATGACGAAAAGCAAAAAGAACATACACTAAAGAAGAGAGTAAATACCAAATAAGGGATATATCTTTATGTAGTGTCGTTTTATATAATAAAAAAATTAAACTACAGTTCTTATTTTTATACTTTTTTTGATAACTCTCGTTAAGTTGAATGATTAATTCAAAAAAATAGGAAAAATAAAAATACCAAAATAAATTTTTTTGGGACAATGGACATGTATTTCTATGTGCGTGCTCACATGTTGTGTGTTCATACCTTGAAGGTGGTCGGTCCTCTTCAATAAAACGAAATCAGTCTGTGTAGTAAAGTATGGACCACTAATTGTGAGATGATAAGTGGTTCAGACTAATACTTGGCATGATTGTTAGTTTCTCGCAGTTAATTAATTTTTCTTTTAGCTTCCAAGGAAAGTTATCGAAAATAAAGTGTCGAAAAATATGAATCAAAGTTGAATTTTTCAGAATTTGCAAAAACAAGCAGAGACTGTCCATTTGATATAAGACATAGGCTAAAATTAAATAAAAAAAAAAACAAACAACGTTTCTATTGGGTTATTTCTAATCAAATACTCCAAATTACTCGAAATGAATTTGGCTCTTAGCTTGCTGGGCTCAATATATATAAACAAGCACTATTTAGCAATTTCTTGAATTTTGATTAACTTTAAAAGAAAAAGAGAAAAACTGATTTGGGAAGTTGACATAAACACCCATAAGGAACAAATAAATGGAAAAAGATATTCACTTTTGCTGAATCCTTTGCCAGAAAAGAGAAAATAGCCCCAAGGGCTATCAAACACCACGAAGAGGAAAGAGAGATATCGATGCATCACCCCAAGTCATTTTTTTTTTTTTTAAACACAAAAGAGTAAGAGAGTAATTTCAATTACCACCTCCATTAAGCAATTTCCAACCTCAAGTCATGAATGCAAAATTCACCTCACTCATCCCGTGTATTTTTTCCTCACATCCTGCTCTGTTTTCACATCTACTCGGGGGGTCCATCCGTCTCATTTTCCTATTCTCTGTCTTACCATTAAAAAGGGAATCAACATTACATGTGCAAAGAAACACACAGAAGACTTTTCATATAGCTATCCAGTTCAGGGCTCACTTGGATAAACTAAGTAAGAACATACCTGTTTTCCCTCAACCCCCAAAAACCCAAAAAAAAAATGGCAGAGGCTGTGTTCGAACTTCTATCCATCTTCACACCCGATCTCCGAGAAGAGTTGAACTTGTTGGGAGGAGTACGGGAAGACATCGAATACATAAAAGGCGAATTCGAGCGCATGACACACTTCCTCAGAGTTGCTGATGCTATAGAAGATAGAGATCTGCAAATCAAAGTATGGGTGAAGCAAGTTCGAGAAGTTGCATATGACACCGCAGATGCTCTTGACATTTACATGCTTCGCCTTAGATCTAGACATCATCAGAGCACCGGATTCGGCCCGTTCGTACATAAGGTTTCTTTTTTTATTAAGACTTTAAAAGCTCGCCACCAAATTGCTTCTGAAGTGAAAGGAATCAAGTCAAGAATCATCAATATTTCTGAGGGACATCAGCGATATAGTGACATGCATGGCCCAAAAGAGCAAGGCTCAAGCTCTGCTCATTCAGACATCGCATGGTATCATTGTCGTGGCGATGCCCTTCTACTCCAAGAAGCCGACCTTGTGGGCATTGACAAGCCCAAATCACACTTGATTCAGTTGCTCGTGGATGAGGATCCTCGACTCAAGGTGCTTTCTATAGCCGGAATGGGTGGATTGGGCAAAACCACTCTTACAAAAAAAGTCTACGATGACGCAACAGTGAAGAGGCACTTCCAGAACCATGCTTGGATCACTGAGTCTGAATCATTCAAGGTCGAAGAGCTTTTAAAAGACATGATTCGAGTTCTCTTTGAAGAAGTCAGGCAACCACTCCCACGAGGAGTGGACAATATGGATGCAAACAGCTTGAAAGGTATAATTAATGCCTTTTTGCAGCAAAAGAGGTATGTGCTTGTTTTCGATGATGTATGGAATATTCATGCATGGGAAGTTTTAAGAATCATACTTCCTGAATGCAATCGCGGCAGTCGAGTAATTTTGACAACAAGAAATGTAGATTTAGCTTCTTTTGCTAGTGAAGAATATCATGGCATGCTGTATAATCTCAAGCCCTTGCCTCCCAAAGAGTCATGGGTCTTGTTTTGCTCAAAAACATTCAAGGGGAATTCTTGTCCTTCATATTTGGAAGATCTTTCTAAAAAAATCTTAGGAAAATGCGAGGGGTTGCCACTTGCAATAGTGGCAATTAGTGGTCTGTTATCAACAAAGGAGAAGAGTGCAGACGAGTGGGAGAGGATTTACCGTGGCCTGGGTGCGGAACTAGAAGGAAATGACAAACTCGTGAGCATGAAAAAGATATTGTCCCTTAGTTACTTTGATTTGGCTTACTATCTTAAGCTATGTTTTTTGTACTTGAGTATTTTTCCAAAATATTGTCTCATTGATCACTGGAGATTAATTCGGTTGTGGGTGGCGGAAGGATTTGTAGAAGTGAAAGAAGGAATGACAAAAGAAGAAGTTGCTGAGGGCTACCTCAATGAGCTGATGAACAAAAGTTTAGTTCAAGTGACAGAAGTCAGGCAGGATGGAAGGTTCAAAGCTTATCGGATCCATGACCTTTGGCGTGAACTAATAATTGCAAAATCGAGAGAGCAAAACATTGTCACAATAGCAAGTGAAAGAGGTAAAGTGTGGCCTGAGAAATTGCGACGCCTCTCGATCCACAATAATTTGGAAGACTTTGAGCAAAACGTTTGTTTCACTCACCTTCGTTCTTTACTCGTGTTCAGTGCAACACATTCATTGTCCATGTTGTCAAAGGTTGTATCGTTAGGCAAGGGTGTAAAGCTACTGACGGTGTTAGACTTGAGAGGAGCACGATTGGAAACATTCCCACATGAAGTTGTGAACCTCCTCAATCTTACTTATCTAAGTTTGAGGGCGACCAATGTAAAAATGATCCCGAAAGCAATAGGAAAGCTCAAGAAGCTAGAAACATTGGATGTGAAACATACGAATGTCGCCGAGTTGCCTGATGAGATCTTGAAGCTGAAACGTCTTCGCCATCTCTTGTTGTATTGCTACAACATCATACCTGACGACCATTTTTATTTTCGTTTTCATGGTACAATTGGCTTCAAAGCCCCAGCGGAAATAGGAAGTTTGTTGTACTTGCAGAAACTATGTGCTATTGAAATAACGAAAGGGAAAACTAGTGGCATTGTGTTAAGAGAGGTGGGGAAGCTAACTCAACTGAGGAGATTGATCATTGTAAGGCTACAGAAGGAAGATGGGATGGTGCTATGTTCATCCCTTGAGAAGCTAAACAACCTTCGCTCGTTGTGCGTTGGGGCAACAGAAGAAGATGAGATCATTGATTTAGATTCTTTGTCTTTGCCGCCTCGACTTCTTCAAAGACTCTATCTAAGAGGATGTTTGGAGAAGATACCGCACTGGATACCATCTCTTCACAACCTGAAAAGATTACACTTAGGGTGGAGTAAGTTAAAAAATGTTGATCCACTGCAATCCCTTCAACATTTGCCCAATTTGCTTCACCTTGGACTTCATGATGCATATGAAGGAGATGGATTATTTTTCAAGGCTGGTGGGTTTCAAAAGCTTGAACAATTGTCATTGGCACGCTTCGTAGAATTGAAATGGGTGAGAGTGGAGTCTAGCTCGATGCCGCTTCTTGAAAAGCTAAATGTTCGAGATTGTAAATTGATGATGGAGTTGCCCTCAGGTTTTGAACATCTGGCCAACCTTAAAGATCTTAACTTGATTGATATGTCTGAAATATTAATTTCGAGCTTGAATAGAGACTTACAAGGTGGGGACTATTGGAAAATTGCTCACATCCCTAAGGTTTGGATTGCTCAGAACTACATATCTGCTGGTTATTGGACCGGTCATTATCTTTGATATGATAGAACGGGAGGGGATGAGGATCTTCGAGATTGGGTTATCGCCGCTAGTGATGTTCCCTTTCGCCCTCATTTTTTTGGCATTTATGAGAGGTTAAAAACTTGTTTGTGTAATCATGTCGTGAATTTGATATTTCTTTTTCGTAATTTTTTGTATGGAATTAATTAGTTCCTTTATCCAGAACCTCATAATTGATATAATCAGTTGTGGGCCCGTGGTTGGCACACAACGATGATGGAGTTTGTCCCACGTTAGTTAATTATCTCCTCCCAAACTAATATGCCTGAGCGGTCTCTCCACTCCTGGTCAATTAATTTGGAGTTGGACTGGACCTTCTCCCATGAATTAGACAGTTTCATTCTACATTACAGCATTTCCAATCATGGCTTCAAATCTCGTGTGGCATGTACGGCAGCTCAAAAATGGCATCCCACAAACTCAACAAGACTGCCAATCAGGATGACTATATTGTAAGGTTGCATTTGAAGGTAAGACTTGGATGCCAAATTTGAAGCCCAAAATACATGCCAAATCCTATTCTGAAAAAGTTTAGTGAAACAGGGTTGTCACCTATTGGTCGAGTGATACGTTGCCCCTCACTATAATAACTTTGAGTATGCAATATGCAGCTTTTCACTGGCATCCATAGGAAAAGTGTTTTTCTTTAGCTGATTCTTTTTTTTTTTTCCAAATCAATTATTCTGGCTGTTGTTTTGTTTTTTTGCCCCACGAGCTATAACGCTGTCATGTTGTTCGGAATTTCAGAAATGTATGTCTAACAAGTTGCCTCCCAAGGTTTTGGGATTCTGTACCTCATAGCACACTCTATGCATTGTGAACATACAAATCTGGTCTTTGACCTCGTTATCTGTTGGTCCAAATAGCAATCTAGGAGAAGGGTGAATTGGATAAGATCCAAGAAACAAAATAATTATGTTTTCTTCGTTTCCCAATGCTGGTTGAATTAGTCGTAGAGATCAGGCATGTGAAATTTTATATTCAATCATCTTAAGAAAAACTTCCCTAACAATATGGTTAAACTGCGCGAATTTTCAAAATAACTGAATATGTTTGGGGAAAGTATAGATTGGGCAATTAATATGGCAGTGTTGTTGTGTACTTTGCACAAGAGTCTTAAGCATAAAGTTCCTCCCCCTTTATATTGAATGCCCAATCTATAGGCATTAATCCATCATCTATATCTGGTCTTTGGCCTTGTTATCTGTTGATCCAAATAGCAAGCCGGAGTGAAATGGATAAGATCTAACTGAAGAACCTTAGAGTATATAGGATCCAAGTAATTATATTTTCTTTGTTTCCCAATGCTGGGTGAATTAGTCATAAGCATGTAAAATTTTATATTCAATCATCTTAAGAAAAACTTCCCTAACAATATGGTTAACCTGCGCGAATGTTCAAAATAACTGATTATGTTTGGAGAAATTATAGAATGGGTGATTGATAGGGCAGTACTGTCACTACAAGAAAAAAAGTGTATTCGCTAATGAAACAAATGGTGACGAAATTTAATTTTTACTATATGTGATGAAACAACAAGATTTTCGTCACCAAAAGTGACTTTTCGTCACCTATAGGTTGTCTCCGAAAATCACTTTTTTGTTACCTATAACATGTTTTCGTCAGCCAATAATAACTTTTTATGACGAAAAGTTCGCTTTTCGTCAACAAATATACTTTTTCTTGTAGTGTGTTGTGTAGTTTGACTACTTTCACATACTTATTTCTCACGATGAATCTACCTATGGTTTTGTACCCAAAGGAAAAAAAAATTACCAATGGAAAAGTACCCGCAACTGGTTTTTATCTACAGCGTCTTATGGGTGAGGTGACATAGATTTTTGGGAAAAATTTCAAAAAAGCCCATGAACTTTTAGGAATTTTACAAAAAAATACCTGATCTTTAACTAATGACAAAAAGACACCTGAACTTACCATTCCTTTAACAATTATGCCCCCACCGTCCAATTCCTTCAATTTGTAATGGATGGGGCTAACGGAAGGCGTTATCCTTCTTCCTTTTTTTTTTTTTTACTTTTTACTTTCAAAACTTACTTTTAACTCTTTCTTGTTTTTAATAGTAAATAAATATGCAATAAAGTTTTTTCCCTTACTATTTCTGAAAAATTACTTTAACTCTATGATTTTATTATTTACAAAAATAAATTTAACCCTTTTTGTTTACTTTTAAATTTTACACACACACACTCTCTCTCTCTCTCTCTCTCTCTCTCTCTCTCTCTCTCTCTCTCTCTCTCTCTCTCTCTCTCTCTCTCTCTCTCTCTCTCTCTCTCTTCCTTTTTGTAAAAATTCGACATACACCACCAATCAAACCCCAAAATCTACCACCAAAGTCTTAGCCCCAATTTCAAAATTTTGAAATTACTTTAAACCTCCTTTTTTTTTTTTAACTTTTTACTTCCAAAAATTAATTTTAACTCTTTTTTTAGTAATAAATAAATATATGCAATAAAGTTCTTTTTTTCTTACTATTTTCCAAAAGTTACTTTCACCCCTATTTTTTTAATCTATTTACGAAATTACTTTAACCCCGTTTTTTTTTATTTTCAAATTTTACCTTTCCCTCTCTCTCCCTCTTTTTTTTAGAAATTCAATCCTCCACCACCAATCAGCCCCACAACCAACTGATAGGGGAATTTCAAATTTTTCCGACGTCCCAACCTTAAATCACGCAGAGAGAGAGAGAGAGAGGGGTAAAATTTGAAAGTTCAAAAAAAGGAGAATTAAAGTTATTTTTGTAAATAGTAAAAAATGGGGTTAAAGTAAATTTTGATAAATAGTAAAAAGAAAAAAAAGAACTTTATTACATATTTATTTACTCCTAAAATAAAAAAAGAGTTAAAAGTAATTTTTGAAACTAAAAAGTAAGAAAAAGAAAGGTTAACACCTTCCGTTAGCTCCATCCGTTACAAGTTGATGGAATTGGACGACGGGGGCCTAATTGTTAATAACGGAATGGTAAGTTCAGGTGTCTTTTTGTCATTAGTTAAAGTCCAGGTGTTTTTTTCTAAAGTTCCTCAAAGTTTAGGGGGGTTTTTTGAAATTTTCCCTATATTTTTTGGTAATTCCGAAGGGGCCAGCTATTCGCAGCCACGTATTTTCTCCCACAGCCCATTAAAAATTTTCAATTAGACTCGACAGTTAGTTACCGAAATTGACATACATTTTCAGCATCCAATTACCGAAATATGATATTTTTTTCAAACCGAAAATGCATGTTTGGCAGTTGTCTACCGAAAATTGAATATATTTTCGACATGTAGTTACCGAAATATAATCTTATTTTCAACAGCTATTTACCGAAATGTTATTTATGAATTTCAACAACCACTTACCGAAATATAGTGGGCTATGGGAGAAAATACGTGGCTGCGAATAGCCGCGCCCATTCCGAATATCTTAAATTGAAATAACAGAACAGATTCAAGACATAACAACTACGAAACTGAATTAAACAACAAAACCAACGTTCTAACTTCTAAGGTGTCCCACACCTAGACTGTCAGCAATGACAAACACGCACGCTTGTTCCGCCACTTGTTCTGTCACAGCCATGTCTTTCACTTGTTCTGCTCCCAGACGTGAGGAGTTTTCATGCTCCAAGTATGTCAGCTACAAAATTTGGTACGTCTTTAATGTGGATACTGTTTTGACACGAGACACGAACACATTGAATATAATTGGTTTACAAAAACTAATCTAAGCCTGTCCTTAAGAGAACAGCTAATTAAATTCTGAGCTCCGTGCCTTCCTTAAGAAAACAGGGTGTCCTTTAGAAAACAGAAATGTTCCAAGTATGTGCAAATGTTTTGATGCAATAATTCATGAGATGAAAGACTCTTTCGAGGTATACGTTTGGTGTACAGGAGGAACCTTACATCCATCATTTTTAAGCTCCACATCCCGAGACAAAAATCCTAGTTCTATCCTTGAGTCGAGTATTGTCCAAGTTGATGGATACATTGCTTGGGTGGTCACCGTGGTCTCCTAGGCATCGCTCGTTAATGAAGCCTACCTAACTAGAGAAGCATACTGTTCACTATTGTTAGTAATTTATTTTAATTAACGGGTATCTGTAATCTTAACTTGGGAAAATTAATAAGTATTTAAGATCATGGAGCTCGTAATATAATTGAGATAAGAACGAGAGTGCAATTATAATTCTGTACTAAGGTGAATTATAAATTTTTTTTTTGAAAGGCAGGGTGAATTATAATTAGTGAAATAAGATATAGAATTCTGCTAAGATTAGTGTTTCTTATTTACATTGGGAGCACGGACTTGTTACTCCTTAGGTCCCTATCGTAGTCCTATATATACACATTATGCTCTCTAGGTCAGACACCGTTTTCTATTATTCACGAAATAGAGGCAGGTTTAGAGAGAGCAAACAGATCACAAAAGAGTCCACACTCGGTTCGTGTTCTAGACTTGCAGAGAATACGATAGAAGATCGTAATCGTAAGGTGCAGTCGAGTAATATTCATGGCTTATAGTAAAGCGTGCTATAATAAATTCAACCAGCGTTCGTGTCGCAGGGAGTTGAGGTAAAACCCTAATCCCGCCTTGTAGGGTTTTACAATTTTTTTGTTGTCTAATTTATACGCGTTATTACTGAGTTTTGGGAATCGTTTTCCAACAACTACTTTTCTGCAAAAATCATACTTCCGAAAATTGGAACGGAGTATATCACAATTGATCGAATGACCTTTCCAAAAAAAAATTGATCGAATGACTAGTTTTCCTTCCCACTTTTCCACTGATTCCATCTTGTTTGCTATACCCATGTTGATATTATTAATCCGGAGGAAAACTGTTTCGATGAAGTAAGAACTTTGGTACGCAATATGCAGTTTTGCACTGGCATCCATAGGAAAGATGCTTTTCTGGATGGAAACCCCATTATAGAGAAATCTGGTCTTTGGCACTGATAGTAAATAAAAAGAAATCTGGTTCTTGGCCTACCCCATTGGCCATACAAGATGGTGATTTGGCACGTCTTACAACTTGCCCAACTGTTCTTAGAAAACTTACCTTCCAAAGAACAGGCGTTCATGATTGCATAGGGGAAGTCGGGGACACAGCAGCAGAGCCAAAGAATGAAAAAGACCTTTTTGGGACACTTTGTTACATTGCAGCCCTTGCTAAAATGACCGTAGTCATTGCAATTATAGCATTTTACCTGGCTCATATCAAAGCCCTGTCCTCGTCCTCACATATTAAAGAGTAGTCGTCTACAATCAGTCTTGAGTCAATTCTGAGCAGTCTCAACTGCGTATTAAGGTCAATTGAAATCATGCAATGTTACTAAAGTATTGGATTCCTTCCCGGAGATGGAGCTCTGGGCGTTGGGCTGGGTTGTGGTAATGTGGATTTTTTTTGTTAATCATCCTAAATATAACAGTTTTTTTTTTTTTTTGGGTCCTTTGTTATCTGATTATAATTTCTTAGAGCCCATTGTGTAATTGGATCTGAGCCTATTGCATACCTCGAAGTTCGGCAGCATCTGGATGTGAAGTGTGAACCTACATGCGAGTTGATTTTTGTTCACCCTCCACTTAAGAGGGTGAATATTACTCTCCTTTCTATTAGTTGAAATAGTGTGAATCTTAGGGACAATCAGTGTAGAGTTAAAAATTCTTTGAAGGAACTTCAAACAAACTTGCCAAGAATTAAGATAATACATGTACAACGGTGACTACAAAAAATAAAATAACATTAAATGCTTGCATCGGTCTATTTAGGGATTTTACATGTTTAGGGTGACTTGCTAATGTTTCTGCTTTATGAAAAAATGAAAAAAATGAAAAAAAAAAAAAAAAGAAAAAGAAAGAAAGAAAGAGAAAGGGAGATGTTAACTATGAGAAATTAATAAAACATTTGGGGCTTCGGGGAAATTTTTGTCGGCCAAATGTGAGCATTGTTAATACGAACTAGAGGCTTGGGCACACGCGATATGTGTGCAAGTCGGATTTTTCACAGCATTTGTGAAAATTTGATCAAACAATAAGTGGGAAACATTTCTACAAAAACATTGTGAAACTCCGACTTGCACACGCATCACGTGTGCCCAAGCCTCTTGTAGAAATTGATGGTAGCTTTTCGTTTTTTATGAGGACGGAAATGGTGAGAGTTTAAAGAGTGGGGAAAAAAAAGAGTGGAGGAAGAGGAAAAGTGAGGAGGAGGGTTAAAAAGTGGGGAGAAATCAGTTACTTTTGTTTTCTATATATCTTGCCTTCGGGTGGGGAGGACGTGGGTGGAAAAATACTGACTGACTTGTGGTAGTTGAGGGGAAGTTTTCGGCAATTTTTTTTGTGTTTAAATGTCAAATATATCCTTACAGTTACAGTACTTTTGTATTGGTTTTTGCTTTTTTTTAAGAGGGTACTTATGGAAAAGGGAAATACATGACACAAAAGGGGAGACACCAAAGGAGTGCTCTCCCTTTATATATTAGAATAGATATTAGAATAGATAATAAAGTTTTCACTCCCTCTAACAGCTTAAGCTTTTAGATGAGTTGTTAGTTAACAATCTAATATAGTATGTTATCAAAGCAGGCAATAGAGTCTGGGTTCAAAACTTACCGCCTACCTAACGATTAAAATCTACAAGTGTTTAGCCCGCGCGCTTATGGAGGAGAGTCTGGCTACGTACACTTGATGGAGCATGTTGAGATTATAAATAATAAAGTTGCCAATCTCCCTAACAGTTGCTCCTGTCTCTAACATCTTATATGAGTTGATGGTTAACAATCTAATTAACATCAGATGGACTATGTATCCAAAGGAGTACTCGACAATTGATCTCGAGACAATTGTGAGGAGTCTCAATTGTGTAGTAAGATCACACGATGTTATTGTTAAAGTTTGATTCCTTCCCAGAGGTGGAGCTTTCGGCGTTGGGATGGCCGTTCTGGAAGTGTGGAGGACTTGTTAATTTCTCTGATTTTTATTTTGGTGTATTGTTACCTTTGTTATTGTTTACATCCGTTTTTTGTACCAAATCACAAGCCAGCGCTGGAAGGTTATTTAATTATTATTTGATTAAATTTGGCTAAAAAATAAAGATGTACTGAGTTAAAATTAATGGGCCAAGACAATATTAATTGGGCCCGATTAATTTTAATGCTATTGGATCATGGGCTTAGGTTATTCGGGCCTTAGTTTTTAAACTTGATTTAGAAAGCCCCCATGATTATTGTTTGGAGACTTGGATTATTCTCACGAAAAAAGAAAATATGGTGGTGGTTATTCTTTGTAAAGGCCATTTGAACCCATGATTTGTTAGTGGGCATGAATCAAGGGAATAAAAAATGGTCCATGATGGCAAATAACCTTCGGCAACTCCCCATAACCGTTAATAACTTCCCACGTTCGCAAGGTGCATGAGTGGAAGGCTTATCATGGGACACTTGTCATCACAAGAGCAAGGCGGGAAAATACACATGCAAAACCGTGAGCATAATTTCTGCCTATAAATACAAGAACTCAAGAAGAAAAACAGGTTCAATACCTCAAAGCCCAGCGCTTAAATCAAAGTCTTTCCAGCGAAGCACCTATTTTACTTTTCATATACTAACTCAATTACTTCTTCAAGTAATTCGGGTTTTTTACTTTTCCATTGTACGCAAAATTTTATTACACGTTTAATAAAGTTCTTTTTACGTTGTTACTTCTTTCCTACACGGTTAGGAAATTGCTAAGTCCATTTCGTTGCGGCAAAACCACCAACCGCCATTGTGGTCCAGCCCTTAGGTGTTGGGGTCCACCCATAGTGGTGGGGTTATTTTGTATAACACTCTTAATATTGGGTGTTGAGCGTATTTACCCTTGGAGCCTCTTATATATAGTTGTAAACCCTATTAGGGTTAGTGTGTGACATAATGTGAGGGAGAGGGTGAGGCGAGCGTGGGGGGCCGGGTTGTGGCCTCCCGGAGAGGAACCGGCGTGTGGTTCCTGAAGAGTTTTTTCATCTTTATTGTATATTGTGTGAATATATAATCAAAGGGAGTTTTTCTCTGAAATCACTACGTGTGTTTGTGTGTGTGGTGTCCCTCACGGTCCTAACAATTGGTATCAAAGCGGGGTTGAAGAAGAGGGTCACCGGAAAAACCACGGTCTCTGAAAAAAAAAGTTGCTCACAAACCTCGTGTTTTGTCACCCAAGATGGCTCGGGAGCCATTCGATCGCAGTGGGCGGAGTCGGCGCCGGGCAGAGAGACTGTTTTGAAAAGCCCGAAGTCGTGGATGATTGAAGATGAGTTTTGAGCACTGGGTTGTGTTCAGCTCGAGGAGACGATCACGGATTGGGGTAGCACGTCGCCGGAGGAGTTCGGAGGTGGCAGCAATAGCCGTTCGAACGGCAGAGGCGCGCGGCGAATGCTGCGAGTACGGTGTTGAAAAGCCCGAGGTGGTGGTTGCTCGTATTGAAGTTCTGAGCATGGCGTTATCTTCGTCTTGAAGAGACGAGTCCAACGGTACCAAGATCGTCGCCGAACGATGCCTGAGGAGTGTACACGCGCCGGTCAAAGGTGACGCGTGCGTTCGTGCGTCAGATCTAATCGTTATAGCACTGTTCACATGCAGAAAGGTCTGGAGATGCTGAGTCGGAAGCTGAGTCAGCGATAAATGTGCCATGTCATGCCACATGGCGTCCTAGTCAGCAAGCCACGTCATCGACACGTGTCGAACACGTGGCATTGCCACGTCATCAAAAGGGGTCCACGGATGCCACGTCATCAGGTCAACGATGACGTGGATGTCTACGGTCAACGGTCAGAGTTTGACTGGTCAACAGAGAATATTCCGGGAATATTCCAGATTGGTTTTTCGCACTTTTCGGAGCCGTTCGGACTCCGTTTTTCGCGAGTGAGTAGTCGATTTCGACTATCTCGACGTTCCGGATCCAACCGTGCATTCTATTTTCTGATTGGAGGCTCCTAGGCTGAGGCTAATGTTTAGTTGGGCAAGAATCAGATGTTTGGAGGTTGTTCGGGTTGTGAGGATGCTTGTTTCTAGCAAGGCGATCAGTTACAGGAGACCTAGCAAGCAAGGAGACACTCGATCGGGTCAAGGGACGTTGATTTGGAAGTGATAACAGGTGCTTGTTTAGGGTGACAATTCGTGGTGATCTTGAGAAGGTCAGAGGACGCTAGGAAAAAGCTGGGAATGGAACGTGTATGGACCGAGTGGCAGGAGAAGACCTGAGATGAGATGACAGAGAGTGGCAAGAGGCTATGGGAGTGGCAGATGTGATGAAGACCTATCATTGGAAGTTGCAGTTGTGATTTGGGCTGCATGAGGATGATGATGGGCAACCAATACAGGCTTGTGGAGAGTACAAACAGATGGAGCTGATGTTTGGTACTAGACAAGCAGTATGAGTTTTTGGTGATAGTGAACAGGTGAAGCAACAGTTGCGGAGACACACAGGAAGGGTACTGGAGTCCGAGGAGTCATGACCTGAGATGTACAGAAGTGTCAGTTACCAAATCAAATTGTGTGTGGAATAGTCTGCAGACGGCGGGCAGCTGGTTGTTTGAGAGATGTTCACGGGAGCTCCGGACAAAGGGATGGAGACGGAGACCAGACGATGCATCGCTGGGATATCTTCCTTTGTGGATATTGTGACTGGATTCTCTTCAGGATGTGCGGCCGCATAAGAAGAGATGGAGTCACGGATCGTGTCCTGCGAGGATGCGAGCACTCCGGTCAAGGGGGTGCGAGCACTCTATTGAGGGGGTGCTTAATATCGGCGGAGAAGTCGGTATTGCAGCTGGGCAGCGCTGCGGGTTTAGCCTCGGAAGATCTAGTATTGCAAGGAGACATTCAGTCAGGCAGGAGTACTTCATTGAGGGGGTGCTGGCAGCTAGACTTGGAGTGACACAGGCGCTTTGCTAGAGAGGCTGGATGGATGCAATGATTACCACTCTGGGTGGAGGGGGTGATTGTTGGGGTCCACCAATAGTGGTGGGGTTATTTTGTATAACACTCTTAATATTGGGTGTTGAGCGTATTTACCCTTGGAGCCTCTTATATATAGTTGTAAACCCTATTAGGGTTAGTGTGTGACATAATGTGAGGGAGAGGGTGAGGCGAGCGTGGGGGGCTGGGTTGTGGCCTCCCGAAGAGGAACCGGCGTGTGGTTCCTGGAGAGTTTTTTCATCTTTATTGTATATTGTGTGAATATATAATCAAATGGAGTTTTTCACTGAAATCACTACGTGTGTTTGTGGGTGTGGTGTCCCTCACGGTCCTAACATTAGGTTCGCAACACACTGGCCTTCACGGTTACGAAGTCAAAAAATGGCATCCAGTCCTTACGTTAGACGCTACAAGTCTTGGAAAGCCCGCGCTCAGTTCTCAAGCCATTTTTGTGCTAAACAGTTATCTAATTAGAATTTCATAGAACCTATTGTGCAATTAAATCTGAGCCAATTGCATTCGTTGAAGTGTCGCAACATCTGAATGTAAAGTGTGAACCAACTTGCTTTATTAATTAATTGAGGACACTCAGCTAGTGCAGAATTAAAAATCCTTGGGAGTAACTTGAAAGAAATTTGCCAAGGGGAGAGAGAGAGAAAAAGGGGGGGATACATGACGGTGACTACCAAATATAATATAAAATGAAATGCGTGCATCTGTCTATTTAAGAGATTTTACATTTTTAGAGTGACCTCCTGTAGTTTATGCTTTATAAAAATAAATAAAATAAAAAAAGAAGAAGAAAAGAAAGAAAAAGGGAGATGGTAACTATGGAGAATTAACAAACGTTTAGGGCTTTTGGGGAAATTTTGGTCAACCAAATATCAGAGTCACATGGACTACATGTCTAAATGAGTAGTCGAAAATAAGTCTTCAGCCATATGTAAGGAGTTTCAATTGTGTAGTGAGGTCGATTGTAATCACACAATATTAATTATTCAAAGTGTTTGATTCCTTCCAGGAGGTTGAGCTCTAGGCATTGGGCAGGGGGTTTGGTAGTGTGAATGTGAAGTGTGAACCTACTCGCTTTATTAATTAGGAAAAATAGTGTAGAGTTAAAAATTCTTTGAAGAAACTTCAATCAAACTTGCCAAGAATTAAGATAAAACATGTACAACGGTGATTACAAAAAATAAAATAACATTAAATGCTTGCATCGGTCTATTTAGGGATTTTACATTTTTAGGGTGACTTGCTAATGTTTCTGCTTTATGAAAAAATGGAAAAAAAAAAAAAAAAGAAAGAAAGAAAGAAAGAGAAAGGGAGATGTTAACTATGAGGAATTAATAAAACATTTAGTGCTTCGGGGCAATTTTTGTCGACCAAATGTGAGCATTGTTGAAAATATGAATAATAAAGTTTTCACTCCCTCTAAAAGCTTAAACTTTTAGATGAGTTGTTGGTTAACAATCTAATATAATATATTATCAAAGCAGGCAATAGATCCTGGGTTCAAAACTTACCACCAACCTAATGATTAAAATTTACACGTGTTTAGCCCGCTTATGGATGAGAGTCTTGCTACAATTAAGGGGACATGTTGAGAATATAAATAATAAAGTTGTCTCTCTCCCAAAAAATTGTCACTCTCTCTAACAGCTTAAACTTTTAGGTGAGTTGGTGGTTAACAATCTAATAAGCATCAGATGGACTATGTATCCAAAGGAGTACTTGACAATCGGTCGATCTCGAGATAATTGTGAGGAGTTTCAATTGTGTAGTAAGGTCAATTATAGTCACACAATGTTATTGTTAAAGTTTGATTCCTTCCCAGAGCTGGAGCTCTCGGCGTTGGGATGAGTTCTAGTAGTGTGGAGTTTTTGTTAATTTTTCTGATTTTATTTTGTGGTTTTGTTACCTATGTTATCTAATTAGAATCTCATAGAGCCTATTGTGCAATTAAATCTGAGCCTATTGGATTCGTTGAAGTGTCGCAACATCTGACTGTAAAGTGTGAACCAACTTGCTTTATTAATTAATTAAGGACAATCAGTGCAGAATTAAAAATCTTTGGGAGTAACTTGAAAGAAATTTGCCGAGGATTAATGTATATATATATATACATATATATGTATATATATATATACATGTACGTACGCCGGTGACTACCAAATATAATATAAAATGAAATGCGTGCATCTGTCTATTTAAGAGATTTTACATTTTTAGGGTGACCTCCCAAAGTTTATGCTTCATAAAAATAAAATAAATAAAATAAAAAGAAGAAGGAAAGAGAAAGGGAGATGGTAACTTTGGAGAATTAACAAACATTTAGTGCTTTGGGGAAGTTTCTGTCAACCAAATATGAGCATCAGATGGACTATATATCTAAATGAGTAGTAAAAAATAAGCCTTCAGTCATATGTGATCAAGAGTTTCAATTGTGTAGTGAGATCTATTGTAATGACATGATGTTATTCATAGCGTTTGATTCCTTTCTCGGAGGTTGAGCTCTAGGCGTTGGGCAGGGTTTTTGTAGTGTGGAGTTAACTAGGGACAATTAGGCCTCATTTCCTCTAAATATTTGTGCACTTCAATTTATTGGCTTTTGTGAAGTTATTCATACTAAACTTTTTTTTTTTTTGGTCAAAATCAAGTTGTTTCGGCCAATGGCGGAGGGAGAATAGGATGAGTAGGGGCACGCGTCCCCACTCAATTTCTTTATATATATATATATATATATTTAAGATTTTAAAATGTATATTTTGTTTTTTCTCTAGTTAATTGTATATCGTAATTGTATTTTCTCTAGTCGAATATCATTTCATTCTCAATTTCTTTTCCACATATTTGAACCTTGTCATTATACCGGCAAAATGAGATGTCCAACGTAAAAAATAGCCGCCACTTACTATTTGGAACTCTCTAATGCATAATGTCCAAAATTCAAAAATGCCTAAATCATGGGTTATATGTTTTATACTTTAGCAATTATTAACAATGGGAGTAATAATGCTAAATATTGTGTAGTGAATTGCTCTTAAACTTGATCCGCTGAGACAATTCAAGTAGTTTGATTGTTTTTATATTCTATGTAATTTACTATAACAAAAAATTATGTTAGGTTTTTCAATTCTTAGCACAAATGTTTTAACATTGCTTAAAACGAAATTTTGTGGTTGAAATGTGTTTAAAGGTGCCCCTACTTACATAGTTTTCTGGCTACGCCAGTGGTTTCAGCCACTAAACTAAACATCTGAATTGTTTTCTTCTTCTAACTCAATACAATTTCTACAAATTATAATTTAGTGGAAACAACTTGATGATTATGAACTACATCTTGTAGTCCATAACTTAACAATCAACGGAAACACCCCCTTAGGCTTTAGTGCACCGTTAAAAGATTCTTTCAAGTAAACTTGAAAGAAACTAACCCCAAGGGGTTGGCCAAGTGATCTTAGCTTGGGACTTAGATGTTTGTTCCATTCTAAGGTCTTAGGTTCGATTTTCATTGCCAACAACTCTTGAAACCATCTCACCCCTTGCGTAAGCGTAAGCGTGTAAAACAACTGTGGAAGGGGCTGTAGAGATTAGTCCGAGGTGCACACAAGCTGACTCGGAACATCCATTACCAAAAAAAAAAACTTCAAAGAAACTTGCCAAGGGTTAAGATTACATATGTATGTACGTCAATACTATCAAAGACAAAACAAAACAAAATGAAATGACTGCAATATTTGTCGATTTAGGTTTTAGAGTGAATTGATAAAGTTTTTTTTTTAAATGGAATTGATAAAGTATGTATGCTTTATAAGAAACTGAAAAAGAAAGGGCTAGGAAAGGGAGATGTTAACCATGGGGAATTAACAAACATTAGGGCTTTGGGGGCAATTTCCGCCGACCAAGTTTAAGCATCAGATCGATAGACTGTATATGAAAAGAGAAAAAAAAAAAAAAAAATCACGGCGAACCCATGAAAATATGTTTATGGAGCTAATCGCAACTGTCCAAAATGTTTTGGACGGTCTGGATGTTAGTAAATTTTTCCGGCGAAGATTTTAATTATTTCCCGAAAAAATTTTATTTAAATCTGAACTTTCCAAAATCAAAACGGACAGCCGAGATCACACGTAGCCGTCAATAACTTCAAGAAGTTTCTCTCATATTTAAAGGAGTAGGCGACATTCGGTCTCGAGTCAGTAGGGAGACTAGTGCAGAGTTAAAAAATAAGTCTAGGAACAAGGAAACCAGCCCATGCTCCAATTCATGATGCTAACGTGGACTGGGCCCCATCAAAGTTGTGGAATTAGATTGAGCTTTTGGGATTAGTTTGTAAGGGTATCCTCAATGACATAATAAAAATTGGCCACATTATCTTTTATTTATAGTAAAAATGTGAAATTTCACAATGGTACATAATTAAAACCCCGTATTTAATAGGGAGAGATAGAGAGAGTTGGAAATAAATGCAAGTGAGTGGATCCATTGATAGTGATTAATTAGAGGAGAGAGAAAGAAAAAAAGAGAGAGTGTGGTCCCAATTAAATTTGGTTATCCGAAGAAAAAAGTTGCTAGTTTTCGTTATATATTCAAAGACCAAAATTTGGTTATTGGTTAAGGTGTTGTTAAGTTTGACTATACCGTTGTAAGCTACATTTTGGACCAACCTTGCTAACTTTAGAAATCTTTTAGTTTTGATTACCATGGATACCATTGGGGATGCGTGCTATGTGTTTACACGAAGGGTGGTCCCCTTCAATAAAACGAAATCAACTCTGTGTAGTGAAAGAGGGACCAATAATTGGAGGGATTGTTCAATGCTCTCTCTCAAGGTCGGCTCATGGGATAAGCCGGGGAAGCGGCTGCTTCCGGCCCCCGAATTTTGGTCTAAAATTGAGGCTCCACGGTAATGTAATTTACATATTAATATTAGAATGTTTCTAAATAAAAAACAATTGTATCTTATTTTCTTCAAAAACTCTTGCAATAATATCTTTTTATATTTATATTGTCATAATTGTATCCTTATAGATTGATTTGTTTTGTTATTTTTGTGCTTTTATCATTTTTTATTAAAAATTCATGAATATGCAAAGGGCTCAATATAGAGAATTCGCTTTGAGCCTCCAAAATACATGAGTCGGCCCTGCTCTCTCTAACCCAGAGTTTTTCTCTCTAAGAAAAAAAAAAACCTACCCATTTTCTCTCTTTCTTCCCCTTCCTCCCCTCAGGATTTTCAATAATCTCTCCTGTCTATTGAGGGTCTCTTTTCTCGCTTTCAAGAATCTCTCCTGAATAGTAAGAGTCTTTTCTCTCTCCATCTCAAATCTTACTAGCTAGAATTTATTTATTTTGTTCATTCTTTTTCATTTATCCCAGCTTCTCCTTCATCATTAAGGTTTGTTTTGAGTTTCAACAATGGTGGTGGTAATCGGTTAGGATCGGATTTGTGATTTACTTTATTCGTAGATCGGCAAATATAGTTGCTCATACTTTGGTAATTTTGTGCTTGCGAGATTCTCGTATTCGTACTTTGAAAATTAGACCTCCTAATTGGTGATTGGATTCTCTTCGAAGCAATATCATCATTTTTGAAGTTTTTTTGTGCTTTTTTATTAATGAAAGTATCCTACCATGTTGGAAAAAAAGAAATAGGGACCAATAATTGTACGGATAATAAGGAGTTCTGACTAAATTAAATATTCAATATAGATGGTGAGCTTCTCGTGGTTGATGAATTTTTCTTTTAGCTTTCAGGAAGAGTATTTAGAAATTAAGTGTCAAAAAATGTAAAAATATGAATAAAAGTTTTAAAAAATCCAAAAATGACAAAAAAAAAATGAAAAGACTTTCAGACAAATAGGCTCTAAATAAAAAAATTAAAAAAAAACCAAACAAACAACATGTCTCTTGGGTTATTTGTAATCAAATACTCCAAATATCTCAAAATGAATTTGGCTCTTAGCAGGTTCGCCTAAATATAAACGAGCAGTGGAAATTTCCTAAATTTAAGCGTCCTGTGACTCCTGTCATCGATAAGTGAGAGGAACCGTAACTTCAAAAGGGAGTAAAAAAAAAAAAAAAACTGATTTGGGACATAAACACCGATAAGAAAAGCAATGGAAAATGATATTCACTTTTGCTGAATCTTTTTTACCGGAAGAGTGAAAATATCTCAAGGTCTACCAAAACCCGCGGAGAGGAGAGAGATATATCCGTGCATCACCCCAAGTCTTGAATGCAAAATGCAAAATTGACCTCTCACCCACCCCATGTATTTTTTTCCACATCCTTCTATGTTTCACACTTACTAGTGGGTCCATCCCAATGTTGTTAATCCCGTACGGTTTTGGCGCGAATTGGTCATAAAACGGTACACATATCTTGGTGTTCTGTACCAGACAAAACACCGGCCTATACCGATTGATACCGGGCGTACCGGTCTGTATCATCCTGTAACAGGCTTGTACTGGGATCTCGGCCGGTACAGATACTAGTATTTTTTTTCCTTTGATAAAAAGGCTTGAATTTTAAGGTATTTTAACAAAATTTGGAGTCCATTTTATTATATTAATCATGTTAATTTGTTATTAGACCTAGTCTTAAGGTGAGTCAAGATGTTAGAATTAATTTTATTTCTCTATCTTATATTTCTATGTTATATTGGGGCGGTTCCGGGGACCTCTAAAAAACATCTTAAAAAACACCCCAAAGTTTTCAATCAAATTTTAATGATCCGAACTGCGCAATATAATCAGAACGTGATTTTAAGGGTACTCGTGAAAAATCAGCAAAAAAAAAAGACCGAAAAAGGCTTCATCCGAACAGTTTTTTATTGAACAGTTTAATAAAAAACTGCTCAAATCAAGTCCTTCCCGGTCATTGTTTTTGCCGATTTCTTACAATCCCCTTAAAATCACATTCTGAACACATTGAGTGGCTTGGATCATCAAAATTTGATTGGAAACTATGAAATTAGAATTTGAGGTGTTTTTTTAGATGTTTTTATAGGAGTCCCTGGTATACATAAGTACGTATATTAAAAATATCAAAAAATATATATTGCAATAAACTGAAACGGTACAAAGATACAAACTGGAACTAGTCCAATAAAAAAAAAAACAATATACCATATAGCTAAAAGACATTATCCTCCCAAGAGAGCAGCCTGGCAACCACTCGCATGAAATGACTACAATTTCCCAAAGCAAATTAACCAACTCACAATGGCTCCGTTTTTTCTTAAATTTGACTTTTCGTTTGATTGATGTTAGATTTTCTTAAATTTGCCTCGACAAGAAAAGTCTAAAAAATAAAATTACAACGAAAAGCAAAAAGAATATACACTAAAGAAGAGAGTAAATACCAAGGGAAATGATTTTGTCACTCCTTTTTTTGTAAACGCCACTCCCTTATAAGTGTTTTTTTAAGAAAAACACACTTGCAGGGGAGTAATGCTAAAAAAAAAATAGAGAGTGGCAAAATCAGCAGCCAATACCAAATAAGGGATATATCTTTATGTAGTGTTGTTTTATGTAATAACAAAATTAAACTACAGTCCGCATTTTTATACTTTTTTTTTTGACAACTCTCATTAAGTTGAATGATTAGTTTAAAAAATTAGGAAAAATAAAAATACCAAAATAAATTTTTTGGGATGATGGACATGTATTTCTATGTGCGTGCTCACATGTTGTGTGTTCATACCTTGAAGGTGGTCGGTCCCCTTCAATAAAACGAAATCAGTCTGTGTAGTGAAATATGGACCAGTACTAGTTGTGAGATGATAAGGGGTTCAGACTAATACTTGGCATGATGGTTAGTTTCTCGTGGTTAATTAATTGTTCTTTTAGCTTCTAGGGAAAGTAATTGGAAATGAAGTGTCGAAAAAATATGAATCAAAGTTGAATTTTTCAGAATTTGCAAAAACAAGCAGAGACTGTCCAAGTGAGGTGCGCGCAAGTTGCCTATTGTGCTAACGGCCCGAGAAGCCGTATTATGGGCTGGCTGTGGCAAGTGAGGCCTGTCATGCACTGGTCATATACTAAGGAGGACCTGATTTGAGGTCATATTATGTGGCTTGTTGTTGACTTTGTGTCGCTTATTAGTTGGTTTCGTTTATTATGAGCATATCTATTCTCGTTGTATTGTATACTTCCTGAGGGTTTGTGTTACAGGTTGGCCGCTAGCGCTAGGATGGCGGCGCAGAGTAAGCGTTTAGAGTTTGGCTCACTAGACAGTTTTATTTATTTAAAATACTGTTGTAAAAGATAGTACTATTCTTTTTGGAATAAATTTATTAGAAGTCCATTGCTTTGCGTTGTGGTGCTTGTAGATCCGGATCGTCACACCCTCGCTAATCAGGGAGGCACTTGTTCTGTCACGACTAAAATCTTTTGGCTTGCTCCGTCCCAGATGTGTGGAATTTTCATGCTCCAAGTATGTCAGCTGTAAAAGATGTTATGTCTTTAATGTGGACAATGTTTTGACACGAGACACGAATGCATGTGCAAGAAGAAGTAGAATTTTTTAGTTGAGGGTTAATTAGGAAAGAAAAATAGTTGCGCTCAATACATTGATTACGAACTTCCAACTTGGCATTGCAAAACGAGAGAGCTTGGAATATCACTGATTTACAAAAAATTATCTAAGCGTGTCCTTAAGAGAACAGCTAAATTCTGAGCTCCATGCCTTCCTTAAGAAAACAGGGTACGCTGTCCTTTTGAAAACAGAAACGGTCCAAGTATGTGCAAATGTTTTGATGCAATATTTCATTACATGAAATTAAGACTCATTCGAAGGTATACCGGTTTGGTGTACAACTGTAACCTTTCATCCAAGTTGAGCCCGGCCTCTTACATGTTCATGAATTTTTGTACTCTTTGTTTTTGCAATTTCTGAAAAATTCAACTTTGATTCATATTTTAATATTTTTCGACACTTCATTTCCATTATCTTTCCCTAAAAGTTAAAAGAAAAATGAATTAATCACGAGAAACCATCATGTCGAGTATTTAAGATAGTCTGAACCCTTTATCATCTTTGCACCAGTTGTAATTGATTAAAAATTGGAGTATTTAATTTTTTAAGAATGTTTATATGTTAAAGAATATGATTAAAAAATTAAGTGCTCTAATTTTCAATCCGTTTGAACCGGTGTAAAAATATTATTTTTTTAATTATTTTATTCTAAACGCTTATAATTAATTTTGGATCTAAGACTTTCAATGAAAGCTCTAAGAGAGCTCTAGAACTAATTGGATAACATGTCTTATATGTTGCTGTTTCAATGCAAAACGAGCGGTGGAAGGGTCGGACAGAGGATCTGGACTGCGGCAGTCGGACAGGGGATTAGAAAAATAAGCCTGGGAAGGGCTTGTCCAAATAAATGGGATGGATGATTGGTTTGGATAGGGTTTGTTGTATAATACTAGGTAAGCATTGATTTTGGCATTGGTTACCCAAAACATATCCCATAATAACAGCTAGGACCTTTAAATTTAAGATTTCATCCCAAAAATCAACGTTATATTTGCACGAAATCAGTGAGCATATAAGGGCACTTCTGCAATTAAAAAAGAGTGAGAATGAAAACATATATAAGTGGTGAAATTGGACAGGATGAAAATCTATGAGAAGTGGGTTGTAAGGATGATTCTTTAAGTCTCCCGTCTTTTAAAGCTGTATTGTATATTGTCGAAGTGTATGAGACCATCTATGATGAAAAGTCATGGGACTGTCTCCACTGGACCTTAATGGTCCCCCATTTGCTTGCACAATGTCGATTCAATTATTAATTATTAGACAGAGAGTGGGCAAATGAGATGGATGGACTTAAAGT
This sequence comes from Rhododendron mucronatum var. ripense, assembly GCA_019656295.1. Classification (NCBI taxonomy): domain Eukaryota; kingdom Viridiplantae; phylum Streptophyta; class Magnoliopsida; order Ericales; family Ericaceae; genus Rhododendron; species Rhododendron mucronatum. The sequence goes on from BPLT01000026.1 coordinate 2,215,166, forward strand.
TGTCAATCTCATACAGGCTAGCATGTCGTTTTTTTATTGGAACGGTACGTATTGGTCCGGTTTGTATCTCAGTACTGTTTCAGATTTATCGCAATATAAATTTTCAGATAATTTTTAATATACTTATGTATAATTTAAAAACTTAAAATAGAGAAATAAAACTAATTCTAACATTCTGAATCCGCTTAATACTAGGTCTAATAACAAATTAACATGATTAGCTTAAAATAGACTCCAAATTTTGTTAAACTACCTTAAAATTCATGCCTTTCATCAAAATTTAAAAAAAAAAATACCAGCATTTGTACTGGCCCAAATTCCCATACAAGCTGATACAGACCAGTACGCCCAGTATCAACCAGTATAGGCTAGATTTTTTTCCAGTACTGAACACCAAGATTGTGTACCGTTTTATGACCAATATGGGCTGGTACCATATGGGATTAACAACACCGGTATGGACCCCGCTAGTAGGTGTGAAAACAAGGAAGAAGGATGTGGAAAAGAATACACGGGGTGGGTGAGATCCAAATAAGAGCAGAGCAAGGTATCATGGTATCTTCAATCACAAAAGGCCTCTAGGCCGTTTGGATAAGATGTCATTATCATTGTCACAGCAGGCTCATGCTCAAATTATGAGAATTCATGTTATTGTATATCGGCAAAAGAAAATTTATAAAGAACTCGAAAATTTATATGAGAATGCACGTTTGATAGATAATAACTGATTAAAGGTAGTCAGGTTTCTTAGAGTAATTTTTAAAAAAATAAAAAACAGATTATTCTACCACTGCTAGTTTTTTTTATGGGTGAACAAATAAGGTTCGCTCATTGGTTTCCGACTTCATTACTTGTCCTGTCCCAAGTCTCCCTCATTTCCTGGCACCTTATTTTGCTTTAATTTCCACTAACTTTCTCTTTTGCTTTAGTTTCCACCAACTTTCCCTTTCTCTTTTGCTTTCCACTAACTTTCTCTTTTGTTTTAGTTTCCACTAAATTTCCCTTTCTCTTTTGCTTTAGTTTCCACTAACTTTCTCTTTTGCACATTATATATATTGTGCAAAGAAAGGAATCAACATTGCTTTAATGTCCCACTAGCAAAGGAATCAACATTGTGCAAAGAAATGGGGAACCATTAAAGGTCCAGTGGAGAAACAACAGAACAAAAGAAAGACACAGAAAACTTATCGTCATAGACAGTCCCATAACACTTGGACAATATTACTAGCGGGGTTCATTCCAATGTTGTTAATCTCGTACGGTACCGGCCCAAATTGATCATAAAACGGTACACATATCTTGCATAACCCCAAGTTTGAATCTTTTGCGAGAAGAGAGAAAATACTCCCAAGGGCTATCAAACACCACGAAGAGGGGAAAGAGAGATATCGGTGCATCACCCCAAGTCTTTTTGTTTTTTACACAAAAGGGTAAAAGAATAATTCCACTTACCATCTCCATTAGGCAATTGGCAACCTCAAGTCATGAATGCAAAAATTGACCTCTCACTCATCCCGTGTATTTTTTCCTCACATCGTGCTCTGTTTTCCATCCGTCTCATTTCCCTATTCTCTGTCTTACCATTAAAAAGGGAATCAACATTACATGTGCAAAGAAATAGGGGACCATTAAAAGGTCCTGTGGTGTGGAGAAACTAAAATAACAAAAGTTGAGGGCAATAGACAGTCCCATAACACTTGGACAATATTCCATATAGCTATCCCGTTCAGGGCTCACTTGAATATACCGGTTCTCCCTCACCATCTCCTTTCTCTTCAAATCCAAAGCTACGCCGTAAACAACAAAAAGTAAAAAATGGCAGAGGCTGCTGTGTTGGGACTTCTATCCAACTTCGCCCCCTATCTCCAAGAAGAGTTCAACTTGTTGAGTGGAGTACGGGAAGACATTGAATACATAAGAGCCGAATTCGAGCGCATGACCCATTTCCTCAGAGTTGCTGATGCTATGGAAGATAGAGACCCGAAAATCAAAGTATGGGTGAAGCAAATTCGAGAAGCTGCATATGACACTGCAGATACTCTTGACATGTACATGCTTCGCCTCAGATCTAGACATCATCATAGCACCGGATTCTGCGCGTTCGTACATAAGGTTTCTTTTTTTATTAAGACTTTAAAAGCACGCCACCAAATTGCTTCTGAAGTGAAAGGAATCAAGTCCAGAATCATTAATATTTCTGAGGGACATCAGAGATATAGCGACATGCAAGGCAAAAAAGAGCAAGGCTTAAGCTCTACTCATTCAGACATCGCATGGTATCATTGTCGTGGCGATGCCCTTCTACTCCAAGAAGCCGACCTTGTGGGCATTGAAAAGCCCAAATCACACTTGATTCAGTTGCTAGTGGATGAAGATCCTCGACTCAAGGTGCTTTCTATAGCTGGAATGGGCGGATTGGGCAAAACAACCCTTACAAAAAAAGTCTACGACGACGCAACAGTGAAGAGGCACTTTCAAAACCATGCTTGGATCACTATTTCTGAATCATTCAAGGTAGAAGAGGTTTTAAAAGACATGATTCGAGTTCTCTTTGAAGAAGTCAAGCAACCACTCCCAGGAGGAGTGGACAGTATGGATGCAAACAGCTTGAAAGGTATCATTAATGCCTTTTTGCAGCAAAAGAGGTATGTGCTTGTTTTGGATGATGTATGGGATATTCATGCATGGGAAGTTTTAAGAATCATACTTCCTGAATGCAATTGCGGTAGTCGAGTAATTTTGACAACAAGAAATATAGATTTAGCATCTTTTGCTAGTGAAGAATATCATGGCATGGTGTATAATCTCAAGCCCTTGCCTCCCAAAGAGTCATGGGCCTTGTTTTGCTCAAAGACATTCAAGGAGAAGTCTTGTCCTTCATACTTGGAAGATCTTTCTAAAAAAATCTTGGGAAAATGCGAGGGCTTACCACTTGCAATAGTGGCAATTAGTGGTCTGTTATCAACAAAGGAGAAGAGTGCAAACGAGTGGGATAGGATTTACCGCGGCCTGGGTGCGGAACTAGAAGGAAACAACAAACTCATGAGCATGAAAAAGATATTGTCCCTCAGCTACTTTGATTTGCCTTACTATCTTAAGCTATGTTTTTTGTACTTGAGTATTTTTCCAGAAGATTGTCTAATTGATCACTGGAGATTAATTTGGTTGTGGATGGCGGAAGGGTTTATAGAAGTGAAAGAAGGAATGACAAGAGAAGAAGTTGCTGAGGGCTACCTTAATGAGCTAATGAATAGAAGTTTAGTTCAAGTGACACATGTCACAATAGATGGAAGGTTCAAAGGTTATCGGATCCATGACGTTTGGCGTGAAATGATAATTGCAAAGTCAAAAGAGCAAAACATTATCACAATAGCAAGTGAAAAAGGCAGAGAGTGGCCTGAGAAATTGCGACGTCTCTCGGTCCACCATAATTTAGAAGATATTCAGCAAAACATTTGTTTCACTCGCCTTCGTTCTTTAATTGTGTTCAACGTAACAGATTCAGTGTCCATTTTGTCAAAGGTTGCATCCTTAGGCAAGGGTGTAAGGCTACTAACGGTGTTAGATTTGAGAGGAGCACAATTGGAAACATTCCCTCTTGAAATTGTGGAACTTCTTAATCTTACTTATCTAAGTTTGAGGGCGACCAATGTAAAAATGATCCCGAAAGCAATCGGAAAGCTCAAGAAGCTAGAAACATTGGATCTGAAACAAACGAAAGTCACTGAGTTGCCTGACGAGATCTTGAAGCTCAAACATCTTCGCCATCTCTTGTTGTATCATTACGACAACCACCATTGTTATAGTCCTTTTCACAGTAGAATTGGCTTCAAAGCCCCGGAGGGAATAGGAAGTTTGTTGTACTTGCAAAAACTATGTGCTGTTGAAGCAAACCGAGGGAGTAATAGTAGCATCGTGCTAAGAGAGGTGGGGAAGCTAACTCAATTGAGGAGATTGGTCATTGTAAAGCTACAAAAGGAAGATGGGACGGTGCTATGTTCATCTCTTGAGAAGCTAAAAAACCTTCACGCATTGTCTGTTGCAGCAAAAGAAGTAGATGAGATCATTGATATTGATTCTTTGTCTTTGCCGCCTCTACTTCTTCAAAAACTCACTCTAAAAGGACTTTTGGAGAAGATACCGCACTGGATACCATCTCTTCACAACTTGAAAACTATACGCTTCAGGTACAGTAAGTTAAAAGATGTTGATCCACTGCATTCCCTTCAAGATTTGCCCAATTTGGTTAGTCTTCAACTTAGGACAGCATATGAAGGAGATGGATTGTTTTTCAAGGCCGGTGGATTTCAAAAGCTTAAAGAATTGTGGTTGGTTCGCTTAGTAGGATTGAAATGGGTGAGAATGGAGTCTAGTTCAATGCCTCTTCTTGAAAAGTTCATCCTTCGAGACTGTAAATTGATGATGGAGTTGCCCTCAGGTGTTGAACATCTGGCCAATCTTAATGTTCTTGAAATGAGTGATATGTCTACAACACTAATTTCGAGGTTGGAAAGAAATTTACAAGGTGGAGACTATTGGAAAATTGCACACGTCCCTAATGTTTGGGTTCGGAACTCCAAATTTTGTTTTTGGACCGGTCATCATCTATGATACGATAGAACAGGAGGGGATGAGGATCTTCGAGATTGGGTTATCCCCGTTATTGATGTGCCCTTTCTTCCTCATTTTTTTTTTGGCGTTTGTTAGAGCTTGAAAACTTGTTTGTGTAATCATGTTGTCAATTGTAGATATTTCTTTTGCGTATTTTTTTTTTGTCTTGAATTGATTACTTTATCGAGAACCTCATATTTGATGTAATAAGCTTGACGGAATTTAGAACTTCAAAGCATGCCTTCGGTTTGTCGGTTTGCAACAATCTTTATTTAGATTATAAGGTTAAGTTCAACACATCTCTACAAGAACCTAATTTCCTTTGGTGCTGATTAAAAATGTTTGATATGTTAATTTTCCTCTGTATCATTATGATAACTGTGAGTCTGTGTCCGTTAATTTTTTTTAGGAGTCCTAAATTAAATATCCATCCTTCCGATCACTTGAACTTTATAGTTCTCATCCCGGCTAAAAAATCTCTCAATCTACGCTTCCCATATCAGTTAAAATTCATTTGAAATCCCTCTTTCTTTTTCCACTTTTCTACGGATGCATAAAGCATCCATTCTTTCTAATATTTTTGTCTAACTTTTTTTCCAGTAATTTCTGTTTTTCATAACTTTTTGTTTAGCTTTTCGTCATTATTTTTGGGGATAATTGTTCATCTTAACGAGATAAATCAAAAAAGTATAATAAAGTGGACCAAAATTGAAAAAAGTTCACTAAAGACAAAAAAAATACGAAACACTTGGTCTTTTTTCTATAAATTGTCGTGTTATATGAACTTTTTTTTTGTATTTGTTCATGATATTTATTTTGTAGACTCCTTCCGTCAAGATGGATGATTAATCCAAAAAATGCTACGCAAATCTAACAAGTCAGAAAGCCAAACAAAACACACAAAAGGGAGAAGACAAAAAAATAAAGAAGAATGGCCTTTAAAGTGTAATTAACACTTGTTTTTCAACACTCAGCCCATAATCACCCTTGTTAATTAATCATCGCAGGCCCCTTCTCGCTTCCATCACTTCAGCTTATAAAGTGTAATTAACCTACCTCCCCCAGCTTCTCAGCGTCATATTTTTTTGTGAACTAATCTTCTTTAGAGGGAAAATGACGGTCAATGACGTATTTTTGATAATTAATACCTGTCAGGTTGCCAAGGACATACTGAGAATATTTGTTAATACTGAAAATGTCATTGGCGGGTATTAATTATCGAAATACGTCCTGGGCCGTCATTTTCCCTTCATCTGAACATTAGCCTCGAAAATCCTCGAGCCGCCTTACAGTTACTTGTACCATACCTGACCAATACCAATCTACTTAAACGCCGAAGGATTTTTGCATCGAGTTGATTCAAGTAGGTTTTCTCTATCTAGTTCCCCTCCATCTCCTAGAGCTCTTAAATGTGATTTTCAATGTTTATTTAGCACCGAAGTTACTAACAGGGGAGGCACAAATGACACTAACAGGGGAGGCACAAAACTCTATGAAAGAAGCAAGATTCAAAGTTCCTTTTATGATTTATCCCATCAATTTATGTTCTAAATTGTTGGACTGATATGGTTAGTAACAGAATACTGTTGGAAAAAAGAGAATTGGAAATTGACTCTAGAATAAACTATTTGATTTGGTTGTAATTTATCTGTCTTGTAATGGATAAATAAATATGGAGTGATTAAAATTGTTTGGTTTGCCAAACCGGGCCATGCGTGGCAGCCGATTCATAAAATTCTAAGGCTTAAAGTTCGATGGGAACTTGTTGTAATTAATTTAATTAGTTACTTCATTTTTATAAGCTTTTTAGATTGATTTTAATGTTGGTTCATATACCAACATGTGGCAAACTACCTATCAGTGCCAATGCTTCCATTTTCCGTCGCAACTTTCTTTATGAATGTGTCCCTTAGAAAATGAAGTGGTGTGTTGGTTCGGCATTGATAATTCCGAAGAGTGGTGTCTTTCCGGCCGAGACCACTCCGAACAATTGCGTCATTTCCTAAAACCATTCCGAACAGTCACCGTTCCTTTTCGTTGGGGTGCCTACTTCTCTATAAATAGGACCCATCTCCTCCTATTTCAATACGATAATTTCTGCACTCATAACATACATATTCTAAGAGAGTTTTGCACAGTTTCTTGGTTCACCCGTTGAACAGATTATATTACTAGTTCCGTTCTTCAAAAATCGGGTAATCCTTGGAGGCAAACGTTCAAGAGACCCAAGAGCACCGGTGCAGGGGACGAATTTGCGTTAAAGATATAGTATTCCCATAAAAATATTAGCCTCGATTGCCAATTTCCGAACGCCTGAAATTGGTCCAATAAGTTCCTAAACATATTTATTTTTGGTGTGTAGCGAATTTCTAGTGATAAACGAATCCCGATTCCAACAAATACTACACCACATTTCGAGAAATGTTTTCCACGGCTATCTCTTTGCTCTAGTTTTTGCCATGGCTTTTATAGCGCTGCTAACAAAATACTACTTGGGAGGGAGTGCAAAATGGAAATCAATGACTTCTGTTTTGGAGGGGGTATGCGGCATTGGAGCTATTGCACTCTCAGATTACTTTAGCAGAGAAAGTTCATCAACTAGACAAAGTTCATCAACAAACTAATTCAATTAAAACAGAAAAATTCAATCATCGATCACTCGAGCACAAAATTCGAAAACTGTGGACGGGAAAGAAAATAGATAAGATGGCAAACAGAAAGCCGCTGCCTGAATCAGGACGGGAAAGAAAATAGATAAGAGAGAAAATGGGCACTGTCATACGTACTGCATATCGAAATATACCCATGACCAACCCAGACTTTTATTCTCTGCTCTTATGGGAGTTGTATCAACTTGTGAACCATCGATTATTCCTTCTCTTGTCATCTTCAGACAGGCCCGGCCCTGAATTTTCCGGGGCCCTAGGCGACCAATCAATTTGGGGCCCTTCACATTTAGAAAAGCAATATTTTCAAAAGATACAAATTAATCATCTCAAATATAAAATTTGCAAATACTTATATGTCGAGGTCACAAAAATTACTAGACATTACAATAACTAATGCCCATAGCCATACCTGGAATGAAAAGAGGATTCCGAAATGAAAAGAGGATTCAGAGAGGTAAGAAAGCAATCCGACAAGGCGATACCGAATCAAAATATCAAATTTAAATGGTAGATTTATTTCTTGCCGCGAAAACCGGTTCTGGCATGTTGTTTCACGTTTTTATCTTCAAGTGCTAAAAGTACTTTGGGGGTTCGCTTTGATTTGGAATTTGAGGATTAAGGCCACAATCCACATGCTGGAGATGAAATTTTGGGGTGAGAGAAGCTGACTGGGTATGTTTTCTGTGTAAAATTCTACTGCATTTTTTTTCCTTTTAAGAGTAAGAGTTCAAGAATTGGCCAAATTAGGCTTACAAAAACATTTGGGCCCTAGTTCTTGTATCCATGTATTGTCCACTCCTTGTAGTTGCCAGGCTATCCAAGAGCTGGTGGATCATGTCTTTGAAAGCTCCAGATATGCATATTGTGAGGAGTGCATGGGACCATCTATGATGAAAAGTTTCGTGGTGACGCGTGCGCGCATACACACACACATACACACACACACACACACACATATATATATATATATATATATATATATATGTTGGGGCTGTTCCGGGGACAACTAATTAGACACCTAAAAAAATACTACCTCATAGTTTCCAATCAAATTTTAATGATCCGAGCTGTTCAATATGATCAGAACGTGATTTTAAGAGTACCCGCGAGAAATCAGCAAAAAAAAAAAAGACCATGAAGGGTTTGATCTGAGCAATTTTTAGCTTATATTTGATGAACGGTTCAATTAAAACTACTCAAAACAAAAACTTCCCGGTCATATTTTTTGCTAATTTCTCATGGAGACCTTTAAAATCACATTCTGCACACATTGAACGGTTTGGATCATAAAAATTTGATCGAAAACTATGAGATTGAAATTTAGAGTGTTTTTTGTAGGTGTTTAATTGGTTGTCTGCAAAACCGCCCCGCGGGTTTTGGTAGACATTTTCTCTCTTCCGGTTAAAGATCGATTCAGCAGAAATGAATATCATTTTCCATTGTTTTGTTTCTTACGGTGTTTATGTTTACACAATTTATAGGGTAGAAATTGGAGAAAAAAGAAGACAAAAATCGGAAGGGCGTTGGGGAGAGCGAGGAGTGCCACATAAGAGGGAGGAAGCCTACATTTAACTAGGGAGATTTGAGTATCGGGAGTTTGGAGGCTTTTGAAGGGCAAAATACATTTCATTTTGAAAAATGATATTAGCACTCTAAAAATTGATGGAGGCACTCTAAAAAATAAATGAAAGTGTCTTTGAAATTACATTGATTTTGGTGTGCCTGCATCAATTTTTGGAGTGCCAATATCAGTCTCCATTTTAGTATGTATGGATGACAAAGGGTCCAACCTAAATAACGAACAAAATTTATAGGGTAGAATAATTTGTGTAAGATTTAGTAGGACATTGTAAACGATTACTACTCCCTCCGTCCATTTTTAAGTGTCCTGCTTCGTAATTCCAACTTATTAAAAAGACATCATCATTATACCTATCACATCAACTTTTTCCTCCACTTTCCCTACTTACCTATCATCATTACACTTTTACTCACTTATTTTTTAAATGGAATCTACTTTGAGGGACAAAATAGACAATTCATCAACTTTTACACACTAGCTTTACAAAATGGACACTTATTAAGGAACATCCTAAAATGAAATACTGGACTATAAATAAGGGACGGAGGGAGTACTATTAAGTGATCATATACAATGCCATTCATTATATGAAAATCGTTTTTTTATTTTTTTAAAAATAAATATCAAGTTGCATTTGTCTCAACCATGTCTCAAGCGATATTAGATTTGCGTGATTTTCTAGATATCTCCCAAATTTAATTAGTCGAATAAAATAAAAAAACTTGCATCGCTTTTTTGGAGCTCCAAATTAATAAGATCCAAAATAAGAGCAGGGCAAGGCATCACAGTATGCTTCAATCACAGCAGACCTCTAGACCGTTTGGGTAAGATGTCATTACCATTGTCACAGCAGGCTCATGCTCGAATTATGAGAATTCACGTTACTGTTTATCGGCAAAAGAAAAATTTATAAAGAACTCAAAAATTTATATGAGAATGCACGTTTGATGGATAAATGGTTAAAGGGAGTCAGGTTTATTAGAGTAATTTTCAAAAAAATAAAAAACAGATTATTCTACCACTGCCTAGTTTTAATACAGTACTAGTTTTTTTTGTGGGTGAACAAATAAGGTTCGCTCATTGCTTTCCAACTTCATCACTTGTCCTGTCCCAATTCTCCTTCATTTCCTGGCTCCTTATTTTGCTTTAATTTCCACTAACTTTCTCTTTTGCTTTAGTTTCCACTCTTTTGCTTTAGCTTCCACTAACACCCTGCTCTGTTTTCACACCATTAATAATAAAGGAATCAACATTATATTGTGCAAAGAAAGGAATCAACATTGCTTTAATGTCCCACTAGCGGGGTCCATCCGTGTCATTTTCCGACTGATCTCTGTCTTCTCTCATTAATAAAGGAATCAACATTGTGCAAAGAAATTGGGGACCATTAACAAAGGAATCAACATTGTCCAGTGGAGAAACTAGAGAACAAAAGAAAGGCACAGAAGACTTATCGTCATAGACAGTCCCATAACACTTGACAATATTCCATATAGCTATCAAATTCAGGACTCACCTCAAGAAACTGACAACATCCCAGTTTTCCCTCACCATCCCCTTTCTCTTCCAATCAAAAGCTACTCCGTAAATCACCAAAATAAAAATAAAAAATGGCAGAGGCTGTGTTCGTTTTCGTAACCGTCTTCTCACCCGATCTCCAAGAAAAGTTAAACTTGTTGAGCGGAGTACGGGAAGACATCGAATACATAAGAGGCGAATTCGAGCGCATGACACATTTCCTGAGAGTAGCTGATGCCGTAGAAGATAGAGATCCAAACATCAAAGTATGGGTGAAGCAAGTTCGTGAAGCTGCATATGACACTGCAGATGCTCTTGACATGTACATGCTTCACCTCAGATCTAGACATCATCATAGCACCGGATTACGCGAGTTTGTAAGTAAGGTTTCTTTCTTTATTAAGACTTTAAAAGCTCGCCACCAAATTGCTTCTGAAGTAAAAAGAATCAAGTCCAAAATCATCAGTATTTCTGAGGGTCATCAGCGATATAGTGCCATTTATGGCAAAATAGATCAAGGCTCAAGCTCTACTCATTCAGCCATCACATGGTATGATTGTCGTGGTGATGCCCTTCTACTCAAAGAAGCTGACCTTGTGGGCATTGACATGCCCAAATCACACTTGATTCAGTGGCTGGTGGATGAGGATCCTCAACTCAAGGTGCTTTCTGTAGCAGGTATGGGCGGATTGGGCAAAACCACCCTTACAAAAAAAGTCTACGACGACACAAGAGTGACAAGACACTTCCAGAACCATGCTTGGATCACCGTTTCTGAATCATTCAAGGTTGAAGAGCTTTTAAAACACATCATTCGAGTTCTCTTTGAAGAATTCAAGCAACCACCCCCACGAGGAGTGGACAGTATGGATGCAAACAGCTTGAAAGGTATAATTAATGCCTTTTTGCAGCAAAAGAGGTATGTGCTTGTTTTTGATGATGTATGGAGTATTTATGCATGGCAAGTTTTAAGAATCGTACTTCCTGAATGCAATTGCGGCAGTCGAGTAATTCTGACAACAAGAAATGTAGATTTAGCATCTTTTGCTAGCGAAGAATATCATGGCATGGTGTATAATCTCCAGCCCCTGCCTCCCAAAGAGTCATGGGCCTTGTTTTGCTCAAAGACATTCAAGGAGAATTCTTGTCCTTCATATTTGGAAGATCTTTCTAAGAAAATCTTGGGAAAATGCGAGGGGTTACCACTTGCAATAGTGGCAATTAGTGGTTTGTTATCAACAAAAGAGAAGAGTGTGGATGAGTGGGAAAGAATTTATCGCGGCCTTGGTGCAGAACTAGAAGGAAATGACAAACTCATGAGCTTGACTAAGATATTGTTCCTCAGTTTCTTTGGTTTGCCTTACTATCTTAAGTTATGTTTCTTGTACTTGAGTATTTTTCCAGAGGATTGTCTCATTGATCACTGGAGATTAATTCGGTTGTGGGCGGCGGAAGGATTTATAGAAGTGAAAGAAGGAATTACAATAGAAGAAGTTGCTGAGGGCTACCTCAATGAGCTAATGAACAGAAGTTTAGTTCAAGTGACACACGTCACAATAGATGGAAGGTTTAGAGCTTATCGGATCCATGACCTTTGGCGTGAAATGATAATTGCGAAGTCAAAAGAGCAAAACATTGTCACAATTGCAAGTGAAAGAGGCGGAGCATGGCCTGAGAAATTGCGACGTCTCTCGGTCCACCATAATTTGGAAGATATTCAGCAAGACATTTGTTTCACTCGCCTTCGTTCTTTGCTCGTGTTCAGCGCAACAGATGCGTTGTCAATGTTGTCAAAGGTTGCATCCTTAGGCAAGGGTGTAAGGCTACTAACGGTGTTAGACTTGAGAGGAGCACAATTGAAAACATTCCCCCATGAAATTGTGAACCTCCTTAATCTTACTTACCTAAGTTTGAGGGCGACAAATATAAAAACGATCCCGAAATCAATCGGAAAGCTCAAGAAGCTAGAAATATTGGATCTAAAAGAAACGAATGTCACCGAGTTGCCTGATGAGATCTTAAAGCTCCAGCATCTTCGCCATCTCTTGTTGTATCGCTACAACAATGCCCATTGTTATTTTCCTTTTGGTGATTCAATTGGCTTCAAAGCCCCGGTGGAAATAGGAAGTTTGTTGTACTTGCAGAAACTATGTGGTGTTGACGCAAACGAAGGGAATAATAGTGGTATTGTGCTAAGAGAGGTGGGGAAGCTAACCCAACTGAGGAGATTGCTCATTGCAATGCTACAGAAAGAAGATGGGACTATGCTATGTTCTTCCCTTGAGAAGCTAAAGAACCTTCGCTCGTTGTACGTTGCGGCAACAAAAGAAGATGAGATCATTGATTTAAATTCTCTGTCTTCACCTCCTCAACTTCTTCAAAGACTCTATCTAAAAGGACGTTTGGAGAAGATACCGCACTGGATACCATCTCTTCACAACCTAAAGAGATTATTGTTAGGGTGGTGTAAGTTAAAAGATGTTGATCCACTTCAATCCCTTCAAGATTTGCCCAATTTGCTTCACCTTGGACTTGCTACTGCATATGAAGGAGATGGATTATTTTTCAAGGCTGGTGGGTTTCAAAAGCTTAAAGAATTGTGGTTGGTTCGCTTAGCAAGATTGAAATGGGTGAGAGTGGAGTCTAGCTCGATGCCTCTTCTTGAAAATCTCTATCTCCAAGGCTGTAAATTGATGATGGAGTTGCCCTCAGGTGTTGAACATTTGGCCAACCTTCAATATCTTGACTTGACTAATATGTCTGAAACATTAATTTCGAGCTTGAACAGAGACTTACAAGGTGGGGACTATTGGAAAATTGCACACGTCCCTAAGGTTTGGATTGGGGAGGACAGGTCGTCAGTTACGAGCTTGACTGATATGTCTAGACAGTCTGGTTATTGGACCGGTCACTATCTATGATACGGTAGAACGGGAGGGAATGAGGATCTTCGAGATTGGTTTATCCCTTCTATTGATGTGCCCTATTTTTCTCATAGTATTTTTTTGGCGTTTGTGAGAGCTTGAAAACTTGTTTCTGTAATCATGTTGTGAATTAGATATTTCTTTTACGTACTTCTTTTGTCTTGAATAAATTGCTTTATCGAGAACCTCATATTTGATGTAATCAGGTTGACAGAATTTAGAAGTTCAAAGTATGCCTTCGGTTCATCGGTTTGCAACAATCTTGATTTAGATTAGGTGAAGTTCAAAGCATGCCTTCGGTTAATTTTTTTTCCAGTTTCCTAGGTATGCAAAAAGCATTTACTTTTTTTCCTAAAATCTTTTCTGTGTGATTTTTACTTTTCATAACTTTTTGTTTAGTTTTTTGTCGTAATTTTTGAGATTAATCCTTCAGCTCGACAAGATGAATCAAAAAAGTATAAAAATGTGGATTAATGTTCGAAAAACTTTATATAAGAGGACACTTTAAAAAAAAAAAAAAGAGAAGACAAATGTTTTGTACTTTTCGGCTTTAGTAAACTTCTTTTTTTTTTTGCTTTTGATCATAATTTTTTCATTTTTAGACTCATCTCATCTTTTCAAGAAGAATGATTAATCGAAGAAATATAAACAAATTGCAAAAAAAATCAAAAAAGACAAAAAAAAAACACACAAAACGAAAAAGACAAAAAAGTTGGAACTGGTTAATGAAGTGTAAACCATGACTTGTTTTAGCGACACTCTGCCATTATCACTTCCAAGTACCATAACATGACCCCAGTTCATCATCATAACGAATTCAGCCCCTTCTCAGCTCACATGCCTTCAGTTTACACTAGAAAATATTAACTGTTCTCGTCTTCAGCTTAGCAAGAAGAGGAGAGATTATTCACAGTCCCATGGTATTGCTGCTCCCTCCACCAGAAGTGAGTGGAGTGATTTTTCAGTGCTCCCTAGAGCATCAAGTCGCGGTGCTCTATGTTCCTTCTCCATAACATATAGGTGTGGATTTCTACACAAAGTGGGTGGCCCTCATGTCAATTATGTGTAGTGAAAGAAAATAAAAAAATCTGGAACACGGCATGACAGTGCTCCAGGGACACTTAACAATTATTCAAGTTGAGAGAGTGTGTGTTACTCAAACACTATTAGGCAGAGCCCACAACATTTTTACATATAGGTAATCCAGCGTATTCCAGGTTAGCTTGCACGCACCGCGAATTAACCCCTATAGCCCTCCTACAGCCGTTTCACACACTTACGCGCGAAGGTAAGAGGCCCCAAAAGTTTCTGGTACGGAGAATCAAATCTCAAACCTTACAAGGGAGCAAACCCCTTAAATCCAGGCAAAACCACTTGGCCATCTCCTTGGGGCTGAGCCCACAACTTTGGTGAGAGAGAAGAACTGCCAAAGCAAATCAACCTATTCACAACTACATGTACTTCTTTGCAAGTGAAATAGGACGAAATAGGACCAACAATTGAAGGGTGATTTAAAGGCTCCCATCGGAGATGCTCTTACTCATAATGAATTTAGGTCTGTGAACATGGATCGAAGCGGCAAAAAATTATGAAACAACAAACAATTAGACTTTTAACTTAACTAGTTGTAGGGCACGTGTTGCACGTGCTTTTTTTGCGTTTATATAATCTTTAGTGTTTTTACATAGGGAAAGCGAAACAAATATTAGATTCTGAAATGGTTCTTATTTAGGATATCAATCTTATGTACTTACTTTTGGACATTGTGCATAATACCTTAATTGGTTACTTTTGGGCGAACCATGCAATATAATGATGACCCAAAGATGACTTATTGTTCAGAGAGAGATTAATTGCACATAGTCGTCGTTGTTTGGTTAATATAAAGAGGAAGTTGGTCTACTTCGCCTAAAAGATAAAACAAGCTTTTCCATTACAATCTTGTACTTCATAAACATTGGTTTGGGAGACTAACCTGAAAGTCATTTGAAGGCCTCTCAATCATGCCTCTAATTGTCACTTTTTCTGCACTTTTAATTTTCTTTTGCAACAATATCTCTTCAGGATCTTCCTCTTTTGCACCAAAACTGAACCTAATAAAAGATGGTTTTAATTTCCTGGCATCTCAGACCACAATGAGAATTGGAAATCTAGTTTTGTCAAAGACATACCATTCCTTCATATGCTCTTGTGTGGATAATGCTGGTTTTATTTGATGGGTCGTTATTGAAAGAGTGGACAATGATAGTAGACCTAGTTTTGATCATCGCAAATTAAAAAATGGAGTCAGTATCTGAATACTCCATGCTGTTTGCAGAGATAGGAAGCATAGATCACCCATCGGTGGTAGAAGTTTCGTTCCTCCTCACATATATGCATATGTCGTAGATACCTGAATATGTTGTCACTTTTGCTCTAGACACAGCTATGGGTGGTCTCTCTTTAGATATACGGTCCAGTTCTTCACCTTCATTTGTGGCAAGATCACCCCATAGCGTGAGAAGAATAACTTCAGATCTGTGAGCATTAAAACAGTTGGAGGATAAAGTTTTATGGCTTCAAATATTTCTTGTAGAATAATGTTTGACATCATACCTTGAATTGAGAAGGGTTACATTTCGCTATACCATCGTTACCACCCCCACAGCTTTCTTCATCTAGCTTAGCTGCTCAACATTAACAACCAGCCCAAGTACATTGTCAAGAAGTAAAAAATATGTTAGAGTTTGGATTCTAGATTTGTAAGTATAGAGATTATGTTAGGATGTAATTCTTATTTGATAGTCGATACATACCAACAATAGCATTTTTTCCAGCATGTTGCAGATCTTCAAAAGAAGTAAATTCATATCGGATACCATTCAATGTGATCTCCACTTTGGCATTCTCCAGGCGTTTATTGTTTGTCAGCATTACTTCAACTTCTTTGTGGACGTTGGCATATTGAGCATTTACCGGTTTTACCAAGCCATCGGATATGATGTAACTGTTTTCTTTTAGGAATGTTTGCTCAAATTGGTTGATGACATCATTAAGTAGAACTGCTTGAATTCTGGTTCCCTAGATTTTGCATTACAAAATGATAATAGTCAGAGATGTGTTCTCAAGATTTTCTCTTAGTCTTTGTATTTTATAATTTGTAGTATTTTAGACCACGCAACATTTGTACGACATAACGAAAAGCAGCTAGGTTTGCATACCTGTTCATCCATTAGAATGAGCTTCCACATGTTGCCAAATCCTTTCGAGGTAGAAACGGTTCCACTATCCCTCTTCACAAGATTGTAACTTTAATAGTCCAATTCTTATCATTAGGTTGAAGTTGATTTATAGGGATGATCCTTGAGGCATTTTCTTCCTCTTTACTCACAATCATTACTGGTGGAAAACAACGGGGGAAATTAAGTAGTTAGTTATGTAGAAGTTTAGGATTTGCTCCCATTAGTTATTAATCTTTCAAAGTAACATTGCATAACTCACCTTCAGATGGTTTCGGATTTTGGTGGGAAGTCTCTTTGGTTGATTCTTTCTCTACTATAACAGTAGGCGATGGTTCCTGCATGGATGTATTCCTTCTTCTTTTTTTGATCTCCAAGTGTCCTTCATCTATATCTTGTTTCAAAACAGATATCGTGGATCGTTTCTTTCCCTTACTTCTCTTCCCCGGTTTTTCCACATCTGCAAAGAGGAAATTATTTTTACTTTTGAATGATTTTATATGCGTGCAGAATCATACTTTCGAATGTTCATCAACATACCTTTGTTGTGGCACGCAGTTGGCATCTCATCTAACGTACAAATATCTTCATGGCCCACGTCAGACTTTCTTTGGTTTTCCATCGTTCTAGTGCTGTCTTCCTTCATGCTGCAGACATGTCCATGAGTATGTACCATTATCATATCATAAATATATAAAGGAATATGTACCAGCATTACCTCTTTGTTCATTTTTGAAAATATCGATCCGCAGATGCAAAATTGGGCATGGTTGAATCCGAATGCAATGACCCATTTCTATGTTGAGGTGTTTTTTTCATAATATTCTGATGCCAACCCCTCTCACCCCCTGGAAATAATGCAGGGTATTGTAATGGGTCATAGCAACCGTAATACTGCTGTACTTCGGTGTCTGCTACCAGAATGTGCATGAATAACTATTTCTTGTTCAAATGGCACATTGGCGTTGTTTCCTTCAATCCAAATGTCTGCAACTTGATCAGCTGATGGAGAATTGTACACTCTCTGATCCAATTTGACACTACTTTGGATATGGATCCTATAATTTTCCAGTGGCCTCTTTTCTAGTGTGCGTAGAACTTGAGCACATGGATTCTCCAAAAGCACCTCCATAAGTTTTCTAACAACAGACTCGCTAAGATCTGCGTCTTTTAAAATGTGCAATCTATTTTGCACCTCATTGCATGTGTCATAGAACTACATTTGAGAGAAACATAGTTGAAGGAATAAGAGAAGGGAGGTTATGGTAGATTTGGCCTTGTGCATGGAATGTATAAACGCCTTGTTGTGAGGTTGCCAATTGCTTATCTAATCTCACCACAAACGAAGTAAAAGAAAAGATACTATTATGTGGTCAGATGTTTTTGCGGAATTCTTTTCCTTCCTCACATTGTGATGTGTATAATTTGTGTAATAGCTATGGAACGCTAGGACTTGCAAGGACTACTTTACCACCATAGCAACAAAAATTTGGGGTTTCGTATTGGAATTTCTTTGCACCACAAAAAGAGCAAGGTCTACTCTGTCGTATTTCAAATTCAGAGTGACAGTGATCTGCAGGAGGGAAAAAGGCCAACCACAAAAACATAAGTGGTTATGAGTAATACAAAATTTGAGCAAAGATACTGTTGGTAGCATGTTTTCTGTAATAAGAACATTTACCTAGCGCTGTTAAAGTTGGAGTGAAACATTGTCCATTACTATCTTGGCACGCTGTTCTGGTTAGGCGGGTGGATTTCACTTGCTCTTTTATCGGAGACCTTTTGTATATATTTCCTTTTTTCTTCAGCAATCAATCAAGCATACCGGTCCCTCCTATACTTCCAATAACGGGACAGGGGGTCATCTGTATATAAATTAAACAAGTAACGTTAGCTCAAGTAAGATAATATTGGGTAATGCTTAAGATTCACTTGAATCCACAAGTTTTGGGCTATTAAACATAAAAGGATGTAACAAAGTATCACCTGCTTTGGATCTCATTTTTTTGCAACTTGTATGGGGAAATGTTTTCTGACGGAGTGTTTGAGAAGGGGCCTGTACAAATTCACAACACAATGTAAGGGAGAAATAAGAGTTTGGGAAAATGTTATTGGAGGCAATACAAGATTAATGGGTTTCATCTGTCCTATATTTCAAACAAACAAAATTAAAGTACTGAGCTATAAAAGGCCAACGAATCCTATATTTTATACACGCGCACAAATACTAAAGGGCTTTTATGTTTCGATGTCTTTTGGGATTGGAAAGTAAGGAGGGAAAATCGGCATGCATAATTAATGTTTATATGTTTGCTAATGCTGAATGCTGAGGAAACTCATTGCACTTTACAAACGGGAACTTTCCAAAAGGTCTTTTAATAACTGACGGAATATATATCCATCAAATTGCAAAACTAAGAGAAAGAAGGAACTTCGGCGCACGACTGTGTGGACTTGTTCCTTAAACTGAATTCACACCTGTGAATACAACAACTCCCTTTTTTTTGTAAGGAGGGCAGGGTGTTTTGTAATCTGACTACGGTTGAAGTTGTGTAATTCTGTCGAGCAGATGGTGTGCGTTATGCAATGGTGCATTAGGGAGCTCAGGTAAATGCAGATGTGAATGTGTATGTAGGTAGAGATAGGGGGCGGACAATTATTTCAGTATTTCTTTTCCGGTGGTCGTCCGGTGGCCGGTACTCTGGTGGTTAAGGGATGTGCGGTGTGTTTTTGGAGGTTGGAGGGGGGGGGGGGGGGGGGGGGGGGGGGGGTGGGGAGATGTGGGCGGACTGGGGCCAGGGTGGGTTTCCATTTGGTGCGGTGGGGAGTTGGGATGGTATAGTTGGCGTTGGGTGAGCCGTTCGGCGTTGGGGTGCGTTTGTTTGGGAGAATGGGGTGGGAGTAGTCGCGTCTGTTCTGGAGGAAGAACGGTTATACGAGGGGTGCGTGTGTTTTGGGGGGAGAAGTCAGGGAGTCCGGCTCCTCTCGAATCCATTGTGAAGTGGACGATCCTCCAATTGTAATTCAATGCTTTAGATTACCTTAGTAACTCAAGCACCAAAATTCATATGGTATTTTTTAGGTACCCAATTACTCATCTCATATTTCTCAATTACATAAGCGTCTTCCCTCTCCATTTTTTTAAACAGCGAAAAAAATTCATTAATTTTTAAAGTTGTTACAAAAAATTCATTAATTTTTTTTAAACGGCGTCTTCTCTCCCCGTTAAACCTGCCTCTGAAAAAAAATTATATAGCTCTTGAGGATTTTTTTTTCGACCAATATCATATAGCTTATGAAGATTTTTTTACTAATATTATATCAGTAATTTTGTTTTTCTTTCAGGATGGTTTTTTTTCCGCTAATAGTATTATCTTATTATGTAGCCCATGAGAATTTTTTTACTGATACAAGTGTAGTTCCATGTGTGTGTTGCACTGTGTCGTGTATTCATTGATGTAGTTGTTTTTATATGTAAGAAAGTTGAAATTAAGATTCAGTTATGAAAATTAGAAAAAAATCGTAAGAGTAAGTAATCGAACATAAGATAATTTTAGAGAAAATTATTTTAGAAGAAATACAAAAGGAGTTCTTTGATTAACCCT
Source organism: Rhododendron mucronatum var. ripense (assembly GCA_019656295.1). Taxonomy (NCBI): domain Eukaryota; kingdom Viridiplantae; phylum Streptophyta; class Magnoliopsida; order Ericales; family Ericaceae; genus Rhododendron; species Rhododendron mucronatum. The sequence continues at coordinate 2,235,293 of BPLT01000026.1, forward strand.
ATGAATCTGATAGTTTTTGGAACTTGCATCTATTATTAAAGTTACGATATGAAATTTTACTAATGTTTGAAATTTGGTAAATTGGTGCCTGAAATGTGATAATTGGAGAATATTTAGGGAGTAATTGGATGCCCGTAGAATACCATATGAGCTAATACTAGAGTAATCTTGACCATTGAATTAAAATTGAAGGATCCTCCAATTTCCTATGGATTGAAGAGGTGCCGGACTCGAAATTAGGAGGGGTAACTTGGAAAAGTGAAAAATCGACAGACAGTCAGCTCTTTTATAAGAAGGTGTAGATGGATAGATGTAGAAGAAAACTAGGCTCCAGAATAGGAGCACGTAAACAAACAAAAACACAAACCCTGTCTCGTGGGTCATTTCAAATCAAATTCTCCTTACGATTACTGTGAATGAATTTCGGGCTTGTTTGGATGAGGTATTAGGTTTGGAGGTATTATGTAAGAATGGGAGATTGGATAGTATGAGGTATTATGTAAGAAGGGTAAGTCCACATTGATGTGACGGAGGATTAAATAATACTTGATTTGAATGAAGTATAAAATGAGGGGATAAGGCTGTTTTGTAGTTGAATGGAAGAGAGAGGGGGGATTATAAGGGGGGATTCCACATTGCCGGCTCCCACACTGGCCATGTGTAAGCCCCCACAAGGGGTATTAGGGGGGATTACGGAGGAGGAGGTATTAAGATATCCCCGATTATTGGCCTGCCAAACCACAACATAGAGGAGGACCCACGTATTAGAATGGTGTATATTATACTATCCCTGTCTATTGTGGCATCCAAACAGGCCCTAGCTCGCAGCAGAACCAGTTGCCCTCAAAAGAAACAAGCAATAGCAACTATTAAGAAAGTGGCGTTGGCTATTTTTGGATATTTTTGAATTCGGACAAACCATTAGAGTCTGTACTTATAATCTTTTTTCATTTGGGTTTGAGAGTTAATTAGTTTGTTTGAATCTAGATACTCCACCAGGTGGTTGAAACTTGAAAGTAGACGAGAAGCTTTCGTTCGTGCCAAAGCAATTGGAACTCGTTTGAAAAGGGTATACGCACTTCATGTGCATCCCATTTTGTTTTTGGGCTAAATAATTTTCCATGCCGTTTACACCCATTTTTTACTCTTTTGGAAAGAGCCAATGATTGAGTTTCACATGGCAAGTGGGCCCCAACTCATGGTCAACAAAGAGTCAAAATCAAGTGGACTCACTTGGTTGGTCAATGAGAAAGTCAAAGTCGATCAAGTCCAAGTGCAAAAAGAATCATCAGTTGAAGAATCAATCCCAAAATGACAAGGGTACACTAGATTTGTCCTACCCTAATATTCAGCAACAAGCTCCTACTTTTCAGGATTGTTGAGATTTTTCAGAGTCTGATTGCATTCACAGACAGATTCTTAGTGAATACTCCTTCATTCCCTTGAATTTTAAGCATTAAAAAGGCTAAATACGTGAGGATCAGTTATGAATGCCACGTGGCACATAATGAACCACGTTTCAGTTGAATATGGTTAGTAGAAAGACCAAAATCAGGGAATGGTCCCTGAAAATAGGAATTTTGCTAGTTTTTGACCTATTCAAAGGGCCACATATCAACCATTAGGGGATTTCGGTTTTCAACCAATGTCTACAATCAATTTGAGCTTAAAGGAAGTGGTTTGAAAACATGGGACACGTGTCGCATTCTCAAAACCTAAATTCAAGGGATGGTTGACAGCTTTTCAGGGAATAGTCCTCCACGATGACGGTTACTAGGAAGTTATTGCCACATGGAGCATAAGTGAGCCATGTTTATAACAGAAATGGTTTGTGATGCTTGAAAGTGGGAAAAGGTCTTGAAAATAGAAGTTGTGTCACTTTTTAACCGATTCAAAGAGCCACGTGGCATCAATCAGAGGAGTTACCACCAATATCAACGGTGGTACACATTTTTAGCTTTTTTTGAATAAGTTGGGAGCAGTTTTTTACAGAGGGCACGTGAAGCATTTTTAGGGTCTTTACTGCTATAAATAGGGGGAATATGGCAGGCCCAAGGTGTGGGCAAATGGGTTTTTGCCCGATCTTTCTTTCCTCCGGGAAAGGGATTCCGTTCCCCACCTCTTGAGAAGGGAAAGATGCTGCCGGTTCGCGTGAGCGCTTTTGAAGCTGGATGTCAAGCGCTCGAGAAAAATACAGAGTCGCCACTTGGGTTTGAAGGTCCGATACCCAAGGAACCGTATTTCGAAGCACTCGCCACGCTGTTTGATTTGAAAAAGTTAAGGAACCAGTCCGTCATAACCATATCTGGGTTCGGGAGCCAGGTTACGAGAGGAGAAGGGTTTTATGGCACCCCTCTCGCCCAATCCGGAGATCGATCTCTACTTAGGCCTTTGCGAAAATGTTGTTTGTTTGCGATTCTGTTTAATTAATCAATTTTTAGCCAATTAGGGCGGGGAACAGTTAATCGGGGATTAAAACTGTAACATGTTTGCAAGATGTGATAGATAGCATGGATGAGCAGTTAGTATAAGATGAGAATAGACTGTTGTGGGAGTTTAAACAAACTGGAGGGCCCCTATTTTGGAGTGATGTACGCAGGAAGAAACCAGTATGCACTGAACAAGTCACTGCATGCTGTTCACTCCTGCGTGCACAACTCCAAGACACGCGCACGCCGGTGAGCTCAAACCCACAGCTCTTATTCTCAAACCTTCTGGGCTCTGGAAGGACCAGTGCACACCCAGAACAAACCACGCAATTTATATAGCAGCACAATAAATAGTTCTAAGCAATGTTTAAAGGCTAAAAAGCCCTACAAATGAATAAAGCACCCTATAAACAGTGTGGGGACAGAATAACAGCCTAAATCCAAGTTACCCGTGCAAGGCCAGTCACTGGTCGGAGCAGACTATCGCGCGATGGAGTCACACTGTCGCGCTAGGGTACGCCCTGGCACGCGATGGTGCGCCCTGGCACACTGTCGCGCGATGGACTGAGTCTGTCGCGCGATGGTGCGCCCTGGCGCAGGATGGTTGCACCCTGGCGCGGACAGACCAGTGCTTGGTTCGCATTTTCTGGGTTCTGGGACAGATCCAGAATTATCCCAGAGGTATTCCAAAACAGAAAACATGCAAATTGAACTACAACTAGCAATTTCTAACAAAGGAAAGCAGTAAACTGGTTTTTAACATGCTTGCAGTGATCTATACATAAATAAAGTACAAAACAGCAAGACACCAATCCCCACGAGGACCGTCGCGCGATGGAGTGAGAGTGTCGCGCTCGTATATGGGACCGTCACGCGTTGGTTCTTGCCATGACGGTTTTTGAAACCTTGCCAGTTTTAGGACCAGGACTGGTATTGATTACCAGCCTTGGCCCTGCCAGCCCCCCTCAGGGATCAGAACAGAAAATAATAGGTAAGCTATACCTAAAGTGAGTTTGGAAGAGCTTGAGCTTTGAGATTTGAAGTTGATTGGAGTGTGAAAATATGGAAGAACAAGCTATGTTCTTGAGACTAGGGCTTGTATGTCACCCAAAGTGTGTGCTTTTGTATCCTTTTTGAAAAACTTCAACCCTTTTGAAAAATGTTAACCCTTTTGAAAATATTCTTGAACCTCTTAAATGGATGAACAAAAGGGGGTATTTATAAGGAGAGTGAGGTAGGTATGGAGGTGCAACCAGCCAAGCAATGGCTGGTTGGGGGGCTTGGTGGACAAGTTTCCACCTTTGGAAAGGTTGGTGGTGGGAGATGTGGGGGATGTGGACACCTCCAGTCCAAACATTGTTAATAGAAGCTTCCTACGAGCTGCACACCATTGGTAATAACTTCTGCATGCTGAATAAAGCAAGTTTGACCAGACGCTGACCATCGCGCAACAGAGTGGGACCATCGCGCAACAGTCAACGCCATAGGTTGACCATTGCGCCCCAATTTTTGACCATCGTGGCAAGTCCAAACTACCCAGAATTGGTCCATGGTTAAACCTGGCTATTTGACCAATACTTGGCACTTTGACCCACACGCACTGGGTCTCAACCAATGCGTGTCAATAAGGTTTTTCGGGGGGTTCGAAAGGCTTAGGCTAGGTTCAAAGGTTCAAACAGGGTATCAAACACTCAAAGCTGAAGCACTTATCATTCCCGGGGTGTTCTTGATCCGTTTCATCATCGGGGAATCAAAAAAAAAACCGTAAGTAAACTAATCTGGAAGCCCAGATTGGGGTGTCTACACAAGGCTTTCGTCTCATCATTTCAATGCCAGTTTTTATAGCTTCTTTGTATTTACTTTCCAACACTATTCTTTTCACAAAAGACTTGTAATTCTGATATTACTAAGTGCAGAAAATTACAAGTCATTGTTCTTTCTTTTTCTTGTACCTTGTCACTTTATTCACGGAAATATAAGTGGCTTTTGTTTCTTGTTCCATTTTGTTATTCACTAAATACTATGTCCTTCACAAGTAAGGCAAATTCAAACCAATTGTCACGGCCTTTCCCAAAAGTTGTGAAGCAATCGCTTGCAAGAAGTTAGATCAGGGTACCACGACTCCCTAATCCGTTTAGACCACGCAAGGTCTTGACACGACCCCATCACTCAAACTCAACGTTCCCTGACCGCAGGGCACGTTGCATTTTTTGGAGCAAACACATGCATTCTTTGATGTCATGATTTATGTCTCGTTGGTTTTGCATGAAGTTTAGTGATAGCCTTTGGTTTTGTGCCTTGTCTTAGAGTTTAAGGTTGTGTATGGATGGCAGAAATCTTAGGGGGAATAAGGATGTGATTTCAGAACTCTAAAATTCCTATGTTTGGGAAGAGCTTGAATTAGAATAATCAACTGGGGCTAGCTCAGTGAGGCAGGACTCTTGCATCTCACTAAGAGATCCAAAGTTCAAGTCTCCCTACGAGAGTGTGGGTGTTCTTCCATTAGAGGGCTTTTCTTTTTTTTCTTTGTTTTACCCTATAATTGGTTTATTTCTTATATAAGTTGAGTTGCTTGTTCGGCTTGGTTGTCTCATGGACTCTCACAATTGATGTAGTGTCCTGGATTTGTACTATGTATTTCACATTTGATGTAAAAATCAGTCTTCCATCGATTGACAAAAAAAAAATGGAATTAGAATTTAAATATTGATCTCCCAATCCAGAAGCAATCACTTGGATAGATGAGGAATCTAAGCAGTCAAAATCTCTTAGCTTATCAAATTCCATTTTGTTTGATGTAAAACATGTGGTGGCCCAATTTCATAATCAATTGGACGGGGTGAAGTCTCGGAAGCCCAAACAATGTTTCTTAGTTGCAAATTACCCAAATTGGCAAATTTTGGACAAGCTCGAAAGGAGCCCAAACTTGGTAGGCTGACTCAAAATCGCGTTGCGGTCAATACTCACCGCCCTAAGTCATGACCCATGATGAATTTCGGTTTAATTCCTTCATTTAGGCATTCAATTTATATTTTTGCCATTTTAGAAAAACATTAAAACGTTAATAACTCTTAGCCGGTAATTTCTTTTTATTTGGTTCTTTTTGGAAAAATCTTATTTTTCTTTCTAGTTTTTAATTGTGTTAGTTTCTCCAATTTTTGGGATACTTCGTTTTTAAGGTAGGGTTTGCTAGGGTTAGGGCTCTTTTCCAATAAAAAGGGGTTGTAATCTATTATGCAGTCATCTTTTTATCAATAAAATATTCTTAGACTTTTTGTCGTTCTTGTGGATTCGAGTTTCTACCTTCGTTTGGATTGGTACCTAACTAATCTCTTTGTTAGAATAAAGGCATATATAAAATAATATCGCGATCAAATCGTGATCTTGAGATTGTAATTTGATTGTAATTAGGATAATTTTATTCCATAGTTAATCAATATGATTTTCTATCCGTAGTTAGGCTCTCTCCTCTTTATAAGTAGAGGCTTCATTGTATGGTTTCAATAATCGAATTCAATATTTCTTTTCTTATATTTAACATGGTATCAGAGCTATAAGATCTAGGCACTGTGTGGATATTCGCTCCTGGCGAGCGGCTTAAGCTTTGCTGCCGTCCGTCGGGCACTTAATTACTTTGTCAATCTCTTCTACGCTTTCTGGTTGCTTTCACCCACCAGAACGTCTCTTCATCACCAGCACGCCTCTTCACATGCAACCAGCGTTTGTGGCTTTTCGATTCATGGCTTCTTCGTTTCTTTTCTTTCAAACCCAAGTTGGTAGCTAGACCTACTTGAATTTGGCTTGGCTTGGCTTGGCATGGCGTGGCGGCTCCTGGTTTCTTTTTGCTTGGATGTTCCTAGTTTCTCTTGACTTTTTCAAACTCAAGTTGGTAGACCTACTTTAGTTTGAGGAGGGATGTTAGAATAAAGGCATATATAAAATAATATCGCGATCAAATCGTGGTCTTGAGATTGTAATTTGATTGTAATTAAGATGATTTTATTTAATAGTCAATCAGTATGATTTTCTTTCCATAGTTAGGCTCTCTCCTCTTTATAAGTAGAGGCTTCATTGTATTGTTTCAATAATCGAATTCAATATTTTTTTTCTTATATTTAACATGTTATATTTCTTGGAGGGTTCCAACCTAAAACCAATTGGCAATAGGTGGAGTAGCTTCTAGAATTTATTAACCAAGCTTGGGTGGCTTAGATGAGCGATGTGGGACAAGTCTAACACTCGCCCTCACATGCATCCCGGACGCACGTGGAGGTGACTGACCAGGAGCTGACTGACTGACTCGGGCGACAGAGATGACAGAGACTTTCCCACAAGAGGTGAGGCCACCCAAGACCTAACTCTGATACCATGTTAGATTTCTTGGAGGGTTTCAACCTAAAACCAATTGACAATAGGTGGAGTAGCCTCTAGAATTTATTAACCAAGCTTGTTGGAGGGCTTCTGGTTTCTCTTGGCTTTTTCAAACTCAAGTTGATAGATGCACTTGAGTTTGAAAAAGCTAAGAGAAACCAGGAGCAGTCATGCCATGCCAAGCCAAGCCAAGCCAAGCCAAACCAAACCAAACCAAACCAGGAGAAGCCGAGAAAGAGAAATGGCTAGGGGAACCAAAAACAGCCATGAGCGAAAGAAGTCATGACAGTAGAGATTTGAGATGAAATCCGAGTGCACGAGCCGGTTACATATTACTATGAGTGCCCGCGGACGGCAACAAAGTTTAGGCCACCCGCCGACAGCGAAAATTTCACAGGACTTAAATCTTATAGCTCTGATACCATGTGAAGAAAAGCAGAATGTTGTATTATTGATTGTATTATCAAACATAACCCAGCATACCTTTATATAGGCTACATTGTTCTTGGTCACTAGGAAATCTAAACCAAATAGGAAACATGTATTATAAAGAAATCTGCCCAACTAGGAAATATGAATAATAGAACCTACAAAACATGGTAACATAATATTTCTGAATATTATGTTAACGCTCTTCATGAATTCTTGCATCATTGTTGAAGAAGATTCAATATCATCCCCAGTTATCTAGCTAGAAATTTTCTTAATTGTAATCGTCCGATCATGTTTACCATTATAATGTCAGTAGTTTCTCCTTCTCGCAATCGTTAGATTAGTTTTAGTTTGTTAAATTTAGAACTCCTCTTCGTTGAGGCAGCCCGAACTCCAGCTGTATACAAAGTGATGTGATGTGCGGACGCCTATAGGCTTCGGCATGAATTCAACGTTGGCAGCTCTTGTAATAGGTGCAAACTCCCAACCTTGGTTCTTGCTTGAAAATGTTGGAAAATATTATAGGATATAATATTTTATTTTAAATGTGAATGAAAATTGATTTATTTTGGAGTTGCATCTTTTCATTGGTACTTGTTCGCCGTGGACGGACACGTCCTTTACGAACAGATGTGCCTCTTTCTTTGGTGACTTTTCGTAGAGTTACATGTTGGCCTATAAATATCATTTCCCTCATTCATTTTAAAGTTGATTTTTTTTTTTTATTCAAGTCCATTCATATGAGAGAGTTACAAACACAAGATGGTTCGCCAGGCCCTCCAATTGAAGTGCTGCTTTGGGGGGATTCCGATCAAGTAGTGCTGGGAGACAGTCGTCTAATGCAAACCGTGAGCACCGTAGCGGGGGCGAAATCTGTCTTAAGTACAGAGTGTCACACACAAACACTCGCCTTGATCACCAATTTGTTTCCATCAATTTCCAGGTTTTGAGTTCCGATTTTATTGCACTCATATTATTGGTTTTATCACAAAAGGTAAACACATTTTTCCAACAATCTTAAGACATTGGGTTACTCGATATTGGGTGGGATACTTAATGTGGGGGTTGTTTCTTACTCTTGTGTCTTGGAACACGAGAGATGAAGAGAAGTTTAGACATTGTTTGTGTCATGTCATAACCTACGAAAATTATTTTGTTGAATTCTGAATTAATTTCAGAATTGTGGGGGAAACAATATTTATAATTTTCACAATATTTACATGTTGCACTATGGAAGATGTTCAACTATACTTAAAGAATAAAGTATGGTGATATGAGTATCCAATTTAAAGTTTTAGAATCCAAAGGTGGATTTAATAATACAATTGGAGTGCAACAATGACTTGGAAATCCTTATGTGTGTATAACAAGGTCTACGATGGAGTCTGATCAACTCATTGTATTAGACAAAGAGGCTAATAAACAGATGGTGGTGCCATCTCTTAGAGGATGTTCCAACGGGGGTCCAATTCTATGCCAGAGTTATAATGTGATGGCATCAGTTGTTAGAAAGGCATAGAAGACCATGTGTAACGGTAAGTCTCGATATTAAAGACATCGAACCGTTAAACATTTGTTCTCACTTGAGAATGAAACGTCAAAAAATTTTGTTACGGGTTCGTTGAGTTTGGAGTTTTGACTAGAGAACAAATGATCATCGAGGGGAATGAAATTAAAGCCTATTAATTAAAAGTCTATATAACGGCAACCCAACCTAACTGACTGGAGATCCCAAGATATAGGTTCAATGGGACAACCGAGTTGTACGAGACTTAAGTGTATCATTGAGGAGATATCTCTCTAACTCATTCCTATGGTGAAACAGTGATGCCTGCAGCGTTTTAGGTTAAGTTTAACTTTTAATGATTCTTATACCTTGGTAAATCCAAGTGGGGTATTAGCAGGATACTCTTAATAAGAGATCACCTATGTGAGTGTGAAGGGGCCGCTTCTGTGAGAATTTTTTAAGGCTGAATTCTCTAAAGCACTCTCTGAAACCAGTCGGTGTTCTAGGGCCAAAATGGGCACAACCGTAAGAACCAATTGTGTTCGGAAAGATTCTGTGTGAATTCTATTGTCTTGGTTTACGCAAAACGCTGAACAGTTCAAGGCATCGCGTCCACTGGTTAGCAAGTAAATCCGATAGTCTTTCACAAGGGAAGGTTCAAAGCCAAAAGCTACCTATCCTATGCAGGAAATTTCCACTTGTACTCTCTCTATCGTTTGCATTGTTTTGCATTAGTTATCGAGTCAATTTCATTCATGTGGGGGATTGTTGGAAAATATTATAGGATATAATATTTTATTTTAAATGTGAATGAAAATTGATTTATTTTGGAGTTGCATCTTTTCATTGGTACTTGTTCGCCGTGGACGGACGCGTCCTTTACGAACAGATGTGCCTCTTTCTTTGGTGACTTTTCGTAGAGTTACATGTTGGCCTATAAATATCATTTCCCTCATTCATTTTAAAGTTGATTTTTTTTTTATTCAAGTCCATTCATATGAGAGAGTTACAAACACAAGATGGTTCGCCAGGCCCTCCAATTGAAGTGCTGCTCTGGGGGGATTCCGATCAAGTAGTGCTGGGAGACAGTCGTCTAATGCAAACCGTGAGCACCGTAGCGGGGGCGAAATCTGTCTTAAGTACAGAGTGTCACACACAAACACTCGCCTTGATCACCAATTTGTTTCCATCAATTTCCAGGTTTTGAGTTCCGATTTTATTGCACTCATATTATTGGTTTTATCACAAAAGGTAAACACATTTTTCCAACAGAAAAAACTTCAAAGGGTACCAGTGGTTAGTATGCAAAATTAGGAGGCGGGGGAGCTACTGCCCCTTGCAAAATTAGGAGGCGGGGAAGCTGCTACCCCATAAAGGGCCAGCAGCCTGCTGTCTCAGTCGAATGGGATCCGCTTTAGTCTCACTTTGATGATCAAAAACGTTCATTTCGTAGAGCTCGTTGAGTAGAATAAGTGTATTAAAAATCAGCTTGAACGGATATCATTAAGAGCCTTATCGAAACAGTTTTATCTTGAAAAGAATGGATCTGAAACACTGGATCAAATCCACTGGAACCCATTATTGGCAAGTTATATGTGTTCCGATCAGGCACTTAATGACATCCAATCGAGCTAATTTTTGGTACACTTGTTCTACTCGACGAGTTCTACGAAGTGAACGTTTCTGATCATCAAAGCGAGACCGAAGCGGACCCCATTCGGCTGCAGCTCCCTGCCTCCGCAAAATTAACACTACATTAAAGGTATTTTCGGAATCAAAAAGTAGGAACACCAGACTCTTTTATAAGAAAGTATAGATTTCCGTAAACATCCTGCTTTGTTTTCAGACTTCCTGTCTTACCATTAATAAAGGAATCAACATTGTGCAAAGAAAGGAATCAACATTGAGCAAAGAAAAAAAATAAAAGGAATCAACATTGCTTTAATTCCACAAACTTTCTCTTTTGCTTTAATTTCTACTCACATCCTGCTGGGTTTTCACGCTTACTTGATATCATTCATGAAGGAATCAAAATTGTGCAAAGAAAGGAATCAACATTGCTTTAATTTCCCGCTAGCAATGTTGTGCAAAGAAATAAGGACAGATATTCGCCATAGACAGTCCCCTAACAATTGGACAATATTCCATATAGCTATCAAATTCAGGACTCATGACCTGAAGAAACTAAGAAGATCCCAGTTTTCCCTCACCATCCCCTTTCTCTTCAAATCCAAAGCTACTCCATAAATCACGTACCCATAAAGAAAATGGCAGAGGGCGCTGTGTTCGAACTTCTATCCAACTTCGCACCCTATCTCCAAGAAAAGTTGAACTTGTTGAGCGGAGTACGGGAAGACATCGAATACATAAGAGGCGAATTCGAGCGCATGACACATTTCCTCAAAGTTGCTGATGCTATAGAAGATAGAGACCCAAAAATCAAAGTATGGGTGAAGCAAGTTCGAGAAGCTGCATATGACACTGCTGATGCTCTTGACATGTACATGTTGCGCCTAAGACATCATCATAGCATCAGATTCCGCACGTTTGTATGTAAGGTTTCTTTCTTTATTAAGACTTTAAAAGCTCGCCACCAAATTGCTTCTGAAGTAAAAGGAATAAAGTCTAGAATCATCAATATTTCTGTGGGAAATCAAAGATATAGTGACATCTATGGCAAAATAGAGCAAGGCTCAAGCTCTACCTATTCAGTCCTCGCATGGTATGATTGTCGTGGTGACGCCCTTCTACTCCAAGAAGCAGACCTTGTGGGCATTGACAAGCCCAAATCACACTTGATTCAGTGGCTAGTGGATGACGATCCTCATCTGAAGGTGCTTTCTGTAGCAGGAACGGGCGGATTGGGCAAAACCACCCTTACAAAAAAAGTATACGACGATGCAACAGTGAAGAGGCACTTCCAGAACCATGCTTGGATCACCGTTTCTGAATCATTCAAGGTTGAAGAGCTTTTAAAACACATCATTCGAGTTCTCTTTGAAGATGTCAGGCAATCACTCCCACAAGGAGTGGACAGTATGGATGCAAACAACTTGAAAAGTATGATTAATGCCTTTTTGCAGCAAAAGAGGTATGTGCTTGTTTTTGATGATGTATGGCATATTGATGCATGGCAAGTTTTAAGAATCGTACTTCCTGAATGCAATCGCGGCAGTCGAGTAATTTTGACAACAAGAAATGTAGATTTAGCTTCTCTTGCTTGTGAAGAATATCATGGCATGGTGTATAAACTCAAGCCCTTGACTCCAAAAGAGTCATGGGCCTTGTTCTGCTCAAAGACATTCAGGGAGAATTCTTGTCCTTCATATTTGGAAGATCTTTCTAAAAAAATCTTGGCAAAATGCGAGGGGTTACCGCTTGCAATAGTGGCAATTAGTGGTTTGTTATCAACAAAGGAGAAGAGTGCAGATGAGTGGGAGAGGATTTACCATGGCCTGGGTGCGGAACTAGAAGGAAATGACAAACTCATGAGCATGAAAAAGATGTTGTCCCTCAGTTACTTCGATTTACCTTGGTATCTTAAGCTATGTTTTTTGTACTTGAGTATTTTTCCGGGAGATTGTCTCATTGATCACTGGAGATTAATTCGGTTGTGGGTGGCGGAAGGATTTGTAGAAGTGAAAGAAGGAATGACAAGAGAAGAAGTTGCTGAGAGCTACCTAAATGAGCTAATAAACAGAAGTTTAGTTCATGTGACAAAAATTAGGCAAGATCAAAGGTCCCAAGCTTATCGGATACATGACCTTTGGCGTGAAATGATAATTGCGAAGTCAAGAGAGCAAAACATTGTCACAATAGCAAGTGAAAGAGGTAGAGCGTGGCCTGAGACTTTGCGACGCCTCTCGGTCCACCATAATTTGGAAGACATTCAGGAAAGTATTTGTTTCACTCGCCTTCGTTCATTACTCGTATTCAGTGCAATAGATTCAGTGCCCATTTTGTCAAAGCTTGCATCCTTAGGCGAGGGTGTAAGGCTACTAACGGTGTTAGACTTCAGCGGAGCACAATTGGAAACATTCCCGCATGAAGTTGTGAACCTCCTTAATCTTACTTATCTAAGTTTGAGGGCAACCAATGTAAAAATGATCCCGAAATCAATCGGAAAGCTCAATAAGCTAGAAACATTGGATCTAAAAGAAACGAATGTCACTGAGTTGCCTGATGAGATCTTGAAGCTCAAACATCTTCGCCATCTCTTGTTGTATCGCTACAATGTCGACGACCAGATTTATTTTTCTTTTCACTGTGTAATTGGCTTCAAAGCCCCAATGGAAATAGGACATTTGTTGTACTTGCAGAAACTATGTGCTATTGATGCCTCTGTTACGATTGTGCTAAGAGAGCTAGGGAAGCTAACTCAACTGAGGAGATTGTTCATTGTAAGGCTACATAAGGAAGATGGAACTGTGCTATGTTCCTCCCTTGAGAAGCTAAACAACCTTCGCTCGTTGTCCGTTGCGGCAATAGAAGAAGATGAGATCATTGATTTAGATTATTTGTCTTTGCCGCCTCGACTTCTTCGAAGCCTCTTCCTAGGAGGACGTTTGGAGAAGATACCGCACTGGATACCATCTCTTCACAACCTGAAAAGATTACGGTTACGATGGAGTAAGTTAAAAGATGTTGATCCACTGCAATCCCTTCAAGATTTGCCCAATTTGCTTTGCCTTGAACTTAGCACAGCATATGAAGGTGATGGATTGTTTTTCAAGGCTGGTGGGTTTCAAAAGCTTAAACAATTGTGGTTGGTTCGCTTAGTAGGATTGAAATGGGTGAGAGTGGAGTCTAACTCGATGCCTCTTCTTGAAGAGCTATATCTCCGAGACTGTAAATTGATGACGGAGTTGCCTTCAGGTGTTGAACATTTGGCCAACCTTAAATATCTTGAATTCAGTGATATGTCTGTAACATTTGTTTCGAGCTTGAATAGAGACTTACAAGGTGGGGACTATTGGAAGATTGCAAACGTCCCTAAGGTTTGAATTTGGGTCTCCAAATTTGATTATTTTACCGGTCGTTATCTACAGTAGAATGAGAGGGGATCAGGATCTTCGAGATTGGGTTATCCCCGCTATTATTGTGCCCTTTTTTCCCACATATTTTTTTGGCTTTTGTCAGAGCTTGAAAACTTGTTTGTGTGATCATGTTGTGAATGGATATTCTTTTACATACTTGTTTTTGGATTGAATTAATTACTTTATCAAGATCCTCATATTTGATGTAATCAGCTCGGCAGAATTTAGAACTTCAAAGCATGCCTTCGGTTGATCGGTTTGCTACAATCTTTTAGGTGAAGTTCAACACATCTCTAGAGGAACCTAATTTCCCTTGGTGCTGATTCAAAATGTTTGATATGTTAATTTTCTTCGGTAATGTTTTTTTGCTCGGTGATGTTTTTTTTCCACATTTTTACTTATGCAAAAAGCATTAACTTTTTTGTCTAAAAACTTTTTTCAGTAATTTTTGCGTTTCGTAACTTTTTTGTTTAGTTTTCGTCGTAGTTTTTGAGGTTAATCCTTTGTCTCAACCAGATGAATCAGAAAAGTATAAAAATGTTGATCATTGTTTAAAAAACTTTATATAAGAGGACACTTTAGACTTCTCTCGTCAAGAAGGATGATTAATTCAAATAAAATATAACGCAAACCTAACAAAAAAAATTAGAAAAGACGAATAAAACATACAAAATGAAATGGATAAAACAGTTGAGAAAAATGGTTAATAAAGTGTAATTAAGACTTTTCAAAAAAAAAAAAAAGTGTAATTAAGATTTGTTTTTTTCCAACACTCAGGCCTTTATCACTTCCAAGATAACACCCCAGTTCATCTTCATAACACGTTCAGCCCCTTCTCACTCCCATCACTTCAGCTTACACCACAAAATAACTGTTCTCGTCTTCAGCTTAACAAGAAGAGCAGAGATTATTCATTGTCCCATGGTATTGCTCCTCCCTCCAGCAGAAGTGAGTGGGTGAGTGGAACGATTTTCAGTGCTCAATCCCTAGAGCACCAAGTGGCGGTGCTCCAAGGTCCTTCTCCATAACACATAGGTGTGGAATCCAACACAAAGTGCGTGACTCCCATGGCGATGTGTGGTGAAAATGAAAATTCTAAAACACGACGTGACAGTTCTCCAGGAGCATGATTGAATATTCAAGTACAGAGGGTGTGTGTTACTGAAACACTATTAGGCTGCAGAGCCCAAAACTTCTGTGAGAGAGAAGATTGAAATGCCTTGGGACTGAATTTTCAAAGGAGATAGAGAATCCAATGACTTCGATTTTTGTTTAGCACAAAAAAGTTCCTTACGGTGTGAAAAATGAGCGCAGGCGTGCCAGGACTTGTCATGTCCAACGTAAAGGACTGAGTGCCCTTTTCTGACTTCATAACCGTGAAAGCGCAAGTGTTGTGATCTTAAGGGTGAGATCACAATGAAAGTAATTCGTGGTTTGTCACAACGGTTGTAGACTATCAAAGATTTCGAAACAGGCAGATGCAACAATTTTGGAGGGAAGGATTACATCCTCGTTAGATCACCAACCCTCCACAAAGTGTCAGTAATTTGCCACTCCTAGTCTGCTAAGATTATTCCTCCAATGGGAGACATATTCCCTTGCTATTAATTCAACCAATCAAACATGGTAAAAATGTACTACTTTCTTTTAGGAGGAAGGCCAAAACTACTGTAACAACTATCTGCAAAGCAAACTCCAATAGGCATGTTTTGCTCTCAGTGGCACTCCAAATATACACTCAGGAAAACGTGATTTATACAATGAACTAACATCAAAGAGGACTGGGGAGACATTGATTTCTGCCAAAGTAAGCGGTCACATAATCTTATCAGTTGACAAGAAACTATAGATAAACATATCTCTAATTCCCCCTTTGTTAAACACATACTTCCTCAACAACCCTTCCTTTTGGAACCCAACTTTCTCCAACACCCTCTGAGACCCCTTATTTTCTCCCTTCACCAAAGCCTCTATCCTTACCAAATACTCAAAATCTTTAAACACAGTAGAACTAGCCATTTTAAGTGCCACTGTAACAATCCCCTGGTTCCAATACTCCGAGCCCACAGCGTACTCGATTTCGGCTAGGTGGCGATCACTGCCTGACTCGGGCTTGATGGAAACGTACCCGATTGAACGGTCATCCAAGCATATGGACCGTTGCCATGGGTGAGGTATCGCAACCTCCTTGAGGTAGCTCAAGGCTTCTCCTCTAGACGGGATGGGATTCCATCGGAGGTAGTGTGTCACTCTTTCATCTTTGGCCCATGAGAAGAAGTCGTCGGCGTCAGAAAGTTTGAACGGACGGAGAGAGATTCTGGTGGGGTCCATTGAGATTTAGCAGAATTGGGAAGTTTCAGATGGTTTGGATAGTCTGTCTTCCGTTGGTTCACTTCAAATGGGCAATGAGTGGGGTGAATGAATTTCGTACTTCAAGAATTTGGAGCATCATATATACTATATATAGAGGCCAATGGATTGGCCAAGTGTTCTAACCTGCGACTTAGGTGTTTGTTTCATCCTAAGATCTCGGGTTCGATTTTCCTTACTAATAACTCTTTGAGCCACCTCAACCCCACGCATAAGCATGTAAAACGGCTATGAGAGGGGCTGTAGGGATGTCCGAGGTGCACGCAAGCTGGTTCGGGACACCCTGTATTACCAAAAAAAAATTTAAAAAGAGAATCGTATCCTCCAAGGCAACTTACAAAAAGTTTTGGTCTCTCCACTTTGGTGGACAGTGTTGAAATGAACTCACATGGAACTTTCTTTTGGAAAAATTGATCAACTAAGGTGGGGTAATTCTGTCATTATCAACGTCAAAAAAATGCCACCATACTAGCTACCATCTAAAAGACAATGTATCAATTATTATTTTTTTTTTTTTGGTCAAGCGGAAAAAATATCAATTATTTTTGCACCCTTGGGAGCAATGCTCTTTTTCTTACCCAAGTCAGTATGCTCTCAGATGAGAGAAAAAAAATGAAAAACATAAGTATGCGGGGGCCTCACTTTCAAGCCTGTGCACCCACACGCTTTGTGAGTGGGAGACGCAAAGCAGTGCTCTAGAGATAATTGTCCATGTTTTGCCTCTTGATTATTGTTTGACCTTATTTTAGGAATCAACTATGGCGGCCGTCCAAATTTGTCTTTCATTCAGAGTCCCTTGGTACATTCCTTAGTCACCAAGTCATGCAAAATTCAATTCCTTTGCAAGGACCTTTATCTATACCTTATCCCTCGCAATTTCTTATACTTTTTGCGCTATAAACCCAAACATTCTTCAACTGCACAATACCCATAAATCAAATCCCACAAAAAAATGGAAGAAATTCCAAACAAAACAGAACATAAACAAACCCATGATCAAGATTTCACGAACATCCATCTCCGGCTTTTAGACCTCTCCGATATCGACGATTACATGGTCTGGGCTACAGACCATAAAGCCAACCAATTTTCGTCATGGGACCCTAATACATCGAAAGAAGCTGCCATGAACTATATAGCCGATTTCATTATCCCCCACCCTTGGTTCAGGGCAATCTGCATCGACGATCGTCCGATCGGGTCGATTTCTGTTACCCCAAACAGGGGAAGTGGCAGTTGTAGGGGGGAAATTGGGTATGTTTTGGGGTCAAAGTATTGGGGCAAAGGGATTGCCACTAGGGCTGTAAAAATGGCTGCTGCTGAAATATTTTTTGAGTGGCCACATTTGGAGAGGCTGGAGGGTTTAGTGGATGTTGATAATATAGGGTCACAAAAGGTGTTGGAAAAAGCTGGGTTTCATAGAGAAGGTGTGCTGAGGAAGTATTTTATACAGAAGGGGAGAGCTAGGGATATGGTTGTCTTCAGCCTTTTATCAACTGATCCCCAAGTACAGTTAGGTTTTTTCGATTGATTTATTTTCCGATGGATGAGTTTTCGGCTGTGGTGTTTCTTCAAGTATATATAGTGTTTTGCTGGGGATATGAACGTTTAGCTTTAGCCTGTGTTTCCATGTACTATGTTTAGTGAAAGCCCGTACAGAATAATGTGGTAGTAACATTTGTGCAATTGCAATGTTTCGAACTTCGATTTCTTATGAATCGACCACATCAGTCAATATGGAGTTTCTTTATATAAGAGAGATTTATTTGTATAGCATTACTCATCGCTGGTATTCATGTCTTCTTCATGATAATCGCATACAAGAATGTGTGATGGATTGGCTATCGATCTTTCTTCCCAGGCAAGAGCAATCTGGTTTGTAAGGTAACAAGTGATCATTGTGGGTGGTTTATGGTCCGAACCATTTGGTTTGATTTTGTGGTAGGGCTTCACTTTTTGATTAGTTTGGATGATGGTTTTACGGTCACGCCGGATGACGTGCCATACCTTTGGTGTATTTGGAAGGCTATGAACAAGTTGGAATTTGCATCTGAGTGTTGTTTGGTTGTTCCCCATATCAAGTTAGGAGCCCAAGTTGTACGGGTGGTCTTGATCGAGGCCTGTTTCGGGTTTCTGGTGGTGGTTGTTGCCTGGGTATGGTGGACCGGCTGTCGGCGGTTGGGCTGTGGCGTGAGTGGCTGTGATTTGGTTAGGGTTAGGGTTTGGCTTGGGGTTTGGTCCAGGTTTGGTTCCTTTTGGGCTGGGCTTGGCCCGTTGAGCGTTATTGTTTGATTCGGGCACTTTATGGCTCTTTGTGCTTTAATTGTATGATCTGGGTTTTAGACCCATTTGGGTGATTGAGCTTCGGCTTTTAGGTGGGCTTCATCCCATATGGGTGTCCTGAATTGGTTTCTTGTCAATTGTAGGTCTGGGTCTCGAATTGGACTGATTGTTCTTCTAAACATGACGTTATTTCCTTGCTCCTATCAGTCTTGTAGCAATTTCAAGATTACTGAATTTTTTTTGCCGTTCAAAAAAAAAGAGCCCCAAATTGTTCGGTTGTTCCCCATAGGCCACCTCAAGTTGATAAGAGCCCAAGATCTCTCTCCCTCCCCACCTGCCATATCAAGTTAAGAGCCCATGAATTATCTCTATCAAACGGATCGGGTCGGGCCAATACAGGCACGACACATTTACAAGCAGAACAGTATTGCAAGGCACGATCCCGGCCTATAGGTGGGCCAGGTTGGGCAGATATTTTGGGGCACGTGGCACTAGCACTAGAAAGCACGAGCATGGCATGAGTAAAAAATCGAAGACTTAAAATAATTAATTGCAAAAGTAGATGCACAGGCCATATACCAAAAGATTTAACAAATTGTTTGCAAACCAACAAAAAGTTGACGTGCGTCTCTTAAGTCCAAAAATTAAACTTCACATCAAAGTTGACAGGCTTATAAGCGAATGATTTGGATCATCAAGTTGTGGTGGGGAAAGATTTGGACGATTGAATAAAACTTTAACATAAATGTTGTGTATGATTTCAATTTAATGAAGGGATTCATTGGTTCAGTTGAGCCTGTGAGTTGCTTTATAAATGTGTATTCAACAGTACGAAAAGAAGCTTGTTTTGGTTAGAACACAATAGAGAGGAGATTGGCTCTTGAAGTTGAGCTTGGAGAAGATTGTTTTGCTCACCAAACATTAGCCCACCGTGATCTATTCGCTTTGACGTCCACCCATAACTTCTTTAAAATCACCACATCGAAAACCAAATCGAGTCATCACATTCTCACAAAAACTATTTTTAACTCTAATCTTGTATCCGGCGATCACCTGTGATTCCTGCACATCTGATAACAACAATAAAGTTATTTCACTCCCTCCTCAACCTCTTCGAGTTACAAAAAAATTACCCTTAAACAAAGAGGAAATGGTGATCAAATTTTGCTCACAAGACAAAGTTTTTACGTGTTGAGTTTTGGAAATCGTGAACTCTTAGCGAACAGAAGGAGCCTATTGCCGTGAGATGAATACTTTACGTGTTGAGTTTTGAAAATCAGAGAGGTTAAAGTTAGCCATAGTTGAAGGGGTATAACATAATTTACCCCTAGTACACAACAGCCCAACTAGACGAGAGAGAGAGAGAGAGGACCTTCTCCCCTGAAGTAGAATTTCCATTCTTCAACATGGTATTTCAGTTGAGGATCAAATTCTAGGGTTTTTCCCGGTAATCGTCGCTTCATATATCCAATTTCTACACGATCAGAACCAGACGAAATCGATTAGGTACCTCTCTCTCTCTCTCTCTCTCTCTCTCTCTCGTCGTCTATATCTCTAGGATATGTTCGGGCCCTAGTAAATGATCACTCCTCGAACGAGTTTTGTGATGTCCGATCCACACACCAAAACCTAGGTTTTTCCATTTTTCTCCTTTTGGTTAGTCTTTATCTTAATGATTTTGTATGTATTGCTGGAACCAAAATCCAAAATTTACGATTCCTTTTGATCGTAAAATTACGAAATCCGATTAATTTGCATGTTATTTCCACATTCTTTCTGGATTTCGTCGTTGGAAACCTTTTGCCTGCCCCACTGTCTTTCGTTTCTCTATTTGGCAATGAATGGGCGTGTTGATGTGTATATGCGTGAGTTGTAGGAAGAGAGATGTCGTTTGATTTGCTGCTGAAGCCGTCGTGCAGCGGCTGCGGATCATCCAAGGACCTATACGGAAGCAATTGCAAGCACTTGACTCTCTGCTTGTCGTGCGGCAAAACTATGGCCGAGAACCATGCTAAATGCTATGAGTGTGGCGCCACCATCACCCGATTGATTCGGGTTCGTCTCTTTCGTCTCTCTTTGTAGATGCGCTTGACACCCAGGCACACAAATGGAATTATGCAATAGAGGGAAAAATAAAAATATTTAGTTGAGATCAACCTTTTAGTGAAATGTGAAATGGGAAAGTAGGAAAGATGTTACGATTTGTTTGGAGTCCTTGTAGTTCTAATAATTCAAGGTGGTAGTAAGATTCACAAGTTTATTTGTTGGGACTTTCGACTTTTACTCTTTTTAACTGTCTAGCAGGAAAGGAATGCTGAAACATCTTTTATTTCTGCACTGTTTGTTGAAAACATCTTTTGCAGTCTACCAAAATTTTTTTTTTTTTTTCAACGTAGCCATCGGAATACATGCTTGTCACTAATTGGAGGTTTTGGCATATGGGCTCAGATCCCAAAACAAGAAACTTATAGTTTAGGTTTTTTTTCTCATCCCTTTTTCTACATGTTATGCTTTTCCTCAGCTAGAGATCTAATGATGTTAAGCTTACAAGGGTAAAAAGGAGATTGTTGTCTTATTAAATCAGAAGAATATATCAAGTTCTGCTCAGAGAACACTTAAAATTTTGTTTTTTGGGGGGTGAGGTTTTATTCGGATGGTGCATTCTCTTTTGCATCGTAACGGAAAATTCTGTTTATTGTTAGAATTCAATATAATATGATTTTCAGATTTCCATATTTGGGCTTTCACGAGCATGTTGTTCAATATTGAAAGAAAAATGCGGGTATCAGGGATTCTAAATGGTAATCAAATCATGGTTGCAGAAGTTCATACTTATTCTGTTTCTGCCTCTTTCAGGAATACAATGTTCGAGCATGTTCTAGCAACGACAAGAACTACTTCATTGGTAGGTTTGTGACAGGTCTACCAAGTTTTTCAAAGAAGCAGAGTGCTGAGAATAAGTGGTCTATCCAGAAAGAAGGACTTCAGGGTCGTCAAGTGACTGATGCTTTGCGGGTAGCGATTTCTAATTTTTTTCAAACTTGTTCGTAAGCTTGTGGTTCTGTATCTTTCTTACTTTCTGTCTTATATCTGCTGATATAATAAGTGATTCATGTGCTTTAACTTGAAAAAGTCAAAAGCTACCGTTAAGGAAAATGAACACTTGATTTTGTACGCTAGTAGACATGTCCTGATAGTTTCAAATATCAATACTGCTGCTTTAAGAATCACTTTTTCATTAGAAGTATTGCTTGTTATCAAATTGATTTGTTTCCGTGGACGGTGCTCCCATTTCAGCATTCATGGCTCACAGACTCTGTATGATCACTATGAAAGAAAAATAACTAGTTTTTTGAATTCTGATAACCTCAACAAAGCAATTTTAGACTTTTAGTTGTACTGGTAAGACTTGGACAAGCGGAAAGCATATGATCCCCATTCCACTTGCTTTGCTGATAACAACAGTGGACAGTTTATCTGATCCATTTTCAATCCTGTAGAGACGTTGCGTCTGTCCTTATGTACAATGTAATTATGTACAATGTAATTTTATTGAGAAAATGGTTCACCTTGACTCCCCACGCAACGGATAAAGAAAAGGATTTTATAACTTGCTATGTTTTTGTGTTGAAACGTATAGCGAAGTTAATGCCAAATTGGGAATTTGGAGAGAAACATTGGAGCCAAGAGTGGTTAGCATAAATATGAACTGAACTTATTCATTAAAGGGTACAAGCAGAGCTACATGTTTAGGATGCATGCAATGAACGGCTTTGCAGATACGACAGTAAGGAAGAATGATAAGATTGTTGTTTTTTGGAGTGCTAGGGAGAGGGGAAGTTCTAAATTGACATGAAATGTGGCAAAAAAAGATGTGACTGTATTAAATTTAATAGAACATGTAGTCCTTAACAGGGTAGAAGTGTAGAACGGCAAAAGAGATTCATTATAGCTGACCCCGGTTAATTCGGACACAAGGGTTTAATTTGGCTTGGTTGGTTTGTCTTTCATTGCTTTTATTGTTCGGTCTAGATTATTTGATTTAATTTTTGTTAATCAGCTACTCTACGCTGCTTGCTAATTCCCTTTTTTACAGACTCCATGATTATGTAATTCCATTGTGTAGGAGAAGTACAAGAATAAACCTTGGCTATTGGAGGATGAAACGGGCCAATTTCAGTACCATGGTCATCTTGAGGGTGCACAATCAGCAACCTACTACCTACTAATGCTGCAGGGAAAGGAGTTTGCTGCTATTCCTGCAGGCTCTTGGTATGCACGCACTCTATGCTTTCGCATCTCTTTTGTAGCACATTACATTTTTAGTGTTGCTTGGGTAATCCCGGCTAGACAAGAGCAGTATAAGCATATGTTTCTATTTTGTTGGAGTAAACTAGGTTTACTAATTGTTTTGAAAGGAAAAGGGAGAATTTAAAAATAGAGTTCCTTTTTGGCTGCTCTAACTGCTGCTAGTTTTTTCAGTTGTTGCACATGTATGAAGTCCAGTGCTAGCTTCTTGATTTTGATTTTCTCTATTCGTTTCTTTTTCAGGTATAACTTCAATAAAGTTGCACAATATAAGCAACTTACCTTGGAGGAAGCAGAAGAGAAAATGAAGAACAGAAGGAAAACTGCAGATGGGTATCAAAGATGGATGATGAAAGCAGCAAACAATGGAGCTGCTGCATTTGGTGAAGTTGAGAAGTTTGATGATAAGGAGAGCGGAGCTGGTGGTGGAAGGGGACGTAGGAAAACCAGTGGTGATGAGGAGGAGAACAATGCTTCAGATAGGGGAGAGGAAGACGAAGAAGAGGAGGAGGCGAGGAAAAGTAGACTTGGACTGAACAAAAGAAGTGGCGATGATGACGAAGAAGGTCCAAGAGGAGGTGACCTTGATATGGATGATGATGATGCTGAGAAGGGTGAGCTTTGCATTGTTTTATACCATATAAACAGATAGATTCCTGTCTTATTTGTTTGTTTGTTTGTTTGTTTGTTTTCATGCCATGAACATGTTGTGATAGTTTCTCTTTTAAACCTGTGGAATAATGGTTTGGCCAATGGCAGATATACTTAAAAGATAAATAAACACGTGTTTTAAAGATGGTGGCAGGAGTGAAATTGTGTTCTGAATTCCGATTTAGAGCATTTTAGATACATGATTCTTTGTTTTGGCTATCCCAGTATTTGATATTCAAACATAAAGTTGATGCATGATGTATCTAGTAGAAGAAAGTACAGATGAGGTAAGAAAAGAGAAGTGCTTCGTAGATAGAAGTAATCCAACTAAACTGTGTTTGTTGCATATTTTTACCCCGTGATGTGATGTAGTCAATTCTCATTGTGTTTTTACGGTGAATTTTTAGCATTCGCTGAAAGTTCTCCTTCGCACTACTTCAATTATGAGGAATCCTTACAGTTTTGATTAAGAAACACTTATAGATGGTTTGCTATTTCTTTTTGCTAGGTGACGATTGGGAGCATGAAGAAATTTTCACCGATGATGACGAAGCTGTTGCTATTGATCCTGAGGAACGAGAAGACTTGGCCCCTGAAATCCCAGCACCTCCAGAAATTAAGCAGGTTTTATTAATTATAGTATTTTCTAGACTTGCTCGTTGATAGTTGTAATGGGGCATTACACCACCACCCCATAGGAAGAGTTTATTACTCTTTTTGTCCTGGGTCCATCTTTCTACTTTGGGACATCCCTAAATGTCAGTCCCCTTTGAAACATAAGGTAGATAACTAGATAAGGTTTAGTTTTCTGAAATTATGCAGTACAAATGGCTGAGAATTATTTAAAGTTGAAAATAAATGAGCAGTGATTCCCCAAAAGGACTAGCATTATTGGACCGAAGTAGGATTTATTCCATCTCTTCAAGTCTACTCTATACTACACATTTTTTGAAATTGCCTTCTTGATTTTCATTGAATGTGACTTTTGTGAAGGACTGCTATGAGAACTGTAAGTATGTCGTTTGTATGTTTGTTGAAATGCCTCTAGCTTGCTAGATAAATACCTATATGTATTTTTTTCACTACTATTGTCTTATTAGTTGTTAGTGAGGTAAATCCTTCCTAGTGTGCTGTTTGTCTCTTTTTGTCTACTTATCAAGAAAATAAGCGTCTCTCTTTTTTGTCTGGCCTAACCTCGTGTCTTTGTGAGTTTCTTCACTTTATTCCCAATCTTCATGGATTACTATAGTTGTGATCCGATAGCTTTATTGTTTTGTTTTGTTTTCTTTATGAGGCTGATGCCCTAAACATATGCCTACAGGATGAAGAGGATGAGGACGAAACTAATGAAGAGGAGGAAGGAGGCCTGAGCAAATCTGGAAAAGAGTTGAAGAAGCTGCTTGGGCGAACTGGTGGTTTGGATGATTCAGATGCAGAGGATGACGACGATGATGATGATGTAAGTTTATATGATGCCTACTGTTTCTTAAAGTCGTACTCTCGAGTTGAGATTATGTGGTATGATTTTGTGAGAATCTTATGGGTTGTTTTCCCCGACGAAGTACCGGAAAACCTTTGTGGATGCTGTATCTGTGTCAGACATGGCAAAACACTGACAGACTGAGGACACATGGGGATACGTATGATAAGTCAAGTGGCATGTCCAATTATTTATATTAAAATTTGTGTGGCCCACACTGAGCAATCGCATGTGTTCAGTGAGTTGTATGGGGACACATCTTGGTGTCACTTCATATTGTAAAAAACTTATTTTAATTTGTAACAAACTTGTCACTTGCGCCTCAGTTTGTCTTTTTGATGGATCACAATTAAACATAAAAGTATAAGTAGTTTGTGCCCAAAAACAACGTTGTGATTTGTGTGGCTATTGCTGACTTCCCGCCAAGGGGGCCTGGTACTGTTTGATAAGCTGACAAACATTTCTTACCTATTTTCAGTCTGAATGGGTCAATAATATTCCAGTTGACCATGATGGCTAAAACACCAACTCCCCTACGGTGTCCGTGTCCCTCACTAGTCTCATCTTAGAAAGCCACTGAATGAATTTGTGAGATCCCCTAGTTATACATAGGTGGAGAATACAATTCAGCATCGTTTTGTCATCCTCTCAATCATCTCCATTACCAAGTTGTCAGCACATCAAGTTAATGCATGCCTTCTCAAATTGAAGGGCACAGAAGTATAACATTCGCTACTAATTACCCTCGTTCAGAAACTACTTCAATAGTGTAACTGCTTTTCTATAACAGTCTCCACCATATAAGAACATAACATCTATGGCACTGCTTTAATCATTTATTTAAAAACTCTAAAAGAAAAGAGCCACGGTTCATGAAAGGCATGTGAGAGCCAAGTTCGTTGGTTGTGAAGAAGATAAAAGCATTCTTGATATGGGAAAACCCCATCGTTGCAAGTAGTGTCCAGTATGGTTTCGTACGTATACAATTTAGGTTTGTATTCATGAATGGTTTGAACGACATTTTATCTAGCTAAAAGATGACTCCCTACCCTATGCATTGCCTAACATGGAGGAGAAGAACAACAACAAATGTTCTCTGCTTTGATTTTGTCCTTGTTATAATTACTGGCAATTACTGGCATACAGCATGTTGGGAGGAAAATGTGCTGCTTTTGTCTCTCAAGCATGTGGGTCACTGGTTCAATATCTTTATCTATCTTTTCCCAAGTTATTGATTTTTATCCAATTTTACCCGAAGTTTCTATTGGAAATTAATCTTGGGTGCTCTGTTTGGTTGTCCAGATGGAGGATGATACTTCACCTGTGCTGGCTCCCAAGCAGAAGGATGCTCCGAAAGAAGAACCTGTTGATAACAGCCCTTTAAAACAAGCTTCCTCGGGATCTGCTCGGGGCACCCCAACCACATCCAAGTCAAAGGGAAAGAGGAAAACAAACGGTGATGATGTAAAAGCTAGTAATAATAGTGCACCTCCGAAAAAAGTGAAGACAGAAAATGTACATTCTTGCCTTAGTTGAAACATGCTTGATATATGTTTGAGTACCTATTCCACAGTAAAGATCTTTTGGCAGGTGAAATTTGTTGTCTAACTTGTACTTATCTGGGAGCAGGATGTGAAACCTTCGAAAGAAGAAATGGCCCTTACTTCAAAAAGTAGTGTACCTACGAAAGTTGCAGCGCCATCATCTTCCAAAACGTCTACTCCATCATCTTCGAATGCATCAAAAATTGCGTCTGCTGCATCATCTGGACCTGTCACAGAAGACGAAATCCGGGCAGTTCTAATGCAAAAGACTCCTGTGACCACCCAGGATCTTGTTGCTAAATTTAAATCGAGATTGAAAACCAAAGAGGTAAGTGTTTGTTTTTCATGTTTTTTTGGGGCCTTCATCCTTGTTAACTTATATTTTTTGCCAGGCATCACCCATGTTAACTTTGTTATGAAACATTCAATCTATTTTGAAATCTCCTTTTTCTGACCTCAAAGCCCAAGTTGTTTAGAAAGTTAATTAGCTTGGAGAGCATGATCAGTTTGGTGCAGATAAAGTAAAGTACTTCCTATCTGACTTTAGCTTGTCGACATTGTCTAATCCTTCTTGGTAATTGTTTTCAAAGAGATTATTGGGTTACCAGTGTAGAAGGCTGAAACCGAAAGCAGATCTCATGAACGGTCCATTTGTAATCAAAGATGATGTGCTTTTCTTAGAAGCATGGTATTCTATGAGCATTCTTTCCTGCAGTTTCTTGTTGAAGCTGATGGAGTTCTTTTATGCAGGATAAGGATGCTTTTGCAGCTATACTGAGGAGAATTTCCAAAATACAGAAAACCAATGGACCTAACTACGTTGTGTTGAGAGATAAATGACTTTGCGATGATGATGCTGCCCAAGCTATTTTGCTCTCCAAATCTTCTGCTTTGCCTGGCATCTGCTGCTTACTGGTGAAACCGACTTACCGATGGGGTTGAGGATTTCTCTACAGAAATTCATAGCCAAGAAACACTGTAGGAAATAGTGCTTGTATTCCTCTACTGCCCCTGCCGCTACCTCCTCTCCTCCGATGAAAATAGAGGAAGTAAAAACAGAGGCAACAAGAAAAAAAAATCTGCAAACCCTATGCTTTAGACATTTTTGAACTCGTAATTCGAATGGATGGTACTGTTTACTGGTGGTGTTTTCATTGGCTTGGGAATACCCCAATGTTGCCAGCACCATGTTCATATCTGTATCAATCTGTGCGTATAACCAGTCCTCGGGTTAATTATTTCATAATGATCTAGGTAAATGTAATGTTATGCACTATTTTCGTTTTTTTTTTTTTTTTCTATCTATTCAATTATGTGATTATATTTTGGGTAAATTTCCTTAATGACGGATACCCCTTACTTCTGAGAAATAAAGTTAGCCTCTTGTGGTTTGTATTTGCATTTGACCAACACCCCCAATCGACACTAGTTTGTCCGAACACAAGATGGAATGGGTCAAAAGTGATTTATATCATTTCAAAATTCACCCTCTTTCGATAATAAAAAGTAGAATGAACTCATTTTGAATCAAAGCAATCTTTTACCATATGAGGAGCTGGTTTGATTTTAAAAAATGGGAGTTAAATATATTACTAACTATTTAACTTTACTACTCGTAAGAAAAATATTTATACGGACGGTATAAAGCAACAGAAATAAATAAAAATAAACCTCACATATGCGCAGCCTTCTCTGGCCCAAACGCTAATTCGAGCCTCCAGTTCTAACACAGAGGCTTCTTAAATCAAACCCTAATTCGAGCACACCCTTACATGGAGTCTCCGACGGATAACATGGAAACGCTCTCTATCTCCTCTCCAGATCAAGCCCCTTCCTCCGATTCCACATCCCAGTAAGCTACTAAAACACCTTCTTATACATGTTCATGCAATGTTATCAATACCGTTCCGTACCGGCCGATACTTACCGTTTTTGACAGAATCCGGTACCCTATACCTCTAATTCCGTTCTGGCTCAAATACTGACCGGTACCAATACCGAACAGTACCGGAGATACCGGCCAATACCGGATAGTACCGGACTACTTTTAAATTCATTTTTTTATTCAAGTACCAGACAATACCGGACGGCATTGGGCAAATACCGAATTTTTTTTATTTTAAAAGTGTATATTATACTATAAATTCTTTTAGCTAGGAGAATAACAGTAATAGTGATGAATCTGAAACGGTACCCAGTATCTCACCAGTATCGGTACGTACCGTACCAGTAAAAAAAACCGGTACGGTATTTAGAACTTTGTCAATAAACCTAAAGACACATACATTTTTACACAAATCTTGCACATACACTTTTATAGGGCCCACCTCAGGTCCCACCAATATGATCCGAACCGCTCATTATTTTTAAAACAATTTTTTAAGAGTTTCTGTAAATAATCAACTCGATAGGATATCGGAAAAGGGTTTTTTCAGAAATCGCAGGGTTTTTTTCAAAAATCGTAGGGTGAAATAGTCTGATTCGCCCTGCGATTTCTAAAAAAGCCCTTTCCGATATCCTATCGAGTTGATTTTTTACGGAAAGTCTTAAAAAATTGTTTTAAAAGCGGTTCGGATCATATTGGGGGACCCGAGGTGGGTCCCATAAAAGTGTATACAAAATATGTTTAAAAATGTATGTGCAAGTAGCATTGCTGAACTTCGTGTTCATGTTCATGTCTGTGTGTACTTGTGTATGTGTTTACGGGTACCGTGGTACGTATAATTGTACGTGTTGGATTGGTAAATTTGTCTTAACAGGGGGATGAGTGTGGAGGAGAAGTTCAGGATTGTGAGGAGTGTTGGGGAAGAGTGCATCCAAGAGGATGAGTTGCTAAACCTGCTGTCGAAGAAGCCCGAACCCGTTTGCTACGACGGGTTCGAACCCTCCGGTAGAATGCATATTGCCCAGGTTAGCGATTGACAACGTAGTCAATTGTCCTTAATGTTGTGAACCCATTTGAAGAATTTTGATTGTACCAATTATGCTGCAGTTTTTTAAGTTCATTTTTTTGCTGTGTGGTCCTTGGGTAGCTATCCGTTTCATAGTTGCCCTCAATGCTGTTACCTATTTGAAGAATTTTGATTTTGCCTGTTATGCTGCAATTTTTAAAGTTCAGCTCTTGCTGCATGGTTCCTTGTGCAGTTAACCGTTTTGTAATTGTTCTCAATGTTGTTACCTATCTGAAGAATTTTGATTTTACCAGTTTTGCTGCAATTTTTAAAGTTCATATCTTGCTGTATGGTCCTTGTGTAGCTAACCGTTTTGTAGTTGTCCTCAAAGCTGTTATCTATTTGAGGAATTTTGATTTACTAGTTATGCTGCAAAGTTTTAAAGTTCAGTTCTTGCTGTATGGGCCTTGTGTAGCTAACCATTTCATAATTCAGCTATTATCGTATGAACGTTTGGGAGAGATCTTTTCCACACCCGGGTGTTCCCGTCTCAAATGATAGGAAAAACAGTGGTTTAGATAATGTCACGTAGACTGGCGTGATGATGGGAATTTTTTAGATAAAAAAGTTTCCAATTACGATTCACCTAGAACATTATATTGTTTGTCATTAGTGGGGGGACACAACTTGTGTGTGTAATGGAACTCTCCATGATATTCGTGTACTTTAGAGGATCGTAATCCCCTGGTTTCTCTAATGTGATATGCTTGACTAGTATTTAGGATGAGCATAGATATTTTTTTCCTCATTTTTTTTCATTTTAATAGTGTGTAATTACTTGAGAAGATGCAGTGGACTAAATGTAGATGTTAATATTCTGGATCGTATACTTTTCTAGTTATAGGTATGGCCAATAGTTTGTTGAATCTTATACAAATTAATGCATATCCCGTACTCTTAATGTTTTATTACTTTTTTTATTTTATTTTTGTGACACTCAAAAATTACGGGATCACAAACCCTGGATATGTTGAAAGTTGAATATTTTGTCTCTGTCGCTTTTCAAAACTTTGATAATAAGTTTGGGAGAATTTGTACATGTAGATTTGCTGCTTCTTAAATATGATGGATGCATTTTGTTTTGTTGGTGAGCAGGGGGTTATGAAGATAATTAGTGTGAACAAGATGACTTCTGCTGGTTGCAAAGTAAAAATATGGATTGCTGATTGGTTTGCATGGTTTAACAACAAAATGGGGGGTGACTTGAAGAAAATTCAAACTGTTGGAAAGTACATGATTGAGGTCTGGAAAGCTGTGGGTTTGAATCTCCACGGAGATCAAGTGGAATTTTTATGGTCTTCGGAAGAAATTAACTCTCGGGGACATGAATACTGGCCTCTTGTAATGGATATCTCAAGAAGGAACAAGCTTAATAGGATAATGAAGTACCAGATTTATGATAGGAATTACTTCCTTGTAACTATCGATCTAGTCTAGTACATTAAGCTTGAGATCCTCTTTGCAGGTGTATCCAGATTATGGGTCGCAGTGAGCAGGATGAGTTGACGGGAGCCCAGATTCTCTACCCATGCATGCAATGTGCTGATATTTTTTTCCTTAAGGTGCCTTTATTTCTTACTAATCATGGGTGTATCTATATTGGTCTTGCTGAGTGCTGACTCGAAGACTTATGTCATGTTTCACTGTTTAAAGTTGTCATGAATCTTTTTCACAAAAAGAAAAAAAGTTGTCATGAATTGATACTATCATTTGATTAATTATGTGAGCTTACTAAGTGAAGTTTGATTTACGTTCTGCTGACTATGGAGGAAAACCATCATGCCGCACACCGTGGCGGTTGCATGAGTGTGTGACAGAGTAATCATTATTAGATTGTTAACCACTAACTCATTTAAAAGCTTAAGCTATTCGAGAGAGGGGCAACTTTATTATTTATATCTTCAACAATCATGAAACAACTTAAGTGTCTGACAACATTATTAGAAAAATTGGAATAAAAACCATGGATGGTAATTGTTAACATTTTGAAACCTGCAAATGGATAAATACTAGATCTGCCTTGATGAGGTTTCGTTTCTTGAAATCGTGGCATTATTGCCTCATCCTCTTTGTTGTTAAGAAAAAGTCCGATTATCAATGCTATCAAATACATTTCTTTTCTATCCATTTCTTTGCTAGATATCATTGTGATTGGTTGTGTAACCTGTTGGTTAGCCCGTATCGGTTTAACCTGTACATATTGGTGATCATGTTTGATTGATTACTTTGGAGAGGTAGCTTTGATCTGTGTTTTGATTGTGCCTAATGACATAATGGGACGGTAAACAATGTTTTCTATCTGAACAGGCTGATATCTGTCAAATGGGCATGGACCAGCGGAAAGTGAATGTTTTTGCTAGAGAGTACTGTGATGACATTAAGAGAAAAAACAAGCCTATCATATTGTCTCACCGTATGGCCCTTTTCTGATTATCCAGACATCACATTTGTTTATATTAATTTGTTTATTGTGATATGGTTGCTTCTCTTGATTACTGTTTTATGCAGACATGCTTCCTGGTTTGCTGCAAGGGCAAGAGAAGATGTCAAAAAGCGTTACAGACTCTGCCATTTTTATGGAGGACAAGGAGGTATTGTTTTGTGCTACAACACAATTTAAGGAGTCAGTTTTTGTTGTGCCTAATTAGTAATATAGTAATTTCTGCTTCAAAGTGCCCTGTTCGTTAAAGCCTCTTTCTGAATTTGACGTACTTCTTAGTTTTTGGTGTTCGCTCAATTAATAAAAGTATGTTATTGCCCGCAGTCAGAAGTTAATCGGAAAATAAAGAAGGCGTACTGCCCTCCAATGGTAGTTCAAGGGAACCCCTGTTTGGAGTACATTAAATACATTATCCTCCCATGGTTTGATGAATTCAAAGTTGAACGTAGTGCTGACAATGGTGGTGAAAAGTGAGTTTCCTCCTCCTCCTCCTCTAGTAGTAGCCATGAGCCTGAATGTTGAAAATTGAGCCCAGTGTAGTGCTTTCTCAGATTTACCTTTCATAAGCCATGCAGGCTGCAGCTCGTCCAAAGTTCTAGATTGATGTATATGTCTGGTGCTTCCGATCCTATTTCCTTTGGAATCGCTAATTCTTATTCGTTGATGAGGTTGTCTTCTTGCGCGTTTGTGTTTGGAATTCAGGACCTTCAAGAGTTTTGAAGAATTAGTTGCGGACTATGAAAGTGGGAACTTGCATCCTGCTGATCTAAAACCTGCTCTATCAAAATCAATAAATAAGATATTGCAGGTCTTGTACTTCTTCTTTAATCTGCACTTTCCTGCTTACATGATGTTGATGGTTTCTTTCTAAGTTTCTAGTGTAGGCAAGGGTCATCATCGGGCCTGGCCGGGCCAGCCCAGGCAGCCAAGTCACTACCCAAACCCGCCCACGGGCCAGGCCGACCGGGCTTTTACTTTTTTGCGGGCCGGGCTACCTACCATAAATTGAAGCCCAAGCCCGGCCTACGGGCTAGCGGGCCAAAAGTCAGGCGGGCTAGCGGGCCGAGTAATAGGCGGGCTTAAATTTCCTTGGGCAAGGGAAAAAAGAAAGGATTTTGTGGGATTTTAGGCTAATGGGTGGGCCCGTGAGCGGGTTATTAGGTGCGTACCACGGGCAAGCCGAGTAAAAATTCATAGGCCCGAGCCCGCCCAGTACAAACTACGGGCCGGGTAAAAGCCCGATGGGCCGAGCAGGCTTCGGGCGGGCCACGGACCTTCGGGCTAAATGATGACCCTTAAGTGTAGGTATACTCCCAGCTCTTAAATATTGGTGCTGCAGACCATTGGTCCATTCCTTGCCATGCACCAGTTTGAACTTAGAAATAGAAGTATCATGTTTCCAATACTTTTTGGTGTGCTGTTTAATGTTTGTGCTTGATTCTTTTCCTTTTTGCCCACTCTTTTTTTCATCCTGTGTTGTATTGTTATACTGTTGCGACTAATAAAAGAAAAAAGTTACTGTTGCGTATCCTTCCATATTTGGAAGTAGTCCTCTAGAAATTGGATTAGCGCATACTCTCATCGATAAGCAGCATTAATCTTGCATTAGATGTAAGAGTTCTTTTGCTTGACGGATATGAGCATAAGATTGGACAATATATCTAAGGATCTCTTATCTGGTGTTTGGTGAAAAGTTTTACGGCTTTCCAGAAAATGTGCTATATTCAATACCAAAAACTGAACGGGTGTAGTATTTATTATTAATCCTATCCCAATTAGTCCGAAGGAATTACGAGTCCTATGCTTTTCAGTTGTATTTTTGCCGAACAAACGGGCCCTGAGTTCATATTTTTGGACTGCATTAATCATGCATGGTGACTCAGCTGATTGTGGTTCTTTTTTGGATAAGTCTGCTGATTTTGGTTCTTGTTTGTCAAATTGATCAGTGGTTGGTTGGTCTGGGGGAATAGAGCTAACTGTTGCTATAGGTTTTGATTAAGCGTTCATAATTGAATATACTGGCCATCTAGGCCATGGAGCCTGCCTTTTGCCAATTTCATTTAGAGAATAAGTTCTGTCCGGACAAGGGGGCTCTCCGGACAGCATTCGTGCGGGCCCCCTTCGCGCATTTTTTTTGGAAAATCCGAACCGTGCATCTTATAACGTCTGCAAAATAATGTATCTACTCAAAAAATTAGCTTGTCCGGACATTGATAGGTATGTCAAAAGTTTTGAGTTATTACAAGAAAAAATGGACGACCGCGAACAATTTAACTTTAAAAATAGTTGACAGATCACAGTCGTCCATTTTTTCGTGTAAAAACTCAGATTTTGACGTACCTATCGATGTCTGAACAAACTGATTTTTTGTGTAGTTACATTATTTTGCGGACCCTACAAGATGCGCACAGTTTGGATTTCCCAAAAAAAAC
This sequence comes from Rhododendron mucronatum var. ripense, assembly GCA_019656295.1. Classification (NCBI taxonomy): domain Eukaryota; kingdom Viridiplantae; phylum Streptophyta; class Magnoliopsida; order Ericales; family Ericaceae; genus Rhododendron; species Rhododendron mucronatum. Next base: position 2,269,527 of record BPLT01000026.1, read on the forward strand.
ACGCGAAGGGGGCCCACACGGGGCTGTCCGGACAGCCCCCCTTTTCCAGATTAACCGGAAAGAACTTTTTCTCTTTCATTTATCTGAATAATAAGTTCATGTTTTTTCTGCAGCCCGTACGTGATCATTTCGAGAATGATCCTACTGCGAAGGAACTATTCAGAAGGGTGAAGGTATGAGTTCTTATCTTTGCCTTGTTAAGATCCTAAATTTCTTCCTTATCTGTCTTTTGTTATGTTAAAGATTGTTTTCCTCCAAAATTAAAGATATGGCATAGTAACTGCTCCTTCAAAAAGAGAGAGAAGTTGAAGAAAAATATACTCCCTCCATCCCATAATTTGAGTCCAGTATTTCATTTTAGGCTGTCCCTTAATAAGTGTCTATTTTGTAAAGTTAGTGGGTAAAAATTGGTGCATTGTCTATTTTGTCCCTAAAAGTAGATTCCATTTTGAAAAGTAAGTGAGTAAAAGTGTAATGATGATGGGTAAGTAGGAAAAGTGAAAGAAAAAGATGATGTGAAAGGTATAATGATGATATCTTTTTAATAAGTTGAAGTTATGAAGCAGGATATTTAAAAAGGGACGGAGAGAGTATTTGTTATTGTGGTTTTGCTTTCGTTTCATTAATCTGATTATTTGCTTCTTCTTTTTTATCGCAGAGCTACGATATTACAAGATGATGCGACCTCGAGTGTGCACACTTAATGTTATAGGCTTTGTTATTGCAGGTCTTAATCAGAAGTTTCTTTTTCTTTGCGACGATACTGTTTCTTTTACTTACAAAATTTGCAACAATTTAGGTCATTTGGTGGCGCGCTGATTAATTTTCCCTTTTAATTGTATGAAAAGCTTTCTTCGCTGATTAAAAAAAGAGAAATGATAAAGGCAGAACTCTAGTACACAAAAGGCTTGTAGCCTTATGCCATGTGCAATGTACAAAACTTTTATGTATTGAAATTTTGTCATCTACAAAAACAGTTTTTGCATTATCACTACCGAAATTAAAAAAAAAAAGAAGACAAAATCCACCTTTTGCAGCGGAACCAAATGGATGGGAACAGGGATGGAGAAATTTTTCAGTGCCGGGTGGGCACCAGCCACGTGGTGCCGAGCACACATCTCGGCCGTCCAAACGTATTTTGGACTGTCCAGATCTGTTTGGGCTTGAGGGGGTGTTTTAGTAATTTTACACTTAAAAATTACTCAAATAAATTTGACCCGTCCAAAACACATTTGGATGGCTGAAATGGTGCTCGGTACCACGTAGCCGGTGCCCACCCGGCACTGAAAAACTTCTCCGGAACAGGACCGGATGGGGTGGAGTTAGCTACGTACAGCGTTTCTTTTTTGAGTAAATTACAGTAAACCCCCCTCAACTAACTCAAATTTTCACTTAACCCCCTTCGACTATAAAACTCAACAGTGTGCACCCTCTAACTATCTAGAATTGACACTTAACCCCCTTTTGTTAGGTCTCCGTAGGAAAAATGCACCGACGGCCGTCTCCGGCCACCGGGCGGCCGATCCGAGCCGTCCAAAAATTTTAAAAAAAAAAATCGAGTGGGCTTATGCGGGAATCAATCGCATCCGAAGTGCGTAAGTGCTCGATCTAAACACCCCATTTAAATTCTTGGGATGTTTGGATCGAGCACCTACGCACATCGGATGCCGTTGATTCCCGCGTAAGCCCACTCGGTTTTTTTAAAAAAAATTTTTGGACGGCTCGGATTGGCCGCCCGGTGGCCGGAGACGGCCATTGGTGCATTTTTCCTATGGAGACCTAACAAAAGGGGGTTAAGTGTCAATTCTGGATAGTTAGAGGGTGCACACTGTTGGGTTTTGTAGTCAGAGGGGGTTAAGTGAAAATTTGAGTTAGTTGAGGGGGGTTTACTGTAATTTACTCTTCTTTTTTTGTTGAAGAAAGTTGGTTCGTTAGGTTACGCATATTCGCATATCGCTTAGCTCAGCTGAGCTAGTTGGCGATTCTGTTTTTCCCTTTTGTCAATTCCGTTCTACTCCATATTGGGAAAGTCTACGTACACGACTTGTTTCCACTACCTCATCCACTATCTCCCCAAAACGACGTCATTTTAGGGAGTTTCCATCTAAAAAACGAAAATCTCAGAAAAACCCAAATATCTCCGTCTCTGTCTCTACGCTTCATTGCAGAGGAAGAAGACGACGACTGCCGACACCCAACCCATCCCATCGGAATTCTTGTTTTGGAAAATTCCGATGGCATGTCAGAAGGTGAAGAAGACACTGCCAATTACCCCTTCAACTTTTTGAACGTTACATATATTAATTTCTCTTTTTGAACATTACATAGTAATTCCACAAACTTCTCTCCCTTTTCAATGATGTCTAAACCTACATAGTAATTCCACAAACTTTTTTATTTTCTAAATATATGAATTTTTCATCTGATTTTTTTGGTATTTGAATTCATCTCAATGAGAAAAACTTAAAAGGTAAAAAAAAAAAAAAATTGACTAGAAGCTTGAAAATCAGAGGTGTTCATGAAAAATGGAAATAACTGCTAAATCAATCCACTTCGATTCAGTTCAGTGCTCTACGATTTGGCACCTAGTTATGGTTTTGGAAAAATAAGAACCGATTTAACAAAGAAATGATTTTTTGATAAATGTTTTGAAATTGTATTTTTTAACAAAGAAATGTTTTTTCAAAAATTTTTCCCTTTTCCCATAAGCAGTCCCACATATGTCAAACACTGGATTGGGTGGAATTAGGGATGAAATTAATTTTGGATAAATAATTCGGGGACTAAGGTGTTGTTCTTCTAAACTTTTTGGGCGTTTTTATTCTCATTCAAAATTTTTGTGTTGATTAGTTTTGTGCCAAACTTTCAAGGATTATTGATTCGTCTCGATGAGAGAAATCGCAGAAGTATTTTTTTTTTTTTACTTTTGACCAAAATAATTTTGAAAATATCCAATATAAAATTCTGAAAGCCAGACTTTTTAAGCTTTATCATCTTGGATATTTTCAAATACATTTGGGTAAAATTCATAATTCATTATTTTTTGCATTCGTTTCGACGAGACGAACCAATAATCAACAAAAGTTTAAAACCAAACTAACAATCTCAATTTTTTTTTGAATAAAGACAAAACTCAAAACACCCAATAAGCTCTTAAAAAAGCTAATGAGAACAACACCTAACAACCCAAGATTGTTAATCTGGCTGTTTCAATCCACAAATCAAAACTAGAACACCACCTAGTGTGGTTGTTCCTTATTCTTCTACTAAAGGGGGAGATTCTAAGTTCAAGTCGTCATAGATGAGATGTTGGACTCACGTCGTAACTAACAACTAACCCTTAATATTCTATTGTCTGGAAACGAAAAAATTAGAGGTGGCAATTCAAACCCATATTTCTTAACCCGCCCAAATCCGTCCACTTATAACACAACCCAATTCGCCCATATTATGTAATGGGTTAATATGGGTTGAACCCATATCAACCCATATTTATATGGGTTTAGATGGGTTGAGAGTGGGTTAAATATGGGTTTGACCTAGAATACCTATTCCTGCACAAAAGTTAATCGCTCCTTGACCAAATCCTGGACCAAATTTGGTCTTCTTTATTCACTTTAATCAGATTCCCTCACAAATTCTCTCTCTCTCTCTCTCTCTCTCTCTCTCTCTCTCTCTCTCTCTCTCTCTCTCTCTCTCTCTCTCTCTCTCTCTCCTGGACCAAACCTTGGACCAAATTTGGTCTTATTTATTCACTTCAATCAGATTCCCTCACAAATTCGTTCTCTCTCTCTCTCTCTCTCTCTCTCTCTCTCTCTCTCTCTCTCTCTCTCCCTCTCCTGGACCAAATCCTGGACCAAATTTGGTCTTCTTTTTTTGTCTTTATTCAAATTTTTTTTCACATTTGTTAGTTTTTCGTCAATTTTTAGGGATTATTGGTTCTTCATGACAAGAGAAATCTAAAAACTAAAAAATTCAATCGAAATCCAATTTTTTTAAAATAAAGACGAAAAATTTGGCTTATTGACTTATTTTTATCTTTATTCAAAAAAATTATGTTTCGATCGTAATTTCTTACTTTTTACTAAAAAGTAAAAAATTACGAGGTATCATGTTCCAAAACTTATTAGGCGTTATCAAGTCTTTTAAATTTTGTCGGGACCGAATCCAGTTGTCACAAAACAAACAAATGCAAAAAAGTATGAATAGAAACAAAAAAAAAAGTCACTTGACTTTTTAATCCAAATTTAAGCGGTGGTTTCGGTGAACGCAATGAAGATCGAAACTATACAATTGGTGCAATAATCGCCTTCCAGACAATTCTCTGCCTCTGAGTTGTCCTCGAAAACGGAAAATGGGTCGGGTTGGCCGGTTTGCTAATTGCTAGTAGTTTATAGTCAGGCATCTCGATCACCTTACGAATTCCCTTCCTCCTGTTTGAAGTTCCTAACGTACGTAATTTCGTTCTACAGAAAATTAAAGAGTTCGACAATTTATCTTCAATGCATGATATCTTCCTAGCCAAATTGAATTTTGTTTATGTTAATTAATTACTTTGTACTAATTATTTTTATTTCCCTACAATCATTCATAAAACTTAACCAATACAACATTGCCACTTGTCGAATCCAAGGTCAGATAAAAATTTTAAAAAAAAAAAAAAAAGAAAAAAAAAAAAGGAGGAAAACGGGTCGGGTCGGGCGGGTTTGGGTTTAGGTTGACCCATATTTGACCTAACCCATTTCAACCCGTTTACCTTTTGACCCATATTTGACCCGCTCATATTTGACCCACGACCCGTTTCAACCCGCCCGAACCCGCCCGGACCCGCCCGTTTGCCACCTCTAGAAAAAATACATGAATCCAAACGAGATACAATGAGAAAAGGAAGGAGAAGGAGAAGCGGGGTAAATGAGGAAGGTAAATACAACATATGGGTTAAAGTTGTAACTTATATAAAGTACAAGATGGCATGATCGTTTTGAAGCCTTGTGTCAGGAAAAAGTAGAATAGTCAGTAAAAAGCTCAACATTCACGGTGAATCACGCGCGTGACTTTGTTCTTGCCCAACGCTACTACGTTGTGTTGAGAGATAAATGACTGCGCGCTGATGCTGCAAAGCTATTTTGCTCTCCAAATCTTCTGCTTTGCCTGGCACCTGCTGCATACTACTGGTATAACCGCTTACCGAAGGTGGTCGAGGCTTTCTTCCTCTACAGAAATTCATAGCCAAGGAACACTGTAGGAAATAGTACTGATATTCCTCTACTGACCCCGCCCTTGCCCCCGTCCCTGCGATGAAAATAGAGGAAGTAAAAAGAGAGGCGACAAGAAAATATTGGGAAAAATTCAAAATACCCCCCAACCTATACACCCAAATTCAATTAGACTCCCAACCTTTTAAAAACTTCAATTTTACTCCCAACGTTATATTCCGTTATCAAAATGCCCCCTTCCGTCCAAATTACTAACGGATTCCGTTAAAGGCTCCGTTAAATAGTATTTTGATCGAATTTCGATGATCCGAGCCGCTCAATGTGTTTAAAACGTGATTTTAAGGATAACGAAACGAAATCAACAAAAAAAATGACCGGGAAGGGCTTCATCTGAACAGTTTTTTTATTGAACTATTCAATAAAAAATTGCTCAGATGAAGCCCTTCCCGGTCATTTTTTTTGTTGATTTCTTAAAGGTACCCTTAAAATCGCGTTTTAAACACATTGAGCGGCTCGGATCATCAAAATTCGATTGGAAAAGGGGAGATGTGGATCGATCCGGATTTTATTCAAGTACGGACGTCCGAATTTTGCTTCGGTTTGTACCTCCCCTTTTCCAATCGAATTTCGATGATCCGAGCCGCTCAATGTGATTAGAAGATGATTTTAAGGGTACTCGCGAGAAATCAGAAAAAAAAATGATCGGAAGGGCTTCATCTGAATAGTTTTTTATTGAATGGTTCAATAAAAAACTATTCAGATGAAGCCCTTCCCGATCATTTTTTTTTGCTGATTTCTCGCGAGTACCCTTAAAATCATGTTTTGAACACATTGAGCGGCTCGGATCATCTAAATTCGATCAAAATACTATTTAACGGAGCCTTTAACGGAATCCGTTAGTAATTTGGACGGAAGGGGGCATTTTGATAACGGAATATAACGTTGGGAGTAAAATTGAAGTTTTTAAAAGGTTGGGAGTCTAATTGAATTTGGGTGTATAGGTTGGGGGGTATTTTGAATTTTTCCCAGAAAATATTTTCTGCAAACCCTATGCTGACATTTTTGAATGAGTCATGCTACTTGCACATACATTTTTACACATATCTTATACATATTTTTATGAGGCCCATCTTGAGCCCCACCAATATGATCCGAACCGGTCATTATTTTTAAAATAATTTTTTAAGAGTTTCTATAAAAATCAACTCAATAGGATTTCGATACGGGCTTTTTTAGAAATCATAGAGTGAAACAGTCTGATTCGCCCTGCGATTTCTGAAAAAGCCCTTACCGATATCCTATCGAGTTGATTTTTTACAGAAACTCTTGAAATATTATTTTAAAAATAATGAGCGGCTCAGATCATATTGGTGGAATCTGAGGCGGGCCCCATTAAAGTGTGTGCAAGATATGTGTTAAAATATATATGTCTTTATATTGGTGGGATCTGAGGCGGGCCCCATTAAAGTGTGTGCAAGATATGTGTTAAAATATATGTGTCTTTAGATTTGTTACTTGGGAATACCCAATACAGAAAGTCTACTGGCACAGCAAATCTATGCACAAAGATTTCTATGTGGGGCCCACTAAGGGTCTCACACAAGTTATCCGATTCGTTCATTATGTTTAAAACATTTTTTCAAGGACTTCCGCAAAAAATCAGCTCAATCTGATACTTATAAGTACTTGATCTAATCGTCTAACTTTTCATTCTCTAAAAACTTGAATGAAAAGTTAGATGATTAAATCAAACACTTATATGTATCGGATTGAGCTGATTTTTTGCGAAGGCCCTTAAAAAAATGTTTTAAAGATAATGAACGGCTTGGATCACTTGTGTGGAACCTGTAGTGAACCCCACATAGAAATTTGTGCACAGATTTGCTGTGCCAGTAGATTGGTTCTACCAATATTGATAGTGGCTTATCCTTGTGTGCAGCACCATGTTCATATTTTTTCGAAAAACCAATTCTGTATCAATTTGTGCATATAACCAGTCATAAGGAAAATACAATTATCTACGTCAATGTAATGTTATGCACTATTTTAATTTTTTCTTTCTTTCTATTCAATTATGCGATTATATTTTTGCGTAAATTTCACCGATGGTACCCTTGAGGTTTGCCTTAATGAACTAATGAAGGATACCTCCTTATGAGAAATTACAATGAGCCCCCTGTATTTGACCGACACCCCCAATCGACACTAGTTTGTCTAAATCCATGATGAAATGAATCAAAAGTGACTTGTATCATTTCAAAATTCACCATTATTGATAATAAGAAGTAAAATCAACTCATTTGAGTCAAAGTAATTTTTTAGAAGCTATTTTGATTTTTAAAAAATGGTAAAATTTGTTATTCCCTTCGTCCCTTTTTAAGTGTCTTGTTTCGTAATTCCAACTCATCAAGAAAACATCATCATTACACATTTACACATTTTAAATCAACTTTTACTTCTACTTTTCTTACTTACCATCTATAGAGACATCATCATTATACTTTTACTCACTAACTTTTCAAAACAGAATCTACTTTTAGGGACAAAATAGAAAATGTACCAATTTTTACTCACTAACTTTACAAAATGGACACTTATTGAGGAACAGTCCAAAATGAAATATTAGATTTTAAAAATGGGACAGAGGGAGTATTAACTGTTTAGTTTTACTTCTCGAAAGAAATTTTTTTGTCAAAAAGAATAAATTTATCACTCTTGGGTCAAAATAAATTAAGACTTGAGATCTTTTTATTAATAATATTTTTATTTTAAAGGGTACACCTTTTGTCAAATCTAGCACGTGTTTGGTCGAATAGTTGTTGATTGAGTGTTGAGAAAACAAACATTGAAATAAAAGGGGTTTATCATCATTTCTCCTACTTGGGGGTATTTATTATGAAAGCAAACCATAGGGTGTGACTGTTGAATTTACCCTTTGAAAATTCTAAGAACAGGAAATTTCATGGGGCACACTTCACTTATACCCCTTTGGTTTGGGCGACATTTATATACACCAGCTCACGTTCACTTTGCGACATCTGCACGGCACGTGAAACAAAGTACACCTCCGTTAACAGTGCAGGGGTTGCTTTCACAATGCACATGGGGTGACATAAATTTCCTTCAAAAGTTCATTCTCAACTAGATTTTCATGAACGAAAATATTACTCTTTTTCCGTTCCTTTTTGAGTGTCTCGCTTCGTAATTTCAATTTATTAAGAAAATATCATCATTATACTTTCTATATCAACTTTTACCTCCACTTTCCCTACTTATCCTCTATGGAGGCATCATCATTACACATTTACTCACTAACTTTTCAAAATGGAATTTATTTTTAGGGGCAAAATAGAAAATGTATCAATTTTTACCCACTAACTTTACAAAATGAAAACTTATTAAGGAACAGTCTAAAATGGAATACTGAACTTTAAAAAGGGGACGGAGGAAGTACTAATAAATACTTCTTTTGGGTGCCTATTGTATGCCCCTTATAAATTCAGAACATTTGTACTGATTTACGATTTCAGTGCACAAGTTCGTAACATCAATACCAAATCTCATAAATAACATTAGTGCATAAGTTCACAATGTCAATACAAAATATCAATTTAGGTTGCATACTATATGCACCCAAAAGCATCAACCCTAGAGGCTCAGTAATAAAAGTTACCAAATCACAATGTCAGTTTTAACCCCAAAACAAACATACCATCACCCAACAAGTATTCTCCAGTCTGCTTACATAGCAAAATAAGTAAAGCAAAGGGTACTACAAGAGACCTCCTAGAGACTCAAATAGCAAACCAAGAGCCCACCAAACAATGCATGAGAAAGCCCATAGCGTTGGGCCGAGGAAGATGGGGTTGTCGGCCCATCTGCCATGACCTCTGGTGTAACAACTGTATGGCTTAAATGTTTCGCTTGAGGAGATTGTACCTCCACGTGTAGCTTCAGTCCGTTCTTGCAACTCTCGGGATTCCAGCTAGCGAAGTAGCGGATCCCTTCCTTATCGAGGGTTAGGCTGTCTAGGCCATCGGTGTACATCTTGATCGGGTTGCTCACATCGCACGCCTCGTATTCCTCCTTGCTCTTAACCTCCACAACTTTATCCTGGGCTGCCGAGTAGGTGAACCCTGCCCAAAAAATACGATTTTAATTGTACTGGTAGCTTTTTATTTTTTTTATTTTTTATTTTTTTATTTTTTTGTATTTTGAAAGAGGACTGGTAGCTGTTGAAAATATCAAGTTTACCCACCGAACAGTTACTTTTGGCAGAAAGAAAAAGCAAGAAGTACAATTGCCTTCAAGAAGGTCTGTTTCCTCAAAAAAACAGGAAGTGGTTCGTGAGAACCTAATTTTCACTTTTCAGGTTAAGTTTCTTTGGCCTGAGGTTTTCTTAATGACAAACTCCTGCTTCACTTATGAGAAATGAAACCAAGCCCCTGTTCTTTCAATGTCCATTTCGCCAACCGTTCAACCAACCAAACACACGATGGAATCCATCGAAAGGACTTATATCGAAAATATCATCATCTCTTATAATAAAATAAACAATAAATAACTCACTTCTCAATTTTTTAACACCCAAAAGTTATAAATTTGTTTTTTATGACCAAAATGATTCTTTCAACGAGTAAAAAAACAAAAGGCTTCAACTAAATATTATTTAATGTTGTCAAAACAACTCTTCCATTGGTGGATTTCTCATTATTAAAACTTTCTATTGCCCAAGTTTATCAGCAACCAAACAGGGATTTATTTGTCTGCAGACCTTCACTTCAGAATCCTACCGTCGATTACAGCTACCACCACTTTCTAGAGATTCATGCCAGGATCCTAAAATGGATTCTACAATGAAAATTGATATTCGCGCTCCACTTTTTACGGATGACGCTCCACTTTTTACTGATGGCGTTTCACTTTACGTTAAAATTAAAGCGTCTTTCTGATGGCGCTTCACTTTACGTTAAAATTAAAGCGTCATCAAAAAAAAGTGGAGCGCGAAAATCAGTTTCCTTCTACAATAATGCATTACAGAAAAATGAACCGTGGAGTAAGAATAAATTTCAAAAATCGTCTCAACGGGTGATTCAGAGCTTTTTCTTGTTGAATTATAGATATCGAATAGTGAATCGAAGTTTTTTCTGCTATAACTTGGATAGATTGCGAATTTGTGAAAGTTAGTATTAAAGGATATCTACAGAATATACCATAAATTGGTTAATGTGCTTGGAGTCCAATCTCGAGGTTAGATTAGAATATATTTTATTGACAGTATTGCACTCTCCTAGAATGTGTACAATAGATAGTCCTACGATAAGATAATGAAATATCAGGGTTACGCTAGTCTTTTGGATCAAATATAATTAGAGAATCGAAAAGGAGAATCCAGAAACTCATTCGCGGCCTCGCGCATGATTATCAGAATGTGGCTCTATCACTCAGTTTTGATAATCGTTTATGGCATAATGCATTTTTTCTCCATGATCCCCACGTTAGCAAGAATGAGAATGTGTAAAATTCAAAATCCAAAATCTGCACATATATGTACGCAATACGGCAATACCTACACGAATTCCAATCTCATACTACTTTTCATCAAAATCTATTCTACGCGTATCATCCAAATCCTTTTACTGTTTTATTGCCTGAAAAAATATGCATATGAATGTACACAATACGCACACAGAGTACATACATTTTTTTTTTTTTTACTTCCGAATTTAGAGTACAAACATATCAATACTCTACCCACCTTTACGAGTGTCATTAATAGATCTGGCTCTGGCGTTTGATTTCACATGGTTTTTCTTTGTATTTTGTTTTATCTTCTTGTTGTTTCATTCCGTTAAGAGTCTTATTTTTTAAGTATTTATTTCTCGTTTTGCAAGACTGTTCATTATCTCATAGTACATCACATTTGAATCGAAAAATAAGTAGTTTTTTTTTTTCCCTTAACGGAACAGATCTTAATATAACAGGAATGATCTTGTTCGGAAAAAAAAAATACACAGAGAAGGGGGGTTGGAGAAAGTGGCTTACAGATTTTGTCTCCGACGGCGAAGATTCTGCCGGAGGACCAAGTACCGAGATCGGAAGAAGCGTCCCACCCACGATCCCCTCCGACCACATGCTGCACTTGGGCGCCCACCCATTGCCCACCGATGCCCACCGAGATAACCACCGTAGCCACAAACAACTTCACCAGTACTACTCCTGCCATCTCTAAAAGTATCGCCCACCCACTCAAGCTTTCTCTCTCTATAAATGGGGCACAGAGGTCTGGGAGGGGGCAGAGGGAGAGTTAACAACAAAAGCAACAAAAGTGTGGGCTAAGGAAGGGGCCTATTCCATAGGAATCAGGATTGTTCAATTTATGCCAAGATTATCCCGCCAAGAGCGATGGAGACCCTCTTTCCACGTAGTTTCCTTCGCATATGGGTTTTTTCTTTTTTGTCTTTTTCTTTTTTTGAAGTCTTTTGGGAAATGAGTTCTTGCAATAAACACTGGTGGGAGCGACCCATGTGGTAAAGACGATTTCGTAAAAACCATATGCTACACAATTTATAAGGGATTCATTTTAGTGTCTTAAAATAATGATCGGAGCTGTTTAATTTGTTATGAAAAATAATTTATGAGATTTGCAGAAAAAATCAAGTTATTCAAATATCGATAAGAGTTTGATTAATTTATTAAATTTTGGTTATAAAGAATTAAGGAATAAAAATTGATTAAGCATTTACCGATATCTAAACAAGTTAATTTTTTTATAGTTAAAGTATATATTAAAAAATTAAACGATTCTAATCATTTATATGAAATTCCAAGATTAGTCTTAGACAATACGGTGTGCGCTCCGTTTACACCAAATGATGTACAGTTGTGGTTTTCCCCTGATATGTAAGAGATCCCAACTATTTAGTAGAAAGATTTGTTAGGACTACCGACTACTGTGTTGTGGGGACTCGCACGTGGAAGGCCTAGGATTATTCTAACATACGCTTAAAAAGTGTAGGATAATAGGTAAAATGTACATTGATATTTGAGAAATGTGTATTGATATTTGTGAAAGTGTTTTAATATCTTTGAAATATGTATTGATATCCAAAATGTTTTAGAATTATATGTAAATTATCCTCCGCTTAGTTGGTGAAGATTAGCAAAATAGAAATATCGCTCATAATGCTATAATCAAACTTAGCAACCTTCTTCGAAATAATTAAATTTTGGACTTTAAATAACCAAACTAGCAAACTTTTGCCAATGACCAAATTTAAGGAATATTACCACTAGATACAGAAAATAAAAAGTACCGTAATTCCCATTAATGTAAGAAAAAATACTTTATTACCACTAGGTCCACTTTTTACAAAATACATTTACCATTAATAAAAGTGCAACCCTTGGACACCCTACGGTTTTAGGGTACGCTAAGGTTTTAGGGTGCCCTACGATTTTAGGGTTTACGGTACCCTAGGGTTTAAGTCTAGGCGTTTTTATAGAGCCCTAAAGTTTAGATTTAGGCACTTTTCATAGGGGTTTTGGGGCGCACTTTCTCTATCATATGGCTTTAGCGATATTTTAACAGGATACCCTAGGGTTTAGGCATTTTTCATTAGGTTTCATAGGATACCCTATGGTTTAGGTACTTTTATAGGGTACCATGTGATTTAGGCATTTTATAGGGTACCCTATGATTTAGGCACTTTTAGGGTTTAGGATTTTAGACACTTTCATTGGGCTTTAGTGTTTAATTAATTGGAGGTGACCGATAAGAATTACTTTTTATTTTCTGTACCTAGTGGTAAAAAGCCCTAAATTTAATGAATTTCACATTCTCAATCAAATACACACATCATTACAAAAAAAAAAAAAAACATTATCTTTCTTCCCCACACGCACCCGCGCCGCCCCCCCCCCCCCCCCCCCCCCCCCTTTTGCTTTTTCAAAAATGTTTTCAAAAAAATATTTTACTTAAAACTTTTGTTTTTAAAAATTATTTTCCCCCAAAAATTATTTTATAACTATTTTTAAAAAGCATTTATATACACAAAAAAAAATGTGTTCTTTTTTTTTTTCAAAACCTTTTCTTATATAAAAACTATTTTTTCAAAAACCGTAGTTACACAAAAGCTGTTTTTCATTTTTTTCAAAAGTTCAAAATTTATTTTATATTTCTAATAAATAGTTTTTATTAGTCTCAAAATTTTGTTACAAAAAACTATTTGTATGTTCACAGTTATTAATTACTCCCTCTGTCCCATAATGTTTGGCACTTTCACTATTCCAGCCTTATAAAAAAAATTAACTATATCTTTTAATCCATAATATTTTTTATAAGTAATATGGATCTTGTTTGATAGAATTTAATTTGTTCTATTAAACAAAGTTCAATAAATGGCTTAAAATATTATGGATTGAAAGATATATGCAATTTAAAAATGGCACGCATTCCCGAAAATGCCAAACATTGTGGGACGGGGGGAGTAGTTTTTTGTAATTTAAAAAAGTGATGCGGCAACTTTTGGTTATTCAATTTTGATTATGTCATTATGGACCTCTACATTACTAACCTTAATAATATGTTAAATGGATAATCAAACGCTGATGTGCTAACTTTTGAATATCAATTTTTGATTATAGCATTGTGGACACCCTTTGGAGTATTTGTTTACTTCTATTTATGTCGTTTTTTATTAGTAGAGTATTATGTTCTTTTTTTCTTGGATGGGCAGAGTCTTTGGAAGATTCCAAAATCTTGTAGTGTAAGGGTGCTCTACAAGGGCTGTAAGGCAGGTGTGCAAGACAGGATTTGAAAATTCCTTCAGAAATCCTGAAAGCACCTTCGAAAGAATCGAAACAACCATCTCTGGTCGTCGTCTGATTAATCGGCCCACCCACGTGCGCCCTCACGTGCTACATCCGGTTTGCCCACCTCCGCAAACCCGTCTCGTGGGCATATATACGTCAAGAGTGAACAGAAACCCATGGCCCGTACAAGCAATTTTGGCCCGCTGGTTCGGAAAGATACTTTGAAATTTGAAGGGAAAATAACGGTCAATGCCGTGTTTTGATAATTAATATCTGATATTGGCATTTTCAGTATTGACAAAAGTTCTCAGCATATTCTTAAAAGGTATTAATTATTAAAATACATCCTGAACTGTCATTTTCCTAAATTTGAATTGTGTTGCTTTCGGAAATCCGGGCTGCCCAATGGCCCGTAATCCCCCCAATTATCTCTAGCAATGGCAAGGAGGAATGTAAAAAAGAAATTGATTTCTATACTCCATTTATTAATGCAAACATTTTTTTTTGTCTTTTAGTAGATGAGTTTACGAAATAGTCCCTGCATGCATGCATGCATGCATATACCTTTTACAAATCTCAGGAACTGTTCAATAAATTCACCTGCTAAAAGACGAAAAAATGAGTACTTACATGAATTAGGAGGTGAAGAAATCAATTTGCATGTGAAAATACAAATTAATTAACTATCGATCTTTTCCTTGAAATTCGACGGTGCGAATTTTAGTGTCCTATTCCTTTGGAGCTGAATTCATGCAAGGAAAATGTTATGTGTCACAAGTTATAACGTATTGCTGCTTACTTGAATACTCAAAATTAGTTAGTACTAGTAATATTTGTTTAAAATTATCATTTGGATTTTCCGGTAAACAAGTAATTACTATCGTAACGCATGGCCCAGTGACATAAAGGTTCACCAAAAGTTGGTGATCTCCAGCCTAGCTGGAGTTTGCTAGTATGTTTTTGTTGTTTGAGTTCGATTACGCTCGAGGGAGACTCCCAGCACCCCGTTAAGATTCTGGGCGCGCAAAGAGGTGTTTCACGTTCCTTGGGAGTGGAGGTTATTGTGGAAGACATTAAAAGGCGATGCATCAAATAAGGAAGTGAGAGCGGTTTATCCGTAGGTTAGCGAATGGAGTTTCTCATACGTTGGCAAGTCATGAGCTGCGAGCGAGGTTCTGATATTCGCACTTGAAAAGTTAGACCTCACGTTTGATTATTGTCTGTCCTTGAGAAAGATAACCATGTTTTTTAAATGTATTGTTTCGGTGATTGATTTCTCATCTTATTATAATAGCTAAAACTCTTTCATTGTGAAAAAAATCAAAACAATAAAGAACATCACCAACGCCAACCCATTGGTTGGCTAGTTCTCAAGTCAAAATATAATTTTACCATTTATCAAGCCGAATTTGGAACAAGAAATGGCCCATTAATTGCCACATCAGCATTTGTGTACTGCTACTCTTCATTTTTTGTTTATCCAAATCCCTACGAAATGATTCAAGTGATCCATTGGCCGTCACCAAAATAAAAAATGGCTTCCACACCATTTGAGCAACTTTGCCGAAAATTGGAAAAATTCTACTGCAGCAAGCTAAAATAAAATATAGTTTCAGAAAAATGGCTCAAATCATTGGAGAATAGAGATGCCCTAAGCATCCATAATTAATATCCTATATAATCTTTGAATTTTCTCCTGCCCAATTGTGAAAAGCAGAAAACACTCGTAATTGGCAAAACAAAATCACCCAGGAAGCTCATGAGGGTACCACTTATCATCACTTTCACCACACATATTAAAGCCTGTGATAAAAGCCATGGCTCGAGAGTTGTTGAAAAATGCTAGGATTGGCCAATCAAAATTCAAATGAAGATAAAGAAATATAATGAAAGATAAAGAAATATCACCCGTACGTATTCCTCTTTTCTCACTCGTATGAAAAACGACAATCGATTCACTTGAACTATCGCTTATACACTTATTAGCTATGTCGAAATGACTGTTGAAGTCAACAAATGTATGTGTGTCCTCTTGCCCTATGTACTTCAAATCGATCGATTTCTTCTCATGATCAAAGCTTTTCGATATAGCATGCGACTTGGGAGCATACTAGAACACAACAAACATTTTTCCAAACAGAGGGACCACACTCTTCATGTTTATCCCGTGGTGGCGGAACCAGAATTTTTGATAAGTGGAGTCGGAAATTTAAACTATGTGGAATTCACTTTTCTAGTTGCTAATCGAAAGAAACAATTAGAATTAACAAGTTAATCAAAAAGTAGATATATATTGATAACAAAATGTAGCTTTGATTTACAATTAACCTCGACAACTTTTTATACTTTGAAAACGATGGATGATAGCCTCGTTTGTAATGATTTCAAAACATCTTTCTCTATGTACACAACCAAACATCATGTATTCATTGGTCACACAAACGATCACGAAGCCTACTCTTTACAATCTTCATAGCGGAAAATGCTCTCTCTACCGTGGCAATAGCAAAGGGTAAAATAAGGGCCAAAGTAAGAAGCCTATAAACCGAGGAATATATCATATCTCTTCGGGTTTCAACCATTTTATGGGTGGAGATTTTATTTTGACTCATTTTTTCTCCAAGTACAAAATCTTTATATGAACTGGGGCAAAAATATATTTTAAAGTGAGGTCAAATTAGTAAAAATTGAATAACAATTATACAGTACCTATCTCTATGAAAAATTGGCAGCTAGTGGGGTCGGCTTCCCTCTCTTGTCCTTGTGTTCCTATGTCCCTCCGCCTACGATGGTGAGTGAAAGACAGAAACGTCACCCTCTCCACCAATACAGATTCTTCCCGAATATAATTTCCTCCTCCTCTCCTCCCTCATCTTCCACAATTTCCTGAAAGGAGAGACTGTTGCTCGGCGAGTAGAAACTGGTTCTTGGCGAAAAGAAACTGGTTCTCGGCGTAAAGAAATCTGCTTCGACGATGAAAGTACCATCATCGATATCTTCTTCCAAGAGGCACGCACCTAGCGTCAAGTGTTCTGCAGTTGGTGTTGTTTTCTCAGGAGTAGAAACGTGATGCTGCTGAGCAGAGGAGGTGATGATTTTTGGCTTGGGCCGTTTGTTTCGTGATCTTGAAGGGCCATTTATGCAGCAGAGATTTGCACCCATTTGACTATAAATCAAATCATGAATCATTCAACGGGAAGATAAATGATGAAGAATTAGGTAAGAAGAGAAAGGGTTTCTCATGAAAACCTTACATTTCCTGAGGAGGTTCTATCCTGTGGAGACCCACTTCAACTGTACTTTAGCTTTATCCGGGTATTGACTTAAAAAAATCACTTGATTTCGCTTGGTGGGTCAGAGATGCCTGACTTATCTATTTATCCGGTAAATTACTAGGGGCTCAAGCAGCCTGGGTCAAATTACCTGTAACCTAAGCCGGAGCGATGAACCTAGTTGCGGTTGCTCATTTTTTATCGGAGAAGGCTATGTATGAATAAGAATTTTATGTGTTGTTTGAGGATTATAAAGGACCCTTTAGACGGAGAAACCAAGAGGAAGAATAAACCGCGACAATAGGTAAGTTCTTGTGAATTTGTTTTTTAATTAAGCGATCTTATCCTAAATCATACAATATGATCACAGATAACGGAAAAGAGTTATCTCTCATCTAAAACTAATAGACTTATTTGGACTTGACCGTCTATTTCCACTTTTGGGGGCCACCAAGGATCTTATGGGCTCTTTTGGTATGACGTCTTGTTATCTTAATTATTATAATTTGGGAAATCTCGACACCATTAATTAAAATAATATAAATTAATAAGATGTCGTATCAAACAGGCTTGCTAGTATGATGACTTTCATGAGGAGAGCTCTTGGACAGCCAAGTAGCATCAATTAATTGGTCCTTTATTAGAATTTTAAAGTGAATCTTGAGAACTAATCGCTTAATTTGTAGTTTAAATCAGTTTAACAACACGGTAGATTAGAATTTGAAAATATTTCTTAACTATATTAAATTTGATGTTTGCAATCTATACTGAAAACCAAGTTAGAATACTTAATTTGTTAGTCTCTTCACCCACCAAATTTGTCATTTCTCATCTATTCTCACTACGTTTTGAATTTATACAGAAGAAGGCAAAGATTAAATTATTTCAAGTTCGAAGAAAATATGTACATGAAACTATAGATTTGAATGGGCTAAATTAAAATTGTGAAGTTGTTGAAGGGTCAAAGGGCCAATCTCTATGTAGTACTTACCCCTCCCCATTCTTTAGTCCCTTTTAGGGATTCCAACTATATATAAAGGAATACAATCATTACATTTTCAAAATTTTAATTTTCTCATTTACCCTTCAATCATTACCTTTTCTTACATTTTTGTACTATGAATTTAAAAATGGAAGGGTAAAAGAGGAAATCAATTATATATTACTCATTTAGTTTTGAAATGGGACAATTTTTTTGAGATGGGAAAAAGTGCTAATTAGGACCAAAGAATGGGGACGGAGAGAGTAGTATGTACCAAAATATTCCTCCCCTCTGCTAATATGAATACGAAAAAGTCTGTCTATAGATCAAAATATGGGGCCTACTACCGGTCCCACAAAAAAGCTCGATTCCTTCATTAAATTTAAATACTTTTCAAGTGGCATTCTGAAAAATCAACTCAATCCAATAATTCCAAGTGTTAAAATCCAATCTTCTAATTTTTTCATTCAAATTTTAGACCCAAAAATCTGAATGAAAAAGTTAGAAGATTGATTTGAGATCTTACAGTTGTTGAATTGAGCTAATTTTTCACGAGAGCACTCGAAAAAATATTTTAAATTTAATAAATCACCCAAATCATTTGTGTGGAAACCATAATGGGCCCCACATTGTGATCTATGTAGAATTTGTGTATATATCATCTGTGTGGATAATCGGGTACGAATGAATAATGGACGCGAATCTTTTTTGGGAAAATGACAGTCAATGGCGTGTTTTGATAATTAATATCCGCTAAGAATATGTTGAGAACATTTTTTAATGCTGAAAATGTTCTTGACGAGTATTAATTATCAAAATACGTCATGGACTGTCATTTTCCCATCTTTTTTGTGTGTGCAAAGTCCATGGAATGCGGATCAAAAAAAGTCCATGGAATGCGTGGGCTGGGCCTTATATTTATATAGGCCGATCCATCAACTTAGTTGTAGAATGATGGCCCAATAATAACCTGCATTTAACGGCCCGGAACCTGACCCGTGTGCACCAATTGACCCAGCTGAGCACAAAGTAAGACGAAACAAAAAAATAAAATAAAATTACTCCAGAAAAATGCTACTACCAAATAAGAAATTAGAAACAATTACAAGACGTGTGAGAAATCCATAGCCTCCTCATTCTGAGAAACAGCCTATTTCCTCTTTTCTAATTCATGTATGGTTTATTTAAACTCGCGTGGCTTAATTTGCTGCTTATTTTTATCCTTTTTATGCATTTTTAGTAGCCAAAATTGGTTAGTTTCTAATTGGTTTCAACAAGAGGGCCGGGGGCTTCATCTTTTTCCTTTTTCCTTGGGTTTTTCGTAAATCTTTTCCATTCCGCTTGTTTTTTTTTTTTTAATCGGAAACAAAGTTGGATATTATTCATAAGAAATAGAGTCCGAAAACCTAACATCAGCAAGAGTAAGGTTAGCTAAATGGTGAGGGATAGGAACCACATCCCACCCCCCTCCCCAATTCTCTAACCTCCCACCTAATAGGGATTGCTTAGCCAACGAATGGGCTACCCTATTACAAGAGCGATTAACATGTTTAAAAACACAAGAGGAAAATAAAGGAAGAAGCTCTAAACAATCAGAAAGGATAGAGCTACAATCGGATAATGATTTTCCTATTTGAGTAAGAGCTTGAACAACTTGAACTAAATCACCTTCAATAATAATACGTGAGAACCCTTACTCGCAGCGATAACCAGAGCTTCCAGAAAACCAAATGCTTCAACCATTCTCGGGAAGAAGAAACTGTGAAAGGGAATGGATACCGTTCCCAAGATAAGGCCGGAATGATCGCGTGCCACAATACCAACACCAATAAGACCACTGTTCTTGCCTATAGCACCATCAACATTGAGTTTTATTACACCAAGAAGTGGTAGGTGCCACATTGGGGGAGGCACGGAGGCAGGAGCTCCTGAAGTACCAAGGTTAGAAACATTCGCTCCCTTAAATTCAGAACAAATTGCAACAGCGTTTTCCAAAATACTAATACTATCCCAACCATGGCCTTCAAAATGCATATCATTCCGAGCCTTCCACAAGAACCAACAGATGGATGCAAGAAGTGCACCCTTGTCAATCTCATTAACAATTGAAGAAGGGGTATGGGAGATATAAGACCACCACTCAAAAAATTGAAACGAATCCCATGAATTAGAGAAAGTAGATGCAAAGGGGGATTTAAGCCATAAGTCTCTTGACAATTTACATTGAAAGAGCATATGTTCCAAGGTTTCATGCTTGGAATGGCACCTTGGGCAATATGGAGAGATATCAATACCCTTTCGATTTAAATTAGCAAGAACCGCCACAGCATTATGGGAACATCGCCACAAAAACATCTTAATTTTATTGGGAATAGAGAGAGACCATAGAGGTTTCCAGAAGGGGTCCGCTGGATTACCTGAGCTTGATTCACCTCGCTCACTTGAATGGCGAGGGGTAATGCTCCTTTTCGCCAGTTGGTATGCCGACTTAATCGAAAATATGCAATTGCTAGAGAAATGCCAAACTCTTTTATCACCAACCCCTTGCAAGCTAATCGGGATCGAGATATTTGACTCTACATCAAAATCTGAGAAGAGAGACTGAATAAGATGGATGTTCCATCTATGGGTATCACCATCAATAAGTTCCGAGACAAGACCAATCTGGTGGGGAGGGGATTTTGGCGGTGGCGGTGGACTAAGAACTATAAACGATAGAAAACGGGGAAGCCAAGGATCAATCCAGATATCAATAGATGAGCCATTGCCTACAACCCAACGCCACCCCTTTCTAAGGACATCTCAGCCTGCAACAATGCTCCACCAAGCCCAAGATGCCGTACGAGGGCAACCAGCGTCCCAAAAGGATGTATTATGAAAGTACTTGCCTTTGAAGAGGCGCTGGAACAGAGATTGGGGAGATTGAAGCAACCTCCAACCTTGTTTGGCAAGAAATGCAAGATTAAAGGCATGGAAATCCCGAAAACCAAGCCCTCTTTCCGATTTGTGATTACAAAGTTTCTGCCAACTTACCCAATTAATTTTATTCTCCCCATCCTTAGATCCCCACCAGAATTTGCAGATAACACTACAGAGGTCTTTGCAAACACGTTTCGGCAAAAGAAAACATTGCATAACAAAATTGGGCATAGCAAGCACAACCAACTTTAACATAACTTCATTCCCTGCCAAATTTAAAACCGAATCCCTCCAGCTTTGTAATCTTTTCATAACACGATCATACACATATTTAAATACCTAAGATTCGGATTTCCCAATGATAGACGGCAACCCCAAATATTTTCCACCTTGACACTCACTTCGGATGTTCAAAGAACCAGAGATCTCTCCTTTCACCTCATTCGGGGTGTTAGGGCTGAAAAATAATGAAGATTTCTCACGATTAACAATTTGCCCAGAAGCCTCTTCGTATTTCTGTAAGATTTCTTCAATAGTGTGGCAACCCGAAACAGTAGCTTCCCAAAAAAGGACAGAGTCATCGGCCAAAAAAAGGTGAGAAATGGAAGGGCAGTGTCTTCCCACCTTGATGCCAAATAAATTTCTATCCCGGATTGCCTCTTGAATAAGATAATGAAATCCTTTCGCGCACAGGATAAAAAGATAGGGGGACAATGGGCACCCCTGTCTAAGACCTCTAGAAGGAGAGAAAAATTCTCCCTTCTCTCCATTGATAAATGTAGCAAAGGAAGTTATAGTGACGCAAGACATAACCCATCGAATTCACTGCTCATCAAAGTCGAATTTGCGAAGTACTGCCTCTAAATAGGTCCATTCAATCCCGTCAAATGCCTTAGCCATATCCAGCTTCAAAGCAACCCACCTTTTTCGTCCATTACGCCTGTTTTTAAGGGAATGCATCAACTCATGAGCAATAAGAATGCTGTCCGAAATTTGCCGACCACCGACAAAGGCATTTTGGTTTTCTGAGATTATGTGGGGAAGTATAAATTTTAAGGCGATTGGCTAGGATCTTGGTGATGATTTTATAGGAGACGTTGCAGAGGCTAATTGGCCGGAATTGACCTGGTTTAGTAGGGCAATTAATGTCACGCCCTCGATTTTCAACATAAATAAATATTACATTTTTAATAAAGGAACCTCACGAATCGTACATATTACCCAAAAGGATTTCCCACCTGTCAAATTTACAGAACAAGTCCCCATAGTTACAGAAACACAATCTTGGCATCATGGCCGAAATTAACTTAGTTACAAGTACAGCCAACTCAAAATATTACCGCTTTCTAGTCAAAAGGAATTTAAGAATAATTAGTTACATACTCATCTTTACCAAAAGCAAATTGATTACAAAAGATGATTAAGTAACTAAAACAAGGTTAGCTCCCAAAAATCTTCATGTACAAGCACGCCATCACATGCAGTCTATAGCCCAACGTTCGAACCTGAAAAGAAGGATTTTGTTGAGCTACACTAGCCCAGTAGGAAAATCTTTACCAAATTTATATGCAAATATGATGATAAGAGCAAACACGAGAGGGTAAGGAAACACAGCTCGACAAATGGTAACCAATCAATTTGCAAATGAACCCTTAACGAAATCGTATGCATGAGCCCTACGATGCTAACACCTCTACAAATCCCAACTCGACTTGCTAACCTAAAACTTCATCATCGGTATTTCCACCACTTGCGTTACCGGAATAACACCATAAGGATTACCGTGTTACCACCACTTGCGTCACGGTGATCCCTAAGGACTCGGGTTACCGTATTACCACCACTTGCGTTACGAAACCCTTTAAGTCTCCGTATTACCACCACTTGCGTTACGGGACGTCCTAAACCAACCTTCGACCCAAAATCGACCATTCCTCATACAACACGCAAACCTAGACTTCCCCATGAACCCATTCATAGATGGAACACCCTACATTATGCCAAAGTCATCACAAATGCACCATGAATGATCACACGATACCAACAATCTATAGAAAGTACATTCCAACGTTTAACTAAGTCAATTCTTATCCGGTTATTGCTAATGGAAGACCAACGGACCAAGGAGTACATCGAACCATCATAGGAAGTCAATTAGACAAGATTGAGATAGTTTAGGAGGTGTTCAAAAGGGTTTAGAAGTGATTGGAGGCCAAAACAATCAACGGAGAAGCAAAAGGTGCAAAACTGGAGATAAGCTCACTGTACCGATACGCGCTTAATCCGTATCGATACGGAATCAACTGTCCAAAAAGATAAGCTTACTGTATCAATACGGCCCTTAATCCGTATCGATACCACGGGGCTTCGGGTAGAACTTTCAGCAGATTTTCAGACATGCTTTACAACCAAAATTTGACAATCAAGGGTACGATTCTACACCAAATCAACACATAAACATGTAAAAGAGGTAAAGAAGTCCCTACCTCGCAATAATGGTCGAGATTCAAGCGTTTTTGAACGAGCCCTAGCTTTTTGAACTCCGAAACTTCGATTTAAACTTGACCCGAGGATCTCCGAGCTCAAGAACGCGATTGCAAGGCCGGAGGGAGGTTGCTTCTTGAAGATTTTGGGAGATTGAGTGGAGTTTTGGGTGAGAAGTGAGGAGAGAGAGAGATAGCCGGTGGGGAGAGGGAGAGAACGGATGAGAGAGAGTGGGAAGAGGAGAATTTGATCTCCTACAATGCACACACCCACCTTATATACCCACATATCTTTAAATCACACACATACTCCCTCAACTTTCTACTCTTTCAAATCAAGCCCCAATCTAATTAATCACCAAATAATTCCTATTTTCTCAATTAGGCATTTAATAATTAATTTCAATAACTAAATAAATTACGGATCTCTACAATTAACTTTGGGGATGAAGGTGATAAGAGTTTGGTTAAGATTATGTAGCAGGTGAGATGTATGGAAAAAGCTTTTAACCGCAACTGTAACATCTTCCCCCACCGTCGGCCAGTAAGATTGAAAGAATAATGGCGTTATACCATCCACACCAGGAGCTTTAGTAGATCCCATATCATCAAGAGCAGATTTAACTTCCAAATTTGTGATGGAACGAGTAAGAGATTGGTTCATGGCATTAGTGATTTTGTGGGGGATACCATTAACTGTATCCTGCATATTAAGGTTAGAACCAGCAGTAAAAATACCAAAGAAAAAATGTTGGAACACTGCTTGTACCTCATGGGAATCCTCAGTCCACATGCCATTGCTATTCTCAATACCAGATATGCGATTAAAAGAACGCCATTGCATCACAGAAGCATGAAAAAACTGTGTATTTTTATCACCATGTTGCAGCCAAACCACTATGGATTTTTGCTTCCAGAATAGTTCTTCTTTGTCCCACTCCTCTTTCAATCGTCACTTGAGGTTCTGAACCACGCCTGGTGGAGGACCAGCCCTTGAGTTGCTGGGAACAAAATTCTTTGCCTTCAATTCCTCAATTTCTCGCCTTGAATTCAACCATTTTCACCGCTTCCAATAGCTCAGAGAAGACCGGTAAGCCTGGACTTTTTTAACCACCATAAAAGATCTCGAACCAGGAACAGGATTAGCCCAAGCCTGCCGGATGACATCACGGACCTCATCATCTTCCACCCAACGAGCGTTAAATCGAAAAGGAGCACAGGGCATGGTAGGTGCAGCTCTAAGATTCAAGAGGATCTCACTATTGTCAGAACCCACAGTGTCGAGATGAGTTATAGCAGCTTGATAAAACAAAAGGCACCACGATGGAGTAGCCAAGACCCGGTTGAGTCGTTCTTGAGCATATTCATTACCACCTCTGTTATTGCGCCACGTGAAAGGATATCCTGAAAAACCCAAGTTGACCAACCCACAGTCATCAACAAATTTTCAGAAACCCCGAACCGACCATGGTGGCCCGGCAAAGCCACCCTTCTTCT
The DNA here is from genome assembly GCA_019656295.1 of Rhododendron mucronatum var. ripense. NCBI lineage: Eukaryota > Viridiplantae > Streptophyta > Magnoliopsida > Ericales > Ericaceae > Rhododendron > Rhododendron mucronatum. The sequence goes on from BPLT01000026.1 coordinate 2,294,710, forward strand.
CATCTGGGCATAAAATATCATTCATATCACCCCAAATTACCTAATCATTTCCCAAACAAGTCTTCTGAAGCTTAAAGTAATTCCATTGGGCTCTCCTTTCAGAATCATAAGGACTAACATAAACATTAACTAGTCTCCAACTTTTATTCAAAACAGAATCATAAATTTCTACGTCAATAAACCACGAACAGATCTTAACTAGTGTAACACTAGATGTACCTTTCCAAAAAATTGCCAATCCACCAGCAGAACCAGTCGGGTCAACAACAATCGCACTATCCATCTTTAGAGATCTTTTAACCAAATCCAATCTGGGCACTCTGTTCTTCGTCTCTAAAAGAAAGAACAGAGTGGGGGAGTGGAGTCTAGCAAGCTCTTTGAGTTGGTGGAGTGTCAGGGGGCTCCCCACACCCTGACAGTTCCAACAAATCATTAGTTGGGGGGAGACCAATTAGGCCTGGTCTCCTCCGCCACAGTAGGGCTTATATCCATTGCCGCCAAAGCCAATCCATCATTCATACCACGGGCCTTTTTACGAGTATCATAACCAGAGCCATGTGGAATTGCCAAAACTCCAGCCACATTAGGAACCCGATTCTCCAGATTTTCCAGGATGCGCTTGCCATTAGAATTGAGCTTCTGTTTGGGGACAGGTGGGGGAGTGGGGTTAGGCTGATGGTTCCCCTGGATTTCTCCCAAGACCCGCCGACGGATAGGAGCAGGAGTTCCCACTCTAGAACCACGCTTTTTTCATACCCTTTGAAAGAGAGTGTCCATCAGAAATAGGGATATCGATAAGAATGGGGGAAGGATAATTAAGAGAAAGAGTGGTGGTGTTTAGAAGAACGGATAGGGGTGGGATGTAAGTGGGGATGATGGGAGAAGAGAAAGGAGTTTGAGGAGGGATTTGAGTGTTAGCTGGGAATGGGGAAATAATTCCAGATGTTTGAGTGAGGGTTTTGGATACGAGTTGTATAGAATGGGTTATTTTAGGTCCAAAGGGTGGGGATGAAGGTTGGGCTAAGGGTATTATGTGATTGATTATGGGTGGAGCATTTAGGCCCTGTGGAGAGGGAGAAGGTTTAGATAGTGGAATGGGTTGGGCCAAGACAGGATGGGAGGTAAGGGTAGAAATGAGCCGGGCGAATTTTTTAAGTACCTGCTCCATAAAGGGTGTGAGCTGATTTCCTTCAAGGGTAGGACTCTAATTAGGCTTAGGAACCACTGATCGCTCCACAAAAAATGCCTCCGTTAACATTTCCTCGTGGCTAGAAACTCTGGCCTTATCATTTGAAACCGAGATATTCTCATTTCAATTTGACTTCAAATTGCGATTTTCATCCCGCGATTTTCTCCCCTGATTTTCGGCCGAAGATTCGGCGGATGCCGAATTATGATCTTCTACCTTATACCGCCTCGCAAGAGCAGAGTCATTCCGACGTCGCCCTGGTTGTGTTGCCGGCGAAGCTTGTAATCAGTCACCATATTCTGCAGACTGGAATACCTCATCTTCCATATCCAAAAATCGTTTATCACATGCCAAAAACTCATGACCTACCTTCCCACAGTAGCGACAAAAAGATGGGAGCTTCTCATACCTAAATTCAATCCAAATAGCGTTCGCCCCCGGGAATTTCACCATACATCCTCATTTAACGGGTTGAGTAACATTCAAAGAGGTGCAGATTCGTAAGAAGCGACCATCTCTATTGTGCAATAGGGGAATGACGACCTCGTCCAAGTCCACAAAACGAAGACCAAGTTTAAACCCCACATCCTTCGAAAGAAAATGCAGAGGCAATCCCCATGTCTGAATCCATATAGGCATGACGTCGAACCAATAATCTTTTATGGCCTTGCTGGGTTGCCATCTTTCAAGGTTGAGAAAGTGGTTATTAAAAAACCACGGTTTTCCACGAAGAACACGGGATGCTTCCAATTCTGTGGGAAAAATGAACTAGAAAACTCCTTCTCCAACAGCTAGAACACAGAAATTCTTTAGGTTTCCCCAAACCATCTCCATAGTGTTTTTGAGCCCCACTAAATTAGGAGGTTTTTGGGAAATCACTTTACCAAGCAAACTTGTATAGCACTCGACCATACTCTCCACAATAGCATCAGGGGAAAGGAGGATCTCACCTTGTTCATCATTAGTGAGGGTGAAGAATTTGAATCGTCGTGAAAGATCATCATCCATTTGGGTAGAAGCAGCGATCTCCAAGAGAGGAGGGGATGCTGCCATGGTGAATGGAGAAAGGAAAAAAAAAGAGGGGGGAAGAGATAAGAGAGGCAGACTAGATGGGTGGATTAGAGAGAGAAATATAGGGTGAACGAACAGGGAAATGGTAGTGTTGGGAATGAGAAGGTAGAACGGAACCCTACTTCAGAGAAGACTATGGGCTTGCAGAGCAAGACAAAAAACCCTCAAGGAGGGACTTACTCTACTTCAAGAGTCCAAAATGCTAATTCGGACTCTAGAGAATAACGGGATCAGCCGTAACAAAACACAAGCTGGTTTTGACCTGTCAACAACTTGTTAGTTAGGGGAAACCCATTGAGGGCATGTTTAAAATAGGACTGGGCCAGGTATTTTTTATTTTTTTCCTTGGAAACAGAGTTGGATATTATTCGTAAAAAAAAGGGTCTGAAAACCTAACATCGGCAAGAGCAAGGCTAGCTAAATGGTGAGGGACAGTAACAGCCCCCCCCCCCCCCCCCCCCCCACCCAATTCTCTAACGTAGCACTTAATAGGGATTGTTTAGCCAACGAAAGTAAAGGAAGAAGCTTTAGACAATCCGAAAGGATAGAGCTACAATAGGAGAATGATTTTCCTACTTGAGTAAGTGCTTGAACAACCTGAACTGAATCACCTTCAATAATAATACATGAGAAACCCTTATTTGCAGGGATAATCAGAGCTTCCAGAAAACCAAATGCTTCAACTGTTCTCGGGGAGAATAAACCGTGCAAAGGAATGGATACCATTCCCAAGATAAGGCCGAAGTGATCGCATGCCACAATACCAACACCAACAAGACCACTGTTCCTGCCTATAGCGCCATCAACATTGAGTTTCATTACCCCAACAGGTGGCAGATGCCACATTGGGGGAGGCACAGAGGCAGGAGCTCCTGAGGTACCACGGTTAGAAACATTCGTTGCCTTAAATTCAGAACAAATTGCAACAGCTTTTTCCAAATTATCATTACTATCCCAGCCATGGCCTTCAAAATGCGTATCCTTCTGGGCCTTCCACAAGAACCAACAGATTGATGTAACTAGTGTACCCTTATCAATCTCATCAACAATTGAAGAAGGGGTATGGGAGAGATAAGACCACCAGTCAAAAAATTGAAACAAATCCCATGAATTAGAGAAAGCAAATGCAAAGAGGGATTTATGCCATACGTCTTGTGACAATTTACGTTGGAAGAGCATATATTCCAAGGTTTCATGCTTGGAATGGCACCTTGGGCAATATGGAGAGATATCAATACCCTTCCAATTTAAATTAGCAAGAACCGCGACAACATTATGGAAATTTCGCCACAAAAACATCTTAATTTTATTGGGAATAGAGAGAGACCATAGAGATTTCCAGATGGGGTCTGCAGAATCACCTAAGCTTGATTCACCTCACTCTCATGAATGGTGAGGTGTATTGCTCCTTTTCGCCAAGTGGTATGCCAACTTAGCCAAAAATATGCCATTGCTAGAGAAATGCCACACTCCTTTATCACCAACCCCTTGCGAGCTATTTGCTTATCACCGCAACCTATCCTCTAATAAGGTTTGCACCCGAGCAAAGGGCTAGGTCGTTGATAGCATATAAAACCGGTAAGACCGGGATCGTTCCCACAGAGAAATCTTCTTCAGCGTATTTGGATTAGATAGTAAGTATGCAGCGAGGCCTTCAAGCGGCCAACTTGGTGATTGATTTGATTAACGGAATTGAATTTGAAATTAAACTAGATTAAAGATGGTCGAGTCAAAGGGGATTGATTTACCCACGACTAAGCCGTCAAACGGTTCCTTCATCTAACTCATGAGTGAACCGAAACCGTCCGGATTCCACTTGAAGAATTAAAAACTGAAGACTACTTATAACTCAACTCAAGGCATTAATTCAAACTGAACTCATTTAACGCAAGTGAGAGACGAAAATGGATCGTTCGCACGCGTAAGATTATCGAGCATGTAGCACAAGGCGATAGACTTCATTGATCAAAGAAGCCACCGACCCCATGATCAGTGCAGGAAATCATGAGTTAAATTCATTCAAAACCTTGAAATCGAACTAAAGTTTAAGCGCAACCATTTAAACGACTAATTCGTAGGGTTCATCTCACCCCATGACCGAACCAATTAACTACTCACTCATAGGAAAAAGACTAGAAATTATACTTAAGGAAGAAAACAAGATTAACCGATAAAAATGGAAATAAATTTGATTTATATAAAGATCCAACTAGTAGCTACAACATTAATAAACGGAAAATTAACAAACGAACTAAACTTACTTGAGTTGTTAAGGAATTAAAGACAAAAGCTTGAAAGCAATGAAAATGGAGTTCTAGGAATAAAAAGACTTAAAACATAAATATCTACCTATTCTATCTATATGAGGGAGAGAGAGAGAGAGGCCTATTTATACAAGGCAACTCATCCTCTACTAAAATATCACTGAACTTGTCAAAAGTGGTAAGTATTCCATAAATGGAAAGTCCAAAAAGCAGTAAAAATATCTGCTGGAGGCCAATGTTATCGATACCATAAGCAAAGGTATCGATAACATCCTTCAAATTCTTCCTCGGAGAAAAGAGTTATCGATAACTAAAACCAAATGTTATCGATACCCTCAGGTCTGGACAACTTCTGGACCAAAATGGGGCCAATGTTATCGATAACAAATGGAGTGTTATCGATAACATTCTTCAAAACTGCAGATTTCAGGTTGGCTTCAGCTTCAGCAAACAGCTTCCAGCAACTATTCAGCTTCTCAGCACTTATTTTCATTCTTTAAAGTTAAGTAAAGGTTACATTTTAAACATTTCTTTTACCTTTCATTTACTTTAATTTATTTAATGAAAATAAGAAAGTACCCCCAATTTGGAAACAATGGCATTACCAGAATTTCAAGATTCCATTTAAATCAAAATGTCAACCCCCCACTTTTAGTACAAAACGGAAAACTGCACATTTTTCTCAAGAGAAAATGGCTCAAAACATGACCTTGCTCTTCAAATAAAACCTTGCAACTTTGTAGTTACTCTTCGAAAAATTCAAGGATCAATTATCGCCATTTTTCATCTCGAAAATCGAAACTTTTTCAGAAAGTCATTTTTCCATACTTAGACAGAATTTAGGGGGCCGACAGGGTCTTCGGGTACTTGGAAGCTTCCGGAGCATTTCTTGGCCTTCAAACGCGCCTTATTTGCACGTTTTACCTGAAACTACTAAACCGCACCTTACGTGCAATATCGTATAAAAACAACAATAAATATGTACAAACACAACATGCTAGAGAACTTAAGCACCAAGAATATGCATTATTGGGTGCTTATCACTAATCGGGATCAAGATGATTGACTTTACATCAAAATCTAATAAGAAAGACTGAATAAAAGGGATAATCCAGCTATGGGTGTCACCGTCGATAAGTTCCGAGACAAGACCAATCTGGTGGTGAGGGGATTCTGGGTGTAGCGGTGGACTAAGACTTTTAAACAATAGAGAACAGGGAAGCCAAGGATCATTCTAGCTATCAATAGATGAACCATTGCCTACAACCCAGCGCCACCCTTTACTAAGGACATCTCGGCCTGCAACAATGCTCCGCCAAGCCTAAGATGTCGTACCAGGGCAACTAGCCCCCCTAAAAAATGAATTATAAAAGCACTTGTCTTTGAAGAGGCGTTAGAACAGAGATTGGGGAGATTGAACCAACCTTCAACCTTGTTTGGCAAGAAACACAAGAATAAAGGCATGGAGATCCTGAAACCCAAGCCCTCCTTCCGATTTGCGATTATAGAGTTTTTGCCAACTTACCCAATTAATTTTATTTTCCCCATCCTTAGATCTCCACCAAAATTTGCGAATAGCACTATAGAGGTCTTTGCAAACACGTTTCGGCAAAAGAAAATATTGCAAAACAAAATTGGGCATACCATGCACAACCGACTTTAATTAACATAACTTCATTCCCTGCCAAATCTAAAACCGAATCCCTCCAGTTTTGTAATCTTTTCATAACATGATCATACACATATTTAAATACCTGAGATTTTGATTTCCCAATGATAGAAGGCAGCCCCAAATATTTTCCACCTTGACACTCACTTCAGATGTTCAAAAAATCAGAGATCTCTCCTTTCACCTCATTCAGGGTGTTAGGGCTGAAGAATAATGAAGATTTCTCAAAATTAACCATTTGCCCAAAAGCCACTTTGTGTTTCCGTAAGATTTCTTCAATAGAGTGGCAACCGGAAACAGTAGCTTCGCAGAAAAGGACTGAGTCATCGGTGAAAAAAAGGTGAGAAAATGAGAAATGGAAGGGCAATGTCTTCCCACCTTGATGCCAAATAAATTTTCATCCCGGATTGGTTCTTAAATAAGATAGTGAAATCCTTCCGCACACAGTATAAAAAGATGGGGGGATAGTTGGCACCCATGTCTGAGACCTCTCGAAGGAGTGAAATTTTCACCTTTCTCCCCATTGATAACCGTAGCAAAGCAAGCCGTAATGACGCAAGACATAACCCATAGAATCCACTAATCATTAAAGCCGAATTTGTGAAGCACTGCCTCTAAATAGGTCCACTCAATCCGGTCAAATGCCTAACCCATATCCACTTCAAAGCAACCCAACCTTTCCATCCATGATGCCTGTTTTTAAGGGAATGCATCAACTCATGAACAATAAGAATACTATCCGAAATTTGCCAACCATCGACAAAGGTATTTTGGTTTTATGAGATTATGTGGGGAAGTATAGGCTTAAGGCGATTGGCTAGGATTTTGGTGATGATTTTATAGGAGACGTTGCAGAGGCTAATCGGTCGGAATTGACCTGGTTTAGTAGGGCAATTAACTTTGGGGATGAGGGTGATAAGAGTTTGGTTAAAACTTCGTAACATGTGAGATGTATGGAAAAAGCTTTTAACCGCATCTGTAACATCTTCCCCTACCATCGGCCAATCAGTTTGAAAGAATAATGGCGTCATACCATCTACGCCGGGTGCTTTAGTTGGTCCCATATTGTAACGACACACTCCATCTTTGTACAATATTGTCCGCTTTGGACACCCAAAGCCCATAGACTTCCCAGTGAGGTCATCCATCCCTGGATTGCTTCAGGATGAGCACGCTTAATTGCGAAGTTTCAATGCGCTTTGGCCTACCCTCACGACTTTAAAAGGCCTTGTACAAGTAAGATGGATCTGTTCTTATAAACCATAACTTACCCCCTCCCATCCGGACGGACCCTGCCATCCTACAGTGCCGCTGGCTACCGGAAAGCAGGGTGTCACAATTCTACCCCCCTTAGGGATGCAACGTCCTCGTTGCACAGGCCCAGCAACCTTCCCTTGGTGGTCATAGTGTGGCACTTAATTCTGTACAGCACAATCACTATGCTCGTACCGAATTCTAGAGGTGGCCCCCATCATGTAGACCAGAGTTATGCTCTGATACCACCAATAACGACCCGCTCCATCTTTGTACAATATTGTCCGCTTTGGACGCCCAAAGCCCATGGACTTCCCAATGAGGTCACCCATCCTTGGATTGCTCCAGGATGAGCCACGTTTAACTGCGAAGTTCCTATGCGCTTTGGTCCACCCTCACGGCTTTAAAAGGCCTTGTACAAGTAGGATGGATCTGTTCTTATAAATCATAACTTACCCCCTCTCGTCCGGACTGACCCTGCCATCCTGCAGCACCGTCGGCTACCGGAAAGCGGGGTGTCACACATATCATCAAGAGCAGATTTAACTTCCAAATTGGTGACAGAACGAGTAAGAGATTGGTTCATGGCATTACTGATTTATTGGGGGATACCATTAACTGTATCCGTATATTAAGGTTAGAACCAGCAGTAAAAATACCAGATAAAAAATGTTGGAACACTGCTTGTACCTCATGGGAATCTTCAGTCCGCATGCCATTGCTATTCTCAATACTAGATATGTAATTAAAAGAAAGCCGCTGCATCATAGAAGCTTGAAAAAATCGTGTATTTTTATCCTCATGTTGCAGCCAAACCACTTTGGATTTTTGCTTCCAGAATAGTTCTTCTTTGTCCCACTCCTCTTTCAATCGTCGCTTGAGGTTTTGAACCACGTTTGGTGGAGGACAAGCCTTTGAGTTGCTTAGTGCAAAAATTTTTGCCTTCAAGTCCTCAATTTCTCGCCCCGAATTAAACCGTTTTGATATCGAAAGCAATAATTAGTTTTTCTTTTTTTGTTTCTTTTTCTAACTTGGCTACTATTTTAACGAAGAGTTATCGAACTTGCCTTTCTCCGTTTGGGTTGGCCAGAGGCGGCTTGGTGGTGATAGGAGGCGGATGATCGGCGTTTTAGGTATGGCTGCTGTCTGATTGGTGTGTGGTGGTGGGCGGCGGGTTGAAGATTTGCATCGTTAGGGTTTGTTTTGGGTTTTATGGACTGGGATTGGCCCACTTTGGTGGGTTAGGTTCCATTGTTTGTGTTTAATTATAATATTTGAGCTTTTTAGGTTATCTGATGTTTTTGAGCTTTATTTGTAATATCTGGGCTTTAAGTGTTTTGGGCTTTGCCCTTTGGAGTGTATGGGCTTGTCCCATATGATTGTACTTTTCAACCTTGGTTGGAAATCCCTTTCCCCCTCTGCTTAATAAAATGTTACTTTTGTTCATAAAAAAGATAGTATTAATCCAACTTGATAAAGATAGGGGTAGAGAGAAAAAAAATTAATAAATATTACTAAAAAGAGAAAGAGATTTCTTTTTTTTTTTTTTTTGGTTTCTTTTCGAGTCACATGGCTACTATTTTAACAAAAAAAAAAAATTCGATAGCGATAAATGTTGTTCTCATTTGCATGCCTTGACATTTTCAAAGAAAACACTCTATTTATAGGTATTTTCAAAGAAAACTGCTTTATTTACTATTTTTACAAAAAATAATTCGATAGCGATAAATGTTACTTTCATTTGTATACAGACATTTTCAAAGAAAATTGCTCCTTTTATGAGCATATAAATGAGAGCAACATTTATCGCCATCGAACCATTTTTCGTTAAAATAGTAGCCACGTGATTAGAAAAAAACAAAAAAGAAACTAATTAAGCTTTCCTTACTAAATCTCTCTCCTTTTTTTTCCATAATATTTGCTTCCCCTCTTTATCTTTTTCAAGTTGGAGAGAGGGGAAGCAAATGCTATGGAAAAATCAAGTTAGAGAGAGGGGACGCAAATGTTATGAAAAGAGATAGAGAGAGAGAGAGAGAGAGAGAGAGAGATTTGGTAAGGAAACTTAGGAAAACAATAATTTAGGTTTTTCTTTTTTGTTTCTTTTCTAATCAAATAACTACTATTTGAACAAAGAGTCTACTATTTGAACAAAGAGTAATCCAACTTGATAAAGATAGAGATAGAGGTGAAAAATTAATAAATATTACGAAAAAAAGGGGACAAAGATATTTGGTAAGGAAAGCAATAATTAGGTATTTTCTTTTTGTTCCTTTTCTAATCACATGGCTCTGAGTATAGAGAGAGGAAGAAATGTTACCAAACAAAAGTGAGAGAGATTTGGTAAGGAAAACAATAATTAGGTTTTCTATTTTTAGAGATAAAAGAGAAAAGTTAATAAATATTACGAAAAAAGGACAGATATATTTGGTATGTTAAGCAATAATTAGGCTTTCCCTTTTTGTTCATTTTCTAATTACATAGCTACTATTTTAATGAAGAGTAATTTGATAGATATAAATGTTGCTTTTATTTGTATGCCTAGACATTTTCAAAAAATTGTATGCTGACATTTTCAAAGAAAATTGTTCTTTTTATGGGCATATAAATGAGAGCAACATTTATCGTCATTGAATCATTTTTCATTAATCTAGTAGCCATGTGATTAGAAAAAAAAAAAACTAATTATGCTTTCCTTACCAAATATGGTAGCCAGGTATAAGAGCATCTCCATTGTAATAAGCAAATGGGTGTGGATAAGAAAATTTAACAAAAATGCTCAAAAAAACACTCCACATTGTAATAAGCAAAGTTACAAGTCTTTTAGTAAATAACCAAATTTCACTCATTCTATAACCAAACTTAACAACCTTTACCAATAACCAAACTCAAAACTCAAAACCAACCCACATTAGAATCGTCTCATCGGGACAAATAATTTGGTGTGGCCAGATGCGTGATTGAAACTTGTTTGCGATTGGACAAATGTGCATTATGAATTGTAGGGGATTTTTTTTGTTAGAGATGCAAAAATAACCAATGTGAATGTAGAAGTTATTACGTTTGATTGTGAACTAAATAGATAATCAAATGCTGACGTGACACATTTTATTTATTAATTTTGATTATTACCATTGCGGATGCTCTAATCCGGTTGTAAAGGAAGAAACTATTAGATTGGTTCATCGTCAAAAGAACAACATCCTTTGTCTATACTAATTGGCCTTTTAATCAAAATGCAAAGATCATAAAACTAGTTTGGAAAATAAAATAAAAAAAGAAGAAATTAAAATCAAGTAAAAGACCTAGAAAAAAAATTATAGCTGATCCAAAGTAGATTCCAAACAGAGGAACTACGTTTATTTGTTACTCTTTAACTTGGTTTTTCATTCTCATGTCCAACGCTAATATAATTTTACATGCCAAGAGTGAAATGTGTTCGGCAACAACTAATTCAATTACTATATTACACACAATAATTCAAGAAATAACGTAATACAGGAAAGAAATAAAGTAACTACAGAAGACTCCTACACCCAAAAAAACTAAGGTTCAACTCTTGCATTCGGCTACCCGTCCATGATTTGAGCTGGGGTTCCTTAAGGATTCTTTACTACTTAGTCGCGGACTGTGGACGGGACTCTTACGCTGCAGCAGTGTGTTTTTGAGCCTGTTAGTTTAGTATGCTTTTCACAGTAGCTCGTGTATTGGATTTGGTACTTTTGGTTCATTCATATTTAATTGTTTATTGTGATAAAATCTTTTGCATGTCTTCGGGGTATTGGTAATGAAATGAATTGCTTAACTCTTGATTAAATAAATAAATAAAAAACTCTTGCGTTTCGGCTAATTTTGACCCTTCACATCTAAACAGAATGCGTACAAGAATGATCAACTAGCTAGCTAGATTAATCCTCGATATATACATAGTTTAAATTCGTTTGATGATCCGCATTATTACACCCGACAAGAGATGAGGAAGCGGGACCGATGTACAAAACCCTAAACATGGTCTCGATACATACAATTTCAAGGCAATGGACGTCCGTAAATTACACCTCTAGCTAATAATATGCACGAGCACAAAGGCGTTTCTGCTCACGTACTACGAACAACAATTGTTAGGGTTCAATGTACCTGGACGCCTCATGGGGTTCGATGAACTTGGTCACCATATGGCCACAATCGGTATTACGTTTAAATCCCAATGAAACTATGGGTATATGCCAAATACCAAATGCAAACTGCATCGTGTAGGAACCATCTCGGAGTCTTATACAAATGATCAGAGTCACTTAATTTATTTACAATATATTTTTAAGGATTTTTGTAAGATAACCAGCTCACTTAGATATCAGTAAGGACATGATGAGTTCTTTACAAATTGGGACGGTTCTGATAATTTGTGTGGGATACCAAGGTGTGTCTCATACAACGCATTGTGCAAATGTTGTTACCTCCAAGACTCGTTGAATCCTCCTAATTATTCTTCCTCTATACCTTTTTAAATGTCCATTATAGTTCTGCGTGTTATTTTCAATTAATTATATCTTTTAATTTATATTGCTAAAAATATGCAACATAGATCTGGGTTGATGTATTTTAATTATTTTTATATGACAATAATTTTAAAAATGTGAAAGATAATATATATTGAGTGATATAAGGTATTGAAAATAATATGCAGAAGCGTAATGGACACTTTAAAAGGGACACAGAGAGTAACAAAAATGATAGGGTCCATGATATTTGAACTTTGAAAGTGTCTAGGAAAGTAAATGAATGGTCCAGATCCACAATACAGTAAATCTGAATCATTCATTTACGTATTTTTATGGACACTTTTATGGTTCAAATGTTATAGATTAATTGTGTCAATCCTCTTAATTATAACTGCGTCTATTCGCAACGTCCGATGACGTGGAAATTTCAAAGAAAGCTATGAGGGTGTTTGCCACGTGGAAAAGTGTGGAGACACGTGGACTAATGGATGGATCGTGTGTCTTGACTCATACGACCTTGCTATTGAACGCAGTCAATGAAAGTCTTTTTGAACGGCGTCTAATAGTAGAATCCCTGTCATGTCATGGTTTGTTGCTGCACTGCACCGTATAGTGTGGTCGAGATGGACGGTTCGAATTTAATTCAAATTTCTGTAAATTTTTAACCGTCTTTATTTGGATGAAAATCTGAACTGTTCATCGTTGAGATGGACGGCTGGATTGGTGACAACACACTGTGTAGAACGAACACTTTTTTTTTCAAACATTTGTGTTCATAACATTGCTCTATCATGTAATTATTGATCCATACATCACATTGACGAATATAATCGAATTATGCCTTAGTATTGTTTTAAATCAAAATTTGTTTCACAAATTTGGCTTCATAATTTTTTTTCCTCCTCTTTAAAAATCATTTCAAAATTCGTCGTTCTCTTCTCTTATTATTATGTTGATTTCTCTTGCCAGATAAATTCAAACAGGAACATTTTAGAAAACAATTAAAAGTTTAAAAGAGTTTATTACTACCAATTAAAAACCAAAAGTAAGTCAAGTTAAGCCAGTCCATTGTTTCCAAACGTCCCAAAAACACATTTGACGCCACCGTGTGGTTCCACTAAAAACCGAATATGCACCTAATTCGTGGGTAGATTCCATTTTATGTACCTCTTGATAATTGAGACCGGATTAACATCATTGAACTGATTAGCATATACTACTACTTTTTTTGGAACATCATTTAGCATATACTTTGGTATCCCAAAACAGTCCATAAATTGTTCGTACGTGTATTTACATATTTTCTATAACCAAGGTGCTCGGGTCAGCTTTCGCGCATTTCAACTATTAATGGGAGCAATCACTCCGCCCACTTGCAGAAGACCCTATAAAAGTCATATCAAAACTCTGTATAGATTAACCCCAAAAGAGTTTATGACACTTGTGAACTTACGAGGGAGCGAACCCTTAAGTCCTTGACCAGCAGGCGAAGGGTTGCTGGTACGTGTATATATATACCCACATCAACATATATCTATCTAACCACATCAAACATAATGTCCTCTTCATGTGAACACCCTATCGCCATGACCACAACATGACTCCATCCGTCCCCATACAAAAACAAACTTTCTCTCCCCTCTCACTTCAATCATTCTCTCTCTCTCTCTCTCTCTTTCTCTCTCTCTCTCTCTCTCTCTCTCTCTCATAAAGTGCGAGAAAAATATTTCTGATTGTTTGGGACCAATTACGTACAATGGCCGATATTCGGGTGAGGTTCAAGAGGGTAGCGGAGGCGTTCGACGGCGTGGCGAGGGCCCGGCTGTGTGAGAGCAGCGGCAGCGAGCACTCGCCAGAGAACTACTCGTTGGATCTCTCCGACATCGTCGAGTCCTTTTTTGAGAGAGAAGGTCGAGAGGAGGGAGAGAACGGTGATGACAATGGTGGTGAGGTTGATTCGCTGGGAAATGAGACGAAGCGAGGCGAATGCGATGATCAGAAGGAAAACAATCGGTCGGAGTCGAAGGAATTGTTACGTGGTTTATTATTTGGAGGTGGTGATCAAGGTGATGATGATCAAGTGAAGGAGAGCGTTCGGGCCGAGGTCGAACGAGCGAGTCGGGTTGTTGGGGATGGTCCCGAGCGGCCGGGGTTCAAAAGGCGGGTGATGACTCGGTTACGTGCGAGAGGTTTCGACGCCGGTGAGTTCTCTTTAACTTTATAGGTCTCTCTCTTTCGTTTTCCTTCTTTAGCCGTTCTTCCTTCTCATTATTAGTAATTAAAAATGCTTTTTTCTTTCCCTTCAATGCGATAGTTTTATATCGCTATGGTTAGGATGCTTTCACGTTACAAAAAATATAAATATACATTTAGGTGTTTTACTAACTTAGGACGCTTTCAAGTTTCACTTTACAATCGAAGTCGTTCATTATAGATCTCAGACAATTTGAGCCGTTCACTTTACAATATGTATTTCATTACGTACATGTTAAATCAAATTAATCGGACATCAATACTTCATTCAATTAAGCATAGTTAAAATTATACAATAGTATGAGAATACGGCCATCTGATATACCAAACCACTTTATAACAACAAATTTTCACAGAGTCTACAACTAAGTATACGGATCCCCAAAAAATGTGTGGTAGTAAAATGGTCCGGAGTACCGTGTGACGGTACTGCCGGACTATTGGATTATTACCTCATAAGAGAAATTGGCATGATCAGTGTTTTTGACAGTTTATTTGATTTCTCTTTTTTCCAGTATATTTCTCGGATATGCAAAATTTGCTCAATCTTTACTGAGTACGTACGGCACCGTACGATAAAATCACAAACCATGTTCTCGATGAGCCCGGTGCCCTTGAGGAGCTTCATAGTTCCATTACCTGATTTTTTTGGCATGGATTAAAAACACATTGAACTGTCAAACTAAACAACGGCTTGGATTGTCAAGTGAAATCTTGATGGGTTCCGTTTTACATCACATTGGAGTCACAAAAGATGATATCACACTCACACGAGAAAATCTTGATTTAAGTTATGGATTTCTTGCCATTCGGCCGTGGGTACATGGGTACGTAGGCTATGGCTGAAGCCCATGCTGCGCCTCTAAATGCCCAAATTACTTTGTTAATGTACCATTCCATTCTTTCTCATCAGAGAGATAAATTACTAACAAATTAGTGTCAGTGTAAAGATTTCAAAAATTTCTAACTTATAATTTTCTCCACAGGTCTCTGCAAATCAAAGTGGGAACGTAACGGCCGGGTCCCATCTGGGTCATACGAATACATCGACGTGAACGTCGCGGGCGGAACCCGCTACGTAATCGAGCTTTCCCTACCCGGAGAATTCACAATAGCTAGACCAACGCCAAAATACGCTTCACTACTACAAAACTTCCCTCCAATATTTGTGGGAAAAGTAGAAGACCTCAAGCAAATAGTGAGACTCATGTGCAATGAGATTAAAAGATCATTGAAAAGCGTGGACATGCACGTGCCCCCATGGAGGCGCCACATGTACATGCAGGCCAAGTGGTTCGGGTCATACAGGCGGACCACCAACGAGGTGATGGAGAAAACGGGCTCGGGTTCGGATGCGGGGTCCGGGAAGAAGAGGTGGGTCGGGTTCGTGCCGGTGCCCGGGGTTTCTTATTGCTGCAGGGAAGGCTTTGGTGGGAAGGGTGGTGTAAAAATGGGGAAATTGGCTATGGAGTTTATTGGCAGTGGTGCATGTGTCACTGTAAATAGGATAGTAGATTAGATGGTTTTCAATTTCTTGTTTTCTTTGGTTTGTTCTCTTGAAATGATTGGTGGGGAACCCACAGAAGAAGGTGTGCTGCTGTGTTTTTGGATATTTTGTCTGAGATCAAATATATATGAATTTTTCTCTAGGGTGTGGCTTCGATTGGGAAAAATTTTCAGTGCCGGGTGAGTTTTATGTGGTGCCTTTTCAGCGCATCCGAGCCATTCATTAATTGCGTTTTTGGACAATTTGAATTTGGAGAGAGAAAAAAGGAAAGAGAATGTTGGGGTGAGAGGAGAGAGAGAGTTTCAATCCGAACCATCCAAAAGTGTATTGAACGGTCCAGATGTGCAGAGCATGTACCATGCACGTAGTATATACCCACCCAGAACCGAAAAATTTCTAGATTAATCGGATTGGCTAAAATCCTCAGAGATTGGAGTGGAATGCCAAATCTGAATCCTGAGAGATTACCGGCCAATTTTATATTTTGGGAATGCGCTCCCTGCTCTACAAGCAGTATCGCACGAGAAAATGATTATCTTAATGGACACAAGTTTAGTGAACTAAATTAATGCTCAGTATAATTAAGCCGAGATTAAATTATTTACAACGTCGGTGTAAACATTTGTTTACTTCAAATCAATTATATTACGTCACATCGTCATATTCTGTTAAGTGTGACTATTGTTTTGACGACGTAACGCAATGTAAATAATTTGGAGTAAATAAATGTTTATACCACCGACGTATATAATTTATTCTCAATTAAGCCTCATTTTAAGCAATCAAACCAATAAGCTAATCATTGTCGAGGATGAGGTGGTTTTTTCTTCTTTTATACTCCAGTAGTTTTTTGGTTGAGAGAGAGAGAGAGAGCCAGCATTGCCAAGCAAATACGTACCTTGTAAGTTGTGAATTCAGATTTATGTGAATAACGATGTAATTCCAGATTCACGATCTCATGTTTTAAATGGATTGATTAGTGGGGAAAAACAGAAGGGTTGATTGTTCTCAATTTTCAAAAAGATTGGAGTTACAACTAACACTTCTTGCTGATACTCCGCATTTGAAAGGGCGTGGATTCTCTGCAGTTGGACTACAGAGAGTCCCTGCAATTATATCGTAGCTGTTCATCTTTGTAGTTACATTGTAGCTGTTCATTTTTTACAAGACTCAGTTTGCTTTGAATTTTGTGGGAGATTATAATTAAAGGAGTAAGTGAACAGAGATAGATAGAGAATTGAGAGTAACAATTAATTAGGGGGAAAATTTATTGAGGACAGTGAAGAGAGGAGTTGGTTCTAAGAACCCGAAGTGAATGGTCACAACGGTTTTTTTTTTTTTTGTAGGAATTTGAGTCCCCGTTTTCATGAACAATTTTGCACTAGAACTTGGGAAAAAATTCAAAAAAACCCCTGAACTTTGAACTCAATGTCAAATAGGCACCTGAACTTAAATAAACTTCAATTGAATACCTGAACTTTCATTCCGTTATTCAATTTACCCCCTGCCGTCTCAATCCGTGACTTTCCTAACGGCAACCGCTGAGCTGGACACTAACAGACAGAACAAAATGTTAGAGGGAGAAATTGGAGGAAAACAACAGTGATTTGGCACCTTTTTAAGGCTCCGTTCGGCTAAATAAGCCTATTGGTTTATTTTTTGTCTTTATTCAATTTTTTTTTCATATTTGTTAGTTTTTCGTCAATTTTTTGGAGATTATTGCATCGTTATAACGAGAGGAATCTAAAAAGTAAAAAATTATGATCGAAATCCATTTTTTAATAAAGATGAAAAAATTGGCTTATGACTCATTTTTGTCTTTATTCAAAAAAATTAGGTTTCGATCGTAATTTGTTGCTTTTTAGATTCCTTTTTTCATGACGATGCAATAATTCCAAAAAAAAAAATACAAAAAAAATTTGAATAAGGACAAAAAATAAGCAAGTAGGCTTATTTAGCCGAACGGGGCCTTAAAAAGGTGCCAGATCATTGTTGTTTCTCTCCAATTTCTCCCTCTAACGTTTTGTTTTGTCTGTTAGTGTCCAGCTCAGCGGTTGCCGTTAGGAAAGTCACGGATTGAGACGGAAGGAGGTAAATTGAATAACGGAGTGAAAGTTTAGTTGTTTAATTGAAGTTTATTTAAGTTCAAGTGCCTATTTGACATTGGGTTCAAAGTTCAGGGGTTTTTTTGAGTTTTTCCCCTAGAACTTAGATCCTTTTGTCAAGTTGTTTATCACGAAATTTTATTATTGGCAAAATGTTGTTAATTATTGGCAAAATGTTGTTAGTTTCGGTTATCCAAAACACAAAATTTGGTTATTTATAAGGAGGTTGCTAAGTTTAATTATATCCTTGTAAAACATATTTTGCACAACCTTCTAACTTTCAAAATGACATTCCTCAACATATTTTCATGAAAATTGTTGTAATTTTGTCCTTATTTGTTGGTTAACATGGTTTTCCATGTTATTTTTTGGGCACCGCTATTTGCATCCACAAATTTCCAGAACGTAACCTGTTTTTATATGCCCATGAAATGTGTACTATAGGATAAACATGCTACGTTCAGAAAATTTGGGGTTGCAAATAGCGGCGCCCTTGTCCTATTTTCATATGTCCATGAAATGTGTATTATAGGATAAGCATGTTACGTTCAGAAAATTTGTGGTTGCAAATAGCGGTTCTCATATTGCGGTCCATGGAGCCCATTTGGAATCGGATAACACAATAGTTACAACTGCGTGTGAAGGGCCATATTTAGGTGGGACTCATTACTTCAGGGTAATTGTATGTTGGGTCCAGTCATTATGTAAACAAGTTATTTCAGATGCCTACCAAGTGTTTGATAAATTGTGTAAAAGAGCAATTATGTTTCTATCCTTTTGACTTAGCCTGGTCCTGAAAGGATTAGTGTAGAAGTGCTTCTGTGGTGGTGCTTGTCTAGTGGAGTTTGTTAGGTGATGATATTTAGTTTAGGATCTTTTTCTGAATTTAGTTAGTTTTTTTTTTTCACGATCGGCAAAGGTAGTTTGCATTTAGTTGAGAGACGTATGAGTTGCCCTCTAACTGTTTTTTTAAATAACTCGCTCAAAACTTTGTACTTCCATTCATGAATCCTCTTCTCCTTACAGGAAGGCTTGGAAAATGTGAGTAACAGTTGTGGTATGGAGCTCTAACTTGTGATGGGATCCCAAGAGATCTAGCCAAATGGCGCTATGCAGTTGTGCTATGGTAAGGACCAACGGGATATCACTATTTACCAGGATGGTGGTCTTTTTTTTTTTGTGTGTGATTATTTATGTTTTTTTGTTTGGATCTTTGTTGTAATGGATTAGCTGAGCTCATTGCATCATACATCTCCTAGAGGATGTTAATATATTACTTTTCTAAGACTAATACTTTTTAATTTTGACTGCAAAATTGAAGCACAACAACTAAGCTGATTAAAATGATGGAACCTTCATTCCCTGTTATTTCAGTAGGAGTTCTTAATCAGCTTCTGCTTTTTATTGAGAAATCTGGGAAGATTGAGACGGAAGACCATGATGATGGTAAGTGAATTTTCTTGTCAGGCTTGGAAATTGGAGTCAACATTGTCATGTGGAGTGATACAGTTGCTATTCTGATACAACTTAGTCTTCCTTTTAATCTCTTGTTATAGCTGCTACAGTCAATCTTATATAACAAGAAAAGAATAGCAGAATATTCAGAGGCATTCATACAATCATTCTACCACTATCCCCAATCACACACCCACACTCACAATAAAGGTGGAACCCGCACACACTACACACCCAGTGGGTGTATGACCCACCCTTATTGTGAGTGTGGGTGTGGTGTTAGAATTATTGGCATTCATAAGTCCCCTTCCATTTTCATTGGTCAGATCTAGTACATGAGGATAAGGGCTTCTCAAAGTAGGAATTATAAAGTTTCTGCTCTTTCATCTTTCCTCTGCCAAAATTGGCATAGCCCTCATTGTTTATTCTAGTTGTTTAGCTTCTTCTTGTACGAGCTTATGCCTTTTTGATAAATGGTTCAGTTACCAAAAAAATAAAGGTTGTATTTGGATCAAGGATAGGTAAGGAAATGGCTATAGGAAAGTTATTAGGATTTAACGGCTCACGGCTATCCTTGAACATTTCTATTTTCAATTCTTTTCCTGTAACCATATATCCTTGAAAGAAATACAGCCCAAGCGTGGCATTTTTTTACAGTCTGTTGAGCCAGTTTTATGGTATCAAATAGACCAAATGTAACTTAGTAGTAGTGACAAGAGCTAGTATCAAATACACTAAATGTAAGTATACGTGTATATATATATATATATATATATATATATATATATATGTCTCATTATAATTCATTTCTTTTATATGCTTGTATGTAATGAAGTGTTTCACATTTTGACAGATTGCATCATGCCTCCTGGATCAAAAAAGAGTAGTGCATGCAACTCGACTGGCACAACGCATGAAACTGTAGCAGTACCAATTGATACAGCAGCTGTAACACCTGCTTCGCAGATTGTGGCATCTACTCCTTTGAGTGTTGCATCTCCTTCTACCCGTGTGAGTGTTGCAGGTAAATGCATCTCCCTCTCTCCCTCTCTCTCTCTCTCTGCCTTCTTTGTTGTTCTTATAGAATTGAATGTAGGGAAAACCATGAGGTTCCACTCTCTACCTATATAATGGGCAAAAGAAGTTGTAACTTCTTAGAAACCTCTTTCTCCTCCCCTGTTTCGTACTGCCTCTGTGGCTGTATTTGGGCGGCCAACGAAGAGTGCCAAAACTTGTTTAAAGTTGAACCAAGAAGGGGTGGTTCACCAAAGCAAAAAATACCCACACAAGTTAAAATGACCCCTCTCTCTCCTCCACTGTTTTGGGGGTGCAAATGTGTCCCCTCTTCAGATAAACTTGAGCCCCTGCAAAAATGACTGACTATTACCTTCTAGTACACAAAAGTAGAGTAAGAGGAATAATTGCTTTTGTTGCAGAGTGAAATGAACTCTAGACTTTGGGATATGGCAATATGTTGATTAGAAATACCAATATGCATTCGTATAGGTTCAGGGATCATTGTCTTAGAAGCAGATTGTATCTTTGATTGATGTTCTCATTTTTGCTTGTAGTTAATTTTTTTAGAATAGAGATTATGTTTTTTGACTGCGCCATTTATATTAACATATGTGATTTGTAGACATATTATTGTTAACAAATCAGGTAGTAGAGTTAAGGTAATATTTGAACACTCTACTACAAACTCCTAGAGCCGCCACTACCGAAAATGTTGTGAAACATGAAATTTTTTCATAAAAGTGAACGTGAAACTGAAATGAATGGCTTAGATTATACACACATTACATTATTGGTTAACAGATCAACTAGTAGAGTTAAGGTAATTTCTAAACACTCTAGTATAAATACCTAGAGCTGCCACTTCTGAAAATTTTATGAAACAGGAAAATTTTCCTGAAAGTGAACATGAAACTGAAATGAATGGCTCAGGCTTAGATTCACAATTCTGAGCCATTTATTTCCTATTCAAGTTCAATTTGATAGAAAATTTTCATGTTTCCTATCAATCCTCTATTTGTTCACCCAACGAACAAAAATAGCAAGTGGTCAAAAAATTATTTTTAATTTTTGAAAATTACTCTAAGAAACCTGACTACCGTAAATCATTATCTATCAAACGTGCATTCTCATA
Source organism: Rhododendron mucronatum var. ripense (assembly GCA_019656295.1). Taxonomy (NCBI): domain Eukaryota; kingdom Viridiplantae; phylum Streptophyta; class Magnoliopsida; order Ericales; family Ericaceae; genus Rhododendron; species Rhododendron mucronatum. The sequence goes on from BPLT01000026.1 coordinate 2,316,125, forward strand.
ATTTGAGCTTGTGCATGCTGTGACAAAGGTAATAACATCTTCTTACCAGCCCAAACGGTCTAGAAGTCTGCTGTGATTGAAGCATAACATGTCTTGCTGTGACGGCCCGTTTGTCGGGCGAATAAATTTTTTGGATAGATAAGAAAGAAGAGTAGATAAGAGATGATTATGTAATACGGGAGAATTTGTTAAGGAGGGGAATTTTCTAAAGGATTATTCTAACCTCTGCCCAAATGGTGTAGAATAATAGGTAAAAGTTGCATTGATATTCGAGAAATTAAGGTGTATTGATTTTTATGAAAGTGTATTAATATTCATGAGTTGTGCATTGATACCCGAACTTGTTTGAAATTATTGGCGTATTATCCTTCGCTAGAAAATCCATAACACAACCACACCTCTACACACTTTAAAAAAAAAAAAATCATGCCATAATCGCCCCACAAAATAATCACGAGTATTTGCTGATATGTTGTTTCGACAGTGTTGTTGACTTGTTGGAGAAATTTTTCAGTGCGGAGCGGGTACCACGTAGTGTCCGCTCGGTGCATCCAGACTATCCATTTCGTTTTTGAACGGCTCGAATTTGGAGAAAAAAAGATTGTTTTAATCTGGCCCATCCAATATACTTTTGAACGGCTCGGATGTGCCCGCTTGGACACCACGTTAGCCAGGTGACGTGGTTACCCACCCGGCACTGAAAAATTTCTCTTGGAGTAGATTTGCGTAACTGTTGGCACTTCTCTTGAGAAGCGAGAGAAAAGAACTCCCACACAAGTTGGCATAAAAAGGTTGCCTGGTGCATGCCTTAGGCGAAATAAGGGCGTGGCGTGCCAAGAGTTATATTGCTCCTAGCCTCCTAGTGCAGCAGATGGTGTAAAATGCGCCTGATTTGAAAACCTCCTTCAGGCATGGTGTGAATGTGTGATACTCATGAAAAGTATGCGACTGGTTCGGATGGCCTCTGTAATCATTCTTCATGCCATAACACAAAATAATATTTCATGGACGGAAAATATTCACACACTAACACTCTACCCATCTGTTTATACCCGTTTTTGGTACCACGGATTGGGCTAACGGTGAAAGACCATTTAATTAGTTGTTTAATTAAATTGGGCCAAGCTTATAGGTTTACTGAATTAAAAGATTTGTTGGGCCGTGGTTTTGTGATATTCTTAGGCCCAATTGTTTATACGTGCAAGAGGAAATGCGGCCCATAGGAGACGAAGCCAATTTGGATCAAAGAGGCAGAGCCCACAATCGAAGGAGAATAGATTGTTCTCTGAAGGCAGTTATTTGGGAAAATGACAGCTCATGACGTGTTTTAATAATTAATAGTCGTCAAAGACATGCTGAGAATATTTGTTAATGTTGAAAATGTCATTGGCGGGTATTAATTATGAAAATACGTTTTTTGCCGTCATTTTCCCCAGTCATTTTCCTCCAAGTTAAAGTCAAAGCAATTGCACGAAAAGAAGAAGTGGGGCAGTTATTAAAATCAACCCATGATCAAGTTCAATCTCTGCAAATTGCTCCTAACTGCCGTAGTGGGGAGATAATTTAGGAACGTGGGACACTTGGCAGTTTGTGGTGAAGGCCGGAGGAACCATTCAGACCTGGATCAGCTTGGTATTTGCCTATAAATACAAGTTTCAACGAAGAAAAAAGGGTCCAGGACCAATTAAGCCCAACACTTCAAAAACTTTTCTACTTTTAGCAAAGTAGACATATCCGAATACCTTGTACTCAACCCCATTTAACTTACTTCTTCAAGTAATTTGGATTTTACTTTTCCATTGTACTCAACTTTGTTATTCTGACAATATAAAGTTTACGTTTTACGTCTCATTTCTTATAAGACTAGGAAATTCTAAATCCACAGCCGTGTGACAAATCATGAACCAACTTGTGATCTTTACCCTTTGGATTACACGCAATCACTCTGAGTTAGAAGTCAAGATTCACGGGAATCACCATCCAAAGTTAGGTGCTACAAATTTTGACACGCACGCACTTTACCAATCAACACTTGCAATCGCATTCGCGCCTTGCACGGTGTACATGTGTCAAAAACGAGAGTTTTCACCATCATATAAGCCTAGCACATATTCTCACACACTAACGCTTATATGTCCTTTTAGAAAAAAAACAAATGTGTATATCTATCAACAAGTATAGATCTTCAAATTTAACAGGCAAAAGGAAGATTATACTGAAATGAAATTAAACCACTTGTCCATGCACTTATTTTACGTAAGTAACGAAAATAGTTTCAAAAAATATTTAGCCATTTTACTAACTCAACAAATTAACTTGCCCCCAGCCTAGTAGTCTCTTTTTACTAATGCTTATATATTGGGGGAGGTCTCCCTTCCCTCTCTATTTGCTTCCTTTTCCGGCGAGCTCCCGCCAGCCAATATGCGCTGCTGGATGTTGCCGGTTCTAGCCTATCGGCGTTGCGGCGCTTATCGGGTGGAGGCAGGGACGGATTCAAAAGGGGCACGTGCCTAGCCCCAGTCGAAATTAAAATATCTTTTTATATATTTTGTACAAATTAGCATAATTATGAAAGTGTGCTAATATATAAACATACACACTTACATATATCTTGAAAATACACTTATAGAATTAGTTTTATGTGTGAATTTCATCATATGGTGCATTTATGTTTGTTGCTTTAAGAGCTGTTTGTCTATTTGAAAATATTCTTTTTTGATTCTCTTTATTTTTAACCGTCTAGAAGAAATATTTTAAAATAAAATCATTAACAAAACTAGCTCGATCATTCCAAAACTTGTCCATGTTCATTTAAAATATATTTTAAAATTTGGGTCTGAGACTTTGTGCTCATTTTTACCTAATTTAATTTAAAGTACGCGTTATAAACTTTTGTAGTTAGTAATGCATGCTTTAACAAGTACCCCCACTAGGCAGTATTTCTGAATCCGTCCCTGGGTGGAGGCATTTCATGATGGGGTGTTTGCTGGTTCACTGAGCTCGGTTCTTCTTCAATGGGTCAAGGCTCCAATCTGGTGGCTGCTGGTTTTGGTGATCTGCTGGTTGGTGATGCATGTGGTCCGACGGCGTGGTGGCTACAGTTGGAGGAGTTTCGTTGTGGTGGTGGCTTGGCGGCTTTGGTTGATCGGAGGGTTAGGGTGGCTGCTGGTTTCAATAGGGTTAGTTTTGTTTTATTTTTTTTAGTTTCTGGACTTGGCCCAATAGGTGGGTTTGTTCCATTAAGTGTTTTCTTGATTGGCTTCTTGCCAATTTTGGATTTGGGTTATGGATTTTTGGGCACATGATTGTTCTTAATTACTTTGAGAAATTCCTAGCCGATCCTATTTTTTAGTTTGGGTTCCATTTTGACCTCCTTTTCTAAGTGTTATCCCATCCAAACCATTTTTAAAATGCTTTTACAATTTTGCCCTTTTACAGAATTTTTATTTTGTCTTTTTACAAAATTCTTGGATGTGTGAATTCTTGGAGGGTGTGAATTGACACCCCAAGAATTTACTCCCATTTGCAGAATTCACAACCCAAAATAGCCCTGTCTACAAATTCACACCTCCAAAATTTGTACACCTTTTCAGAATTCATACCCTTTTGCAAATTTTGTCTTTTTGAACATGTGAATTCTACTTTTTGGGACATGTGAATTTTGCATTTGGGACAGAATTCACATATGTTTAAAAGCTTACAAAATTTGTAATTCAAGCAAAAGCATAATATTCAAATTAAAAAACAAATTAATTTTGAAAAAGAAACAAAAGGAATTTACGAGAATGAAAACTCAAATGGAAAAAACTTTTAAAAGGCACTACTGTACAAGGTAAGGGGAAAAAAAAATACACCAGACTTAACAAAAATCTATAATCAAGTTCTCGTCGGCGAACTGAAGCATTTTGTGTGGAAGTGTGTTCATAGAATTCTTCCAATCAGGGAGAACTTGTATCAGAGGAGAGTTATGAAAGAAATGTTATGTGTTAATTGTGAGAGTGATTGTGAATCTTTCCCTCATGTTTTTTCTAAATGCCGGTTTGTTTAGATTATGTGGCAAACGTCACTGATTGGTTGTGCTCGGGTCCCATCGGAGTAGGAATCAATTACGTTGGCGATATTTATACGTTTGAAATCTATTTAATGCGTTCAGAGACGTTTTAAGTGTTATAATGCACTAAATGAGTCCCGCCTGAGATCTTTCTTGGCAATCGAAATCATCTATCTTTGACGTAATACGAATAAGATCATTTGTACCAAAAATGAAGTTAATCCCATATGGGTAGACACTTGATCAAATGAGAAATTTTTTTAATTTAAGAATTTGTGTGCCGATAAAGGGGCTACTTTAACCTGATCAAGCTAAAATTTTATGAAAAACTTATGATTAAGGACAAAAAAATGAATGGTTTTGATCGGAAAAGTAGCGTCCTGATCAATGTAGTCAGAACAAATATTTCCATTCTTGAAAGTATTGAAAAGGGGGAAAAAATTGATATTCCATGACTAAAATTGTTTTTAGTCAGCAAAAATATATAAATGCAAACCAAACTAATTAGTCGGGAAATGTATTTTGTTTATTGAATTTTAAAATTCGTAAAAAGTTTAATTAGTTGGCAAACTAAACTTATTATTAGTTGGCAAAAATTATATAAATCCCGACCAAATTAATTAGTCGGGAAATGTATTTCATTCATTGGTTTTTTAAATTGGTGAAAAATGCATATTTTCCCGACTAAATCTATTATTTGTCGGCAACAATCTAACACTAGCGACTAAAGAAAGTTTAGTCGGGAAATATCAAAACATTTACTGACTATGTTTTATTTAGTCCGTAATTGGTAAAAAACTGCTGACCAAATTTATTTTAGTTGGCAATTGTGCAATTTGTGGTATGTACTGTTTGAAACAGGAGAAAATAAACGCAATAAAAACGAGTTTTAAACTATTTAAAACAAGTGGCTAGGTCTAGGGGGTCTTAACACCCATAACTCAAGTTAATCTGCTTTTCTCTTTGAATTACTCGGTTTGAGATATGCGTCAACAATTCTCAAACCGGAGGATTTAGTGTTAAAACCATTTTTACCTAGAAATGGAGTTTGAATATTGAGTGAGTTCTAGAATTCATCTAGCAAATGCAAGGGATGACATAGCTCCAATCATCATGTGAGTACGTAGCACACTCTTGCCTACACATGATCAAAGAGGTTAACTCTGCCAACTTTTGATAGACAAAAACGAACTAACTTGATTTTCAAACTAAACATGAAGATATATTGAGAGAAAAACATGATCAACTAAAGTCATGGAGTGTAATTCACCTTTGACCAAGCCTAATTAACTATTCACTCATGCTAGAAATGGAAAGAACAAAGATAATTATGCAAAACATAATTAACCAACGGAATTCAAAATAAACTAGAGATTAGTAAAGATCGAGAGCATAGTTACAACTTTAATGAATGAGAAAATTACAAACTACAATTATCCAAGGGAGAAATTGCAGAAATTAACGAAGAAGAATGAAGAACAATGCTAGAGTAAGCAACAAGTAACAAAATCTAATCTAGATCTTGAAAAACGTACTAGATATTTGTGAGGTATGAGGTATTTATACAAGCTCTTCTCTCTCACAAAATATCTCAAAACGCACTAAAAAGTTGCCACATAGGGTTGTATCCATACCGAGCAGCTTTGATCAATTAATTCCATTGGGCCGCCATAGCTACTCGGTATCGATACAATAGAAGTGTTGTATCGATACTCAATGGTTATGACCCCACTGGATTCTGCTTGCAAACTGTTATCGATACAACTAAAATGGTGTTTTGATACCGCCTTCGTAATTGCTAATTCTTCAGCTTTTGGCCTTCGTCTTGGCATCCAATGGCCCCGGCCACTCGACGGCTCTTTGATTCTTCATTTTTGGGCTTCGGCAGCTTCGTTCTTCGACACTTTGGGTCTTGGACACCTCCATGCTTGCTCCAAACTTCAAAACCATGCTTTATTCAATGGTTTACCTACAAAGCGAAAGAAACTACCTTATGTGCAATATCGCCTAAAACAACATTTTATTCTAGATAAGAAGCGATAAACTAACGGACTTTAAGCACCAAGAACTACATTAAATTGGTTGCTTATCACGTGGGATTGAGAGAACACGGTTCGACGATGGGAGGAAGAGAACAGAAGGAGAGAGATCGGGGGGGAGGATCGGAGGGGAAGGATCCCTCCCCTCCTGCCGCCTGAGAAGGGGGGAGGGGAAGGACTTGGTGGCTAGGGTTTGAAAATTTTTAGAGAGAGAGAGAGGGAGAGACTTGTTTGCAAATGATTAGGTTAGGTGCTCAAGACTATTAGAATTGAGTGTTCATTGATATCTGAGTTGAATGTTTAAAGAAATGTAAGCTCATAATTTTTACATGTATTGTAAGGAAAAAAAAAAGCTTGTTTCAGTTATCAGTAGACCATTTAATGCTCTCCATAGAGCCGTCAGTGCTTTTCGAAAAAAATAAGGTTTCGTTTCGTCCATCATGAATTTCGACGAACTTTCTCTGTGGACAAAAGAAAAGTATTTTTCCTAAATAAAAATTTTAATTTGTCATGATTGTGTCTTTTTAATGGTGCATTAAACTACCCGTGGGCAGAAATTAAAATCATTGATCTTGAATAAAGAATTGAATCAAAACAACTGGCAGCAGGAACGGGCGGATTTAGGCAAAACAACTTACTATATAGGTCCACGATGACGAAACAGTGAAGCAGCACTTCCACAGCCATGTTGTGGTCGCTGTTTCTAATGTTTTGTTTGAAACACTATTCGAAAAATATTTGAAAAAGCAGTTGGGATAATAAGTGAAAAGAGATAGAGAAAAAAATGATTGAAATTAGAAAAAATTTAGAGCATCTACACAAGGATTGCTACTCAACTTTTTAAACTAAAATAACAAGCAAAACACCATAAATATGGCTGCATCAAACTTAATACTTGGCTTTTTATTATGAAAAATTTATAACTTTCCTACAGTCACTAGTTTAATTAAACTAGCCACTATTCACTCACTTCTCTTTATTTTATTATTTCTCCCCCTCTTCTCTCCTCTTTTGGGATGGATTTGAATATTTGATGGGATAGGTTTGAATATTTAATTGAGTAAAGAGTGAGAGTAAAGAGTCTGATTTTACGTAATTATGTAAAAGTGACTAGCTAAAGTAAAAAAGTGGGTTTTGAGAATTAATTTGGTCCAAAATTTGGTGACGCCAATGAGAATGCGCTTAGGAAGAATCTTTTGAAAAATGTTTTTCAAAAAAGAAAAGCAAATCATTCAAACTTCAAAGATCGAAGAGCTTTAAAAGATAGGATCCACCAGCTCTTGCAATAAGTCTGGCAACCACTCCCATGAGGAGTGGACAATATGGGTCAAACAACTTGAAAATGATGAGGAGTGGAGTAATAGCTTTTCCGCCCTTTCTTATTTTTTTGTTTATTTAAATTTTTGTCCCTCGTTTTTTAGTTTTGAATCAAGCTATTGTGAATTATTGATTCGTTTGATAAGAGGAATCAGAAAAAAAAATTATTTCAAGAAAATTAAGTAGAAGTCATAGTTTTTACTTTTAAATTCGTCTCATCGAGACGAATCAAAAAATTATAAAAGTTTGACGCAGAACTAATAAATACAATTTTACTTGATTAAAGACAAAACTAAAAAGGCCAAAAAAAAAAAAAACACACACACACAAAATGAATGACTCATAGATTGTTTTCCTTCCCCCTAAAAGCAATAGTGCAAGATGCCAATTGGACCAGAGAACAGTTCGAGACGCTTTCTATCATATTTATGGTCTTGTCAAGTAAATCAGCAATCACTATTTATGCTCAAGATTAATACTTATCATAATGCTCATATTATACTTTAGCACTAGGTTAAATGAATTTTGGAAGCATATTTCCGGCACACCAGGCCTGTTGTGTTTTCAAATTGGATGTCATCTCGAGCCTAAAATATGATTCGAACTGTTTCTATATTTTTAGTGCTCGATAAAAAGAATATTCTTGTAAAAAAAAATCAAATTAATATGACATCAATAACCACATGCATATTTTTTCCGAGGAAAACTATACCAGGTATCTAATTTTGTGGGAGAAAAAGAGTAGCTATATCTTGACAGAGTTTCCCTAGTTATTTCTACAGTAATTGTAATTTTTTCCTCGGCCAATGTCGAGTTAGCATTGTTAATTGTAGTTAATAAAAATTTGGATTCCGGTCAAATACATAAAGTACATGATGCCTTGATTACTACTTCACTCCATTACATTTTAGTTTCTTCATCTCTGGTCCAATTTAGTGGGGAGGAAAACAATCTATGCACTTTCGTGGAAGGAGTTGGATTTTGACCATGGACCCTTTCCCTGATTACTGATCACTGCATTGCTATTAGTTGTTTATACTTCTTTTATATGTAGAGGGAACTAGGGGGTGTTTCCATTGACCGAGATCGAATTACTGGATCACAATTTTTTGATTTAATTTTTATTCAAAAAAAATCCGTGTTTATTAATTTTGCACCAAATTTTTATGTAATATTGGTTCTTCTCAACCAGAGAAATCAAAAAAATAAAAATTTTTGACTTTTACACAAGTTATTTTGAAAATACTCCGTATTCAAGAAAAAGTCCAACAAATAGACTTTTTGAGCTTTTCCTTAGATATTTCTCACAATACTTGTGTAAAAATTGTGAGTTTTTTTTTAATCGACAAAAGTAACCTTTTATTAGGGAAAGGAGGAGGGATTCCAACCCAAAGTTGATGGTGAGTTTCTCGTGGTTAATGAATTTTTCTTTTAGCTTTTAGGAAAATTTTTTAAAACTAAGTGTTGAAAAAATATGTATATAAATATGATTCAAAAGTTGAAAATTTTCAGAAATGGCCAAAAAAAAAAAAAAAAAAAGGCAATCCGCTTAACTTAAGGCAAATAGGCTCTAAAAAAATGAAAACAAACAAAAAAACGTGTCTCTTGGCAGAATGCATGTGGCCTCATTATAAACAAGTAATAGCAATTTCATGAATTGTAGTAATTAACTTCAAAAGAAAGAAGAAAAAAAGAGAGAGACTGATTTGGGAAGTTAACATAAACACCCATAAGACACAAACAAAATGGGAACTGACATTCTAAATAGGAAAAATTGTCAGTGCCGGGTGGATACCACGTAGGGCTGCAAACGAGCCAAGCCGAATTTTATCGTGCTCAAGCTTGTTTATTAAGTTTTTAACGAACCCGAGCTCGAGTTTGAGCTCAGTGAAAACTTAACGAGTCAATTGAGCCGAGCGGGCCTTGGCTTGACTCAAACTCGAGCTTGTTCACGAGCCTTAACGGACCAACGAAAAATGTATGTATGTCCTCACATAGGCATAGTACAACCAAAAATATTTTGATTGTAAAGGTATATATCTTTCATTTTCTTATACTCTACAAGAAAATAATATGTTTTTGAAATCACAAGAAAATAATAACAATTTTAGAATAACAATAACATGTAATATGTTTTTGTAAGTATTATGCATCAAGGTATCAAAATACTAATGCTAATTGTAGTAATTAACGAAAAAGTCTACTAAGTCTTGGCTTGTGAGCCAACTCAAGTCGAGCTTCTACTGGCTTGTGTTCGGCTTGATAACAAAACGAGCCTAAAATTTGAGCTTGAGCTTGTTTATGTATGTCTCGAGTTGAGTTCGAATGAGCTTTTATCGAGTCGAATCTCGAGCTGCTCTTCGCTTGCCGTCCTAGCACAACGTGGTGTCTGCTCAACACATCCGAGCCGTTCATTATATTTTTGGACACCTCGGATTTGAAGAGAAAAAAAAGGTGAGAGAACGTGTTAGAGTGAGAGGAGAGATAAAATTTCAATCCGAATCATCCTAAAGTGTATTGAATACCCAGATGTACCGAGTGGGTCCCAAATGGGAGATACCCACCCGGCACCAAATTCATCACCCCCAGTCTGAAAGCAAAGTCCTCTCACAGTTTCACAATCACACCGACTCGCGGGGTCCATCCGTCTCAATTTCCCACTATGATCTGTCTTATTATTACTGAACGAATATTCAACATAATAGAAACTAATAGTGGACCATTAAGGTCCAGTGGAGAAACTAAAACTAACAAAAGAATGACATACAAGACTTCCTATCACAGACAGTCCCTTAACAAATCTTCCCTCACCATCACCTTTCTCTTCAAATCCAAAGCTACTCTGTAAACAAACAAAAGGAAAAGAAAAATGGCAGAGGGTGCTGTGTACGAACTTCTATCCAACTTCGCATTCTATCTCCAAGAAGAGTTGAACTTGTTGAGTGGAGTACGGGAAGACATCGAATACATAAGAGCCGAATTCGAGCGCATGACACATTTCCTCAGAGTTGCTGATGCTATAGAAGATAGAGACCCAAAACTTAGAGTATGGGTGAAGCAAGTTCGAGAAGCTGCATATGACACTGCAGATGCTCTTGACATGTACATGCTTCGCCTCAGACATCATCATAGCTCTGGATTCTACAAGTTTGTTCGTAATGTTTCTTTTTTATTATGACTTTAAAAGCTCGACACCAAATTGCTTCTGAAGTAAAAGGAATCAAGTCCAGAATCATCAGTATTTCTGAGGGACATCAACGATATAGTGACATATACGGCAAAATAGAGCAAGGCTCAAGCTCTACTCATTCAAACATCGCATGGTATGATTGTCGTGGGGATGCCCTTCTACTCCAAGAAGCTGACCTTGTGGGCATTGACAAGCCCAAATCACACTTAATTCAATGGCTAGCAGATGAGGATCCTCAACTTAAGGTGCTTTCTGTAGCAGGAATGGGCGGATTGGGTAAAACCACCCTTACAAAAAAAGTCTACGACGACGCAACAGTGAGGAGGCACTTCCAAAACCATGCTTGGATCACCGTTTCTGAATCATTCAAGGTCGAAGAGCTTTTAAAAGACATGATTCGAGTGCTATTTGAAGAAGTCAGGCAACCACTCCCACGAGGAGTGGACAATATGGATGCAAACAGCTTGAAAGGCATAATTAATGCTTTTTTGCAGCAAAAGAGGTATGTGCTTGTTTTGGATGATGTATGGAGTATTTATGCATGGCAAGTTTTAAGAATCGCACTTCCTGAATGCAAATGCGGTAGTCGAGTAATTCTGACAACAAGAAATGTAGATTTAGCATCTTTTGCTAGCAAAGAATATCACGGCATGGTGTATAATCTCGAGCCCCTGTCTCCCAAAGAGTCATGGGCCTTGTTTTGCTCAAAGACATTCAAGGAGAGTTTTTGTCCTTCATATTTGGAACATCTTTCAAGAGACATCTTGGGAAAATGCCAGGGGTTACCACTTGCAATAGTGGCAATTAGTGGTCTGTTATCAACAAAAGAGAAGAGTGTGGGTGAGTGGGAGAGAATTTACCGTGGCCTTGGTGCGGAACTAGAAGGAAATGACAAACTCATGAGCATGACTAAGATACTGTTCCTCAGCTACTTTGATTTGCCTTACTATCTTAAGTTATGTTTCTTGTACTTGAGTATTTTTCCAGAAGATTGTCTCATTGATCACTGGAGATTAATTCGGTTGTGGGCTGCAGAAGGATTCATAGAAGAGAAAGAAGGAATGACAATAGAAGAAGTTGCTGAGGGCTATCTCAATGAGCTAATGAATAGAAGTTTAGTTCAAGTGACAAAGGTCAGGGAAGATGGAAGGTTCAAAGCTTATCGGATCCATGACCTTTGGCGTGAAATGATAATTGCGAAGTCGAGAGAGCAAAACATTGTCACAATAGCGAGTGCAAGAGGCAGAGCGTGGCCTGAGAAATTGCGACGCCTCTCGGTCCACCATAATTTGGAAGACATTCAACAAACCATTTGTTTCACACGCCTTCGTTCTTTGCTCGTGTTCAGCGCAACAGATTCACTGACCATGTTGTCAAAGGTTGCATCCTTAGGCAAGGGTGTAAGGCTATTAACGGTGTTAGACTTGAGAGGAGCACAATTGGAAACATTCCCTTGTGAAATTGTGAAACTCCTTAATCTTACTTATCTAAGTTTGAGGGCAACAAATGTAAAGATGATCCCGAAATCGATCGGAAAACTCAAGAAGTTAGAAACATTGGATCTGAAACAAACGAATGTCACTGAGTTGCCTAATGAGATCTTGAAGCTCCAACATCTTCGCCATCTCTTGTTGTATCGCTGCAATGTAAACGCCCATTGTTATCTTCCTTTTGATGCTCGAATTGGCTTCACAGCCCCGGCGGGAATAGGAAGTTTGTTGTACTTGCAGAAACTATGTGGTGTTCAAGCAAACCAAGAGAGTAATAGTGGCAGTGTGCTAAGAGAAGTGGGGAAGCTAATGCAATTGAGGAGATTGGTCATTTTAAGCCTACAGAAAAAACATGGGACGGTGCTATGTTCATCTCTTGAGAAGCTAAACAACCTTCGCTCATTGGAAGTTTGTGCAATAGAAGAAGACGAGAACATTGAATTAGATTCTTTGTCTTGCACGCCTCAACTTCTTCAAGCACTCTATCTAAGAGGACGTTTGGAGAAGATACCACACTGGATACCATCTCTTCACAACCTGAAAAAATTATTCTTAGGGTGGAGTAAGCTAAAAGATGTTGATCCACTTCAATCCCTTCAACATTTGCCCAACTTGCTTTACCTTCAACTTGGTGCTGCATATGAAGGAAATGGATTACTTTTCAAGGCTACTGGGTTTCAAAAGCTTAAACGATTGTGGTTGGTTAACTTAGTAGGATTGAAATGGGTGAGAGTGGAGTATGGCTCGATGCCTCTTCTTGAAGAGCTAGTTCTCCAAGACTGTAAATTGATGATGGAGTTGCCCTCAGGTGTTGAACATTTAGCCAACCTTAAATATCTTCACTTGAGTGATGTGTCTGAAAAATTAATTTCAGGGTTGAATAGGGAGTTACAAGGTGGGGACTATTGGAAAATTGCACATGTCCCTAAGGTTTTCATTGGGGAGGACTCCACAGCTGGTTATTGGATCAGTCGTTATCTATAGGGCGTGTTTGATTACCATTATAGGTATGAGAGGATTGGTTATAAGGTGGGATTAGAAGAAAGGATTGATAATGAGGTCAGATTAGTAACTTGTGTGTTTGTTTTGCACTAGATTAGAAGATAGGATTGTCATCTAACATGTTTGCTTTTCATGGGATAAGATTGGATTGAAAGTATCTATTTCCATATTTACCCTTATGAAAATCAATCACATCCATCATGGGAATTTTCAGAGTTTAACAATAGTCTACGAGTAACTTATCCATAATTTTTTTTTTACAGAGTTTACTCAATTCCTATCACTGTTATATATCAGACAACTCCAAAAAAAAAAAAACTTGAAATTATCAAAAAATTGACGCAGGCCGACCTGAGAAATTACAAACCCCTAAATCTCACAATTCCAAGAATTCTTTTTGGGTTTTTGAATCAACGACAAAAAATCACTGTTTCCACCGATTAAATGAAGAAATCTCTGATCATATAAATTCATAGTTCTCATACCAGCAAAATAACCCGCATAGAAACCCAAGTCTTAGTTTGAAAAATTCAAATCCAGTTGAGAGGCGTTGAAGTGGGTGTTATCAATTATGGAAGAGGAAGAAGGGGAGGAGGAGAGAGAGAGAGAGTGCCGTCCGGGTCAAAGAAGGAATGCCCCATCCATCTTCTCTTTTCTTTTTAATTTTCTCCCTCAGCGACGACTGGACTGCCAAAAAGAGAGGGTATCTTTGTCTTTCCACTCCCGCCACCTACCTCCCCATGATATGGGTAATCCCATTGAATTGGGGGGATTCGTAATCCCCTTGGACTAAATCCTGTCAACAAAAACCAAACCAAACAATAAACAAAAAGGCCCCACCACCTTTCTAGTTCTATCCCCCCTCCAAGAGTTTGTCAAATTAGCCCTATGCTTCGGATTTACAGGAAATTACGCAAGAAAAAATATATTCGGATCCATTTCAGATCCAACAAAAATTTAGAAAAATATTTATAAATTTTTTAATATTTTTTTATGGGGCTCTATAAAAAATCAGTTTCAACGGACATCGATAAGTATTACTTTTGGATTCATAGGGGCGAACTGACGAGTTTTGCCCTACGAATTCAAAAGTAATACTTACCGATGTTTGTTGGAACTAATTTTTTACAGGGCCTCATAAAATAATATTCAAAAATTTATAGATATTTTTCTAGATTTTTATGGAACCCATAATGAGCCCAAACGCGTTTTCCCTGCATGATTCCCTACAAATCTTTCTTACGATTAGAATTTTCGCTATCAAACACACCCTATATTGTAGAACTGGAGGGGATGTATGTGCCCTTTATTAATGTACGTGCCCTTTATTCCTCATTTATTTTGGCGTTTGTGAGAGCTTGGAAAAATTTGTTTGTGTAATCATGATGTGAATTAATTCAAATAACATAACGCAAATATAACAAAAAAAAAAAACGAACAAAACACATAAATCAAAAAAGACAAGAAAGTAATAAAAATGGGTTAATAAAGTGCGATTAAGACTTGTTTTTACGACACACTCGAGGCCATCATCACTTCCAAGTTCCAAGTACCATAACACCCCAATTCATCTTCATAACAAATTCAGCCCCTTCTCGCTCCCATCACTTCTCGGATTATAACTTGCGCGCACATTGAGTCATTTTTTCACAACCATTTGACACGCATACATGTAAAAATGAGATGCTCCAAAAAATTATTGGCAAGATGAATTACTTTAAGAGGGGGCAAACCCCAAACTCCTAGCCCCCAAGTCAAAATCTAGATCACTTGGGTGACACATCGTCATGATTGTTGTATGCGGAATGCGTGATTTCTTGAAGGTCATATTGTAAGTATTGCAGTGGCCATTTGGAAACTAAATTCTTTTTTTTTTTTCTTCAGCAAAAGAAGAATTTTATTAATCTCAGAATCAAAGTTACAAAGATTAAAAGGAAACGGGAAAATCGGTACCAAAACCAAAAACCTAGAGTACATCTCAACTATGTTGGTACCTAAAGTAAGGACAATCATATTCCACCCGCTGTCAAAGGTGGGGAAAAGATGGCAAGAAGCCAACCCAAAAAGGAAAAGGCCTAACCAATCTAATTAGTACATCAGAAGCATAAAGCAGAAACCAAGTGAAAGATGAGCAGACCTTTTCAGGAGACAGATGGGTGAAGGATCAGGAGTCACTACAATCTTTATCGGAGATCTTACCGAAGATATGGACAAATCTTGGCTGAAGCAGATCTTTTCAGGAGCTGGGAAAATAATCGATGTCTACCTTCCAAGGAAGAGATCATTTTGGTTTAACCAAAGATTTGGTTTCGTGAGGTATGGAAAAAAGGCTGAAGGCTTGAAAGCTATAAAGATGTGGCACACTGCTCAAATTCAAGGCCACAATCTGCTGGTAAATATCGCAAGATTTACCAACACAAAGTGGAACAAAGAAGGTCAAAAACGAAGAGTAAGAGAGGTAGAGTGGTGAAGAACAACAACTTGGGAGCTGATGAAGCTAAAAGGAAATCAAACATTCCAAACACGTACACCAGTGTTGGATAATCAGAACAACAGATTTGTTACTGAAACAGGGTTAGAACTGTGGCTCATATATTAACTATGAAGAGATACTAACGAGTTTTAGAAAGAATGCTAGATGCCAGAGCGGAGCGGAACGAGCGGAGCGTAGCGGAGCGACGGCATCTGGCCCATCATTGATGATCCAATGAAAGTAGACGTTCTGTAATTTGCCCCATCACTGATGATCAAATGAAAGTGACGGCATATGGCCCATCACAAACGTTCCGTAATTTGGGGGTGCAGGGGGCTGCGCCCTCACAGTATGGTACAATATCTTACAAGGGTATTTTTAAGATATAGACCAAATACGAGGTTAGGGTTAGAATAGAGTAGGTATAAATACTCTATGTTGTAAAACCAATTTCGTATTGTGATAAAAAAAAAAAAAAAAAAAAAAAAAAAAGCAGCCGCTCTCACTCCCTTGGACGTACCCGATATTGGGGAACCACGTATATTTATGTGTTGATTTTTTTACTGTTTTATATGAAACATTTCAAATACCACTTCTAATGTTTACAATGAAAAAGAACCGGGATAAATACAAAAGGGAAAAGCCCTAAAACTAAAATGACTAAACTACCGTTAACTTAAAATAATATTACGTTAACTTAAAATAATATTACAAAAGAACCCAAACAACATTATATATTCACACACACCCACACCCCCCCCCCCCCCCCCCCCCCCCCCCCCCCCCCCCCCAAACTCATGATGCGAGCCCAGAGAGCATCGAGAGTTTGCTAAGGAGGAAGCGAAACCAAGAGGTGGTGTGCGTCTTGGTGAAAAAATCGGCTAATTGAAGAAAGGAGGAGACAAATGGTAGAGCAATTGCACCAGATTGGAGATAATGGCGAACAAAGTGACAACCAATTTCAATATGCTTCGTGCGCTCATGAAAAACTGAATTGTGGGCAATTTGACTGGCACTTTTATTGTCACAAAAGAGAGGTGTAGGAGAGGAGATAGTGACACCCCTATCCGATAAAAGCCATCGGAGCCAAACAACTTCAGAGGTGGCATGGGCCATGGCACGATATTTAGCATCCGCAGTGGAACGAGCAATAACAGATTGCTTCTTGCTTTTCCAAGAAATAAGGGAATCACCCAAGAAAACACAAAAGCCAGAGGTGGACTTGCGATCAGAGATATCACCTGCCCAATCAGCATTGGCATAGGCCCGGAGAGTCAAATCAGAAGAAGAGGAAGAGAGAAATAAACACTGAAACATGGTGCCACGAACATGTTAGGACCACGGGCCATGGTCTCTCTGTGTTGGCAAGCTCCAAGACAAAACACATTATTTGTTTCCCTATTTATCGCGTTGTAATTTATTTATTTTTATTTTTAGAATGTCTGTTTAGAAAGTGGAAGGAAATAAATTAATAATGTGTAATCGAGAGGCTAAGTTTTTGGGTTGAAGAAAATCAAGGAAGATTGACAATCAAAGGAATATGGCAATATTCCGTGAGATCCCATTTTCGATATATGACAATATTCCGTGAGATTTGATTTAGCAGCCTATTTTAAATACAAGGCCATCAAGATTGTTTTTCTAAAAAAGCACGACACATACAATTCACATCAGACTTAGAGAAAGGAGGGTTTTTACTTTGGATCTTGGAGTAAAATGGGATCGATGGATCATTGAGCATACAAGACATCTTCAAGTGGTTTCAGTATCTTCTTCAACTTATTTGAGAAAAGCCCTACGGAGGATTCCTAGGCAAGTTAAAGTCCTTCGGTGGATTTCCAAGAGGCAAACGGAAGGATTGTAGATTCAAGACAGCGGCGGTCAAGCACTGGGTGTAGTGAACGTGGACTCGGCAAGTAGGTCTTAGGCTCGATTGTGAGGATTCAAATCATAGGGTAAGATTACTTGTAACTACAAATGTTTATAGTGTTTGATTCATTCCCGTGGTTTTTTCCCGTTTAGGGTTTTCCACATATATCTTGGTATTCTTATGTTTACCGCTTTCCTGTGATTGATTGGATTTATATATTGATTGTAGGTTGATATTGAAAATTCAAAACATAGCAAATATTTATATCCCTACGCGAGCTAGGATTTTTCAATTTGTATCAGAGCGGGTCGCTCGTAATATTAGGGTTTATTCCTAGAG
Source organism: Rhododendron mucronatum var. ripense (assembly GCA_019656295.1). Classification (NCBI taxonomy): domain Eukaryota; kingdom Viridiplantae; phylum Streptophyta; class Magnoliopsida; order Ericales; family Ericaceae; genus Rhododendron; species Rhododendron mucronatum. The sequence goes on from BPLT01000026.1 coordinate 2,333,896, forward strand.
CGGATCCTTTTTTTTTTTCTTATTTGCTATTATGGAAACCCCTAATAATTTTGTTGCTAAACTTCCTCTCCTAGATGGTACTAACTATGTATATTGGAAAGCTAGAATGAAGGCTTATTTGAAATCTCAAAACAATCGTGTCTGGCTCTCAGTTGTTAATGGCTATACTGAGCCTACCACAACTGTGGAAGGTAAAACTGTCCGAAAGCCTGATGAGTCATGGGATAACACTGATCACTTGAAAGCGACTCATAATTCATGTGCCCTTAATGCTATTTTTAGTTGTGTGTCAATATCTGAGTTTCAACGTATTTCAACTTGTGAAATAGTTAAGAATGCTTGGGATATTTTATCCATCACTCATGAGGGGAATAGTCAAGTGAGACAACAAAAACTTCAGAGTATTATCATTGATTTTGAGATGATACAAATGAGTGACAATGAGACATTTGGTGATTTTTATGTGAGGCTAAGTGAAATTGTGAACTCCAGCTTTAACTTAGGTGGGCCTGTTTCTCAAGAGAAAATAGTTAAGAAAATCATGCGTTCTTTATCTGAGAGGTTTATTACTAAAGTTGAAATCCTTGAATGTTTGCCTAATTTTGATTTCATGAAGGTTGAGGAAGTTGTTGGCCACCTATTAACTTTTGAAACTAAATTGTCGCAATACAAACCTCAAAAAGAGAAGAACAAAAATGAGGAAAAATCCATGGCTTTTTCTAGTTTTAAAGATAGTTTAAAGGTCTTGGATAGTGATGATGATGAATTGGATCAAGAGGAAATAGCTTTGTTTGTTAAAAAATTTGGAAAGTTTTTTAAAAAGAATAAAACCTTTGGTCCTAGTTTGAAAGATAAGAATGGTAGGTCTTTCAAGGGTAAAGAGAGGAAAGAGAGCAAATCATCGGGTCCCCAATGTTATGAGTGCATGGGGTTTGGTCATATTGCCCAAGAGTGTGCTAACAAACAGAAAAATAAATCTTATAATGTCAAAACTTTGGATGATAGTGACTCTGATGAAGACAAAAATTATGGGGGGAATAGTAAAGTCATGGCTTTAGGAGCTTCTGTGCATTCTCATGTGAGTGAGTCTAAATTAAGAGATGAGAGAGTAAATGGTGAGGATTTGAGCAATAGTGAAAGTGAGGAGGAAGAGAGTTTGCAAAAAGCCTACAATAAACTTTTCAAAGAAAGCCTGAGGTTGACTAAGACTAACATTAAGCTATCTAGTGAAGTGAAGATGAGTGATGAGTCTTGTGTGAAACTCAAGCAAGAGCTTTTGGAAGCTCAAGCTCGGGATAGTCAAGTTGAGAATAATAGGGACTCTTTATTTAATGAACTTGTGGAGATTAAAAGCATGAATATGAAACTTAGTATTGAATTGCATGCTTCTTTTGAATCTAACAAATTACTTGAGTTAAAGGTAGCTAATTTGCAAGTTGAGCTTGACAGGGCCAATACTATTTTTAAAAGAATGAATGCAGGTTCAAAGAAATTAGAAGACATTCTTGGAGCTCAAAGACAAACAAGCGACAAGTCAAGCCTTGGCTTTCATGGAGCTTCATCATCTGAACAACTTGCAAGTAAAGTAAATGAAGCAAAGTCTAAAAAGGTAAATCCTAAACCTAATAGCATTAATCCTGCTTAGAAGCCTCTTCATATTAGAAAAGCTAATGTTTCAAAATTTGTTCTTATATGTCACTACTCTAGTGTAAAAGGTCACACTAGACCTAATTGTTTCCAACTTCATGGTTACCTTCCTCGTGCTCATATCACTACTAATCTTGTCAACACTAGCAAAACAAGTAGTGCAACACAAATTAAGACCAGACTTATTTGGGTGGGAAGTCAGACTTGAAACTTTGAGCGAATATATCTACCAACCATTTAGATGACACTAAATCATCTGGAGGAGTAGACCTTGCCTTTTAAAGGCTTGCTCTTAATCAATTGCATCCAAAGTCTAGGTTGATTTTCTAATCTATCTTATACCTAGAGCTATGATTTGTTTTTTTAGTTGTCCTTAGTTTCTTATCGCGCTTAGTTTATATTGGGGTTTTTTTTTCCCTAGACTGTCGTTAGTTTTTTCAAGAAAGCCAAAAAGATTTTATTTTTGATATATAATTGAAAAAGACAAAAACATTCACGTATACCAAAAAAAAATTCATGTGCTGCTGCACTTCTTGATGTCTTTGCTATATCTCATACTAGTGCATCTCATGGTTCGTACTTGTCATGCATGCCTTCTCAAGAGCTACTTTTATGAGAATTTCATCGAAAAATCATGTGTACGGCAGTCATTGCATATGTTTGTACACACCCATTGATAGCCTTGAGAAGTTGATCCTTATCTCTTTGGGTGAGTATTTGTCCTTGTGGTGGACACCCTATGTCATTCACCTTGGGTATTGACCTTTGACTTGCATACCCCACGTGAGGTCGATTGGCTCGGTTTGATGGGTTAAAAAAAAGGAAGAGAAAATATAAAAAATTGAGAGACTTGAGGAAAGGGCTACCTCCATGTGCACGTGTAAGCTATCATTGACTTGCACCTCATGTATTCTCTTTTTGCGTCATGGATTTAAGCTACGGCCTTAGATGTGTGAAAACCGCCCATGACGGTGCAAAAATAGTGTGATTATTTGGTATAAGGTTGGCATCTCTTGAGAGGGAGAATATCATGTTATATACTCACTGAACCCCGTTTTTTATATGATCATACTTCATGTGGGTTAGTGTGGGTTGGAGTTGGTCTGCCGCCTTTGTGAAGAATGATGTAAATTGGTCCCTTCTTGGTTGATATGATCTCATAGGGATGAGTTGATTCTATTGTTAAGGCTATCATTGCACACACTCACTATGACACTTGCATGATTTCATACCCATGGAGTCGTTCTTTGAAATTTTCTTAGGGTAGCTCCTTTGAAAGCAATCATTACTTGGGGTATCATGCGATGTTTCTTTTGTGTGTGATATATCTTGGTGATTGAGTGCTTCATGGTATGTTCTTTTTCTCTTTGAGATCCCTCTCTATGGGAGCATATCTTTGTTTGGTGAGTGGGAGTATGTTAGTTTTATCTATATATCTGTGTTTATGCCTAGTCTATATGCACTTAATTGATTTCTCTGCATGTCCTAGCATATGTTGTTCATTTACCCTTGCTTTTTCTTTGTCTTTGTCCTTCCATAACAAAAAGGGGAAGAAATTTATTCGCTTATAACAGATTATGTCTTTTAGTGTTTTTGCAGCTTCAGGTCGTGACTTCAATCTGTTAGGGGATAAGTTTTCAGTGTTGAGTGCGTTTTGTCATGGAAGTGCCAAAGGGGGAGATTGTTAGGACCACGGGCCATGATCTCTCTGTGTTGGCAAGCTCCAAGACAAAACACACATTTATTTGTATCCCTACTTATCGAGTTGTAATTTATTTATTTTTATTTTTAGAATGTCTGTTTAGAAAGTGGAAGGAAATCAACTAATAATGTGTAATCAAGAGGCTAAGTTTTTGGGTTGAAGAAAATCAAGGAAGATTAGCAATCAAGGGAATATGGCAATATTCCATGAGATCCCATTTTCGGTATATGGCAATATTCTGTGAGATTTGATTCAACAGCCTATTTTAAATACAAGGCCGTCAGGATTGTTTTTTTAAAAAGACACGACACATACAATTCACATCAGACTTAGAGAAAAGAGGGTTTTTACTTGGGATCTTGGAGTAAAATTGGATCGATGGATCATTGAGCGTACAAGACATCTTCAAGAGGTTTCAGTATCTTATTCAACTTATTTGATAAAAGCTCTACGAAGGATTCCTAGGCAAGTTAAAGTCCTTCGGTGGATTTCCAAGAGGCAAATAGAAGGCTTGTAGATTTAAGGCAACGGCGGTCAAGCACTGGGTGTAGTGAACGTGGACTTGGCAAGTAGGTCTTAGGCTCGATTGTGAGGATTCAAATCGTAGGGTAAGATTACTTGTAACTACATAATGTTTATAGTGTTTGATTCATTCCCATGGTTTTTTCCCATTTAGGGTTTTCTACGTATATCTTGGTATTCTTATGTTTATCGCTTTCCGGTGATTGATTAGGTTTATATATTGATTGTGGGTCGATATTGAAAATTTGAAACATAGCAAATATTTATATTCCTATGCGAGCTAGGATTTTTTAGAACATAACGAAGGATACGAAGCAAGGCAGCCCAATGAGTAGATCGAGGGGCACAAACAAACTAACAATATGCACAACATAGGTAATATCCGGCCGAGTGACGATGAGATAAACAAGACAACCAACAAGGTCACGATACTCGGTAGGATCAGCAAGAGGAACCCCATCAGAATCAAAGAACTTGGCATGTAACTCAATGGGAGTATCAACGTTTCTGGCATCTATAAATTGAGCACAATGAAGAATGTCGGTCACATACATAATCTGAGTCAAGAGATAACCTTTTGGAAAGGAGGCAACCTCAATGCCAAGAAAATACCAAAGAAGTCTCAAGTCCTTCATTTCAAATTCATGAAATAAATGATGTTTCACTTCATCAATAGCAGCAGAGCCAAACCCAGTGATGATCATGTCGTCAACATAGAGCAAGATGAGAACCAAACCACAAGAAGTGCTACGAACAAGAAGAGCAGATTCATGAGTGCTAGGCTGAAAGCCAATTTGTAAAACCACATCATGAAAACCTGTATACTAAGCACGAGGGGATTGTTTGAGCCCATACAGAGCACGACGGAGGCAACAAACAGGGCCAGTGGCATGAGGGAGACCGGGAGGAGGATACATATAAACTTCCTCAGATAGATGACCATTGAGGAAGACATTTTTAGCATCCAGCTAAAAAAGAGGCCATTGGTGCGTAGCAGCCACAGAAATCAAAAGACGAATAGATGTCATTTTTGCAACAGGAGCAAAAGTCTCCTCCTAATCAATACCATATTCCTGAGAGAACCCCTTGCCAACCAAACGGGCTTTGTACCACTCAAAAGAACCATCAGAACGAGTCTTTACTTTGAAAACTCATTTGCATCCAATGAGATTCTTACCAGTCGGGAGAGGAACCAAGTCCCAAATCTGAGTATTAACAAGAGCAATGAGCTCGTCATTCATGGCAGTCACCTAGTTAGGATCATTACAAGCTTCTTTGAAAGAACGAGGTTCAAAATGAGTATGTATGCGAGATAAGAAATTGCGATAAGAAGAGGAAAAATAAGTATTAGTAAAGCCAAGAAGTTTTACCGATGGACGACGGTCACGAGAGGGATACTGGCGTTCTGGTGGATCAGAGTCTTCCGAAGCAGAGGGAGGACGACGAGTCGTACAATTGCGACGGACATAATGCTTGGGAAGAGGAATACTGCGGTTGGAACTAGAATAAGCAGAAGGGGCAATGGGAATATCAGACATTTCAAGGGTAAGAACATACTCATATGTAGGAACATCCGCGGGGAATGGATTAATATGCACAAGATCCTCTTTGACAACACTAACAGGTTTGGATGGGAGAGAGAAGAAGGGGGGACGTTCGAGAAAAGTAAGATGCCGAGACACATACAACTTTCGGTTCACGGGATCATAACAACGGTAACCCTTTTGTTAGATTCCATACCCCAAGAAGACACATAAGACACTATGAGCACTGAGCTTAATGCGATCCTTTTTAGGGAGAAGGACAAAGCAAGTAGAGCCAAACACACGAAGAAGAGAATAGTTAAGAACCTGACCGTAGAGTCGTTCATAAGGGAAGGAACCAGAGAGAAGCGGAGTAGGCATCCGATTGAGAAAATAAGCTGCAGTGAGCACAACCTCGCCCTAAAAGGCGGCAGGCACAGAAGAGGAAAGAAGAAGAGACCGTGCAGTATTTAAAAGGTGACGATGCTTGCGTTCAACACACCCATTTTGAGCGGGAGTGTAGGTATAAGAAGACTGATGAATGGTGCCAAGAGAAGCCAAGACTTGTGTGAACTCACCAAGAGAGTATTGTCCATCTAAGTTGGAGTGAAGAACTTTGATTTCTGTCAAAAACTGAGTTTGAACTATGGAGTGAAAATTGCAATATACTTGGTAAAAATCTGACTTGCATGTCAACAAATATACCCATGTAAACTTACTATAATCATCAACAAAAGAGACATAATATTGAGAACCACCTTTAGTAGCAGTAGGGGATGGACCCCACAAATCTGTATGAACAAGTTGAAACGGAGAAGTAGAAATAGAAGTACTTCTATTAGAAGGTAAAGCAGACATTTTGGCAAACTTACAACCACGGCATTCAAAGATATCGGTTGCAGAAATGTTTCCCAAACAGCCACACTTAAGTAAAAGTTTCAAATGTTCACTAAATAAATGCCCTAAGCGAGCATGCCAAAGATAAAAGAGGGAAGACTCCTGATTTAAACAAAAAGATGAAATAATAGTGGTAGTAGACTCAATAGAAACATGCAAAGTCTCCAAAACATATAGATCGCCAACTCTATGCCCGGCCCCAATTTGCTTCTTCGACATTCGATCATGCACAACACAGCCAGAAGAAGAGAACAAGACATCAAAGCCGAAATCAGACAATTGACTAATAGAAATTAAGACTAAGAGATAAATAAGGAACATAGAACACATTTGGTATAGATAGGGAGGAAGATGGAGACGGAACAATAGAATCTATAGAGACGACATGCATAGGAGAGCCATTTGCAGTGGAAATACTAATGGGAGAAGCAAGAGAGATACAATGGCTTAATAATGACAATCCAGGAGTCATATGGTGGGAGAAACCAGAATCAAAAATCCATGTGGTAGGTAGGATACCTATGGTATAGGAACCATGCAAACCTGACGGAGTAGTGATCATAGCAGAAGCTTGAGAAAGATCTCCTTGGGTGGTAGCCAAAAAACGCACGATACTCTTGATACTGCTCAAAAGAGGGATACTGTTGAATACTATCAGCTGCAGGTGCTACAAAAGCAACCGGAGGACGAACATACTGCTGTGTGGGCCTAGAGGAGGTGGGCTTTGAACGAGGAGTGCTACCTGTCATCTGTAACAATTTCGGACATGCATGCTTTCAGTGCCCTTTTTGGTGACAAAAGCTACACACATCCAAAGCAACACGAGGTTTAGTTTTGCTTGTAACCTGAATCAAGTGAGAAGACGGTGTAGGCAAGAGAGGTGCCATATACGAAGTAGGCTAAACCGATGGTGCAACAAATACAGACTGAGAGGGAGCTGCAACAGACCTAACCTTAAACCTAGTTTCCTCAGCGATGAGCTCATGAAAGGCACCATCAACTGTAGGCTAGGGAGAACGATGAAGGATGGCCCCCCGAAGAGGCTCAAATTGATCACGGAGGGCCATGAGAAACTATACAAGACGCTGTTTACGGTACGCTACATAGAAATCAAGGGATTGCAATTCTATGGGTTCCATTAGCATCAATTGATCCAAATATTGAGCCATTTCATTGTAGAATTCCTGAATGGATTTATCCCCCTGCGTAGCCCATCGAATAAAGCCCTCAAGTTCATATTGCTTTGCAAAGTTGGACTCAAGATACATCCTTTTTAAGTAATCCCAAACTTCCTTGGCAGTCTCATACCTTGAAAAGTTCATTCTGATGCTATGTTCAGAAGAATTATGAAACCATGTAAGAATTCGTGCATTTTCAACTTCCCATTTGCCAAAGTTTTTAACATAATCTGCATGTTTCGCCGCATAAGTAGGATCATCATCTTTTACATTCACAGGAGGAGGTTTCACAATAAGGCCTGTCACATGACCCCACACTTCCTTAGCGACAAGAAAATTCTTCATCACACTTGCCCAATACGAATAATTACCACCATTCATCCAAACATTAATTACTTTATCTTCTAACATAGTGAGCACTAGAACACGATATGCACCAGAGATGAAAGGAAGAGATCTCGAATAGTTGAAAAATACCAAACGGTGCAGAATGATCCTGAACAATATCTAAACAGTACTGAACAGTACCAAACAATGCAGAAACAGAGTTGAACAATATTGAAAGCTCAAAGATGTTAACCTAGACAGATTCGAACGCAGTAGGTTGGAGTACAGATTGAAATCCCTCAATTAGTGCCGAAAAAAATATAGACTTAGATGCAAAATACCTGAACGTTCAACAAGAGAGAAGTTCGAGTGCAGACGAAAGATACCCAGTAGATTTTGAGTGTATAAAGCGGCCGCCGGAGGTTGGAAAACGATCAGCAGTGGTCAGCGATTGCATAGAAGTGGTCGATGGTGGCCAATGGAGTTGTGGATGAACTTCTGCTGATATATCAATGAGATGTTGAGAGAAGATGAGTCTCTTTGTATGTTGCTTCTGCTGCTAACAACACAATAGGTCACAATAGGTGCAGGGAAGGAGGGAGGGATCACGTTTGGAAGAGAGAGAGAAAGAGATACATATTGCAGCAGTGTGGCTGTCGTTGTACGGGAGGAAGGGGTACATGTATTGCTCTGATACCATGAAACATTTCAAACATCACTTCTAATGTTTACAATGAAAAAGAACCGGGATAAATACAAAGGGAAAAATCCCCAAAACTATAATGACTAAACTACCCTTAACCTAAAATAATATTACAAAAGAACCCAAACAACATTATATATTCACATTATACTCATAAATTGTGAATGTGTGAGTGACGATCTTAACAAATAGGAAATGGAAGTCAGCTAAGTATCAAGGTTTCAGAAGTGGGGAATGAATGGCTTTCTAGGAGTGTTATCGCCAAATTAAGGTGAATGGTATACATGCAAGATCATCTTAAAATCCTTGGTTATTCAGACATTCAGGTACGACCAATAGATGGTAATAGAGTTCTTTACCTTCCCAAACGTTGAAGATAGAGACTCTATTTTCAATGGAAGTAAGATGGGATGGCTTGAAGACTGTTTTTTGGATATTCAAAAATGGGATGATACAATTGCTTCGTCCAAACCTAACCGTTGAACGGGTCGTTTCACCCCGAGCGTAGGGCTAGGCCGTTGTCAGCATAAATACCGGAAAGTCCGGGATCGTACCCACAGAGATAATTCCTTATAGCTTGCCAGGATTTTTAGGTGTAAAGGTTTGCGAAGTTAAGACGGCCAACTTTTGGTTTTCCTTTGAAAGGCGGAAAATGCTCTTATGAAAATGACTAGAAAATGAGTTTTTTACTAGATTAAGACAAGCGGCAAGGCGTTGGAATGACTAACACCCGGGACCTAAGTTATCTAAACTTTCTCAAGAAAGACTCGGTTGAATCGCACGGCTTAGGCTATCAACCGGAAGATTTAGCGGTGAAAATCCTTAAAGGCTAGAAGTGTGACATGGAAAACGAGTGAGTTCTTTCATTCTTTTGGCAAACACAAACCGAGACATCGCTCACGGAACCATGTGAGCGAGCACATGATCACCGGAGATTAACATCGGTTAGTTTTGTTACATAAAGGCCGAACAATGCTCATTTTCCTTATCAAACTTTAAGTCGAGAGTTGAGAAAGATAAGATAAACGTAAATCTCGGGGCATTAATCACTCCAAAGCCAAGCCTAATCGACTACTCACGCATATTTGAACAACTAGAAGAAGTGCTAAATTTAACCAACATTTTTAACCGACAGAAACGAAAATAAACTTGAGATGAATAAAGATCCAAACCACACGATCAACTTTAATAAACGAGAAAATGAAGAACACAGAGAACTTACTTGAATTAAAAGGAAATTACACTTGCAAAGGCTTAAAGAGCTTTAATGGGGAAAAACCTAAGTACGTAATGGGCTAGCTCCCAAAAGAGGGAGAGAGGTGGTCCTATATATACACAAGTGACTTTCTCTCTCCTCAAAAGCCAGGAAAAACCCCATAAAGTAGCCTATTAAAAGAAAGTTTCCATAAGTGGAAAGTCTGAAAAAGCAAGAAAAATATCTTCCCGAACAAAACGTTATCGATAACATAACAAATTGTTATCGATAACAATGCTAGAATGGCCACCCAGGCCTTAACGTTATCGATAACTATAACACCAAGTTATCGCTCTCCTTGCCTCTGGACAAATTCTGGCCAAAGATAGTGCACAGGTATCGATTACACGGGTAAGTTATCGATAACTCTGGGTCAATTGGTACACTTAGAGGAACGGAAGGGGAACGTTATCGATAACGTTAAGCACTGCAACAATGATCCAGCCTGCTGGGCTGCCTTGAATTCCTTGCCGCCTCTTGGACTTCATCCAGCTCTTCGTCTCTTGGCTCGAGAATCTGACGGGGAGTGCTTTCCAAGAACCCAAATGCTCCGGCGTAACCCATGGCGTACAAAACCACCTTATTAGCAAAAATGACCTGAAACACTTGAAAGAACACCTTACGTGCAACATTTGAAATTAATGATCAAAAAGATATGGAAACGTCATACTCGGAAGGATTTTAGCACCCAAATTTATACAATCTTGGGTGCTTATCACACCCCCCAACTTGAACGTTGCTACGCCCCGAGCAACATAGACAATTATTACTACAAAATAGCAATCCTTCCGACAAAATAACTAAGGCACATGTTTCATAACTGAACAGCTAGCAAGAGTTCCAAAAGCAAATTTTTTTTTCAAACTTGCAACCAACAGCTGAAAACTAGAATATAAGACCAAGCACCGAGCATAATCAGAGCAAGCTATAAAAGATTGTAACCGAAGTCTAAAAGGAGGGTAAGGCCTTTTCCAAGTAAACACACGCCAAACAACATATCCCACGAAAGAGATGCTCGAAAGAAAAGGGCAATGGGGGACAAAAATACCATGCCTTCCATGTGGAGAGCATCTTGCACAGAATAGCAACATCATAACACCAAAACCTACTTACCAAGAGACAAACATGCCATGAACTAAGTATGCCCAACACCACAACTGAATCAAAACGGAATAAAGGCGTACGACGAATCAACAAAGGACTTTTAAGCAAATAATGACCTTGGTTAACAAAAGAACGGTTAGCAAAATGGGGTGACAGCCATATACTAGCATGGTTCAACTACCCTTTGGCTGCCACCAACTCGAACTACCAAGTCAAAACCTCAACAAGGCCTAAACAAAAACTTACCAACTCCTAACTCAAAGATCACTAACTAAAAACGATAAACAAAGATAGATAGGTGGGCTGTCAACCACCAGGCACCCCGACCAAATAGAGGGATTTATACTTATTACTACTACCACCGACCCTAAACAACTCCTCACTGCCCTCCGGGAACAGCCCCCGGCCCAAACAACACCTCCTTCTCACTTTCTGCGTCTTCAGCCCTAGGCGGAGCCTCGTACTTCTCATCGGTAGTACTCTCAATGTAACGTGTGTGCCAATTCAGCTCGTGCTTTAGCTCCCCAACTTCCCTTGCAAGCTTCTTCCTCTCTTTCTTCTCCTTCTGAATACAATTCCAAATGGCTATGTTCTGGCAACAAAGTTTCTGCATATACTCTCTTTTGACGCCTTAGGATCAGGGACCGACCACAGAGATGGCTCGGGCGGAGCGGAAGCCGACTGCCCTGCTGATGTTCCTGCTGCAGCTGCCTTGGATTGAGACTTGCTTTTCACAAGCACAGCCTTGGTAATAGTTCCGGGCGATGGTGGATCAAGCTTCTCATAGGGCCCTTTTGAAATGCCTTTGTCCCTCAAGAATGCTGTAATCATACAAGGATAAGGACATCGGGCTTTGCCAAATGTATCCCCTTTGAAATCCACAATCTGCTCAAAAATAAAGTTAGCCCAATCTGCCTTGTACTCATTTTCATTCATGAACGCATACAAAATCTCCGCACTCCTCTTGGATGGTTTATTCTCCGCTCCTCGGGGATAAAGGTTATAATGCACAATTTGATTCAAAACCCGATAGATATCCTTGAACTTTCCCGGCACATGTGGCGGAACCCCAACTTTTGGAACAACAGAGTACAAATCAGGAATGATCATATCCGTGTCTAAGGGCTCGGAACGCGGATAATTCAACAAATCCCCCGGTAGCCTCTCGTACCTCAAGTACTTAGCAATTATCCCAGTATCTACCACAATTCTCCTATTATGAACTTTCGACTTGACTATTCCATTGGTTAATGCCTCACTTATGTCTAGATTCTGATAAAATTCAATCACCCCAGCCGCATTGTAACCAAGAAGAGCTCTAGTCCAGAAATTCAAACCTTGATTATGGAGCAAATTGAGGATATCCTTGTCGTCTGCGAAGCTCCTCCGGCTCACATTTCGCTCACACTTGAAACCCCTGAGTGGTATTGATTCCACCCAGTCCAACTTAGCATCCGCCTCCATCTGCTCGGGCGTTCTACGCTTGCGACGCTTCTCTCGCTGGCCCGTTCTGCTTTCCAAAGGGGCAGCCTCTTCCTCATTGTCCTCCTCCATCGAGTCATGATCACTCTCCTCCACAAAATCATCCTCACTCTCCTGTCGAGAGGAGGAAGCAACTTGTTTGCCCTTACTGCCCTTACCCACCTGTTTTGTTCTTGCCATTGAAACCACAACCCCCAGAAATAACTGAACAGAGGATCTGTAAAACACAACTTTAGTAACCAGGATGCAACACAATAGGGAAGATGCAGAGTTGCAACATCATACCCCAGGATAACCAAAATCAGATTGGGGTTGAGTTAACTGGTAAAATGGTTCAAAATGGAGATGCATGGAAGGGTATGGTGGAGGAAATTGGAAGAAAATGACAGAGAGAGAAAGAAAAACAGTAAATTTCGGGTTTACCTTGCTCTGGACGAATTCAGGACTTGAGGACTTCGAAAATTTTAGACTCCTTGGAATAATGGGGTGAATGTGGTGAAGGAGGTGTGGATTTGGAGGATTTGGTGAAGAAATTTGGGGGATTATGGACGGATTTAGGGAAGTGTGGAGAGTCGGGAGTGCAAAGGGGGGAGGAGAGGGACGGTTATGGAGGAATAGAGAGAGAGTGGGTGTATTTATAACTGGGGTCAGACGTGCCTTTTGAAATTTTAAACCGCCCGTAACACACAGGTATCGATAACTTCTCTTAAGTTATCGATAACAACCAGCCTGGGAACCCAATGAACAAGGAGTTATCGATAACTCTTGGCTATGTTATCGATAACAATTGATAGTTTGCTGGTAAAATATAGTTCTTCACCTGTTCTTATTCCCCAAACATTTAGCACAACCTCATACCCTTTAGAGCATCACACAACACTGCAGTAAAGCTTCCAACACCCCTCCAAGCATCCGGTTCCCTAAGTTAATGAACAAAAGGGGACGACACAGACTAGGATACAAGATAGGGCGAGGGGACACGAAAGTGGTATAATCATACAAAGAATGCCTTGTATCACTTCCTAAGTACGCCATATATTCCTTAACGATTCAATAAAGATGTCAAAACACTTTTAGGCATGAGCATGAGATTATTCACCTAATCTAAGAATGCAAGGAATAAAGATGGGATATGGCCAAAACTTGATCAAAAACATACTCGAACTTAGCGCATTCAACCCTAGTCCATTCATGCAAGTTGCAAAGTACAAAATTTGCTAAAAACGAACTCTTGTCAGATAACGCTTAATGAGCATGTGCCAAGCTATTTTAATCCACTAGCTTTGTACTAACGGAAGGATTGCAAGACTAAAATTGAAAAATTTTGCTTACAAGCAAAAATATATTTAAAGCATAAATATAACCCTCCCCCCAACTTAAAATATGCCTTGCCCTCATAGCATGGAGAACAACAGTAAGGGAAGAAGGGGGAAAGTGAAACATACCAAAGGGGGAATGTCAACCCCCGTATACCTCGACCAAGTTGGAGGCTTTGTAGTCACTGGTGTTGTTCGTCATCCGAACGGCTTCCAAGGTCAACTCCTTCGGTTCTTCCAACGGAACCATAGCTAGTCACACAGGATCATGGCTAAAGTTTTGTTGGACTAACAACCGCGACACGTAATCGCACCCATGCTTAGGGCTCTTGAATGCCGCAATCACTTCGACTTTAGATCCAATCCACCAAGGCTGGTGTGGTAGCACGTATACCCTGTAAAAGACTTAAGCTCGAACTACCTACTAAAAACCAAATGACATTAGAACCGCCCGGCTCATGTTATCCGGGCACCAACAAACAGATATACAAAAGCAAGATTAAAAACACCACCCGATTTTCACGCAATCTTACGAGTCATACTTTTCTTCCCGCGTCCCACCAAGTAGGCAAAACGCAGGTGGCTATACTAGACCGTCAAATTTGTTACATCACGCCCGAAGTAAAATTCACCGCTTGATCTCGCCAAGCAATTAAGCCCAGCGTTCCTTACGATCGAAACAAAGCGAGACAAGATAGAGCCTAGTGCCAAAGCATGGGAATATCAAGGCTCGCCCAAAGACCTAAATTGCCCCCGATAGGGACATATCTGGTGAGCATGGATCATTAACGGCAAACTACCACAAAGGAGGACTAATAAAAGTTCGATACAATGATGCATTGATGAAATCTCATGATTTGAAAAACCAACACGAAAAGAACACACAAATATGTACAAGCACGAAACATTGCCCTTACTAATCGGAGCTGGGCACACGATCCTTATTTTAGTAGCGGCGTACGGAGCTACAAACCCAAGTCGATGGTGGGTACCCCCTACCTGGGGGCCGGGTCCGACAAACAGTTAAGTTCAGCGGTTACGCTTTCGCTCCCCGTGCAAAAATAGGTAAAAGGAAACAACTCAAGCAACAAGATCGACCGGGTACACCGGAGCGACCAATTCTTCTTCGCTTTCCTCTTGCGGGAAATTTTCCAAAAAGGGCTTAAGCCGTTGCCCATTGACTTTAAAAATATGCCCATTGACCGGATTAGCTACTTCAACGGCCCCATGAGAGAAAACGTGATGCACAATATAGGGGCCAATCCACCGAGTACGCAGCTTGCCCGAAAAAAGATGAAGTTTTGAGTTATAAAGAAGAACTTTTTGGCCAACTTCAAAATTTTTCCTTTGAATGTGCTTATCATGAAAATCCTTAACTTTAGACTTGTAAATGTTAGTATTATCATATGCCTCTCCACGGATTTCGTCAAGCTCATTCAATTGGAGTTTACGATGAACTCCAGTAGTGGGCAAACAATAGTTCAATTGTTTAATAGCCCAGTACGCCTTATGCTCTACTTCCACCGGAAGGTGGCATGCCTTACCATATACAAGCCAATAGGGCGAAGCACCCAAAACCGTCTTGTATGCGGTACGATATGCCCACAGCGCATCGGTCAATCTTAAAGACCAATCATTTCGGTTAGGATTTACCGTTTTCTCAAGAATGCGTTTTACCTCACGGTTGGCGAGCTCGGCTTGACCGTTGGTTTGGGGATGATATGCGAGGGAGACTTTGTGCGTTATGCCATACTTCTTCATCAAGGCGGCAAATGGCCGGTTGCAGAAATGAGACCCTTGGTCGCTAATGATTGCACGAGGGACCCCAAAACGCGATAGGATATTCTCCTTCAGAAACTCAAGCACGACCTTGTGATCATTAGTACGAGTCGCAATGGCCTCAACCCACCTTGACACATAATCAACGGCCAATAGGATGTACAGGTTGCCAAATGACATTGGGAATGGGCCCATGAAGTCGATACCCCAACAGTCGAAGACTTCAACAACGATGAACTTGGCTTGACGCATTTCATCCCGTCGGGTCACTTTACCCAATTGCTGGCAGCGGTCACAAGTCTTGCAAAAGGCATAAGCGTCGTGGTTCAAGGTCGGCCAATAAAATCCGCATTGGAGTATCTTGGCTTTGGTCTTGCTGGCAGAAAAGTGCCCGCCACACGCTTCCGAATGGCAAAATTTAAGAATCCCGCTTTGGTCAGAATCAGGAACACACCGGCGGATGATCTGATCGGGGCAGTACTTGAACAAGTATGGATCATCATAAGAGAAGTGCTTCACTTCTGACAAAAACCGCCGACGCTCATGAGAAGACCAATGTGTTGGAATTAAGCCCGTAACCAAATAATTTACAATATCAGTGAACCACGGAGCCGTTGATATGCCAAAGAGTTGTTCATCAGGGAAAGTGTCTCCAATGAAGATATGCGTAGTACGATCCGTGAACTCCAAGTGCGACAGATGGTCGGCTACCACATTTTCCACTCCCTTTTTGTCCTTAATAGTGATGTCAAATTCCTGCAGAAAAAGAATCCACCGGATTAAACGTGCCTTGGCATCCTGCTTAGTGAAGAGATACTTGAGTGCCGAGTGGTCGGTGTAAATCGTAATCGGAGCACCAACTAAGTAAGATCTGAATTTATCCAAGGCAAACACGATGGCGAGAAGTTCCTTTTCCGTGGTGGAGTAGTTCATTTGCGCATCGTTGAGAGTTTTGCTCGCGTAGTAGATCACCCATGGATGCTTGTCTTTCCTTTGGCCAAGAACGGCCCCGACGGCATAATCGCTTGCATCGCACATCAACTCAAAAGGCAGGTTCCAATCGGGCGTTTGAACAATAGGAGGCGTAATGAGGCTACCCTTGAGCTTAGCAAACGCCAGCTCACAAGCAGCAGTCCATTCGAAGGGAACATCTTTGGATAAGAGATGGCAATGTGGCCTCGAAATTGCGCTGAAATCCTTGATAAATCGCCAATAAAAACCTGCATGGCCGAGAAAGGAGCGAATGTCTTTGACGCACTTTGGGGTAGGGAGGTTTGAAATGAGATCAATTTTTGCCTTGTCTACCTCAATACCCTTTTCCGATACGATATGCCCTAGCACAATCCTTTGAGTGACCATGAAATGTCACTTTTCCCAATTGAGGACCAAATTCTTCTCCTCACATCTTGTCAAGACTTTCTCCAAGTTGGCAAGACAAGACTCGAACGAGTCACCAAACACGGAGAAATCATCCATGAAAACTTCCACAATTTTTTCAACCATATCGCTGAAAATTCCCATCATACACCTGGAAAAGGTGCCAGGAGCATTACACAAGCCGAATGGCATGCGTCTATAAGCAAAGGTCCCAAATGGGCATGTAAATGTTGTCTTCTCCTGATCTGACAAGGCTACTTCTATTTGGTTATAACCCGAATAACCGTCAAGGAAACAATAGAAGGCATGACCGGCAACTCTCTCCAAGATTTGATCGATGAAGGGGAGAGGAAAGTGATCCTTGCGGGTACTTGCATTCAGCTTACGATAGTCTATACATACTCGCCACCCAGTGACTACACGAGTCGGAATAAGCTCCCCTTTGTCATTTTGCACAACGGTTACCCCGGCCTTCTTAGGAACAACTTGGATGGGACTTACCCACTTAGAATCGGCAATGGGGTAGATAATCCCAACATCTAGCAATTTAAGGATTTCCGCCCGCACAACATCTTTCATGATTGGGTTAAGCCGGCGTTGGGGTTGGCGCGATGGTTTGACATCCTCCTCCAAGTAAAAGTGATGAGAGCATAAGGAGGGAGATATGCCTTGTATGTTCGCAATAGTCCATCCAATCGCTGTCTTGTGCCTTCTCAGAAGTGCCAACAATCCTTCTTCTTGGAGCTTCGTGAGGGAGGATGATATGACCACCGGGAAAGTATTGTTGTCACCAAGGAACGCATATTTCAAAGTTTCTGGTAATGCTTTCAATTCGAGAACCGGCGGCTCAACACTAGACGGAACTGATTTCCGCTCAATCGGGGGTAACTCCTCAAACTTTGGAGACCATGACGCAACTCTGTCGATTTCCTCATTACCTTCATCGCCGTTGAGCAAGGAGAACAAAGACTCCATTGCATCCGAATCCAGAAACGCGGCCTCTTCGGAGGTAAGAGCTACCTCCAAAGAGTCCTTGTATAAGAACTCATCCACGTGCTCCTGTACCAATGTATCCACAAGATTTACGTTTTGACACTCATCGTCATCACCCATTTGGCTTCCGACATTAAACATATTGACCTCCATCTTCATGTTTCCGAATGACATATTCAACAATCCATTCCGGCAACTGATAACCGCATCCGAGGTTGCTAAGAACGGCCGACCAAGGATCACGGGAGTAGACAACGGAGAGGAAGATGACAAGCAGGTGTCCAAGACAACAAAGTCGACAGGATACACAAATTGATCAACTTGGACCAATACATCTTCCACCACGCCGCGAGGGATCTGAACACTCCTATCTGCCAATTGTAGAGTAACTCGCGTGGGCTTCATCTCCCCCAAACCAAGTTCTTGGTATACCGAGTACGGTAGCAAATTCACACTTGCCCCTAAATCCAAAAGAGCTTGCTCCACTCTCTTTCCCCCAATGGTAATTGCAATTGTAGGACATCCAGGGTCTTTGTACTTAGGTGCAATTTCAGTTTGAAAAATTTGGCTAACTTGCTCGGTAAGAAGCACCTTCTTGTGCACATTAAGTTTACGCTTCTGAGTGCATAGATCTTTCAAGAACTTAGCATAGGAAGGAATTTGCTTTATGGCATCCATCAAAGGGATATTGACATTGACCTTCTTAAACACATCCAATATATCGGCCTCCTTGGATGGAGGGATCGGCTTTTTCAGTCGAGACGGATATGGTGCAGGCACAGGAGATATTTGTTGGCTTGGAGTGGCATTGGTATCGGTTGGAGCTTGCACGGGAGATTCCCCATCTTCCTCTAAAGTTGGCCCGGGAGATTCCCCGTCTTCTAGCGAGTTTGAAGAAATTTGAGGTGGCACTAGAGCAGGTGTAACCGGTGGGTTGACGACAAGATTATCAACAGCTTTCCCACTCCTTAAAGTAAGAATTGCTTGAGCTTGCTCGGGCGGGGGTATGGATGAGCTGCCAATAAGAAGCTGGCCTTGTGGGTTGGCTTGTGGCTGAGTCGGAAACTTACCCCGTTCCTGTTGGAGCAACCCGATGGATGTTGTCAACTTCCCTATTTGATTCTTCAACTCCCCCATCATTTGCGTGTTATTCTCATTGTAATTCGCTTGAGCATTCATGAAGGATTGCAAGGTGTCCTCTAATGATCGCCTTGGCGGGGGTTGAAATTGATTAGAACCTTGGAACGGGCCGGACGGTACAAAACCTGGCGGTCCTTGTGGAAACCGAGGCTGTCCTTGGCTTTGAGCAGACCGCCAAGGCTGCATTTGAGAACTAGGAGGAGCTTGCACGGGTCCTCCTTCAATCTGGTTGTTCCAACGGAATCCCGGATGTTGCCTTTGACCTTGGTTCAAATTTTGGGGAAAAGACTCAAACCGTTGGTTCACCGCGCTGACTTCTTCAATTGGAAGGTTGAGGTTGCCATAGTGCTGCTTGAGGGTGGGGATCGATGGACAGTTGTCTGTTGAATGGCCCGTCGTCTCACATATAACACAAAGTTCTTCCACTGCTCTCACTGTTTTGACATCCTTCACTCCTTTCAACTCCAATTTTTCTAGCTTTTGTGCCAATTGCTCCATTCGCGTTTCTATGGCTTGATGCTCATTGATGGAGAACTTCCCTGAACCTCCGGGACCTTGGTTAACCATAGCTCTGTCGCTGACATCCTCGTAACTCCATGTCAAAGATTTCTTGGCCACTTCATCTAAGTATTCCCAGCCATCATCAGGAGATTTATTCATGAACCCCCCGGTACACATGGTGTCTAGCAACTGCTTGCTTTGTTGTGAACATCCCAAATGGAAGTAATGGATCAGCTGATACAAGGCGAAGTTGTGGTGAGGGACCGCCGAAAGCAAGTCCTTATAACGCTCCCAATATTGGTGGAAAGCTTCCCCCTCGCACTGTTTAAAGGTCTGGATTTGGTCCATCAAAAGCTTTGTTCGGCTAGCCGGAAAGAACTTCTTGTGGAAAATATCTTGAACCTCCTCCCATGTGGTCAACGACTGGGGCTTCAAAGAGTGAAACCACGTCTTTGCCTTGTCTTTCAAAGTGAACGGGAAAAGCCTCAGACGTGCTTGGTTGAGATGTGCATCCACCGTTACAAAAGATTGAAGGGTTTCCTCGAATTCCCGGATATGTTGATAAGGATCCTCGCGCTCCATACCATGGAAAAATGGGATGCAGCGGTGATAGTCAGATTTGAACACGAATGTATTCGCAGCCGTGGTGGGGCGTGGAAACACTATGGGGGACCGTTGAGTGACCCTTTCCGGATTCAAATAGTCCTTGAGAGTCCTTACCGGAGGAACTTCCTCATCTGCCATTGATTTTCTGGATGGAGAATATGGCCGAGAATAACTGCTTGGGGGAGAGTATGCTCGTAGAGTGCCGGTTCGTATGCCAGGAGGAGAACTAGACCGATGCAGACGGTTTGAACGAGGACTCCGATATACCCGAGGCCCTCGATACACAACAAGCATAAACCTTGGTTGCGAGCAATTCAGAACCAAGTAACCGCCCTGAAAAAGGGAAAACATACTGGAGGGGCTATGCCGCCACCTCGATATGTAGTAATGCGTAATAAGATAAAAGAAAAGTAAAGAAAAGACAATGAATACTAGAACTAGCTTCGTTACACCTCAAGTTGATAGTATGATCGGTTAGATGTTTCCACTAGCGCTAGCACGCAAAGCACAAAGGTAAAAGAAATGGAATACTTACAATGGTTTGTCGAACCTCCCAAATAAGCTATATAGAAAGAATCCCCGGCAACGGCGCCAAAATATGCTTCGTCCAAACCTAACCGTTGAAACGGGTCATTTTACCCCGAGCGTAGGGCTAGGCCGTTGTCAGCATAAATACCGGAAAGTCCGGGATCGTACCCACAGAGATAATTCCTTATAGCTTGCCAGGATTTTTAGGTGTAAAGGTTTGCGGCGTTAAGACGGCCAACTTTTGGTTTTCCTTTGAAAGGCGGAAAATGCTCTTATGAAAATGACTAGAAAATGAGTTTTTTACTAGATTAAGACAAGCGGCAAGGCGTTGGAATGACTAACACCCGGGACCTAAGTTATCTAAACTTTCTCAAGAAAGACTCGGTTGAATCGCACGGCTTAGGCTATCAACCGGAAGATTTAGCGGTGAAAATCCTTAAAGGCTAGAAGTGTGACATGGAAAACGAGTGAGTTCTTTCATTCTTTTGGCAAACACAAACCGAGACATCGCTCACGGAACCATGTGAGCGAGCACATGATCACCGGAGATTAACATCGGTTAGTTTTGTTACATAAAGGCCGAACAATGCTCATTTTCCTTATCAAACTTTAAGTCGAGAGTTGAGAAAGATAAGATAAACGTAAATCTCGGGGCATTAATCACTCCGAAGCCAAGCCTAATCGACTACTCACGCATATTTGAACAACTAAAAGAAGTGCTAAATTTAACCAACATTTTTAACCGACAGAAACGAAAACAAACTTGAGATGAATAAATATCCAAACCACACGATCAACTTTAATAAACGAGAAAATGAAGAACACAGAGAACTTACTTGAATTAAAAGGAAATTACACTTGCAAAGGCTTAAAGAGCTTTAATGGGGAAAAACCTAAGTACGTAATGGGCTAGCTCCCAAAAGAGGGAGAGAGGTGGTCCTATATATACACAAGTGACTTTCTCTCTCCTCAAAAGCCAGGAAAAACCCCATAAAGTAGCCTATTAAAAGAAAGTTTCCATAAGTGGAAAGTCTGAAAAAGCAAGAAAAATATCTTCCCGGACAAAACGTTATCGATAACATAACAAATTGTTATCGATAACAATGCTAGAATGGCCACCCAGGCCTTAACGTTATCGATAACTATAACACCAAGTTATCGCTCTCCTTGCCTCTGGACAAATTCTGGCCAAAGATAGTGCACAGGTATCGATTACACGGGTAAGTTATCGATAACTCTGGGTCAATTGGTACACTTAGAGGAACGGAAGGGGAACATTATCGATAACGTTAAGCACTGCAACAATGATCCAGCCTGCTGGGCTGCCTTGAATTCCTTGCCGCCTCTTGGACTTCATCCAGCTCTTCGTCTCTTGGCTCGAGAATCTGACGGGGAGTGCTTTCCAAGAACCCAAATGCTCCGGCGTAACCCATGGCGTACAAAACCACCTTATTAGCAAAAATGACCTGAAACACTTGAAAGAACACCTTACGTGCAACATTTGAAATTAATGATCAAAAAGACATGGAAACGTCATACTCGGAAGGATTTTAGCACCCAAATTTATACAATCTTGGGTGCTTATCAACAATTTCTTGTCAGGGCTCCAGATTAGTTAGGTTAAACTGCTATGGTATTCCACTTCATGTTTGGAATGCAACCACTTTCAAGAAAATTGGCCAAGTTTTGGGGGAAATAATTTCTATCAGTGAAGATTCATTTAATTGTATATCATCACGGTGGGCAATGTGCTCATATCTACAACTACCATGTATACAATCAATCAGGTGATTACTCTTGTCAACAAGGGCATGAAATACAACATTAGAGTATCTGAAGAACAATATGTCATCAACACCATCTTAAGATCTAAATGCAAGGGATGCTCCTTAGCTGAGATTCAAACTGCTATTCAAAACTTGATCATGAACGTGAATAATGAGAATGCTGAACAGGAAAACGTGGTGGCAATCGTAGAGGAAGTGGTAGTGACAAACGATAAAGTTGAAAGGGTTGAGGGGACAGATGTCAGAGCTCTACAACATGTAAAAGTGGGCATGCAAGGATGTAATGATGAGGCGGCTGCTAGAGACATGAAGATGCAGACTTCTTCTTCGGGGATTGAGTCATCAACTAGTGGAAGTGGAAAGGTCAATGGTAATGTGGGAAATAGAGCAGCAAACATTACACTCCAAAATATC
This sequence comes from Rhododendron mucronatum var. ripense, assembly GCA_019656295.1. Lineage (NCBI taxonomy): Eukaryota > Viridiplantae > Streptophyta > Magnoliopsida > Ericales > Ericaceae > Rhododendron > Rhododendron mucronatum. The sequence goes on from BPLT01000026.1 coordinate 2,356,677, forward strand.
GATTTTATCCCTCTAACCATTATTAGGCTTAACAAAAGTTTACAGGTACGTACCAAGAGCATGCCTCAGTAATTTGGTGGATAATCACGACAATTTTGACAGTTGGGTAGCTAATTCTGCCAATGAAATCTCTGCTTCAGCTGCAAATCCAAGAGAGATTAATGAGGAGGAGGAACCACTTATTGAAGATGAACCTTGTCATGCTCCAATAAAAGCTGCCATTAACGGTGTCAAAGGCAAGAAGAAGAGGAAAACCATTTATGATATTTTTGGATATGCAAAGGTCAATTCCTCTAATAACAAGGGAAGGAAAAACAAACAAAAGTGTGAGGTTTTTAGATTAGCAATTGCAGCACTTGCACTATTTGCCCCTCTTTCTTCAGATGGAATTGTTAACAGGAACAAAATTATATTAAATGAAGCACAGGCTGTTTGGACATGCAACAAAATCTTGGGAATGGGTTGTCATGGTGATGAGGATGAGGTTGTTAGCAAGATAGTAGAGATGGAAGCTCAGGATCTAGACAAAGCTGACAGAGTTGCTGGGCAGCCCTAAACTAATTGTTGGGAAACCGAATCCCCAAGACCCAGTAATGATGCATACAGATTAGACAATAAAAATTTTAAAAAACCCTACAAAGCAGAATTAGGATTTTACCACAACTCCCTGCGACACGAACGCTGGTTGAACTTGTTATAGCACGCCTTGCTATAAACCACGAATACTGCTCAACTGCACCTTACGATCTTCTATCGTATTCCCTGCACGTCTAGAACACGAACCGAGTATGGACTCTTTCGTGATCTGTTTGCTCTCTCTAAGTCTGCCTCTATTTCGTGAATAATAGAAAAAGCGACTCCTGACCTAGAGAGCATAACGTGTATATATAGGGCTACGATAAGGACCTAAGGAGTAATAAGTCTAGGCTCCTAGTGTAAATAAGAAAACTTAATCCCATCAGGATTCTATTTCTTATTTTACTAATTATAATTCACCCCACTACAGAATTATAATTGCACTCACGTCCTTATCTCAATTATATTACGAGCTCCATGATATTAAATACTCATTGAACTCCCCACGTTAAGATTACAGATACCCGTTGATTAAAATAAATTACTCCCTCCGTCCCATAATATTTGTCCGATCCGCGAAACGGAGACTATAAAATAATGCATTTCTTTCAAGAAAAAATTCAAATTTTTTTCACAAGTTAAAAGAACTCGTCAAGATCTAGTAAGTTGTTGAATTTTTTCCCAACTTTTCTTACAAAAATAGTATTATTTTTACGTCTCTGTTTTGCGGACTGGACAAATATTATTGGACGGAGGGAGTACTAACACTAATATCTACAGAAGGGTGGTACAGGTCTTCACTTCAATAAATACAATGAAGTGTTTGACTAGGAATGTCAGAGGATTATCCAAAAAGAAAAAAAAGAGGAAGAATAAAGAAGTTGCTTAAAGAGTGAAAAGTGGAAATGGTCGATCTTTTTTCAAGAAACAAAGCAAAGATTTGTGCCAAAAGAGTTCATCAACTTAATTTGGTGGAATGACAGCTATGATTGTTTGGAAGTTGACGCAAATGAATTAGTTGGGGGCCTTCTCTGCATCTGGAATTCACAAAATTTCTGCTTGGAGGAAACTCTGGGCTCCCGAAACTTTATTTTATTGAAAGGTACCCTTGCTCAATCTCTTCATTGTGTATTTGATGCAGAATTGATCGCACTTGATTATATGGGCCGGTTTGAGCGAAACAATCCAAAGACTTAAATACCAGTGGAGGAGCGACCCATGATTAAGGCCCACTATTTGGTCGATCATTCTAGAACCACAATTTCTAGGAATCCTCCAAATCTTCACATATATGGGAAAAGATTTGATTTGATTTCTAGTAGGAGAATATTTTATTTGAGTATCTTTTAATAGGAAACTTCTTTTGCAATGCCGCTTGTTTTGGCAAGAATTCTCTGGGGATTAACATTAGGAATAAGCCATATTTTTATTTTTGGTAATTAGATCTTTTTCTTGATTGGCAAGTATTGCCTTTTGGTTATTTGTTTCCTAATTAGTTTGATCTTAGTAGCCTATAAATAGGCATTGTAAGCCTTAGGGCAATTTGGTTGAGTTTGAATAATAAGAAAACAGAGAGCTTTCTCTATATTGTGAGTTTGTGAGTTTTGTTACTCGTGTTTGTTCTTGTTTTCATACGCTTCCCTGCATCAGTTGGTATCAGAGCGTGAGTTCCAATCCTGAAGATGGTTCGAGGAGGTGGAGCTGCTGGTAAAGGTGGTAGGCAGGCTAACGTTGAGGACGTTTACCTGCGTGACGACGTTTTGACGTTGCAAGAGAAAGTGGAGCAGATGGAGCAGCAGATTCAGACTAGCCAGTTAGCAATGCAGGAGGCATTGGCTACGCTGTCGGGGCAACTGGCTACTCTCCTTGCTGGTCCTCGGCCACAAAATCAGTATCGTAGCCGTCATCTTGATGAGGATGAGGTTACGGAGGAAGGGTTCGCGACCAATCCTTTTGCGAGGCAACAACCAAGGGGAGAGATTCAAAGGGTCATGGTTGACAATCGTGATCGCCAGTGGGAGTTCGGCATGAAGGTTGAGATTCCAGAGTTTCATGGAGGTCTCACTCCTGAAGAGTTTGTTGATTGGGTTGCCATCGTTGATGAGACGTTGGAACTCAAAGAGGTTCCTGAAGTTAAACGTGTTCCTCTTATGGCCACAAGATTACGAGGAAGGGCTGCCGCGTGGTGGCAGCAGAACAAGTTAACTAGATCCAGGCAAGGCAAGGAGAAAATTGGCTCATGGGAGAAGATGAAGAAACATATGCGAGCTATCTTTGTGCCCCACAACTACACACGCACGATGTACCAAAGGTTGCAGAACCTAAGGCAGGGTGCAAGGTCTGTTGCTGACTATACGATGGAGTTTGACCAGCTTGTGGTCAGAAACGATTTGGCGGAGACACAGGAGCAGTTAGTCTCAAGGTACATCGGAGGACTGCGCCCGCAACTGCAGGATGACTTGGACATGTTTGACTTGCACACGGTCGCAGATGCTGTGGCAAGAGCACAAACATTGGAGAAGAAGTTCAACCGAAGGAATACAGGGGGCAACTGGAACGGACCCAATCGTTCAATTGTTCCTCAAAATCGTGCAATAGGTGCGCCAACCACACCCAAACCAGTGGCACCACAAGCCAACAGAAATGTGGCCAGTGGATTTCGATGTTTTAAGTGTGGAGAGCTTGGCCATCGACAGGTTGATTGCAGAAAAGGAGATCGACCGGGAAAGGCGTTGTTCATCGAGAATGACGAATCTATTGCCGAGGAGAATGGGGGTTCTGAACAAGTCATTGAGTATGACGCGTCAGAAGAAGAGCTGACTGGAGATATCGGTCCTCTATTAGTCCTTCGACGGGTTTGCCTTGCCCCTCGGGAGGTTGACGGGGATTCATGGTTACGCAACAACATATTCCACTCCACATGTACGATCAGTGGAAAAGTATGTCAGTTTGTGATTGATTCAGGCAGTTGTGAAAATGTGGTGTCCGAAGAGGTAGTCCAGAAGCTAGGGTTGAAGACGGAGGTACACCCTAATCCGTACAAGTTGGGGTGGTTCAAGAAAGGAAGTGAGGTAAAAGTTACTAAACGTTGTTTAGTTTCTTTTTCCGTGGGAGTGAAATATAAGGACCAAATTTGGTGTGATGTGGTTACCATGGATGTTTGCCATCTCTTGTTGGGAAGACCGTGGCAGTATGATCGGAGGGTACAACATGATGGATTCACCAACACGTATCGTTTGGTGTTCAATAACACAAAGATTGCACTATTACCTTCAAAAGAGTTGGCACCTAAACCCAAAGTGGGAGAGGGTACTAGCCTCTTGACAAGGGCACAGTTTGAGGAGGAGATTACCGAGACAAAAATATTTTTTGTACTGGTAGCAAAGGAGGAACTAGTCAATAAGGCAGTAACGGTGCCTGAGGATGTGCAGCCATTACTGGAGGAGTTTGCGGACATATTTCCCGAAGAATTGCCAAACGGGTTACCACCACTACGAGATATACAACACCAGATTGACCTTGTGCCGAGTTCTTGTTTACCCAATAGACCTCATTACCATATGAGTCCGAAAGAGCATGAGGAATTGCGCCGACAGGTTGAAGAATTGTTATCTAAGGGCTTTATCCGCGAGAGTGTTAGCCCTTGTGCAGTGCCAGCATTGCTTGTTCCCAAGAAAGATGGGACTTGGAGGATGTGCGTCGATAGCAGGGCCATCAACAAGATAACAGTGAAGTACCGCTTTCCAATCCCTCGATTGGATGACTTGCTGGATCAATTGGCGGGGGCCAAGGTATTCTCAAAGTTAGATTTGAAAAGTGGCTACCATCAAATTCGGATCAAGCCTGGCGATGAGTGGAAGACGGCCTTCAAAACCCGCGAAGGTCTTTTCGAGTGGATGGTCATGCCATTTGGGTTATCCAATGCCCCTAGCACCTTCATGCGAATGATGAATCAAGCCCTTCGTCCATTCATTGGTAAGTTTGCCGTAGTTTATTTTGATGACATTTTAATCTATAGTGCCACACCAGAGTTACACCTGGAACACCTTCGCGAGGTTCTAACAGTATTGCAGGACGAAAAACTTTTTGGGGCCTTGAAGAAGTGCGTGTTCATGACAGATAAGGTGTTATTTCTTGGGTACATAGTATCTAAGGACGGAATTTCAGTAGATGAGTCTAAGATTGAGGCAGTCCGGCAGTGGCCACAACCGAAGACCCTATTTGATATACGCAGTTTTCATGGATTGGCGGCTTTCCACCGTCGTTTCATACCCAATTTTAGCACTATCATGGCGCCAATTACAGATTGCATGAAAAGGGGAAAGTTCACATGGACGGAGGAGGCCACCGCAGCGTTCAAGTTAATCAAGCAGAAGTTGACTTCAGCCCCCATATTAGTTTTGCCTGACTTCTCGCAGCCATTTGAGTTACATTGTGATGCATCCAAGGTTGGAATTGGGGCTGTTCTTAGCCAAAATTCCAAGCCCGTGGCGTACTTTAGCGAGAAACTAAATGGGGCCAAACTACGGTATAGTACCTACGATGTGGAGTTTTATGCAATTGTGCAGTCATTAAAGCATTGGTACCATCACTTGATTCATAGCGATTTCATCTTGTATACCGACCATGAAGCATTGAAGCACCTCCATAGTCAGGACAAGCTGTCTGATCGACATGCCAAGTGGGTGGCATATATTCAGCAGTTTTCCTTTCTTATCAAGCATAAATCAGGGGCCTTGAATCGAGTCGCGGATGCTCTTAGCCGCCGAGCTTCCTTTCTCACGCTTATGCGCACGAAGGTACTTGGTTTTGACAACTTCCGTGAGTTGTTAGCTGATGATCCATTCTTTTCCAGAATACTAGACAGGCTTGCCGAAGGAGGACAACTGGCGTATCATGTCGAGGATGGATTCCTTTTTAAAGGGAATCAGTTATGCGTCCCCGACTCCAGTTTGAGATTGCGGATTATCAAAGAATTACATGACGAGGGGCATGTAGGAAGAGACAAGACATTTGAGCTCGTGGCATCTTCTTATTTTTGGCCATCTATGCGGAAGGAAATCTACAAGTTTGTGGAGGGCTGCCACATTTGCAAAGTATCCAAGGGGACAGCTACTAATGCCGGCCTATATCTTCCATTACCCATTCCATCTCATCCGTGGTCTGATATTAGCATGGATTTCGTGTTGGGACTCCCTCGTACACAGCGCAGAAATGATTCAATTTATGTAGTGGTGGATCGTTTCTCGAAGATGGCGCACTTCATACCTTGCAAAAAGACTACCGATGCAGTGAAGGTTGCTCAATTGTATTTCAGCGAGGTATATAAACTTCACGGTTTGCCCAAGTCCATTGTTTCTGATCGAGATACGCGTTTTTTAGGGCATTTTTGGCGCTGCTTATGGCGACTGGCAAACACAAAGCTCGATTTCAGTAGTGCCTATCATCCTCAAACTGATGGGCAAACTGAGGTGGTAAACCGCTCACTAGGCAATTTGTTGCGATGCTTGGTGCAAGATCATTTGAAGAGTTGGGATCAGAAATTGTGCCAAGCTGAATTTGCTTTCAATCATTCTGTCAACCGTAGTACGGGTATGAGCCCATTTTACATTGTTTATGGCTTCATTCCGCGGGCCCCCATAGATCTTGCACCCGTTGCAGATTTAAAACGCGTTCACGGCAGGGCCGAGGATTTTATTGAGCAGCTCCAAGAAATTCATGCCACTACCCATCAGCGACTGCAATTGTCCACAGCCAAGTACAAAGAAAAGGCGGATCAGAAGCGGCGCTTGGTGGAGTTTGACGTTGGGGATTTTGTGTATGCGGTCCTCACCAAAGACCGTTTTCGAACAGGGGAATACAATAAGCTAGCTGCCCGGAAGATTGGCCCGGTAGAAATTATTGAGAAGATTAATCCCAACGCTTATCGGTTAAAACTCCCAAGCCATATTCGCACAGCTGATGTGTTTAATGTCAAGCACCTTATTCCCTTTGTTGGGGATAGTAGCTCCGATGATGACTCAAATTCGAGGGCGAATTCTTTCCAACTCAGGGAGGATAATGCAGAATTGATCGCACTTGATTATATGGGCCGGTTTGAGCGAAACAATCCAAAGACTTAAATACCAGTGGAGGAGCGACCCATGATTAAGGCCCACTATTTGGTCGATCATTCTAGAACCACAATTTCTAGGAATCCTCCAAATCTTCACATATATGGGAAAAGATTTGATTTGATTTCTTGTAGGAGAATATTTTATTTGAGTATCTTTTAATAGGAAACTTCTTTTGCAATGCCGCTTGTTTTGGCAAGAATTCTCTGGGGATTAACATTAGGAATAAGCCATATTTTTATTTTTGGTAATTAGATCTTTTTCTTGATTGGCAAGTATTGCCTTTTGGTTATTTGTTTCCTAATTAGTTTGATCTTAGTAGCCTATAAATAGGCATTGTAAGCCTTAGGGCAATTTGGTTGAGTTTGAATAATAAGAAAACAGAGAGCTTTCTCTATATTGTGAGTTTGTGAGTTTTGTTCTCGTGTTTGTTCTTGTTTTCATACGCTTCCCTGCATCAGTATTTGTTAATGTTTATGGTCCTTGCTGCAATAGGGAGAGAAGGTTATTTTGGGATCAATTTTTCCTGGACCATGCTGTCTTGGTGGAGATCTCAATGAGATTAGGAACTCTTATGAAAAGCTGGGTTGTTCCAGAAAGGATTCTGCAACTGGTTTGGCACACTTTGGAATGCTGGGGTAACTCATTGGAACTCATGGGCTACAATTCTCTTACTGATTTGAAACCTGATGCTGGGATACTTACTTTGGTGATTTTGTTACTACTATTACAATGGTAGTCCTGGGCTTTGACTGATCCTGTCAGTGCAATGGCAATCTTCATGACTGCATTACTTCAATTGGAAGGGATAACAAGGTCTTGGATACCGGATGTGATGCTGATTGGAACTGACTGAGCCTTATCGTGAAGCATTATGCTTCTTTTTTAATGTAATTTCAGAGGTTCTATTAGCACTTTGGGAGTTTCTTTGTATTTTATTTGGGTTGATTCCTTGTCAATCCTTGGGCTTGAATAGCATATGATTGTCGTGATGTAGAGTGCCAACATAGTTGAGATTCTACTCTCACGTTGTGTTGCTATCTGCTCTTAGTGTACTATGTTTCTTTTCATTAATAAAATTTCTCCATTTCACTGTTCAACAAAAAAAAAAAGAAGCAATTTTGATAGTATATCATAGCACCTATTCCCAACAGGCAAAAGGACCAGATTCTTCTTAATTGGACCCGCTACGCGTAAGACCAAGTGAGCTCAGAATACATGGTCAAACCTCAATGACATTGGAGGTTCAAAGTAATGGAACAGCAAACCTCATGACTGACTTCAAAAACTTCTTTGACTTGCAAAAGCTTGGAAAATTTTGACAGTGAGAAATAGCAATTCTCTTGATAGACATCACTTTCATGGACAAGCAAAACATTGGCAATCTGATGAGAATAAGGTAGAAATGGCATAAATTAAGCAGTATCAAAGAAACTAGATCCCATCATCTACTGCAAGAAATACCAACAGAGTCTTTGAGAAATTGAGGGAGAGAAAGGGAGCAAACATAGCCATCGTAGGAGATCGATATGTTCACGTTCATGGTTATCTCTGAAGCTACCAACACTAACAAACTCCTGTATTCTATGGTTAATTCACCAAATCCAATAAATGGAAAACCTTCACGAAACTTCAAACTCGTCTAGTTGTATAACATATCTGCTTATCTTCAGCAAGTCGACGTTGCGTGCAATGCTGGTGCAATGCTGATGAATCGAAACTCATCGTATTTATTTACCCACTTGGATTATATCAAATCCACTTGGGATCGATCCGACGGTGCATGCTATAACCTGTTTAGTTCTTTTGATATTGATTTTGGATCCGTCATCGGGTCTCCATTTCGGAATTCGGGTTGGTGATGTGCATAGCACAGTGCTGCGCATCTCTAAGCCGACACATCCGACAGCTCGGAGGTGCATAGAATACTGCGCACACTACTGCACAACACCATCCCCAACTACTCCATTTCTATCCCAAAGTGGGCATATGCAACTTGTTGGGGATGGTCATGGTCCCCTTCATAAGTTAATTATGCAATTATTTTAATGGACTTCGGATAGGTGCTGTGCAGTGAGGTGCACAGCACCATGCTGCATGGGCACCGCCGAGCCGTTGGATCGTGCATTCGACGGCTCGGATCTTATCTCGGCAACCAACAATCAAGAGCCATTTATTGCCAAGATGAAATCCAAGCCTTTAGATGCACAGTTCAACGGCTCAAAGGTGCGCAGCATGATGCTGTGCACACCACCCTCCCCAATTCTATTTCAATGCAGCAAGAAATAATTGGCTTCTCTTCAAAAAGGGATAGCCACATATATATGAATATATATATATATATATGTTATATTATTGATGTCTAAACAATAACGGAAATATGAAGTAAGAAATAAGAAAACAACAAAAATAATAATAATAAATCATGGCCAAAACAAGTAGGCATTAAAGGCCAAGAACTCGTGATGCAAGACTAAGGGTGCATACTTTGCATGTGAAAGATAACGTCATATTTGGGAGAGCACCTCAACACCAACCTCATAAAATAAAAATACTGAAACATCAATTTTACAAGTACTTGTTTATAGCAATTTTTAATTTTAGACGAGGCATATACTAGTTACATAATTTTTCAAAATGTCTTGCGCTCATTTTCAATCCTCGCGCTTGATCTCAATCCTCATTTTGCAAATTTTAGTATGCTGAAATGTGTTTCAAACGAGTTTTTACGCTCTTGCTCTCGCTCGTGTACGCAAATTATGTGACTTAGGATATACCTTCGTCATGGTTTGTACATTTCCTTTTTCGATCGGGAAAGATCTGGCAAAGATTAAGCAATATCAAAGGAAAGAGTTCCCCATCATCTAAAGCTATACAGTATAACCAAAGGATGAAACCACCAGCAATCTTAAATAAAGCATGTTGCAAGATCTTTCTTTCTTTCTTTAATTAGAGTTGCAAGATCTTTCTATTGGAGTGTAACTTGGAAATTATTGAGTAGTACAAGTACTCTAACCAATAACTGAGGCCGGAAACTAGGAGAAAATTTAAGGTAGTTAGGTTTCTTAGAGTAATTTCCATCAAAGAATGATTCTTCGACCACTGCCTAATTACTACGATTGGGTGAACAAATGAGGTTTCTTTTGGTCCACCATTTCTTGGTTCATCTATCACGCTCATTGGTTTCCCACTTCATTAACTTGTAGTGAGAAACGAACATGCATCTTTAGGGGCAAAATTCTGAAAAAAACGCCAGTAAACTGGAGGATGACAAGACATCATCCTACCATCAGGCGTCACCTTCGTTCACTTTGCAGCAGCACTCTATGAAACGTCGTCATTTCAGAAAACGTCCTAAACTTATGCGGCTACAATGGTAACAACGCCATGTATTGCGGTCTTCTGTTAATTTCTGCCATGGCTATTGGGAATTTGGGTTCTGTTTCGTCTGGTTCTGTTTCTGATTTGGTTGCGTCAACTTGCGTTGGTGATGTTGTGGTTCCTTTGCTTCCTTCCCCGATTCTCTCTCCTGTTTCGGGGAGGTTCGATCAGAACTATGCTGGTGTGGCCAGTCCTAGGGTTTCTTTGACTGAAGTGGTTAGGCCTTCTCCTGCTAGGGTTTCGCCAATAGCCTCAATTAGGACTTCTCCTTCTACTAGTCCTAGGGTGTCTCTTGCTGCTCACCCTTGGGAGTCGGTTTTGCCTAGTTCAAGTTTTCCTTTGAGGGGTCTTGATCTATTGGAACAGGTGTCAATTCCACTTGTGAATCCTTTGACTCAGGGAGCTTTTGTGCCTGTGAATGCTTCTAATGGACCTCGCGTGGCTCAGTCATGGAGTAATGTTGTTGCTACTGGTGGAGGTAGTTCGGCTGGTGCTGTTTCAATGGCTCCTCCTGAGAGGATGAAACTGGAGTACATTCCCCCTGTGATTCTCAATGATAGGGTGGTGGTGTCTCCTCCTGAGGATGTTGAGAGATTAGGGCAATCAAAATGGCAGAGATGCATTGTTGGTCACTTTTTGGATAAACAATTAGCCTTCACTGCTGTGAGTAGCATTGCTATGCGTATTTGGGCTAAGTTTGGCATCCGTGAAGTTCATTCAAACGAACAGGGGTTCTTCTTCTTTTTGTTTGAAGGGGAAAAGTTCCACCAGATCCTAGAAAGGGGTCCATGGCATTTTAGGGGTAAGTTGCTCATTCTCAAGCTTTGGCATTCCCATCTCAAGCTGGAAAAAGAACAGTTGGCTACCATTCCTCTGTGGGTTCACTTCTTCAATGTTCCATTGGAGTTATGGACGGGTCCAGGGCTCAGTTATGTCGCTAGCTCGGTTGGCAGGCCATTGTATGCTGATCACCTAACTGAATCAGGGCAGCGGTTAAGTTTTGCTAAGATCTGTGTGGAGGTGGATAATTCTGCTTCCCTTCCTACTTCTTTTGATTTGAAGTATGCAAACGGCGATATGGTTGAAATTAGGGTTCAATACCCTTGGAAACCTATGATGTGTTCTGATTGCAAGATCTTTGGTCATGGGAACTCTACCTGTCCTAAACAAGCTCCTCCTAAGGAGCAAGGGGCTGTCAAGCCTCAGGTGAATGTTGGAAAACACGTGGCTCTTGGACATTCTGAATGGCAGGTGGTGGGTACTTTAAGGAAGGATGCTTCCGGGTTTGTGGACCATAGGCCTCATTCTTCCCTTCAAACTACTCTTCCATCTACAAGCCAATCTGTTAATCCTGGTCCTGGTAAAGGTACTCCTTTTTCGACCAAGGGTAATACTATCGTTGAGCATGCTGTCAATATTTTTTCTGTTTTGGATTCTACTTTAGATGACGATGCTGCCCTGTCTAAGGGTACTCCTCCGGGTAGTCCTCTTGGTACTAACCATGCTCTTGGTCTAAGGGAAGATGTGCTAGATGGTACTAAATCTGAGAATGTGGTTCTTCCTGATGATCTGTTTGATGTTCCCCCAATTGGGGGTGGTTCTTTGGTAGCTGAGATTGCTGAAGATTTTTCAGTTGCTCCGCCAATGTTGTCTACCTCTCCTTATGAATCTATTCCAAAAAAGCGTAAAGGGAAGGGTGGTGGTAAGGTTCCTCCTGCTACGAAAGGAGGGGGGGGGGGGGGAAGGAAGGCTAAGCGTTAGCTTTTAAGATTGCTAGCTGGAATATTAGGGGTTTGAATAACCCCTTAAAGCAGAGAGAGGTTAAGTCTCTTATTTTTTCGCAGAAGTTAAATTTCTGTGGTATTTTAGAAGCTAAGGTCAGGAAGGAAAACATTAATGCAGTTTGTAGTCGTTGTTTTCCTAATTCTTGGAATTGGCTGGAAAATTCTGGGAATCTTAGTACTGCTCGAATTGTGCTGGGCTGGGATCCTACTGTTTTGGGAATTCATTTGCTTTCTATGACTGATCAACTCCTGTGTGTACAAGTGATTTGTTTAGCTACTCAAAGGATTTGCTATATTTCTGCTGTGTACGGGGCAAATTCTTTACTAGATAGAAGAGTCTTGTGGGCTACCATGAGGTCTTTGTCTTCTTTCATTGGGGATTCTCCTTGGCTTCAGATGGGGGATTTCAATGTGGTTTGTCGCAGCTCTGAACGTCTGGGGAATTTTGATGTTACAGCTGCTGCTGAGTTTAGGCAATGTTTGTTTGACATCAATATGGAGGAGCTGCCTACTCGGGGTCCTTGGTTCACTTGGACGAATAGAAGAGGTGGTGCTGGTGCTAATATGAGCAGGTTGGATAGGGTTGTAGTCAATGCCGGTTGGCTAGATGCCTTTCCTGAGTCAGAGGCTTTAGTACATGTGCCAGGTATCTCTGATCACTGCTCATTGTTGGTTTCTGTCCTTCATGTGGTGCCTTGTAAAAAGCCTTTTAGATTTTTTAACTACTGGATGAAGCATCATTCGTTTAAGGAATTGGTGGGTCAGTCTTGGAATCAACCTACTACTGGGTCTGCCATGCTTCAGCTTTCTCTTAAACTTAGAAGGTTAAAACCTGTTCTGCGGGCGTTGAATACTCAATGTTTCTCTAATATCTCTGGGAGGGTCATCGCTGCTCGACAACATCTGGAGTATGTGCAGTCTCTTTGTTCTCAAAATTTGGGGGATGATAGTCTTCAGATTCAGGAGCAGGCAGCTCTTAGGCTGTTCATGGAGCTTAGTGAGGCTGAAGAATCTTTTAAAAAGCAAAAATCTAGAGTGGCTTGGCTAGCTCTAGGTGACAAGAATACCAAGTTTTTCCATCACAAGGTTGCTAGTAACAGGATGAGGAATAAAATTTTGAGTTTGACTAATGCTGCTGGGGTTAGATTGGAAAAACCTGAGGAGGTGCAACAAGAAATTCTTCAGTTCTATAGGGGTCTACTTGGGGAGAAATTTCCTAATAGGCACGATGCGAGGGGCTGTTTGCAGGAGATTATAAGGAGGAAAGTTCCGGCTTCTATGCAAAGTGACCTTGTTCAACCTGTTTCTGTCAATGAAATCAAGCTTGCTTTAAAGTCCATTAAAGGAGATAAAGCTCCAGGACCCGATGGCTTTTGTTCTAGTTTTTTTCAGCAAAATTGGGACATTGTGGGGCAGGATGTGGTGGATGCAGTCCTCCTGTTTTTTGAACAGGGTCACATACTTAAAGAGTGGAATTCTACAGCTCTAACATTGGTTCCCAAGTCCTCAACTCCTTCTACTATTAGAGAATATAGACCTATTGCCTGTTGCAATGTGATCTATAAGGTGATTACCAAAATTCTGGCTAATAGGATGCAACAGGTGCTGCATGTGGTAGTAAACCAATCTCAGTCAGCATTTATCAAAGGGCGAAGTATAGTGGATAATGTTCTGCTTATGCATGAACTTATTAGAAATTATCACAGAAATGATGGGGCTCCTAGATGTGCAATAAAAGTTGATATCATGAAAGCTTACGATTCCGTTGATTGGGACTTTCTGCTTGACACAATGGTGGCTATGGAGTTTCCTGCTATCTTTGTTGGATGGATTAGGGAATGTATTACTACTCCTAAGTTCTCTATCATGATTAATGGGGGCTTAGTAGGGTACTTTCCTGGAGCTCGTGGCCTTAGGCAGGGAGATCCTATCTCCCCCTACCTGTTTCTTTTAGTTATGGAGGCTTTTTCATCCCTTTTACAAAGGAATATAGATTCTGGAGATTACAAGTTCCATCCTAAATGCCAGACTTTGGGGATTTCCCATGTCATATTTGCTGATGATCTTTTCATTCTGAGTGGGGCTCATTTGGGGTCCTTGCAGATTGTGTTGAAGTCGTTGAGGGAATTCCATGGCTTCTCTGGGTTGCAACCTAACTTGCTTAAAAGTGCCATTTATTTTGCTGGTGTCTCTACCTCTGATAAGCATGCCTTCACTGACCTCTTGGGCATTCCTGAAGAACAACTGCCAGTAAAGTATTTGGGGGTGCCATTGATTAGTTCTAGACTCACCTCATCCGACTGTGCTGTGTTGAAAGATAAGATTTTGGCTCGAATCCAAAGCTGGACCCAAAAATTTCTTTCTTACGGAGGAAGGGCTCAACTTGTCCAGTCTGTCCTCTTCAATATCCAAACTTATTGGAGTGCTATTTTCATTCTTCCTCACAAAATCACTAAGGAAATTGAAAGTGTGCTTTGCGCTTTTCTTTGGTCTGGAACAGAGTTGAAACATTCTGGTGCAAAAGTTAGCTGGTCTTCCTTGTGTGTTCCTAAAAATGAGGGGGGTTTGGGATTTCGTTCCATAAAGGAGTGGAATAGAGCTGTCAATATGAAACACCTTTGGGCTCTTAGTCAAAAGGCTGACACTTTGTGGGTCAAATGGGTGCATGTTTATATTCTTAAAGGTCAGAGTTTGTGGGGGATTCCTCTTCCTAATGAAGCTTCTTGGGTGATTAGGAATTTGCTGAAGCTGAGATGTCTTTGTAAAGATTGGATTAAATTTGTTATTGGTAATGGCAGGGATACCTTCCTTTGGACTGATAATTGGCATCCTTTTGGAGCTTTGTTTCAGCGGTTTGGGGATTCTGTGGTGGCTCATAGGGGCAGTGCTTTAAAAGCTAAAGTGTCCTCTATCATTGCTCATGATCGGTGGAAATGGCCTAGGCAACGTAATAGGGTTATTATGGACATTATAAGGCATACTCCAGTGGAATTACTCCCTAATCCATCTGTTCCTGACAGGGTTGTTTGGACCTTAACCTCGGATGGTAAGTTTTCAGCAAAGTCTGCTTGGGAGGCTTGTCGGCATCGGAATTCCTTTCAACCATGGCATTCTGTTGTGTGGTCTAATCAGGGAGTGCCTCGATGGAGCTTCATTGTGTGGTTGGCTGTATTGGGAAGACTGTCTACTAAGGATAGGTTGGTTAGTTGGGGGCTGGTGGTTCCCCCACTTTGTTCTTTTTGTTTGACTGCTATGGAATCGCATAGCCATCTCTTCTTTGCTTGTCAATTTTCTTCTTTGGTCTGGAAGCAAGTCTTGACTAGGAATGGGATTGCTAGGCCTGTTGAGCCTTTAGCCCAAGAGTTGGATTGGGCAGTCCATCACAGGAAAGGGAAAACTTTGCGTGACTCTTTGTATAAACTCTCTTTGGCAGCATCCATTTATACTCTTTGGGGCGAGCGCAACATGAGGATATTTCAAGGTAAATCCAAGAATGAAGGTGCGGTTGCTCTGGAAATTTTCAATATTGTCCGAGCTAAGGTTAGCTCTTGGTCCTCTGTTAAGCTTTCAGCTCGAAACAGAAAGTTGTGCGATGAGTGGCTTTTAGATTCTAGCATTTTTGCTATTAACCATCGTTGATAGGTCATTTTCAGTTTTGGCTTTGGGGTGTTGGTCATTGTTTGGTCCTTTGATGTATTGGTTGTATTGGTTCTAGGGGGATGCCCCTGTTGATTTGTTGTAAGCGTCATGCTTGTTTTGGTGAAATAAATTTTTACTTACCAAAAAAACAACGCCATGTATAGTCAAAACTTTCTATAAATACCGCATTAAGTTTTGGCGATGGTTCACAGGCTTAGAGCATCCGCAATGTAATAATCAAAAGTGAATAATCAAAATTTGTCACATCAACTTTTGATTATTCATTTAGAGGGTTGCTCAAATTAGCAATGTGAAGTCACACATTGTTACTTTTGATTATTCAATTGCCCAAATTTGATTATTGGTTAAGAGGTTGCTAACTTTGATTATTACAATGTGAATATTTTTTTGAGCACACATCGCTAACTTTAGCAATATTTTGATTTTGATTATTACATTGTGGATACTCTTATAATGTCGTTTCTTAAAACGCTAGCATATATGATCAATTGAGTTTGTTAGAAAGGGTTTCTTACTGTATGAAGACTTCAAAAGCTTGCCACCAAATTGCTGTTTAAGCAAAAAGAATTAAAAAGTTCAGAATCATCAAAATTTTCTCAAGGACATCACAGATCTATAGTAACATAGGTAGGCAGAATAGAGCAAGCCTCGTAGCTCCACTCACTCCGACATCGAAGGGTACATTGTCGTGGGCCTCGTGGCGCTGCCTTTCTACTCCAAGAAGCTGACCGTGTGGGCATTGACAAGCCCAAACTATTAACAACTAATTTAGAGGCAAGTGGATGAGGATCCTCGACTCAAGGTGCTTGGATAGCAGGAACGGGCAGATTTAGGCAAAACACCCTTTACTAAAAAGGTCCACGATGACACAACAGTGAAGAGGCACTTCCACAGCCATGCTGTGATCACCGTTTCATCATTCAAATTTAACTTCAAAGACCGAAGAGCTTTAAAAGATAGGAACCGCCAGCTCTTAGAATAAGTCTGGCAACCACTCCCATAAGGAGTGGACAATATGGATCCAAACAACTTGAAAATGATAATAGCTTTTCGGGCCCTTTTCTTATTTTTTGTTTATTTAAATTTTTTGCCACATTTGTCAATTTTATATCAAGTTGTTGTGGATTATTGATTCGTCTCGACGAGAGGAATCGAAAATGTAAAATTTTTCAAGAAAATCGAGTAAAAGTCATAGTTTTTACTTTTAAATTCGTCTCGTCAAGACGAATCAAAGAATTACAAAAGTTTGACGCAAAACTAATAAATACAATTTTGTTTGATTAAAGACAAAACTAAAAAAGCCCAAAAAAAAAAAACAACAACAACACAAAAAGCTAAGGAGACAAATCTGTAATGACTTCAATTTCTCAAGCAAATTAACCAACTCACATAGGCTCCGTTCTTCTTAAATTTTTGTTAATTATTGTTGTTCGTCTTTTTTGAATTTTTATTTAATTCAGGTTAGATTTTTTGAATTCATTATTCCCCTCAACAAGAAGAGTACTCTAAAAAGTAAATTATGACCAGAAGCAGAAAATATATATACACTAAAAACAAGAAAAAAAATACTAAACAATTGACATTAAGCCTAATGCAAATAGCGGCATTCACAATCTGCCATAGATTCATACCTCAAATCAACAGTCTCAAAAGAGATAAAGTGCTAGCTAAAGATAAAAACTCAGCCGATCAAATGGATGCCAACCAAGTATGATAGCACTAATGAACTTCCAAAAGCTATAGATCACACCTTGAAGGGTAGTGGTTCCCTTCAATAAAATGAAATCAAGTCTCCGAAGTGAAATATGGACCAATATTTGTGAAGATAATAAGGAGTTTAAACTAACTTAAATACTCGGTATTGATGCTGAGTTTCTCGTGGTTAATTAATTTTTCTTTTAGCTTTTAGGGAATTTTTTTGAAAACTAAGTGTTGAAAAAATATGTATATAAATATGATTCAAAAGTTGAAAATTTTCAGAAATGGCCACACACACACACACAAAAAAAAAAAAAAAAAGACAATCCGCTTAACTTAAGGCAAAGGCTCTAAAAAAAATGAAAACAAACAAAAAACGTGTCTCTTGGCAGAATGCATGTGGCCTCATTATAAACAAGTAATAGCAATTTCATGAATTTTAGTAATTAACTTCAAAAGAAAGAAGAAAAAAGAAGAAAAAAAATAAGACTGATTTGGGAAGTTAACATAAACACCCATAAGACACAAACAAAATGGGAACTGATATTCTAAATGGGAAAAATTTTTAGTACTGGGTGGATACCACGTAGGGTGCAAACAAGCCGAACTGAGTCGGCCTTTACCGTGTTCAAGCTTATTTATTAAGTTTTTAACGAATCCGAGCTCGAGTTCAAGCTCAGTGAAAACTTAACGAGTCAATCGAGCCGAGCGGACCTTGGCTTGACTCGAACTCGAGCTTGTTCATGAGCCTTAACGGGCCAACAAAAAATGTATGTATGTCCTCACATAGGCCTAGTACAACCAAAAATATTTTGATCGTAAAGGAATAGATCTTTCATTTTCTTATACTCTACAAGAAAATAATCTCTTTTTTAGAATAATAATAATATGTAATATGTTTTTGTAAGGATTTTGCATCAGGGTATCAAAATACTAATGTTAATTGTAGTAATTAATGTAAAAAGTCTACTAAGTCTTGGCTTGTGAGCCAACTCGAGTTGAGCTTCTATTGGCTTGTGTTCGCCTTGATAACGAAACGAGCCTAGAATTTGCTTGAACTTGTTTATTTATGTCTCGAGTCGAGTTCGAACGAGCTTTTATCGAGCTAAATCTCAAGCGGCTCTGTTCATTTGCAGCCCTAGTACCACGTGGTGTCCACTCAACACATCCAAGCCATCCATTACGTTTTTGGACAGCTCTGATTTGGAGAGAAAAAAGGTGAGAGAACGTGTTAGGGTGAGAGAAGAGAGAGAGTTTCAATTCGAGCCATCCTAAAGTGTATTGAACGGCTCAAATGTGCCGAGCAGGTACCACATAAGATATACCCACCCGGCACCGAATATATCACCCCCAAGTCTCAAAGCAAAGTCCTCTCACAGTTTCACAATCACACCTACTAGCGGGGTCCATCCGTCTCAATTTCCCACTATCTGTCTTATTATTACTGAAGGAATATTCGACATTGTGGAAACTAATAGTGGACCATTAAGGTCCAGTGGAGAAACTAAAACTAACAAAAGAATGACTCACAAGACTTCCTATCACAGACAGTCCCATAACAAATAACAAATCTTCCCTCACCATCCGCTTTCTCTTCAAATCCAAAGCTACTCTGTAAACAAACAAAAAGAAAAGAAAAATGGCAGAGGGTGCTGTGTACGAACTTCTATCCAACTTTGCTTTCTATCTCCAAGAAGAGTTGAACTTGTTGAGCGGAGTACGGGAAGACATTGAATACATAAGAGCCGAATTCGAGCGCATGACAAATTTCCTCAGAGTTGCTGATGCTATAGAAGATAGAGACCTGGAACTCAAAGTATGGGTAAAGCAAGTTCGAGAAGCTGCATATGACACTGCGGATGCTCTTGACATGTACATTCTTCGCCTCAGACATCATCATAGCTTTGGATTCTGCAAGTTTGTCCGTAACGTTTCTTTCTTTATTATGACTTTAAAAGCTCGACACCAAATTGCTTCTGAAGTAAAAGGAATCAAGTCCAGAATAATTAGTATTTCTGAGGGACATCAGCGATATAGTGACATATATGGCAAAATAGAGCAAGGTTCAAGCTCTACTCATTCAAACATCACATGGTATGATTGTCGCGGCGATGCCCTTCTACTCCAAGAAGCTGACCTTGTGGGCATTGACAAGCCCAAATCACACTTGATTCAGTGGCTAGTGGATGAGGATCCGCGACTCAAGGTGCTTGCTGTAGCAGGAATGGGCGGATTGGGTAAAACCACCCTTACAAAAAAAGTCTACGACGACGCAACAGTGAGGAGGCACTTCCAAAACCATGCTTGGATCACCGTTTCTGAATCATTCAAGGTCGAAGAGCTTTTAAAAGACATGATTCGAGTGCTCTTTGAAGAAGTCAGGCAACCACTCCCACGAGGAGTGGACAATATGGATGCAAACAGCTTGAAAGGCATAATTAATGCTTTTTTGCAACAAAAGAGGTATGTGCTTGTTTTGGATGATGTATGGAGTATTTATGCATGGCAAGTTTTAAGAATCGTACTTCCTGAATGCAAATGCGGTAGTCGAGTAATTCTGACAACAAGAAATATAGATTTAGCATCTTTTGCTAGCGAAGAATATCAAGGCATGGTGTATAATCTCGAGCCCCTGTCTCCCAAAGAGTCATGGGCCTTGTTTTGCTCAAAGACATTCAAGAGTTTTTGTCCTTCATATTTGGAACATCTTTCAAGAGACATCTTGGGAAAATGTGAGGGGTTACCGCTTGCAATAGTGGCAATTAGTGGTCTGTTATCAACAAAAGAAAAGAGTGTGGGTGAGTGGGAGAGAATTTACCGTGGCCTTGGTGCGGAACTAGAAGGAAATGACAAACTCATGAGCATGACTAAGATACTGTTTCTCAGTTACTTTGATTTGCCTTACTATCTTCAGTTATGTTTCTTGTACTTGAGTATTTTTCCAGAAGATTGTCTCATTGATCACTGGAGATTAATTCGGTTGTGGGTTGCAGAAGGATTCATAGAAGTGAAAGAAGGAATGACAATAGAAGAAGTTGCTGAGGGCTATCTCAATGAGCTAATGAATAGAAGTTTAGTTCAAGTGACAAAGGTCAGGGAAGATGGAAGGTTCAAAGCTTATCGGATCCATGACCTTTGGCGTGAAATGATAATTGCGAAGTCGAGAGAGCAAAACATTGTCACAATAGCGAGTGCGAGAGGGAGAGCGTGGCCTGAGAAATTGCGACGCCTCTCGGTCCACCGTAATTTGGAAGACATTCAACAAAGGATCTGTTTCACACGCCTTCGATCTTTGCTCGTGTTCAGCGCAACAGATTCATTGACCATGTTATCAAAGGTTGCATCCTTAGGCAAGGGTGTAAGGCTACTAACGGTGTTAGACTTGAGAGGAACACAATTGGAAACATTCCCTTGTGAAATTGTGAAACTCCTTAATCTTACTTATCTAAGTTTGAGGGCAACAAATATAAAGATGATCCCGAAATCGATCGGAAAACTCAAGAAGCTAGAAACATTGGATTTGAAACAAACGAATGTCACTGAGTTGCCTAATGAGATCTTGAAGCTCCAACATCTTCGCCATCTCTTGTTGTATCGCTGCAATGTTGACGCCCATTGTTATCTTCCTTTTGACGCTAGAATTGGCTTTACAGCCCCAGCGGGAATAGGAAGTTTGTTGTACTTGCAAAAACTATGTGGTGTTCAAGCAAACCAAGGGAGTAATAATGGCAGTGTGCTAAGAGAAGTGGGGAAGCTAATGCAATTGAGGAGACTGGTCATTTTAAGCCTACAGGAAAAAGATGGGACGGTGCTATGTTCATCCCTTGAGAAGCTTAACAACCTTCGCTCATTGGAAGTTTGTGCAATAGAAGAAGACGAGATCATTGAATTAGATTCTTTGTCTTGCGCGCCTCAACTTCTTCAAGCACTCTATCTAAGAGGACGTTTGGAGAAGATACCGCACTGGATACCATCTCTTCACAACCTGAAAAAATTATTCTTAGGGTGGAGTAAGCTAAAAGATGTTGATCCACTTCAATCCCTTCAACATTTGCCCAACTTGCTTTACCTTCAACTTGGTGCTGCATATGAAGGAAATGGATTACTTTTCAAGGCTGGTGGGTTTCAAAAGCTTAAAAGATTGTGGTTGGTTAACTTAGTAGGATTGAAATGGGTGAGAGTGGAGTCTACCTCGATGCCTCTTCTTGAAGAGCTAGTTCTCCAAGACAGTAAATTGATGATGGAGTTGCCCTCAGGTGTTGAACATTTAGCCAACCTTAAATATCTTCACTTGAGTAATATGTCTGAAACATTAATTTCAAGGTTGAATAGAGACATACAAGGTGGGGAGTATTGGAAAATTGCACACATCCCTAAGGTTTTCATTGGGGAGGACTCCACGTCTGGTTATTGGATCGGTCGTTATCTATAGAGCGTGTTTGATTACCATTATAGGTATGAGAGGATTGGTAAAAATGTGGGATTAGGATTATGATTAGTAATGAGAAATGATTGGTAATAAGGTGGGATTAGTAACTTGTGTGTTTGTTTTGCACTAGATTAGAAGATAGGAATTGTCATCTAACATGTTTGTTTTTCATAGGATAAGATTGGATTGAAAGTATCTATTTCCATATTTACCCTTATGAAAATCAATCAAATCATGGGAATTTTCAGAGTTTTAACAATAATCTACGAGTTACTTACCCATAATAATTTTTTTTTTTTTTACAGAGTTTACTCAATTCCTATCACTGTTATCATATACTCAAACAACTAAAAAAAAAAAAAAAAACTCGAAATTATCAAAAAATTAACGCAAGCCCACCTGAGAAATCACAAACCCCTAAATCACATAATTCCAAGAATTCTTTTTGGGTTTTTGAATCAACGACAAGAAATCACTGTTTCCACCAATTAAATGAAGAAGTCTCTAATCATAAATTCATAGTTCTCATACCAGCAAAATAACCCGCATAGAAACCCAAGTCTTAAGTTGAAAAAATTCAAATCCAGTTGAGAGGCGATGAAGTGGGTGTTATCAATTATGGAAGAGGAAGAAGCGGAGTAGGAGAGTGCCGCCCGGGTCAAAGAAGGAATGCCCCATCCATCTTCTCTTTTCTTTTTAATTTTCTCCCTCAGCGACGACTGGACTGCCAAAAAGAGAGGGTATCTGGTGTCTTCCACTCCCGACACCTCCCCACGGTATGGGTAATCCCATTGAATTGGGGGATTCGTAATCCCCTTGAACTAAATCCTGTCAACAAAAACCAAACCAGACAACAAACAAAAAGGCCCCACCACCTTTCTAGTTCTATCCCCCCTCCAAGAGGTTTGTCAAACTCAAAAGAACCATGTTATTCATAGAGAAGATTTGCAGGAAATCATACAAGAAAAAACGCATTTTGGTCCATTTCAGGTCCCATAAAAATCTATAAAAATATCCATAAAATTTTGAATATTATTTTATGGGGTTCTGTAAAAAATCAGCATCGCTTCTATGAATCCAAAAGTAATACTTACTGATGTCAGTTGGAGCTGATTTTTTATAGGGCCTCATAAAATAATATTCTAAAGTTTATAAATATTTTTCTAGATTTTTGTGGAACCCAGAATGGACCCAAACGCGTTTTTCCTTTCATGGTTCCCTGCTAATCTTCCTTATGATTAGAATTTCCGTTGTCAAACACACCCATATATTTTAGAACTGGAGGGGATGTACGTGCACTTTATTCCTCATATTTTGTTGGCGTTTGTGAGAGCTTGGAAAATTTTGTTTGTGTAATCATGTTATGAATTAATTCAAATAACATAACGCAAATATGACCAAAAAAAAAAAAACGAACAAAACACATAAATCAAAAAAGACAAGAAAGTAAGAAAAATGGTTAATAAAGTGCGATTAAGACTTGTTTTTAGGACACTCGAGGCCGTCATCCCTTCCAAGTTCCCAAGTACCGTAACACCCCAATTCATCTTCATAACAAATTCAGCCCCTTCTCGCTCCCATCACTTCACCTCACACCACAAAATTCTGTTCTCGTAGGTTAACAAAAAGGGGAGAGATTATTAACTTTCCCATGGTATTGCACCTGCCTCCAGCAGAAGTGAGTAGAGTGATTTTTCAGTGCTAAAATTAAAGCACCAAGAAGCGGTGCTCTAAGGCCCTTCTTTTTTTTTTTTTTTTTTGATCCGCTAAGGCCCTTCTTCATACATAACACATAGGTGTAGATTGCAACACAGAGCACGTGGCTCCTACGGCAATGTGTGGTGAAAATAAAAATTCTGGAACACGACGTGTGACAGTGCTCTAGGAGCATGATTATTGATCAAGTGCAGAGAATGTGTTACTCAAACACTATTAGGCAGAGCCCACAACTTTTGTGAGAGAGAGTACAGATGCTTTGGGACTAAATTTTCTAAGGAGATGGAGAATGAGATATGACCTCAATTTCCCAAAGCCAATCAACCCACTCACAAGTCACAACTAGCTAGATGTATTTCTTTGCGCGTGTTGTGTGTTCACACACCTTTTTTTTTTTTTTCTTTTTAAATCATATGTGTGTTCTCACACCTTAATTAAAGGGCGGTTCCCTTCAGTAAAAGGAAATCAATTAAGTCTGTGCAGTGAAATCAAGTCTTTGGAAAAATCGTTCTCCCTATGGAACCATGCTTGATGCTACTCTCTAGTTTTGGAGAAACCATGGGCCAGTCTATAAGCTTAGGCCTTGTTTTTCCCTAAATTATTAGTAGTCTGGTATTTTTCTATGATAAATAGATGATGTGAGAAGCTCATTAAGTAGAATGTTTGACTGAAATAAATTAAACAATCAACGGCAAGTAAAACTTCTGAGTCTTTTTTTTTTTTTTTAAAAAGGATAAATTTTACAAATGGCCCCACTAGTTTGCATGAATTCTCATTTTCGTCCCTCTAGTATCAATTGTGTTACTTTTAGCCCTATAATTTGCATTCGATCTCAATTCTGTCTCTCTCGCTTAAGGCATTAACTAAACAAACCGAATTGGAGGACAAAATTGTCATTTCTCCTCACAAAGGGACTAAATTGAGATTTCATGCAAACTAGAGGAACTATTTCTACCATTTTATTTTTTACTTTTATTTTTGTAAATAAATTTAAAATACATCATATGTAATATATTTCTCATCTCATTTTATATTGAATAATCAAAATATGTTA
Organism: Rhododendron mucronatum var. ripense; assembly: GCA_019656295.1. Classification (NCBI taxonomy): domain Eukaryota; kingdom Viridiplantae; phylum Streptophyta; class Magnoliopsida; order Ericales; family Ericaceae; genus Rhododendron; species Rhododendron mucronatum. The sequence goes on from BPLT01000026.1 coordinate 2,381,088, forward strand.
AAAAAATTAAATTTTTTATTAAATATATCACAAAAATTTTGAGAAAATTCGAAAAACAACCCCTATGTTACATGTCTTGGTATTGTATTTTTTTTTCAATTGAATTTTCACTCTAGTTATTTTCTTTGTCACATGATTAAAAAGAAAAAGTTGTTTTGTAGTATTTAGAAATCTTGTAATTGTGTTTAATTAAGCAATGAAACACTATTGAATATTAAGAGATCAAATACATTAAAATATGGGTATAAGTGTATTTATTTTGGTGCTTACTCATAAGATCACTCATATAACAAATAAACACGGATTTTGAGCATTTTTTTATCGAGTGAAAAAATAAGGAGATTATAAGAACATGATACAAATACATTAGCTAAGGGGGTGATTTGTACATTTTCTAATACTTTTGTAATGTGTAATGATATATAAATTTTTTCAATATAGATTGATTACCCAATAAAAAAATAATTGAGTTGTCAAATACATTACTTATGGTCTTGTTTATTTTATTTGCAAAAAAAACGAAAGTAAAATGTAAAATTTTAAAAATAGTCCCTATGGTTTACATAAAATCTCAATTTAGTCCCTCTATGAGAGAAAATGACAATTTTGCCCTTCAATTCCTTTTCTTTCATTGACGGCGTCAGGGAGAGGGACGAAATTGAGATGGAATAAAACTATAGGGTTAAAGTTGATACAATTAATATTAGGAGGATGAAAATGAGAACTCCTACAAACTAGAGGGACCATTTATAAAATTTTCCTTTAAAAAACCAGTGAAAAAGAGATTTTACTAAACAATTGTAATGCTTGCAAATAGTTGCAATGATTAAACGGGACAAGAGAAAGCATCACAACGAGGAAATGACATTCCAATAAAGTTGTCAAAAGGTCAACCAACCAACCCAAACACAAAAATAAGCACACTAGTATCATCAATACTCAATCCTATAATACTCCTGACAAAGTAGCAGCGGTGGTGGCGGTTCGAGGGCAGCAACAGGGGCGAGTTCCCCAGGTCACGGTAGCGGTCTACTATGGTGAGGCATCTTTGACACTCTAGGGCAGTAACATGGGTTGGTTTCCCGAGTTCTGGTGGTGACATGGGTGTTATGGTGGTTGCTTGGATGACGGGGGTGTTGATTGTCTGATTTGGGCTTTTAGGCCTTTTTTATGTGCGGTATTTCTATCAATCTAAGTTTGTTAGGCTCGCTCAAGGTGTTTGGGCTTCGGCCTTTTTAATTGGGCTTTTGGCCCAGTTGAGTGTCCTCAATTCGTTTTTTGCCAATCGTAGGTTTAGTTTTCGAATTGGGTAGATGATTGTTCTTTAAACATGATGTTGTTTTTTTTACTCCTATTAGTTTTTGCAAGATTAATGAAATTTTTTTGCTATTAAAAAAAAACATCATCATCATCTTCTTGTTCAACTTCCTCTACCCATCATAGGGAGAAAGGTTGCCGTTCAAGGAAAATGAGGAACTAGAGGCTTTTTCTTGAAAAAGTATTAGTATTGGGGATACTAGTGTACTCGTTGTAAATAATATAGCAAGCTAGGGATTTGATCTGCCGTAGTAGCTAGTAGTGGTGGCGAACCTTTTTCTTTGCCCTCAGCAAAAGAATTTTTATTAATCTTTAAAAAGGATATAGCAAAAGTATTCCGAAACTCAAAGAAAAACGTTTGCGAACCTCTTCTTCTGCCTCTCACTAGCTACCTTTATACAGTTATGGTTTTGGTTGTCTTTATTCAAATATTTTTGCATTTGTTAATTTTACACCAAATTTTTATGTGATATGAGTGAGTAAAGGACGAGAAAATTTGGAAAAGTAAAAAATTTTAACTTTTACACAAGTATTTTGAGAAATATCTAAAGAGAAACTCAAGAAGTCAATTTTTTGAACTTTTCTATTTTCCAAAAATACTTGTTTAAAAGTCATAGTTTTGTACTTTTTCGATTCCTCTCGTCCTCACTCACCCATATCACATAAAAATTTGGCATAAAACTAACAAAAACATAAAGAATTTGAATAAGAACAAAACCAAGAAATTATAGTATATAAATTAATCACTAGCGTAAATGAGGTCGGAGACTCCTTCAGCATCCTTGTATGGTCACTTGATCAGTTCGGGGTGTCCACGAAAACAATAAATTTGCCCAAATGGGCCTTGTACATGCATGTACTTCTACCAATTACCCTTCTACTCATTATCAGAAAATCATTTATGAGCCCATTGGACCTGAACCACTTAAAATAATACAACAAGTCAAGGGTGTTTCCGGTAACTAACAAGTTGTGAATCACAATTTTTTGATTTTGTTAATTTTGTGACAAAATTTTATGTGAAATTGTCCGTCTCAATGAAAAGAATCGAAAAGTAAAAAAATATATAATTTTTACACAAATATTTTGAAAATATCGAAGGAAAAGCTCAAAAGTCGGTGGAAACACCCCTTCACTCTTTTGGGTCTTTTTCGTGGTATTATATAAATTTTCTTTCAACTTTAGTTTATTTTTTCGATTCTTGTCATCGAGACGAAAAATATGATGTAAAATAATTGTTCCTAATCCAGTTAAAATTGAGAGAGAAAAACTAAAAAGACAGCATAAAATATGCTAAAAAATTTTGTAGTGGGCTGGAGTATTAATTAATTAGGGAAAATGACAGATCAGGACGTGTTTTGATAATTAATATCTGCCAAGAATAAGTTAAGAATATTTGTTAATATTGAAAATGTTCTTGGCGGATATTAATTATCAAAACACGTCTTTTACCGTCATTTTCCCTTATTACTCCGTATAACCATGTGGGCCTGTTAAGTCCATAACCCCTTGAACCCACATACTCAGAGACAAAGATAAGAAACATAGAGATCCCATACCCATTTGGGGAACAACCTGGTCGGATACCTGATCCGGGTCGCGCCAGACGTTGCAGTAAATTCCAGGTGCACTAGTACGAAACGGATCGGCTCGGCCACGTGGCACCATTTTGATTCAAATGCGTGGCATGGACAAACAAAATACGACGAACTTGCTGCATAGTACATGCATGTACGGTCCAGCCACGTGATGTCATTATGCGAAGCCAGGTGGAGCTGTCCCGTCTGAGCGAGGGGAGACTTTCGGCAGTTGTCAGTACGAGCTGAACTCCAATCAGGCTCTATGTTCAGGTGGGGTAGGTGGTCGGTGATGTCACCCGGCAAGGGGGTAACATGCTCCCTCCCAACTTGGCCCTCAAGACAGGCATTACCCTATATATATTTACCATGATAAACCCTAACAGATATGCTCTCTTCTCCGACTAAGTTCTATTTTCTTCTTCTCAAGTGGGAACTGACTTAGACATCGGAGTGGCACTAACCGTGTGTTTCCTGTGCAAGTAAAGAGTGAAGGGGGCTAGCTTTCAACATCAAAGTGAAGCAATCCAGATCATTGTGAGAGAGGTTTAGTTGAGATCTGGCTCCGTTCCAGAACTCATAATAAGTACTTATTTTTTAAGAAAGCAATTTCAAGCTCAAAAATATAGGGCTTAATGAAATCTAAAAATATGCAATATGAATCTTGTTTGAAAAATCTCGATGAGATCTTTAATACGATGCAAAAAAAATCAAAAAATTATTTTTCATTTACATTATTTTTGAGTTTGAAAATGTGAAATAAGTACTTATTTTTTAAGAAGGTGTTCTGGAACAGAGCAAACACAACTTCAAAATTAATTAAGAATAACAGCTGAGATTTTTCTTTCACGATAGTTTAAAAATAGTATTATACTAAGTCAGCATTGAATTTCTTCGAAATTTTTCTGCCACAAAATCTTATAGCGAACGAGAGGGGGGAGAGATACTTATTCATGGGGCAGCCATGAATAAATCATCTGCAGAGGCGTCAAATCACAGACATCCATTTCGGCAATCCACAGTCCAGATTTTAATGAAACTTAGTTAAACTCTTTCCAACTCTTCCTCGAAAAAATTTGTTTAAAATTCAAACTGTCCAATACATTTTGAACGCGCGTAATTAGGACTCCATAAAATCTTCTTCACGGAAAGCTCCCCAAATAAGATTTTCTCGATAAGGAGATGAATTCCACACACTGTTTGTTCAGTTGGGAGGAAGGCTGAATTGAAGTCCTTGGCCCTATGTCATTTATGTTTCTGTCCCCCTCTCTTTTCCCCCAATATCTAGTAAATGAATCTTCTCTAGTCTAAAGGTTTGAATTGGACGAGACGATTCATATATGAATCGTCCTTTTCTGCAATAAATGATTGACTTTTCCATGGAAGAGTTTTTAAACAAATTCAAACCATTAATATATCAATGCACAGTCCTAATCTAGACTGTCTCGTCCAATCCAAATTATTTGGATCAGAGAGGATCCGAACCCCAATATCTACCTCTTTCTCACTCATTTGTCAGCTTGCCTTTCTCCTTCTTGCTTCGATTCATCCACGAGCAAAAATCACATCCGTCAGCTCCTCAGTCCTCATATAGTGATCAAACTTTTTCTTAATTAAATAATTGGATATCCTTGCGCCAGATTGAGAGCCTCGACTAATTCCGGAGCTCGAAAGTTAACGACTAGACAAAACTTCTAATGGCCCCAAAATTTGAGATATTTGGCCTCCGTGAGATTTGAACACGTCACCTCACAAGTCTAGGGAGAGTTTTCTTTTACATTTGCGTTTGCTGTGCTGGTACTAACCAGGGAAATGGTCCGTGTATAAAGGTACTAGGGGAATGACCTACCATTTTAGGGGGTTTTCGTAAAAGCTTTTTTTAGTTATTTTTCGTATTTCATACTTGAGTATAATTTTTACACATCACATCGTTAGGTTCGGGAGGAGGAATCACCTGTCTTTTTGGGTCTTTTATATGGTCTTGTACGAAGGTTTTCCAACTTTAGCCGATATTTTTATACTTTTTAGATTACTCTCGTCCAGGAAAAAGATATAATGTAAAGTTTAAACACAAATTTGATAAAGATTAAGAGAAAAAAATTAAAAGGCAGATGAAAAAGCCACAACATAAAAAGTTAGACCAATTGGCATTACTCTAAAAGTGTTATACGTTAAATCCTACATAAAATGTTTTACGATGTAAAATGTTTTTGGAGTAAATAACTTTCATATAAAATATTTTTCAGTGTTTGGTTCACAAATGAATATACTATAATGAAATTCCGTTTAACCAAAAAAAAGAATATACTATAACAAAACATAACCGGAGAAATATGATAGTAATAAGAAAGGATAAGGGAGGAAGGGAAAGATAAAAATGACTTACGGAAAATTTGAGAGAGGAAAATACTTTCATCCATGTAAGGTAAAACTTTTTACTTTAAAAAATATTTTACATTGAAACAAACGGAGCTCTAATGTGTGGGGTTCAAAGTTGGACCTTGACTTGAGATTGACTCTATTCTACATTTTTCGACGCATATAATCCTTTTTGGGTTAGTATTATCAGTTAGTAATCCCACAATTATGATCTAAAAAGTTGGCAATTTTGTCGATAAACCCCTTATTGCTTAGCGATTGAACTTTACTTGATATTTAATCTAAATCTTCGAAATACTTTTTCCATTATTCCTGTCTATATTCTTTCTTGATTTTTTTTATTGAATTAAAGTTCTACTATTGGATTATATTGATTTTTTTTTTTTCGAAAATTATTGCTATAAATATTATGTTTAGGTTGAATGTCATGGATCGATCCGACTGGTCTCTGTACAAGATCATCTGGGTACAAAAAATTACCGACCCTATGAGGTACCCGTATATAGTAATTAGTTTTTATGTGGCCAATTGGCGCATATATTTAGACACCGGGAGGAGCTCGACAACCTAGCACCGAGACAGCTTTGTTTGGTTGAGAGTTTAGTTTAATTTAATTTTGGTAGTGGATGGAGAGAAAAATAAGGTAATGATTGAAGAGAGGTTCGTTGTTTAAGTTAATTTCATTGCTTTGAGCTATATAATATTCTTCTATCATATTGTACATTTTGTTATTATGATTAGCAAGGAGTCCCCACTAGGCTTTATTTCTGGATCTATCCCTAAGTATATGAATCGACATCCAATGAAAATATCTATTGACACAAGGGAAGTGCTACAATACACACCCCTTATTTGGGTGTGTATCATATGCACCATCATTGAAACACACCAAAATGTTATGATTCCTAAAATATTATAAATCTATTGCTAAAAAGTTACGAATCATATTGATGAAAAGTTTCAAATTTTTAGTATAAAAGTTACAATACGAAATAAAATGTTATGAATAACTGGCCCTTCAACTAATTTTTTATAAGGTGGCACAATATGAATCACACAATTTGTGTATATAGTACACACTTTAAAGAAGTGTGTATTGAAGACTTTTTCTTGACGTAATTAATGGTTTGATGAGTTTTAAAAAATAAAAGATCCGAATTATGAAAGTGGACCCGACGAAAGTCCACAAAAACTGAATAGAATCCCTTCCTAATTACAAACCTACCCTTATAGGCCCTATACTTGTTAGTCGCATTTTAGATTTTTCGTTATAGATATTTGAATTTTTGCATAAAACACATAATACAAGATGTAAACATGTTTTGAGAACATGTAAGATTATCCTATCACCATCCCACTTTGATATTCGAAGATTGTGTACTGCAGGGACGGAATTAAAATTTCGTGAACGAGGGGCCGAACTACGAACAACGAAATTTTAAAATTTCAAGGTTCGGGGAATCTAGTAGTTTGTTTGATTTTGATTTTGATGGAGGTTTTTTTCTGTAATACGTGGAGAGAGATAAAAAGAAAATGAGATTAATAATTGAAGAAAAAAACTTATGAGAGACGATACGCCGAGAGAGGGATTGGTTTTTGGGACCCAAAATGAACACATTCTTAAAGCATTTAAATGTTTAAATAGCATCTAATACAAAATACAATATCTAAATGTTCTTAACAAACAAAAAATAATTAATATTAACATTGAAATTAAAAAAAAAAAAAAAAAAAAAGCCTGAAACAACACGGGGGCCGTGGCCCCCATATGCCCATATGTAAATCCGTCTCTGTTGTGTAGTACTCTCTCCGTCCCAAAAAGTTGGTCCATCTTTCTTTATTTTTGTTCAATTTGACAAAAATTGAGTTATTTCATTTTCTTCCCTTCAAATTCAAAAGCAAAAGTGGAGGGGGGAAAATGAAAGGACTCCAAAATGAATTTGAATTTAAAAAGTAATCTTCATTTTCAAAATAAGAGCACAATAATTAATTTGGATATCCATTTATTTTCAAGAGGACCAATTTTTGGGACGGAAGGAACACTATTGCACATCTAGCCTTTAGAGTAGTAAATGAACCAAACTGTTCACGAGCCGTCCGAAGCTCAACTCGTCATGGGCTTAGCTCATTAGTAAACGAGTCGAACTCAAAGTCTTAAACTTGTTTAAAAAACGAGCAGAGCTCGAATAACTTCAAACTTGACTTGTTTACAAAAAGTTTGCCTCGTTTAAATGTATCAATCGAACTCAAACAATTCGGCAATGAAGGAGCCAAGCTCGAGCTCGATTTTCTGAACACCCCAAGCTAGAGCCAAGCTCAGCTAGTTTCGAACCCGCCCGAACATTCAATACTCGTCTTGTTTGTAGCCCTAAATTTTGCATGTGATTGTGATAAAGTAAAGAAATCCACCCGATTTGGTTACTGTTTATGATTTCAACGGTCCAGATATCCCCAGATCGTCCTCACATACTCCTTGCACTACCTAATTCGTACCTAACATAGCAACATCAGAAAAAAAAAGCTAGAGAGAAGAGAGAGAAACAATAGGAGAGAAAATTGAAATTGAAAACCTCTCCACCCTTTTTCTCTCTCTACCCCGGATCGTAACCCACCCGAGTCGCCGCCGCGAGATGGAGGGAGTTGGGGCCCGGCTCGGCCGCTCGTCGACCCGGTACGGCCCGACGTCCACCGTATTCAACGGCCCCGTGAGGAAGTGGAAGAAGAAATGGGTGCCGCCGCCGTCATCCAATAATAACAATAATGCGTCCTCGAATCACCACCACTCTCATCAATCTAGTACTAATAACAGTAGTAACGGCTCTTCTCACCTCCTTCTTTACAAGTGGACCCCAATTTCCCAAAGCCAAAACGGCAACAGCAATGGCGACAAGAGCTCCCCCCAACACGACGCCGCCGTAGAGGAGCCGCCCAGGCGTAAATTCAAGTATATTCCGGTATTTATCTTTCACTAGATGTCGCAATTTCATTGTGGTTTTTTCCATCTAAATTTATTTCGCCTTCATATATCCAACATTTATATATGGCCGTGTCTATATGTATGCATACATGTGTTAAAGTGTGTTGGCGTGTTTTTGGTTTTAGAGGATTTTGTGTTTAGGTGTGTTGTTATTGGTGGAAGAATAACGGTGGTTGGCCGATCTGATGTTTAACAGTGGTTTAGGGTTTTTCCCCCTCTTAATCTGAAGACAGAAAGTCTGCGTACACAACTTTAAAAACGCAACTCCAGACACAGCTGTGTCCGGAACGATTCGATGCATGTGCACCCATGTGCATCCAACGGTAGCTGCATCAGGATTTGTGTTTTAGAGTTGTGTGCGTAGCGTGTTGGGTTTTTATTTTTTTGTGACAGGGATATCTGAAGCTTGCTAATCCCTTGATGGGAAGCTTCGTGCAGTGGGAAGCTTCATGTTAGAGTGGGATAATGTTTTTGACAAATTGAGCTGGTAAATGTGAGAGTTTAGGGGATGTTAATATTTACTTGAAGAACGTAGTAGCTTTGGAGTCCTTAAATTGATCATATTGGGTCAAATTTTTAAAATTCTGTTAAGAGTAATGGAAAATTTCTAAAATGTAGAAGATAAGAGCAAAAAAAAAAAAAGAGGTTGCAGTAGTTTTGTCTCCCTTTGAATCTACTGGTGGTGATATCACTTATCAGGGATTCTGATGGTGCTGATGATTGGAACTTTAATTGGTAAGGAACTTAGGTTTTAGGCTAATTATTTTTCTCGTCATCAAGTTGCAAATTTGAACATTGAGCAACCTGAATTGTCATGGATATGGGGGTCTAAGGAGGGTTATGCAACTTGTTTGTGTCAAGTTTCTATCACGTCGGAGGTAAGTCTAGAGCTGGACTGCAGAAGCGGATGGATCATATTTGGAGTTTTTCTTACATTTTCACACAAAAATGTAAGAAACTTAGGTTTTAGGCTAATTATTTTTCTCGTCATCAAGTTGCAAATTTGAACATTGAGCAACCTGAATTGTCATGGATATGGGGGTCTAAGGAGGGTTATGCAACTTGTTTGTGTCAAGTTTCTATCACGTCGGAGGTAAGTCTAGAGCTGGACTGCAGAAGCGGATGGATCATATTTGGAGTTTTTCTTACATTTTCACACAAAAATGAGGTTTATTTTTGTCCATGTTGCTACAATTGTTGGTTTGGTGGTGCTTTTGCTGTGTTTTACCTCATTGATGGTATGCATACTCGTATTCATAGTCCTCAAGTGTAAGTGGTGCTGAAACCGTTCATAGCCGTGTCACCACTTCAAATCTGGTGATTCATTGACATGGAGAGGCGAGCATCTTGATGTAGTCTAGATCATAGATTCATAATATAAACCAACATGATAGAGGTATAGCCCATCCATTGCGTAGAAGTATGGAAAATTCCAATGAAGAATGCAAATGGTGGAAGAAATTTTACACCTACGCGAAAAGGATCTCTTGATCTTGTTTCAGTATTAAGCCAATTAGAAACAATCAAACAACTGATCTAGTTTCTAGACTAATATAAAACTGGTGAAACAACCAATTTTGAGTTCCCTTGGTTCGAAACAACTGATAGTTTGTTTTTACAGATAAAGTTGTCTTGGATTGTTCATTGTTGCTTCTACATGGGGTCGTGTTGTAGATTGCAACCATGTAAGATTTCTATTCTATCGCAAATTGAGAGTGGTGCAAAATGTGGTGCAAGTGATTGATGGGATCATGGGAACAATATTTTGCACCAAACAATTTGAAGCACTTCTTTAGACCATAAGCTTTTACTCCGTCCATCCCCATTTGTTGGTCTCAGTTACCACTTTTGATGTCCTGGAAAGATTGTCCTACTTTGAAACCTTTTTTTTTTTGAACCGCTAATTCAAAACTAAATGAGCAATATTCAATGAATTTGCTCTTTACCCATCCCTTTTGAAATTAATAGTACTAACAAAGTAACAAAAGGTAATGTTTAGAGGATAAAACAGGAAAAAGAAGTGATAAGCAATGATTGTGTTCCCTTATTAATTTGGAATCCTCGAAAGGGACCAATGGGAATTGAGGGAGTATGTATTTTCCCTTTATTATCTTTTTATTCGTGCTGAAAACCTTTGTTCTGTGGTTGAGAAACTAGATTATTTGTGATTTTGTAGAGGCTATGGTAGTAGAGTAGGTCCTCAGAGCTGATATTTTGAGGAAATGGTAATTAATAGCTATGAATAGATTGTCTTGAAAGGTAGACATGAGTGTGATATGATACTAGATCAATAATTGATAGCTGTACACTAGTTTGAGATAAGTCTTACCGTTATTTAACTGGTTGTACCTGGTGCAGAAGTCTTAAAGTTATTTTAGCATACTACTAGCTTGGGAATGGGGTTGGAGTATAACCTAGTAGACCTTTTTTTTGTCCTTTATATTCCATCCACTAGTTGTTAACGAAATTTCTTCTGTAATTAAGTTCCTTCAACCTCCACCCACCCACGCCTCCATTTTTTTTTTTTTTGGCTTCTGACTCACTTTTCAACAATGGTTGGAGTAGTTGTGGCGATCGATAGTGCCTGCGCCATGAAGGAGATCCTTTGAGTAGTTAGAAACAGCTTTCTGAATCTGATTATGATACCTTTGGTCATTCAGATAAAATGTTTGGCATGACCCTTCAAGAAATATTATCATCTGTTGCTTTTTCAATCTTAATGCAGCATGTCATGGTCGTCAACTATTCAAAGGTCTTTAATTACCCAATCTAGAAGGAAAGCCAAGGTATTAAGGAAAGAGGAGGAGAGGGCACATCTTGCAAGTTTTACCAGGAAAAAGACCAAGGCTTCAGTCACTTTCGGGAAAAATGCCCCTTATTTAGGATTTTAGTCATGTATAAGACATCTTTGTGCATTTTTAATGCTGTTGGGGCCACCAGAAGCAGTATTTAAATGTTTACTTGTCTGAAGCACCAGAAAAAGAAAGCCTTCGGTTGTTGTAACATCATTGTCATTTTTAATTGTGGAAACTTTGTTCATGTTAGGTTATCATGTTGCTTGTGTGTCTAGTCCTCGAAAGTAAACCATTTTCTGTGAAGTTATCAATACCCAGGATAAAACGAATTACGGCCTAGTGCCGAGCAGAGATTGTGATTCATATACACTATACTCTCACTGAACTTTAAGATAACACATCTAATTACATGGTTTAGAAGCTGTCGCTACATCATTGATGATTTTTTGTTATGATTTGGTATCAGATTGCTGTGCTAGAAGAACAAAGAAATGAGGCTGAAGATGAAGCTAAAGCAAGTGATAAACCCGACATTAACAATGGTTTGGACGACAAACCCGACATTAATGATGTGCCTATGGAAGAATCTCAGGTGACTAGTGTTCTCTTTGTTGCTTCCTTGCCTGTTGTTCGTCATTTGAGTTCGTAGTGAGAGCCTCCTCGATTCATAGAGTGAAAATCTGATACGTTCACCAACTTTGATAAGAGGACCTCAGGACACTCTTGTAGCTAAATAGAAAATGGTGGTCTGTTTACCTTGGAACGAAAAGTGAACTTATTTCCTTGGAGTTGCGTGATGTTTGATACTTCTTTTTGTTAGAATATAGATTTTTAAGTGTTAGTGTTATTAACACCCTACGCACTTTTCCTATCCTTCCAAACAACACTTTTTTCTCCATTTCTTTTTTTTTTTGCTTGAACAAGGACGGATTTTTTCCTCTACCTTCGTGTTGCATGATTGTTTTCTTTTCTTTTCTTTTTCTACACTTGAATGCCACGAGGAATAAAATGAATAGAAAATTAGTCTTAACTCCATTATATGAACTTCATAAGCCGACAAGTTCACATATTAATTTTGTTAGGTCTCAAGTCCATTTTCGGATACCCTAGGGTTTAGGCACTTTCATAAGATTTTAAGGTGCATTTTTTTATTATAGGATAGGGTACCCTAAGGTATGGTAGATTACCTTAGCGTAGGGTATCCTAGAGTTTAGGCAGTTTCATAGGGTACCCTAGGCACTTGCATAGGGTACCCTAGGGTTTAGGTTGTGTGGACTTGTGGCTTTACAAAATTATTAAGTGAACTTGTGGGCTTATGAAATGTGTATAGTGGACCTATCACTAATCTGCCCAAAATGAAGTGGGTATTATTTCTTGTGGCTTCTAAACCTCCTTGAAGCTCTCCATGGACAAGGCTAATTAATGTGGTAACTTTGTGATGGATGTTCTTTATTTCAGCCGCCGGATGATACTCCATTGGCAAGGCAAGATCTGAATGTAAGCACTTTGGACCTAAGTCTGGGCTTGAAGGCCAGTGATGGTGATGCAGATTCTGATGAATAAGAAGATTAACAGTAACGACACACACTTCGATAGTAGCACGGGGACATAATGGGATGAGTTTTTTAACATAATTTTTACTCAAAAGAGAACATCATTAGAAGTGGGCTATTGGTCTGTACCTGTAATACAAATGCGGGTTCTTCTGTTTTCTGTAACGTCTTCTTAGAGAAGGTGAATATTGAAGAGGATTATGTTTGTAAACTTCATTCTTCATTTTATGCTCCCTTTGTTGAGCCGATTGCGATTTGTATCGGATTATTGTATTGAGAGAGAGAGACATTTAATATTGTACCAATTGGATGGAGGAATGTTCGCCTCGGATTTCTCTTGGCTTCTTAATACATTTTTTTTTCACAGTTAGTAGAACATTTTCTGCTGCTATCCGGTTGTGTGCTTACCATATTCAAGTATGCTGGTGTGAACCATAAAATTAATGCTCTCGTCTATAGATGAGAAGTATGTTCCCTTTGGCATTTTGTTCCCTCATCTCCTTCTTACACCAAACGTCATTGCGAATCACTACCGTAACCGGTGGTATATTCAGGATCAGTAATGCACCCACGCGCTTTCTGTATCCACGAGTGGGTGCATATTTAATAGGAGTGACAGGTACTTCTTTAGAATATGGGGACTGCTAGAGATACCGACCGAATGGCTACCAATGGGATACTGATTACTGATGGTCCCGCGGGTCTCACTATCGGTTCTGCACGGATAATTCGATCTGTAAAATCTGAATGAAAAAATAAAAGATTGAATCGAGCACCTACACATATTGGATTGAATTGATTTTTCATGAGCCCGCTCAGTTTTTTTTTTAAAATTATTGAACGGTTCAGATCATCCGTGCGGGACCCGTAGTGGGCTCCGTAGAGCCGTCAGTACCCTATCAGTATCCATTTGGCTGGTACTCTTATCATTTCGCTTCAGAATATAGCCCTGATTCAATTAGGGTTCTTTGATGCTGCTATAGACTGCAAGGAAGAATGTTTCACTTGTTTACATAACTAGATTCACATCATGGAAACATGTGGGATGTTTTTTTTTTTTTTTTTTGCTAAGCTTGATACAAGAGGAAGGGAAAAAGAGAAAAACATGTGGGATCGAAGTGAGGCAAAGCGCAGTCTTAGACCAGAAATACTTTCGAGCCAATCTTTAGGCACAGATAGACATTTGAACAATGACAAATCTGTAACCGCCTTATGGAACAAAATAGAACACTACTTTTTGCTCCAATAGCACACAAAGAGTAAGTGAAACAATCACAAATTCGAACACGACAATAAAAACCCATTAAGCACTAAAACATACAACCAAGAACTTGATTTTTGGAGAGGCAACGCCGCAAAATGGCCGCATAACCAAAACACTCTTCAAGTCCTTGAGAGTTTTTTCGTCATCATTCCTTGGCAACAACAGCTTCTCCCTCGGAATAGTAATCATGCCTGAAATTATTGACAAGGGAAATATTGGCACATTGTTGATACTGCCGATCACCATAACGAAGATGTCGAAAATCTCCACAAGAAATTCAACAAGCTATAAATCCCCAAAACAACCTTTAGTGTTTTGATTGAACTTGGGATTGTACTTACCATGAAGCTGGAAATGGGGTACCCTATTGTTCACTATGGGGGAAAAGAAATGCCCCATACTTACTTTGGTACCATTGGATAGCTTGATGCATTGTTGGCCTGTTGGGCCCATTTTCTGACAACTTAAGCTTTTCTCGGTGACTTTATAAGGTTTTGGTTTCAAGTATCTCTATCTGCAATTGTTCCTCACTTGCATTCTGCTCCTTCTCTAGCTATGTCTGTTGGTAGGGCTGCTCAAAAAATCCAGTGAACCGTGAAACCAGTCCGGACCGAACCAATCCATACCTTTTGGATTATGTCCGTGGATTAATGGTCCGGACATGAATTGAAAAATTAGAAAACTGTGACTCGCGGTTCGGTCCACAGATTTTCATTACGAAACCGTAGATTAACCGAACCGGAACGTGAGATATTTATTTTATATAAATAATATGTGTATTTATATAATAAATTGTTAGTAATGTTAACACTTTTTTCCACCAATTTTAGTATTTTATCTTAATAATGAGATATAGAGTAAATGTACATAAAATATAGGGAGTAAATCGTAGTTTTTTCATAAAAAATACGGGTAACCTTAGTTGAGTTTCAGTAGTTCGTTTCTTTTTCGGTTCTTTTATGTAATGTAATGTACTATAATGATACAATTATACTAGTATTTTAGATTCTTTTGAACTTGATTTTTAAAGAAAGCCTTTGGTAGTTTATGTAACAAGTATTTTTTTGGTGGTGTTAAACTTAATTCTGAATGTAACATTCTTCCCTTTTATTGTGGGATATATGCTTGAGCTTTATTTTTGCTAAAATCCGTGGACAAAACCGTAACCGATCCGCAAGTCACAGATCGGATTGGAACCGAACCGTAGGACTTTTGGTCCGGACACGGATTTCATTTTGTAAAACCCGTGACTAGCGGTTCGGTTCTCGGCTTTCTAGAAATCCGAACCGAATCGAACCGCGAGCAGCCCTATCTATTGGATAGCTTTATATACATTGTTCACCCATTTCCAAAACGGTTTAATGCTTTTGGGCCAATTGGTCACTTATGATCACCTTTCAATTTCATTTGGTTTTATCTTTAAACTGAAAGTGCAGTTTTGATTGTCTAGCAAGATCAAAACTAGCCATTAATCAGGAAAGCAGATGTCCCTTTACTACCAAGTTAATTGAATGGGTGTCTAATCATTACCAAAATTCAACAACTAACAAAGTCACACAAATTTCAAGCCAACTTACTGAATTTTCCTTGAAAGTTGGTAGATGCCTGTTGCAGCCATTACAACGTTTACGCTGAAAAGATTCCAATTTTTCTGCAGCCAAAATGATAGAAACTCAAAGAATTAGCATTATCCACAAACTTATATGAAGGCAGAAAGATCAAATGCGGTTATATTCATCCACTTTTCTTGGCCACCCGCCATGATCTAAAGAGCCGATGGTTCTACATGTAGAAGATCTTCTTCTTTTTTAAATAAATGCACTCAATTCTCACATGTCAGTATTCACAATTATCTAGAGTATTTTTGTCCATAACTTCTAAACCAAAGATTGATAAAATAGAAGAACCAAAGATCAGAGGGGTTTCAGAAAGCTATTTAGAGAGGGAGGGCAGCAAAATTGGCAAATTAACCAGTTTTAGGTAAGTTCTGGACATTTCAATTTTTAGTAAATAAGAAGGCGAATTAGATAAGGATAAGCTGATTTTAGATTTTAGATTTGTCTACAAAATTATTTTGGGCTTGAATAGAGGAACCATTTGAGCAATGCAATGGCTATGTACAGTAGTCTTTAAGAAGATAATAGAGATAACAAATCATAGTTCTCCCACTAAATCAGAAATTGTGTTTCCTTACGTTGAAAGACCACAAAAAACATGATCACCATAAACAGAGTAATTCAGGCCATGTTTTAAGAATGAAAATCTGGAGGGATTTCCTTCTGTAAAGAAAAACAAATGATAGAGTAGCCATATAAACAAATTCCACATCTTCATTGTTTCCTATCTTTTCCTGGTACTTGTGATATTTCGGCTTGGGATGCATTTTATTTGGCGGTTTTCTGGATGTTAAATACCATTGGATGCGTTACTTTTTATTGGCATTGGAAGCACATCACATTATGGCAGGGTAACGTTTCGCATTTTAATGAATCTTCCACTTATTTGATGGGATGGTTAAGAGATTATTTATGGTTAAACTCTTCCCAACTCATCAATGGATATAACCCTTTTGGTATGAATAGTTTATAGGTTTGGGCGTGGATGTTCTTATTTGGAAATCTTGTTTGGGCTACTGGATTTATGTTCTTAATTTCCTGGCGAGGATATTGGCAGGAATTGATTGAAACTTTAGCATGGGCTCATGAACGTACACCTTTGGCCAATTTGATTCGATGGGGAGACCCACTAGATAAAGGAAGTGCGTGTATTGCCTTGGCTTCCCCTGCCCCCAGTTCGTGCTATAGGAGTACTGTCCCCTTTGTTCCTACCTTTCCTGCTGCTGCCTTCTGCCACCTTGAGCTTGAATTCCCTCCCGGAACTGCATACTTAGCCAGGAATGCCAGATCCAGATCTAGCGCTGACGCTTGAGCCCATAAATTACGCAATTTAGACAAAAATGGAATTTAGAATTTCCTGGAAGGTAACTATCTTGGTTTCATATAGATATTTATATAGAGTCTTTGAAAAAGACTGCCCTTTCTATAAGAATCTCTTTGCCTCTATAAATCTCTCCTTTCACCTCAAATCCTTGATCCAAGCAAAGCATAAATATCTAAACAGCACGGATGGAACTACAAGACTCATAGATATCATATCAAAAAATTCTCAACTCTAGTGCTTGAGCAATTGTTAATGACCAAACTTACCGGATTGATCACCATGCTGTATCGTGACCAGATGAGTCCAGTAGCTGTGACCGCTGTACAACATATCACAAAGAGTAGAAAAACATAGTAAACTTTATTTCTAAAGGAGGAAGAAAGACGCCAGAACTGATAAAAGAATCAAAGGTTAAACATTTGAATTTGAAATAATCACCAAACATTTCGTACCAACTTGCTGAGGATAAGAAAGTTTTTCTGGTGGTTTGGAGGAGTCGGCAAGGTTGGCAATGCTGATGCCCCACTTAAAAGTTGGTGCCCAAAAGTGAACTGCAACAGCATTACAGTTATAAGTGCATAACGAATAACTGCCAACACGAAACATAGATATTGACCATCGAGCATCAACGGTGACACCAAGAGAACGCCGTAAAGAAACAGAAGAAAAACATGACAGTTTTAAGCTGTTGCCCAGTTAACCACAATTCTAAGTAAGGCATGTACGAAAGTCATGCAGAAAAGACTTTCCAGGGTATTCTGAAATAGAGAATGTCATTTAACCACTTTGGAGGCCCCCGTCTATTTCTATACAAAACCTCTTATCTCACGCAGTCAATTAATCCAGTACAGCAGTAGGTGTTTATTGCAGCTGAAGTCACGTAAAAGCTGATTATCCAAATTCCAAAAGCAAAAGTCAAGAAACATCCGCTAAGTAGCTTGATATACATCTGCAAAATAGGTTGATATACATAGTTGGGTCCATAAGCAAATGCAGAAGTAGGGTCAAAACTATGTCTTTTCGGCTTTTCCAGTTGTTTTTGGCTCGTAAGCAAAACGCAGAAGTCGGGCCAAAACTACATCTTTTCGGCTTTTCCATTTGTTTTTGGCTCATAAGCAAAACGCAGAAGTCAGGCCAAATGGGTTCACACACTTCCAAGACAAGCCGCAACAAACAACCCAGAGTCATTAAGTAACTCAGGAAACCATCACCTAACCATTTGGGTCAACTACAAAAACCCATCACCTAACTTTACTTTCTGTCACATGTAGATAAATCTTTTGCACTATTCTCCTCCATCCAATAACCCTTCTATTCATCCTATACACAATTTGTTACATTTCTAACTAATACTCCCTCCACCTTCAAAGTCCCCCTATGTTTTGAAGCAGTTGATTCTAGCTATGAATCCCCAACCCAAAAACAACCACATCTAGACCATTCCACCAAAAAAAGCTTTTTTTAGAACTCGAGCCAGTTTATGCGCACCTCAACTATTCCTGAGGGACCAATTCCACCGCCCGGGTCCCAATTAAATCCAGAGCAAAGCTATGTATGGACAGACCCCAAAGGAGTTCATTGCACCTAAGAGGTTTTGAACCTGACATATTGGGACGGAGAAAAAAAAACCTCTTTGATTGAGTTAGAATGGACAATCATTGACAAACCCTCAATTCAATCGCTAAGAATATCAAGAACTGGTAAGGGTCCACTAGCATATGCACATAAATCAAGTACATGAGATCTAATTGTGTGAGCCCTTTTCTTCTTCTTTTTACGCTGTCAACATGTATGAGAAAATATTATCAAAGGAATCAACAATTGCAGAAATGATTTTCATGGAGGAGCAACGATTGGGGCGAAAAAACTCACTGGTTTTAGGGCCTGCTGGGTGGTTCCACAGGACTTGAAACTTCGATGTTGCCATGAAATCTCTCACTCTCTCTCTCTTTCTCTCTCTCTCTCTCTCTCTCTCTCTCTGTCTCCCGCGTTAGACACTGAAGACGTTTACACGTGTTCGGTTTGTCTTTTTGCCACAATTATATTCTGTTTTGGTTGCTGGACGAGGAGTTAGGCGAAGGATTCCATCCCACGGTGAATCTTCGTCCAGT